>OX941087.1:60870000-62165000 GCA_954870635.1 Arctium minus
CTGTATTAGCAGCAGAATCAGTAGAGGATGATAAAAGAGCAGCATTGTATGAGTATCTAGATGGCCTCCTCTTTGCTTCTACCTCTGCTTCAAACACCCTAAGGTCATTATAGAGGTCATCCAGTTCCTTGTCCTCCAGTTGGTCATTCTGTCTGAAGGAGACAGTGTACATGGTCCATTCATCACCAAGAGATCTTAGAAATTTTCTGTTGACATCATCTTGATCTATCTGGACACCAACAGTAGCCAATTCACCAATTAACTTATTAAATCTATCAAAAGTTTGAGTCATGGACTCATTCTTTGTAGACATGAAGTTTTCATATTGCTGCTTCAGGATGGCCTTCTGATTTCTCTTGGTACTTTTGGTACCAAAAAATCTTTTCTCCAGTGCATTCCATAGGATTTGAGCATCAAAACAGTTGCAGAATTGATGTTGGTACTCATTAGGAATTGCCAAGAGCAGAGTGCTCAAGGCTTTCATCTTTGTCTGTCTCATCTTTCTTTCTCCATCAGTCTTTGGTAGAGGTCTCTTGCCTTCTGCGTCCATCTTTCCTCCATCTGAGGGACCATTCTCAATGATGTCCCACATAGAAAAGTCTGTGAGAAGAATATACTGCCTGATTCTGATCTTCCACATGTCAAACTCATTGGGTTTGAGCATGGGAACCTTTGATACCAAAACGTTGTCACTTGAGCTGTCCATGTTTATAGGTTTCTGAGTTTTCTTGCTCTGATACCACTTGTCAAGATCGAAAAATTCTAATGAAGAATTTAATTAACACACTCAGAAACAATGTTAAAGAACTTGCGGAAAAACACTTTAACACTCAATCAATGAAACAGTACTTGAATGCAAATCACAAGTTATATTGATTAACTTAATGATTACAAACTCAACCTCAATCTATTGAACAGACTCAACAGACGTTCTAAACTTCTCTAAAGAAAGGATTACAATGAATCTTGAGGTTAATTCTTACTAAAATGTATATTGAAATTCTATCAATGTCTATTCTAAACTATGCCTTCTATACAGTATATATACAAGACAGATTATAAGATAATTGTAAAAGAAAAATTAATCTTCATGATCCAGTCGATAATTATCTTCAAATCTCATTGGCTTTCGCATTAATCGAATCATTCCATCATTATCTTCAGAAGCAACACTAATCTTCATAAGCAATATTAATTCTCCCAGCAGCATTAACCATCTCAGCAGTATTAACCTTTTCTTGCAGTACTAATCTTGTCTAGCAGTAGTAAGTTCCTTCAGCAGTATTAATCTCATCAGCAGTAGTAATATTGAGCTAGCAGTATTAATTACACAAGAAGTAGTATCTGGCAGTATTAATCATCATTAGCTCATTTCAGACCCAACAGAGCTTACTTTCTTTCTTGGTCTTCAAATTAAACAACCTTCTGAAGGTATTTTCATTAGTCAAAATAAATATATTCGTGATCTTTTGAAAAAATTTGATTTTGAAAATTGCTCTTCCATGAAAACTCCAATGGCACCTCCTCTTAAGATTCATGCTGATTCAGCCGGAAAGTCTGTTGATATCACGAATTATAGAGGAATGATAGGTTCTCTTCTTTATTTAACTGCTAGTAGGCCTGATATAATGTATGCTATGTGTCTGTGTGCGCGTTATCAAGCCAATCCCAAGGAATCTCACTTGGCGGCTGTGAAACCTCAAGACTCCATCTCCATTTCTAGGGTTTTGCCATTTTAGGGTTTTTACATCATAAACTCATTTGGTGAGTTTCCTAACCACTATTCATCTATACTTTCACCATTATTTGCTTATGTGAATATTATGAGATATATGAATTTAACCTAATATTAGGGTTTTTATGTCTAACATGTATAGGGATTATTGTTCATTATGGGAGTTATTAATTATCATGGGGGTTTCTTTATGCATGCTAAGTGGTAAACAAGTTAATTTATGGTAGAGGACCATCTTCATAAATATGAGAAGTAGGATACAAATATTCTTATCAACAGTTAGAGTTTTTACTTCGTTTGATGGTTGACATGTTGTCAAACAAACGTTGGAGTATAAAGTTAAACATGTATGGAGATTTATTATGTTATTTGAAATAAATGTGCATTGTATGAAAATTGCTATATATACTTGATCATGATCTAAATGTGGAGTTTATATCTATCTCCTTGTGCACGAGGACTTAGATGACATATCTATATGTGGTGTTAATTGTTGGCCGTTTGGGCACTAGCGAGTAGACAATAGGGGACGTAAGTCCTTGATTTGGAACTCATCTAGATTGGATAGACACCCATGTCTGTAATCCCTTGAGGTCTAACTCGACGGAGTAAGCACTAGAGGCATAAACGGTTTGAGGATTGTGATGTTTGGTATGACATGGGAACTAGAACCGGGATATGTGGTGAAATCCAATAACATCACGGATGACCCCATTCACGTGTTCTCGTCACTCAATATGGTAACGGATCTCCCCCGTCTTTCAAGAGTTATCCCTTGTATATTTGTACAGGAAAGGAAACATTTGTCCCGAATGGGAATGTTGGCATTGATTCAGTCTATGGGTATACTGGTAACAATTAATTACACTGTACATGCTTACATTATAAACTGTTAAGTATTTGTTACATTTTAGACTTGGGCCTAATACTTGCTTTGGTGTTTAATGGATCTCAGGTTCCGTTAGTGGTGTGCATAGGGCACCATGATTCGCCGGATGCGCACATAGGATCCTTCACGGGCCGACATTTTTGGGTTCTTGAGAGAAGAGCGTTTTGAAGTCATAGTGACACCAATATTAATCTAGTTGTTAAATGTTCCAAATTAAATAGATTGTCGTGTATATGTCTTATTAGTTCCACTACTTTAATTGACGCAACTACCTCAACCATATTGGGTCATAGTCGATATTGTTTACATGTTTATAATTATATATTAAATGGCGTTATATTGGTGAAATTTTTTTTGTTTTTAAATAAAAAAGGTGAAAATAAAATGAGTGGTAGATAGGTAGGTTGCATGGGTTGCACCATGTAAAAGGTTGCATAATAACTCACCTCTATCTATCTATCTATCTCTCTCTCTATATCTATATATATAGGAAGATGTTCATTTGAGAAATGGTAAATATATGAGAAATAGAGAAGTAATCTTAGCCATTTCATCTGGTCAACATTTGCGGCTTTGACCGCGAAGCACCGGATAATTCCTTGTGTGGTCTATAAAAGGTAGAGGGGTAATTTCATAAAATACACGGGATGAGTTCATATATGAATCTGTATGAATCACAAAGATTCATATATGAATCTGTTAATTAGTTCAACTGATTCATATATGAATCTTTGTGATTCACAAAGGTTCATATATGAATCTTTGTGATTCATACAGATTCATATATGAATCACAAAGGTTCATATATGAATCTATTAGTTAGTTCAACTGATTCATATATGAATCACAAAGGTTCATATATGAATCAGTTAAAAGAGTTCAGTTGTGAATTGCACTGGTTCATATATGAATTATACATGTTCATATATGAACACAGCCCGTGTGTTTTGTAAAATTTACGAAATTGTCCTTCTATTTTTGGGATAGCCGCAACTTTTGACCAGTCAAAGCCGCAATATTTGACTAGTCAAAGCCGCAATATTTGACTAGTCAAATCCGATCTTGATCATATGAATGTCTAGGATTACTTCTCTATTTCTCATATATTTACCATTTCTCAAATGAATCAAACACTATATATATATATATATATATACTAGTCGTCTACTCGCGTGATGCTGCGCGGGTTAACCCTAATTATGAAACAAATAACTCATTCCTTCCCTCTCAATTTTCTTAAAGGTTTGTGTGGTTTAATTGCAAATCGGTTATTAAAATAAAATATTGTTTATTTACAAGATATCTAGAAAAAAATCTCAAGAGTGCCGAGTCTCTAAATTCATATATTCATAACTCGTTAAAAATTTAAAATTCACAAGTAAACAAAAACATACATTACAATCATATGTAAAACTACACATTCGTGAAACCTCAATTTATAATATGATAAGACATGTGAAACGTCAATTTATAATATGTAAAATGTACTTATTTTAAATCTAAACATATTATACCAAACAGGGTCGTCCCTCGAAAATGCGGATCGGGCGTACACCCAGGGGCACAACGAATAGGACCCAATTTTTTAAGTAAATAGTAGTTGTAAAAAAATAGTTAATAAAGAAAACACAATTTTTTTAGTATCTAATAGGAACCAAATAATTTCATATTATATTAAGAGTCCAAACATTTATTAATTAATTAAATTTGAAATAAACATGTAAAAAGTTAATTTTCTGTTCATTCTATTGTATTGCTTATTATTTCTCTAAGGTTTTATCTAATACCGAAGTCTAAAACTATTTTATCAGAAAACCTTGATATATTCTCTATCATTCATCTCACACTAACACTTTTGATTATTTCATCCACATGAATTCTATATTTGTATTAAAATATAGTAGATTTCTTGTTATTAACTAATAAAACTACCTTTTGAAAAAAAATTACCAAGACAATCCAACTTATATTTATATTTAAGATTTCAAAACTACCATTGTTTTTTAACACATTATTGACTTCTTATTAGTTATTACCTAAGATTGAGCGCATTAATTCTAAGTACTCTACTATATCTAAAACAAGAGTAAGATTTGAAAGTATAACCAACATATGCTTTTGATCCTGATGGTTTTAAAAAAGTTTGCTTTAAACCAAAAAGTTTAAAATTGTGGGGAAAAACATTAGCCTGGGTGAGTTGGAAACCTACTTAATTATATTGATTTATATGAAATGTTACTCCGAATAATCAATATTGTGAACCTAAGGATGTCAATCTATATGTTATAGGTATATCATAAGATGTTTTTGACGGTTGAATAAATTGACGATGCTACCAAATGTTTAATAGTAGTTAGTTGATTGTACCATATTTATCACGTAAAACTTATTTATTAACGACGTTTGATGTGTAGACTCTAGCATGATTGCATTTTTTCACAGGTTTCACTATCATAGTTGTATTGCCCCTTCATCCCTCTAGACAACACCCCATAAAGTTGTTCGTGTGAGAATACCAATTTCGGTAGATAAACACGTACTTTGGTATTGTCTGTCTTTGAGCTTAATTTATTGACTGTGCTCAAACAAAGTTCAATTTGATCAGAAAACGTATAATAATTTTAATTTCGTAATTTATAACTTTATATTGATAACTTTAACAATAGCCATTTTCAATTTTACTTTACAATTTTCTGTAGTTTTGAGAGAGTTTTTGGTTGATTATTAGTTGCATATTAATAGGGTTCAACAAATATTTTGTATTTATATGCATTTATTTATAAAATTTATGGAGTCGAATGTTGGAGTTTTAAAAGTTGTATGTATCACAAATTTCAATTTTAAGAAATTTTAAAGACATGTAAAGTATTTTATAATATAGTATTAAATACGATTTAAAATATTGAAAAAAATTAATTTCACAAATTGAAGAAAATAAAACATCGTTTCTTGTATAATCTGCCTGGTTAATGAGCTAGGATCAATGATGAGAATCATGAGATACCCACCCCCATCACATCAGTACGTACCATTGATAAATATTTTTATTTTTACCAACCCCTTCCCTCCATCTCCATTTACCACCATCACCCCCCCCCCTTCCAGGATTGCCACAATCACCTCCCCTCTCTTTTGCCCTACTTTTCATCAACCCATGCTCTAGATCATATTTCCCATCTCTCAACTACCTATCGCTGACAAGAGGGGAAGATATATAAATGAGTGAAACCTTTCACCATGTTCACCATTGTACACACGGAACCCCTCGTCGTCCAGTGGAATCTTTCACCATGTTCACCATTGTAAACCCATCATCAGCACCTGCAAACCCGACCTCACGACCTGCAAAACCGATCTCACCACCAGAGGGAAATATATGGAAAGAGGGGAAGATAAATCGAAACATACAAGAAACTCAGAGAAACGAAGAAAATGAAACGAAAGGTAAACCATACCAGTAGCGCTACTGCTGGCAACGAAGATGCGAAGGTTGGCAACGACGATGGTTTCCAGGGAGAGAGCCTTTGGAGGGTATCTATAGTTTCTAAGAAGAAGAGAGACGATATTAGCTCAGAAAGGAAGATGAAAAAATAAATGAACTTCAGAGTACAATATAAATGAGCGATTGACGATTTTGAAATTTGAATTTTGAATTTTGAAATGGTTTCCCGGTGGATTGATTTGGGGGAGTAACCCATCTTGGCAGGATATAAAGTAAACTTTCATTCTTTCCTATTGTAAAAGTTTGCATTGATGAATTGTACATGAAGCATAAGAATTTGTAATTAAGAATATTCTGAATTTTATGCTTTAATTAATTGTACATAATTGCCCTAAAAGTAAAGAAAACTCAGAAGCAAGAAAAAGAGAAGTTTGTATGTTCCAAACTTGGTGGCGGCGGTAGCAGGAGAAAGGTAAAGGTATGCATTAATGACTTGTATCTCATGAATAGCAAGTTGTAATTCATAGTTTTTTGTAATGTATGCATAAAATGATAGTACCAAGTGCTTTGTGAGTTGTAATTAAGAGTTTAGTTGTGAATGCATTATAAGGTAGTAATAGATATATAATAAGTAAATTACATTTTTGGTCCTTGTGTTTGTCATTTATTATCAAGTTTAGTTCCTCTTTTAAACTAGTTATATTTTAGGTCATTGTGGTTACCATTTTATTTTCACTTTTGGTCCCTTTGACTTACTCTTCTTAAAAAGTTTAGTTAACTCTTTTTTTTTCTTTTTTTGTTTTATTAGATATATAGTAAATTATGATTTTAGTCCATGTGGTTTGTCTTTTTCGATTTTGCTGAATCCTACCATTTCATTTTTCAATTTTCATTTTTCATTTTATTAATGATAATTTTTTATTAAAAGAGTACATTAAAAATACATACTTTATTTTGTAAATTACACTTTTAAAAAAGTTGTTGACATCTTTAGAATGAGTTAAGCATTGAATATTTTTAAAGTTTATGCAATTTATCTGACATATATTTGCAAATTCGTCTACACTAATCCAAAAAGAAATACTATTTTAAGTTGGGTTCGAAAAATGTGTCGTTTTTTCTTATTTATGTAAGATAAAAATCGAAATTTATCTATTTCTATTGATAAAAGATATATCATTTTCAGACATTTCATTTAATTAAATTTTTTTAAATGTGTATCAAATAAAAAACTTTATAATATAATTGTTATTTCTTTTTCAAAGTATGAACTTAAATTTATCGTATAAAAAATGAATAACCAATTAACAACTATATATTTTCTTATACTTAATCTTCAGTAATAGAAAATATAATTTTAAGTAAAAACCTGTAAACCTTCATTCACACACACATAAATATACATATATATATATATATATATATATATATATATATATATATATCCATGCATGTCGACTTAAGTTCTTGTTAACAGAAGCTTGAAAATTGGTTCCTTTCTGTTTCTTATTTTCTACAATCAACCGGTGAAATGGGAAATGAGAAAGGGCTAATACCCGGAATAACGTTCAAAAGATAGGGTTCAACTTTGTTAAAAACCCTCTATGGATTTGTACAATCAGTAGGAGATCTTCTCCTTCTCCGGTGTTGTTGCTATTCTACAACTCAGTGGCTTTATGTTTTAGAAGAAGTTTTTCTGGCGTTGCTGCTATTCTACAACTCAGTGGCTTTGTGTTTTCAGAAGAATCTTTCTCACTTGTTCGGCGACCCGCTTCCCCTTAGCAAATCTTCAGCCCCATTCGGTTGTCCCATCCCTCGCTTCAACGTCTCAATCTTACCTTCTTCTCCGATTTGCCATGGCTTCTTCTAAAGAAACTGTCGACTCTGAGCTACCCTCGCCGACATGCTTCACGTCTCGAACAATCCCGCTGAAGAAGTCGAGGAGGTTACAGAAGACAACCTAATCCAACAGGTTGAAGAGCTTGGACTAGACAACTTTTCCGAGTCCTCGTTTGTTGTTCTCATTTTCTCCAGAAAAGGATGCAACTCTTCATTTATCAAACAGGGTTTCAGCCGCATGTGGAAGTTTTGGGATCCCTGATATGTACGCTTCTTGGACAACAATCTATCTAGTACTTACTTTGGAATATCCTTCTCTTCAGCAACGGACCTTGAGTGGGTCCTTAGAGAACCCCGTGGTGTTTCATGGGAGGCTTCCTCTTAGGAGCTCTTTGGCCAAACATAGGGAACTGGAGAGAAGTCGATCTTAATATCATTCCTCTTACGATATCCATCAACAACATCCCACTCAAACTCTTTACGGAAATCAATATCTGTAACCGGCTCCAGCTAGCTGACCCAAACGTCGACTTTTGTTGGTGAGGTTCTCATCATGATATGATGAAGGCGAGTATGAGAGCTCGGGTCCATTTACCGGTCGACAAATACCCTTTCATTGGTTTTTATGTTCCGTTTGAAGGTCAAAACCAATTGTTACTATTCAAGTTCGAAAGATTACCCATTATTTGCTATAAGTGTGGGATTTGGGGTCACGACAAACAGGATTGCACCAATAAATTAGTTGCGATTCAGGACCTGGAAGGCTAACTCATTCAACTTTATAGGCCTTGGCTCTCTATCGATTATGTCGGGATTTGCTTCACACCGATAACTGGCAATAACGAATGGAGAGTTATTGACCATAAACCCCCCGAATAGGAAAAAAATGATTGCTCCTCCATCTGAACTCGACATGGATAGTCATCGCCGACCACTGAAAAATAGAAAGGTAGATGTCAAATCGGTTCTAATTTATCTAAAGGTAAAAACAAAATAACTTTTTACTTTGGGAAGAGTGGTTTACCCAAAGAGGAGAAGGTTGTACAAAAAAGTACTATGATGGGAAATAGGAGCGTGGACCTTCCTCCTATATTGTTAGATGCAAATTTGTCCAAGGGATGGGATACAAAAAGATGGTGAAGGGTCTGCTTTTTGTTTCTTGGATGGTGACTTGGGACAAACTTCTAAAGTAAAAAACAAAACTAATGGGACAACCTTTGGCCAAGTCAAATTTCAACCTTCTCTTTATAGTCTGATTTCTCAAGAGAGGGATTACATAAATCCAAAAAATACCTATCATGGAGAAGCTCACCGTTGGAAAAGGGCAAGGCACTTGGGGCCCACATTCTCTCTCTCCCCTAATGCATGATGCTTCTTCTGGTACTAACTTTTCCATGCAGGTCGAAAATCTCCCCATGCAACTCATTATCTCGACGTCAAAAGTGGGAACGATCACTCGAGTAGGAACCGAGCTGTTATCAAAGACCGGATCAAATCTTCTACAGGAAAGAAACTAAGAGTCAAGGAACCGAAACACTACGAGATCTAACCCTCCCAAGGATACTACCCCTCTACAACGAATACAGAAGCAAACCCCACAAAAATACCAGGGGCGGGACCTCCGTCGCAGCCCACCTAGCAAAATGATCATCATAACTTGGAACTGCCTAGTCCTCGCCAACTCTCAGGAAGTTCTAGTTCTCAGGGATCTTATCCGAGCTTCCCAACCAGATGTTATTTTTTATTCAAAATGCTTGTTCCTGCTGCACGAGTTAGTAGTTAAAAAAACCGTTTGGGTTTCGATTACTATTTTGCTGTCAGTTGTAACGGCCATGGTGGCGGCTTGTGTGTGTTTTGGAATAATAAAACTCAGAGTTCTCTTTTGTGTTACTCGCAAAATCACATCGATTTGGAAATTAACGATTATAGTCACGGTAATTGGAGTATCACGGGGTTTAATGGTTTTCCCGAAAGATCCAGTCGGCGAGACTCTTGGAATTTTCTCCGCTCTTTTGCCGACCGCTCCACCCTTCCTTGGATTGTTATAGGAGACTTCAACGACCTTCTCTCCCAAGAGGAAAAATGGGGTATCCATGAACACCCCAATTGGTGCATCCATGGATTCCAAGACACCTTAAACGATTGTTGGCTAACTAATTTATCGATGGTCAGTTTCCCTTTCACTTGGAATAGACATAAAGGTAATCCCAACGAGACACTTGAACGTCTTTGTTAGTGAAAAAAAGTTGGATCCAAGATCATTAAAGTTGAAAGTCAAAGTTCAAGTCAAAGCCTTCTATTGCAAAGTCAAAATCAAAGTGTTTAAAGAAGAATGTCAATGTCAAAGCGAAGAAAGTCAACTTGTTTAGTTTACTTGTTGTTGTTTCCTTGTAATGTCTTAGTATAAATAGTTTTATTTCTCTTTGTTAGATATGTAGCATCTAGAAGAATTCACATACAGAGTGAGTTTAGTGAGAGAAATATTTGTATCTGAGAGCATTCTGTAATCTGAGAATTCGTGAAATAGATATGGAGATTGAATCATAAATCGTTGTTCATCTTGATCATTCTTGCACATTAAGGAACACACAAATGGTATCAGAGCAAGCACATTTTCAAAAATCAATCAAGAATCTAAGAATTTTGTGGTGGATATTCAAGAACTCCCAGATCACTATTCATCTTTTGAATTTCTTGATTTCTAGTTGTTTTTGAGTTGTAATTGTCTTAATTGTAATCGGTTTGTGTTCTAGAACACATTTGATTTGTATTACTTCTTCCAATTCATAACTGTTTGTGTGAATTTTGGATTTATATTGAGTTTTTGGTTTGAGAGTTTTCACGCACTGTATTTTGGTCGAATCTGTAATCTTTGTTTTTTTGTTCAAAATTGATTGTTTGTAATATGTTCTAATACTGTATGAGGGCAAATTGGTGAAGTTTAAGAACCTAATTCAGAAGATTAGATTGATTTTGGGCTAATTACTGTGTTTTGGAGTCGAACATTTCAAGAATTCGCAAGATCCAAGAATTTCGCATGTTCTTGAGGACTTCGCATGGCACTTCGTGATTGAAGATTGTTAAGGGAAGATTTCGCATAGCACCTTGTATGAAAAGTGAGAATTTTGCACAGTGTTTTTATACGAAAAATCTGAATTCGCATAGTTCGATATACGAAAAGTGAGAATTCTGCATCAAAGCTCATACGAAAAGCTATTGATTATTCTTGTAACGTGCGAAATGTTAAAGAAATTCGCATGATGTTGAGCTGAAATTTTTCTAAGTAAGGAATTCTCATAATATTTCTTTGCGAAAAGTGGAGGTTTGGAAATTTGTTTAAGTCCAAAATTTGCATATCTTCACTATGCGAAAAGTTATTGAGTTTGAAGTTTACAAGTGAGAATTTCCCATCAAGCTAGGTGCGAGAAGCTGAGTTTTACATTGTTCTTCGTGCAAAAAGTGTGAAACTCACATCCTACTTTGTGCGAAAAACAATATTTCGCATCTCTTAGTTTGGGAAAAGTCAGATTTTGTAAATCTGAGGGTGCGAATTCTGTGTGTTGTGCGAAAAGTAAACTCTTTAGTGTGAGAATTCCATACTTAGTCATTTTCTGACTGATTTTCAGAAATTTTTGAAATTTTCTGATTTGGTGTTTAAAGATTTGTGCATACATCAAGATGACTTCAAGGAATGCTCTTGCTATCGGAACAGATGTCAAACCACCAGTCTTGTTTAAAGGGGAATATGAGCAGTGGAAAGATAGGTTTCTGGATTTCATAGATCGACACGAAAATGGAGAATTCATCAAACAGTCTATTGATGAGGGTCTTATGAAACCAGTTACATCTATTGTACCGGATGAGGAAAATGATAGTTCTGACAGCGGAGATGGTACGGAGCCCCGCGATCCTAAAACCAAAGAGATTGTTGTTGATTTTTCAAGTTATTCTGCTGAGCAAAAGAAGAGATATAAGGCATATAAGTAGTCAAGGTCACTACTTCTTCAAAGCATACCGAATGAAATCTATATCAAGATTGATAGCTACAAATCCACAACTAAGTAAATGTGGGATCAACTAGAGAAGATGATGATGGGTTCAAAAGCTGGAAATTAGATGAAAGTGGCTAACTGCATCAACAGTTATGAGGAATTCAAAGCCAAGAATAATGAAAGCTTAGAGGAGGCATATGAGAGATTTGTGTCTTTGCTGAATGAACTGGCCAAGAATAAAGTAAAAAAGAAGTAGATTGAGAACAACGTCAAATTCCTAAGCATTCTTCAGCCAGAATGGAAGAAACAAACACGGAGGATGAAACAAGTGAAAGATCTAAGTGATATCCCATTACATGAAGTGTATGAGACACTAAGGCAAAATGAGGAGGAAGTTGAAGAGAAAAGAGGAGAGAAAAAAAAAAGAATGAGAAGCCAGTTGTTGACCCAGTTGCTTTGGTTGTTGACAAAAAGAAAGAGAAAAAGAAGAAAGATAAGAGGAAAAAGAAGAAAGTTATAGTGACAAGTTCTGACACTACAAAAAAGAAGCCTAATAGCGATTGAAGTTTCAGTCGCTAATTCGTCGCTAAAAGTCAATTCCGTCGCTAATCCGTCGCTGAAAGTATGTCGCTTAATACGTGGTAGGTAATGCTTATCAGCGACGGATACTAGCGACGGATTTAGCGACGACCGCAATTTAGCGACGGATCAGCAACAGAAATATTTAGCAACAGATTTAGCGACGGCCTCAATTTAGCGACGGTTTTAGCGATGACCTAAATTTAGCGACGAAAATTGTTAGCGACGGATTTAGCGACGGATTTCCGTCACAAATTCCGTTGCTAATATTAAAAAATTAAAAAATAAATAAATTCAGAAATCAACATTTCCTGTATTTTTATACAAATAATCTGCCCATTAAGTTGACACAAATAACCTGTCCATTAAATTACGAATCATCCCAATAAAATAAAAATCCAAATTCATACGATTCTGAATTCATACAAAACAATGTATCAATCTAACTGGGGGGGGGGAATCGTATCCCTGCTGCTGCATAAAGGCAGCAAACAGCTGCGATAATGTGAGTTGCTCAGCTAGCTGGGTAGCATGTCTGACCTGTTCCGCCTGCAACTCTTCGTTGCGCTTCCTTTCGATCTTCAACTGAGCCAAATTGCGCTCCTCTCGCAGCCTCGCATCCTCCTCCACCTTTGCCATCTGCTCTCTCAACGCCGCTAACTGTAAATACAGTAATTGACAAAAATTAGTATTTATTAGCAATGAAAAGTAACAATATGATACATAAATAATATAAACAACATACCTGCTCTGCCGATGCAGTCCCAGATGATCTCCCACCGTTGTTGCTACTACACTCACCGGTCATAGCATAACGGGGATCCTGGGTCGTCCAACAAAAAATACGACCCTTCTTCCGCCCTCCGGCACTCTGCTCCCAAAGAGTTGTCTCGTCAATCGGAGGGGAATCGAGAGTCTGGCTAGCCTCCACATCATCCTTAAGCTCTCGAAAGCGTCTCTATGGTTACCAAAACAAAAACGGGTAAGAAGAAATTTTAGCAGCATAATGGCTCTAAATCAAACATATCCAACTTATCTACTAACATAGCCTAACGTCTGCCCAACAGTGGCAGCCCAAACTACATGTATACAACACACAGACACACAGACACACACACACACACACACATATATATATATATATATGATAGTCCAAGATCAATGAATCTGAAGAGAGAGAAAGTAGAGAGAGAGCAAGGATGCGCAAAAACAGAATTCTATTAATGTGTGCGTTAAAATTCTTACAAGGAACAAAGACAAAAGGGACTTAAATACCCTTGGTCAGAAACAACACAGATAGACAATAGACACAGTATTTGACCAAGCCCTATAAATACAATGATTACTATAAAATCAGACCTAACAATCTCCCCCTTAGTAATCATTGGTACTTTGGTCTTCAAAAATCATCTTCTAAAACAGCACAGACCATTAAAGCGACTTTGAGAAGCTTTCTGACTTTAAAAAAAAAATTCTTCTCAGCATCTTTCAGATTAAGTTGTCTTTGCTGCCTTGAGCTCTAGACGACACACCTTTTTGAATGATCTTGAATGAACGGTGCTGGTCGGAGCAGAAACAACAAAAGAATTAGTTGTAGCTGAGAGAATAGAATATTTGAGCGAATCTTGATCAACAGATAAACGTTTGTGCTCTTTGTCTCTTTATCATCTCCTTAACATCTCTTAATTCTCCCCCTCATGACCTTGATGATCAGGATCAACTTGGTCATGCAAATGTTGGAGACGAGACAGCTTAAGATCTGCAAAATCAAAGAAACAGAGAAAAACAGGGAAGGTTTGCGCATCACGTTGGTTGCACAAAGTAAGGTTTGCGCGTCACGCTAGATGTGCAAAGTGAGGTTTGCGCGTCACGCTAGATGCGCAAAGTGAGGTTTGCGCGTCACGCTAGATGCGCAAAGTGAGGTTTGCGCGTCATGCTAGATGCGCAAAGTGAGTTTTGCGTGACCAACTGATTGCGCAAATCTGACTTGGAGTTCGAAATTTTTTACCTGATTAGCTCTTTGACTCCCCTACACAAATGCACTAAATTTGACAATTCAAGTTAGCATTCATATAAGGGAAAATCAGATACTCCCCCTCAAAAAACAGATATAATCTTTGAAAAACATTCTCTTTATTCACTCCCCCTTGAATAATGCATAAACCCATTAAAATATATTTATGAGAACACAATGATCAAATATTAATGTAAAAAGAAAAATATACTGAATGTAAATTTTGAAATGACTAAACATATAATATTTTAAACACTAAACAAATTAAAGTCTACTCAGTAAAATTTCACAGATTTATCAATCAGTTAAAATCAAGCGTGTGTTGTTGGATACAAGAACAAGTTTTATTGCATATCAAGTTAAAACATGTTCAGTTTCAAAAACTTCCAGCAATCTATTCAGTGTGCTCACATGCGAATCTTCGATTAGCTTCAAGAAAATGCAATTCTGAAAATATAATAGAGAACTTTGCATTACTAACACTAATCCATCAAAAATTAAGATTTTCACAAATTTATAGGTTTATCGCAACTCAAACATATCACCAAGTATCATGAGATGTGTGCTCATTGGCATCTTTTTAGCAGTGTGCACATTGGCATATTAACATGAGTGTGCTCTTTGGCATCTTTTAAGCTTGTGCACTTTGGCATCTTTTAATCAAAAAGTTTATTAAGTAAATAACATGCCGTAAACGTAACTTTCTATCTGACCCTATTGCAGGATTTGGGTCAGCCACTCCCAGACCAGTTAGCCTTACGGGACTAGGTGTCAAGCACCCCTTGGTACTTACTATCCCAGATCAGAAAGGCTACATTGACATATCCCAAACCCATTCATACCAGTAGAACATGACTTTCGATCTGATTATATAGAAGGATTTGGGTTCGATCACTCCCAGATCAATTGACCTTAGGGGACCAGATGACGAGCATCCCACTGAACTTACTTTCCCAAACCATAAAGGTCACAGGTACAAACTTTTAAACTCAGAGATTTCTGAATTTTAAGAATTTAATATTCATCTCAATCACCCAGTTTTACATAAAAGTACTTAGCCCATATTTTCATTACAATCAAAATTTTGACTTTTTAGAATTTTCCAAGCATTGTAAACTATAAATATTCCGAATCACACAATTTTAAAGCAGTAATATAAGTTTCAAACATGTTGCTAACTTTTCGACTATTGTAAGACTTGAATTTTGATCATATAAAAACTTTAATATAAACAAAAGAACTTGAAAATTTATCCTAGACACATATTTTATTCAAATAAAAGAAAAAATATAAAAGTTTACTTTATAAAATAAAATTTGAAAAGATTTAAACTTTTAAACTCAATATGCCGATGTTAAAAATTTTCATTAAAAACAAAATGTAAAGAATTCGGCAAATTAATATTTAGTTGGAACAAAATAAAAATAAGTTATTTCATCTTTTACATTATAAAAATAATTTGTGTCTCAAATTACAAAAATTGGGTTATACAAAATTAAGAAATAGTTGAACAAGCTCAGATTCTTGAAAAAAAATGAGAAAAACTGGAACACATCATAATCAGAGATAAAATGCAGCGGAAATAAAATTGATGTACTCACAGTATCTCATTTAGTCAGAAGCTTAAATCATTGAAGAACGAGTTCTAAACTGATTTGTTTAGAAGTCGTAGTCTATGAAGTACGGGTCCTGAGCTGAAGTACTCAGAAGCCAATTTCCTATTACTCCCCCTTAACATGTGATGCCTGCAACTTTGAATCAGATAAAGATTTGGGTACCCACTTAAATTTGGGCCCATGTTTGTTAGTTGCAGTTCTTATGGGGAAATACTTGTTATATTTGACAATATAAGCACATGAAATATTATCAGACAAATAATCACAATCATCAGAAGAGAAAGCATAATCATCTGAACTAGAATCAGAAGACGAATATGAGACATTTTTGGAAATTTGAAACATTTGCTTTATAGAGTATTTTGAAACTTTATTATAATAAGCAAATGAATCACTTTTATAATGTTTGTCTACATATCGAACTCCATCAAACATAGAATCAGTAGATGTCCGCTTTGCTTTCCAGATCTGCCTTATTGACTTGCTCAAAGTCCTATCTGTAAGAATTGAATCGGAAGAATTAGAACAGTCAGAAATAACTTTATCTTGTTTCTTCGACTTCTTTGACCGTCTTCTTTTACGCTTAGGTTTATAATATTGATCATTGAGCGTAAAAGAATCATCAAGAATTTTAGACTTAATATTTAAATCAGAAGAAATAAATTTATCTAAGCAACCAATCTGATCAACTAATAAATCTGAATTTGCCTTGGAGTCTGAATTATTTGGAGAAAAGATTTTAAAAGTTGAAACTTCTTTTTCGTTTTCCTTAGATCAGAAGAAAGGCTAGAAATAGAATCTGATTTTTGAGAAAATAATTTTTCTTCAAGTCTAGACGTCATGAAAGAAAGAATAATATCAGATTTAATTTTCTTCAAAATATTTTGATCTTCTATCTTATCTTCAAGATCGATGATTTTGCCTTCTAAAACTAAAGGAGGAGTATATTTATTTGAATCATAAATGATAGAAGAAATATTTTCCTTATCAGAATCAGGGGCATAAGAAGAAACAAAATCATCAGATACTGAAGATTTAATAGGAGATATATTATTTAAAATTCTTTTTCTTCTTCTTGATTTTTCAGGAAAATATTTGGCATTTTCATAAGTATAAACAAAAGGAATTTCATTTTTCTTATTATTTGTCCTTTTCTCATTTTCGAGATCTAACACTTCCTTTTCACTAGTCCAATGAAATTTGAACTGAGGAGCATAGTGTGCAAGAGTTAGATAATCGTATTTATATAAAGTAGGAACTTCGTTTATCACTTTGTTTAAACAATGAGGATTGTCAAAACCAAGTCCCCACCTTTGTTTTAAAGCTTCTTCACTCCTCGGTTTGTTCATAAAAATTGTTTGTTCAGATTGGTTTCTTCGATAAAGTTTTTCTTCTAACTTATTTATTTTATCAGAAAATTCATCTTTTAAATTAGTCATAGACGTCAAAGATTCAAGATAAGTTTTATTTGAATTTTCCAAATCATCCAATTTCTTTTGAAAGATGTCTTTAGTATTTTCTAAAATAGATTTTTCTTCTTTCAAAAAAATTTCAGTTTGTCAATCAAATATGACTTTTCAGAATTTAAATTCTTTTCAGATAATAATTTTAAACGTAAATCAGATAAAGCAGTTATCATGATATTCATCTGAGAGGTAATGAAATTATAATCAAATTCAGAATATACCTCGTCTTCATCTGTTTCAGAATCGTCTGACTGATCAACTCCAAGCAAGCACATCTGAGCGATCTCGACGTTTGAAGCTTCATCATCGGAATGATCCAGCCATAATTCTTCTTCGGCCAGCAGAGCAGTTCCGTTCTCTCTCTTTTCAGCTAGCTCCATTTTCTTTCTATAATAAGTTGAGTCTCTAGCCTTCTTCGCTCGACACTCCTTTGAGTAGTGGCCCGACTTTCCACAGTTATAACAGGCAGTAGATTTTGGCTCGAGCACTTTGTCTGTTGAACCAGTAGTGAAGCGAGAAGTGTTGGAACCCGATCGAGATTGGAACTTTTTCTGGTAATGTTGAGAGAGAAGGATCATAGCTTTCTGCAATGCCTCACCATCATCTTCAGTTGACCCGTTGTAAGCGTTATCAGACAACGCTTGTTCAGTTAATTGCTTTGTGAGGAGTGCAACCGGGTCTACTGATTTTTTCTTTTTCTCAAGTTTTGCCTTATTCTCTATCACCAAGCTCTCATCAGTCATCAGAATCTCGTATAGTTCTTGGATTTGCATAGTGGAGATTCTGACATCGTTCCTCAATCTGTGGCATGTTTTATTTCATTCTGGTTGCAATGTGTTGAGGAACTTCAGATTTAATTCAAGATCAGTCTTTTCCACTTTAATTTTCTCAGGTCATTAACCACAGTGCAGAATCGGTCAAAGATAACCTTCAGAGATTCATTGTCCTTTGCCTTTAATTCCTCAAAATTATTCATAAAACGTGTCTGGTGTATTTGAGTAGCAACTGATGATCCAAGCATGATTTTTTCTAATTGAGTCCACATCATATTCATATCATGTTTGAAACAATCAATTCTATTGTAAATTGAGTTAGGCAGTGCTAGCATCAAATTGGACTTTGCTTCTCTGTCGGCTTTTTCACGTTTGATTTCATCAATTGTCAAAGGAGTGTCATTTTTCGGTCTGATGAATGGTCCTTCAGTAAACGACTTCATCATATTTTATCCGTTAGCCTGACGTTCAATGAAATTAATGAACCTATCTTGCCACTGTGTAAACTCATCTTCATTAATGAAGACTGGTGGACGAGTATCTGTCCCCAATTGCATCATTAGATCATTCTTGTAGAACTGAGCTTGGAAAGCAAACTTGGCAGAATCCATAGTTGACAAACTTCAGGAAAAAAAAATTCCAGACTTTTTTTTTTTAACGAGAGCAGAAGGTTGCACAAACTAAGCTTTACGCAAGAAGAAGGATACACAAACTAAGCTTTGCGTACGTAGAAGGATACGCAAACTAAGCTTTGCGTATGAAGGCTGATGCGCAAAGTAGGCTTTGCGTATGCTGAGGGATACGCACAATGAGCTTTGCGTATGTTGAGTGATGCGAAAACTGTACTTTCCGTATGTAGCCTGATACGCGAACTTTGTTTCTCGGATGGCACTTGATACGCAAACTATGCTTTGCGTATTACACTTGATACGAAAACCTGAAATACACTAACACAAATATTAGAAGAACAAAGAACTTGCGCAAACCATTATGAATGATGCGCAAACCTATAAGAACATGCGCAAACTGAAGTAAGTAAAGAAATTTTCGCAAGATCGATTCAAACAATGCAATTAAAGCAAGAAAATCACATACACATGATCGAAAACACCTTTTTAACAACTTCCAAACAACAATTTCGATTAAAATCCCAATACAATCTCAATACAATCAAGCAATTCTCATAAAATCAACATTAAAGTCTAGAGAGAGAGTAGAGAGAGAAAGTAGATCTCGTATTCATAAGTCTGATATTACAATATGAGCTTCGTTCTTGAAAATTTTCAGAAAATTCTTGAGAATTGATCCAAAAATCAGTTTTCAATCCATCTTTTTGTGCAAATCTTTTCTGAAAAACGTTTGGTACGGCTCTGATACCAATTGATAGTCCAAGATCAATGAATCTGAAGAGAGAGAAAGTAGAGAGAGAGTAAGGATGCGCAAAAACAGAATTCTATTAATGTCTGCGTTAAAATTCTTACAAGGAACAAAGACCAAAGGGACTTAAATACCCTTGGTCAGAAACAACACAGATAGACAATAGACACAGTATTTGACCAAGCCCTATAAATACAATGGTTACTATAAAATCAGACCTAACAATATATATATATATATATATATATATATATATCCATTGCGGTTACCAAACAAAACATACGTTGAACATATTTGTATACACATGCATATAAAAAGCGAAATAGATCTATTAAGACCCAATGAAACCATTTAAATCCCGATTGAACCCTTTAAAGCCCGATAGAACCATTTAAAGCACACATTAGAACACTTTATGACTTATTAAGGTACAATAACAACACACACACACATACTATCGATACATTAACATGTACACATGCATACAACATATATATACATCATATGCGATTACCAAACATCGTAGACACACATGTTATCTATAAATTCATATCAACATATATATATATATATATATATATACACACACACATATACAACAATATACATAGATCCATCGCGGGTTAGCAAACAACACATGTATACATATATATATATATACACACACATGTAACACAGACTCGTGGATATATATATAACACACACACACACACACACATATACACACACACACACATATAACACAAACCCATGGAGATATATATATATATATAACACAATCATTAGAAAAAAAAGAAAATTTAAAAACTCCTTCGCTAATCCGTCACTAATTAGCGACGGACACGTGGATTTTCTTTTTCATTTATTTTTTAAATAAATTCCGTCGCTAATCCGTCACTAATTAGCGACGGATTAGCGACGGACACGTGGATTTTATTTTTCATTTATTTTTTCAATAAATTCCATCGCTAATCCGTCGCTAATTAGCGACGAAATCAGATCCGTCACTAATCCGTCGCTAATTAGTGACGGATCTGATTCCGTCGCTAATCCATCACTAATCCGTCGGTAATTAGTGACGGAAATTTCGTCATTGATTTTCGTCACTGATACCCCTTTTTCTAGTAGTGCATGATGCTTCTGATAGTGATAATTATGATTTTGATGATGGTTAGAATCTCAAGCAAGCCATGATCTTGTTAACTGGAGCCTTTTAGAAGAAGTTTTATAAGAAGTCGGGTTCCAACAGCCAGAGGTACTCATCAAGGTCGAGAAACTATGAGCACAAGGAAAAGATTGAAAGAAGGAGATATGAAGGGAAGACGTATGAGGAGAGAAAGCCTGAAGAAAAGGAATTTGTCAACAGTTATGAGTCAAAGAAGGTGGAAGAGCCAGTTAAATGTTATAATTGTGGTATTATCGGCCACTTTGCAAAAGATTTCCAGAAGCCTAATGAAAATGTATTTCCCAGATTCAATCAAGCACAATTCAACAATATTCAAGATTTGACATTTGAAGATCTAGAGAGAGAAACCACTAGTCGTATATTTCACTGATATGAAAACTACAATGTCACACCTTTTCAAACACTTAAGACACAAAAGCTATTTATACTCAAGACTCTTCACTCACATGCTTAAACTCTCTAAACAAGACTTCTGTCAAACCACTAAGATTGACTAAGACTTTACATACTTTGACTTTTCACATTAAATCTTGGATACAATAAAATACACTAACAATCTCCCCCTTTGTATTCAAGATTTAATAAAAATTTGACAATCGTCTTCAGCGCTTGATTCTTCAAAACTTTAACTCTGACATCTTTAAACATTGAAGCTCTGACAATCTTCAAACACTGAACTTTTAAAGAATCTTTAAAAATCATTCACATTTTCTTTGAAAAGTCATCAAGTATTGAATATTAAATCTTTGAAACTTTGAAACTTCTTGAAGTCTTTGAAACTTTAAAGTCCGATGAATCTTTGAATTTTGAGGAATCTTTCAAAACTTGTATCTTCATCTTTGAAATCTCTGTATTGTCTTCGGAAAACAAACTTTCTTGAATCATCTTGATTCGTCTTTGAATCATCTCTGAATAATTTCTTTTCATCAGACTTGACTGAATTAAAGTTTCAGAATTTCTCCCAAAGTCTTTTTCACTATAACATCTCTTTATGGCTTTGAAATTATGACTTTGAAATTGAACTTTTAGAATTTCTCCCCCTTTTGATGATTGTGAGAATCAAAATCATCAAAACTTATTTCAAAGTCAGTTCGGTCTTTGAAACTTCTCCCCCAATTAATTAATGTAGAACAGTCTTCATGATCTCTTCTGGTAATGTTTGAAAATATTCTCCCAACTGATCTGATAATGAGCCGTCAATTCATGAATGTATTTATCCGAATCTTTTCAAATTCAGATAAATTATGAGTTGTAACCTTGAATCAACAGATAAAACTGTTAGGAATGCCTGTCAGTAACATAAAGTTACTGTGTACAACGAATGTACAATGAAAGGAGCTTAAGATGACGTTCACTCCCGAAGACTTCCATTTAATCATTGAAAAACACAAGGTATTTTCTATGAATGTTCTGACAGAAAAACATATTTTCTGTGTGCTTGTGCTTGTGTTATGAAAGAATTAAGCACAATAATTGTGTTTCATAAGGCTCAAAGTATGTAAACCATTGAAACAGTAATGACTATACATAGACTCAACGTGCATGATAAAGGGTCGAAGGTGGGGCAACTTTCCTTCTTTTTCAATATTAGTATCTTCCAAATGAAGAACAAATAGAGTATGTGTTGCATCCCCAGAAAATGTGAAACATTCTCTTTTTGAGAAAAGAATGAGTAGCTGGTGGGGTGTTATGCAAGAGATGGCATGGGATAGGTGCCTATTTCAATGTCGTTCACGAAGAATTGTGAAACAACAGTTTATGTGGCTGCCCGACTCAGAAAGATTTGGTGCAGAGTTTGATATTCTTTTACTCTGTTCTCACATCCTCTTTCTTTTAATCTTTTAAGATCACTTCTAACCAATATCTCTTTTCCATTTTACCTCATCATACACCAACACTCAATCTTTTGACCCCTCTCCCCTCAATCACTCCAAGGATTATTTCCGGGGTAGGAAACACTGGTTATCGTGAATCCATGGAAGTTCTGTTAAGATCTCACATCGAATCCCATGTATTTGTCCTAAAAGCATGCCTTGCTCAATGATTTTCTTGACATTAAAGCACAAGAAATCATTTGTCAGTATATGTATGCTCATTAAAAATAAGAATGAAATTTGAGCATATTAAGCATTTAAGATTTCTCAAAACTTTGTATGAATGAATAATCATGAAAGAATAGAAATGTTTTGAGAATCTGACAATGATTAAGATCAGATCAAAATTCATGAAGAATAATATTTTAAGAAATCAAAGACGTAAGATGTTTATATGAACAATATATAAACATGTTATCAATGAAAGCACATATAATGATGAAATGACGTTTGATTCAAACAAATTGAATACAACCGAGAGTATTACCATAGAAAGATTTAACTTTTGATACATGGTAATAACAAAGTCAATATGAAGTACTGAACTAGTGTGTATGAATACTTGGCAGTATATAGATAAGATAATACACAATTATTTATCTTTGGAAACACACGGTCAGTTAAACATTAATGCTCAATAATGAAAAACATTTAAAGTCACACTTCTAAATTCATGAAATATTTTGAGAACTAGAAGTGGTTTGAACATTTAAGAGAATATTTTTCATGTTCGAAAGTTGTTCTTCTTTCAAACAATCAGAGATTAAGATCAGAAGATACTTACATTTAAGTTCCCCCTCAAATCATGATAGAATGATTTATATTCTAATAAGCTTCCCCTGGATATTTGCAAAATATCCTTATCTTAAACATGAAAGACCGAGTCCTAAACTGATGTGTTTAGAAGTCATAGTCTTTTAACATTTAAAATCGGGTCATGATCTGTAGTAATCAGAAACCATAATTCTTGACATTGAAGTCCGGGTTTTGAACTTCTTTTTTCAAAAACCATTGTTCATGCTCCCCCTTAAACTTTGGGTGTCTGCAACACAGATTTAGCTTTTGGTACCCACTGGTATTTAGGTCTTGATGTGTTAGTTGCAATTCTTGTGGGGGTTACATAATAAGAACCATACCAGTAATTAACAAAATTATTGCTTACAAAGTCATTTGCTCCACAGTAAGAACAACAAATTTTCTTTTCAGCCAACCTGATAAGATGATTAGTAGAGTAAATTGTATCAGATTTAGCAAAAGATTTACCTTTATGAGCTCTGTTCTTTTTGGCATTGGATGTGGATGAAAATGCTTTGTCATTCTTCTTCTTATCAGGAGAAACCTTCACTCTCCAGACCATTTGTCCTTTCTTTGAATGTTTTCCAAGAGATTTTACATAACAGTTTGCTGGACTATCAACAGATTTGTCATAAAATAGATTAGATGGTCGAATTTGATATGATTTGATAATGTTTGGTTTGACACTTTTCTTTTTGAAAACAATTTTCTCATGAATAGAACTTGAAGCTGTTTTGAAATAACAGACTGATTCTGTTGAATTATTAACAGGTGATTGATCAATCACATCAGCTGAATTCTTTTCTGACAATTCACTATTTGCAGCTTCCAAGTCCTTTATCTTTTTGGACAAAATATTTCTTTCATCAGAAAGTGTGTCAAACTTCTGTATTGAGATCATGATTGGTATTGATTTAAGAAATAAACAAGAGATTGGGATAGAAATCAGTAGATTTATTCAAGACTGAAAATGTAAACTACAACTACACACAATGGCAACAGTATGTCTACATTGTAGAAGATGGAAGGTTACACAAAATGAAAGTTAACCTAAAACTTAACTACAAGATTCCTATTATACCCCATATCCCTTGTATACATTGTAAACCCAAAACCATTACAAGGCCCAATACATTTATATGTAGATTACTTTATAAAACTTGTAAAGTGAACATAAAATATGTTCTAACATTCTCCCCCTAAGTTTTGTAAAGTAATCATTCTCTGATCAGCTCCAGCTTCAGCTCCTCTACCCCTTGATTTCTTTATAAAACTTAGTGTTGCATAAACTTCAAAGCATTCTTAAGCTCCCCCTAGAATGTAGCTCTTATCCTTGAAGTATCAACTGAAATATCAGATCTCATGAAGACGACTGAGTGCACATAAAGACAACTTTTATCTCTAGTAAATCCAACACATTCCTTAACGCCTACAAGAATGATATGTGTGGATTATGGAATGACAACCAAGTGCATCTGCAGTGTATAACATCTGATCTGTCTTTGAACCATGAGTTAAAATTAGAATTCAGCTTAAGAACTTCATCTAATTAGCTTACGGGTGGTAGCATCCGGTAGCAACACTACAAGGCAAGGGTTAAAAGGCAAGCAATGTTCAACAACTGATAGAAGATACTCACACTGACTTCTTTCCAGAATACTGAATAATCAAACCCAAAACCCCTTTCTTCACGAATCAGCTGGATGATTATAGGCACTCAGGATTCTGAATTACAATTCAAATAGCAGAACAATGATTGCAGTCGCTCACACTACTGAGTGATCAATTCAGAAGAATGATAAAGTGATCTCAACGGTCAAACCACAAAAGAGGCTCTCCAGATTGATGATTGCAGATGCTCAGGCAGCTAACTCAATCCAAGCAGAGACCAAATCATCAAATCCAGAATCTGAAAATCTTGACAGGCATGAGCACTCGTGTAAGAATAGATCATTTGCTAATGATATGTGACCAACATATGATAGGAGTGATTTCACATATGCATTCCGCATAAAAAGCTCAGGAACAGGGCAAACTTGTATGAAACAGGGTTCAGAACAGTCAGAATTCTCAAAAAATTCACCAACTTTCGCAAAACACCAAAATTCACAGATCCCTATTGACAATGGAGCACAATTCGCAAGATGGCATAAGCCTGAACCACAATTCGCAAAGGCTTCTTCTGTGAATTCCCAACTTTCGCAAGCCTTTTATATGCGAATCCTCATATTTTGCAAGACATATGTCTACAAATCCTTCAGAATTCGCAAGACATACATCTGCGAATCCTTCACTTTCGCAATACTCTCTCCTGCGAAACCCATACTTAGAACATTTTTCAAATTTGGAAGCCACTTTTCACATACATATAACCTGCGAAATCTTTGACATTTCGTAACTAGTGGCCTGCGAATCCTTTAGAATTCGCACACACCAGATGCATAGTAGCTTGCGAATCCTTTGACTTTCGCACGAAGCTACTTGCGAAATCTACACTTGTAAAAATGTTGTGTCCAATGTTCTTTGCGAATTCTTTCAAACAAAATCTTCTTACTGCGAATCCTTCAACATGTGCGAGTTCTTCCATTAAATCTTGCGAATTTTATGGATCTGGAACGATTTTTCACATTTTCTTCAACAAAATCTTCAACACTTCGATTCTTGAGTTATTCTTTTGACAGCAGGTTCGAAAATGACTATTGAGCACCTTTGTAAATGATAATCTAGCCCAAATCTGACTCTAAGCTCCAATCGATCACAACCACAGTACATATACATTTTCGAACAAATAAACTCAAAAATCAATCGATTCGACTTTCTGAGATGAAATTGATACAAGCAATTGACTCAATAATGATATACTATAACCACTGAATCAATTAAACAACAAAGAACAATCAATTTCACTACAAATCACAGAAATCGAAATTTTAATGATTGTTCTATCAAAAACCAATCAGATCTCGATCGTGCAGAAAAATATATTTCTGTTTAGCTCTGATACCAAATGTGAGGTCCATTGAGATCATGATTGGTATTGATTTAAGAAATAAACAAGAGATTGGGATAGAAATCAGTAGATTTATTCAAGACTAAAAATGTAAACTACAACTACACACAATGGCAGTCGTATGTCTACATTGTAGAAGATGGAAGGTTACACAAAATGAAAGTTAACCTAAAACATAACTACAAGATTCCTATATATACCCTATATCCCTTGTATACATTGTAAGCCTAAACCCATTACAAGGCTCAATACATTTATATGTAGATTACTTTATAAAACTTCTAAAGTGAACATAAAATATGTTCTAACAGATAATATTCATTTTAGGGGGAGTTAAGATTTCTATACGGAAGGTATATTATTCTGAATCTTAAACTCTATCATATTTTGAAAGATGAACGACTTTTGGATATGAAAAATGTTTTCCTAAACGTTCAAACCACTTCGTGTTCTCAAATGTGTTATGAATTTCGAAGTGTGATTTTAAATGTTTTTCATATCAATACTTTGATGTTTATCTGACGTGTGTTTCTCAAAGATAAATACTTGTGTATTGTCTTGTCTTTATACTGTCAAGTATTCTTACACACATCGGTTCAGTACTTTCTTACTGACTTTGTTATTACCATGTCTCAAAAGATAAATCTTTCGATGGTAATACTCCCGACTGAATTCTAAATTGTTTCAAATCAGACGTCATTTCTACATTAAATGTGCTTTCATCGTCAAATTGTTTATATTTTGTTCATATAAACAAATATTAGGTCTTTGATATCCCAAAATATTTTTGTTCGTGATATTTGATCTGATCGCATCATTGTCAGATTCTCAAAATAGTTCACTTGAATTCGTTTCATTCATTCAATTTCATTGTTTTGAGAGATCTTAAATGTTCAACATGCACAAATTTCATTCTTATTTTTCATGAGTATACTTTTTTCTGATAATGATACCTTGTGCATAAATGTCAAAAGAACTGTTGAGCAACAAATTTCTTTTTAGGTTAAATTACTTGGGATTCAATGTGAGTGCTTAAAAGACTTCCATGGATTCACGTTAACCAGTGTTTCCTACCCTAGAAGTAATCCTTGAGTGATTGAGGGGAGAGGGGTCAAAATAATAGAGAGTAGGTGTGTGCTTAGGTAAAATGGAAAGTAGAGATTGGTTAGAAGCGAGCTCAAATGTTTAAAAGAAATAGGGTGATAGATCAGAGTAAAATAATATCAAACTCTGCACCAAACTTTTTCTGAGCCAGACAACCACATAAACTGTTGTTTCACAATTTTTCGTGAACTTCATTGAAATAGGCAATTAGCCCATGCCAACTCTTGCATAAAACCACACTAGCTACTAATTCTTTTCTTAACAAAAGAATGTTTCATATTTTATTGGGGAAGAAGCACATCTACTATCAGATCTTCATTTGGAAGATGATGATATTGAAAAAGAAGGAAAGTTGTCCCACCTTCGACCCTTTCTCATGCACATTGAGTCTATGTACTACTGTTGTTGTCTCAATGGTTTACATATTTTGAGCATGTTAAAGCTTTAAATGCTTCAATCTTTCTACACTTGCACGAGCACACAAGGAATAAGTTTTCTTGTCATAACATTCATAGAAAATTCCTTTGTGGTTTTTCAATGATTGAATGGAAGCCCTAGGGGAGTGAACATCAAAAAGATCCTTTCCAATGTGTATCTGTTACACACAGTGGCTTCGTGATATTGACAGGCAGATTAACTGTTTCATCTGTTGATTTAGGGTTACCACTCATAATTTGTCTGAATTTGAAAAGATTCGGATAAATACTCTTATGAATTGACAGCAGAATTTCAAATCAGATCATATGGAGATCAAATTTCTTTGGGCGAGATTGTTCATATTTTTCCAAAAAGGAGGAGATTATCTGTGTTTCTCATGAAGACTGTATTTGGGGAAGATATTTCAAAGACATAACTGAAATTGATAATGTTTTGAAGATTCTGATTCTCATAATACATCAAAAAGGGGAGAGTTTTCAATGATCAATTTCAAAGAGAGAGCAAAGTCAAGTAAGAGTGATAAAGGGGGAGAAAATAAAGTCAGATTGTTGTTTATTCTAAAGGAAGAAAAGTTTGTTGAAGAGATGATTCAAAGAAGAGATCAAAGTCAAGTGAAATATGCAAAGCTAAAGATGTTTGTACTTCAAGTCAAAGCAAGTTCAGACTATTGATGTATCAAAGAAATTTTCTGAGAACTTGTTGCACGATTGTAACAAGTGGGGAAGAGTGTTAAAGCTATTAAGGATTTGAAGATTTCAAAGCTTTGTGGAGAAAGTCAAAGTGTTCAAGTTTTAAATCTGACAAAGATTAAAATGCTGAAGATTTTTCAAGTGAAAGAAGACCTGATGATTATTGTCAAAAAAAATTAACCTTGAATCCAAAGGGGGAGAATGTTGAGTCAGATTGTATTCAAGATTAAAAGGTCAATGTTGTAAATTTGTAAAGTGTAAGGGTTTTAGTGTAAAGTGAGAGTGTTTGACTTTAGTTTGAGAGAGGTCATGTTAACCATTTAAATACTTTGTGTCTTTTTTTAGTTTAGAAGGCATGCACACATACTGATTTAGAGATCGTTGTTCTAGAGAGAGAAAGTCACTACATTGTAAAGAGAGAATTCATTGTAAACTTTAGAGAGATCAATGAATATGACTTGTGGCTTAATTGTGTGTGTAATATGTGTTTGATATAGCTTGAAACTGGAATTTACATAGACACTTTAGATCCAAGAAACTCATCGTAGAAATGTTCAAATAATAAATCTAATTCTGTTAAATGCAATGTAAAAGTAGAAGCATTATCAGAATTAGAAACTTTAGATACAGGTTCTGGACTGATTTGTCCAGAAGCTAAAACTCCTGTTATAACGGGTTCTGAACTGATGTGCTCAGAATCCATCTCCATCGTTTAATCAAATTTGACATTTACGCTTTCCACAACGATCTTTGAATTCTTTAAGTAGATTATGTATGATGTGGATGACTGAGAATAGCCAATGAAGATCCCTTCTTCAGCTTTAGGACTGAACTTGTTCAAGCTCTCCTTATCATTTAGCACATAACACATGCATCCAAAGATATGAAAATGTTTGATGCTAGGTATTCTATTATTAATCAAAGCATACGGCGTTTTAACAATCCGACGATGGATGATTGATCTGTTTTGAGTATAACATGCAGTAGATACAGCTTCAGCCCACAGAAATAGAGGTAAGTCAGACTGGCTGATCATCA
The DNA here is from genome assembly GCA_954870635.1 of Arctium minus. Lineage (NCBI taxonomy): Eukaryota > Viridiplantae > Streptophyta > Magnoliopsida > Asterales > Asteraceae > Arctium > Arctium minus. Next base: position 60,899,857 of record OX941087.1, read on the forward strand.
TGCGTGCAACCTCAATTAAAGTTCAGTTTTGTTTTTTAACTACCCCATTCTGTTCTAGCGTGCTGGCAGCAGAAAATTGATGTGTTATCCCAACCGATTCGAGATAATCTGCAACTATCTTGTTCTTGAATTATGTGCCATTATCAAGTTCTAATCAGTTTGACTGGCTTCTGCATGTTCACTTGTATAGTCTTGAGAAATGAAATAACGATTTCCGGAGTCTCGTCTTTAGATCTCAGAAAATTGACCCAAGTGTATCTGGAATAATCATCCATAATCACTAGATCGTATTTCTAGCCACTGATGCTTTGTGTTCACATAGAACCGCAGAGATCCATATGCAACAACTCTAAAGGAGCACTTATACTAGATTCATGTTTGGGCTTGTGCAAAGCTCTCTTCATTTTTCCTTTCTCGCATGCATCACACAGATGTTCTTTTTCGTATTTAAGCTCAGGCAAACCCTTTACCAAATTATCAGTCACCAACTTGTTAATGTATCGAAAGTCGAAGTGAGATAGTCGTCTATGCCATAACCAACTCTTTTGCATAGAGGCTTTAGAGAGTAGACACACAACATTATCCGTCTTTACATTGGATAGGTTGATAGTGTAGAGGTTTGACTTTCTCGTGCTAACCAAGAGTTCTTTTCCTTCTTCTATTCTCACACAACATCTCTTCGCTTTGAAATTTACCTCCAAGTCCTTGTCACAAAACTGTCTGATACTGAAGAGATTGTGTCCTAGAACTTCAACATAACTCACCTTCTTAATGATTATGTTCTCTTGCATGACATCGCCATATCCAAGTATCGGTGAAAACTGGTTATTCCTAAACCTCACATTTCTGCAAAATTTCTCTATATAGTTAGATAAAATATCTTTCTGACCTATCATATGCTTGGAACATCCTGAATCCAAGTACCACATATGACGAGTCTGCATAGGAGAAATCAAGCAACAATCGGTTTAGGTACCCATTTATAGATGGGTCCCTTCAAGTTAACATCAGATTTTGGCACCCATTTGACTTTGGGTCCTCTTTGCTTTTGAAAAACATTATAAGAATAAACATGATATGAACCAAACCAATTATCAGAATATTGTCGAGTCACAAAATCATTATGACCATATGTGGAACACTGAATAGGCAAATGAGATAATTGGATCAATTGCTTTATTTTATAAGTCTTGTAAGAAGTTACAAGTTTTATTTTATGAGAAGCATATTGACCAACTACATCAGTAACATTATCAGTATCCCTATTACATTCAGAATCAGAAAATGATTTTGTATGCTCTTCAACCTTCTTCTTTGGTTTCCATTCTAGTCTCACTTCAGGCTTTTTTCATCTCAATTATGAAACACAAGATTTAAATTTGTAAGAACTATGAGATTTCAGAGTTTGTCTTTTTCTGGACATACCACTGTTGCTCCGTTTCTATGGGCGCCTTTCATTTTGATTCTTACCTTTAGCATAATAGGTACTCACATAAACCGATTCATCAACTTTAGTTGAGGATTCACCTTTTTCAAACACACTTGGTAAAATCTCAAATTTAATCACAAAAGCAGAGTGATCTGGAAGTTTAGCATTTAAATCAAAGCTCTTAACACACTCATCAACACATCCATCGGAATTTAAAAAATAAAATTCATCCTTAAATAAGTCATCATCATCATCAAATTGAGGAGCTTTGAAAGTGTTCGGAAACATGAAATCATTAAATTCTTTTGAAAATTGCTTTTGTTCAGGAGTTTGTTCAAAATCTAAAGGTTTTAGATTTGGAAATATATCACTCATGAAGAGTTTACAAGATGAACTATCTGAATCAGTAGAGTTGTTTTCACTAACTCTTTCTGACTCTTACTTATTATTTGTAACTTCATATTTCAAATCAGTATTTAAAAGCATAGTGGAAAACACAATCTTTTCTAGATCAGCCTAATTTTACTCATCTACTAAGGTATTCTCAAGCTCATAAATTTTACTTTCCAAGATGAGTGGAGAAACATCAATTTTAGCTTCAACCGATTTTGCCTCCATTTCCTTAGTAGAATAACTTTGAAAATAGTCGTTAGAAAGAAATTTTGGATGTCCAGACTATTAACTATCATTCAGCTTATCATAGCAGAATGGTAGTTGCATTTTAGTTGTGTTCTTCCTAATTTCATCTTCCTGCACTTCATCAGATGATTTGGTGACAAATTTTGGTTTTAAATGAGGGTTTTTGTCAACCACTTGTAAGAAATCAAAGTTGTATAAAGTTGATTGTTCTCTAATAGCTTTCTTTAAATAATGTGGGCCCAATACCTCAATTATCCTTAAAAGCTATAAGTTCCTTTGGGTTGTTTAGATGAATGGTTTTATCTGTTTGACCTCTAGCATAAAGCTTGGCTTCCAAACCATTTATCTTTTTCAACAAAGTTTTATTTTCAAACTGTAATTTATTATGTTTAATGGCAAACTCTTGTTTCGCAAGTTCATACGCATTAAACTTGGAAACTGCTTCAGAAATTTTATTTTCAAAGCAAGCTTCTGTTTTTCAAAATTAGTAGCAGCTTTGTTCATAGAATCAATCAAGTTTTTGTTCCTAATAATTTCCTTGTTGAGATCAAAAATTGTGATGCTTTTTAGCAACTCTGCCTTTTTCCTTTTTCAGTTTACCTTGTAAGTCTTGAAGCTCAACCAACATGGTTTCCATTTTCTTTAAGAAATCACAATCAGTAAAATTGTTTACCTCCTCAGATATCTCATCATCATATTTGAAAGTTCCAGATCCAAGCTAACAATCACTCACATAATATGTAGAAATCATCCTTGTATTGATATAATCTTGTATTACAAAGATTTCTTTATGTCACATATCTAACAGTGCCATATATCTCACTTGTTTCTCGCTCTAGAACTTCATGTGTGTTCTTGAAATGTCTCTCTAATCTCTCTCTCTGTTTTCTTGATTGCCTAATGATTACAACAAAGACTCAATTATTTATATGGTTAACATAACCTTACAACTCAAGCTAACATATCAAAGGCAAAGACTTTGACTTACAAAGCTTTTACAAACAATTACACTTTACAACACTTTACAACTTTGACCCCTCTTTTAATCTTGAATACAATTCATGACTTAGCAATCTCCCTATTTGGATTCAAGATTAAAAAAAATTGACGATAATCTTCGGGTCTTCTCATAGTTGCAAAATCTTTAACACAGAGTCTTTGACAACTTTAAATCTTTGCAAATCTCCCTCTATGGAATTCTTTTCAACTCGAATACTCTGTCTTCCTTCACAAACTTTAAATCTTCTTCAATCTCCCCCTATGATCATAAACAAAACTATCTTCAGAAACATTGTTGAAATCTTCAAACTTTCTCAGTTTTCAACTTTCATAATCATTTTGAATTCTCTCTGCTTTACGACTTTCACTTGACTTTGCTTACTTCAAAAATAGAACTTTTAATGATCTCCCCTTTTTGATAAGATCATCATAATTCTGACTTTGAAAATTTTGAAATATCTCTCCCTTTTTGATGAATTCTAAGACATCAGAATCATTAAAACTTTTCAATGTCAGCATCGTCTTTGATATAATATCCCCCAAATATCAAAATAAGCATAATTATCATAATAGAAACAATCTCCCCCATTCAATATGATTAGCCATCTCCATAGAAGAGAATAGTTTCGCCCTCTTATCTGATACGAACATGTAACCGTCAATTCATGAATGTATTTATCTGAATCTTTTCAAATTAAGACAAATTAGGAATGGTAACCCGGAATCAACAAATGAATCAGTTATACTGACTGTGAGTAGGACGGAGCCACTTTGTGCAATGGATGCACATTGGAAAGGAGCTTTTTGATGTTCACTCCCCTAGGGCTTCCATTCAATAATTGAAAAACCACAAAGGAATTTTCTTTGAATGTTAAGACAAGAAAACATATTCCTTGTGCTCGTGCAAGTGTAGAAATGATTGAAGCAATTAAAGCTTGAACAGGCTTAAAATATGTAAACTGTTGAGACAACAACAAGTATTACATAGACTCAATGTGCATGATAAAGGGTCGAAGGTGGGGAAACTTTCCTTCTTTTTCAATATCTAAATCTTTCAAGTAAAGACCAGATAGTAGATGTGTTGCATCCCCTGAAAATATGAAACATCTTTTTGTTGAGAAAAAGATGAGTAGCTGGTGGGGTTTAATACAAGAGTTTGCATGGGCTAGTGCCTGTTTCAATGAAGTTCACTAACGAATTGTGAAACAACAGATTATGTGGTTGTCCGGATCAAAAAAGATTTGGTGCAGAGTTTGATATTCTTTTACTATGATCTCACATCCTCTTTCTTTTAAACATATGAGCTCACTTCTAACCAAACTCTCTTTTACATTTTACCTCATCACACACCCACTCTCTTTTATTTTGACCCCTCTCCCCTCAATCACTCAGGATAACTTCTTGGGTAGGAAACACAGGTTAACGTGAATCAATAGAAGTTCTTTTAAGCTTGTTTGTCCCATAATAATAGTTCTAATCAATATCAACAACAAGAAATTCAATCCCAATCGTCATATGTCATTGATCTCAAATCAAAGTTTAGAAAATGTGTACACATAATGCTCTCTCTCTCTCTCTCAATATTTCTCTCTTTAAGATTCACTATGACTTACACACTTTCTTACAAGAAAACAAAAGAAAAACTATTTATACTAAAGATCTATTACAAAGGAATCTAAACAAAAACATGTTGACTTTGACTTGACTTATTACAAGGACCTTGACTTTGCTTGAGAGGCTTTGACTTGAGCTTTGACTTTGACTTTCATCTCCATGATCTTGGATCCAACTATTTGTGCACTAACAATCTCTCCCTTTGGATTCAAGATCATCTTCAAAAGAATAACCATTGAAGCTCCCCTTTGATTCAGAAACAAATGATCTTCCCCTTTGGATACACAAAAACAAATTTCAGCAACCACGAACAATCTTCCTCTTTAAGTATCTGACAAATAAGTTTCCCTTGAAAGTCAATCTCCCCTTTTGAGTAAATCTGTTCAAAAAAATCTTTCTTTTCTTTGAACTGTTTTTAGACCTTTCAGAATCTCCCCAAAGTATGTGAATATCTTTTGCAAGAATCTTTAACAATCTCCCCCAAAGATAATAAAACCTCTTCCAGACTTCAAAAAAGAAATTATCTTCAGATTTAGCTCACTTTGCTTCAGCAAATAATCTTCAAAGAAAATTTCAGTAAATCTTCAACAAATTTTCTGAATCCTTTGAACTTTCTCTTTCAAATCTTGTACAATCTCCCCATAAAAAATACTAGCTGTTCTCCAAACCATATTTCTTGAAATAACTTCTCCATCATAGATCATTTATTGACTATCTCTCCCATATTCCAAACATGTAACTTCCTCAAATTCAAACATTTCATGATAATCCCCCCCCCTTTTTGATGATTTAGAGCATAGAAATCATCAATACTTCTTTATGAAATGTCATCATTTTCTGATATTTGACCAACTGATCTTTCCATAAGAGCCACTGAACATCCATCAATTCATAAAGTATGCATCTAAATATTTTCAAATTCAGACAAATAAGAATGTAACCCTGAATCAACAAATGAATCAGTTAATATGCCTGTAAGTAACACGAAGTCACTTAGTACAACGATTGTACTATACAAGGAGTTTTATTGATGTTCACTCCCCAGGTCTTCCATTCAATCATCGAATAACACAAGATTATTCTATGAACGTTCCGACAGAAAAACAAATTTTTTGTGTGTACGTTCTTGTGTATGAAATAATTTAAACATGAATGTTTATAAGGCTCAAAATTTGTAAACCATTAAGACAACAACAGTATTACACGGACTCAATTGTGCATGATCAAAGTACGAAGGTGGGGCAGACTTCCTTCTTGTCGGTCCCCCGATTAATCAAGTTCTTATCAAAATAAACAAACAATCATAAGCATATATGATTAACCAACCTTTTTGATTACAAACTACAGATTACAAGTTTGTAGTTGATTTCTCTTTGAAGCTCTCTCTCTCTAGGAATTGTTGGCTGGATCATCGTCTTTAATATCTCCCTTCTACCTAATATAAACTAACATAATATCTAAAACACAATAATATCCTAAAATATCTAATAAATAGATATTTAGGAATAATATAAAATACAATAATTAACTTTGACAATTATTACAAACTAACATTAGACTAATATTGAGAGTGACTTTTCAGCTTTAGCTTCAGATTCCAATCTTCAGATTGGATGATCTTGAATCCAATAAGTCTGTGATCTAACAATCTCCCCCTTTGGATCAAGATCATTACTGAAAGGATTTATCAATTCAGTCTTCTCTTTCAGCTCAGAAGTTGCAATCTCCCTCTTTGTCTTCAATATATAATAATCTCCAGTTTTAGCTCAGAATGCTTTAGCAAAGTATCTTCAAAGAAAATTTCTCTCAAATCAACATGTCTTCAGAATACTTTTTCTTTGAAGAATTCTCTAAACTTTTGATCTCTCCCATTTCTTGGTTAGCGCTTCTCCCCTTTTTTGATGAAAAGAGCAACGATTTCATCAAAACTTTTAGCAAGAAATGTATTTCATAAGGAGCCTCTGATTCATCAATCCAAAAGATATGCATCCAGACCTTTGCAAATCCAGACAAAATAATCGTGTAACACCTGAATCAACAAATGAATTAGTTAAAATGTCTGTCAGTAACACTTAGTGACTGTGTGTAACGAGTACACAATGGAAAGGAACTTTTTGATGGTCACTCCCCCAGGGCTTCCATTCAATCATCGAAACACCACAAAGGCAATTTATATTAACGTTATGACAAAGAAACAAATTCCTTGTGTGTTCGTGCATGTGATAGAAAGAATTAAGCACATGATGATTGCTATTAATACGGCTCAACATTGTGTAAACCACTGAGACAACAATAATTAAACACAGACTCAATTGTGCTTGATCGAAGTGCGAAGGTGGGGCAGACTTCCTTCTTTTTCAATATCTAGATTTTCCAAATGAAAACCAGATAGATTATGTGTTGTTTCCCCTTGAAATATGAAACATTTTCTTGTTAAGAAGAAAATGAGTAGCTGGTGGGGTAATGTCAAGAGTTGGCATGGGCTAGTTGCCTGTTTCAATAACGTTCACCAAAGAATTGTGAAACATTAGAAATGTGGCTGCCCGGCTAAAAAAAAGTTGGTGCAGAGTTTGATATTCTTTTACTCTGATCGCTCACCCTCTTTCTTTTAAACATTAAGCTCACATCTAACCAAACTCTCTTTTCCAATTTACCTCATCACACATCCCACACTCATTTCTTCTGACTCCTCACACTCAATCACTATGGATTAACTTCTTGGGTAGAAATAACTGGTTAACGTGATTTCATAGAAGTTTAATTTAGTCCTAGCACAAAGATCCCATGTTTTCCTAGAAAGCATAAGATGATCAATATGGTTTAACTATATCAGTTAAAGCACAAAGTAGATCTTGAAAACATTTAAAATCACACTTCCAATTCATGAAATCGGTTTGAGAATCGGGAAGTGGTTTGAAAATTTAAGAACAATGTTTTCTATGATTGAAAGTTGTCCTTCTTTTAACCATATATGAGATTAAGATAAAGAATTATACCTTGACGTGCTATCTTACATCTCATGAAGTCAAACTTAAAGTCATAAAGATATGATCTTGTAAGCATCTCTCAAACTGCAAAAGTCTAAAAATCATAGTCAAAGAAACTTTATTCACAGAAATTAAAATGACAAAAAGCAGTCAAACAATTAAAGTATGAGTTCTGATCTAAAGTAATCAGCAGTCATAATTCTTTTACTCCCCCTGAAATTATGAACATCATATCTGTCAGATGCATAAAATTTCAGACAAAAATGTACTCCCCCTTGAATGTTGATCTTAGCAGATATGTATCTAGGAGTACAATATCATTCAGCTCAAGAGTAAAATCTTTTGATCATTGAAGTGCGGATCTTGAACTGTTGTATTCAAGAGCCATCAAGTCTCTTACTCAACCTTGACTTGATTTTCCTGTAACACAGATTCAACCTTTTTCTTTGGTATCCATTGGTATTTGGATCCAACTGTGTTAGCACAGGATTTTGGTACCCATTGAAATTTGGGTCCTCTTTGCTTTTGAGAATCAAATGAAGAATTAGAATGATAAGAGTGTACATGATATGTGCCAAACCAAACATCAGAATCTTTACGAGAAGCATAATCATGTTTATCATAATATGAAAACTTTCTAGCAGACAGACGTAACTGGAATAATTGTTGCATAGAATATTTCTTGCGAGAAACGACAAGATTTGGTTTTATAATAGCAACATTCGCAATCAAAACATCTTTACTAGTCGTAGTCTTATTACAATCGACACTAGAAAAAGATTTAGCAGTCTCGTCAATCTTCTGTTTTGGTTGCCATTCAGATTTAACTCCTAGCCTTTTCTTGCTCAGATCTGAAATATTTGAAACTTTTGAGTTAGATTTTTGAGAAACAAATGAATGCTTCTTCTTTGGGTTACCAGTAGTGATCGGTTTCTGTGAATGCTGAGATTTCTTCTTCTTACCTTTTGCATTCTTATTTTTCACAGAAACCGTTTCATCAACTTTCGTTATGATTCACCTTTCTCAAACATACTGGATAATCTAAAGGAATTCAAAACAAAAGACGAATGATTAGGAAGTTTGGCACTAAAATCAAATTGATCAATACAATCATCCAAAACACCATCAGAGTTTAGAAAATCAAACCCTCCATCAGTTAAACCAAACTTATCATTAGATTCTGAAGCCTTAGTTAATTTAGAAAGAACAGTATTCTTAAGCACAGTTGAAAACACTTTTTGTTCAACATCAGTCAAAAATCTTTTATCTGCTAAAGATTTCTCAAGTTCAGAAATTTTACTTTCCAAAACGAGAGGAGGGACGTAAAGTTTACCTTCAATAGGCTTAGCCTCCATTTCTTTTATAGAATAATGTTAGAGCATAAATCTGTTGGATACAAGATCAAGAATACTGAAGATCAAAGTTCAAGAAAGTCAAAGTTGAAGAAAGTCAAATCTCATTAAAGTCAAAGTCTTTTGTAATAAAAGTCAATGTATTTGTACTTTGTACTTTAATTTCCTTTGTATTAGTTGTAGGTATAAATACCTTGTCTTATATTTTTCTGTTAGTAGAAGTTGTCATTTCATAACGTACGTATTGTAAGAATTGAGATTTGAGAGAGAATACGGTTTTAGAGAGAGAAAGAGTTCTAGAGAGAGAAAGTGTAATCTTGTGAAAATCAAAGTAATCAAACAGGTAATTCATTATGTTTTAATCTTGTTTTTTTGATTAATCTTGATTAGAAACTAGAATTTGGGAATAACAATTGGTATCAGAGCAGATCCAAATCGAGAAAAATCAAGAAATGCGTATGTTCGTACTGTTCATCGAAGTCCAGATTGATTTTCAGTTTTAGTGAGTTTTTGGAGTTGTAATTGATTAGGTTTTGTTAGGAAAGTGTAATCGATCGAGTCTGTATAGGTGTTATCAAGAATTGCACTGTAATTCATTCGAATTTTTGAATTTTGTGTGGTTTTTGTTTTCACGAGTTCTTGACACTGTTCTTGATTCAATTTTGTAATTCTTGTGTATTTGATCGAAAATTAGTGATAGTATTGTGTTCGAGTTGTATAGAAGATCAAATTGTCGAAGTTTAGAGGTTGAATTCTAGGTATAAACGAGTTTTTGGTGAATTTGAACGTTTTTCAAGGTGTGCGGGTTATTCATCAGATGTGCGCTTGACTCATCAAGATGTGCGTTTGATTCATCAAATTGTGTGGGTAATTCAGAGTGCGGATATATTCATCAAGACAAGCAAAGTGAGATATGCGTTTCTGTTAAGAAACAAGACTTTAAGATTTGAGTTTCTTTGAGAATCGAGAAGCTAAGGTTTTCGGGTCTAATGACAAACGCATAGTAGAGGGATTTAAGAAAAAGTGTGCCTTGCGGGTGTTTAGTGACACGCACAGTGTGTGTTGCATTTGCAACTTGAAACGCAAAGTTTGTTATGCGTTTGCTTCTCGACAAGCACAGAAAAGGTGTGCGCTTCCTTTGTGAAACGCATAGTTGACAAAGTAGAAGGATAAGCAAAGTGTGCGTTTCATACCTGACACACATAGTGGAGGTTTACGGTTCATGTGCGACACACATAGTGGGATGTGCGTTTCATATGAGACACGCATAATTGTTGAATGCGTTTCCTGAGTGACACGCAAAGTAGAGGTTTGCGTTCCCTGTGTGAAGCGCAAAGTGTGAAAGTCTTAGAATTTTTTTTCTCTGATATTTTTTCAAAACTGTAATATGGCCTTTAATAGTGAAAATTTTTTCTCTAAGGGCGCTGCCCCTCGACCCCGCAAGGGGGACATAGTTCTTTTTGTGATTAAAATTTCTGATTTTATATTTCAAGTTTTCTGTATTTTATTGATTGTTTCATTTGGACTAACGATCAGTTCTAGTTTCTTATTGATATATTTTTCAAGCAGGTTATACAAGATGACTTCCAAAGATGCACTTTCAATCGGAACCGATGTTAAGCCTCCAGTTCTATTCAAAGGCGAGTATGAACAATGGAAGGACAGATTCTTGGATTTCATAGATCGGCATTCAAATGGAGAGAATATTCTTCTGTCTATCACCGAAGGTCCAATGAAACCAATCACAGTTAATGTACCTAATGATGATGATGATTCTTCTGATAGTGGACATGGTGATGTGGAAAAAGCAGAAAAGACAAAACAAGTTAAAGTTGATTTATCTCAGTATTCTGAAGAACAGAAGAGTCGATATAAAGCTGACAAGCAAGCAAGATCTCTTTTACTCCAAAGCATTCCCAATGACATCTACATTAAGATTGATAGCTACAAGCATGATGCTAAACAAATGTGGAATCAATTGGAAAAGATGATGATGGGATCAAAGATAGGAAATCAGATAAAGGTGGCAAACTGCATCAATAGCTATGAGGAATTCAAAGCTAAAGAGAATGAGAGTCTAGAAGACACATATGAAAGATTTACTTTGCTTCTGAATGAGCTGACGAAGAACAAAGTCAAAAAGAAGCAGCTGGAAAACAATGTCAAATTCTTGAGTATCCTACGACCTGAGTGGAAGAAACATACTCGTAGGATGAAGCAGATGAAGGATTTGAGTGAAATACCTCTTCACGAAGTTTATGAGACATTACGTTAGAATGAGGAAGAAGTGGAGGAGAAAAGAGCTGAGAAGAAGAAGGCAGAAAAAGTTCCTGATCCTATTGCCTTGGTAGCTGGAGAAAAGAAGAAAGAAAAGAAGAAAGAAAAGAAAGAGAAGAAAAAGAAGATAGTTCTTACAAGTTCTGAGTCAGAATCAGTAACAGATAGTGATGATGGCGAAAGTCTGAAACAAGCCATGATATTATTGACCCGTGCATTTCAGAAGAAATTTTATAAGAATCCGGGATCAAATTCTCAACGCTATTCTTCTTCAAGTTCAAAGAACCACGAGCACCGAGACAGAGTGGAAGGAAAGAGATATGAAGTGGATAGATATGTTGAGAATAAACCTGTTGAGAAGAAGAAGTTCGTGAATGACTACACAGTTGCTGAAAAGCCAGCAAATGATTCAGTCAAATGTTACAACTGTGGCAAGATGGGTCATTTTGCAAAAGACTGTAGAAAGCCGAAAGTTCGAAATTCTCAGTATTATCAGAACAAGCTGCTATTGGCCAAACAACAAGAAGCAGGAATAGCTCTAATGGCCGAGGACGAATTTTGGCTTGATCATTCCGAAGATGAAGATGAGAAGAAAGAAGAAACAGCTCATATCTGTCTCATGGGTAAAGAAGTAAAGAATGACGAGTCAGATGATGAGATAGTTGATGAGGTATTAAACTTAACTTAAAAAGATTTTATTACCAAAATGGAAACCATGGTGGTTGAGCTACAAAATTTACAAAATAATCTGAAAAAGGAAAAAGAAAGAGTTACTAAAAGGAACAAGAAGATCTTTAAGCTTAATACGCCTATTATTTCAAACAAAGATCTGATTGATTCTTTACGCAAGTCTGATTTTGATTCTAAATCTCAAGTAGATTGTTTTGAAAAGAGGATTTCTGAGTTTGAAGGTAAAGTGTCTAAATATGAGTTTGAAAAGACAGAATCTACACTAACTGTTTATAAACTGCAGGTTGAAAACAAGAATTTGAATAAGAAGGTAAATGGTCTGGAAGCAAAACTTTATGCGAGAGGTCAAACAGATCAAACCATTTTTCTCAATGCACCAAATGAAGAAGCTGATGTTAAAGAGAAATGGGGACTTGGTTATGAAAATCCCCATTATCTTAAGAAAGCCATTAGAAAACAACCGACACTTTATAACTATGATTTTCTTGCTTGTGCTGATAAACATACTCATTTAAAACCCAAATTTGTTACTAAATTACCAGAAGAAGTTGAGGACCAAGAAACTGAAAATAGGAAGAATAAAAAGAAAATGCAACTACCATTTAACTATGTAAAGTTAAATGATAGTTATTTTTCAAAAACACCAAAAGTTTTTTCAACTGACTATTTTGTTAGTTATTCCGCTTCTGAGATGAAGGCAAAACCTGTGATTGCAAAGGTTTATGTTCCTACATCTATTCTTGAAAGCAAAATAGTCGAGCTTGAAAATGTTTTATCTGATGAAAAACTTTTGGCTGATATACAACAAAATGTATTTTCTACAGTTATAAAGAACACTGTTTTTCAAACTAGATCTACAAAGTGTTCTACAGTTTCTAAGGCATCTCAATCTTCATCTGATAATTCTGATGACTTATTTGAGTTTGCAAATGATTTTCTAAATTCTGATGTTGGGTGCATGGAAGAATTTGATATGTTTGACGTCAACTTTACTCTTCCTGATCATTCTACTTGTCTTATAAATGAAAAGGTGTTACCAAGTGTTCTTAAAACTGCTAAATCATCAACTAAAGTTGGTGAATCGATTTCTGTAATTGCTGATTATTATTCTCAAGGTAAGAAACATAAGAAACAGCGATTACAGAAACAGAAACACACTGGTACACAAAAGAAAACTCAGTCTCAGAAATCTGCTTTTCCTAATAAATCTAAATCTTTTGTTTCAGATGTAAGCAAGAAAAGGTCGAAAGCTCGAACTGAATGGCGACCAAAAAGAAAGGGTGATGAGAAAGCTGAATCAGTTTCTGATAATTCTTGTATTAGATCAGTTAGTAGTGATACTGATGTAGTTGATCAATTTGCTTCAAATAAACAAAACCTTGTAACTTCTTACAAGCGGTATTCAATAAAGCAATTGATTCAATTATCTCCTATTTCTACTACATCTTATTATTATCGGAAAAATGATTTTGCTTATTCTCATAATTTTTCTGATTGGTTCGGATCTTATCATGTGTATTCTTCAAGATCAAATATTTTTAAAGGTTTTCAAAAGAACAGAGGGTCCATTTTCAAATGGATACCAAAATCTTGTGCTAATCTGTTAGGACCCGTTTTTAAATGGGTACCTAAAGTTATTGTCTCCTGATTTCTCTTGCAGACCCGGCATATGTGGTACTTGGACAGTGGATGTTCCAAGCATATGACTGGGCAAAAAGCTTTATTGACTAACTATACAGAGAAATTCAGTGGAAATGTCAGATTTGGAAACGATCAGCTTTCACCTATCTTAGGATATGGTGACATTATTCAAGACAATATAACGATCAGTAAAGTGAGTTATGTTGAAGGCTTGGGGCACAACTTATTCAGCATTGGTCAATTCTGCGATGAAGGGTTAGAGGTCAACTTCAAGTCTAAGAGTTGCTCAGTTCGTACTGAAGACGGCACAGAACTCTTAGGTGGACATCGAAAGACAAACCTCTATACCATCAATCTTTCCAAAGTACAGATTGACAATCAAGTATGCTTGATGACAAAAGCATCAACGCAACAAAGTTGGCTCTGGCACAGACGTTTATCTCATTTGAACTTTCGTTATATCAACAAGCTGGTTCATGGGAAATTGGTGAAAGGACTTCCTGAGATGAAATATGAACGAGAACACTTATGCGCAACATGTGAAAAGGGTAAGATGAAGAGAGCCACACATAAACCGAAGCCTGAACCAAGCACTAGTTCTCCGTTAGAATTGTTACATATGGATTTGTGTGGTCCAATGAGAACTCAGAGTTTGGGACAAAAGAAATACGTGTTGGTCATTGTGGACGATTACTCAAGATACACGTGGGTCAAATTTCTTCGATCAAAAGATGAGACGCCAGAAGTTCTCATTACTTTCTTAAAGACGACCCAGGTGAAAATGCAGCGACAAGTCAAGTTTCTTCGAACGGACAACGGCACAGAGTTCAAAAACAAGATAGTTGAAGAATATCTCGAATCGGTCGGGATATCACATCAGTACTCTGCTGCTCGTACGCCTGAACAAAATGGAGTAGTCGAAAGGCGAAATCGGACGCTAGTCGAGGCCACTCGGACTATGCTTAGCCAATCAGACTTACCTCTATTCTTGTAGGCAGAAGCTGTGTCGACTGCATGTCATACTCAAAATCGGTCTATGATACATCGACGTTTTCAGAAGACTCCATATGAGTTGATCAACAACAGAACACCAACTATCAAATATTTTCACATATTTGGGTGTAAATGTTTTGTGCTTAATGACAAAGAGAGTCAGAATAAATTCAGTGCTAAGGCGGACGAAGGCATCTTTATCGGTTATTCTTCAACATCTGCAGCATATCGTGTTTATCTGAAGAAGTCAAAATCAGTTATTGAGAGCGTTAATGTCACATTTAATGAAGATATGGCTTCTGATCAAATCAGTTCAGAACCCGTTATCACTAGAGTATTAGCTTCTGGGCAGATCAGTCCAGAACCTGTTTCTACAGAGAAAAATTCGGATAACGCTTCTACTTCAGTTTCACATTTATCTGATTTAGATTTGTTATTTGAATTCTTTTATGATGAGTTTCTAGGATCTAATATACCTAAATCTGCTGTGACTGACAGGTCTGAAGACACAAGTTTCAATCATCCAGTCATTTCAGATGTCATAACTGAACAAGAATCCCCCGTTCAGTCAGAAACTCACATTCCTACAATTACTCCTACAGTTGAAGATGTACAAGTAACTGCTGAGCCAGAAGTAATTGTTTCAGTTGGCTGTGATATCATGTCTACTCAACAGCCACAGTCTGTTGTTCCAACTGTTGCTTCTGCACCTGAAACTTCAACTGCAAAACCCCCTCCTGTTATTCAAACTGAAGATTCTGATAGTGGATTTCTAGATGATGATCATGTTCAATCAGTATCTACTCCACTTCCTCATGAGCATCGTTGGACCAAAGAGCATGCTTTACATCAAGTAATTGGAGATCTTTACAAGCCTGTACAAACTAGATCAGCGACTCTTAATCAATGTATGCATGATTCATTTCTCAGTAAGATTGAACCAACGCGAGTATCAGAGGCTCTTGCTGATTCGAACTGGGTATCTGCTATGCAAGAAGAGATCAATCAGTTTGAAGCCCTAAAGGTTTGGAGATTAGTTCCAAAACCAGAAGGTAAAACCGTGATAGGAACTAAATGGGTATTCAAGAATAAGAAGGATGAGGATGGTATCGTCATAAGAAACAAAGATAGACTTGTTGCCAAAGGTTACCGGCAAGAGGAAGGCATAGATTATGATGAGACGTATGCTCCAGTAGCGCGTATAGAAGCAATCCGCATGTTTCTAGCTTACGCAGCTCATAAGAATTTCACAGTCTTTCAGATGGATGTGAAAACAGCCTTTCTGAATGGCATTCTTAAAGAGGAAGTGTACGTGTCTCAACCAGAAGGGTTCGTCAATCCAGATAAGCCAGATCATGTCTACATCTTGGACAAAGCCCTCTATGGTTTAAAACAAGCCCCTCGAGCATGGTATGACGTTTTATCTAAATTTTTGGTCAAGTCAGGTTTTTCTAAAGGTAAGTTTGATACTACTTTATTCATCAAGAAAGAAAAAGCTGATATTATTCTTATTCAAATTTATGTTGATGATATAATATTTGGTTCTACAAATCCAAAATTTTGCAAAAACTTTTCTAACCTCATGGTGTCACGTTTTCAAATGAGTATGATGGGAGAGATGAATTTCTTTCTAGGATTACAAGTAAAACAGTTTTCTACGGGGATTTTCATTAACCAGTCTAAGTACATTTTGGACATTCTTCGGAAGTACAAAATGGAAAATTGTAAACCAATTGGAACCCCGATGGCACCAGGTACTAAGATTCACACTGATCCTTTGGGTAAAAGTGTTGATGTTAGGACTTATAGAGGTATGATTGGATCGTTAATGTATCTTACATCCAGTAGACCAGATATTATGTTTTCAACATGTTTATGTTCTAGATATCAGGCTGCTCCTAAAGAATCTCATTTGGCTGCTGTCAAACGGATTTTTAGATATCTGAAGGGGACTGCAGACCTTGGTCTGTGGTATCCTAAGGATACTGGGTTTCAACTGACTGCCTATTCAGATGCAGATCATGCAGGTTGCATGTTGGACAGAAAGAGTACTTCAGGTCATGTTCAATTTCTTGGAGACAAGCTCGTTAGCTAGGCATCAAAGAAACAATTATGCGTTTCCACATCGACTGCTGAAGCAGAGTACGTAGCTGCTGCCAGTTGCTGCTCTCAAGTCTTGTGGATGCGAACACAGCTGCGAGACTATGGATTCAAGTTTGATAAAATCCCAATCTATTGTGACTCGAAGAGTGCAATCGCGATATCTGCTAATCCTGTCCAACATACGAAAACCAAACACATTGACGTCAGGTATCATTTTATAAAAGATAATGTAGAAAAAGGAACAATCAAACTTTATTTTGTAAAAACAGATTATCAACTTGCATATTTATTTACCAAACCCTTAGATGAAAAGAGATTTAATTTTCTTGTCTCTAAGCTTGGTATGTTAAATCTTAAGACGTAATCGGTTGTTACCTACTAAAGTTACGAATTGTTATTTTTCATCATTTTCTTTATCTTTATGTCTGAAGGATATCTGCACTTTAATTGTTTGCTCATGATCTCAGGGGGAGTAAGAGAAGATTTTAGATGATCTACATTATTTTAAGGGGGAGCATAACTGATTTCTGCATTTTACTTAACTGACAAAATTTTTGTAATGCATGATTTTAGGGGGATCTTATCAAAAGGAGTAAGACTATGATTTCTGATTGCTTAAGATCAGAACTCGTTCTTTAATCGTTTTACTGTTTTATGTTCTTTTATTGTTCGAATAAATTTTTGACTAGACTTTGAGACTTATGCAGGATGAGAGAGGATGACACGATCATATCATTTTTGACTTCAGCTGACTTTATGAGTATTAAGATTGAGCGAAAAGGTAAATTTCTTATCTTAATATCAAATGTATCTGAAAGAAGGACAACTTTCAGATATAGAAAACATGTTCTTAAATGTTCAAACCACTTCTCGAATTTTAAATAGATTTTATAATTTGGAAGTGTGATTTTAAATGTTTTCATTTTATTTTTGTGCTTCATTGATAAACAAACCGTGTGTTATCCAAAGATTAATACTTGTGTATTGTCTTTTCATATACTTTCAAGTATTCACATACACTGGTTTGATTTCTTGTTCAAATAGTTCTTACCATGTCTCATATTGAAACATAATTTTTTCGATGGTAAGACACCCCGCTTGTACTTCAAAGAATTTTGAGCGTCATTTCATTTCAAAACGTCATTTCAAGAATGTCTATATCTTGGTTCATATAGACAATATCCATTATTCTTGACCTTAAGCTTTGATTGATATATCATTTCATTTCTGATCATTTTCATACAATGTCAGATTTTCAAACAAGTCTTTTGCATTAATGTTCATTCATTTAGTATACTTGTTTGAAAATACTTAAATGTTTTAAAATGCTCATATCTTCATGATTATATTCTGAGCATACATTCATCTGACATTTGTATATGAGCTTTAACTGTTATAGTTAAATCATCTGAGCAACATTATGCTTTTATAGGAAATATGGGTTCTTTGTGCTAGGAATTATCTGAACTTCTATGGAATCACGTTAACCAGTGATTTCTACCCAAGAAGTTAATCCATAGAGATTGAGTGTGAGGATTCAAAAAGAAATGAGTGTGGGTTGTGTGATGAGGTAAAATGGAAAAGAGAGTTTGGTTAGTAGTGCGCTTAATGATTAAAAGAAAGAGGGTGTGAGATCAGAGTAAAAGAATATCAAACTATGCATCAACTACTTTCTGAGCCGGGCAGCCACATTACTAATGTTTCATATTTCTTCGTGAACGTTATTGAAACAGGCAACTATCCCATGCCAACTCTTGAATAAACCCCACAAGCTACACATTTTCTTCTAAAAAAGAAAATGTTTCACATTTTAAAGGGGACGCAACACATAATATATCTGATTTTCATTTGGAAAATATGTATATTGAAAAAGAAGGAAGTCTGCCCCACCTTCGCACTTCAATCATGCACATTGAGTCTGTGTTTATCTACTGTTGTCTCAGTGGTTTACACAACTTTGAGCCTTATTGAAAAGCAATCATCATGCTTAATTCTTTCTACACATGCACGAACACACAAAGAATTTGTTTCTTTGTTATAACATTCATAGAAATTGCCTTTGTGGTATTTCGATGATTGGATGGAAGACCTGGGGGAGTGAACATCAAAAAGCTCCTTTATATTGTGTATTCGTTACACACAGTGACTTCGTGTTACTGACAGGCATTTTAACTGATTCATTTGTTGATTCATGAGTTACATGTTCTTATTTTGTCTGGATTTGTAAAGATCTAGATGAATACTTGGTTATGGCTCACATCAGAGGCTCAGTTTGACATATCATATTGGTCAAAGACATTTCTTGGAGAAAGTTTTGATGATATCGATGCTCAAATCATCAAAAAGGGGGAGATGGTATCAAGAAATATTAAAGTTTTGAAGTTTATGGGAGATGATATCAAGATCTGATAAAGATTTGTGAGTTGATTTTCTGAAATGTTCAAGTCAGAAAGTTCAAAGGAAAGATTTAAAGAAGATCAAAGAATTTCTGAAGATTTGAGGAAATTTTCTTTGAAGATTTTCTGCTAAAGCAATTCGAGCTGATTCTGAAGATAATTTCTTTCCAAAGACTGAAAGTTTTATGTGAAAGTTTTGAATAGATTGTTCATTGATTGAAGACAATTTTGGAAAGAATACAGTTAAAGAAAAAGGGAAAATTGTATTGACAGAGCTTAAAGTGAAGACTGAATTACTAGATCTTTCAACAGTGATCTTGAATCCAAAGGGGGAGATTGTTAGAGCATAAATCTGTTGGATACAAGATCAAGAATACTGAAGATCAAAGTTCAAGAAAGTCAAAGTTGAAGAAAGTCAAAGTTGAAGAAAGTCAAATCTCATTAAAGTCAAAGTCTTTTGTAATAAAAGTCAATGTATTTGTACTTTGTACTTTAATTTCCTTTGTATTAGTTGTAGGTATAAATACCTTGTATTATATTTTTCTGTTAGTAGAAGTTGTCATTTTCATAACGTACGTATTGTAAGAATTGAGATTTGAGAGAGAATACGGTTTTAGAGAGAGAAAGAGTTCTAGACAGAGAAAGTGTAATCTTGTGAAAATCAAAGTAATCAAACAGGTAATTCATTGTGTTTTAATCTTGTTTGTTTGATTAATCTTGATTAGAAACTAGAATTTGGGAATAACAAATAACTCACAAAATATTCATTTGAAAGAGATTTTGATTGAACAGAACTATAACTACTATTCAACTTCTCATAACGAAATGGAATTTGAAATTTAGATGTGTTCTTTCGTTTTTCGGTTTCCTTGGCTTCATCCTCTTTAGACTGTCCAGTCCAGAAAACTTTAAGGTCAGGGTATCGTTGAGAAAGACTTAAGAATGTAAAATCATAAAGTGCAGGCCCTTCAGATATACCCTTTTTAAGGTAGTGAGGATTCTCATAACCAAGTCCCCAACTCTCTTTATTCTCTTTGGGTTTGTTTAGCTGAATGGTTTGTTCAATTTGACCCAATGAGTTTAACTTCCCTTCCAAAGCTTTTAATTTTGCAAGTAAAGATTTGTTTTCTTCAGAACGCGAAGAATACATTCTCGTAAGCTCTTTGAAATCAAACTCACACATTCTCAATTTAGAATTTGTTTCAGCAATCTCTTTAAGAATTATGGTCTTCTCTTTTGCGCTGGTGTCAATGTTTTTATGTAAAGTCTCAATCAATACTTTCTTCTCAGCAATATCCTCGCTAAGTTTCTGTATTAAGTTTCGACTCTAATTCTTGGAGTTTTTTCATCATGGCATGCATTTAATTTAAGAAATCTGATTTAGTTAAATCACATACCTCTTCATTATCCTCTTCATCGGAATCAGCCTTAGCTTCTATTTCCAGCTTGCCCATGAAGCATAAGTGTGTTGTCTCGTCCTTCTCTTTATTTTCATCTTCTTGGTCTGAATGATCTAGCTAGAACTCCTCTTCTTCTATCAATGCCTTTCTATCTTCCTGTTGCTTGGCTAGAAGCATTTTGTTCTTGTAGTAGTCGGAGTTCCGGACTTTGGGTCTTTGGCAAAGTGTCCAAGTCTGCCACAGTTGTAGCACTTTGGAGGTTTTAGATGATTGATATCTTCATCTTTATGCCTTTTCTCTTTTGTCCTCCTTTCCTCTAACCTCTTTCCTTCAAATCTTTCCTTATAAACATAGTTGCTTGGGCCAGATGAATACCTCTGACTGTTCGAGCTAGGCTTTTTGTAGAACTTCTTTTGAAAAGCCTTGGTAAACATAAGCATCGCCTGCTTTAGTTTTTCACAGTCGTCAGAGTCAGAGTTCGCTTCACTTTCAACCTCTTCTGATTCAGACACAATCATCTTCTTCTTCACAACAAGAGCAATTGAATTAGCAACTGTCTTCTCAGCCTCTCTCTTTTCATCCATGATCTCATCCACCTCTTCCTCATTCTTCTTGAGGGTTTCATAGACCTCGTGAAGTCGAATATCGTTCAGATCTTTTATTTGCTTCATCTGTCTTGTAAACCTTTTCCATTTAGGCTGGAGGATGCTGAGGAATTTGACATTCAGCTCTATCTGTGGTTTATTGACCTTGTTCTTGCTTAACTCATTCAGCAAGGTCACAAATCTGTCATATGTTTCTGCTAGAGATTCTCCAACTCTACCTTTGAACTCTTCATAGTTGTTGAGGAAGTTGGATATCTTGAGTTGGTTTCCAACTTTTGAACCAAGCATCATTTTCTCCATTTGATCCTACATCTATTTGCCTATAGCTTTGTAGCTGTCAATCTTCACATATATCACATTAGTAATGCCTTGAAGAATGAAAGACTTTGCTAATCTATCATCTCTTGCTCTCTTCAGGTCATCACCATCGAGTTCATCAATCTTAAGTTGATATATTATCTCCTCAGTCCCAACCGTACGAGTCTTCATAACAGGTGGCATAACTCCTTCCTCTAAAGATTTCCTGATAAATTCACCTAAATCATGTCTTTCTATGAAGTCCATGAACCGATCTTTCCACTACTCATACTCTCCCCTGAAGAGTATTGGTGGCTTTGTGTCAGTTCCAATAGCTAGAGCTTCTCTTGATGTCATCCTGTTTGATTTAGATGTTCAATAAGAACTTGTACTTGATCGTTAGTCCCGATAAAATCAAATGAATACTGAATAATACGATTCAGAAAGACTAAGTCAGGTACTGGCGCAAAAGCACAATTTGCGCTAAACAAGGCTGACGCAAAAGGCTAATTTGTTCTACAAGGAGTTGGCGCGAAATCTGGAGTTTTGCGCTAACTGAAGCTAGCGAGATTCTGAGCTTTGCGCGAGAAGTGGGTCGCGAGAAGAAACTTTGCGCGAGAGGTGGGTCACGAGAAGGAACTTTGTGCGAGAGGTGGGTGGCGCAAACCTAAGATTTGCGCGAGAAGAAGGTCGCGAGAAGTGGAAGTTTGCGCGAAGAACTGATGGCGCAAACCGGGGTCTTGAGGCCCGGTGTGTTGTTGCGATCGGAGTGCCTCCTTCTACCGGTGTCCTACCTTCGACCGGAGTGAGTTGCGACCGGGGTCCTCTGACCGGTGTCGACCGGTGGCAAGCTTTGACCGGTGTCGACCGGTGTCTTGAGTGGCGCAAAGGATAATTTTGCGCTAAATGCTTCTGGCGCAAAAGATAACTTGGATATTATTGAATCTGGCGCAAAATCACTATGAACTGGCGCAAAATCAAGTCTCGCGAGTTCTTCCCTGCAGCTTCGAAAAATGACTCTAATTCACAAATAAACCTATCTAGACTTCGATTAGCAGTCCTAAATTTTGATAAATAGATCACTAACACTTCTAGAACATATTACAAGCTTTTGATCTAAAAACAATCACTTTTTGAAGATTCAATCGATGGAACAGTGACCTGTGAACTCGTGAACTGAAAGACACCAAAATCACAAAATGGGAATCAATTATAATGCAATACTGAAATTAAACAATACCCAATCGATCTAGAACACTATTCGATCAAAGCCTGATCGATTTCAACTCCAATAACACACTTAAACTCAAAAATGATTTTTATTTTGAAGAACACAGTGTCGAAGTCTACTTTTTGATTTCAATCTGGTTTTAAGCTCTGATACCAATTGTCGGTCCCCTGATTAATCAAGTTCTTATCAAAACAAACAAACAATCATAACCATATATGATTAACCAACCTTTTTGATTACAAACTACAGATTACAAGTTTGTAGTTGATTTCTCTTTGAAGCTCTCTCTCTCTAGGAATTGTTGGCTGGATCATCATCTTTAATATCTCCCTTCTACCTAATATAAACTAACATAATATCTAAAAACAATAATATCCTAAAATATCTAATAAATAGATATTTAGGAATAATATAAAATACAATAATTAACTTTGACAATTATTACAAACTAACATTAGACTAATATTGAGAGTGACTTTTCAGCTTTAGCTTCAGATTCCAATCTTCATATTGGATGATCTTGAATCCAATAAATCTGTGATCTAACACTTCTGTTTCAATATCCACATCTTCCGAATGAAGAAAAGATAGATTATGTTCTGCGTCCCCAAAAAAATTGAAACATCTCTTTGTTGAGAAAGAAATGAGTAGCTGGTGGGGTTTAAAGCAAGAGTTGGCATGGGCTAGTTGCATGTTTCAATGAAGTTCACGAAAGAATTGTGAAACAAAAGTAATATGGCTGCCCGACTCAGAAAAAGTTGGTGCAGAGTTTTATATTCTTTTACTCTGATATCTCACCCTCTTTCTTTTTAACATATTGAGTTCACGTCTAACCAAACTCTCTTTTCATTTTATCTCAGCACACACCCACACTCATATATTGACCCGTCGCCTGTCGATCACTCACAGATAACTTCATGGGTAGAAAATACTGGTTAACGTGAATCCATAGAAGTTCTATTAAGCTCACACAAATCCCATGTATTTGTCCTAGAAGCAAAATGTTGCTCAATTGGTTTTACTTTTCAGTTAAAGCATAGTATAAAATACATGTAAGATATTTGTATGCTCATAAAGATAATCATGAAGATTTGAGCATTTTAATCATGGAAGATTTTTCTCAGAACAAGTAAATTTAAAAGAATAAAATGAATACAAAAGACTTGTTTGAGAATCTGACAATGTATAGAAAAAATCAAATAAGAATGATTTATCATTAAAAGCTTAGGTCATGAAAAATTGGATGTTGTCTATAAGAACAATTATAGACATTCTTGAAAGAAACGTTTTGAATGAAATAACACTCAAATATCAATGAAGTTCAAACGGGGTGTCTTACCATCAAAAATTATGTTCAATTTTGAGACATGGTAATAACATAGTCAACAAAAATACTAAACCGGTGTGTATGAATACTTAACAGTATATCGAAAAGATAATACACAAGTATATATCTTTTGAAACACGCGGTTTGTTAAACATGAAAGAATTTTCATATTATGAGCTGTCATCATAAGTGAAAACATTTAAAATCACACTTCTAAATTCATGAAATCTATTTAAGAATCGAGAAGTGGTTTGAACGTTTAAGAAAAATGTTTTCATGTTTGAAAGTTGTTCTTCTTTCAAACACAATGAGATTAAGATTAGAATATGTCTTACGGTCATCATTAATCTCATAAAGTCAGCTCCAAAGTCATGATTGATATGATCATGTAAGCTCCCTCTCAAAATCTGAATTTAGTCAAAAAGTCGTCAAAGTACAAAGTCTTATTCACAAACTTTATTGAAAAATAAAGACATGAAAGCAGTAAAACTATTAAGAACGAGTTTTGATCATATGTAATCAGAAGTCAATGTCCTTACTCCTCCTGAACATATGAATCATAAGATAAGTCAGTGAAAAATATATATGCAACAAAATTTATAACTCCCCCTAGAATGTAGATCAATTTAACTTTATCTCACTCCCCCCTGAAAACATGAACATAACCTTTCAGTGTAGATAACGTTCAGATTAAAAATAAAGAAATGAAGAAAAATAACAAAATTAAACTGTACTAGGTAACTACAGATTATGTCTTGAGGTTTAACATGCCAAGTTTCGAAATAAGAAAAGTAAATCTCTTTTCGTCTAATGGCTTGGTAAACAAATCTTCAAGTTGATAATTTGTGTTTACAAAGTAAAGTTCAATTGTACCTTTTTCGACATTATCTTTCATAAAATGATATCTCACATAATATGTTTAGTCTTTGTGTGCTGAACAGGATTAGCTTATTTGGCTATGGAGCTCTTCGAATCACAATATAAAGGAATTTTGCTGAACTAGAATCCATAATCTCGAAGTTGTGTTCTCATCCACAAATACTTAAGAGCAGCAACTGGTAGCAACTACATACTCTGCTTCAGCAGTTGAAGTGGAAACACAAAGTTGTTTCTTTGACGCCTAGCTTACGAGCTTGTCTCCAAGAAATTGAATGTGACCCGACGTGCTTTTCCTGTCTAGCATACAACCTGCATGATTTGCGTCTGAATACGCTGTTAGCTTAAGACCTGTATCTTTAGGATACCACAAACCAGATATGCAGTTCCCTTCAGATATCTAAATATTTTCTTTATAGCTGGCATATGGGATTCTTTAGGCGAAGCTTGATATCTAGCACATAAGCATGTAGAGAACATAATATCTGACCGACTAGCCGTCAAGTACATTAAAGAACCAATCATTCCTCTATAGGTTCTAAGATCAACAACTTTTCCCAAGAGATCAACTCCAATTTTAGTTTCTGGTGCCATCGGGGTTGAAATGGGAGTACAATTTGACATATTAAATTTCTTTAAAATGTCAACAATATACTTCACTTGATTTATAAAAATCCTCGTGGAAAATTGTCTAACTTGTAATCCGAGAAAGAAGTTCATCTCTCCCATCATACTCATTTGAAAATGTGACACCATGAGGTTAGAAAAAATCTTACAGTACTTTGGATTAGTTGAACCAAATATGATATCGTCCACATATATTTGAATTAAAATGATATCAGCTTTCTCCCTTTTTATGAATAAAGTGGTGTCGATTTTACCTTTGGAAAATCCAGACTTGACAAGGAATTTGGATAACACGTCATACCATGCTCGAGGGGCTTGTTTGAGTCCGTAAAGTGCTTTGTCTAGAATATAGACATGATTTGGTTTGTCCGCACTTACGAATCCTTCAGGCTGAGAAACGTACACCTCTTCTTTTAACAATCCATTCAGAAAGGATGTCTTGACACCCATCTGATAGACCGTAAAGTTCTTATGTGTGCATAGGCTAGGAACATCCTAATTGCCTCAATACATGCAATTGGTGCATACATCTCAACATAATCAATGTCTTCCTCTTGTCTGTATCCCTTGGCTAAAAGTCTTGCTTTGTTTCGAATAACAACACCATATTCATCCTTTTTGTTTTTGAATACCCACTTAGTGCCAATGATTGTCTTTCCTTCAGGTCAGGGCACCAATCGCCAGACTTTAAGCGCTTCAAATTGGTTGAGCTCTTCTTTCATAGCTATAACCCAATCTGGATCACGAAGAGCTTCTGAAACTTTTTTCGATTCTATTTTGCTCAGGAATGAATCAAAAAAACATTCATTTGCTGTTGCAGACCTAGTTTTGCACCAGCTTTGACAGATCTCTAATAATTTGATGAACCGGGTGCTCTTTGGTCCACTTATATATGTGAGGCAGTGGATTAGGTGTAGATGACCATGTTGATCATCTAAGTATCTAGTTCTTTCTTCATGTTGGGTTTCAGTTGAAGTAATCGGTGCAGAAGTTTTAGTGGATTGGACATTTGATGTCTGTTGTGTAGGCATTACCGTACATCCAACTGAATGTGTAACTTCTGGATCTCCAGTTTCATTTTCAATTTCAACTGAGTGAGTATGTGTTTGAACTGGAGTTTCTTCTTGAATCGGGGAATTTGATTCAGTCGATACATTTGAAGTGATCGGATGATGATTGCTCGAATCTTCAGATTTGTCAATCACAACAGGTTTAGTCACTTTAGAACCAAGAAACTCATCATAAAAATGTTCAAACAATAAATCTAAATCTGTTAAATGAGTTGTAGACATTGTTTCATTATTAGACTTAGAAACTTTAACCGCAGGTTCTGGACTAATTTATCCAGAAGCTAAAACTTCTGTTATAACGGGTTCTGAACTGCTTTGATCAGAAGCCATATCTTCATCAAATGTGACATTTACGCTCTCCACAACTATCTTTGAATTCTTCATGTAAACTTTGTATGCAACAGATGTTTGAGAATATCCAATGAAAATGCCCTCATCAGCTTTAGGACTGAACTTGTTCAAGTTCTCCTTGTCGTTTAGTACAAAACACTTGCATCCAAAGATGTGAAAATGTTTAATGCTAGGTATTCTATTATTTATCAAAGCATATGGTGTTTTACCAAACCGGCGATGAACGATTGATCTGTTTTGCGTATAACATGTAGTTGAGACAGCCTCAACCGACAAAAATAAAGGTAGATCGGATTGGCTCAGCATCGTTCGTGCAGGCTCAACAAGAGTTCGTTTTCTTCTTTTAACTACCGCATTTTATTCCGGAGTTCTGGCAGCAGAAAACGGATGAGATATCTCGACCGATTGGAGATAATCGTCAACAGTTTTGTTCTTGAATTCTATGCCATTATCAGTTCTAAGAAGCTTAACTGTCTTTTGCAAGTTCACTTGAACGGTCTTTAGGAATGAGATGATGACATCGGGCGTCTCATCTTTCGATCTTAGAAATTTGACCCAAGTGTATCTTGAATAATCATCCTCAATCACCATGACGTATTTCTTTCCGTTTATGCTTTGAGTTCACATTAGACCACAGAGATCCATATGCAGCAGTTCTAAAGGAGTACTTATGCTCGGTTCAGGCTTAGGCTTATGAGAAGATCTTTTCATATTACCTTTCTCACACGCATCACAAAGATGTTCTTTGACATATTTAAGCTTTGGAAATCCTTTCACCAATTTACCAGTCACCAACTTGTTGATGTATCTGAAGTTGAGATGAGATAGCCTTCTATGCCATAACCAGCTTTGTTGTATAGAGGCTTTAGAAAGTAGACACACCGCATTATCAGTCTTGAATTTTGACAGATTGATCGGTAGAGGTTTGATTTCCACGTCCTGACCAAGAGTTCTTTACCATCTTCGGTTCTAACACAACATCGTTTGGCCTTAAAATTCACCTCTAAATCCTTGTCACAGAACTGACCAATGTTGAACAGGTTGTTTCCTAAACCTTCAACATAGCTGACCTTCTTAATCGTTATGCTTTCTTGTACTACGTCTCCATATCCAAGTATCGGTGAAAACTGGTCATTTCCAAATTGCACATTGCCGCATAATTTCTCTGTATAATTAGATAAAATATCTTTCTGTCCAGACATATGCTTGGAGCAACCAGAATCCAAGTACCACATATAACGGGTCTACATAAAAGAAATTGTTAGGTCATGAATTCACAACTAATCAATGATAGAAAGATTGAACAAGAGATAGATTGGGTATAGGAAATGTTGTTTATTCACAACCTAGAGAGAGAAAGAGTTTCTCTCTCTAGAAACACTTAGAACATCACATGTCTACATCTTGAAAAACTCTTACCAACTAACTACAAACATATTCCTATTTATACCTCAAATATCCCATGTACACAATTTAGCCCAACCCATATGCTAATAACATGGCCTATTACATAATATGGATGACTTTACAAAACATTCTAAATATAATACACTAACAGAAATCAAGGAACAACAGGTGTAGGTACCCATTTATAAATGGGTCTTAGCAAGTTAGCACAAGATTTTTTCATCCATTTGAATTTGGACCCTTTGATCTTTTGAAATACTTTTGAAACCTTATTATTAATATAGACATGACATGATCCAAACCAAGTATCAGAATATTGTCGAGACACAAAATCATTTCTACGATATGTGGAAGACTGAGTAGTAGACGGAGATAATTGAAACAATTGCTTTATTGAGTAATTCTTGCAAGAATATACAAGTTTTGTTTTATGAGAAGCAATATTACCAATTACATCAGTATCACTAACAGTAAACCTATTACATTCAATATCAGAACATGATTTTGTAATCTTATCAACTTTCTTCTTTGATCTCCATTCAGTTTCACTTCAGGCTTTCTCTTTTTCAAATCTGAAACATATGAATTTTGCAAGTTAGAACTGTGAGATTTAAAATATTGTCTTTTCCTAGATTTACCAGTGTTAATCTGTTTCTGTGAATGCCTATTATTTCTCTTCTTACCTTTGGCATGATTGGTACTCACAGAAACTGATCTATCAACCTTAGTTGATGATTCACCCTTTTCAAATACACTTGGTAAATCTTTGGAGTTCACAATAAATTGAGAATGATCTGGAAGTTTTGTATTAAAATCAAATTGATCAACACATTTATCAAACAACCATCAGAGTTTAGAAAATTAAACTCTTCATCAAACAGAACATTAACATCATTTGACTTAGAAACTTTGGAAGTATTGGAGAAATCAGTGTTTACAAAAATAGTTGAAAATACCATTTGTTCTAATCCAATCAAAATTCTCTCTTCTACAAGAGTGTTCTCAAGTTCAGAAATTTTACTTTCTAAAATGAGTAGAGGAACATAAATTTTGCCTTTGATAGGTTTTTCCTCCATTTCCTCTATAGAATAGTTTTGAAAATAATCGTTAGAAAGAAATTTTGACTGTTTGGAACTGTAACTAGAATTCAACTTTTCATAACAAAATGGAAGTTGCATTTTAGTTTTATTTTTCCTTTTCTCATCTTCCTTAGCTTCTTCCTCATCTGATGATTTTGTCCATTTGACTTTGAGTTTAGGATATTTAGGTGCCAATTTTAGAAAACCAAAATCATATAAAGCAGGCACTTTGGAAATACCCTTTTTCAAATAATGTGGGTTATCGTAACCAACACCCCAACAATCACTACTCTCTTTTGGTTTATTAAGATAAATGGTTTGATTAGTCTGACCTCTAGTATAAAGTTTTTCTTCCAAACCACTCACTTTTTCAACCAAAGACTTGTTTTCTTTCTTTAAAGATAAGAACTTTTTAGCAACCTCTTTAATCTCAAGTTCACACAATTTGAATTTTGAAGATGTTTCAGATAATTGATTATGGATTACAGTATTTTCTCTAGCACTGGTATTAATATTTTTATGTAAAGTCTCAATCAATACATTCTTCACAGCAATATCATTGTTGAGTTTTAGTATTGCTTGGTTTTTCTTTTCAATGATACCTTTTTCGCGTTTAAGTTTAGACTGCAGATCCTGAAGTTCAACCATCATGGATTGCATTTGATTTAAAAAATCAGATTCAATCATATCACATACCTCTTCAGAATCCTCCTCATCTGAATCTTCTTCAGCTACTTTTTGTCCCATGAAGCACATATGGGCAGTTTCTTCCTTGTCACTTTCAGGCTCAGAGTGATCCAACCAATAGTCATCTTTAGGCATTAAAGCTTTGACAGCTTCTTTCTGTTTGGCCAGAAGCATCTTGTTCTTGTAGTACTCAGAATTACGAACTTTTGGCTTCCGACAGTCTTTAGAAAAATGGCTTACTTTGCCACAGTTGTAGTACTTAACTGGTTCAACCTCTTTCTTCTCCTCATATCTATTTGTTAGTGTTTAAAGTTATATCCAAGATTTAAAGTACAAAGTCAAAGTCTGTAAAGTCAACAAAGTCAAGGTTATTGTTGTTTTTGCATTGTGAGTGTTTTAAGTCTTTGAGAGTTTTGCTACATATATATATATATATATATATAAATAGCTTTGTTGTGTGAGAGTTCCTTGCACTCATTGATATTGAGATTAATACAACTTGTAACTTTCTCTCTCTACACTCTCTCCCTAAGATCTTACATTGTCAAATCTTGATCTTGTTTGAATTGCTTGAATCTGGGAATCATACATTTTCATTCGGTATCAGAGTCAAACCAAAATAATTCAGATAAATTGAATTACACTTGTTTGATCAATTTTCGATTCTTGAAAGAATCTCGCACGAACATTTTCAAAAATCACTGTTTCATAATGTTAGATCACATATCTATTGGATTCAAGATCATCCAAACTAAAGATCACAATCTAAAGCTAAAGCCGGAAAGTCGACTCTCGATATTAAAGTATAATGTTTATTTGTAATAAATATCAAAATAATTAATGTTTATTGTTTATTTGTATTTGATGTAATTAGATATTTAGCATAACTAAATATCTAAGTTTAGTTTAGTTAGTTAGATATTAAGTTCGTTATATAATATCTTATAGTTTAGATATTATGTAGGTTAATATTGTTTAATATTGCAACTTGTTGTTGCAAGTGGTTTAGGATTGAGTGTCTAAGTAGCTAGAGATAATATCGTATATCTCAACAACTCTCAATCAGATAAGATATTAACAAGAACACAAAAACACACACAAAAAGGTGTAATACAGAAAGAACACATCCAAGCTTAAATCTGATCAACCTTGTAATCGTTGTTATATATCAATACAGGTTGGTAATCATATTGTTGTTGTTTCTAAAAAACTTGATATAAGCATTGTTGGACCGACAATTGGTATCAGAGACTGATTAAGATCAAAATCAAGTTTTTAAAGAAAAAAAAACGACTCTGTGTTATTCATTTCAAAATCGATTTCGAGATTTTAAGTGTTTTAAGTGTTAAAATCAATCAAGTTGTGATCGATTAGGTTGCTAGATAGAGTTGTGAGTGTTCGATTTCAGTTTAAAGCTTAAATCGAGTTCCATTTTGTGATTTTAGTGGTCTGAGTTCGAGTTTATAAAGTTACTGTGCCATCAATTTACTTTTTAAAAAGTGATTTTTATCGAGATCTAGTGGTCACAATCAGTTGTTGAAGTGTTTTTAGTCATATTGGTAGAGTTTGGGTCTGTTAATCTTGGAAAAACAGGTTGAAAAGTCGAAATTATCGAAGTACAGATGAACTTGTGCAAACCAAGGGAAGAACACACGCAAAGCT
Source organism: Arctium minus (assembly GCA_954870635.1). Classification (NCBI taxonomy): domain Eukaryota; kingdom Viridiplantae; phylum Streptophyta; class Magnoliopsida; order Asterales; family Asteraceae; genus Arctium; species Arctium minus. The sequence goes on from OX941087.1 coordinate 60,931,596, forward strand.
CACTTTGCGTAACTCACTTTGCGCAACCAACTCAACACACAAAGTCTACTTTGCGCAACCAACTTGATACGCAAAGCATACTTTGCGCAACCAACTACATACGCAAAGCTTACTTTGCGCAACTCAAGCAACACGTAAAGTCCACTTCTCGCATCCAACGGCTTACGAAAACCTCACTTCTCGCAACAACTAGGACACGCAAAACTCAGTTCACGTGTTCATCTCTTCACGAAAAGCCAAGTCAAGTTTGCGCAACCCTCTTGAAACTCAAACTTCACTTTGCGCAACCCACGTGATACGCAAACTTCACTTTGCGCAACCCACGTGACACGCAAACCTCATTTTGCGCCATAAACCTCTTGCGCAAACCTTCTCAAAACGCAAAGTTTTTTCCAGACATAGATTATTCTTCAAAATGATATCCAGAGAAGCCCTTGCAATCGGAACTGACACCAAGCCACCAGTTCTCTTTAAAGGAGAATACGAACAGTGGAAAGATCGGTTTCTAAACTTTGTTGACAAACATGAGCTGGGTGATTTCATCAAGAAATCTATAGAAGAAGGGGTTATAAAACCAGTCATGACGACTCGTTTGGTTGGAACCGTGCCGACTCAGGTTGAACTTAAGTATCATGAGCTAAAAGATGATAACCTTAGAAGAGCTAAAGGCGACAGATTAGCTAAGTCATTCATTCTACAAGGAATTCCAAACGAAATCTATGTAAAGATTGACAGCTACAAGGCCTCCGGCAAAGAAATGTGGGATCAGCTTAAGAAGATGATGCTGGGTTCAAAGGTTGGGAATCAGCTTAAAATCTCCAACTGCCTAAATAACTATGAAGAATTTAGAGGCAGAGTGGGAGAATCTTTAGAAGAAACCTATGACAGGTTTGTGACTTTGCTTAACGAACTAAGCAAGAATAAGGTCCACAAATCTCAAATTGAGCTGAACGTCAAATTCCTGAGTATTCTACAACCGGAATGGAAAAGATTTCCCGGACAGATGAAGCAAATCAAGGATCTGAATGAGATTCCACTTCATGAGGTGTATGAAACCCTCAGACAAAATGAAGAAGAGGTGGATGAAATTCTAGATGAGAAGAGGCAGAAAGGAAAGACAATTGAAGACACAGTTGCTCTTGTGGTCAGGAAGAAGTAAAACAAGACAATTGTGTATGAATCAGAAGAAGATAAAGGTTATGCAAACTCTGACATGGATGAAAATGAACAACTGAAGCAAGCAATGATTCTGCTGTCAAATGCTTTTCAGAAAAAGTTCTACACGAAGCCGAGTTCAAATAGTCAGAGATATTCTTCTAGTCCGAACAACTACATCCACAAGGAAAGGGTTGAAGGAAGTAGATCTGAAGGAAAGAGAATTGAGGAGAGGAAACCAGAAGAGAGAAAGTTTAAAGCTGAAGGATCCAGTCAGACAGAACCACCAACGTGCTACAACTGTGGCAAAACAGGTCACTATGCCAGAGACTGCCGAAGACCAAAAGTCAGAAACTACGATTATTACAAGACCAAGATGCTTCTTGCAAAGCAACAGGAGGCTGGTAAGGCACTGATGGCTGAAGATGAATACTGGCTTGATCATTCAGACGAGGAAGAAGAGGATGAAGAGAGAGATGAAATCGTCAACATGTGCTTGATGGGAAAGCAAGAATCAGATGCTGAAACTGATTCAGATGATGAAGAAGAGGAGGTATATGATTTATCGTATTCAGATTTCATGAATAAAATGCATGCCATGATTTTAAAACAACAAGAGTTAGAGTCGAATCTTGAGCGAGAAAATGGTGTTATAAATGACAAAAACAACCTGCTACAGAAACTTAGCAATAAAATTGCTGAGAAGAAAGTATTGATTGAGGTTTTACATAGAGATAATGACACCAACGCAAAGGAAGAGACAATAATTCTTAAAGAGAATTCTGAACTCAAGACTAAATTGACAAAAAGTGAGATTGATATATATGAGCTTACAAAATTGCATTCTTCATGTACCAAAGAAAACTTTTCTTTACTTGGTAAATTAAAAAGTTTGGAAGAGAAGTTATACAAACTGGGTCAAACTGAACAGACTATTCATCTGAACAAACCCAAAGAGGAAATAGAGAGATGGGGAATCGGTTATAAGAATCCTCACTATCTTCAAAAAGGAATGTCTGAAGTGCCAGCACTTTATGATCATCTTTCTATGAAATTAGCTCGACGAATCACTGAGTTTAAAACTTTATGGACTAAACTATCAGAAGAGGATAAAACCAACGAAACTGAAAAACGGTTGAAATCATCTAAAGTTCACCTTCCATTTTATTATGCGAAGATGAATAATAGTTATAATGAAAATCCAATATATCAAAAGAAGAAAACTCTTTCAAGTGATTTCTTTCAAAGTTATTCTGAAAAAGAAATGGAGGCAAAGCCTATTCAAGGTAAACTATATGTCCCTCCTCTCGTTTTAGAACGTAAAATTTCTGAACTCGAGAATTTTTTATCAGATGAAAGACTTTTGATGAATATTGAACAAAAAGTTTTTTCAACTGTGTTCAAAAATGTTATTATTTCTAAGGCTTCAAACTCTGAGGATATGATTGGTTTAGCAAATAAAGGGTTTGATTTTCTGAATGCTGACGGTGGTTTAGATGATAGTTCTAATCAATTTGACTTTAATGCAAAACTTCCTAACCATTCATCTTTTGTTAAGAAATCTTTAGGACAAACCAGTATGCCTGTTAACAGTGCAAAATCAACGAAAGTTGATAATTCCGTCTCTGTGAAAGCAAAGAGTGCTAAAGGTAAGATTATATCTTAGCATTCACAGAAACCGAACACTACTGGTAATCCAAAGAAGAAGCATTTGTTTGTTGCTCAGAAGTCTAACTCACGAGTTTCACATGTTTCAGATCTGAGCAAGCAAAGGCCAGAAGTTAAATCTCTGTGGCAACCGAAACAGAAGCTTGACAAGACCGTTAAATCGTTTAGTAGTGTTAATTGTAGTAAGACTTCGCCTAGTAAAGATGTTTTAATTGTTGATGTTGTGATTTTGAACTCAAAACTTGCTGTTTCTCGTAAACAATATACAATGAAGCAATTATTTCAGTTATCTTTATCTGCTAGAAAGTCTTCTATTTATGATAAACATGTTTCTACTTCTTGTCAAGATTCTGAAGATTGGTTTGGCAATTATCATGTGCATTCATATCATTCAAATTCTTCAAATGCATTTCAAAAGAAAAGAGGACCCAATTTGAAATGGGTACCAAAATCTTTTGCTAACACAGTAGGACCCAAATTTCAGTGGGTACCTAAGGCTAAATCTGTGTTGCAGGCACATCAAGTTTAAAAAGGGAGCTTACAGATATGACTTCTAGAAAAATCAGTCTAGGACTCGTTCCTCAAGAAATTAGGTTCTTGAATACAACAGTTAAAGACCCGCACTTCAAAGATAAAACGATGGTTTCTGAACACGTCTGTTTAGAACCCGTGCTTAAGAGAAATAATGGCTTTTGAACACATCAGTCCAAGACCCACTCTTCCATACTCAAGAGTCTTAATTCCATTTTTGTTTTTAAGACTATTTAACTTAATTGTTTTGTTATTTCTCTTGTGCAGATCCGTCATATGTGGTACTTAGATAGCGGATGCTCCAAGCATATGACTGGACAAAAATATATGTTGTCCAATTTTAAAGAGAAATATTGCGGATCAGTTAGATTCGGCAACGACCAGTTTTCTCCAATAATGGGATATGGTGATGTACAACATGACAATGTCACGATCAAGAAGGTGAGCTATGTAGAAGGCTTACGGCACAACCTGTTCAGTATTGGTCAGTTCTGTGACAAAAACTTGGAGGTCAATTTCAAAGCCAAGACGTGTTCAGTTCGCACTGAAGAAGGCGAGGAACTTTTAGTCGGCACAAGAAAGTCAGACCTCTACATAATTAACTTGTCAAAAATCTAGAATGACAAACAGGTTTGCCTACTGACGAAAGCCTCGATGCAACAAAGCTGGTTATGACATCGAAGGCTCTCTCACCTCAACTTTCGGTACATCAACAATCTGGTCAGAGGAAAGCTCATCAAAGGACTTCCAGCGCTCAAATATGAAAGAGAACATCTTTGTCCAGCATGTGAAAAAGGAAAAATGAAGAGGGATCCACATAAACCAAAGCTTGAACCGAGTACAAGCGCTCCGTTAGAGTTATTTCATATGGACTTATACGGTCCGATGCGAACTCAGAGTCTAGGAGGAAAGAAGTACATACTCGTGATCGTGGACGATTAGTTTATACGTTCAAAGGATGAGACACCTGATGTCCTCATCACATTCCTAAAGACGACCCAGGTGAATCTGCAGAAACCGGTCAAGTTTCTAAGAATAGACAACGGCACAGAGTTCAAGAACCAAAAGGTTGAAGAATATCTCGAATCTGTCGGGATTTCACATCAATACTCTGCTGCTCGTACGCCTCAACAAAATGGAGTGGTCGAAAGAAGAAACCGTACGCTAGTCGAGGCTGCTCGTACTATGCTAAGTCAATCAGACTTACCTCTATTTATGTGGGCTGAAGCTGTATCGACCGCGTGCTATACACAGAATCGCTCCATGATACATCGCAGATTCAAGAAGACTCCTTATGCTTTAATCATCAACCGAACACCGACGATCAAATATTTCCATATATTTGGGTATAAGTGTTTCGTGCTAAACGATAGGGAAAGTCTCAACAAGTTCAGGGCCAAGGCGGACGAAGGGATCTTCATTGGTTATTCCTCGACATCAACTGCATTCCGTGTTTATCTGAAGAAGTCAAAGACTGTGATTGAAAGCATCAACGTCACGTTTGATGAAGAGATGGCTTCCGAACAACACAGTTCAGAACCCATTATAACCGGAGTACTAGCTTCTGGGCAACTCAGTCCAGAACCTGCTTCTCAACAGAATAAATCAGATAAAGCATCAACGTCAACTAATAATATATCTGATTTAGACTTATTATTTGAATTGTTTTATGATAAATTTCTTGGATCTAATGTAAAGAAATATGTTATGGTTGACAGGATGGAAGACTTAACGACTACTCATCCAACCAGTTCAGATGTTCCTATTGAATCCTACGCCCCGATTCAACAAGAAGTTCCAATTCAAATGCCGACTCCAACAGTTGAAGAAGTTCCATGTGACAAAGAGACAGAAGTAGCTGAACCAGTAGGATGTTCTGTACAGATCCATCCACAGCCGGAACAAGCTGTACCTGCTGAGCCTTCTGAACCTACCACTTCAACTGCAATCATCATTCCTCCTGAACAAGCTGAAGAAGGTACAAGTGGATTTATAGATGATACAACTGACATACCTTCATGTAATACACTACCTCATGAACATAAATGGACCAAAGAACACCCGATAAGCCAGATCATTGGTGATCCATCAAAACCGGTGCAAACTAGGTCAGCGTCAATGAACATGTGCATGCATGACTCCTTTCTGAGCAAGTTCGAGCCAACACGCGTATCAGAGGCACTTGCTGATCCAGAATGGGTGATCTAAATGCAAGAAGAGCTGAATTAGTTCGACGCACTTCAAGTCTGGAGACTCGTACCAAAGCCTCAACGTAAAACCATTATAGGTACGAAATGGGTTTTCAAGATAAAGAAAGACGAAGATGGTACCGTTATCCGAAACAAGACAAGACTAGTAACCAAAGGATACAGACAAGAGGAAGGAATCGACTATGACGAGACATATGCTCTTGTGGCGCGATTAGAGGAAATTAGAATGTTTCTAGCCTACGCAGCCCACAAGAACTTCACGGTCTTTCAAATGGACGTGAAGACAACATTCTTGAATGGAATTTTAAAGGAGGAAGTCTACGTCTCTCAGCCAGAGGGTTTTGTCAATCAAGAGAAGCCGAATCACGTCTACATTCTCGACAAAGCACTCTACGGTCTGAAACAAGCTCCTCGAGCCTGATATGATGTCCTTTCCAATTTTCTAGTCAAGTCTGGTTTTTCAAAAGGTACGATGGATACCACTTTGTTTATCAAAAAGGAAAAAGCCGATATCATTTTAATTCAAATCTATGTAGATGATATTATCTTTGGCTCTACAAATCCTAAGTACTGTAAGAATTTTGCAAACCATATGGTGTCTAGATTTCAGATGAACTTGATGGGAGAGATGAATTTCTTTCTCAGTTTACAAGTAAAACAATTTTCATCGGGTATTTTTATCAATCAATCAAAATACATTATGGATATTCTTCGGAAGTTCCAAATGGAAAATTCAAAACCGATTGGTACCCCAATGGCACCAGGTACTAAGATTGGCACCGATCCTTCGGGAAAGGCTGTTGATGTTAGGACTTATTGAGGGATGATAGGTTCTTTAATGTATCTTACTTCTAGTAGACCATATATAATGTTCTCAACATGCTTATGTGCACGATATCAAGCCAATCCTAAAGAAATCCATATGTTTGCTGTGAAGCGCATATTTAGGTATCTAAAGGGCACTGCAGATCTTGGTCTGTGGTATCCTAAAGATACTAGTTTTGAACTAACAGCGTACACAGATGAAGATCATGCAGGTTGTATGTTAGACAGGAAGAGTACGTCGGGACACGTATAGTTCCTCGGTGACAAGCTCGTAAGTTGGGCATCAAAGAAGCAACTTTGTGTTTCAACCTCCACGGCCGAAGCAGAATATGTAGCTGCTGCTAGCTGCTGTTCTGAGGTCTTATGGATGAGAACTCAATTGCGCGACTACGGTTTCCACTTCAACAAGATGTCGATATACTGTGACTCCAAGAGCGCCATCGCAATATCAGCGAATCCTGTTAAACACACCAAGACTAAGCACATAGACGTCAGGTATCATTTTATTAAAGATCATGTTGAAAAAGGAACAACTGAACTTTTCTTTGTAAAAACTGATTATCAACTTGCTGATTTGTTTACCAAACCTTTAGACGAAAATAGGTTTACCTTTCTTGTCTCTATGCTTGGTATGCTAAATCTAAAGATTTAATCAGTAGTTACCTATCAAAGTTTTCTAAATTGTATACTTTTTCATCATTTCTTCATTCTTAACTCTGATTGATATCTGCAGTTCTCTATTCTGTTCATGAACCAAGGGGGAGTATGAGAAGAAATTGACAAGTGGTCAATATTACTTCGAGGGGGAGCTCATAAAATTTTGCATTTACCTTTTAATGCCATATTTCTTTTGTAATGCAAGAATTTAGTGGGAGCTCTTCAAGACAAAAGGGGAGTACGGATATGACTTCTGATTATTTCTGATCAGAACTCGTACTTTAAAAAGTTTTACTGTTTTTTGTCTTTTCAATATAAGTGAATAAATTTTACTTTGCCTTGACATAAGACTTTTGCAGAAATTTAAGAGAAGCTTACAAGTTCATATGTTTATGACTTTACGCTTAGCTTCATGCGATGAAAGATCGTACGTAAAGGTATAATTCTAAATCTTCATCTCATATATGGTTGAAAGAAGGACAACTTTCAATAATAGAAAACATTGTTTTTACATGTTCAAACCACTTCCCGATTTTTTTTCAACAGATTTTATATTATGGAAGTGTGATTTTTAATGTTTTCTAAATCAAATTTGTGCTTTAACTGAGCATCACGTGCATCATAGGAAAACATGAATTTCTTTGTGCTAGGAATTAACACAACTTCTATGAAATCACCTTAACCAGTGATTTCTACCCAAGAAGTTAATCCTTAGTGATTGAGTGTGAGAAGTCAAAAAGAAATGACTGTGTCAAACAAAGAAAGAAAGTTTGATTAGAGTGAGCAAAATGTTTAACAGAACGAGCGTGTGAGAACAGAGTTAAAAGAATATCACAACTCTGCACCAACTTTTTCTGAGTCGGGTAGCCACAATTCTAGTGATTCACAACTCTTTGGTGATCATTATTGAAACAGGCAACTAGCCCATGCCAACTCTTGATCAAACCTCACCGACAACTCATTTTCTTCTCAACAAGAAAGTGTTTCACATTTTCTAAGGGGATGCAGCAAATATGCTATCTGATTTTCATTTGGAAAATCTAGATATTGAAAAGAAGGAAGTCTGCCCCACCTTTGCACTTCAATCATGCACATTGAGTCTGTGTTTAACTTATTGTTGTCTCAGTGGTTTACACAATTTTTAGCCAAATAAGCAATCATCAAGTGCTTAATTCTTTCCAACACAAGCACGAACACACAAGGAATTTGTTTCTTTGTCATAACGTTTATAGAAATTACCTTTGTGGTGTTTCGATGATTAAATGGAAGCCCTGGTGGAGTCAACATCAAACAGCTCCTTTCCAATGTGTATTCGTTACACACAGTGACTTAGTGTTACTGAAAGGCATATTAACTGATTCATTAGTTGATTCAGGTGTTACACGACAAATTTGTCTAGATTTGCAAAGATCTGGGTGAAAATCTATTGAATTGACGGATCAGTGGCTCCAAGTGGTTGACATTTCTTACAAAAAGTTTTGATGAAGTCGTTGCACTTATCATCAAAAAGGGGGAGAATGACTACACAAGAAATGGCAAAGATCACATGTTTCAAGAATCACGTCCAAGATTGAAATCTTCAAAAGCAAGTATTCTGAAGACATGCTGATTTCAGAGCTACAGAAAGAGATTGCATCTTCTGAGCTGAACAAGAAGACTGAATTGCTAAAATCTTTTTTAGTAATGATCTTGATCCAAAGGGGGAGATTGTTAGATCACATATCTATTGGATTCAAGATCATCCAAACTAAAGATCGCAATCTAAAGCTAAAGCCGGAAAGTCGACTCTCGATATTAAAGTCTAATGTTTATTTGTAATAAATATCAAAGTAATTAATGTTTATTGTTTATTTGTATTTGATGTAATTAGATATTTAGCATAACTAAATATCTAAGTTTAGTTTAGTTAGTTAGATATTAAGTTAGTTATATAATATCTTATAGTTTAGATATTATGAAGGTTAATATTGTTTAATATTGCAACTTGTTGTTGCAAGTGGTTTAGGATTGAGTGTCTAAGAAGCTAGAGATAATATCGTATCTCTCAACAACTCTCAATCAAATCAGATATTATCAAGAACACAAAAACACACACAAAAAGGTGTAATACAGAAAGAACACATCCAAGCTTAAATCTGATCAACCTTGTAATCGTTGTTATATATCAATACAGGTTGGTAATCATATTGTTGTTGTTTCTATAAAACTTGATATAAGCATTGTTGGACCGAAACATAAAATTTTTCTTGTAAAATTGATTTTTTTGCAAGATAATGATTCCATAGTAATCGATTTGTGTTTTAGAACATTTCTTGTGTAGATCGTATCACGAATTTCGTACTAAATTGCATCAATTTTGAGTTTTTGAGAATTTTGTTTTTAAAATGTTTGAACACTGTTACTTGATCGATTCTCAGTGATTTAGTTGTTTTTAGTCAAAATTTTGCATTAGAAATGTGTTCCAGTTGATAAATCGATCATTCCTGTCAATTTTCAAGTCCAAATTGCAAGTATTAAAGATTTTGGATCGAATTCGTGAACACATCTCAAGAACACGCAAGATCCAGAATTCACGCAACATTCATCTGAAGAACACGCATGTCACTAAACGCGCAAAGCAACGAAGAACACGCACGTAGTTTTCTACGTGAAGTGGAAACGCGTACGAGCCTACTTGCGCGAAGTGATTGCAACAGTAATCTGCGAGTTCTATCGGTTTGCGAGAATGCATTTTGCACGAAGTAATATTTCAAAAAGTTTCTAAGTATAGAACGCGCAAAAGCATCAAAACACGTACGACTTAGCTTGAGAGAAGCTCAAAACGCGCACATCGTTGTCTGCGCGAACCTAAAACGCGCACATCGTTGTCTGCGCGAACCTGAAATGCGCACGTAGTGTTCTGCGTGAAGTTGAAACACGCATAAGTCTGCTTGCGAGAAGTAGTGTCCACAGTGTTTTGCGAGATTCTTTGATCTGCGAGTTTGTGCCTTAGAAAATTTTTCAAGTGTTTTTCAAGTTTGTTTTCAAGTCAAATTTTATCTGAATATTTTGGGAACGATCATTTCAAGCATACATTCAATATGTCAGAAACAATTTCTCTAGGGGCGCTGCCCCTCGACCCCGCAAAGGCGTTGCCCCTTGACCCCACCCGCTAACTGGGTAGCGGGACCCCATGCTAAGTCTGCGGAGAGGGACATATTTCTGATAGTGGTCATAATTTTCTGATTTTTGACGATCATTTTGAAGTAAATTTTTTTTCAGATATCAAGATGTCTAATGTTTGATCAAGGAGAGATTGTGCTATCATGTATATGCCTGAGATACCTGCAATAGAAGTTGAACGGGATAAACTGAAGATTCAAAATTCAAAGCTTCTTAATCAGATTCAGGAGTTTAAAGCTAAATTGTTAAATTCTGATAAAACTTCTGAATGTGCAATATGTACTAATGATTCTCAATCTGATTTTACAGGTATCATCAAGGCCAGAGAGAGAGATATTAAAGCAAGAGAGAAATAAATTAATGTGAAAGATAAAGAAATAACTACTCTTCAAAACAAATTAAAGTTAACTGAAAAGAAGGCTTCAGAACATAAAGTTGAATCGGTTGAAATACAAAGCAAGTTTAAAGCTTTTGAAGTGAAGATATCTGCATTGGAAGCGAAAAATGCTGAACTCATGAAAAGTGTCAATGCAGATAAAAACAAAGTTGATTCAGAGAAAACTTATGCTCAAAAGCTATCTGACTTTTCTAAGAAAGCTATCCAAGAGAAAAAGGATCTTGAGCTAAGATGTTTGAAACTCTCTAAGCAAGTGTCAGAGTTTGAAAATATTTTAATTACTGAAAGAGACACGTTTGCTAAAGAGAGAAAAGTTCTTGAAGACAAAACGATTGAACTTCCCAAACAAATCTCAGTTCTGCAAGAATTACTTGAAAAAGAAAGAAAAAATTTTCAAGAGAAGAAAAAGTCTTATGATGTTGAAAAGAAAAATGCTGAAAAGAGAAATGTTGGGATTTTCAAGGAAATTTCTGAAAAGAACAAGAACATGGAAAAAGATTTTGAGCTAGAACGTCAAAACTTTGAAAATGAAATATCTAAGCTCACATCCAAGATAATTGTTATATCATAAGATATTCTTAAAGAACAAATAGTTAGATCTGATTTGAAGAAAAAGTTTGACACTATTTCTGAAGAAAGAAACATTTTATCAAAAAGGATAAAGTGTTAGGACTAAAAGTCCTGTGTGTTGAAAGTGGCATAAATCATTTATAAGGGGTTTAATTGTTATTATTCTAATGTTTTATTTGTTAGTTGGGCCTAAAGCCTATTAGGACTAGTGCGCCCCATATTTAAAGTGTTTTATTATTCTGTTTTAGAGGTTAGACAGTTTGTTAGACTAATCATTAGAAGTCTCATTATTTTTCAGATCTCTAGTTAATAGGTTTACTTTTTCTGATCAGATATTCTTTCTGTAAATCTATAACCTTTCATTGAATATTAATCATATGACTAAAGGTTGTGGATATATTATTGTTCTTTATTGATATAACTGTTCGTGATTGCACTGTACTGGGATCTACAATTGGTATTAGAGCAAAGAGACTGAAGGTTTGATCCAAAAAGGTTTGTCTAAAACCCTTTAATCGATTATCGTGTTCATTGTGTTTATCTGCAGTAATATTGATATGTGTTTTAAGTTAAGTCGATAGTGTTCTTAAATCTGCTTAATTGTTTCTGAATTAAATCGATTTTTTCTGGAAAAACAGTAGTCGATCGATCTGTGTTCTTAAAAAATCAAATTTTTTTATCAGTCTGATCTTCTGGGTTGTTTATTGATCGATCTGTTTTCTTGAAAATAATTTTTTTTCCGGTCTGAGTTTTCTGGGTTGAAGTTTCGATCGATCTGTGTCTTGAAAAATAATATTTTTATCGGTCTATGGTTTCTGGTTTGTTTATCAATCTGCATATCGATTGAAATTGTTGCTTGTCGATCGAATTTCTGGGTTGATTGATTTGTTTCTGGGTCGATTGTTTTTGCGATTCATCGAATTTATCGGTCTTATCTGTTAACCGTATTATCAGTTATCGGTTCTGTGGTTATCTGTTATCGACCGGCCCTATCGACTGGTACCCTGCGTGACCGGTACATTGCTTGACTGGTAACGAGTCTTGACCGGTACCCTGCTTGACCGGTAACTAGTCTCGACCGGTACCTATTTTGACCGGTACAACCTTGTTCGACCGATACCTTGATTAGACCGGATTGCTTTGGCGATCGGTAATTTGTTGACCGGTACTCTTTGTGTACCGGTATCTCTATTCGACCGGACCCCTAATCGACCGGGTCCTTGCAACGACCGGTACCCCTTGTGACCGGTGTCTGAGCTCATACACAGTCTTTGCGCCACCCGTACGAAGTGCAAAGTTCAATTTGCGCCACCCGGAAGAAGCGCAAAATTCACCTTGCGCCACCCTCTTCTGTTTGACCGATACTCACCGGTCGACCGGTACTCAGCGATCGGTACCTTGTGGACCGGTATCTCGTGTCGACCGGACTCTCGGCTCGACCGGACCTTTGCTTCGACCGGACTCTCTTTTGTGCTTTCAGCTACTCGCAAAAACCCCTCTTTGCGCCATTGCCTACTCGCGAAAACCCCTCTTTGCGCCATTGCCTACTCGCGCTAAGTTTACTTTGCGCCACCCCTTGCTCGCGCAAAGTTTACTTTGCGCCACCCATTATTCGCGCAAATCTCACTTAGTGCGACCCGAACCTCGCGCAAACCTCTCCTTGCGTCACCCTCGTGTAGCGCAAACATTACTTGCCATTTTGTGTCCCTATTCTGTTTCCGACCGGACCTTTGCTCGACCGGGTCCTTGTTCGACCGGTCCTTGTCCTGTCCTGTTTATTTATTGGTTGTTTTTGGATCATCTTGTTTGTCTCACGATCACTACATTGCATTTAAGATTAAAAGTTTAAACCCGTTCAAGTTTAATCTCTTTTCAAAGCCGAATCGAATTAATTCTATTCGATACGATCAAAAATGATGAACCCACCAAGGCTGCGGTCCAAAAGAGAATATGAAGAGTGGAAAGTTGATTTTTGGAGTTTTGTGGATGAACATGAGGTGGGTTATTATATCAGATTATCATTGACTGAAGGAGAGATGCAATCCCAAATTCCGACAGAAGTTTCGCCTGTGGAACAGGTGAAAAGAGAGAGGGCTAATAATTTTGCTCGAAATTATATGACAAGTAGTATTTCTTGTGACCTTTTTCGTGACATTTTGAGTGAAATTTCTGGTCAAATATTTTCTTACAAAACGACAAGAAAAGAGTTGTGGGATTGCACTGAATGGTTGATGTTAGGGCCAAGGGAATTGTTAAAAGGAAGAGAATTGGAATCTGAGAACTCTGAGCTTAAAAGAAAGATCTCTGATTTGGAGCAAAAGATTGCCAAAGACAAATCCGATTTTGAGAATAAAGAGAAATCTTTTGCAAAGAAGTTCTCAGATTTTTCCAGGAATAGTTGTGAAGAAACGAAAGAAGTCGAGCTGAAATGTATCAATCTCTCTCAGAAAGTTTCTGCTTTTGAGAAAATACATATCTTGGAAAGAGAGAAGTTTGCCAAAGAGAAGAAGGTCATTGAACAAAAGAATGTTGGATTCTTCAAAGAAATATCCAGCTAGAGAAACAATGCTGAAAAGGGATTTGAAGAAGAAAGAAACATATTTGAGGCGAGATCAAAAAGTTGACTGTCAAGTTATCTGAACTATCTGAAAGTGTGCTGAAAGAGAAGAAAATGAAGTCTGAATTAAAGGAGAAGATTGACCTGCTTGTCAAAGAAAGAGACAGTCTTGCTTCAAAGATTAAAGAGCTTGAAAAGATTGTTTCAAAGGTAGTGGTGACTGAGCAAACGACTCTAGAGTCACAAAGTCACACAGCTTGAAATAATTCAGCTGACTTCAAAAAGACAGCCTCAAGCTCACATCTGAAAACTGTTTCATCAAAAAGGTCAGTTAAATCATATGATCAGATTCGTAGTACTAACATTTTCTGTGATGAAAATGTAGATGTTTCAGGTACACATAGAAGGAGAAGAAGAAGATATAAAGACGAGGAACTGGTCTAGAAGAAGAAACCTGTTGAAGATGAGAAGAAAGATGAGCTGAAAGGAAATAAATCATGTGTACATACACACAAAGCCAAGAAGAACAATGCACGTAAAGGTAAACCTGATCATATCTACTCGAGAGATCAATTAATCAGGTTGTCAGGTATGAAATACTATTGTTCTTATTGCTATACACATGATCTTATTCACAAAACCAGTGATCATTTCTGGTATGGTTCTTATTCCATTACTCCCATTCGAACTGCAACTAACATTCATGGACCCAAATACCAGTGGGTACCAAAGCCTAAAAATGATTCTGTGTTGCAGGCACCTACTGTCAAGGGGGAGTAGAAGAACTAAGGTTTCTAAGTAAATCAGCTTAGAACCTGTACTTCAACGGAGTTCGACTTCTGAACACTTCAGTTCAGGACTTGTTCTTAAATGCTTATCTGACCTAAATCATTTTATCATGATTTGAGGGGGAGCTTAAAGGTAAATATCTTATGATCTAGATCTCTGATTGTTTGAAAGAAGAACAACTTTCAAGCATCAAAAACAGCTTCTGAAATGTTCAAACCACTTCTGATTCTCAAAAGATTTCATGAATTCAGAAGTGTGATTTTAAATGTTTTTCAAATTTTTGAGCTTAATGTTTAACTGACCGTGTGTTTCCAAAGATCAATACTTGTGTATTATCTTGTCCATATACTGTCAAGTATTCACACACACCGGTTCAGTACTGTAACGTATTTCTTGTGTATTATCTTGAGCTTAATGTTTAAGTAAATGCGTGTTTCTAAAGATCAATACTTGCGTATTATCTTGTTTTTATACTGTAACGTATTCACACACACAGGTTCAGTACTTCATTTGTATTTGTTATTACCATGTCTCATAACGAAACAATTTTTCGATGGTAATACTCTCGTTTGAAATTCAATGTTGTCGAGCATCAATCATCATTTCTAATTTTGTGCTTTCATTGCAAAATTGTTTATATTTGTTCATATAAACAAAATATCCAGTTTGTTAGACCACATTCTCATTGGATTCAAGATCATCCAATCTGAAGATCCAATCTGAAGCTAAAGCCGGAAAGTCGACTCTCGATATAAAGTCTAATGTCGTTTGTAATAAAATGTAAAAGTAATTAATGTTTATTGTATTTAATGTTTTGTCTAAATATCTTATAAATAGATATTTAGATATTAGTTGTTTGTTATTGTTAGTTTAGTTTAGTTAGTTAATATCTTTAGTTAGATATTATATTAGAATATCTAGATAATATCTAGATATTGTTAAAGTTAGATATTGGTTAGAAAAGTGTGTTGTAGAAGCAATCGATCATAATATCAGATCAGAAAACACACACTTAAAGGTGAAAAACAAAGAACAAATCCAAGCTTGAATAGATCAATCCTGTAACCATTTCTATTAATCAATACAGGTTGGTAATCATATTGTGTTGTTAATCTATAAAACTTGATAAACATTATGGACCGACAATTGGTATCAGAGCCTGATAATAGATCAAAATTAAGTTTTTAAAACTCACGACTCTGTGTTCATATTTGAAATTCGATTTCGAGATTTTGAGTGTTTTAGGTGTTAAAATCGATCAGGTTGTGATCGATATACATGCTAGATCGAGTTGTAGTGTTTGATTTCAGATTAGAACTTCAATCGATTCAAATTTTGGGATTATAGTGCAAAACTTTTCACGACCAAAAAGTCACTGTGCCATCGATTTTTTCTTCAAAAAGTGATTTTTATCGAAATCGAGTGATAACTAACTGTTCTAGAAGTGTTTGTGGTCATTTGTTAGGAGTTTAGGACTGCTAATCGTTGTGAAAAAGGTTTTTAGTTGAAATTCGAAGTTGCAGGGACGAACTTGTACAAACCTCAACTTTGTGGAACCAACTGCTTGCGCAAACCTCAACTTTGCTCAACCAACTGCTTGCGCAAACCTCAACTTTGCTCAACCAACTGCTTGCGCAAACCTCAACTTTGCTCAACCAACTCCTTGCGCAAACCTCAAACTTTGCTCAACCAACTACTCGCGCAAACCTCAACTTTGCTTAACCAACCTCTCGCGCAAACCTATCTTTTGCGCAAATACAAGACTTGAATCTTTTTCTTCAAAAATGACATCCAGATAAGCTCTTGCAATCGGAACTGACACCAAGCCACCAGTTCTCTTTAAAGGAGAATACGAACAGTGGAAAGATCGGTTCCTGAACTTTGTTGACAGACATGAGCTGGGTGATTTCATCAGGCAATCGATAGAAGAAGGGGTTATGAAACCAGTTATGATGGCTCGTTTGGTTGGAACTGTGCCGACACAGTTTGAACTTAAGTATCATGAGCTAGAAGATGATAACCTAAAAAGAGAAAAAGGTGATAAGTTAGCTAAGTCATATATTCTAGAAGGAATTCCAAACGAAATCTATGTAAAGATTGACAGCTACAAGGCCTCGGGCAAGGAAATGTGGGATCAGCTAGAGAAGATGATGCTGGGTTCAAAGGTTGGGAATCAGCTGAAAATCTCCAACTGCCTAAATAATTATAAAGAATTTAGAGGCAGAGTCGGAGAAACTTTAGAAGAAACCTATGACAGGTTTGCGACTTTGCTTAACGAACTAAGCAAGAACAAGGTCACCAAATCTCAAATCGAGCTGAACGTCAAATTTCTAAGTATTCTACATCCGGAATGGAAAAGATTTGCCAGGCAGATGAAGCAGATCAAGGATCTGAATGAGATTCCACTTCATGAGGTGTATGAAACCCTTAGACAAAATGAAGAAGAGGTGGATGAAATTCTAGATGAGAAGAGGCAAAAAGGAAAGACAGTTGAAGACACAGTTGCTCTTGTTGTAAGGAAGAAGAAGAGCAAGACGATTGTGTATGAATCAGAAGAAAATGAAGCTTATGCAAACTCTGACTCGGATGAAAATGACCAACTGAAGCAAGTAATGCTTCTGCTGACAAATGCTTTTCAGAAAAAGTTCTATGAAAAGCCAACATCAAACAGTCAGAGGTATTCTTCTGGTCCTAACAACTATGTCCATAAGGAAAGGGTTGAAGGAAGTAGATATGAAGGAAAGAAGTGTGAAGGGAAGAGATTAGAGGAAAAGAAGCCGGAAGAGAGAAGGTATCATGCTGAAGGGAAGAGAATAGAGGAGAGGAAACCGGAAGAGAAAAAGTTTAAAGTTGAAGGATCCAGTCAGACAGGTCACTATGCCAGAGACTGGCGAAGGCCAAAAGTCAGAAACTCCGATTACTACAAGAACAAGATGCTTCTTGCAAAGCAACAGGAGGAAGGTAAGGCACTGATGGCAGAGGATGAATACTGGCATGATCATTAAGACGAGGAAGAAGAGGATGAAGAGATAGATGAAGCAGTCAGCATGTGCTTGATGGGAAAACAGGAATCAGACGTTGAAGCAGATTCAGAAGAGGATGAAGAAGATTTATCGAATTCAGATTTCATGAATAAGATGCATGCCATGAATTTAAAAATCCAAGAGTTAGAGTCGAATATTAAGCGGGAAGAGGGTGTCATTACAAACAAAAACCAATCGATACAGAAACTTAAAGAGAAGAAAGTATTGGTTGAGGTTTTACATACAAACAATGACACCAGGGCGAAAGAACAGACAATAATTCTTAAAGAGAATTCTGAACTCAAGTCTAAACTGAGAAAAGGTGAGCTTGATTTTCATGAGCTTACGAAAATGCATTCTTCATGTACTGAAGAAAACAAAACTTTAATTGCAAAACTAGATGCTTTGGAAAAGAAGTTATACTCATTAGGTCAAAGTGAGCAAACCATTCATCTTAACAAACCAATAGAGAATAAAGACAATTGGGGAATCGGTTATAAGAATCCTCACTATCTTCAAAAAGGAATATCTGAAGTGCCTGCACTTTATGATCATCTTTCTTTGAAATTAGCTTGAAGAATCCCTGAGCTTAAAGTTTTCTGGACTAGACTATCTGAAAAGGATGAAGCCAACGAAACTGAAAAACGGTTGAAATCATCTAAAGTTCACCTTCCATTTTATTATGTGAAGATGAATAATAGTTATAATGAAAATCTTATATATCAAAAGAAGAAATCTCTTTCAACTGACTTCTTTCAAAGTTATTCTGAAAAAGAAATGGAGGCGAAGCCTATTCAAGGTAAAATATATGTCCCTCTTCTCGTTTTAGAAAGTAAAATTTCTGAACTCGAGAATTATTTAAAAGATGAAAGACTTTTGATTGAGATTCAACAAAGAGTTTTTTCAACTGTGCTGAAAAATGTTGTTATTTCTATGGCTTCAAAATCTAAAGATAGTTTTGGTCTAGCTAATGAAGGGCTTAATTTTCTTAACTCTGACGGTGGTTCGGATGGTTCTTTTGAACAATTTCACTTTAATGCAAAACTTGCTAACCATTCATCCTTTGTTGTGAAATCTTTGGGTACAACCAGTATGCTTGTTAACAGTGCGAAATCAACGAAAGTTGATAATTCAGTCTCTGTGAAAGCTAAAAATGCTAAGGGTAAGAATACATCTAAGCATTCACAGAAACCGAAAACTACTGGTAATCCGAAGAAGAAGCATTCGTTTGTTGCTCAGAAGTCTAACTCAAGAGTTTCACATGTTTCAGATCTGAGCAAACAAAGGCTAGAAGTTAAATCTCTGTGGCAACCGAAACAGAAGCTTGACAAGACCGTTAAATCGTTTTCTAGTGTTAATTGTAGTAAGACTTCGCCTAGTAAAGATGTCTTGATTGCTGATGTTGATATTTTGAACTCAAACTTGCTGTTTCTCGTAAATAATATACAATGAAACAATTATTTCAGTTATATTTATCTGCTAGAAAGTCTTCTATTTATGATAAACATGTTTCTACTTCTTGTCAAGATTCTAAAGATTGGTTTGACAATTATCATGTGCATTCATCTCATTCTAATTCTTCAAATGCATTTCAAAAGAAAAGAGGACCCAATTTGAAATGGGTACCAAAATCTTGTGCTAACACAGTAGGACCCAAATTCTAGTGGGTACCTAAGGCTAAATCTATGTTGCAGGCACCCAAAGTTTAAAAAGGGAGCTTACAGATATGACTTCTAGACAAAACAGTCTAGGACTCGTTCCTCAAGAAATTTGGTTCTTGAATACAACAGGTCAAGACCCGCACTTCAAAGATAAAACAATGGTTTCTTAACACGTCTGTTCAGAACCCGTGCTTAAGAAGAGAATATGGCTTTTGAACACATCAGTTCAAGACCCGCTCCTCAATGCTCAACGGTCTTAATTCCATCTTTGTTTTAAGACAATTTAAATCAATTGTTTCATTATTTCTCTTGTGCAAATCTGTCATATGTGGTACTTGGATAGCGAATGCTCCAAGCATATGACTGGACAAAAAGATATGTTGTCCAATTTTAAAGGGAAGTATTGCGGATCAGTCAGATTCGGCAACGACCAGTTTTCTCCAATAATGGGATATGGTGATGTACAACATGACAATGTCACGATAAAGAAGGTGAGCTATGTAGAAGGCTTACGACACAACCTCTTCAGTATCAGGCAGTTCTACGACAAAAGCTTAGAGGTCAATTTCAAAGCCAAGATGTGTTCAGTTCGCACTGAAGAAGGCGAGGAACTCTTGGTCGGAACAAGAAAGATAGACCTCTACACAATTAACTTGTCAAAAATCCAGACTGACAAACAGGTTTGTCCACTGACGAAAGCCTCGATGCAACAAAGCTGTTTATGGCATCGAAGGCTCTCTCACCTCAACTTCAGGTACATCAACAATCTGGTCAGAGGAAAGCTCGTCAAAGGACTTCCAGCGCTCAAATATGAAAGAGAACATCTTTGTGCAGCATGTGAAAAGGGAAAAATGAATAGGGCACCACATAAACCAAAGCCTGAACCGAGTACAAGCGCTCCGTTAGAGTTATTGCGTATGGAATTATGCGGTCCGATGCGAACTCAAAGTCTAGGCGGAAAGAAGTACATACTCGTGATCGTGGACGATTACTCGCGATACACATGGGTCAAGTTTCTACGTTCAAAGGATGAGATACCAGATGTTCTCATCACATTCCTAAAGACGACCCAGGTGAATCTGCAGAAACCGGTCAAGCTTCTAAGAACAAACAACGGCACATAATTCAAGAACAAAAAGGTTGAAGAATATCTCGAATCTGTCGGGATTTCACATCAATACTCTGCTGCTCGTACGCCTCAACAAAATGGAGTGGTCGAAAGAAGAAATCGTACGCTAGTTGAGGCTGCTCGTACTATGCTAAGTCAATCAGACTTACCTCTATTTTTGTGGGCAGAAGCTGTATCGACTGCGTGTTATACACAGAATCGCTCCATGATACATCGAAGATTCAATAAGACTCCTTATGCATTAATCAACAACCGAACACCGACAATCAAATATTTCCATATATTTGGGTGTAAGTGTTTCGTGCTAAACGATAGGGAGAGTCTAAACA
The DNA here is from genome assembly GCA_954870635.1 of Arctium minus. Taxonomy (NCBI): domain Eukaryota; kingdom Viridiplantae; phylum Streptophyta; class Magnoliopsida; order Asterales; family Asteraceae; genus Arctium; species Arctium minus. Next base: position 60,952,259 of record OX941087.1, read on the forward strand.
AGTTCAGCGCCAAGGCGGACGAAGGCATCTTCATTGGTTATTCCTCAACATCAACTTCATACCGCATCTATCTAAAGAAGTCAAAGATGGTTATAGAAAGCATCAACGTCATGTTTGATGAAGAGATGGCTTCTGAACAACACAGTTCAGAACCCGTGATAACAGGAGTACTAGCTTCTAGGCAACTCAGTCCAGAACCTGCGTCTCAACAGAACAAATTAGATGAAGCATCAACGTCAACTAATCATATATCTGATTTAGATTTATTATTTGAATTGTTTTATGATGAATTGATTGGATCTAATGTAAAGAAATCTGTTGTGGTTGACAGGATGGAAGACTTAACGACTACTCATCCAACCAGTTCAGATGTTCCTATTGAATCCAACGCCCTGATTCAACAAGAAATTCAAATTCAAATGCCGAGTCCGACAGTTGAAGAAGTGCCATGTGACGAAGAGACAAAAGTAGTTGAAATAGTAGGATGTTCTATTCAGATCAATCTACAGCCAGCACAAGCTGTACCTACTGAGCCTTCTGAACCTACCACTTCAACTGCAATAATCATTCCTCCTGAACAAACTGAAGAAGGTACAAGTGGATTTATAGATGATACAATTGACATACATTCATATAATTCACTTCCTCATGAACATAAATGGACCAAAGAGCACCCGATAAGCCAGATCATTGGCGATCCATCAAAACCGATGCAAACTAGGTCAGCATCAATGAACATGTGCATGCATGACTCCTTTCTGAGCAAGTTCGAGCCAACTCGAGTATCAGAGGCACTTGCTGATCCAGAATGGGTGATCTCAATGCAAGAAGAGTTGAATCAGTTCGACGCACTTAAAGTCTGGAGACTCGTACAAAAACCTCAAGGTAAAACAATAATAGGTACGAAATGGGTTTTCAAGATAAAGAAAGACGAAGATGGTACCGTTATCTGAAACAAGGCAAGACTTGTAGCCAAAGGATACAGACAAGAGGAAGGAATCGACTATGACGAGACATATGCTCCTGTGACGCGATTAGAGGCAATTAGAATGTTTCTAGCCTACGCAGCCCACAAGAACTTCATGGTCTTTCAAATGGACGTGAAGACTGCCTTTCTGAATGGCATTCTGAAGAAGGAAGTCTACGTCTCTCCGCTAGAGGGTTTTGTCAATAAAGAGAAGCCGAATCACGTCTACATTCTCGACAAAGCACTCTACGGTCTGAAACAAGCTCCTCGAGCCTGGTATGATGTCCTTTCACAATTTCTAGTCAAGTCTGGTTTTTCTAAAGGTACGGTGGATACCACTTTGTTTATCAAAAAGGAAAAATCCGATATCATATTAATACAAATCTATGTAGATGATATTATCTTTAGCTCTACAAATCCTAAGTACAGTAAGAATTTTTCAAACCTTATGGTGTCTAGATTTCAGATGAATATGATGGGAGAGATGAATTTCTTTCTCGGATTACAAGTCAAATACTTTCTACGGGGATTTTTATCAATCAATCAAAATACATTATGGATATTCTTTGGATGTTCCAAATGGAAAATTCAAAACCGATTGGTACCCCAATGGCACCAGGTACTAAAAATGGCACCGATCCTTCGGGAAAGGCTGTTGATGTTAGGACTTTTCGAGGGATGATAGGTTATTTAATGTATCTTACTTCTAGTAGGCCAGATATAATATTCTCAACATGCTTATGTGCACGATATCAGGCCAATCCTAAAGAAATCCATACGTCTGCTGTGAAGCGAATATTTAGGTATCTGAAGGGCACTGCAGATCTTGGTCTGTGGTATCCTAAAGATACTAGTTTGAACTAACAGCGTACACAGATGCAGATCATGCTGGTTGTATGTTAGACAGGAAGAGCACGTCAGGACATGTGCAGTTCCTCGGTGATAAGCTCGTAAGTTGGGCATCGAAGAAGCAACTTTGTGTTTCAACTTCCACGACCGAAGCAGAATATGTAGCTGCTGCTAGCTGTTGTTCTCAGGTCTTATGGATGTGAACTCAATTGCACGACTACGGTTTCCACTTCAACAAAATCCCGATATACTGTGACTCCAAGAGCGCCATCGCAATAACAGTAAATCTTGTTCAACACACAAAGACTAAACACATAGACGTCAGGTATCATTTTATTAAAGATCAAGTTGAAAAACGAACAATTGAACTTTTCTTTGTAAAAACTGATTATCAGCTTGTCGATTTGTTTACCAAACCTTTAGACGAAAAGAGGTTTACCTTTCTTGTCTCTAAGCTTGGTATGCTAAATCTCAAGATCTAATCAGTAGTTACCTATCAAAGTTTTTCTAATTGTATACTTTTTCATCATTTCTTCATTCTTAACTCTGATTAATATCTGCACTTCTATCTTCTGTTCATGAGTCAAGGGGGAGTATGAGAAGAGATTGACAAGTGGTCAATATTACTTCGAGGGGGAGCTTATAAAATTTTTGCATGTACTTTTTAATTCCAAATTTTTTTTTGTAATGCAATATTTTAGGGGGAGTTCTTCAAGTCAAGGGAGTACGGATATGACTTCTGATTATTTCTAATCAGAACTCGTACTTTAAAAGTTTTACTGTTTTTTGTCTTTTCAATTTAAGTGAATAAATTTTACTTTGACTTGACATAAGACTTTTGCAGAATTTTTGAGAGAAGCTTACAAGTTCATATGTTTATGACTTAAAGATTAGCTTCATGAGATGGAACATCATACGTAAAGGTATAATTCTATATCTTCATCTCATATTTGGTTGAAAGGAGGACAACTTTCAATCATAGAAAACATTGTTTTAAATGTTCAAATCACTTCCCTATTCTCATACCGATCTCATCAATTAGAAGTGTGCTTTTAAATGTTTTCAAGATCTATTTGTGCTTTAACTGAAATAGTTAAACCACTCTGAGCATCATATGCTACATAGTAAAACATGAATTTCAATGTGCTAGGGTTTGACACAACTTCAATGGGATCACCTTAACCAGTGATTTCTACCCAAGAAGTTCATCCTTATTGATTGAGTGTGAGAAGTCGAAAAGAAATGAGTGTGTCAAACAAAGAAAGACAGTTTGATTAGAGTGAGCTTAATGTTTAAAAGAAAGAGCGTGTGATAATAGAGTTAAAAGAATATCACAACTCTGCACCAACTTTTTCTGAGTCGGGCAGCCACATTACTAGTGTTTCACAATTCTTTGGTGATCATTATTGAAACAGGCAACTAGCCCATGTCAACTCTTGATCAAACCTCACCATCTACTCATTTTCTACTCAAATAGAAAGTGTTTCACATTTTCAAAGGGGATGCAGCACATTTGGTATCTGATTTTCATTTGGAAAATCTGGATATTGAAATGAAGGAAGTCTGCCCCACCTTCGCACTTCAATCATGCACATTGAGTCTATGTTTAATTTCCTGTTGTCTCAGTGGTTTACACAATTTCGAGCCTATAAGCGATCATCAAGTGCTTAATTCTTTCTATCACAAGCACGAACACACAAGGAATTTGTTTCTTTGTCATAACGTTTATAGAAATAACCTTTGTGGTGTTTCGATGATTAAATGGAAGCCCTGGGGGAGTCAACATCAAACAGCTCCTTTCTAAAGTGTATTCATTACACACAGTGACTTAGTGTTACTGACAGGCATGTTAACTGATTCATTAGTTGATTCAGGTGTTACACGACTATTTTATCTGAATTTGCAAAGATCTGGATAAATATCTAGTGAATTGACGGATAAGTGGCTCCAAGTGATAGACATTTCTTACTCAAAGTTTTGATGAAGTCGTTGCACTTTTCATCAAAAAGGGGGAGAATCTAAAGCATGAAGAAATGTCCAATCCATTACATTACAAGACATTGGAGAAGAGAAAAGCTAACCAAGAACTGCGAGATCAAAGTATTCTGAAGACATGCTGAATTCAGATAAATTTTCTTTGAAGATACTTTCCTAAAGCATTCTGAGTTAGAGAAAGAGATTCTATCTTCTGAGCTGAACAAGAAGACTGAATTGCTACAATCTTTTTAGTAATGATCTTGATCCAAAAGGGTAAGATTGTTAGACCACAGTCTCATTGGATTCAAGATCATCCAATCTGAAGATCCAATCTGAAGCTATAGCCGGAAAGTCGACTCTCGATATAAAGTCTAATGTCGTTTGTAATAAAATGTAAAAGTAATTAATGTTTATTGTATTTAATGTTTTGTCTAAATATCTTATAAATAGATAATTAGATATTAGTTGTTTGTTATTGTTAGTTTAGTTTAGTTAGTTAATATCTTTAGTTAGATATTATATTAGAATATCTAGATAATATCTAGATATTGTTAAAGTTAGATATTGGTTAGAAAAGTGTGTTGTAGAAGCAATCGATCATAATATCATATCAGAAAACACACACTTAAAGGTGAAAAACAGAGAACACATCCAAGCTTGAATAGATCAATCCTGTAACCATTTCTATTAATCAATACAGGTTGGTAATCATATTGTGTTGTTAATCTATAAAACTTGATAAACATTGTGGACCGACACAGTTCTTTGATACTGTTAGGACTGAAAGTCCTATGTGTTGAAAGTGGAATAAAGTATTTATAAGGGTGTATTCTGTAATTAATCTAAAGTCTTATTAGCTTGTTGGGCCTAAAAGCCAATAAGCCCATTATCTTGTAAAGCCTGATTATATAAAGGTTGTTCTGTTTTCTTTTACAAGTAAGTCTCATTATTTTTCATAACTCTAGTCTATAGGTTTACTCTCTCTGATCAGAAATCTTTTCTGTAAAAACCTGTAACCCTTTGATTTCATATTAATCTTATGACTAGTAGTTGTGGCCATATAATTGTTCATCTTTGATAATATTTGCTGCTGACTGCACTGTACTGGGATCTACAATTGGTATCAGAGCAAAGAGACTAAAGGTTTGATCCAAAAAAAGGTTTGTCTAAAAACCCTATTCGATTATCTGCTTAATCTGTTAAGTTCTTGGTTGATCTGTGTCGATTAATAGTTTTATCAATTGATATATGTTTATGTGGTTTATCGATCGAATTTTTTATTTGAAAAAATCAGATTCGGTCTATTATTTTTTCTGGAAAAAGTGAGTATCGATCTGTGTTTGTGCTTGGTATTCTTATCGGTCGTTTGATTATCTGAAATCTGAGTTGTTTGTCGGTCATTGTGTGTCCAGTGATAATCGATTTTGTAATTTATCGGTCTGTTCGATTTCAATTTTCTGGGTTTGATTTCGGTCGAATTCCAGATTCATCGTGTTCTTCGGTGGTATTCTTCGAGTTTATCGGACTTATCTGTTTATCGGTGTTTGTGTTTATCGGTCTATCTCTTATTTTCTTTTTATCTGTTATTAGACCGATAGATTATATGATCGATAGATAACCTTCGAACAGGACTTTGTCACTACCGGTCTTTGATTCGACCGGGTCTTTGCCAATACCGGTCTTTTATTCGACTGGCACATCACTTCGATCGGTACCCTGATTACCGGTCTTTGTCCTTTGACCGATATATTGTCACTTCTGGTCCTTTGGTTCAACCGGATTTGTCTTGACCGATAATAAGATTAGACCGGTACATTGTTGATACCGGTCCTTTGGTTCGACCGATACTTTGTCAATACCGGTCCTTTGCTTGACCGGTACATTGTCGTTATCGGTCTTTTGCTTGACCGATACCCTGGCGTTATCGGTCTTTTTTTTGTCTCACGATCATTTTGCAGTGCATTTCCCTTACCCCCCGTACTTCAAGGTTTCAGTTTGTCATTAGTGACCCTAATCTTTCAAGTTTCACACTTTGTCACTTTTGGTCCCTGGACTTTCAAATTTCATCTATTGTCAAGTTTTTTCAAAAGCTTGAATTAGATAAATCGAAATGGTATATTTTTCTGAAGTTCAAGGCCTCAAAGTGGAGAACACAAATCTCCAATCATCTTTAACTTTTTACGTAAAGAGGGCAAACCAATATGCTGATGAGAACACCACACTGAAAGAGGAAGTAAGTGCATTAAAGACACTTAATGAAGATCTTCTGACAAAGACTTCTGGGCTGAATGATGAGAAAATACTGAGACTGGAATCTGAGAACTCTGAGCTAAAAGGAAAGATCTCTGATTTGGAGCAAAAGATTGCAAAAGACAAATCCGATTTTGAGAATAAAGAGAAATCTTTTGCAAATGAGTTCTCAGATTTTTCCAGAAAATGTGTTGATGAGAAGAAAGAAGTTGAGCTGAAATGCATAAAACTTTCTCAGCAAGTTTCTGATTTTCAGAAAGTAATCATTCTTGAAAGAGAGAAGTTTGCAACAGAAAAGAACGCCATTGAACAAAAGAATGTTAGCGTTTACAAATAAATATTCGGCCAAAAAACAATGTTGAGAAGGGATTTGAAGAAGAGAGAAGTAAGTTTGAGGCTGAGATCAAAAAGCTTACTAAGAAGTTATCTGAACTATCTGAAAGTGTGCTGAAAGAGCAGAAAACGAAGTCCGAGTTCACGAAGAAGATTGATCTGCTTGTTAAAGAAAGAGACAACTTTGCTTCGACGATTAAAGTGTTTGAACAGACTGCATCAAGTTCAAATCATAAATCGGTTTCTCCACAAAGGCCAGTTAAATCGTTTGATCGGATTCGTAAAACTAACCTTTTCTATGATAGCAATATAGATGGTTCAGGTACACATCAACGAAGACGAAGATACAAATAAGAGGAACTGGTATGGAAGAAGAAACCAGTTGAAGATGAGCTGAAAGAAAGAGAATCATGTGTGCATGCGTCTAATGCCAAAAGGAACAATGTGAGTAAAGGTAAACCTGATCATATCTACTCGAGAGATCAATAACTCAGGTTGTCAGGTAAGAAATACCATTGTTCTTATTGTCGTACACATGATCACATTCACAAAACCAGTGATCATTTCTGGTATGGTTCTTATTCTATTACCCCCACAAGAACTGCAACTAACATCCGAGGACCCAAATACCAGTGGGTACCAAAGCCGAAAACTGATTCTTTGTTGCAGGCACCTACTGTCAAGGGGGAGTAGAAGAACAATGGCTTCTAAGTAAATCAGCTTAGAACCCGGACTTCAACAAAGTTTGGCTTCTGATCACATGACAGATCAGGACCCGTTCTTCAACGTTCAGACTTGGATATTTTGCAAATATCCAGGGGGAGCTTAAAAGACCTAAATCATTATATCATGATTTGAGGTGGAGCTTAAAAGTAAGTATCTTCTAACTCTAGATCTCTGTCTGTTTGGAAGACGAACAACTTTCCTGCATGAAAAACAGTTTCTGAAATGTTCAAACCACTTCTGATTTTCAAAAGGTTTCATGAATCTAGAAGTGTGAATTTAAATGTTTTTCACTTTTTGCGCATTAATGTTTAACTGACTGTGTGTTTCTAAAGATCAATACTTGCGTATTATCTTATCCTTATACTGTAACGTATTCACACACACAGGTTCAGTACTTCATTTGTATTTGTTATTACCATGTCTCATAGCAAAACAATTTTTCGATGGTAATACCCCCGTTTGATATTCAATGTTGTTGAGCATCTATCATTATTCTAAATTTGTGCTTTCATTGCTAAATTGTTTATATTTGTTCATATAAACATAATATCTAATTCTTTGATACCCTAACCAGTTTATTTGATCAGATTGATACATTGTCAGATTCTCAAAACAACTCTTTTGATTTCATTTCTTTCATTCAATATCTTTGTTTTGAGAAATCTTCAAAATTCAATTGCTCAAATCTCATGAGCATACATTTTGACAATGTTATCATACATTTTGGGCTTAAATGTTCAAGATAAACTGTTGAGCTATCATTCTTTATAGGAATTACATGGGATTTGTGTGAGAACTTAAACAGAACTTCCATGGATACACGTTAACCAGTGTTTCCCACCCCGGAAGTTATCCTAGAGTGCTTGAGAGGTGAGGGGTCATAAATCAAAGAGTGGGGGAGATAACTCATCCGGTTGAGTTTTTCTCATTATGCTGAGCGGAAAAAATGAAAAAGTGAGTTTGGTTAGAAGTGAGCTTTAATGTTAAAAAGAAAGAGGGTGTGAGAACAGAGTTAAAAGAATATCAGAACTCTGCACCAACCACTTTCTGAGCCGGGCAGCCACATTTTCTGATTGGTTCACATTCTTTGGTGACCATCATTGAAACAGGAACCTAGCCCATGCCAACTCTTGCATTAATCCCACCAGCTACTCGTTTCTTTCTTAACAAAGAAATGTTTCATTTTCTTTGGGGACGCAACATATATGTTATCTAATCTTCACTCGAAAGATTTAGATATTGAAAAAGAAGGAAAGTTGCCCCACCTTCGCACCTCTTTCATGCACATTGAGTCCGTGTAATATCTGTTGCTGTCTCAACAGTTTACGCAATTTGAGCCTGATGTAGCTAAGAAGCTTCAATCATTTCTACACTTTCACGAGCACACAAGGAATGAGTTTTCTTGTCATAACATTCATAGAAAATTCCTTTGTGGTTTTTCGATGATTGAATGGAAGCCCTGGGGGAGTGAACATCACAAAAGCTCCTTTCCAACGTACATCTGTTGTACAAAGTGGCTCCGTGCTACTTACAGGCATACTAACTGTATCATTTGTTGATTCAGGTTTGAAATTCCTATTATATCTGAATTTGAAAAGAGTCGGATATATACATTTCATGAATTGACAGATACTCAGATCAAAGGGCGGAGAATGTCAAATTATCATAAAAGGGGAGATCAAAGAAAGTGCTGAAATTGAAGAAGCTTTGATGATCATGATGCTCACAATCATCAAAAAGGGGAAGAAAAACAAAGTTCAATTTCAATGTTTTAAAGAAAGAAAGTTATTTCTGAAGACAGTCTAGAGATTAAAGAGATGAAGATGATGTTTCATTTTTCAAAGTTGTATTATTTCTTCTTTACCGTATCATGTGGTGTTTGCTACAAATTTTTTTATCATTCCTCCTATGCGCTGATTGCAACAAGTTCTTAAGCTGAAAGCATATTCAACTCGCGGTTCAAAGACAGATTCTTTGTTATAAACTGAAGTTGCACCGTGGAAAGTCACGTAACTCTCACATTATCTTTCTTGTGTGCAGATCCGATGTGATTGAGTTTCTACAGTTGAAAGTTGCGTGATAGTGCATTCAGTCGAGGCTATTGTACACTGAATCTGGTTACAAAGTTGAAACTATGAAGACAATAGCTTTATTCAAGGGGAGCATGGAAAGTCATGAAGACATGCAACACGGAAGTTCTTCAAAGATTCAAGAGGGAAAGAAGATCAAGGCCTGAAGTTTTTCAAGTTGTTAAATGCTTTATTCAACTTTAGGGGGAGATTGTTAGGACTGAAAGTCCTATGTGTTGAAAGTGGAATAAAGTATTTATAAGGGTGTATTCTGTAATTAATCTAAAGTCTTATTAGCTTGTTGGGCCTAAAATCCCATAAGCCCATTATCTTGTAGGCCTGAGTATATAAAGGCGTTATTAGTTCATTTGTCATGGGATACAAGTCATTTGTTAGATTGCTAGTTTATACGTTTACTCTCTCTGATCAGAAATCTTTTCTGTAAACCTGTAACCCTTTGATTTCATATTAATCTTATGATTAGTAGTTGTGGCCATATAATTGTTCATCTTTGATAATATTTGCTGCTGACTGTACTGTACTGGGATCTACAGATACCCTAACCATTTTATTTGATCTGATTGATACATTGTCAGATTCTCAAAACAATTCTCTTGATTTCATTTCATTCATTCAATATCATTGTTTTTAGAAATCTTCAAAGTTCAATTGCTCAAATCTCATGAGCATACATTTTGTACTTAACTGCTTAGTTAAACTGTTGAGCAATTTTTTTTAGGACTTACATGGGATTCATGTGTGATCTTAAACATAACTTCTATGGATTCACGTAAACTAGTTTTTCCTACCCCGGAAGTTATCCTTGAGTGTTTGAGGGGTCTTAAATTAAAGAGTGGGGAGATAACTCATCCGGTTGAGTTTTTCTCATTGTGCTGAGCGGAAAAATGAAAAAGATAGTTTGGTTAGAAGTGAGCTTCAATGTTAAAAAGAAAGAGGGTGTGAGAACAGAGTTAAAAGAATATCAGAACTCTGCACCAACCACTTTCTGAGTCGGGCAGCCACATATTCTGATTGGTTCACATTCTATGGTGACCATCATTGAAATAGGCAGTGAGCCCATGCCAACTCTTGCTATAACCCCACCAACCACTCGTTTCTTTCTTAACAAAGAAATGTTTCATTTTCTTTGGGGACGCAGCATATCTGCTATCTAATCTTCAATCAGAAGATTTAGATATTGAAAAAGAAGGATAGTTGCCCCACCTTCGTACCTCTTTCATGCACATTGAGTCCGTGTAATATTTGTTGCTATCTCAAACAGTTTACACAATTTGAGCCTGATCAAGCTAAGTAGCTTCAATCATTTCTACACTTGCACGAGCACACAAGGAATGAGTTTTCTTGTCATAACATTCATAGAAAATTCCTTTGTGGTTTTTCGATGATTGAATGGAAGCCCTGGGGAGTGAATATCACAAAATCTCCTTTCCAAAGTACATTCGTTGTACAAAGTGGCTCCGTGCTACTTACATGCATACTAACTGTTTCATCTGTTGAATCAGGGTTTCATTGTTCATTATGTCTGAATTTGAAAAGATTCGGATATATACATTTCATGAATTGACGGATAATCAGATGAACGGGCGGAGAATGTCAAATTATTTTGAAGGGAAGATTGTTTGTCTTTAAAAAGGGGTAGATCAAAGAATATGTTGAAATTGAAAAGTTTTGATGATCATGATGCTCACAATCATCAAAAAGGGGGAGAGTTGTACAAAGTTCAATTTCAAAGTGAATTTCTGAATGAAGATTTTCTGAATGAAGATGATTTTTTTGAAGATGATTATAAGATAAAGTGAAAGTTTGCTTTTCTGAAGACAGTCGAGAGATCAAAGAGATGAAGATATGAGTTCAATGTTGTTTCAATATTCAAAGATGAAGATTTCAAAGATTGAATTTCTTCTTTCCCGTATCATGTGGTGTCTGCTACAAGTTTGTTCCTCATTCCTCCTACGAGCTGATTGAAACAAGTTCTTAAGCTGAAAGCATATTCAACTCGCGGTTCAAAGACAGATTCCTTGTTTTAAACTGAAGTTGCACCGTGAAATGTCAAGTAACTCTCACATTATCTTTCTTGTGTGCTGATCCGATGTGATTGAGTTTCTACAGTTAAAAGTTGCTTGATAGTGAAGTCAGTCGAAGCTATTGTACATTGAATCTGGTTACAAAGTTGAAATTATGAAGATCAAGAGCTTTATTCAAGGGGGAGCTTGGAAAGATATGAAGACAAGCAACACCAACGTCTTTTAAAAGGTCAAGAGGGAAAGAAGATCAAAGCCTGAAGTTTTTCAACTTGATAAATGCTTTATTCAACTTTAGGGGGAAATTGTTAGGACTAAAAGTCCTGTGTGTTGAAAGTGGCATAAAGCATTTATAAGGGGTTTAATTGTTATTATTCTAATGTTTTATTTGTTAGTTGGGCCTAAAGCCCATTAGGCCTAGTGCGCCCCATATTTAAAGTGTTTTATTATTATGTTTTAGAGGTTAGACAGTTTGTTAGACTAATCATTAGAAGTCTCATTATTTTTAAACCCAATATTCTAGTTGATAGATTAAACACACAACAATATGGATCAAGAGATAATAAGATCAGAATAACATACCACAATCCCTTGAATAATCAATGAAAACCTTGTGTGTGTTCTTGATACCTTGAATGTAGGATTACAATACTGATATGTTCTTGATGGTCTCGACCAGTATGTTCTTCACAGTTCGACGACCCAAAAAACAATAATCAACCCAGAAAACACACCAGAGTTCGAATTCAATGCAATAAATCAGACTTTTGTACCCAAAATCATGTGTCGATCACAATGCAATCAAAATCAGAGATTAAATTCAACTTTCATGCATCAATTTTATGAACATAGTGGACGACATGAATACGAACCCAGATAACCAAAAATTAAAAAAATTCAACCACTTTATGATTTACAATGCAATTAACCAATCAGATAGTGTCCAATAGCATAAAACTCATCTAATCAAATCAACTTTAAGCATAAAAACACATAAATTTGAGTAATCGATTAAAGCACAGTACGATGTCGATGAACAGAGTGTAATCCAAGAAACTTGATTCTTTAATCTCTGATACCACTTGTTAAACCCAGTATTCTAGTTGATAAACAATCACATAAACACAATAAAGATCAAGAGATAATAAATCAGAATAACATACCACAATCCCTTGATTAATCAATGAAAACCTTGTGTGTGTTCTTGGTACCTTGAAGCGATTACAATACTGATACGACTACCTCTCTCTAAACAATAATTATGATTAAGAAATTATGAGAGGATTCTACTTAAAAACCTAATACCTAAAACATACTTATACTTAGGCGTATAAGGCCTAATGGGCTTGGACCCAACTACTAAAACCTACTAACTTATTACAAGTTAGACCCTCTAACTAACTTTAACACAATTGCAATTTAAACCCTTAACTTTAACTTTAATCTTGAATACAATTTATGATCCAACAATCACTTGTTAAACCCAGTATTCTAGTTGATAAACAATCACACAAACACAATAAAGATCAAGAGATAATAAATCAGAATAACATACCACAATCCCTTGATTAATCAATGAAAACCTTGTGTGTGTTCTTGGTACATACCTAGAAGCGATTACAATACTGATACGGCTACCTCTCTCTAAACAATAATTATGATTAAGAAATTATGAGAGGATTCTACCTAAAAACCTAATACCTAAAACATACTTATACTTAGGCGTATAAGGCCTAATGGGCTTGGGCCCAACTACTAAAAACTATTAACTTATTACAAGTTAGACCCTCTAACTATTTTAACACAATTGTAATTTAAACCCTTAACTATAACTTTAATCTTGAATACAATTTGTGATCCAACAATCTCCCCTTTGGATTCAAGATTAAATTTTTTTTGGCAATAGTCTTCAGTAGTCTTCAGGTCTTCACTTGTCTTCACTTTTCTTGAAAACTTCATATATGACTTTGATAGCTTCAAATGAAGTGTCCTTCTGACGATCATCTTCAGTCGGACTTTTGATAAATCAAATAAGCTCAGACACTTTGACATCTTTGAAATCTTCAGTCAAAAATTCTTCTTGTATTCTCCCTTTTTGATTATTCTCCCCCTTTTTGATGAGTGGTGAGAATCATCATCATCGAAACATATCAAAACAATATCCCCCTTTGAGTATAGTTATCAATTTAACACTGTCTTCATGTAATGAGCCCTGTGTGAAATAAGAGCAGTCTTCCCAGATGGAAAGAGTGATTATTTCAATCTTTTTAGATTCAAATAATTAAAAATGGTAACCCTGAATCAACAAATGACTCAGTTAGAATGCTTATCAGTAACACAAAGTTACTGAATAACACAAAGTTACTGTATAAGGAGCTGGTTTGATATAGACTCCCCAAGTCTTCCATTCAATCATCGAATAACACATGGTTATCTATGAACGTTCTGACAGAAAAAAAAATTCTATGTGCTCGTGCATGTGTATGAAAGAATTTAAGCATAGATGATTGCTTTTCATTTTAGGCTCAAAGTATGTAAACTTGTTGAGACAGCAACAAATTATACAAAGACTCAATGTGCATGAGAAAGGGTTCGAAGGTGGGGCAACTTTCCTTCTTTTTCAATATTAGTATCTTCCAGGTGAAGAACCAATAGCTTATGTGTTGCGTCCCCAGAAAATGTAAAACATTCTCTTTTTGAGAAAAGAATGAGTAGCTGGTGGGGTTGTATGCAAGAGATGGCATGGGCTAGGTGCCTTTTTCAATGATGGTCACCAAAGAATGTGAAGCAATCAAATTTTGTGGTTGCCCGACTCAGAAAAAAGTTTGGTGTAGAGTCTAATATTCTTTTACTCTGATCTCTAGGCCCATTAGGCCTAGTGCGCCCCATATTTAAAGTGTTTTATTATTCTGTTTTAAAGGTTAGACAGTTTGTTAGACTAATCATTAGAAGTCTCATTATTTTTCAGATCTCTAGTCAATAGGTTTACTTTTTCTGATCAGATATTCTTTCTGTAAACCTATAACCTTTCATTAAATATTAATCATATGACTAGAGGTTGTGGCCATATTATTGTTCTTTATTGATATAATTGTTCGTGATTGCACTATACTGGGATCTACATAAAGGACTTGGAAGAAGCAAATGTTGAATTGTCTGAAAAGATTTCTGCAGATGTAATCAATCAATCACCTTATGACAATTTAACTGAATCAGTTTGTTCTTTTAAAACAGCTTCAAGTTCTATTCATGAAAATGTTTTCAAAAAGAACAGTGTAAAACCAAACATTGTCAAATGAATTCAGATTCTTCCATCTAATCTGTTTTATGACAAATCTGTTGATAGTCCAGCGAGCTTCTATGTCAAATCTCTTGGAAAGCATTCAAAGAAAGGACATATGGTCTGGAGAGTTAAAGGTTCCTCGAATGAGAAGAAGAATAACAAAGCATATGCATCCACATCCAATGCCAAAAAGAACAAAGCTCATAAAGGTAAATCTTTTGGTAAACCTGATACAATTTACTCTACTATTCATCTTATCAGGTTGGCTGAAAACAAAATATGTTGTTCTTACTGTGGAGCAAATGACTTTGTAAGTAATAATTTTGTTGATTACTGGTATGGTTCTTATTATGTTAACCCCAAAAGATCTGCAAATAACACATCAGGACCCAAATACTATTGGGTACCAAAAGCTAAATCTGTGTTGCAGGCACCCAAGGTTTAAAGGGGAGAAAGAATAAAGACTTCTGATTACAACAGATCAGAACTCGGACTTTAATGTCAAAGATATTGACTTCTAAGTACTACAACTTAGAACTCAAACAACAATGTTAAAGGACTTAGACTTCTAAACACATTAGTTTAGGACTCAGTCTTCAACGTTTAAAGACAAGGATATTTTACAAATATCCGGGGGGGCTTAACTGAATAAAGTCTTTTTATCATGATTTGAGGGGGAGCTAAAATGTAAGTATCTTCTGATATTAATATCTGATTGTTTGAAAGAAGAACAACTTTCAAGCATGAAAAACATTTTCTTAAATGTTCAAACCACTTCACATTCTTAAAATGTATTCATGAATTGAGAAGTGTGCTTTTTAAAATGTTTTTGGATACTTTAATGCATATCTGACCGTGTGTTTCTAATGACAAATACTTGTGTAATTGTCATATCTTTATACTAACAAGTATTCATACACACATCGGTTCAGTATATTTCTTGAACCTGTTATTACCATGTATCAAAAGTTTAATATTTCTATGGTAATACTCTCGTTTGTTATTCATTGTTGTTTGACTCAGACGTCATTTCATCATTACATGTGCTTTCATTGATATATGTTTATATTTTGTTCATATAAACATCTTATGTCTTTGATTTCCCAAAATATGATTCTTCATGAATTTTGATCTGATCTTAATCATTGTCAGATTTGCAAAACATTTATATTCTTTCATGATTATTCATTCATACAAAGTTTTGAGAAATCTTAAATGCTTAACATGCTCAAATTTCATTCTGATTTTTGATGAGCACACATATACTGACAAATGATTTCTTGTGCTTAAATGTCAAGATAATCATTGAACATCATATTCTTTTAGGAAAAATACATGGGATTCGATGTGAGAGCTTAACAGAACTTCCATGGATTCACGATAAACAGTGTTTCCTACCCAGGAAGTAATCCTAAGAGTGATTGAGAGGAGAGGGGTCAAAAGATTGAGTGTTGGTGCGTGATGAGGTAAAATGGAAATGAGAGATTGGTTAGATGTGAGCTTAAAAGATTAAAAAAAGAAAGTGTGTGATCAGAGTAAAAAAATATCAGACTTTGCACCAAATCTTTTTGAGCTGGGCAACCACACAATCTGATTGGTTCACATTCTTTGGTGACCATCATTGAAAAAGGCAGTGAGCCCATGCCAACTCTTGCATACAACCCCACCAGCTACTCATTTTTTTTCTTAAAAAGAGAATGTTTCACATTTTCTGGGGAAGTAGCACATACTCTATTGGTTCTTCACTTGGAAGATACTGATATTGAAAAAGAAGGAAAGTTGCCCCACCTTCGACCTTTTCTCATGCACATTGAGTCTATGTATAACTATTGTTGTCTCTTTGGTTTACTTAATTTTGAGCCTAAACAACAATCATTGTGCTAATTCTTTCATAACACAAGCACGAGCACACAGAAAATCTTTTTTTTCTGTCAGAACATTCATAGAAAATACCTTGTGTTTTTCAATGATTGAATGGAAGTCTTGGGGAGTGAACGTCATCTCAAGCTCCTTCCATTGTACATTCATTGTACACAATAACTTTGTGTTACTAACAGGCATTCCTAACTGTTTCATCTGTTGATTCAGGGTTACAACTCATAATTTGTCTGAATTTGAAAAGATTCAGATAAATACATTCATGAATTGACGGCTCATTATCAGATCAGTTGGGGGAGAATGTTCATACTTTACCAAAAGAGATCATGAAGTCTGTTCTAAATTGATTAATTGGGGGAGAAGTTTCAAACACCGAGTTGACTTTGAAATAAGTTTTGATGATTTTGATTCACATAATCATCAAAAAGGGGGAGAAATTCTAAAGTCATAATTTCAAAGACATAAAGAGTTAGGGAGAAATTCTGAAAGTTCAATTCAGTCAAGTCTGATGAAAAGAAATTATTCAGAGATGTTTCAAAGACGAATCAAGATGACTCAAGAAAGGTTGTTTTCCGAAGACAGAACAGAGATCAGAGAGATGAAGATACAAGATCAAAGATTCCTCAAAGTTGTCTTAGAGTGCAAGAAGTTTCAATTAGTTTCAAAGTTTTGTTCAAGACTTGATGGATGTTCAAAGACTTTGTGAAAGACTTTTCAGGATTCTTTAAAAGCATCAGAGATTGAAGATTGCCAAAGCTTCAACGTTTACAGATGTCAAAGTCAAAGTTTGAAGAATCAAGCGCTGAAGACGATTGTCAAATTTTTGTTAAATCTTGAATACAAAGGGGGAGAATGTTAGTGTATAAATTTGTATCCAAGATTTAATGTACAAAGTCAACAAAGTCATGGTTATTGTTGTTTTTGCATTGTGAGTGTTTTAAGTCTTTGAGAGTTTTGCTACATATATATATAAATGATAAACATAAAATCCCAATCACAACAAGCAATTACTCAAGATATGACATTAAAGCTCAAGAACTAGAGAGAGAAAATAGATCTTGTATTACACACACTCTAGATATTACAATGAATGCTTAGACTCTAGTTCGTTACCACAAGTTTAAAAAGACAAACCTATATATACTACTTAACTATCACAAAGCCTTAAAGGCTAAGGAAACTAAAACACCTTTGACTTAGACAAGGTTGACTTTTACAATGTTGACTTTCCTATTAAATCTTGGATACAATATTTAGACTTAACAATCTCCCGCTTTGTATTCAATATTTAATAAAAATTTTATACAGATCTTCAGTTCATGATTCTTCAGCTTTTGTCTCTTTGAAGCTTTCACAATCTTTAAACTTTCAGCTCTTGAAGAATCTTGGAAAGTCTTTTTAATCTTTGAAGCTTTAAAAGTCAACATGTCTTGAACGTGAAACAAACTTTCTTGAAACTTCTTTGAATTCTTTTGGCTTTGAATCCTTTTGACTTTAAATCAGCAGCGGAAGCAATTTGAATTTTAGTCACAGACTTTGAGAACTCTTCATAACTTTGAAATTGAACTCTTTGAAATTGAACACTGAAATTGAATCTTTATAAAATTCTCCCCCTTTTTGATGATGTGAGCACCATTATCATCAAAATATCATCAATTTAAGCACAGGCTTTGATTTCCCCCTTTGTGAATCAACAAACAATCTCCCCTTTGATAATTGTCGTACTTTGATCTGAAGAGCCGAATCATGAACTGTATATATTCAAATCTTTTCAAATTCAGACATAATGAACGTGTAACCCTGATTCAACAAATGAAACAGTTAGGAATGCCTGTCAGTAACACAAAGTTACTTTGTACAACGAATGTACAATATAAGGAGCTGGCTTGATGATGACTCCCCAGGACTTCCATTCAATCATCGAAAAACACAAGGTTTATCTATGAATGTTCTGACAGAAAAACAGATTTTCAATGTGCTCGTGCTTGTGTATGAAAGAATTAGCACAATAATTGTGTTTCATAAAGGCTCAAAGTATGTAAATCACTGAGACAGCAATGATTATACATGGACTCAATGTGCATGAGAAAGGGTCGAAGGTGGGGCAACTTTCCTTCTTTTTTGTCACACCCCGCTAAAGCGGAAACACGGGGCATAACAGCTCGATACGCATAGCACAAGATTAAAGTTCATACCATCATACAATTTAATTATTTAAAACATTACATAAAAAAAAATATTTATCATCGTTTACAATTTCCAAAATCTTAAACATAACGGAATATATTCGTAAAGGTAAGCCTGCTTCAAAACAATATTCAGGTAGCTTAAACATCGATGTCTACCTTCTTGACTTCCTGAAAAGCATGTATAAAACAAGGTCAACTACAAAGAGTTGGTGAGTTCACAGGTTTTAAATATGCACAAATCATTTTTATATGCAAGTTGTCCTTTGTAAAACATACGTATAAACCAAACTTCAATTCTTTGATTCATGAGTACCACAATTTAATTCCTTTATGATAAGTGTATGCAAAGACAATATTACGTTGAGCCACTACTAAGCCGTCCCTGACCAATTTCAACGCCCCCGATGAACTAACTCAGCGGTGGTTCATGCCACATGTTTAGTCATCTTCTCTAGTATAGTGCACCCCTGCTCGTCAGCATTAAGGTGGGTTTGTCACACCAAATAGCGCTATCCACTAATACTATAGGCCCGATTTTCTTCGAGTTAATAGTAGTGTCACGGGGTCTTAACATTAAAAACTCAACACATCAATTGCATACTTATCATATAGCTTATAATTCCAAATGCTTTTAACAAAGCCTTATAAATTGCCAATTCGCAATACTTTCAAACAATTCTCATGAATCTTTAAATACGCAACTAAAGCATGCTTTTCACCCCAAAATCAGTTAAAACGATAAAAGAGGGGCTGTGAATACTCACCTTTTGGAGAAAGTGCGAGGATTTTGAGATAGTGATCACCGAAGGTCGTTACTCCCTAGATTTCCTATAACGAAAGATGCCACAAGGAAAATACGTCATTACTCGTCCTAAGTCCAAATAATCCTTCCGAGTGATTTATGAAATGCCAATAAGTGTATATTTTAGTCCAAAATCATTCAATTAGATATTTTAGTCTAATTACTAAATTATATACTATAACGTGATTTCGAGTATAAATATGTAAATCTTTGAATAAATTATAGAGTTATAAAGTCCAAAAATCCCCTTTTTAACAAATCTGACCCTTGATTTAAGCTGTCAGAATTTTATGCCTACTTTTAATTATATTATAACCATTTTCCATATGTTATTATTTTACCAAATTTTTATAGTGTTTAATTTACTGCCTTGGTGAACTTTTGGCATAGGTAACACCCTTTTTGGAGTTGATTAGATAAGGCAATGCTGTTCTTAAAGTTCATTGGTCACAGGGATCCATGCAGAGTACACCTTCTGCTTGTCTCGATCATTTGAACGGTCAAAACTTACTCTCTTCTGGTGATTCAAGTTGGGTTTTGTTCCTTATTCAAAGAAGAAACTTCCAGAAAACGATTCATCTTATTTGGACCAATAATGAGTGAGTTGCATCCGTTTTAAGACAAGTATCCCAATCTGACAGAAAATTGCTTTTTGCACACTCAACTTGTTAATGATGGTTGAGTACTCAAATCTTTATATTTTCAAGTGAATCAAATTTTGTTTGGTTCCCAGATCATTAAAGTTACTTCCAGAAAAAGAATCATTAATTTTTATGGTTTTGCATGATGGTTATGGTTGATTGATTGCAAGATTTTGTCCAGCCGGATTATGTTTGCACCATAAACTTTAGAGGTAAGGTTGAGGGGTCAAAACTCAATATTTTTGAGTGATTCCAGTGGGGTTTGATTGGTATTTCATTATATTAAATTCCAGAAGAAGATTCATAGCATTTGAGTCCATATTTTTCAAGTTATACCCGAAATACTAACATGCAATAAATCTAACAGAAACTAAAAATGAAATAACTTAATTTTATGAACTTTTTATCACTTTTTGGCCCATAAATTGGGGTTTCTTGATTGAAAACGTTTTTTATCTTCCATTTTACATAAGTTTTAGTAAAAATCATCCTTTAACTTTTTGAAACACATGTATGGACTCTAATATCTTTAGATTGTAAGAAAAATGGACATGCATGTCATCCAAACTTCATTTTCTTGAGTTTTAGAGGTATGGATCATGGGTTATCACCATTGCTTGACATTTAACATGTCATTGGTGTATAACCTACCATTTAGGGACTTTACAAAGCCCTAAATTCCAGAAAACCTTCAAGAAGATGAAGAAAAATGAAGGAAAAAATGATGAAAACTTGATTTTTATGAAGATTTAAAGGTAAGATTCATGAAATACAAGAGTAGAATGTTACCTTGATGATGAGGAGTTGTTTTGATCTTCAAAAATTATGATTTGGAAGGAGGTTTGGGGCTGGAGTTTAGAGAGAAATGAAGAGAGAATTGATGCTAGAGAGAGAGAGAAATGAGAGAAATGATGGAGTGTTGGTGGTTTTGAAGAAGAAAAGAAAAACAAAAGTGGGGATATAGGGGGGGGGGGGGGGCACATGGACAATTCTTTACAAAAAAATATATTTATTTATTTTTTTATTTAAGTTTTATATATATAAAATGTAATTTTTATAAAAAGATAGGTTATGGGTAGGTGAATTCTCAATTATTTGCTTAAATTTTTGTTTTGATTGCTTAAAATTTAGAATTTATATTTGGTTAATTAAATTTTATAATTAACCCACTCATTATTTTTACTATTAATAAAATAAAACGTTAATTTTATCGGATTGGCATTTTATAAGACTGTGTATCCCGTTACGCGCAGTGACCGGATATTCTAAGCGCACTGCCGGGAACCTTAGGAAACTAAAGCCCTTGCCTATAAAATTAGGTCGTAGAAGGGTGTTCCTATATATTTAATCGTGATTTACACAGCTCGGGTGCTAACCTGGAGGTTCCGGAAGGCAGATGTCACAGTCTCCCCTCCTTAAAAGAATTTCGTCCCGAAATTAATGATTGCTATCTCTAGACTGATCCTTTGTGAAGAGGTGGGGATACTTGAGTTTCATATGATCTTCCGGCTCCCAGGTGTACTCGGGTCCAAGACTCGAGTTCCAACGAATTTTCAAGATTGGAATTTTACTACGCCTCAGGCGTTTGACTTCCCGGTCAACGATTTCAATTGGTTTTTCTACGAAGCGCAAACGCTCGACAAACTGAACCTCTTCAGGATATATAACCAATGATTCATCAGTTAAACATTTCTTTAAATTTGACTCATGAAAAGTGTCCTGTATAGCACTCAGTACTTGTGGTAATTTGAGTTTATAAGCTACTGGTCCAATTCTTTCTAGTATCACGAATGGGCCAATATATCCTGGACTCAATTTACCTCTTTTCCCAAATCGAACCAATCCTTTCCAAGGTGACACTTTCAGAAGGACTTTATCACCCAATTGGAATTCTAACGGCTTTCTATGGTTATCTGCATAACTTTTCTGATGGTCTCTCGCAGCTTTGAGTTTATCGTGGATAGTAGATATTTTATCAGTGGTTTCTTGTATAATATCAGGCCCGATCAATTGACTATCACTGGTTTCCATCCAACTGAGTGGGGATCTACACTTACGTCCGTATAAAGCTTCATATGACGCACATTGGATACTGGTGCAGCTCCTGGAATTAAATCTATGCGGAATTCAACTTGTCTTGGTGGGGGTAATCCGGGTAATTCATCAGGAATACTTCGGGAAAATCCCGGACTATAGGAATATCTTGAATGCATTTTTCCTTAGTCTCTTTATTTACTACATGCTCTAGAACTGCAACGTACTCTTTCCTCAGATAATTCTGCATCTTCATACATGATACCATCTTTAAATTCCTTTTGGGCTTCTCTCCATGTACAAAAAGTACTTCTCCTTCCGATAATGGAATTCGAAGAGTTTTCTCAGAACAACATATTTCCGCTTGCTTTTTAGACAACCAATCCATGCCCACAATTATGTCAAAACTTCCTAACTTAATTGGAATTAAGCCTATACTAAATTCCTTTTTAGCTAGGTTTAGGGTACAGTTCGAAATTACATCCTTGACCCTAACTTCTTGTCCATTATAAATTTCTTTTAACTTTTGGGGTTTTCGATTAATTTTTGATCTAAAATTTAGTGATACGAAACTTCTATCTGCCCCGATTTCAAATACCCGACCCCGTGCCTGACCTCTTTGATTCCCTTGGTTGGCCGGTTGAGCCTGATTAAGATTCAACCTTCTGTTCATCTTGGGACAGGTGTTCCTGATGTGATTCGGATTTCCACACTCAAAACAAACTCGTCTTCCCCCAATCTTACAATCCTTCGCATAATTACCCCCTCTGTTGCATTTGTGACAAATAATACAATTCCCAGTGTGATGATTGTTACACTTGTCACATTTCGGATACGTTCCTTTTCCTTTGTCAGTTGCCTGAGTTTGGATTCCATAATTCTCCACTATTCATTGCTCCTTTCCTCTGTTCCTGTCGAACTGTCTCCTTGAAGTTTCCTCAATCTTCCTCTTTCCCTTAACTCTGTCATTAATGAAAAGTCCCGAACGGTTGGCATTGTTGGTAAGTTTGGTTGCTAAGTTTACTACTTCTTGGAGGGTTTTTGGATTGCCCGAAGTCACATCCCCTCGGATTAATGGAGCTAAATCCCAGATATACTTGTCCACTCGATTCTCCTCTGGTGTAACCAAATGGGGTGCCATCTTTGCCAATTCATGAAATCGTGCTGTGTATGCATCTATATCATTTCCCTTCATTTTGTGATCCCACAACTCCGCTTGTAACTTTTGTATTTCACTCCTCGGACAATATTCCTCTTTAAGCATCTCCTTAAATTCATCCCATGTGACTTTGTTAGCAGCATCCCGTCCTCGTGTTTGAACCTGAGTATTCCACCATGTCAGCGCTCTCCCTTGCAGTAGACAAGCTGCAAACGCCACCTTGTTTGCTTCTGTACACTTACTAATATGGAGTACGGACTCCATTCCTTCAATCCAAGTTAATAATCCAACAGCTCCTTCAGTACCATGGAATTCTTTCGGGTTACAAGATCTAAAGGTCTTATATGTACATTCTTTATCTCCGTTTGTACCGACCCTTGGATTGTCAACTTGGTTAGCATTCAAACCTGCCGCTACCTGACTAACTATATTGGGAAGTGCAGCTAAGATTTGTTCAGACACAAGTCATGAAATTTCGGGGTTTTCCCTTCTTGGAGGCATAATTCTAAGGCAAAGTTTCAAATTAAAATCTAATCATCATCTATTACTATATCCGTACTCATTTTATATCTATTCTACGTTCTTAATACAATATATATTCATTGCAATTGATTAAACATACATTCGATACATCATATATTAACAACATATATTTCAAAACCACACGTTGTAAGTAATCATAATCAGCATTTCATAGACATTTTCAAAATTATAAAGATACCACATCAAAAGTTTAATATCCAACCAAAAGTAGTAGCCATGCAAAAAGTAATTGTTCAAAACAACGGACTACATGCTACCAAAAGAAAGTTTAACATCCCAAATATCCTTTATCAAACTAGACTACCGATGCATGAAAAACATCATCAACCATGCGATCACAACCACCATAAATCCCATCCCTAAGGATAATCATGCGTACAACCTCCTCACCGCCGCCCTAGTATCAACCAGCCCACCCATAATTCCATTCACCATCTGGTCACTCATGCTCATCATCGATATAACCCCATCCACAATCTAATCATTCGAATTCAACATAGACAGGAGTGCGTCAATGGAATGCCCATGATGCTCTAACTTCGTCCTAAACAGCTCCATGTCTCGGGACATGCTCGAAACCCAATAGCTCTTAGCTGCTGTCATACCAGCTGGACGTGGCACCGGTATCCCAACACATGGGGGTGGCGATACTCTCCTTCCTCTCGGTCGGGAGGGCCCAACTTCATCCCTACGTGGGATGGTAAAGGTCTCCCGAACGGGTGGCCGCACACTCATCCGAGCGGTGCCCCGGGCTCTCGCTCTAGGTACAGACTGTGAAGATGAATCGGTCAAAGGTGTGACGGATCTCTCAGGAGACTGACCAGACTCTGAAAAATCGTGCTCGGATGGGTCAAAGTCCTCACTCCTAGAAGTATCCCCTCTAGGTATGTGAGTAAAATATCCTGACTCGTCAGGTGACTGCTCTCGGTGAGGTGGTGTCCGTGACATAATGACTGCGGTAATTGACAAAGTTTAATTTGTTAAAACATGCTAAAATATTTATCAAAACCCAAAAATACCAGGCAAACTCACATAACAGCCATGCTTTTCATTTTCATGAACAAAAGTTTCTATTTTTAGTAACCCCTAGCATAACCGGTCCATGTCCCCATTATATACATCTAAATTAAACGAGGGGGATCAAGCTTCGTTTAAGTTAGAATATAATAATATGAAACATATTCTAGTCATACTAGTAGTATACTCGAATTCGTAATTTTATTTGTAAAACAATTTTTTTTTTTTTTTTTAAATAGTGGTTATAGTGTATGGTTTTATAATAAAACCGGTATTCTCTATAACCTGTGGCTCTGATACCAAATCTGTCACACCCCGCTAAAGCGGAAACACGGGGCATAACAGCTCGATACGCATAGCACAAGATTAAAGTTCATACCATCATACAATTTAATTATTTAAAACATTACATAAAAAAAATAATATTTATCATCGTTTACAATTTCCAAAATCTTAAACATAACGGAATATATTCGTAAAGGTAAGCCTGCTTCAAAACAATATTCAGGTAGCTTAAACATCGATGTCTACCTTCTTGACTTCCTGAAAAGCATGTATAAAACAAGGTCAACTACAAAGAGTTGGTGAGTTCACAGGTTTTAAATATGCACAAATCATTTTTATATGCAAGTTGTCCTTTGTAAAACATCCGTATAAACCAAACTTCAATTCTTTGATTCATGAGTACCACAATTTAATTCCTTTATGATAAGTGTATGCAAAAACAATATTACGTTGAGCCACTACTAAGCCGTCCCTGACCAATTTCAACGCCCCCGATGAACTAACTCAGCGGTGGTTCATGCCACATGTTTAGTCATCTTCTCTAGTATAGTGCACCCCTGCTCGTCAGCATTAAGGTGGGTTTGTCACACCAAATAGCGCTATCCACTAATACTATAGGCCCGATTTTCTTCGAGTTAATAGTAGTGTCACGGGGTCTTAACATTAAAAACTCAACACATCAATTGCATACTTATCATATAGCTTATAATTCCAAATGCTTTTAACAAAGCCTTATAAATTGCCAATTCGCAATACTTTCAAACAATTCTCATGAATCTTTAAATACGCAACTAAAGCATGCTTTTCACCCCAAAATCAGTTAAAACGATAAAAGAGGGGCTGTGAATACTCACCTTTTGGAGAAAGTGCGAGGATTTTGAGATAGTGATCACCGAAGGTCGTTACTCCCTAGATTTCCTATAACGAAAGATGCCACAAGGAAAATACGTCATTACTCGTCCTAAGTCCAAATAATCCTTCCGAGTGATTTATGAAATGCCAATAAGTGTATATTTTAGTCCAAAATCATTCAATTAGATATTTTAGTCTAATTACTAAATTATATACTATAACGTGATTTCGAGTATAAATATGTAAATCTTTGAATAAATTATAGAGTTATAAAGTCCAAAAATCCCCTTTTTAACAAATCTGACCCTTGATTTAAGCTGTCAGAATTTTATGCCTACTTTTAATTATATTATAACCATTTTCCATATGTTATTATTTTACCAAATTTTTATAGTGTTTAATTTACTGCCTTGGTGAACTTTTGGCATAGGTAACACCCTTTTTGGAGTTGATTAGATAAGGCAATGATGTTCTTAAAGTTCATTGGTCACTGGGATCCATGCAGAGTACACCTTCTGCTTGTCTCGATCATTTGAATGGTCAAAACTTACTCTCTTCTGGTGATTCAAGTTGGGTTTTGTTCCTTATTCAAAGAAGAAACTTCCAGAAAAAGATTCATCTTATTTGGACCAATAATGAGTGAGTTACATCCGTTTTAAGACAAGTATCCCAATCTGACAGAAAATTGCTTTTTGCACACTCAACTTGTTAATGATGGTTGAGTACTCAAATCTTTATATTTTCAAGTGAATCAAATTTTGTTTGGTTCCCAGATCATTAAAGTTACTTCCAGAAAAAGAATCATTAATTTTTATGGTTTTGCATGATGGTTATGGTTGATTGATTGCAAGATTTTGTCCAGCCGGATTCTGTTTGCACCATAAACTTTAGAGGTAAGGTTGAGGGGTCAAAACTCAATATTTTTGAGTGATTCCAGTGGGGTTTGATTGGTATTTCATTATATTAAATTCCAGAAGAAGATTCATAGCATTTGAGTCCATATTTTTCAAGTTATACCCGAAATACTAACATGCAATAAATCTAACAGAAACTAAAAATGAAATAACTTAATTTTATGAACTTTTTATCACTTTTTGGCCCATAAATTGGGGTTTCTTGATTGAAAACGTTTTTTATCTTCCATTTTACATAAGTTTTAGTAAAAATCATCCTTTAACTTTTTGAAACACATGTATGGACTCTAATATCTTTAGATTGTAAGAAAAATGGACATGCATGTCATCCAAACCTCATTTTCTTGAGTTTTAGAGGTATGGATCATGGGTTATCACCATTGCTTGACATTTAACATGTCATTGGTGTATAACCTACCATTTAGGGACTTTACAAAGCCCTAAATTCCAGAAAACCTTCAAGAAGATGAAGAAAAATGAAGGAAAAAAATGATGAAAACTTGATTTTTATGAAGATTTAAAGGTAAGATTCATGAAATACAAGAGTAGAATGTTACCTTGATGATGAGGAGTTGTTTTGATCTTCAAAAATTATGATTTGGAAGGAGGTTTGGGGCTGGAGTTTAGAGAGAAATGAAGAGAGAATTGATGCTAGAGAGAGAGAGAGAAATGAGAGAAATGATGGAGTGTTGGTGGTTTTGAAGAAGAAAAGAAAAACAAAAGTGGGGATATAGGGGGGGGGGGGCACATGGACAATTCTTTACAAAAAAATATATTTATTTATTTTTTTATTTAAGTTTTATATATATAAAATGTATTTTTTATAAAAAGATAGGTTATGGGTAGGTGAATTCTCAATTATTTGCTTAAATTTTTGTTTTGATTGCTTAAAATTTAGAATTTATATTTGGTTAATTAAATTTTATAATTAACCCACTCATTATTTTTACTATTAATAAAATAAAACGTTAATTTTATCGGATTGGCATTTTATAAGACTGTGTATCCCGTTACGCGCAGTGACCGGATATTCTAAGCGCACTGCCGGGAACCTTAGGAAACTAAAGCCCTTGCCTATAAAATTAGGTCGTAGAAGGGTGTTCCTATATATTTAATCGTGATTTACACAGCTCGGGTGCTAACCTGGAGGTTCCGGAAGGCAGATGTCACATTTTTCAATATCAATATCTTCCAAGAGAAGGTCCGATAGATTATATGCTGCTTCCCCAGAAAATGTGAAACATTCTCCTTTTAAGAAAAATAATGAGTAGCTGGTGGGGTTGTATACAAGAGATGGCATGGGCTATTTGCCTATTTCAATGATGGTCACCAAAGAAATGTGAACCAATCAGTAATGTGGCTGCCCGACTCAGAAAGATGTTTGGTGCAGAGTTTTGATATTCTTTTAACTCTGTTCTCACACCCTCTTTCTTTTAAACATATAAGCTCACATCTAACCAATCTCTCATTTCCATTTTACCTCTGCTCACTCCCACACTCAATTCTTTTAGACCCCTCTCCCCTCAATCACTCAAAGGATTTCTTCCGGGGTAGGAAACACTGGTTATCGTGAATCCATGGAAGATCTATTAAGCACTCACACTGAATCCCATGATCCTAAAAGTACATGCTGGTCAATGATTTTCTTGACATGTAAATCACAAGAAATCATATGTCAGTGTATGTATGCTCATCAAAAATCAGAAATGAAATTTGAGCATTTGAACTTTGAAGATTTCTCAAAACAAGAATATTGAATGAATGAAATGAAGTCAAAAGAATTGTTTTGAGAATCTGACAAAGAATTAATCAGATCAAATCAAATTGTTAGGGTATCAAAGAATTGGATATTTGTTTATATGAACAAATATAAACAATTTATTAATGAAAGCACAAATATGAACAAGATGAATGATGCTCAACAATTTTGAAAGAAAACGGGGGTATTACCATCGAAAAATTGTTTAAATTTGAGACATGGTAATAACAATTTCAAATAAAATACTGAACCGGTGTGTGTGAATACTTGACAGTATATGGACAAGATAATACACAAGTATTGATCTTTGGAAACACACGGTCAGTTAAACATTAAGCTCAAAAATTTGAAAAACATTTAAAATCACACTTCTAAATTCATAAAATCTTTTCAGAATAAGAAGTGATTTGAACATTTAAGAAATTGTTTTTCATGTTCGAAAGTTGTTCTTCTTTCAAACAATCCGAGATCTAGGACAGAAGATATTTACCTTTAAGCTCCCCCTCAAAACATGATATAATGATATATGTCTTTTGAGCTCCCCCTGGATACTAGCATAATATCCTTCTTTGAACGTTGAAAAACGGGTCCTGATCTGTCATGTGATCAGAAGCCATCACCTTTACTCCCCCTTAAATTAAGCATCTGAAATATGTCAGTTAAAACAGGATAGAGATCAAACACTCCCTTTGAATTGTTAGACCATCAATATCAGAAAAAATCTAGCAAAGAAAAAGTATAGGATAGAGATCAAATCAATTCTCTTGGGATGAATACCATCAATATCCATCGGATGCATGCATACAGGAGTAAGGTCTTTTTGATCGCTGAGGTCCGAGTCCTAAACTGTTGTGTTTAGAAGTCAAGCTCCGTTGAAGAACGGGTTCTAAGCTGATGTGCTTAGAAGCCATATTCTTGACATTGAGGTGCGGGTCTTGAACTGTGTTATTAAAGAGCCATTGTTCTCTTACTCCCCCTTGGCTTGAGGTGACTGCAACACAAAATCAATTTTCTTCTTTGGTACCCACTAGTATTTGGGTCCAGAAATGTTAGTTGCAGTTCGTGTGGGGGTTATAGAGTAAGAACCATACCAGAAATGATCACTGGTCTTATGGATATGATCATGTGTATAACAAATAGAACAATAATTTTTCTTACCGTTAGGTGCTTTGTTCTTCTTTTCTTTGTGTACAGGTACACATGATTTCTTCTCTTTCAGCTCATCAGTCTTGTCATCTTTGACTGATTTCTTCATCCGGACCAGTTTCTTTTTCTTGAAACTTTTTCTCCTTGGATAAGAATCTGATCTATCTAAATATTCATCAAAAAAAAGGTTAGTGCGACGAATCTGATTAAATGATTTGACTGACCTGTTTGAAGAGACAGATTTATGATTTGAACTTGAAACATATTTTAAAAGCTCTTTGATCTTTGACGCAAAGATGTCTCTTTCTTTCTCAAGCAGGTCAATCTTCTTCGAGAATTCAGACTTCGTCTTCTGCTCGTGTAGCGCAGAAGCAGATAGTTCAGATAATCTTGAAGTCAACTTTTTGATTTCAGTTTCAAAGATTATGCGTTCTTCTTCAAATTCTTTTTCAGAATCATTTCGTTGGCCAAATAATTCTTTAAAAATTCCTACATTTTTCTGTTCTATGACTTTTTTCTCTTTATCAAACTTCTCTCTTTCTAAAATCAGAACTTTCTCAAAATCTGAGATTTGTTGAGAAAATTTTAAGCATTTAAGATCCACCGACTTCTTTTCTTCATAGCTCTTCTTGGAGAAATCTGAGAACTTCTTTGAAAAAAATTTCTTTTCACTTTCAAAATCCGCTTGATTTGCAACAAACTGTTTTTCCAAATCAGATAAATTCTTTTTAAGCTCAGCGTTCTCAGATTCCAATCCCTCAGTCTTCTCTTTGAAAGCCTTCAACTCGTTTTGAAGCTCAACTGATTCTACTTGTAGCTCAGGTGATTTCTGTTCAATTGTCTTCAGTTGGCTTTGAAGAGTTATAATCTCTTTCTCCTTTTCTTTTATCTCTTTATCCCTCTCATAAAGGATACCTGAAAAATTAGAACTATTTTTAGTACAATTTATACATTCAGGAGTTTTAATACAATTGAACAATTTAATTTGCAACTCCTGAATCTTTTTTAGGTATTCTAAATTTTTCAATTTCAGATCATTTCTTTCAGCTTCAATACCAGATATATCAGATCTGTAGTAAATTGACATCTTGAAAAAGTAATCAACTTGAAGTGAAAGACCGTTCCAAACTATATATCAGAAAATCAGAAATCAGATTGAATTGAAAATTTTCAAAAAATATTAAAATTTGAAAAACACTTGTTATGACACAAAGTTTTAAAAGAATTATAGATGACACACACAAAAAAAAATTCCAGACTTTTTTTTTTTTAAACAGAAAGTTAAGGCGCAAAGTAGAGTCTTGCGGTTCCAACTAGATACGCAAAGTAGGTTTGCGTGGCCTACTAGAGACGCAAAATAATCTTTACGTGTGAGCCTTGAAGCGCAAAGATGATACTTTGCGTTTTTAACTTGAAGCGCAAGAGGAGGTTTTCGGGTCCTTTGAGAAGCGCAAAGAAATTCTTCGCGGGTGAAGAATGACGCGCAAAGTATGCTTTGCGTGTGAAGAGAGACACGCAAAGATAGACTTTGCGTTTTGAACTTGAAGCGCAAAGATGGACTTTGCGGGTTGAACTTATGCGTTGCAAGAATGATACACAGATGTGAACTTTGCGTTTCAAGAATGATACGCAACCCGTATGATTGAAGCGCAAACCATATGATTGAAGCGCAAAGTGTATGATAGAAGCGCAAACCGTGTTCTTGACACAATCTTCCTCAAATCGATTGATACCTGCACATTGAACTCAAAAACTTTATCAGTATCATCAACAAACAGTACGAAACACAAATTTACAATCAAATCCAGATTAAAAACAACAAAATTCACAATTTCGATGAAGAACAGATAACGAACTCGTTTTCAAGAAAACTCAAAAAATCAGAAATTGGAATCGATTTAGAATGAATTATGATATGGAATCAAAACAAGAATCAATCAACAACATAAAACGAACTCATTGATTCCATTTTCTTGCATTAAGAACGATTTTCCACAAAAAAATCGATGAAACAGTGAAGAACACGTTTTCTTGAAAAAATTCGAAAAACTCAAATTTTCGATCCAAAATCACACAAATTTCAATTCAAACCCTGATCAAATCTTTTCTGAAAAGTTTGGTATGACTCTGATACCAATTGATAAACATAAAATCCCAATCATAACAAGCAATTACTCAAGATATGACATTAAAGCTCAAGAACTAGAGAGAGAATCTAGAGAGAGAAAATAGATCTTGTATTACACACACTCTAGATATTACAATGAATGCTTAGACTCTACTTCGTTACCACAAGTTTAAAAAGACAAACCTATATATACTACCTAACTATCACAAAGCCTTAAAGGCTAAGGAAACTAAAACACCTTTGACTTAGATAATGTTGACTTTTACAATGTTGACTTTCCTATTAAATCTTGGATACAATATTTAGACTTAACAATAAATAGCTTTGTTGTGTGACTGTTCCTTGTACTCATTCAAATTGATAATAGTACGACTTGTAACTTACTCTCTCTACACTCTCTTTCTCTAAGATCTTACATTGTCAAATCTTGATCTTGTTTGAATTGCTTGAATCTGGGAATCATACATTTTCACTATTCACATACTTCTTTTCTTCAGGCATCTTCTCTTCAAACCTTTTACCTTCTACTCTCTCTCTGTGCTCAAAATTCTTCGACCCTGACGAATACTAGTGACTGTTTGACCCTGGCTTCTTGTAAAACTTCTTCTGGAAAGCCTTGGTCAATATGAGCATTGCTTGCTTCAGGTTCTCACCATCATCAGAATCAGAATCATCACTAATCTCTTCATCAGATTCAGAAACCATCACCTTCTTTTTCTTTAGACTGACTAACCTCTTCTCTTTTCTCTTCACCACCAAGGCAACTGGATTAGCTATAGGTTTCTCAACTTTCTTCTTTTCATCTTTTATCTTCTCTACTTCTTCCTCATTCTGAAGCAGAGTCTCGTAAGCTTCATGTAAAGGAATCTCATTTAGATCTTTCATTTGCTTCATTTGACGAGTAAATCTTTTCCATTCAGGCTGTAAGATACTCAGGAACTTTACGTTCAGTTCAATCTGACATTTATTTACTCTGTTCTTTCTTAGCTCATTCAGAAGAGTAACAAATTTGTCATAAGTAGCCTCTAGATTTTCACTTTCCTTTGCTTTAAACTCTTCATAGTTGTTGAGACAGTTTGAAACTTTCAGCTGATTGCCAATCTTTGATCCTAACATCATCTTCTACAGTTGATCCCACATCTGTTTGCCAGTTGCGTTGTAGTTATCTATCTTCACATAGATATTACTAGGAATTCCTTGAAGTATAAAAGATCTAGCTAGCCTGTCAGCTTTGTGTCTCTTCTTCTGTTCCTCAGAATACTCATCTACATCCATCGGATATTCTTTGTACATTACCTCTTCTCCATCAACTTCTGTAGAATGAATCTTTGTTGGAGGTTTCATTATCCCTTATTTCAAGGATAGTCTGATGTAATCACCAAGTTCATTTATGTCAATGAAGTCCAAAAATTTGTCTTTCCACTGTTCGTATTCTCCTTTGAACAGAACTGGTGGTTTGACATCGGTTCCGATAGAAAGTGCATCCCTTGAAGTCATCGTGACAAATAAATTGTAGAATAATACTTAAAATGATTGTTAGTTCGAAATAAATCAGTATTCAGAAAATCTTAAAAAAAAATTCAAAAAAAAAATTTCCAAAAATTTCCTAAGGCAAGAATCCTCACACCACTAACACTATAGAATTCGCACAACTTTCACATAATTCGCAGACCTTGAACAATTCTCACGCCACAAAATTCGCACAACCATAGGAATTTGCTCGTAAAGATATGCGAATCACGCTGCTATATGTGAATTCTGAAGAATTCGCACACAACTATATGCGAATTCTAGACTTAGAATTTTCTAGATCTTTCAACTTTTCGCATGCAACTTTCGCACAACAGGGATATACGAATTCTATACTTAGAAACTATTTCAACCTCAAACAATTCGTATAGATACGAATTCTAGACTTAGAATATATTCAAACTTTCTATGCGAAATCCTAAGAATTCGTATGTAACCTTATATGAATTCAAGGAATTCGTA
The DNA here is from genome assembly GCA_954870635.1 of Arctium minus. Lineage (NCBI taxonomy): Eukaryota > Viridiplantae > Streptophyta > Magnoliopsida > Asterales > Asteraceae > Arctium > Arctium minus. The sequence continues at coordinate 60,986,094 of OX941087.1, forward strand.
TGCTTCAATATGCGAAATCCTTACTTTTCGCACGTTGATTGATGCGAAATATGTCCTTAGAAATTATTCTTCCAACTTCTCGTACACTGAAGTATGCGAAATTTGTACAATTCGCACACAACACTTATGCGAATTCTTCCCTTAACTTTTTCACAAATTCAGTTTTATGCCAAATCCTCTGCAAACAAGGTCATCATGCGAGTTCTTCGTGCGAAATCCATAGATCTTGCGAGTTCTTCAGAGATTATGCGAGTTCTTCAAGGTTCGACCCAAAAACACATCAATCGATCCAAATACCCATTAATCCTTCGAATTCAAGTCTGAAACTTTGTCAATTTGCTCACGTACACAATCTAAACAAACTTCTATGTCTCAATTTCGATCAAAAACAACCAAATTACACTTTCAATTCAAGAATAGTGCTTAGAACTCGTGCGACCAAAAACTCACAAAAACATCAAATCAAACATGAATTACAGTGAGATTGTGTTACAAATCAATACAATTCTATTCTATTACATCAATCGATCACTATGTAATCAGTTAGACTCATAATTACAAACCAAAACTCAAAAATCGACCAAATCACACTAAACATGGTGCAAAGAACATTTCTTGAATATTTTCAATCGAACTTCTGTTCTGATACCAATTGTTTGTCCCACAATAATAGTTCTAATCAAGATCAACAACAAGAAATTTAATCCCAATCGTCATATGTCATTGATCTCAATTCACCGTTTACAAATTGCGTACACAGAATGCTCTCTCTCTCTCAATATTTCTCTCTCTAAGATTCACTATGACTTACACACTTGATTACAAGAAAACAAAAGAAAAACTATTTATACTAAAGATCTATTACAAAGGAATCTAAACAAAAACAAGTTGACTTTGACTTGACTTATTACAAGGACTTTGACTTTGCTTGAGAGGCTTTGACTTGAGCTTTGACTTGAGCTTTGACTTTGACTTTCATCTCCATGATCTTGGATCCAACATATTTGTGCACTAACAAAGCTCTCACACGAATCCCATGTAATTTTGTCCTAAAAACGTTGCTCAACAATTTAACATAAACAGTTAAGCACAAAATATGATGTACATATGTCAGATATATGTAAGCTCAAAAGAAAATAGCATTCAATGTCTGAGCTTTTAAACAATGAAGATCTCTTAAAACAAAGAAATTGAATGAATGAAATGAAGTCAAGTTAAATGTTTTGAGAATCTGACAATGATTCGATCAGATCAAATATCATGAAGAAAAATATTGGGATATCAAAGAATTGAGATGTGTTTATATGAACAAATGTAAACAATTTGACAATGAAAGCACAAAAAGTTTAGAAATGACGTATGATACTCATACAATGTGGAACTCAAACGGGAGTATTACCATCGAAAGATTTATCTTTTAATGACATGGTAATAACAAAGTCAATAAAAGTACTAAATCGATGTGTGTAGGAATACTTGACAGTATATGAAAAGACAATACACAAGTATTAGCCTTTAGAAACACACGGTCAGTTAGACATGAAAGCACTGATATGAAAAACATTTAAAATCACACTTCGAAATTCATAAAAAATTTTAGAACAGGAAGTGGTTTGAACATTTAAGAAATCATTTTTCATAATTGAAAGTCGTTCTTCTTTCAAATATGGTAGAGATTAAGAATTAGAAATGTATACCTTTAGTATAGAATTCTTAACTCCCCTTGAAAATAATATTTTATCTCCCCCATCAATTAAGAACAGGAAAACAAAATTAAGCAAATGGGCACTGTCTTGACAAACCATCATATATTCTCCTCCTTGATATTTGTAAAAAGTCAAACATTAGCAGAAAACAATATGTTTATAACAATTATCATCAGTTCTCTATTCTCCCCCTGAAAAATATAACGGTGAAAATTTAAACTTTGTCTCATTTTAATTGTCTCCCCCTTAAACAAAGAAAAGATACTGCAGATTAAGATGAATCTTTTCATCTTCAGTAACTCCCCCTAAAAATAACAATTACAATCTCCCCTGAAAAATCAGAAAATATATCAGTAAAAAAATATAAAACATATAAGCTCCCCCTTATCATTTGCATAATCCTTAATCATTAAACCGAGTTCTGAATTACTAAGATTGAAGTAAATTCATAAGTCAAACTCCCCTTGAAAATTTGTATTCACAAATTTATCAGAAGAAATAATAAGTACTCCCCCTTGAAGATTGATTTTCTTTTATGTGTCGGAGTACAATCCTTTGACATTGAAATCTGAGTACTAGACGACTTTGTATAGAAGTCAATCATCTTGACATTGAAGATCGGGTCTTGATCTGTTGTAATCAGAAACCATTATTCGTTGAAGTACGAGTTCTGAATTGTTGTGTTCAGAAGTCTATGTTCTTACTCCCCCTAAACTTTGGGTGCTTGTAACACAGATTGAGCTTTTGGTACCCACTGGTATTTGGGTCCTGGTTTGTTAGTTGCAGTTCTATTAGGAGAAACGTAATATGAACCATACCAGTAATTCACATAATTTTTACTTACAAAATCATTTGAGCCACAATAAGAACAATTAATTTTCTTTTGCGCTAACCTGATCAGTTGATTGACAGTATAAACAAGATCAGATTTTACAAAATATTTACCTCTAGAAGCATTGTTCTTCTTGGCATTTGGTGTATTCATAAACGATTTCTGATCCTTCTTCTCACTTGAGGATCCTTTTCTTCTCCAAACCATCTTTTCTTTGCCAAATGACTTTTAGATCTACCTGAACCATCAACATTTATAGCATAGAAAAGGTTAGAAGGACGAATCTGATCTTTAGGAGTTACTAACCTTTTAGAAAAAACATGAGTATGGTATGAACTTGAAGCAGTTTGAATGAGCATTCTGAATCAACTAGATCATATCTCGGTGATTGAACACTTGATTCTAGCGTCTTTTGTTCAGTCAACTTCACCTTGAACATGATCTCTTCAAGTTCAGTTATCTTTGCAGACAATTTGTTTCTTTCTTTTGAGAGCAGGTCAAACTTTTTATGCAATTCAGACTTCACATTCTTTTCCTTCATTACAGTACTTGATAGCTCAGATAGTTTTCTTGTCAGCTTCTTTATCTCTGTTTCAAATACTTTCCTTTCCTTTTCAAAATCTTTCTCTGATCAGATATTTCTTTAAACACACCAACATTCTTTTGCTCAACATTCTTTTTCTCTTTCTCAAACTTATCTCTTTCCATGATGATCACTTTCTCAAAGTCTGACACTTGTTGAGAAAGTTTAACACATTTCAGTTCAACAAATTTCTTCTCTTCAAATGTCTTTCTTGAGAAATCAGAAACCTTTTGAGCAAAAGTATTTCTTTCCTTATCAAAATCTTATGTTTCTTTAGCAATCTGCTTTTCTAAAACATATATCTTCTTTTGTAGCTTAATACTTGCAGATTCTAATCCTTTGACTATGTCCTCACTCTTCTTGACTGAATCTTCATTCAAGAATTTCACAATCTTAGCTTCCAATTCGAAAATCTTCTTTTTTAGCTCAGCATTTTGTCTTTCCAATACTTTTCTATTCTCTTCAACTTTCTTCATATCATCTTGTACACTGGAGTTGTCTTTTACAAAAGAAGCTTCTTCTTTCAGTACATTTATCACTACTTCAAGACAAAACACTTTCTCTTTTAATTTATCTCTTTCTGCTTTAAGATATGGGCTTTTAGATTTGCTTTTCAGATCTTTTATTTCTAATTCAAGAGTAGAGACTTTACTTTGCAACTCTGCTTTCTCAGCTTTAATCTTTGTGTTTTCCCTGGAGCAGTCATTTGCTATTCTGGTGTAGATAGACAATTGTCCAGCAAGATGCTTAACATTCGCTTTAGCTTCAGAAATATTCATCTGTCCAAAATCATAGCTGTATCCATAAGACATTTTAATATCCTTTAAAACAGTAGCTTGGAACGATCGTTAATCAGATAATCAACAAAAAATCAACTTAGAACAATTTTCAGAAAAACTCCAAAAAATTTCTAAGTCTAGAATCCTCACACCACTGAGTTCACTTCACTCTTCTTATACCAAACAACAAAAACTTTTCGCACAAAAATGAAATTCGCACACCAAATAACCTTCTTTTCACACAAAAGCTGAAATTAGCACACCAAAGGATTAACACTTCAGCTTTTCGCACGTAGAGTAATGCGAGAAGTCACTTTTCGCACGCCGCGATATGCGACTCCTTGCTTTTCGCACGCCATTAGATACGGATTCTGGCTTTTCGCACAACTAAGGATGCGAATTTCTGACTTAGAAACTTTCAGACCTTGAACATTTCGCACACTAAGCTTATACGAATTCCACACTTAGACAAATTCACCACTTCCAACTTCACGTATCGATGCGTGTTGTGGACTTACAAAAATTTCAGGCTTTACTATTCGAAACCCTCAGAATTCGAACGTAATGGGATGCTAACTCCACCTTTTCGTATGAAGGCACATACGAAATTCTCCCTTAGACTTTTAAAGCTTCACTTTCTGTATGTTGTACTGTGAGAATTTCTTATTTTTCGTACAAGGATGATGCGAATTTTATCCTTTTCGTAAACTGCGGTTTGCGATTTTCTTCCTTATCTTTTTCAATTATCCAAGAACCATACGAAATCTGTTGAAGATCATGCGAAAAGTATACATCTTGTGTGTTCTTGGGTTTTCGGCTCAAAAATGCTCTATTCAATCAAGAAACCAATCAAATCTTCAAATTAGCTTCTAAAAATGCAACAATTTGTCCACGATTACAACTAGAACGTATTACAATCAAATGATTTCACCAAAAACAACACAAAAGTACTTCTTGATTCAAAATACAATGTGTAAAACTCAAAACTCGACAAAACACAAAAATTGATAAATTGATTGTGAATTACAGTGCAATTGTGTAATCAAATTGAACAAGAATGTTCTAATACATCTAGAGATCATAATACAAACACAATTTGAGCATTTACAACACAAAATTAATGAAATCGATCAAGACTCGGTGAACAGATGTGAGTTCTTCATTTTGATAGTTGATTTGATCTGAATCTGCTCTGATACCAAATGAAAGTTCCAGATCCAAGCTAACAATCACTCATATAATATGTAGAAATCATTCTTGTATTGATATAATCTTGTATTATAAAGATTTCTTTATGTCACATATCTAACAGTGCCATATATCTCACTTGTTTCTCTCTCTAGAGCCCTATGAGTGTTCTTAAAATGTCTTTCTAATCTCTCTCTTTGTTTTCTTGATTTTCTAATGATTACAACAAAGAATCAATTATTTATATGGTCGACATGACCTTACAACTCAAGATAACATATTAAAGTCAAAGACTTTGACTTACAAAGCTTTTACAAACAATTACACTTTTCAACTTTGACCCCTCTTTTAATCTTGAATACAATTCATGACTTAACAAGATTCATCAAATTTCACCTCCTTTCCCATCAAGAACATATGGGCAGTTTCATCTCTTTCACCTTCATAGTCAGTAACATCTAGCCAATGGTCATCCTCGGCCATCAGTGCTTTGCCTGTTTTTTTCTGCTTGGCCAGAAGCATCTTGTTCTTGTAGTAATTAGAATTCCTGACTTTGGGTTTCCGACAATCTTTAGCAAAGTGACCGATTTTCCCACAAATATAGCATTTAGCTGGATCTTATGCTTTCTTCGACTCATAACAGTTGATGTACTATTTCTCATTCGGCTTCCTCTCCTCGTACCTCCTACCATCAGACTTCCTTTCTTCATATTTCCTGCCTTCAATCCTTTCCTTCTGTTCATAATTCCTAGACCCCGATTCACCTTTTGATGTTAGAACCCAGCTTCATATAAAATTTCTTCTGGAAGGCTCGGGTAAGCAATATCATGGCTTGTTTAAGACTTTCGCCATAATCAGAATCAGAATCATCACTGTTAGTACCATCAGAACTAGATACCACAACTTTCTTTTTCTTCTTCTTATCTCTCTTCTCTTTCTCTTTCTTCTTATCAACCACAAGAGCAACATGATCAGCTACCAGTTTCTCATTCTTTTTCTTCTCTCTTCTTTTCTCTTCTACTTCATCCTCGTTCTGTCTTAGTGTCTCATACACTTCATGCAAGAGAATATCATTGAGATCTTTCACCTGCTTCATTCTCCTAGTATGCTTCTTCCACTTTGGCTAAAGAATGCTCAAAAACTTTACGTTGTTCTTAATCTGCTTCTTCTTGAATTTATTCTTACCCGACTCATTTAGCAAAGACACAAATCTCTAATATGTCTCCTCTAAGCTTCCCAATCCTTGGCTTTGAATTCTTCGTAGTTGTTTATGCAGTTTGCTACTTCCATCTGATTTCCAACTTTAGAACCCATCATCATCTTTTCCAACTTATCCCACATTTATTTTTTGTTGCATTGTAACTATCTATCTTGATATATATCTCATTTGGTATGCTTTGAAAGAGTAAAGATCTAGCCTGTTTGTCATCCTTGTATTTGTTTTTCTGCTCATCACTGTATTTGGAGATATCAAGTGGAACTTCTCTTGTCTTTTGTTCCCTTGGTTCATTTCCATCCTCACTGTCTGATGACTCATCATCTGGAATTTGAGTACTGATAGGAATCATTGGCCCCTATTCTATAGAAATCTTTATGTTCTCTCCATTTGCATGTCTGTCAATAAATACTAGAAACCTGTCTTTCCATTGCTCATATTCTCCCTTGAATAGAACAGGTGGTTTGACATTGGTTCCAATAGCTAGAGCATATATTGAAGTCATCTTGATGATTGCACTAATCTTCAAACAAAAAAATCAGAAATTTTCAAAATTCTGAAAATAGCCAAAATTTGACTAAGTGTTGAAATCGTATGACACTTGAAGTCACTTCTCGCAGACCAAAGAACCCACTTTTCGTAAAGCACTGTGTACCCAACTTGTCGCAAAGGCTATCAACAAAGAAGTGAAGAATTCGCAGAATGAAGCTTGCGAGTTATCACTTGTCGCAGGCTGAAGCTTGTGAATTCTGAGCTTTTCACAGGCTGAGGCGTGCGAGTTCTGAGCCTTAGAGAAAATATCCAACACTTCAAACTTTTCGCTAAATGATTTACGAATTCTATACTTAGAAAAATTCACAAAATCACTTCTCGCGGGTATTTCTCGTATGCTATGTCTTGCGAGTTCTTGAGGAATTTGCACAAAGAGACGTGCGAGTTTTGTCCTTAGCCAAATGAATAGTCACTTTTCGTACGTAGTAGCCTGCGAGTTCTTACTTCTCGCACGTAGCCTTCTTCGAATTCTTTCACAATTCGTATACCACTGTTGCGAGTTCTTGCAATTTTCGTACACCAAATCCTGCGAGTTCTATACTTAACAAAAGTTCATACCAAATCCAAACTTGAGCTCTACGAGTTCTTCAGACTTGAAGCTTGGGAATTCTGAAGATCTTGCGAGTTCTTCAGATGTCGACTTCGAAAACACCAAAAGTAATCCAAAATCGATCCAAAGCTTAGAATTAGTCCACCAAACTTTGAAAATCAGATCTTGAACACTGTCTGAACAAATTACAAGTACTTGAATACAACCAAAATAACAAAAATTACAAAATCGATCAAGAAGACAGTATGTGAAAACTTTCGAACTACAAACTGAATCAAATCCAAACTTTACACAGATTGATTGTGAATTGGACGAAGTAATACAAATCAAACTAATTATATATCACAAATCGATTACAATACATGCAATTACAACTCCAAAACAACATAAAAACAAGAAATTCGAATCTTGAACAGTGATCTGCGAGTTCTTGAACAATCGGCCAAAAATTTCTAATTCTTGAAAAAATTATGATTGATTTGTTTGCTCTGATACCAATTGACAGTCCCAAACTATGTGCAAATCAAGATGAATAACAAGAAATCGATGCAAATGCCATATCAAATTATCATCAATTCAACAGATTACAATTTCTTTCAAAGTACAATATTTCTCTCTAATTGTGTCTAATGATTCTACAAACCAAAAACCTATTTATACTCTCAACAAATACAAAGACAAAACACAACTATTAACTAGCAAGTTGACTTGTACTTTGACGTTTCTCTTTAATAACTTTAACTTTGACTTTGCAATTGAAGACTTTGACTTGAGCCTTTGACTTTCAAACTAAATGATCTTGGATCCAACATTTATGCATTGACAAAGAATATCAGTACTCTACACCAAATCTTTTCTGAGTCGGGCAGCCACATCTACTGTTGGTTCACATTCTTTGGTAACCATCAATGAAACAGGCACTAGCCCATGCCAACTCTTGAATTAAACCCCACCAGCTACTCATCTTTTTCTCAACAAAAAGATGTTTCATATTTTCTTAGGGACGCAACACATACCCTATCTGATCTTCATTTGGAACATTTGGATATTGAAATAGAAGGAAGTCTGTCCCACCTTCGCATCTCGTTCATGCACATTGAGTTCGTTTAATACTATTGTTGTCTCAATTGTTTACACATTTTGAGCCTATATAAACCTAAGAATCTTCAATCTTTGTTACACATGCACAAGCACACAACGAATTCGTTTTCTTGACATAACGTTCATAGAAAATTCTTTGTGATCTTCGAAGATTGAATAGAAGACCTAGGGGAGTGAACATTAAAAATCTCTTTTCCAATGAACAAAATGGCTTCGTGTTGCTTACATGCATTTCTAACTGATTTATTTGTTGATTCAGGGTTACATTCTTTTTTGTCTGAATTTGAAAAGATTTGGATGAATACATTTGTTGAATTGACGGATGGTTCGTGTGATCCCAGGTTTCAATCAATCATGCACAAATCAATAACAATCAAAGATGAAAGATAAGATGTAGAGAGAATTTGGTCATAAGGTTTGTCGTATTCATATGTCTCACATTAACAGTACATGAATGACAACTACTAACTTGCTTACAAAACAAGACAAACAAAGCTATATATAGGGTCAAACATGCCTTGACCTCTATACAAGCATACAAGATAAAAGTCAACAAAGCTAAACAAACTTACATTACAAATTGACTCAAAACTATGATCTAAAAATCTCCCCCTTTTTGAGCAATTTGAAAGTCTTCAACTTGTCCATTTCTTCATGCAAGTTCTCCTTATCCCCATATAGCCCTCAAACCTTCTGATGGTTAGTCTGAATCTGATTTTGTCTTTGATAGCATTAATGACATGTTCTGTCCAAATTCTTTCTAACCTTGGCATATGATCATTCTCAGCTAGTCTCTATTTTTCACTCTCCTCATGCTTGGCTTGCAGCTCTCATGAATATTTTCTCCTTCTTATCCACATTCTCACACACAACCCCAAGTTTTGGCTCTCTTAGAAATGTGTAGAGTGGAGTTTCTTCAAGCAGAGAATGAGTCATATCTGGCTTAAGCAAGTTTATTCTCTTCTGATTTATCTCTATGCCCAACTGGAAGTCATAAAGATATGTTGAGTAGATATGCCTCTTGATAAATCTCTTGATAGTGTCTAGAGCAAACACTATTTCATGGTGTCTGATGGTTCTATCTCTGAAATCATGGTACATAAATTCAATATATCTGAAGTTCACATTAGGAAAATCAGCTTCATTGAATGTATAATTCTTCAAATTCTTTCTCTGAACAATGAACTCAGGATACCAAATCTTCTTGTATTGCTTCATAGTCACCCTGAGAACTTCCAGAATTTCTGATCTACTCCTGACATGTTCTCCCCATAACTTGCAGCATTCTGATATAACCTTTTTGATACTTTGGAGACTTATCTTGAATCCCCAAGAGTAGAGTTTGATCAATCTGCCTTATGTAGCTCACAAAGATTTTTACCCCATTTTCAAGATATGGAACTCTTAAGGCACTTCTAATTCTTTTTATCTCTTCTTCTGTTGGACCAAACTCATCATAACCAGTATAAGAAGTAGAACCCTCTACAGCAGTACCAGAAGGACCTCACAAACTCCTCTTGAATGATTGGTTTAAGTAGAGGTTCTCTCACAAACTCCTCTTGATGGACAGGACTACCAGGCTTCTTCTGATAAGGTAGCTCCTCTTCAACATTTGCATCAGAATCCAGATTGACAGTAAGTTCAGTATCATCAGGTTGTTGACTTGCATGGGCTTCAGGAAATTCAAACTCGCTAAAAGATGGAACAATTGGCACAGTACTGGGTTCAGGCAATTGAACATGAACAGGACTTAGATGTAGCTCATCTGGAGTACTTTGAGAAAACATTGCATTTAAAGCTTCTGTGTCTCTGTCCTAAAAAATATCATCTAATACACTTTCACCATAAGCTGGAACTTCCTCAGCTCTTCTTACAATCTCATTTACCTCCACTACTTCATCATCAGAGGCAATTTCAACAAAGTCAAATTTCTGCTCCTCCTCCTTGATTTTCCAATAAAGCTCATACTTGGCATTAACTTCAGCAAAAGTATAATCTTCAAGAGCAATAATATCAGGAATAGGCAAACCTGTTATCTTCAAAGTCTCCTACCTTGTTGCAATCTTAGGCTTTTCAACCCGTGATTCAACACTTTTTCCAACATATAACACCAACTCCAATTGATCATTTTGCTCAGAACCTTGATCAACTCCCCTTCCCACACTTTCAACATTTTCAGCTCTTTCTTCCACCAACACTGTTTCACCAGAACCACCAGCAGCTGCTTGTTTCTCACTTATCTCCCCCTCATGATCATTATCTGGATCATGATCATGCTCCTTAGTAGAAAAAACTGCATGTGCTTTGCAAGATGTTTAAACTACCTGTTTAAGATCAAATAGAGAAAACAAAATGTCAGATTTAAAAGAATTGAACTCTGAGGCACTGACCAAATCTGTTGGTTTCACAAATTGTGGTGGTTGACTATCATGGTGGGATTACAGAAGGGTTAGAAGATCTGCATCTTGCTGATTATCCGAAGCTTGGGATAAAAGTTTTGCAAACAACAAAGACTTTAGCTCATCAATGAATAGGTCAGCAGGTTGAGTGTTTGGAATTTGCTGGCTTTGTTGGGTAGGCTCAGGTTGACATACTGGGTCTTTCCCTTTCAATAGACGTTTTACTCCTCCAATCTCCTCCTCTATCTTTTCAAACATACTGGTTTCAACAGCCTTTAAGGCGCCGTCGAAGAATTCCTTAGACACGAAGTCTGGGTGAGTAACTCTGGTATCACTTAGATTAACCGTTTACATGTCAGTTGTAGAAACAACTGCATGGCATGTGTTCATAGGCGTGGCAATGACAGGACTTCCATCCGGTCCTCATACTCCGGATTGCGGATCTACTCGAGATGTTCTGATCGGGTCACTTAGACAACCGATGGTAGCCGATTCAATGAGTGTCCTAGAAACAAAAGTTGTCAATTCAAATGGAACTAGAATCAATTGTGCAGGAAGTGAAGTCCAAAACGGTGGTTGTTGTTCTCTTGTTTCAATACCTTGATCCTCCGAATGAGAACCCGGTAGATTTTGTGCTATGTCCCCGTGAGAAGTTGAAACTATTTCTTGTTGAGAAGAAATAGAGTGGATGGCTTGGGTGTGCGATTGCATAAATGGGCTACTTATGTCTTGAATATCCAAATGCAACACATGCGATGGAGTATTAGACGTGGTTGCCCTTTTGGATTTGTAGGTTTGGGTAATCACACGCTCACCATGTTCTTTTCCTTCAATCTCACCCATTCTCTCCAAGTTTTCAACTAATTCTCCCTCAGTTCTCCTTATCCCTCCAACAACTGAAGTAAGAACATTATCAACATGAGTCTGATCATCCACTTCCATGGCTTCAGTACCATAGAATGGTGCAAATAAATCAGCTTGTTCATTAGTATGAACATCCACATGTTCTTCAGAATGAACTTGAACACCATTATCATCATCATCATTATCATCATGACCATCTGATCCACCATTGTCATTTGTCTCAATATATGTTTCCTCATCATCTTTAGAGCTTGATGCGGAAGGAACTTCACTTGTTTCAGATTCATTGCCTGTCTATTCTACAAGATCCAGTTCATTGTCAGATCCATGACTTTCATTAGCAGGAGGTGTCATTGAACGTGGGATATTTTCCATGACCCTGATGCCTCTAGTCATGGTCTCCGACCCCCTTGGGTAGGGATAACTGGTTATGGTTGTCCCGTAGACTCTCTATAATCTACTACACTATCGCACTCTGGATCTGCATAGTCTAACAAGATTTCAGGCACAGGCATGGTGTATGGAAATTCTCTTTTCTGCTTCATGAGGTATCTCATCTCACTGAATGGAGCATGAGGATGATTGCCCCTTTTTGGTATCTGTGAATTAGTCCTCAACATACTTCTGACAATAAGAGTCATGAATCTCTGGTACGGAATGTAGTGAGGTGCCTTTGAAGTATTCTTTGAAACCACCTTCTCATATAGCTCGGTCCAGAAGATACTGGCATAGTCAATGTGCAAGTCATGAACAACAAAGTAGAATAACTTCAAAATATGAATGTTGGCATTATCTGTTCCATAGATCTTCGTTGTCAGACATCTGTTGATGACAGAGAATAAGGTATAGTAGAACGGTGGTAGATTATTCTTCTTAAAGTGACTGACTTAAGTCTTCTGGCCAAGATACCCCATATATCTGATTCCTTTGAACACTTCATTGTCTGATGGCAGCTCATCATAAGAAGTTCTGCCTTCTCTTGTTGTTTCAGAAGGTAGACTCAGGATGAATCTTAATCTTTGAAGTGTAAGAACTGCAGTGAAATGATCTATCTCCAACTTGAAAATTGGTATTCTCTCTCCTTGCTCCTTCATGTGACTAAACCGAATGGTCTTCCAAGCTTGTTGTACATAAAGTTCAGGAACTACTGCTACTGTTGTTAGAGCATTCCTCAAAGGATGATTCCTTAGAATGTCCAGTACCAGGGGATCAATCTTGATACTGAATTGAAGATGATGATTGTTAGGTTGTTGGGGTTTCATCTTAACTGGTGATATCAGAAAAAGATTTGGATTGGCATCTTGTGGCACTTGAAAATCAGATCTAGATGATGGCATTGGAAATTGCTCAGAAGCTTCATGTGGTGAATTCTCACCGGTTTGTACATTTTGGTCTACTGATGGTTCTGCCATTGGTACCTGAAAAAGATGAACAGAGATGGATAGGGTCCAAATGGTTAGTGAAAAATAAGGTTTTGACACTTGAAAATCCATTTTTGTTAAATGACAAGTGTAGAATTCGCATGACAGGGGTATGCGAATTCTGCACTTAGGACATGAAAACCAACCACATAATTCGTATGTAAGAATTCGTATGACATGGAATTCGTATGAAGCATTATACGAATTATTCACTTATAATTTAACAGAAAAAATCCCAAGAATTCGTATGAACAATATACGAATTGTTCACTTAGAATGATTTGACACTTGAATCCAAGAATTCGTATAAACTGTTATATCAAGAATTCGCAAGAACTTTAAAAGTCTTGAAAATTTCTAAGTGTTTACAAGAACATCAAGAATATTTTATGAACATATTCAAATCTTCAACCAAACCCAGAATATGAAATCTTTAATTTTGAATTTTAACCTAATATTTTTATTCTGTTAGGATCGATTTTGATTAGAAACACTTTTTATCCAAAACAAAAATGAGATTAGTCAACTAATCAACCCTTAATCTTGATTTTAACCAAGAACACCAAGAACATTCGATAAGTTGAAAAGTTAGATTCATAAATCCAATCCCAACAACACAAATTTAGGTTAGAAATTTTCGAGATTATTAGGGTTCGATTTGATTATGTTAACATTCTTTTTCAGTTCAAGTTAACATTTAGAAATTAATCAAGATCAAAAATTAGTTCAAAAAAAATTTCAAAGTCTATACGAGTTCTTGAAGATGAACAGTCCACAGATTCAAACCCTAAATCTAATCCAGATAGGGTAACCCTGCAAAGAAATCAAACGATACAAACAATACAAACAATCAAAACATGAACAATAAGAACAAAAATAACAAAAATAACACCTTTTGATCAAGACCTCAGATAGAAATCGAAGAACAGAAGAAAGTCTCAAGGAAGGGTTTAACGATTTCGTGCACTGCAAGAACTCGTATACTCAAGAAAATATGAAAAGTGAGGGTTTGGTATGAAAACACTCCTATTTAAACTCAGGATTGAATAAGACACGTGGCACGGGTTTATTGGACCACTCACTTTTCGCAGATGACACATGTATACGAATTGTCTAGAAGAATAGACAATGAGTGTTTAAGAATTCGCACGGCTCGATATGCGAATTCTGTGTGAGAACAAGAATTCGTATGACAGTGTGATGCAAATTCTTCACTTATCGCATAAAGGCTCATGCGAAAAGTAAGAATTCATATGAGACACACATGCGAATTCCATATAATTCATGTAACACACACATGCGAATTCTGAAGATTTCGCATGATAGTGTTATGCGAATTTTGGCCTTAGTAACATTTCCATCTTTTGAAAAACATTCTAAACTTGGAAATTTGCTATTTTGGAAACTTTTTCAAACCTTGCCAAAAATAGAAACTTTCCAAAAATAGAAATTTTCCAAAAATGACATTGTTCTTTCATTTTAAGTTTCAAAAACAATTACACACACTTCACACTTACAACCCTTTTAGATTTGATCTGTTAAGCTCCCCCTTGACTTGATGTCTGTTTCTTCTGACTCTTGTCATGAATTTGTTCTTTCTTGATGTATCTGTTTATCTTTCCTTTGCTACCTCCCCTTGACATGTTGTGGATTTTGTCATCACGGTATGGATATGCTCCCCCTTCATATCTGCATACAGGTAATGTTAAGTCAGATTTTATACTAATCATTGTATTTATAGTCTTGTGTTAATATTGTGTTCTAAGAGTGTTTCTATCTTGTATTGGCCAAGGGTATTTAAGTCCCTTGTGGCCCTTGTGTTGAAGGTAATAAGCGCATATTGAATACAACACATAGTTTACGTCTTATACATTTTCTCTCTCTACTTTCTCTCTCTAAGATTAGATAGATCTTGGATTATCAATTGGTATCAGAGCCTACTCTGAATCTGAGAGATTTGAGAGAATCATATTTCAATCTGAATTCGTAATCAATTCAGAGAATTTGATCGATTTTCTTGATTTCGATCAAGAAAATCACATTTTCTGAATTTTTCACAAATTCTTGCTGAAATCTGATCGTATTTTCTTGAAATTTGGTTTGTTGGATTCGTTTTCATTGTTAGATCATTGTTGATTCACATCAAATTGCAAGAAAATCAGTTTTTGGAGATCAATTTTAAGATTTTTGTGGTTTCTGGAAAAGTTCGATAAAGCATACTGTTTGATTCACGATTTCTCGATTTTGCTAAATTTGTTCGAATTGATTGTTTCAAAGTTATTAGAAATCTGTTTTCGAACATATCTATGTGAGAAAAATTCATCAGATTCGATTCTGTAATCGAAATTAGAAGTTTGTCGTGATTTTCTTGGTTTTGCACCAGATCTAAATTTTGCGCGAGTTCATCTGAATTTTGCGCGAGTTCATTTTAAGTTTGCGCTAGATCATCTATCTTTGCGCTAGTTTCTCAAGTTTTCGCCAAGTTCAGGACTCCAAGTATTTTCGCGAAAAGTACTGTTTTCCCCCATCAGTTCATCGCGCAAAGTTAATTTTGTGCCATCTACTACTCGAGCAAAACAAGTTTGCGCCAGATTCTGTTAGAGTAAACCTCCAGTTTTCACAAATCTTACTTTGCGTCGGGTTCTACTTCAGTTTTTCGCCAAGACTTGAATATTACCACAAGTTCTTTGTGAAAAATTTCTTTTGCGCCACCTTCTTCTCGCGCAAAACCTACTTTGCGCCACATACTGTTAGCGCAAATCTCCAGTTTGCGCTAGACTCTCTTTTTCCAAACTTGGCATTTTTCTAAGTTTTTCTGACTTAATGGATATGTCAAAATTCTCTTTTCAAGCTCAGTTCTACAAGAACGATATTATGATGTCATTGGGATCAGATACTCGTCCTCCGGTTTTGATCAATGAGAATGAGTTCACTCAATGGCAAGATCGGTTCATTAACTTCATCGAACGTCAAGAAAACGGAGAAAACATGATGAAATCATTCACTGAAGGACCATTCGTCAACCCTAAGAACGATATTCCCGCCACTGCCGAAGAACTTTTGCGAGAGAAAGTCGATCGTGAAGCAAAGTCTAACCTGATGCTAGCATTACCTAATTCCATCTACAATCGAATTGATTGTTTCAAGCAAAATCCGATGATGATGTGGACCCAGTTAGAAAAGATCATGCTTGGGTCAGCTGTTGCAACACAACTACGACAAACACGCTTCATGAACAATTTCGAGGAGTTTAAAGTCAAGGATAGTGAGTCTCTAAAGAATGTCTTTGACAGGTTCACGGTAGTGTTGAACGATCTGCAAAATATTAAAGTGACCAAGACTGAGTTAGAGACTAATCTGAAGTTCCTCAACGCTCTTCAACCGGAATGGAACAAATCATGTCACCGATTGAGGAATGATGTCCGGGTCTCTACCATGCAAATACAAGAGCTTTATGAGATTTTGATGACAGATGAGAGCATTGTCAAGGAGAAGAAAGACAAGCTTGATAAGAAGAATAATCCAAAGCCAGTGGACCCAGTTGCACTTCTCGCGAGCAAATTGGCTGAACAAGCATTGTCTTAGAATGCTTATGACGGGGCAACTGATGACGATGGCGAGGCACTAGAAAAAGCAATGATTCTTCTCTCTCAGCACTACAACAAGAAGTTCCAACATCGGTCGGGTTCCAACAATCTTAGCTTCACTTCGGGGTCTAAAAAGAACGAGCCTGCCAAAGTACCCGAGCCTAAGAAAGCTACTACTTGCTTCAATTGTGGAAAGTCGGGTCACATAGCCAAGGAGTGTCGAGTAAAGGTGGTTCGGGATTCGGCATATTACCGGAAGAAGATGGAACTAGCTGAAAAGAGAGAGAATGGAATCGTTCTGCTAGCCGAAGACGAATATTGGCTAGATCACTCTGATAACGAAGCAGAAAATGAGGAAACTGCAGCTATGTGCTTTATCGGAGAGGATGAAAGTAATGATGATGATGAAGACACTTCTACTGACGAATCTGAGGTATCTTCCGAGTTTGATTACAATTTTATTTCATCTCAAATGAACGTCATTATAACTGCTTTACATGACTTACGTTCAAAGTTTTTATCTGAAAGACATATTAATCAAGAAAAGTCAAATTTGATTGAAAAACTGCAAATTTCTTTGAAAGATGAAAAATCCATTTTGAATCATACAAAAGAGAACTTTCAAAAGAAATTGGATGACTTGGAAATTTCAAATCAGACATATCTTGATTCTTTGACAGAAATGACCAAATTAAAAGATAGTTTTTCTGATAAAATAAATGAATTGGAAGAAAAATTATATTTGAGAGATCAAACTGAACAAACAATATATATGCATAAACCGAGGAGTTATAAGTCTATAAAGGAAAGATGGGGACTTGGTTTTGAAAATCCACATTGTTTAGACAATGCTATAGAAAAATCCCCTACTTTATATAAATTCGATTATCTAAATCTTGCTAGATATGCTCCTCAATTCAAAATTGATTGGATGAAAGAAAAGCAAGTTTTAGAAATCGAAAATAAGAAAAGGATAAACAACATGAAAATGGAACAACCGTTTGTTTATACTCGCGAAAATGAAAGATATTTTCCTGAAAAATCAAAGAAGTCCAGAAGATCTAATAATGTTTTAAATGTCACATCTTCCATTAAATCTTCATTACCAAACGATTATTTCGATATATATGCTATTAATGCTAATAAGGAAAATATATCTCCAGTTTCTTATGATTCTAAGAGATATATTCCCCCATTAGTGTTAGAGGGCAAAATCGTTGATCTTGAAGTTAAAATGGAAGAACAAAGTCTTCAAAACGAACTTGAAAACGATTTATTTCTTTTTATTATGAAATCAAGTTTTGAAGAAAATTTAATTTCTCAAAAGCAAGATTTTGATGACAAAATTACTTCTGTATTTTCTACCGATTCTACGGAAAATACGAATGAAGTTCCAAATAGTGATAGTTTGCGCCAACCACTGGTAGCGCAACCTGTTGCGCCACCAGTGGGTCGCGGAAAGTTCATCCAGACTTATGTTTTTCTGAAAATTATGACTCAGAGACTAGTTCAAAATCGATGAATAATCAGTTTGGTTTCTTTGATAAAATCTCTTCTTCACATTCAAATTTTAAATCAAAATTTCTTGATGAATCTTTTACGCTAAATGAAGAGTATTATAAACCAAAGCGTAAAAGAAGAAGGTCAAAGAAGTCAAAGAAGCAAGCTAATGTCATTTCTGAAAATTCTAATTCTTGTGATTCTACTGTTTCAGATAGGACTTTGAAGACCTTTACAAGGCATATATGGAGGGTCAAGCAGAAATCAAATGAATCTGAAATTCAAGAGGATAAATGTGTAGATAATCTTTGTCATAGTGATTCATTTGTTGTTTGTAATAAATACAACAAATATTCAATAAAGCAAATGATTCGAATTGCAAAAGATGTCTCATATTCTTCCTCTAGTTCTAGTTTAGATGATTATGCTTCGTCCTCTACTGATGATTATGTTCATTACTCTGATAATCTTTCTCATGCTTTGTTTGTCAAATCTAACAAATTTACTTCCATTAGAACTGCAACTAACAAACATGGACCCAAATACAAGTGGGTACCAAAACCAAAGATTGATTCTGAGCTGCAGGCACCTAATGTCAAGGGAGAGTAAGAGAACGAAGGCTTCTAAGTAAATCAGCTTAGAACCAGTACTTCAACAGACTTTGACTTCTAAACATATCTGTTTAGGACTCGTTCTTCAAATATTAATGATTTCTGAGTAACGCTGATCAGGACTCGTCCTTCAAAGTGTTTCTGTTCTGCACATATTAGAAACTGTGAGCGCATCTACTTCAAATTCCGCTGCACCTATCTCTACCAGTGATGCTATTCCAGTTACATCAAGCCCTGAAGAAGTGCACTTCAAACATATTGATATGAGACACCAATTCCTTAAATATCATGTGAAAGAAGGTACTATTGAATTATATTTTGTTCCAACTGAATATCAACTTGCCGATATTTTTACAAAAGCATTAGATGAAAAACGATTTAATTTTCTGCTTTCAAAACTCGGCATGTTGATTTTAAAAGTTCAAACCTACACAAATTTTATTCTATAAAGTAAAATTTTTACAATTCATCATTCTTTTGAATAAAATGTGTGTCTAGGATAAATTTTCAAGTTGCTTTGTTTATATTTAAGTTTTATATGTTCAACTTTCAAGTCTAACAAAAAAAAAATGGAAAGGTCAACAAAACATGTTTGAAATTTTAATACTGCTTTAAAGTTGTGCAATTCGGAATATTTATAGTTTACAATGCTTAGAAAACCTAAAAGGTCAGAATTTTGGATCGTAATGAAAATATGGGCTAAGCACTTAGATGTAAATCTGAGTGATTGAGATGAATATTAAATATATAGAATACAGAAATAACTAAGTTTAAAAGTTTGTACCTGTTACCTTTCTGGTTTGGGAAAGTAAGTTCCGTGGGATGCTTGTCATCTAGTCCCCTAAGGTCAATTGGTCTGGGAGTGATCGAGCCCAAATCCTTCTATAGAACCAGATCAAAAGTCATGTTCTACTGGTATGAATGGGTTTAGAATGTGTCGATGTAGCCTTTCTGATCTGGGAGAGTAAGTTCCAAGGGGTGCTTGACACCTAGTCCCCTATGACCAACTGCTCTGGGAGCGGCTGACCCAAATCCTGTAATAGGATCAGATAGAAAGTTACGTTTACGACATGTTATTTACTTACAAAACTTCTTTATTAAAAGATGCCAATGTGCACAAGCTTAAAAGATGCCAAAGAGCACAATCATGTGAAGATGCCAATGTGCACAACGCTAAAAGATGCCAATGAGCACACATCTCATGATACTTGGTGATATGTATAAGTTGTGATAAACCTATAAATTTGTGAAAGTCTTAATTTTTGACAGCTTAGTGTGAGTAAAGGCAACGTTCTCTATTATATTTTTAGAATTACATTTTCTTGAAGCTAATCAAAGTTCACATGCTAGCCACTGAATAAATTGATGAAAGTTTTTGAAACTGTACATTTATTAACTTGATATGCAATAAAACTTGTATCTGTATCCAAAAACACACAATTGACTTCAATTGATTGATTATTTTGTGATATTTTACTGAGTAGAATTTAATTGGTATAGTGTTTAAAATTTTTATATATTTAGTTGTTTCAAAATACATATTCAGTATATTTTTTTTCTACGTTGATGTTTCAATATTTGTGTTCTCATATCTGTGTAAGTGGGTTTGTGCATATTTCGAGGGGGAGTGAAAAAGGAGAAAATTCTGAAAACACATATGATCATATCTCATTTCGAGGGGGAGTACATAATGTGAATACAGTGATCAATGCATTTGTGTAGGGGGAGTAAAAAGAGCTCAACAGTTGAATCATTTCAAGTATAGATTTCTTGCTAGCTTCTTCGACTCAGTCTTGCAGATATGAAGATGTCTCTTCTCCAACATAGACATGACCAAGATGATTTAGATCATCAAGGTCATGAGGGGGAGAAGTTAAGGAGAAGTTAAAGAGACAAAGAGTTCAAAAGTTTATCTGCTCAAGATTCTATTTTTTCAGCTTTACTTGTCCTTTTGCTGTTCCAGCTCCGATCACCACAGTTCCTTCGAGTACACTTGAAAGAGGTGAATCGTCTAGAGCACAAGTTGATGTTCTTGTTCCTGAACCGATTATTCCTCCAAGCTTATTACAAACAGGTCCAGTCTTGTCAAGGAAGCAAAGGCAACAGAGTCTAAAAGATGCTGAGAAGAAAAAAATTTTAGTCAAGAAGCTTCACTAAGTCGCTTAGAAGGTCTGTTATGTTTTTGAAGATAAGTGTAACATCCTAGATTGAAGACCGGAGCGCCAATGATTACTAAGGGGTAGATTGTTAAGTCAGATTTTATAGTAATCATTGTATTTATAGTCTTGTGCTAATACTGTGTTCTAAGAGTGTTTCTATCTTGTATTGTCCAAGGGTATTTAAGTCCCTTGTGGCCTTTGCGTTGAAGGTAATAAGCGCATATTGAATACAACACATAGTTTACGTCTCATACATTTTCTCTCTCTACTTTCTCTCTCTAAGATTAGATAGATCTTGGATTATCAGGTAAAATATAACAATTTACATCAGTTTCTCTCTTTTCAAAAAAACAATTTCCCCCTTTATAAGATGAACCATAACATTCTCTCAATTTCAATTTATAAAAATTTTAAGAAAAACTCCCTGTTATGATTTGACATTCAAGAATCATCACTTGAACATTGAAGATTAAGTCCTAAGTTGTTGTACTTAGAAGTCACAATCCTTTGTCATTGATGTCCGAGTCCAGAGCTGATTTACTCAGAAGTCATTGCCCTTCTTACTCCTTCTTGAGTTCAGGCTCCTGCATCACAGGTTGAACAGGTTTTGGTACCCAGATGTATGTGGGTCCAGTCTGGTTAGTATGTGAAAACTTCTTTGAGCGGTTTACACCTCTATGATATGCATTATCATTAAACTTCTTATGAGAATAATACCTTTTGTGGATATGTGCTTATGTGCTTTATGTACAAACTCACCATTGCAACAATAAGAACAGCAAAGTTTGCTTCTAGGTAACCTGATCAGATGCTTGGTAGACATACCAGCATCAGGTGTAAAAGCTTTACCTTTTTGAACTATGTTCTTCTTTCTCTGTTCAGCTTGTGCAGATGATTTCTGGTATTTTACTGACTCAGGAGATCCCTTTACAACCAAATAATCTTCTCTTTCTTAGAAGCTTTGAGTCAAGAATAAGCAGAATATTTATCTGCAGATTTAACATAAAATGAACTAGAAGATTTACTCTGATCTGTTTCAAGATTTCAGGTTTAACAGTCTTTTTCTTGAAAACCATCTTTTGGAATAAGCTAGTTAATGATAGAAATGAACAAACCGATTCAACTGAATCATCATCATAAGAAGATAATACAGGTGTTTCAGATGCTAACTTGTCAGATAGATCAGCATTAGCTTTCTCATGTTGATTGATCTTGTCATTCAACTTGGATTTCTCGTTACAAAGTTTGTCAAATTAACTTTGCAGATCAGATTTATTCTTCTTTTTCTTCTGTATATCTGTAGATAAAACAGCTAACTTATGAGTGAGTTTAGAAATCTCAGATTCAAAATGTTTTCTTTTAGTCTAAAACTCCTTTTCCAAGTTCTGATTTTTCTCAGAAATCTCTTTGAAAATCAAAGTATTTTTCTTTTCAGTACTTTTTCTTTCTTTATCAAAGACATCTATTTCAGTAATGACAATTTTCTCAAATTCAGAAACTTGTTTAAAAAGTTTGGCACACTTGACTTCTAACTCTTTCTTCTCTGACTCATCTTTCTTTGAAAGTTCAGATAACTTCCGGTTGAAAGATTTCTCAAGTTCAACTTTCTCATTCTTGTGTCTCTAATCTACTTTCTTCAGCCATTCTTTGCCTTTTTCTTGATATGTTGATACTTGTATCTCAGCCTTTGTCAGTTTGAAATTCAAAGTATCAATTTCTGCTTTCAGCTTTGAATTTTGAACATTGCGCTTTTCATTCTCAGGCTCAATCTTTGGTATTTCTGGCATGTATGACAATGCACAGTCTCTGTTGGTGAGAAACAGATTTCCCTTCTCATCTATATAAGGCATGATTAATATTTCCGAAAAAATATAGCTTTAAAAAATCGTTAGTCAGAAAATCAAAAAGATCAGTAGTAAAAATCACATAAAATCACAAAAAAAAATGATTAGAAGTCTAGAATTCGTATGATACTCACAACACACAATTCGCATGCAAGAATTCGTATGAAACAATTCGCATAAGAAAAGGATATGAAGTCTTCACTTTTTGCATGAACTTAGGTGCAAATTCTTACTTCTCGCATAAAGGATTATGCGAATTCTTTGAAATTCGTGTAAGACTCAGATGCGAATTCCACACAATTCATATAAGTCTCTTGTGCGAATTCTATACTTCTCGTATAGCTCTTTGTGCGAATCCTTTGCATTTCGTATATACTCTTGTGTGAATTCTTCAACTCTGCGAATTCTATCCTTAGAATCAACAAGATGAACTAATCTGAGAATTCCTTAGCCCTACGAGTTCTTTGTGCGAGTTCTTCATCCAGTATGCGATTTATATGAATCTTGAAAATATTTTCCAACTTTTCAACATAAATCTACCCAATTCTTGTAGTTTGACTCTGAAACTTTGTAGAATCACTCTCTATACCATCGAAAACAACCCTGTGGAGTGAATTTCATCAAAATCAAACATAGTTATGGGAATCAATTCTTGACAGTCCGCGAATGGAAACTTTCTGAAAATGGAAAGATTGATTCAATTCTATCAATATGTTGGTTGTTTGAACATCCAATCCAAACAAGAAATGTTCTACTTCATTGGGCGATCACAGTGAACACAAATTTACATCAAAATCACCATTAAATCAAAATCTTGAATTCAATGGAACAGTAGCTTTCTAAAACTAGAAATTCGTATCTTTCTGCCTCAAATCATGATGTTAATCTTTTCTGAATAATCTGTTCTAGCTCTGACACCAATTGTGATCCCAGGTTTCAAGCAATCATGCACAAATCAATAATAATCAAAGATCAAAGATGAGATGTAGAGAGAATTTGGTCATAAGGTTTGTCGTATTCATATGTCTCACATTAACAGTACATGAATGGCAACTACTAACTTGCTTACAAAACAAGACAAACAAAACTATATATAGGGTTAAACATGCCTTGACCTCTATACAAGCATACAAGATAAAAGTCAACAAAGCTAAACAAACTTACTTTACAAATTGACTCAAAACTATGATCTAACATATTATATGGAAAGATCAGATACTGAAAGTGGTCAGAAATTGGGTACATGACATTTCTTGAAGAAGTTTTAATGATTTCTATGCTCTACATCATCAAAAAGGGGGGAGAAATAATTACAATAAATGTTGATTGGAGAATGGATTGTGATAGTCACGGGGAAAAGTAATCAAGAAATGACAGAAATTTGAAAGTTCAATTTCAGAGATATGGGGAGAACATACAGAATGAAAGAGAAAGTTCAAAGAATTCTGAAAGACTGCTGAAGTCTACAGAAATTTTCTTTGAAGATGATTTGCGGAAGCAAAGTGAGCTAAATCTAAAAAAATTTCTTTTCCGAAGTCTGAAAGAGGTTACTATACACCTTGGGGGAGATTGTTGAAGTTCTGGAAGAAGATATTCACAGACTTTGGGAGAGATTGTTGAAAACCTCCAATGAAAATAGAAGATTGTCAAAGTTTTTGAAGAGTTTTACCAAAAGAGGGGAGATTGATGTTCAAAGTCGAAAATTATCAGTGTTCTTACAAAAAGGGGGAGAATATTTTTTCAAAGCATATAAGGGGGAGATTGTTTTGATTAAAGAGTGTTTACAAGGGGGAGATTTATTGATAGTATGGAATTTTTTTTGAATCCAAAGGGGAGTTAAAATGCTTATATTTTTTAAGATGATCTTGAATCCAAAGGGAGAAATTTTTAGTGCATAAATGTTGGATCCAAAATCATTATGGTTGAAAGTCAAAGCCCAAGTCAAAGCCTCATTTGCAAAGTCAAAGTCAAAGCTTCTTAAAGTGGAAAGTCAAAGTCTTACAAGGTCAAAGTCATAGTTAGCTTAGTTAGTTTCTTATTTTGTTCCTTGTTGTAACTAGGTATAAATAGGTTTTTGTTGTAGAATCTTAAGATACACTTATATTGGAGAACTTAGAGAGAGAAATACTTGTACTAAGAAAGTTTGTAATATGTGGAATTAAGATTAATTGAAATAACATTTGGCATCGAATTCGTGTTGTTATCTTGATCTAAATTGCACAATTTGGGACACACGTTGTTTTTATCCTTTATTGTAGTTTGGAGCTAAGTAAGAGGAATGTGCTCTATTTGTGCTGATTTTGAGAAAGATTGTAACAGTTTGGTTTGTTGCATCAGAAGGTTACAACATGTTTGCAGTTTCAGGAAGTACAAGACGTCACTTCATAAACTTTTTGTTGGGGAATCTTTTTGCAACCACCTGGACCCTTTTTGCAAGCTGGAGCTGAGGGGCATTTTTTGGAGAATATCATCATATTTGTGGTCTTGTTAAGAAGGAATCTTGAAAAGCCTTTGTATTTTGGGTATTACCCTGTGGACAAAATAATCTTTGCACCTTGATTGTTGACATTAGATGATTTTCCCCTTGTATAAATAGGGGCATTGACTCCAGGTCTTAGACGACCTTTTTACTTGCTCTTGCATGTTGCTTTTAGCTTTAATCTTTAATTTTTTTGTTGCACTTGTAGTTTCTTTGACAAGGGAAACAACTAAATAGTACATCTAGCTATTTAGTAACTATTGTCACATTTTCTAGTTTTAATCAAAAAGCTTTTGGTACTTTATTGTTCATGCTTTTACATTTCGAATTTAATATTATGTCTTGTATTTATTTTAAAGTGATGATGGGCTAATACCCCTAGCTTGGGTGTAAGTAAAGGTTGGGAGATAATGGCCTTTGTGGTAGTGGAAGATTGTTTTTGCTATTGGCTATCCTTCTTACTATTCACCCCTTGTTTCTAAGTTTCATCTAAGTATTTCTTGACAAAGTGACAAATGTTGTTCTACTTAGATGAGTTGGACTTGAATGCAAGTCGACGTAAATTTTAGAACACATAAGTGTTGTAGTGGTTATGATGGATCGTATCAATCTTAACGGATTGTGAACTATATGAAAAGAACAGTAAGATTTGCATGACATTGGTTGGGTTACCCGAATGCGTGGTACTGCCAGTACATAGTCTCATCTGAACCTTGAAAAAGGACTGATCGATTTAGTAGTAAGGTCGAGAACCAATGCTGCAGCTTCATGTTATAGCAATCTACCTAAACACATTGTAGCTAAACTCCAGCTTGAACTTACACCAATTCATTTCTTTTACTGTTATAAATCAATTTCAAAGCCGTTAACTCACTCAAAGATCATTCCTTCAAATTCTCTCATTCAAATCACCTTTTTAGCTGACTTGGAATAACTACTTGCTTTAATTGTCTCTGTGTAATCGATATTCGATACTTAGTACCACTTTATTACTTGTTTTCAAAACGATACTGGTTTGGCATGTATACTTGTGTGCTACTCCTTTATTGAAATTTAGAGATACATTTTCTAGAGAGACCAAGTTTTTGGCGCCGTTGCTGGGGACAAGCCAAAGCAAGAATTTTTCAACTCACTTTTAATCAGATTTTTCTAGTCAACTTTGTTACTGATTTTGGTTGCATGCCACATTTGTTTCACGGTGAAGTATTTGAATTTGATCCTGATATTGAAAGAACATTTTGAAGAAGGAGAAGAATACAAAGAAATTTAACACCGATTCTTGAAACATTTGAAATGGATGAACCTGAACATGAACCACATCCGAGGCATGAGGCCCAAGACATCATTCATATTGCAAACTCTAAAGAGAGAAGAATTATGGACTATGCTATGCGTATGCTTGATCAATTGCATACATGCATAGTTAGACCACAGATTGAGTGTGCCCATTTTGAACTGAAACCTGTAATGTTTAACATGTTATAATCCAGTCGACAGTTCAGTAACTGATGAAGCCTTACGGCTGAAGTTATTTCCTTTTTTCATTCAAAGATAGAGCAAGATCATGGTATAATTCTTTACAACCTAACTCAGTTGAAACATGGAATGATATGGTTGAAAAGTTTTTAAAAAAAAAATTTCCACCAACACGGAATGCTAAGTCCAGAAATGAAATAAGCATGTTTAGACAAATGGACGATGAGGCAATTCTGGATGCTTGGGAAAGGTTTAAAGAGTTGCTAAGGAAATTCCCTCACCATGGTATACCCTACTCCATACAGCTAGAGACATTCAACAATGGTTTACATACCACTGCTAAACAGATGCTTGATGCTACTGCGAGAGGAGCCTTCACCTCTAGTACCTATAATGATGGCTATGATATTTTGGAAAGATTTCAAGTAACAATGGTTATTGGTCAGATCCACGTGCACTAGTACCTAAAAAGACAGCTGGTATTCATGACCTAGATCCATATACTACACTTACTGCATAGCTCACCTCAATGGCCAACATGATTAAAAACATGTCTGCTGCCTCTAGTATTGTTGTTGCAGCATTTATTCCTAAACCTCTATCTGTACAATGTGTAGTATGTGGTGAAGGACATATCTATGACCAATGTAGCCAAAATACTGAATGTGTGAACTATTTTCATAATAGAAATGGTCAGTTTTCAAACAACTACAACTCAAATTGGAAGAACCATTTTAATTTCTCTTGGAATAGCCCATGTTTGAACCCACCAAATGCAAAAGAACAGATAACTTCAAACTTCAAAACCATCCAAGCAGCTCTCAGACTCATTTTTAACAAAACCAATCATCTTTTCAAGGAAAGACAAACCAACATGATGATTCACCTATCTCTTTGGAGGCAATGTTGAAAGGTTTTATAAACCATACCAACTCAGCAATCAACCATAAAAATACAACTTTGAGGACCTTGAAAACACAGATTGAACATATTGCCTTGGAATTGTGAAACAGACCTATTGGGACTTTGCCTAGTGATACTGAGACTCCCAAGAACACAAACAAGGAACATGTGAAGGCTA
This sequence comes from Arctium minus, assembly GCA_954870635.1. Taxonomy (NCBI): domain Eukaryota; kingdom Viridiplantae; phylum Streptophyta; class Magnoliopsida; order Asterales; family Asteraceae; genus Arctium; species Arctium minus. The sequence goes on from OX941087.1 coordinate 61,014,022, forward strand.
TGTCCTTTAAGAGTGGAAAAGACTTAGTTGAGACCATACCAAAGGAACCCCAGACTGTTAGTAACACAGACAAGGAAAAGAGTGTTACAGTGGTACCCCATACTATTGTTACAATCTCCTGATAGAGTCCTTAGACCCACATCAACTCCTGAATCTATGTCAATACCTAATAGGTTTGATTTGCCTCTGTTATTCCCTGATGATCTGTTGAGCCAAGAATATTGTATTCAAGATTAAAAGGGTCAGAATGTAATTTTGTATTAATTGTGTTTGTAAAGTCTGGTAAAGTCAAGTTGTTTGACTTTGTCTTCATAGTTTGTGTTGTAAGGTCAATGTGTTTGACCATATAAATAGATTGAGTTCTTTGTAATCATGTAACTAGAAATAAGACACACATAGAACACACATATACTTTAGAGAGAGCTTAGAGAGAGAAATAGGTATATGGCTTTATGAGATCATTGTAATCAAAGATTCAATCAATACAAAGATGATTTCTACATTTGAGTGTGGATTAGTAGCTTGAATCTGGAACAACATTTGGTATCAGAGCTTAATCAGATCAAATCAGAGACAAAATTCTTGTTCATCATGAAGAACTCACACTAGGACTGTTTCTTGATCGATTGTTGATATTTTGCACTGTTTTTGTCAAAATTCTTGTTGCATAGTATGCGTATATTGTTTTAGAACACTTTTTGTTTAGATTCTAATCACAAATTCACATTATTTGGTTGTAAATTTCTTGAATTTGTACCTTTTTGAGTGTTCGACTTTCACGCACTATATTTGAATCAAGAATTTTGATTCAGTTGCTTTTTGATGTAATTGTTGCTAAGGTTTTGTTGTCGATATCTTTGTGGATAAATTCACAAAGTTTCAGAGTCTAATTCGAAGTTTTGATTCGAATTCATGGGATTGAAGTGTTTTGAAGTTGAAAGCATCAAGAATTCGCAAGATCCAAGAAATTCACATGTTCTTGAGGTTTTCGCATGGCACTTGATGATTAAAAGGTGTTAAGGAAGGATTTCGCATAAGGTGTTATACGAAAAGTGAGAATTACGCACATCTTAGTGTACGAAAAGAAAGAGTTCGCACAACTCCTCATACGAAAAGTTATTGTTCTCTCATAGTTGCTTGCGAAAAGCTTCAGAATTCGCATAATGAAAGATTGCTGAAATTTTTCTAAGTTTGGAATTCGTATAATATTCCTTTACGAAAAGAGAAGTTTTGGAAATTTGTTCAAGTCAAGAATTCGTACATCAACTCTCTGCGAAAATCTCTTATAACACCCTAAGAATCAGAGTAAATTAAAACCTGGAATTATGGCAACATGACACTTGTATTGATATAAACCTCCCATAAAGGGGATCAATCCTTAAGACTTTACCAAAACCTGTACAGATATAGAATTCATCAACAAACTAATCTAAACACATCTATCTATATTTCATCAGATGTCCATCCATAATTCACCAAAAGAATGGGACTTAACAATTGCCCAGTTACAATACTAGTCATCTCAAGAAGCCTCGAGACCAAGCCCGTCTCTCAAAACCCTGGCAAACCACCGCTAAGGGAAACCTGTTATACATATCATTTGAGAAAAAGTGTTAGGCTTAAAGCCTAGTGAGAACATACAGTTTATACAAAATCAGAGATATAAACATCAATATAATAAGGAAATAATTTCATAAAGGTTTTTATTTATAAAAGATAACATTTCGCCACAACCGGGCCTTTTCGGTCCAAAACTCATCATATGATGACAAAAGAACCATTTTACCAAGGTTTGTGGTGTAACACAAAGTAGACCACAAATCCGAGTTATGAGCTAAACAATTGGAATCCGAGGATACGAACACATAAGTCCGTGCTACAACGTGAGATCTAGCCCCAAGCAAAACCAATGTATACTCCTTCATTAGGATCACTATGAACCATGGCTAGTATCCGGCCTCACATAACCGTACCAAGTTGCCCCCGAGGATCATATGCATCCATAGCTACAATGGGGAATGTGACATCCCAAAATAAGTCGTTAACGGCCAGAACCTCACAATTTAATGCACATGTAGTTCTTATTGGTTAACGGCCAGAGCCTCACAATTTAATACACATGTAGCTCTATATTTTCTTTACTTGGTAAACACCAAATAATATCAGTCGACTCAAAACCTAGGGATCCGCTAGTAATGGTACAGACTCGTCACAACAACTTATGTGACCAACCATAAATAAACATATGGTATAAACACATTTTATAAACAAAATGTCATTTCCAGTTCAACTTCTAGTAAGAATGAAAATCATTAAAACGAGTCCTTAAACATTCTTTTCACAAATCCACATAATGTACAAGTAAAACATCATTTTACTTCAATAAGATAAGATCCATCATTTTAGTCAAAACTGATCGGGAACCCCGAGAATCACCAAAAACTTCATTTATATCAAAATGTATAGAACATGAAATCATACCGTAGAAATACTTCGGATTTCGCAAATAAGAGTTTTGACATGCATAAAGTTTGTAAAATGGTAGTAGGAACTCACCAGTAGGTTTTAGAATAAACCCGGAAAACCAGATAACGATCACGACGAAGAGGTGAAGCTTAAAACACCGACCCCTTGCTAGAAACACCGAAAACTAGCAACCAACGAAGCCTTGAAGATCAAAAGAAGAAAAAGAGAGAAAAGAAGAGAGAGAGAACTGAGATTGAGATATTTAAGAAAATATCTCTAACTCTAGATATTTAAGCAAAACTCAAAAAGAAACCTCGTGCGCCCTCAAAGAAGGAAATGCGCACGACCCGTGCGCAAGCATATTGCCTCGGCCCTGGATCATACGCACGACCCGTGCGTTTTCTCTGAAGGAGGGAGCACGACCCGTGCGTCCTGTAGACAGCCACATAAACCTCTTTTTCCTCAATACAACTTCGCAAAACCAAACGAAATTCGGGGTGTTACAATACTCCCAACCTTAGAACGATTTCGTCCTCGAAATCTAATCTTCTCAATGGAATACAGATCGCAGAGAATATCGTCTCAAACCTAAATACCAGAATCATTAACGAGATCTTAATACCGACACCCGAAATAGCTACCCTTCTTGGGCATAGTTCACTCCTAACCGAGTGAACACTAAACTCTCTAAAGTAACCTTTACTCCCAAGGTTACGGTTGCCTCCCAACCTTAGGTGACAAATACTACCTCCAGGAAATTAGCGACCTCAACTTCCCATCTACCAGTTCTTTCGAACTGCACGGTTCCGAACTCAAATCTAACGGTCGACGCTAATCTTCCCAAAACTCTCAGATTTCACTGATCCATTCCTAATATCGATAGAGATATTCTTACAAGGCGCACCAATGCGTCTTTCCGGCAATCGGTTAACACAGATTCTGTTATCGCTCAACTCCGATCTGACCCCAAATCTGGAAATAGCCCTTATTCGAATTTCTTAATACTTCCATAAATACTTCGTCTACAACCACATTATAAAGATTAACTTCTAAACATACCACCAATCTATACATTCGGACTTATAAAGGACGGGCGCTACAGAAACCCATGCGTAGACACTATCTCCAACCTGTGGAAGACTTTACCAACAACTTACTCTAGCTCAAGGCTAAGGCCCGACTCCTCAAAGCACTGCTAGAACCGAACCCCCAACAGGAAAAGATGCACATGTAGATAAAATAAAAAGGGTTTAAGCTTAACGCCTAGAGAGCTCAAAAGTTTTACATAAGTAAAAGCAATTAAATTGATGAACGTCTCTTTAAATCAGAACCCTTCAAATAATGAACTTTAAAACATGGAAACAACTCCTTTTCAAAGTCATGCATTTTCAAAGACGGATACTTCATTGCAAATACGTTTTATAAATTGACACAACTTGTATAACTCGAAGTATGAAATATTAGTAACACTATCCATATCGTACGTCCGAAAACATGGACACTAGGCCCAATACTCACACGACCAAAAACAAAAGAAAACTAAATATCAACATGCAGGAATAACACATTTCATTCAAACCTTAATATACGTGGGGAGAACCCAATATTAAAGCCATCATTTACCGTCGACTTCACTTAACCAAAGTTGGTAAAAATATAACATTAGTGTTTAAAATACCCCGGGTCTATGACGGAGAGACCCGTACACAAAGAGAATAGAAGGACACGCAAGTAGACCGCCTATACAACTTCCTCGCATGACCTCTAAACGTTTCCATCTTGGGTGGCGAGAACACATGAATGGGGCCACCCGTGATGTTATTGGATTTCACCACTCATACCGGTCCTAGTTCCCATGCCATACCAGACATCACAATCCTCAGACCTATTATTGCCCCTTGCCATACTCCGACGAGTTCCACTCCAGGGTCTTACGAACATGGGTGCCTATCCAATCTAAACGAGTTTCAACTCAGCGGCTCGAGCCACTTATCGCCTACTCGCTAGCAAACCCAAGCGGTCACCACAATAACCAAAAACTTAGGCTTTCCAAAACAGACAGACTTACGTGCCTATGGATCCAATACAACACTGTCAAAATTTACACGACTCCAAAAAAAGACCAAAGCTCCCAAAAAGAAAACATGTAACTCCCAATGGCATGAAATAATCGCCATCATACTCCAAAAATTCCACAACTGTTTTTTAAATCGAACAAATGTCCTCAAGTCTCCATTTAGTTAAAACTGAGCCAACGACCCAACAGTGTACGTAAATACCCAAATGAAAGTCGATATAAAATATGAAAACACGTTTGACCAACTATTATGCAAACATGACCAAAAGTATAATTAACTCAAATCTCATCGTTGATTGAAACAAACCGTTTTCCAAATGAACTCATACCCTTATGATTTCAAAATGCCTCATAACACAATAATATGCATTTTCTGAAAAGGTTTATAAGATCAAATACACCCAATGACACTTACGTCGATTGAACTCCAATTATATATGTAAAATCATCAAAGAAACACTTCAACATGATTTATTTACCAAAATGACCAAAGATCCCAAAATGAGTGTCTCAACATGTTCATAAAACTAAACATTTCAAAATAACCGAAACTTATCAGCAGTTAACAATTTAATGTAAAACACAAATAAATTCCATCATACTAAAATCTTTCATTGCGGTTATAAATCCGGACAAATGTCCACACGACTCATTCAGTCAAAACCCGAGCCAAAGGCTCGACACTTTACGTAAATTTCCAACGAAAGTCTCGTAAACCTTAAAACACATTTAACCGACATTTAACGTTCCCCAAATAATGAAATGTCTTTAAACAATGTTTATGAAAACACACACCACCAGGACATGATTTCTCAAAACTCAACATGTATTGAGACCAAAGATTTTCCAAATGTTTATGAATGCAAAAATACTAAGATGCACAAAATCATCAAAGATGCATAAATCATAATGTAGATTTTACGTGTACAAAATCACCCAGGATATGTAAATCACGCTATTTACTTGCTGAAATATTCAAGCTCGATATGAGCAATTTATGATGTTAAAACAATCCAAGTTACCGAATACGAAAACTTAACAAAATACTCGCACCTTGAGAAATACCGAGTAAAACATACCCAATAGTTTATACTATAAACGTGAAAATAGGTTCTTGCACTTCAACATATGCAACAATTGTTTGTACAACTCCAAAGGAAAATCACAATTTTATCTTTAAAAGTCTTCCTCTATAACCAAGAGGCGTTGCAGCAAAAGAATTTTCAACTCACCCCATATGCAACAATTCATTCTCCAAAGGGCGGTAAAATAACGGGGATGCAAATAAGATTTCAAATCGAGTTTAAAGCTTCACGTTGTAAAGATAAACACATCTGACCAAAATAGAACTACAACGACAAAAATACCGCTAACTCGCGAAATGCTTTGCGGAAATTTTAACAGTAAGAGTTAATGATGGAAATACGATCAGAACGAAAGTCCTGTTTTTTTTAAAATACATAAATCGTTTATGCAATCATTCACACCAACGTTATACTTAAATCCAATGCACATAGTACACGACGGTTGACATTTGTTAACAAAACCCTGAAATTAACGCACACAATGATGCATATGCACATGTTCCTGAAATTATTTACGCGACACAAAAGTCGTAAGATGAGACACCATAATTCAACTGGATTTTCATAAAACTCCTTAACGCTAAAATCAAGTGATGTCCAAATTTCCATTTTTCAACACAAGGTAAGGCGACCATTTTGACAAGTGGTGAGTTTAATTTTGACCATTTTGATGAGACACGACACCCAAAGAACTCATAACTTGCACGCAATGAAATTAAACTCACGCATCTCTAAATATACGCACGTGACAAAAAGAATTCGTAAAACGAAACTCTATGAAATTCAACAAAACTCGTACAAACTAAAATCTCCAAGAAATTCCGACTCAAGTCATGGAAATAACTTTTCCTTTAAAACCATTAACATACGTGGAAGAGATCCAATGTCAAGGTCAAAATTCCACAGCTACTTGCCCATTAACTCAAAAGCGTTTAAAACACAGATATTACGACATCCAAATATAGCATTTAAACACAAGACGTGAATAAAGAGAGTTTTGATAACAATTTGTAATCAGGTGCAACAAAACCATTTTAAGCATGCTTATGCTCATAGTTTAAAATATGCTGAGTGCTAAATGTTTTTGCCAAAGAATTACAAGGTAAATCACTTTATGTTTGGCAATCATGAAAAGCAATTTATGCGACCTTATTTTATAAATAAATTTAATGCATGAATTCGGTCGGCACTCACATCTTAATACTACGCTTCCCAACATCCTGACGTACTATAATCAACCGGATGCCTCAGGCATAATAGGGCAACCATTCCATTAATTAACTTACAAAACTCCTTGTAATAGAATCGATCTAACAAGATATAATTCTAATTCCACCAACGAATCCGGCTCAAGATGATTAACTTAATGCGTTCCACGCACTTACTATAATTCCAAAGAGACATTGCTATAAACAACAATCATTCCTTAGCTTACTCGCTTATAAACTTTCGCACTACTCTAACGGTCAACGTACTAAGTTAGAGCAGATAAACACAAGCACGAGAAAGGGTAAGGAAGAGTTTAACTGAAACACGCACGAAAGAAACGTACCGTTACGTCTACCAATTGTCATAACATTAGCAGACCAATTACACTCACGTAAAATATCCTCATAATCACATTAGCTAAGTGAGATTATGAACATATAACACATAAGGGTTCTTGTTAACATCATTACAACGCTTGATTAACATAACCTCCGTCGATTCTAAGACTAACCCATCTTAGAAGTTCTACCCAATTTCACAATCAGTGCCTATCAAACTCAGTCTAAGTCTAGACATCTTACATTCATGCCTAGTTCGCTTAAACTAGAGCTCTGATACCAACTTATAACACCCTAAGAATCAGAGTAAATTAAAACCTGGAATTATGGCAACATGACACTTGTATTGATATAAACCTCCCATAAAGGGGATCAGTCCTTAAGACTTTACCAAAACCTGTACAGATATAGAATTCATCAACAAACTAATCTAGACACATCTATCTAGATTTCATCAGATGTCCATCCATAATTCACCAAAAGAATGGGACTTAACAATTTCCCAGTTACAATACTAGTCATCTCAAGAAGCCTCGAGACCAAGCCCGTCTCTCAAAACCCTGGCAAACCACCGCTAAGGGAAACCTGTTATACATATCATTTGAGAAAAAGTGTTAGGCTTAAAGCCTAGTGAGAACATACAGTTTATACAAAATTAGAGATATAAACATCAGTATAATAAGGAAATCTTTTCATAAAGGTTTTTATTTATAAAAGATAACATTTCGCCACAACCGGGCCTTTTCGGTCCAAAACTCATCATATGATGACAAAAGAACCATTTTACCAAGGTTTGTGGTGTAACACAAAGTAGACCACAAATCCGAGTTATGAGCTAAACAATTGGAATCCGAGGATACGAACACATAAGTCCGTGCTACAACGTGAGATCTAGCCCCAAGCAAAACCAATGTATACTCCTTCACTAGGATCACTATGAACCATGGCTAGTATCCGGCCTCACATAACCGTACCAAGTTCCCCCGAGGATCATATGCATCCATAGCTACAATGGGGAATGTGACATCCCAAAATAAGTCGTTAACGGCCAGAACCTCACAATTTAATGCATATGTAGTTCTTATTTGTTAACGGCCAGAGCCTCACAATTTAATACACATGTAGCTCTATATTTTCTTTACTTGGTAAACACCAAATAATATCAGTCGACTCAAAACCTAGGGATCCGCTAGTAATGGTACAGACTCGTCACAACAACTTATGTGACCAACCATAAATAAACATATGGTATAAACACATTTTATAAACAAAATGTCATTTCCAGTTCAACTTCTAATAAGAATGAAAATCATTAAAACGAGTCCTTAAACATTCTTTTCACAAATCCACATAATGTACAAGTAAAACATCATTTTACTTCAATAAGATAAGATCCATCATTTTAGTCAAAACTGATCGGGAACCCCGAGAATCACCAAAAACTTCATTTATATCAAAATGTATAGAACATGAAATCATACCGTAGAAATACTTCGGATTTCGCAAATAAGAGTTTTGACATGCAAAAAGTTTGTAAAATAGTAGTAGGAACTCACCAGTAGGTTTTAGAATAAAACCCGGAAAACCAGATAACGATCACGACGAAGAGGTGAAGCTTAAAACACCGACCCCTTGCTAGAAACACCGAAAACTAGCTACCAACGAAGCCTTGAAGATGAAAAGAAGAAAAAGAGAGAAAAGAAGAGAGAGAGAACTGAGATTGAGATATTTAAGAAAATATCTCTAACTCTAGATATTTAAGCAAAACTCAAAAAGCAACCTAACAGTCGTGCGCCCTCAAAGAAGGAAATGCGCACGACCCGTGCGCAAGCATATTGCCTCGGCCCTGGATCATACGCACGACCCGTGCGTTTTCTCTGAAGGAGGGCGCACGACCCGTGCGTCCTGTAGACAGCCACATAAACCTCTTTTTCCTCAATACAACTTCGCAAAACCAAACGAAATTCGGGGTGTTACAGCTCTTGTGTTTTGAAGATTACAAGTAAGGATTTCGCATCCATCTTCGTGCGAAAAGTCAAAACTCGCATCGTTCTACATGCGAAAAGCTGAAACTCGCATCACGTAGCGTGCGAAAAGTCAGATTTCGTATCATTCCGCATGCGAAATATGTGTTGTTAGCCCCAAATCTGAACCAATGAAAGTATTGAAAATAACTAAGTCTTCATCTAAAGACTTTCAAGGGACATCAACAAGTCTGTCTCTGAAGTCAATTCAGAGTCAGTCTGAAGAAAGCAAGTTTGTCTCTGAAGTCAGTTCAGAGTCAGTCTGAAGAAAGCAAGTCTGTCTCTGAAGTCAGTTCAGAGTCAGTCTGAAGAAAGTATGTCTGTCTCTGAAGTCAGTTCAGAGACAGTCTCTCAGAAAGACATCACAGAGCCCCTCATCAGAGATCCTATTTCAGAGCTCTGAAGAAGTTCACTCTGAATTGATGACAAAGAAGAACAGATGACACGTCACCTTGTGATAAGATTTACTTTCTAGAGTAGGTCACTGTTCAAGCATGTCTTGATCTTACCTCTTAGGTAAGACACTGTTCAATATCTTGATCTTACCTCTTATGTAAGATACTGTTCAAGCCATGCTTCTATTTGTCAGATAAGTACACTATTTACTTTATGGTCCTATAAAAAGGACCATCACCTTATTGTTCAAAGTGTGCTTAAGAAGTCTTATATCTGATAATATAAGTTGAATATTTTATTGAAGAATATCTTGTTTATCTATTATTTGCTTTATGAACTGTGATATTTGAATCTCCTTTGATATTAAACTGCTTCCGCTGTTATTACTCTTATTGTTTATATCATTGTTGTGAGATTAAATCTGGGATCCAACAATTGGTATCAGAGCCTTCTTTGTTTTCTAAACAAAGTAAAATCGCATCTGCATACTCGGATAGATTTACATCTCATTGATTCTAACTTTCAATATCTGTGCATGTTCAAATAAACCTGGTTTATTAAAGAACACCATGTGCTCAAGATTTGATAGTAAATCACTGTTCAATACAAAAAGCATCTGTTCTTCAAATCTTCATCTTTTTCTTCAAAAATGGCAAACTCAAGCATAAGTGCCATTTATATAGCTGGGTCTTTAACAAAACCTCCTACACTTTTAAGGGATGAATATCCCCAATGGAAGATAAGAATGGTAAATTTCTTAGAAGGTATGGACAAGGATCTCTTTAGATCAGTGAATGTTGGACCTCACATTCCAATGGTGTTGGTTCCAAGAGTTCCTGCAACAGCAGATACTGCTGAAATCCCTGCATATTATGAAAAGAAAACCACAAACTTCACTGATGAAGAAACTAATATGATGGATAATGACTCAAAAGCTGTTAGATTACTGATAATGGCCATTCCCAATGATATCTTTCAAGAACTTGATTCTTGTAAAACTGCAAAAGAAATATGGGATCAGTTGTTAAATCAACTTGAAGGAGGCCTACAAACCCAGAAAAATAGAAGAAATCTATGCATCAATGAATATCATGATTTTCATGCTCTACCAGAAGAAATATTACACCAAACTTACTCAAGATTCAATATTCTTATCAACAAATGCAGAAAGTTTGGAGTGATAAGAACAAAAGAGGAAAACAACGTTCTTTTCTTGAAAAGCTTAAATGAAGAATGGTCACAACTGTCCATGTCTATACAAGCCAATCAAGATCTTGAGTCATGGTCATTAACTGACATTTATGGGACTCTAGTTGCACATGAAAAGGAAGTTATGAAGCAAAAATCAAAATTGTCTTTAGGTGGACCCCTTGCACTTGTTTCAAAACAAATTTCGAAAGAAAACAACTGTGAAGAGTCACAAAAAGGTTTGGAAACAAAAAGAAGATCCAAAAAGGTCCTAATGGCAGAAGAAAATCATTCAGATTCAGACTCAGAAGAAGATATCAATGCCTTCGCCAAATCTCTTGCATTAATCACTCATCAGTTTAACAAGAAATTTGGCAAGAAAGTATTTGAAGGAAGGAGAGAGAATGAAGAAAGAAGAAATCCTGAAAGAAGATTTCAACAAGATGGTGTTAGATTTCAACAAGAACCCAGATTCACTCCATATAGTGATCAAAAGGGTACAAACTTCAACAACAATGATGCAACTCAACAATCAAGACCTAAACAATCATTTCAACCAAGGTATCCACAGCCACAGAGATATTTCAAACCTCAAGAACAGAAGCCAGAGACAAGTACTGCCACTCTTCCAACAAATCAAAATGATGGAAGATGTTTCAGATGTGGAAAAATAGGCCATTTCTCTGCAAACTGCAGAGGAAAACTTATCAAAGATCAAGATTACTACAAGAACAAATACAAGTACAACGTAAAAGAAAGAGTTCTTGTAGCAGAAATGGAAGACTGGCTATCTGACTCAACAAGCGACGGCGAGGAAGAGCCTACCAATCTCTGTGGTATGGCTTTTTCAGATGGAAATCAAACTGATGGAGCATCAGAAGACAACTCTGAAAAGGTAAACTCTCTTTACACCTCTGATAGTGATCCTGAAATAGATGCTTTTAAACTAATTAATTAACTTCAAGATCTAGAGCAAAAGTTTCTTGAAGAGAAAAAGAAAAGAGAACAATTGTCAAAAGAGCTCATCTTTTTCAAAAGAGAAAAGAATCTTCTGGAATCAGAAAAGAAAGAAATTTTTCTTGAAAAGACCAAACTTGAAGAATCTCACAAACAAAAAGAAAAAACATTTTCAGAAGAAATAAGAAAAATTGAGAAAGTTTTAAAAGGAAAAGAAGAAGAAGTAAAGAAATCTGAGTATGAAAGGCTCAATTCTATTGCCTTAACCAAATTTTTTCAAAAGGAAAGAGAAATCCTACATCAATCTCTAGATAGAAAAAATCTTCGAATCAAAAGCTATGTTAATGCACAAGGTGTTTTCGACAAAATAAAAACTCAAATGGACTCTCAAGGGCTGGGATTCAATGAGTTGAATTCATTCACTGGATTGGAGAAAACTTCACTTTCTTCCACTTTCCTTATGGGAAAGGTCCAAAGCTTTGAAGGTCCATCTCTGAATAATTTCAAAATAATGAAAACATCAGAGGGATCAAAAGCAAGACCTCTAAATTTCAAAAATACTACATACTCTGAAGTAAAAAACTTTCAAGAATCTATGTTACAAATAAAAGAAGAAACTTCAGAGGTACACTTCACAAAACCTCAGAGCTATGATCCCAAAGAAATTTTCAGATTTGATGCTTTCATCTCAAATGAATCAGAGACATCGGAACCAAGTACCTCTGATACAAGTACTTCTGAAAATGAATCTCATAGTTCACTTAATCCGTATGCCCCTCTGTATTCACCAAAGTCAGATGAAAACATCAGAACTACATTTGAAGATGATGTTAAAAAGATATGGAAAGAAAATGTCATGGAGGACTTAAAAAGAAAAGAAAGCATGAAACGGATCATTAAAGTCTCTAGAACAAAAGAAATTGAAAAACCAATAGAGGTAGATATCTCTATTAAAACTAAGAGAGACTTTCTTGATTCTGATTCAGAATCTGATCAAGAGATTGATGAACATATTTTTTGTAAACCAGAGAATGTAATTCACAAAAAGATAGAAACTGTTGGGTCTGGTATTTTGAATGTTCAAATTTCAATTTTGAAAACCAAAACCAGAATTCCAATAAGTCCTGATTTTGCAAATATGTGTTTACATGCAAAAACGTCTCTAGAACTTGAAAAAGAATTACAAGAAAAGGCAAAGAATAAAACAAACACTTCTAATTCTTACACCTATAAAACAAAAAAATTCTCTCCTGAACAAAAAGGCAAATGGACAAAAATTAACCATATTGATCCTGTTTGTGTAGTAAGCAGCAAAGAAAAGAAGATGTTTTTGATCAAGAAAAAGCAACTTGAAAAGAAGATTGTCTTTCAAGCAAAAAGGAAAGAAGTAGTTAGGGATACATGTAATATTCCTAATGCAAGTTTCAAAAGAAATCAACATGTAACAAATGCTTTTAATAAAAAGAAAAACTTTGCTCCTACTTCTTCTTGTTCTATTAATTGCAACTGCATTCATCTTTTGATCAAACTGAAAAATCATTTCAGAGGATCACATGGTCTTCTGAATCAATCTCTGAAAAATATCTCAGAGACAAAATTTCAACAGAAGACAACAAATGGCAAGACATCAAAAGATGAAATGCCAAAAAGTCATACAAATCCACCAAAGTCTAACAAAAAAGGACCCATAATGAGATGGGTACCTAAGAAACAATAAATGACTTGCAGAATCAGTCAATGCCAATCTGGTACCTAGATTCTGGATGTTTAAGGCATATGACTGGAAATAAGGAACTGCTATCCTCATTCAAAGCAAAATCTGGAGGAGCAGTTACTTTTGGAGACAATGTGCAAGGACAGATTAAAGGATATGGTGAGTTGTCAAGAGGAAATGTTTTAGTATCAAAGGTTGCTTATGTAGATGGATTAAAACACAATCTGATCAGCATAAGTCAACTTTGTGATCATGGTTTTGATGTGAAATTTCAAAGAAAATATTGTGCACTTCTCTACTCAGAATCAGGTCAAGAATTACTAAGAGCAGACAGAAAAGGTAACCTCTACAGAATGAATTTTACCAAAATAAACGACACTGATTCAGAGAAACTTTGTCTTGTATCTCTGAATAGTGAAGAAGTCTGGCTCTGGCATAAAAAGTTTTCACATCTAAACTTTTCCTCACTTGATAAATTCGTTAAACTTAATTTGGTTAAGGGATTACCATCTCTGAAGTTTAACAAAGATCATCTTTGTTCTGCTTGTGAGATGGGAAAAATGAAAAGATCTTCCCATAAAACCAAAAGTGAAAACAACTGTCCTAGACCTCTGCATATGCTACATGTAGACCTCTGTGGTCCTATCTCTGTACAGAGTCTAGCAGGTAAGAAATACATTCTGGTTCTAATTGATGAATTTTCCAGATTCACATGGATAGAATTCATCAGAGCCAAATCTGATGTACCTGATATTTTGATAAGATTGTTGAAAAGATTACAGGTTTTATTCAGCAGCAAAGTTCAGAAACTAAGAAGTGATAATGGAACAGAGTTCAAAAATGCCAAAATCAATTCATATCTATCAGAAGAAGGCATTACTCCTAACTTTTCTGCAGCAAGAACCCCTCAGCAAAATGGAGTAGTTGAAAGGAAGAACAGAACACTTGTTGAAGCTGCAAGAACAATGCTTGCTGGATCTGATCTTTCAACAAATTTTTGGGCAGAAGCAGTGGCAACAGCCTGTTTTACTCAGAACAGAGCTACAATTGTCAAAAGATTTCAGAAAACATCCTATGAACTCATTAACAATAGGAAACCTAATGTTAAATATTTTCATGTTTTTGGATGCAAGTGTTACATTCTGAACGATAGAGAATCTCTTGGAAAGTTTGACAAGAAAGTTGATGAGGGCAAATTCATTGGATATTCTTTAGCCTCAAAAGCTTTCAGAGTGTTCAATCTTAGAACAAGGACCATCCAAGAGAGCATCAATATCACTTTTGATGACAATAAAAGCTCTGAACAACAAGAAAGTCTCTCAACACCTATCTCTGAATCATCAAGAGAATCTGAATTAAACAGAATATTTGAAGATTTCTTTGATGAAGATAACCCAGAAGTAGTCTTCAGAGATAGACCAAGAGAGAATTCAGAAGGACCCCAAGAAACAGGTACAACTCTTTCTGGTCCCTCTGAATTAACACCTTCTGTTTCACCAAATTCAGATCAACAAAGTGAATCAGAAGAAGCTGAAGATCAAAAAGAGGATGATCAAGGAGTGTCTGAAGTAAATCCAGAAACAAATAGTGAAGAAATTCAAGAATCTGCTTCACCATCTCGGGAAACAACTCAGAGACTCTGAACAGCACATCAGAGTTGTCACCAACTGTCATCTCTGAAGCTCAAACTCCACCCCAAATCTTTGCTCCAATCTCTAGATGGACAAAAGATCATCCAATTGATCAAATCATTGGATCCTCATCAGAAGGAGTTAAAACAAGATCTGCAACAATCAATGAATGCTTCTACGTAAACTTTTTGAGCATTATTGAACCAAAGAAGGTAAAAGAAGCTCTTGAAGATCCTCATTGGATTTTTGCAATGCAGGATGAACTTCAAGAGTTTGTAAGAAACAAAGTCTGGACCCTTGTTCCCCTTCCCAAAGGAAAATTTGCAATTGGAACAAAATGGGTTTTCAGAAACAAAAAGGATGAGGATGGAATTATAATCAGGAACAAAGCCAGGTTGGTTGCTAAAGGATATTGCCAAGAAGAAGGTATTGATTATGATGAAACCTTTGCACATGTAGCTAGGCTAGAAGCAATCAGAATCTTCTTAGCCTATGCTGCACACAAAGGATTCAAAGTTTATCAGATGGATGTTAAATCTGCCTTTCTACATGGTAAATTAAATGAAGAAGTTTATGTCCAACAACCACCTGGATTTGAAAGTACAGAGTTTCCTAATCATGTTTATTATTTGGATAAGGCTCTGTATGGACTTAAACAAGCTCCAAGAGCTTGGTATGCAACTCTGTCCACTTTTCTGATTAAAAATGGATTTGACAAAGGCACAATTGATACAACATTATTCATCAAAAGGTACAGAAATGAGATGCTATTAGTACAAATTTATATTGATGACATTATATTTGGCTCTACAAATCAAAAGTATTGTGACAAGTTTTCAGTGTTGATGAAGAGTGAATTTGAGATGAGCCTCATGGGAGAATTAACTTTCTTTCTGGGCTTACAAGTAAAACAAACTTCAGAAGGCACTTTCATAAGTCAAACTAAATATGTCTCTGAAATTTTGAAAAAGTACAAACTCAATGATTCAACTACTATGAAAACGCCTCTTGCCACCGGAGTCAAACTTGACTTTGATCCTTTAGGACAATCTATGGATATAAAAACCTACAGAGGCATGATAGGTTCACTATTATACTTAACTGCAAGTAGGCCTGACATAATGTTTGCAACATGTCTTTGTGCTAGATATCAAGCAAATCCAAAAGAATCTCATTTATCTGCTGTCAAAAGAATTTTCAGATACCTAAGAGGGTCACCATCTTTAGGCCTCTGGTATCCAAAACTTTCTAGTTTTGATATAACAACTTACACTGATGCAGATCATGCAGGATGTAAGCTTGACAGAAAAAGTACCTCTAGGTGCTGTCAATTACTGGGCAATAAGCTGGTAAGTTGGTCATCCAAGAAACAAAACTGAGTTTCAACTTCAACTGCAGAGGCAGAATATGTTGCTGCTGCTAGTTGTTGCTCTCAAGTAATATGGATGAAAACTAAGCTCAGAGATTATGGCCAACAATATGAAAGAATATCCATTATGTGTGATTCAAAAACTGCCATAGCCATCTCTGCAAATCCAGTACAGCATTCAAAGACAAAGCACATTGATGTAAGGTATCATTTCTTAAAAGATCATGTTGAAAGGGGAACAATAGAAATGTATTTTGTACCAACTGATCTCCAACTTGCTGATATTTTCACAAAAGCTTTAGATGAACGAAGGTTCAATTTTTTAATTAGCAAGTTAGGAATGTTGAATATGTCTACCTAACAAGGAAGAAACTCAGAGTCTCTTGATCAAATAATCAGAGCCTCTGAACCAAGTAGCATATTTCAATATCAGTCTCTGATTGTTCTCCAAACACAACAAAAGGGTGAAAAATAAAAAAAGTTGTTCTTTTGTCAAGGGGGAGAAAAAGAACTTTTTCAGAAGACATCTCAGAGTCTCTGAATTTCATCTCAGAGTCTCTGGAATTAAGAAACAGAACTTTTCAGAAGACAACTCAGAGTCTCTGAATTTGATCTCAGATTCACTGAATTTTGTCTCCAGAATTTTCAAATGTCAACTCAGAATCTCTGAATTTTGTCTCTGAATCAAATTAAATTTTTTTCAGAGTTTCTGAAAATGGTCTCTGAAGTCTACTCAGAGTCTCTGAAATTAATCTCAGAGTCTCTGAAATTGAGGATTTTTTTCACAAATCATCTGTCAAGGGGGAGTCAACAACTTTCAAACCAAGACATTCCTCAAACAAGAATCTTTTAATAAATAAGCAATTTTTGATATCATTTGAAATTAAAATTTCAATTTAACTGAACCTTATTATTTCAAGTAATATCTTAAATTACTTCTTAAGGCGAAAGGTTTGTCTAGTCAGCACAAAGAAGATATTCAATTTTTTATTGAAAAAATGGCGCCCCTTTCCTATTTTCTTGGAACCTACATTCGTAGGTACAACAATTTTCAAGGCCATGTGTCACAAAAAGGGATGAGTGAAAGGCCAAACGGCTTTATCCAAAAGGTCAAATCACTGTCGTTTCACCTTATGTACTCGAGTGTATCTTTTTCTAAATTTGGATACAAAACCAATTTAAAATTCGGATATTCATTTTTACAAATTACTCTCGAGCACAATCTCTCTTTCTCTCCAAAAAGAATTTGAACTTCATCTTCTTCACTTAAACTCAAAAATGGCGTCTTCAAATGAATGGTGCAAGCTTTTTCCCAAATCTGGTGAACCTTCAAGATTGTATCGTTTTCCAATCAAAGACAACAATCATATGATTCAGCTTGCTTCTCCCAAATTTGAGGAACAATACGGAGTAATCTGCGAGTTCTTCTCCAACTGTGAACTGACTCAAGCCCTAACTGCTTTTACAAATGAATGTCCACTTTCGTTTGTTCAAGAATGGTATTCATCAAGTCACTACAGCGATGCACATAATGAAATAATCGGCGAGTTCGACATATCTCAAGTTGTAAAATGTAGGATACTCATCAATCCTACTGTTCTAAGAGAAGTTCTCCCACTCCTAACAGCTGAGGAACTTCAAATCACGCGTTTTGAAAAACGCCCAACTTCTGAAACCCTACTACAGTTTATTCGAATGCTAGGTTACAACACTGAAATCACCAAATTGAGCAACTTCCGACGACAACACCTACCACCAATCCGGAATTTCATGTTCTCTGTCCTAAATCGCACTCTAACCTGCAAACTGGGGAGCATGGATCAAGAAACATCAGGAATGTTGTCAATCATGTATGCCCTATTCTTCAATCGCAACTTGGACATGGTCGGCATAATCTTTGATATGATTCTGACATCAATAGAGAAGAAGAACAAATGTTTGGCAAAGGACCCTGAATAAACGACCCAATCATCCAAAGTTCCTTCAATAACTTTCCCAAGATTTCTACCTCTAATCATCCATGCTGCGATCGAGAAGCTTCATATTTTGATTGCCCCTGAACAACCCAAAACTCCATTCTACATAATGAACAACTTCAAACCGACGATTCTATCTGAAGGCTATCCAGAAGCAAGGAGGATCCCTCACCACATACTGAATCAGGTAAATCCTCAATCTGTAGCCTTAGCTTCTTATCTCAGTGTTGCCCAAGGACTAGAACCAGTTCTGGGAACCCCAACACACTTAGGTCCTGAACCTGGAATGGAGAGTAAGAGCATCTCGGCTTCAGAGGGATCTGAGGACCCTGAAGTACAGAGCTCTCACAAGAGTGAACCAGAGGGTACTCTTGGTAGAGAAACCGAAGTTGAGAGAGATGACAGAGCACCGGAAGGGGCTGTCAATGAGGAAGTAATGGAAGAAACCTCATTTGCTAGTGTAGAGGATAGCTCGACTAGCTCTGAGGAAAGTGAGGATGAATCTTTAGAGACTAGCTCTGAAAATTCTCAGAGGGAAGAGAGCAAGTCTTCTGACTTAGAGAAACCTGAGAGTTCTTCCCCTTCCAAACAAAAAGATGCCTCAAGGCACATATATTTTAGGACACCAACCCCATCTCCCAGTACAACCACACAATCTAACCTACCTGATCCAGAGGTAATGGTTATTGAATCAGAGGTGCACACCTCGAACCCAAACCAACAAGCCACTTCAGAGGTACCTTTTTCCACCTCTGAAGTTCACATAACTGAGGAAACTCAATTTCTGGATAAGCCCTCTTCACAGGACTTAGCCAATACTTTAAGTACTCAGTTGCCTCAGAGTACATCAGAAAATCCTACACATGATGTTGCCTCTGTGGCTCATCTCTCACCCTTTAGGATATCAAGAAGTAGTTGTCCAACTCAGGGACAATGGCTTGACCTACAAAACCAAGGATTGACTTGCCTGGATCGCAAGATCAACTCCCACGTTCACTTCCAGTCCTCTGAATCTGAGGAGGAGGACTTGGATGAGAACAGAACACTCAGAGATGATTCTCCGGAACATCAAAGATTGAGTGGAAGTCCTTCCAGAGACAACATCAAAACAGCTCTGAACGAAGGCTCCTCTGAACTCGAGGAAAAATTGGCTACATGTGTTGTAACCAATGTACCCCTCTCTGAACTTCTCACTAAATCTGAGTTCCAGAGATTCTGTGAGGAAGTCAGAGGCTCCATGAATGAGCATAACTTTCAGAGAATTGACGGTTCAGAGACCTCTGCTCTTCGCTCTGAAAACACAAACCTCAGAGCAGAGGTTTCCACTCTGAAGACCCAACTTTTGGACTCCTCAAACAGAATCCAAGAGTTGGAACAAGAACTGTTCAAACAGAAGGCTGAATCATCCCTGGAGGTAGTCGCTCTTAAAGTTCAGAATGCTGCTCTTCAAAATCAAGCATCTACAACCATCGATGTTCAGAAAGCTCTACAAGAACTAAGGGAAGAGGTAGTAGCCACCAGATCATCATCACTCTCAACAGATCAAATGGCCTCTATCTCTGACCTCATCAAAGCAACAATTCAAGCTTCTGTACTAACTGTCAGCGCACCATCAGCAACACCACAGCCACCACCCCGGACTTCTGAAGACCTCATCACCAAAAGTGATCTGGCCTCTTTCAAATCAGCAATAATGAGCAGAATGCTCACTTGTTCTTCCAAGATCTCTACAATTGCTCAGAAGCAGGTCAAAGCTACTCTGGAACTTCACAACTATAAATCAGAGGACCAGATTGCTGAAATCAGAACTGCTGCTTAAGAGGCAATTGAATCCATTCAGAAGACACTTCTGGATCCCAAAGGAAAAGGAATCGCTGAACCAAGCTCTCCCAAATACAAACGCAAGTTTTCTGGTGGGACTTGTAGCGATGCAGTGAACAAAGCCAGATTTGATGATTCTGAGGATTCAGATGATGATGAGCACTCTGACTCACAAAATAGGGAGATCAGATATAAAACCGGGCACACCTTTAAAGCTGCTCCCTATGCACAAGTTCAAGAGAAGGAACCAGAGAGGAACACCACCTCTTCTGATGAAAACCGTACTTTACAATCATTCACAGCACCAGTCATACTTTACGCCTCATCAACACCAGGTGTTCCAATCACTCCAGTTACTGAAGCAACTCCAGAGAAAATTGGAGCTCTGGAAGAAGAAGAACAACAAGTTGTAGACTTTTCTACATCCTCTGAAGATGCATTCTCATCACCCGAAAGACAACCAATGGTGATGAGAGATGCCTTTGAGTCAGAGTCTGAGAAAGAATAGAAAGATTCTGAAAGAGAGGAAGAAGCTGCTGGAGATCAGATCGAAGTAATTGATGTCGAAGAGTATGTTTTCAAAAATACTCAACCTCATCATACCTCAACAGCTTTAGAATTAAGAGAATCTCTAGAGATAGATGGATATATCTCTGAACAGCCTTCAGAGATAACTCAGTCACAGCCCAAGGACAAAGAAACCATGGTTGTTGATGAACAGGATCCTCAAAAGAATCTTGTTCAGAAGACAAGCATCGGTTTACCAGCCAAGGTATTCACTCATCCTCCCACATTCTTAGAATCCACTCCTGAAGCATCAATAGAAGATCACTTTCGGCATATCTACTGTGAGTTCAATATGGAAAACACTCAAGTAATCCCTCTAAATCCAAGAATCAGAGAGGACATGCCAGACTACGAACGAAGATTTATACAGGCAAAGACATCACCAAGAAAGGCGGTTCTCAACGATGCTCCAATAGTAAAAGTTGAGAAAATCTCTGAAAAGACATTCGCCTTCAACAAATTCATATATAGGCATTATGTGGTGACTCGATCTGATCAGAAGATTTACGAGTTCAATGATAATGATCTCGTAAATCTAAATCCGTATGATCTCACTCATCTATATGCCTATTGCTCTGCGAGATACGATTCAGGAAGAAGGGAAATCAGAATGAGCATGGTTGAAGTCAGACGGGCAATGGAAGCTTACATCAAACACAGAGCCAAACGTGACTTTCAGATTGCTCTGAACTTGGGTGAAGAAAAGCTTCAAGTGACTGAACCAGAGGAAACCATTGAAAACCTGGACAAACAGAAGACTGGATCAATCATTGAAGAACCTCTGGGTTTCATATACAGAGTGAACCAAGAGAAGAAAATCTTTCTAGATTCGCAAGTAGAAAAGTATTCTGATGAAACCTTGAAAGGAATACAGAAGATGATTCATGTAAAGCAAGAACGGCACAGAGCAGACCTACTGGCAAAACTAGACTTGGAAATTGGCTCAATGATTAACTTCAGAGAGCTCATCATGAAGTTTCATAGGATATGTTCTAGTGATAGGTTCTGATTACTTGTTGAATATTATTCTCTTTTGTAATTCCAAATTCTTATGAGAAGTAATATTTAAAGAGGATAACTTTCTCCTCTTCGCTTTCTAGTTTAAATGTTCAATGTGTTCTTTGTTTATTTTCAGTACTTAGGGGGAGATTGTTAGCCCCAAATCTGAACCAATGAAAGTATTGAAAATAACTAAGTCTTCATCTAAAGACTTTCAAGGGAAATCAACAAGTCTGTCTCTGAAGTTAATTCAGAGTCAGTCTGAAGAAAGCAAGTTTGTCTCTGAAGTCAATTCAGAGTCAGTCT
Source organism: Arctium minus (assembly GCA_954870635.1). Taxonomy (NCBI): domain Eukaryota; kingdom Viridiplantae; phylum Streptophyta; class Magnoliopsida; order Asterales; family Asteraceae; genus Arctium; species Arctium minus. The sequence goes on from OX941087.1 coordinate 61,036,145, forward strand.
GAAGAAAGTATGTATATCTCTGAAGTCAATTCAGAGACAGTCTCTCAGAAAGACATCAGAGAGACCCTCATCAGAGATCCTACTTCAGAGCTCTGAAGATGTTCACTCTGAATTGATGACAAAGAAGAACAGATGACACGTCACCTTGTGATAAGATTTACTTTCTAGAGTAGGTCACTGTTCAATCATGTCTTGTTCTTACCTCTTAGGTAAGACACTGTTCAATATCTTGATCTTACCTCTTATGTAAGATATTGTTCAAGCCATGCTTCTATTTGTCAGATAAGTACACTATTTACTTTATGGTCCTATAAAAAGGACCATCACCTTATTGTTCAAAGTGTGCTTAAGAAGTCTTATAACTGATAATATAAGTTGAATATTTTATTGAAGAATATCTTGTTTATCTATTATTTGCTTTATGAACTGTGATATTTGAATCTCCTTTGATATTAAACTGCTTCCGCTGTTATTACTCTTATTGTTTATATCATTATTGTGAGATTAAATCTGGGATCCCACATGTGTGTTAAGTGAAAAGTTGATCTTGTTTGGTACGAAAAGTGTAGAATTCACTCATTGTTGTGAGAATTCTATACTTAGAAAAATTTTGGAACTTTTTCTGAAAAACTTTCAAGTTTGACTTTTAAGTCAAGATTTCTAATTTTTCTGACTAACGATCATTTCAAGCTACTTAATTTCAGATCTTAATATGTCACAAGGATATAGTTTTGAATTTAGACAGATGAACATCTCTGAGGCTAAAGCTAATCTAAAGCATCTTGATGGAAAGTTGTCAATTTATACTAAGATGGCTAATGACTTCTCAAGAGAAAACTCAAAGATTAAAACTGAGAAAGCTGAGTTGCAAATCAAAGTCTCTGCTCTTGAATTGGAAATAAAAGATATGAAAACCAAATTTGAAAACCCAAATCTTAAATATAACACCCAAAAATTTAGAGTAAAATTAAAATTTGAAAATTCGGTAATATGACGTTTGTAATTGGAACCCAAATGGGTAAAAGTATGAAAACGTTTACAAAACCTATGACGAATATGAAATCAACAACAAACTAATCTAAATAAATTCTATCTAGATTACATCGGTTGTCAACCCAAATTTCCAAAATAATGTAATTGTTTATACGCCAAGACTCCAAATATCTATCGTCTCAAAAATGCCTCAAAAGCCCACGCTCGTCACTCAAACCTTCGACATCCCACCGCTATGGGAACCTGTTATACACGTCATTTGATAAAAAGTGTTAGGCTTAAAGCCTAGTGAGAACATACAGTTTATATAATAATTGGGAAATAATTTAATTGCAAGCAACAAGTAATCTTTTTCAAATAGGTTGAGTTTACAATGAAATAACAATCACATAGTGACCTTTCGGTCCAAACTACATCTTGCGATGACGGGGGAGACCCGATTTCCAAGGATCGTGGAGGAAACACAAAAGTAAGCCACACTCCGAGTTGTGAGCTCAATACTTGGACCCATAGCCACAAACAATGCCGACACCCGAGAATCCAAGTCATACTCATTCACTAGGATTACATTTATGGCCCATAGCTAGTAACCGATCCCACATAACCGTACCAAATTTCCTCCGAGGACCCAATGTCTCAACTAGTTACAAAGGGAAAAACGTCCCAAAATAAGCCAACTCAATACCTATGGATCCATTAGTAATAGTCTAGACTTGTCACAATTACATTTGTGACCAATTATAATCAACCATATAGCTCTTAGTACCAATCATTTCCCAAAATACATTTCTTTGTAGAAATAACACCAAGTAAAACCCAATTCATTCAAGAGCCACATAGTGACCATTTCCCATTCCCTTATGTTATTCCTAGTTTTTATGTGCAATATTAACAAGATGAACAATAGATTTCAATATCAAAACTCGTATGTCATTGATCTAACATGAATAAATTACAACATCTCTCTCTACTTTCTCTCACTAGAAATGTAGAATATGATACTTCAAGATACATACACTGATAATCTCTCTACTCCTCTTTACAAAGTACAAAGACAAATGGTATTTATACCACAAACTATTACAAGGAACAAATAACTAAACTAACACATTGACTTTGGTTGACTTTGACTTTCCACTTTAAGAAACTTTGACTTTGCAATCTTGAAGGCTTTGACTTGAGCTTTAGACTTCTACTCTAGATGATCTTGAAGACAACAATTTGTGCTCTAACATTCTCCCCCTTTGGATTCAAGATCATCTCCAAAAATATATGCATTCAAACTCCCCCTTTGGATTCAGATTAAATTTCAGCATCAAAGAACAATCTCCCCTTTCGAATAAACTTGTACTTCTTTTCAAATGAATTTCATCTTTAAAGCACGTTCTCCCCCTTTCAAGAACATTCTCCCCCTTTTGGATAAAAACTAATCTTCTCAGGCAATCAACATTCTCCCCTTATTGAGATGAAAAATTGATAATCTTCTCTTGAATATTGATCTCCCCTTCTTGTGATCTTTAATATTCTCCCCCAAAGACTTTGACAAACATCATCATCTTTAGCAAAGAAATTATCTTCATTTGTAGCTAACTTTTCTCTTTCCAAAATTATCTTCAAATAAAATTTCTTGAACTTTTTTGACTTCCTAAAATTTCTCCTCATATCTCTGAAAATGAACTTTCACAAACTTTCATTTCTTGACAATTTCTCCCATATATAACATTTCTTGACTATTATCCCAAATCCAAACATTTAACTTCCTCAAAATCAAACATTTCTTGATCATCTCCCCCTTTTTGATGATGGAGATCATGGAAAGGATCAAAACTTCTTCAAGAAATGTCATCATTTTATGATCATGATCTTTCCATATGAGCCTCTGAACATCCGTTAATTCATAATGTATTCATCTGAATCTTTTCAAATTCAGACAAATAAGAATGTAACCCTGAATCAACAAACGAATCAGTTAATATGCCTGTAAGTAACAAGAAGTCACTTAGTACAACGAATGTACTATACAAGGAGTTTTATTGATGTTCACTCCCAGGTCTTCCATTCAATCATCGAATAACACAAGATTATTCTATGAACGTTTCGACAGAAAAAAACAAATTTTCTGTGGGTTCGTGATTATGTATGAAAGAATTAAAACAAGAATGTTAATCAGGCTCAAAATGTGTGAACCATTGTAACAACAATAGTATTACACGGACTCAATTGTGCATGATCGAAATGCGAAGGTGGGGCAGACTTCCTTCTTTTTCAATATCCAAATCTTCCGAATGAAGACAAGATAGAATATGTGTTGCGTCCCGAAGAAAAATTGAAACATCTCTTTGTTGAGAAAGAAATGAGTAGCTGGTGGGGTTTAAAGCAAGAGTTGGCATAGGCTAGTTGTCTGTTTCAATGATGTTCACGAAAGAATTGTGAAACAACAGTAATAAGGCAGCCCAGCTCAGAAAAAGTTGGTGCAGAGTTTGATATTCTTTTACTATGATCTCTCACCCTCTTTCTTTTTATCATGTAAGCTCACTTCTAACCAACTTCTCTTTTCATTGTATCTCAGCACACACCCACACTCAGATATTGACCCCTCGCCTATCGATCACTCAAGAATAACTTCTTGGGTAGGAAACACTGGTTAACGTGAATCCAAAGAAGTTTTATTAAGCTTACACAATTCCCATGTATATTGTCCTAAAAGCAAAATGTTGCTCAATTGGTTTAACTTTTCAGTTAAAGCACAGTATAAAATACATGTCAGAGATATGTATGCTCAGCAAGATAATCATGAAGATTTGAGCATTTTAAAAGACTTGTTTGAGAATCTGACAATGTATGGAAAATATCAAATATGAATGATTTATCATCAAAAGCTTAGGTCATGAAAATTTGGATGTTGTCTATAAGAACAATTATAGACATTCTTGAAAAAATGTTTTGAATGAAATAACGCTCAACAAACTTTGAATATCTAACGGGGTGTCTTACCATCGAAAATTATGTTCAATTTTGAGACATGGTAAGAACATACTCAACAAAAGTACTAAACCGGTGTGTGAGAATACTTGACAGTATATACAAAAGATAATACCCAAGTATTAATCTTTGGAAACACATGGTTAGTTAACAATAAAGCCCATATCCGAAAACATTTAAAAATCACACTTCAAAATTCATGAAATCGTTTTGAGAATAAGAAGTTGTGTGAACGTTTAAGCAAATTGTTTTCATAGTTGAAAGTCGTCCATCTTTCAAATATGTATGAGATTAAGATTAGAATAATCCTTACGCTCAGCTTGAATCTCATGAAGTCATCCTCAAAGTCATGATAGATATGATCATGTAAGTTCCCCCTCAAAATCTGCATTCAATCAAAAATTCGTCAAAGTACATAGTCTTATTCACAAACTTTATTGAAAACTAAAGACATGAAAGCAGTAAAACTTTTAAGAACGAGTTCTGATCAGATGTAATCAGAAGTCAATTACTCCCCCTGAAAATATGCATTCGCAATATTATCAATAGAGGTAATATGTATACTTCCCCTTGAAGGTTGATCATCTCTTTTGATGCATCGGAGTACACTTTCTTTTGATCGTTGTAGTATGAGTCCTAAACTGTTATGTTTAGAAGTCAAACTTGATCTTTGAGGTACGAGTCCTAAATTGCTTTGCCTAGAAGTCAAACTCTTTGACATTGAAGTCCGAGTCCTGAGCTGATTTACTCAGAAGTCTAACTTCTTAACATTGAAGAACGGGTCTTGAACTGTGTTATCCAAGAACCATAGTTCCTTTACTCCCCCTAGACTTGAGGTGCCTGCAACACAGATGGATCTTTTGGCTTTGGTACCCATTGGTATTTGGGTCCATGTTTGTTAGTTACAGTTCTATTAGGAGTAATATAGTAAGAACCATACCAGTAATGATCAGAAACTTTATGAACAAAATCATTTACATGACATTAAGAACAATAGCTCTTCTTTTGACCTAACCTGAGTAATTGATTTCTAGAATAAACAAAATCAGGTTAACCTTTTGAAACATTGTTCTTCTTAGCATTGAGTGTATGCCCAAAAGATTTTTGCTCATTCTTCTCATCAGAAATTGCTTTCACTCTCCAAACTAACTTCTCATTTCCATTTCTTTATCTTCTAAATGTACCTGAACCATCCACATTTCGATCATAGAAAAGGTTAGTAGTACGAATCTGATCTTTTGAATTAACTGACCTTTTTGTGGAAACAGTTGTATGATATGAACTTGATGTTGTCTTAAATGAGCATTCTGAATCAGCTGAATCATCTCTAGGTATTTGAAGAATTGAATCTGGTGTCTTCTGCTCAGTCAAAACCACCTTAGAGACAATATCTTTAAGTTATGTTATCTTGGAAGATAAATTGTTCATTTCTTTGTAGAGTAAGTCAATCTTTTTCTTTAATTCAGACTTCGCATTCTCTTCATTCATAACAGTTGTTGACAGTTCATATAGTGACTTTGTAAGCTTATCAATCTCAGTCTCAAATATCTTCCTTTCTTCTTCAAAATCTTTCTCGACATTCTTTCTTTGATCAGATAATTCTTTGAAAAATCCAACAATTTTCTTCTCAACTACCTTCTTATCCTTCTCAATCTCTCTTCTCTCTTTTTCCAACAGGACTTCTAACTCATAAATCTTTTCTTTGAAAGATTTTCCTTCACATCCAAACTCAGCTTTCTCTTTCTTAATTCTGTCTCTTTCAACAATTATAACCTTTTCAAAATATGATACTTGTTTTGAGAGCTTTGCACATTTCTGATCAACTGCTTTCTTATCTTCAAATGTCTTTCTAGAGAACTCAGAGAATTTCTATGCAAACCTTTTCTTTTCCTTTTCAAATTCATCTATGTTTTTGGTAATATGTTGTTCCAACTCTGAAACCAACATCTATGCAAAATCCTCAGATTTTGCGAGTTCTTGAGGTTTTCATGCGAGTTCTTCAAAATGCGATCCAAAAACACTTTAATCAATCCAAAAACCCATCAATTCTTCGAATTTGAGTCTGAAACTTCACAAATTTATCCACGAACATTGCAGGAATCGATTACAAATACTGAATTACAATCAAATTGACTCAACTATACATTTTGAATCTGATACAGTGCGTAGAACTCGTATGTTCGAAAAATCATAAAAATTCAAAATCAGACCAAAATTACAATGCAATTATGACTCAAATTGATACAAATCTATTCCATGATGCTAATCGATCAATATACAACCAAAAAATTCACACAATTACAGTACATAAATCGAAAATCAATCAAAAGTCAGTGAAAACAAGGTGTGTAGGATATTCATGATGATTTCAATCGAACTCTGCTCTGATACCAATTGTTATTCCCAGTTTTTATGTGCAAGATTAACAAGATGAACAATAGATTTCAATATCAAAACTCATATGTCATTGATCTAACATGAACAGATTACAACATATCTCTCTACTTTCTCTCACTAAAAATGTAGAATATGATACTTCAAGATACGTACACTGATAATCTCTCTACTCCTCTTTACAAAGTACAAAGACAAATGGTATTTATACCACAAACTATTACAAGGAACAAACAACTAAACTAACAAATTGTCTTTGGTTGACTTTTACTTTCCACTTTAAGAAACTTTGACTTTGCAATCTTGAAGGCTTTGACTTAAGCTTTAGACTTCCACTCTAGATGATCTTGAAGACAACAATATGTGCTCTAACACCTTACATAGAATCTTTTCAAAACACTCTTCTCATGTTTATATCATTTTAAGGTGGTCATTGACCCCAACAACAATAACCCATTTATTTCTTTGCAAAAGTTCATCTTACCAAATAACTCTACCATAATATGAAAATCATGAATATGACAAGGTAAGTTCCTTAAAATAAACCACCATAAAAATATACATCTAAAACCACATTTTACATCATATAGGATAAAACTCTTCATTTTAGTTAAAAATGATAAAAACCCTAAAATCTCCAAAATACAAAGTTAGGTCAACATCATTTCAAGTATGTATATAATCAAGGAGAAGTTTAGGAGTTTAAAATGTAATGTTTTGACATGTATAAACTTTAAGAAAAGGAAGTATGAACTCACAATATGGGGTTTATCAAAACCCTAGATGGAGGAGATGACACTATCACTTGAGGATGAAGATTCTTCACAAGGAAAACATTTACAATCACCATAACAACAAACATGTTGGTCCCGAAGGTGCTTAACAAGTTTGTAGAAGGGGGGGTTGAATACAAACTCAGAATTTTTAAGTTTAATAAATTGTTTATTGATAAATCAAATTACAATTTACAAGTTCATTGCGGAATAAGATTAAGTAGAACCTAATCAAAACAAACTTAATAATCACTAAGAAGGGTTGCACTAGAAGTAGAGAATGGGGGATTAGGAGAGTATAGAAAGCAAGGGTTTCTATATTTTTAGAGAGATGAAGGCTTAGGGCAACTCTCATATGGAGTTGAAATCTTTCTATTTATACCTGCTGCATTAAATGCATGGCAGAGCACTTTACACGTGTCCTTTATTGATTGGCTGCATGGGTCTGACTTTAGGAGACATGCTTTAGGAGACAATCGTACGATGTGCGCAAGGGTAAGACAAAAGAAACTTGAGGCATAAGCTAAGTGATCGTCAATCGTTGAATATCTCTTCCTTCAGAAATATAGAGAAGTTCAGCTATCGCTGAAGCTTTTCCTCAGATTTCTTTGCGTGTGTAGACTTGTCTTGGCTTCACTGATATCCGCATCAGGTCATGAGTAGACTTGTCTTTGTTCAGCAGCTTTGTCTTCAATTCAGCAGTGAAAATCTTTTGTCGCGAAACATGTCTTCGAGGGATTACGTCTAACTATTTACATGAGAAATCATCAATGATACTGAACATACTTAGTATTTGATCGATGATAGTGAAACACTTATACATATGAATGTTTACCAGAAAGATCATCAGTGATAACTGAACAGACTCAGTATGATCGTTGATGATGAAACACTTATACATAATGTTAAACATAATTTTCACTAAGTATAGAAAAGGATCATTATCAAATCACTGAGAGAGTATGGATCAACAATCTCCCCCTATTTGATGATGACAAAGTAACTATGAAGAAAATTACTTTAATGTCAAAATAAAGGATAATCAGGACTCACAACATACACGTCCCAATTACTATTTTGAGGGATCTTTTACAGTACTGATAGAGTTAAGTACTTCACTGAATTTTCATTAATTCAAAGAAAGAATTACAAGAGAGATGAAAATTTGAGTACAAGTGAAGAGCTAACTATTGTAAGTCTAACTAACAGATTACAAGAAGTAAGAAAAAAAATCTATCAGCTATCTAGATAGGATTGTAGGACCATGATCATGTAATCAGGTACTTCTTCTCCATTTTGCTTTCGACCAGCTGATTCTTGTCTAATGATTGTTTTAATCGGTTTAGATAGTGGAGAATAGGTACACCATAAGCACAAGAGATCCTTGAGATGATTAAGAGGACATATAGGAATCTCAGAGACTCTTTGGAATCTGAGTTGACCTTCATCATCGTTGAAGAAGACTCCAAAAGGATTTTTCAGCACTTGTCCTGCATTGAATGGTCCACTAAGAGGCAGGGATAGATCAAGAACCGAGAGATCAGGAGGAGGCCCAAACAATGCTTTTTTTGAGAAATTGATGGAGGTGTCGTTCTTGATTGCAGTGACATTATCAGAGGAGGAGGAGGAGGCAGGCTTTCTTTTGGATTGCCTTGGCTTTGGGGTAAGAGCAAAAGGCACTTTTAATACAGCAGTAACTCTGTTGAGGAGGGATTAAACGATACCTTCAACATAGCCCCTATAGGTTGACTTTGATTTCTTCAGCGCTTCTTTCAACTCTAGCCATTCCATGTAGCCAAAGCTTTCAAGTCTTGATACGAACATTGCCTTTACGCTTCCATCCTCTCTGGTTATCTCCATTGTAACTGATAGACGGTCCTTCTTCTTTCTCCTACAGTTGACAGCGGCTATGATCTTCATTGGGTCAGAACGATAATCAATCTTCTGTTTGCACCATTCAAGTGTTTTATCGTTGACCTCTTTTTCTTTTAAGTGCTCCTCTTCAATCTCTTTTAGTAGTGCAGCTTGAACCTTCACTGGATTTTTCTTTAGTTTCTTATCTTTGAACTGAGAAGACCGAACCTTGAGAACTAGAGTCGCATCTTGTTGGCATTCAGAAATCAGCTTCTCAGCTCAGACAGATTCTTCGATCTCAACTTGCGTCAGGAAGTCAAGCTCTTTTGATGAGGATTGAAGAGGGATCTTTAACCGCTGACTCTCTAGGTGAGAAATCATCTATTTTCTTCTTTTATTCAGTTCCTCCTCTGACCATTGAGTTGGTCTAGAGGTCCTTCCTGGATGGTGCAGGGCTTCTTCTTCTTCTTCTTTATCAACCTCATTTAAGGAGGTTGTGATTATTTGATCTTCAGCTGATGGAGCTGGGATTATTTGAAGTTCAGTTCCCTTAAGCAGGGGAGAGAACTGACTGATCAAAAAGGAAAAAGGAGTTAGTGTTTATTTAGAAGAAGAAAGATAAAGGCTAGAATGAAATAGAAGAAAGATAAAGTCTAGAATAAGATAGGGGTTTGGTGGGAAAACAAGGAGAGAGGAACAAGGGATAGGCATACCTGAGAAGGATTCACCCTCTCAGATGGTTAAACAAGTTTCAGGTTTCCCTCGGCAGCTATTCCCTTCTGCTTGCCTTCGGATGAGGCACTTGAAGCTGCTTCCCTTATCCCCCCTGCTTCAAAAAGAACAACGCCTTTGACAGTGGGTGTTGATGAGGCAGTTGTAGCTAAGAACCAAAGAGACTGGTCCTCTTCATCATCATCTTCATCAACAGCAGCAGCATTGTCTTTCTCTTGATCAGGGAGATCAAGATCTTCATATTCTTCCTCTTTCTCTTCCTCTTCATCTTCTTCTTCATCAACCAGAGCTAGTGAAGAAGAGGGAGGATCTTGAACTTCTGCCGCTGAAACCTTAGCGACCTTCTCCATTTTTTGAACCTCGACTGCAACTATATTTTGTTCATTTGATTTATCCCCCTCTTTGTCAGCATCAGAATGGGGGAGTTCAGCAGCGTTGTATATAGCCTCAGCAGCAGGCTTAGAACGGACTTCAACCTCCAAGCGATCCAGACGACCTTCAATAATAGGAATCTCTGAAGTGGCCTGATGAATGAATTCAATGGCGACATTCAGTGTTGTACGATCATTATCCGTGAATGAAGGTGTTGGTGCAGAACCTGGTTCATTCAACTTGTTCAGGACCTGATTTAGCAGAGCTGTGCAGGAGTCAATCTTCGAAGAGAGACCCTTAACCTTAGTTTTCAGAGAGCCAAAACGTCCCTGTAGAAGTTGAACTTGTTGATGATTAACCACCAAGTCCTCCTTTATTTTGACAATATCTCCCTGAAGAGTCGTGATCTGAGAAGTTTCAGCCTTAGACGTAGAAGTAGCTGTAAGTCTTTTCAGGTCCTCACCATCTTGTTGACATCGCTGGTGTTGGTGTTGATAGAGGAGGAGAGAGAGTCCACCCTGTCAGTGAGTTTGTTGACGTTGGCGTCAATAGTACCCAAAGTAGGACATGAAACAAAAGTTAGTGGTTGAGCATAAGGATGCTCAGGCTTATATGGAAAGGTGGGAGAAGTGTATATGTGTTTAGGAATACCTGATAGATCAAACATGTTGTAGAATTGCATATCTCCTTTAAAATTTTGAGGAGTTGTTTGAGTACCAGGTCCTAAGGATGCATCATGAAGAGGTTGTTGTGAAATGTGGGGAGGGTTAATGACCAAAGAAATAGTAGAAGAAGAAGGAGTAATGGGGATAGAAGTAGAAATATTACTTATGATAGTAGGATTTACCTCAGTTTGTGGAGCTAGAGGCATTGAGAAAATGGGTGTTGTCACAGGTGCAGTATCAGGTATGGTCATCACTGACATTGTTGTTGTAGCAGATGATGTGGAGGAGATACCCACGAAATCATCCAAAATAGTTTGTCAGGAAACTACTTCAGGTATTGTTCCTGAAGGAGTTGACTCCTTGGTCTTTCTGGCCTTTTTAGAAGGACCAGAGAGCAGTTGATTAACGTTTGGAAGGGGTGGTAGTGGTAGGGGTAGCAGAAGAAGAAACCTCCTGTGTGGCCGCTGAAGTAGAAGAGTGGAGAGAGAGGCGAGAACGTAAGGTAGAGATACTTACCTCGTTGTCAGCTGGCTTGATCTCAAGCGCTCGTTGACCGACCCTTGAGAAGCTACCATCATCAGTGGTAGGATATTTCTTATCAAGTAGGAAGTGAAGGAAGGCGTAGATGAAGAGAACATAGGGAATCTTAGGATCCCTTTCAATCTTTGATAAGAGATCATCAAAGATTGCACCTGCGTAGTCGTAGTGCTTGTTGGCGATCACTGAGTAGCCCATTTGCAGCTGCATTTTGCTGGCCTGGTCCAGCGAACCTATCTTGCAACTCATACTTTGAATGATATGAGTGAAGATGAAGTTGAGATACGAAGGCATGTTTGCCTTCTGAATCTTGGCCAGGTTCTTGTTTGGAATTTGGGGGCGAGGCTTGTTGTCCCATGAGTATGCCATGTCATGCAAGAAGCGGATGAGTTCAGCGTCAGTGGGGAGGAGGTCGAAACCAGTGTTGGTCTTTGCAGGGAATAGAAGATCCTTGCGGAGACCAAAAGCAGTAAGAAACTCGGGGCCATTTTCAGTAATGAAGGAGATGGCAGGGACCACTTCTCCTTTCTTATTTGTCATAGTGGTCTTATCAACTGTGAACCAGAATTGTTGAAGGAGTGTCTTGGAGGGCTTAGGATCAACAGTGAGTGCATAGGCTATGCATGACTGTTTCAGAAAAGCAGCAGCTTCCACCAGATGTGGGTATTTGTCAGCGCTGAAGTCCAAACGGGCCAGATGGTTGTTCTTGGGAATTTCAGATTCAGTCAAAGCAAACTTAACATTTTTGGAAGCAATGAGGGTAGCTTGGGCCATGTCTGAATAGAAAGAAGTAGAGTAGTATAAAGAGTTTAGAGTCTAAAAAACAATTAAAATTTTAACAGTTTCTGTTTTTAGAAAGAAATATAGAAAAACAAAGTTGTTTTTTAGAGTAAAACAGTGTTCTTTATGAGAAAGAAAGAACATTTTGAAAAACCAAATGTTTTTAGAGTAACTTAAAATCAAAAGAAATGATTTTAATGTAAGAAACATCTTAAAGTCCAAAATAAGAGAATATTTAGGATTTAAAAGTGTTTTTAAGATGAAAGAATGGGAAGAACAAAAACCTGATAATCTTGAAGATTTAAAGATTAGTGTTTTTGTCTGCTTGAATGCCTTGAAAGCTTTTTCTTGCTTAGGAAGTTTAAGTGAGCGTAAAAGATAAGAATGGAAAAAAAGGCATTCCTTTTATACTATGAGAGAGAGGGAATGAGGCGGGAAAACAAATGCTCATCATGACATGGACACGTCCCACGAAGTTGATTTGATAGAATTACAACAGACGAATGTGTCAGAGGAAAAGGCATGTCATGGATTTTCGGTTCAAATGACGTCATAGGAGAGAGAGAAAAAAATGTTTCATTTGCCTTTTAGAAAGTATCTCTGAAGAAAAGTCAGAGATAGGTTTTATTTTGAAAGAATCTACGATAGAAATTCAGAGAAAATTTTTCTTTCCAAAGGATCACTGATGAGAAATATCAGTGATAAGATTTGTTTATCAAAAAGCTTTTAACCACTTGAAGTAAATCAGTGATTGAAGATTTGATTTTTGAAAAACGTCTTACTGAAAGAGATATTCAGCAATAGAGATTTAGAAAACTTACCTTAGAGTTAGAATATTTAATCATAGATTACATGATGAAGTGTAACATATTATCACTGATATAATGCCTGAGAGTTGAAGAGTTAATCTTCAAGATTCAGCATTCCAAGCTCACTTATGAGAAAGTTAAATATTGTCTCATCAAGAGGTTTGGTGAACAGATCAGCAAGCTGATAGTCAGTTGGAATAAAGTGAAGTTCTATGTCACCATTCATCACATGATCTCTAATAAAATGATATCTGATCTCTATGTGTTTCGTCTTTGAATGTAGTACTGGATTGTTTGCTATAGCGATGGCACTAGTGTTGTCGCAATAGATTGGAATCTTTGATAGTTGAAGGTCATAGTCTAATAGTTGATTTCTCATCCATAAGACTTGAGCACAACAACTTCCAATGGCTACGTATTCAGCTTCAGCTGTGGAAGTGGAAGTGGACACTGAATTTTGCTTTTTACTTGTCCAACTTACCAGCTTTCCTCCTAGAAGTTGACATCCACCAGTAGTACTTTTTCTATCGAGTTTGCAACCTGCAAAATCACTATGTGAATATCCTGTTAGATCGAACCCTGAATATTTGGGATACCAAAGACCGAGGTTAGGAGTTCCTTTCAGATATCTGAAGATTCGCTTTATAGCGATTAGATGGGATTCCTTGGGTTCAGATTGATAGCATGCAAAAAGACATGTAGAGTACATGATGTCAGGTCGGCTCACTGTAAGATACAGCAGGGAGCCTATCATTCCTCTATAGGCAGTGACATTAACAGGTTTTCATGTTGGATCCTTGTTTAATGTCAGAGGAGGTGCCATAAGATTTTTCATCGCTGAAGTTTGAGTGAGATCAAACTTCTTCAGCATGTCTTTAACATACTTACCTTGGTTAATAAATGTACCTTTTTCAGTTTGCTTGATCTGAAGTCCAAGGAAGTAGGTTAGTTCACCCATCATACTCATTTTATATTCTTTCTTCATTATTTCAGCGAAACGAGTACACAGAGATGGGTTAGTAGAACCAAATATAATGTCATCGACATATATTTGCACAAGAATAATGTGACCTTTTATCTTTCTAAAAAACAAAGTATTATCAATTTTACCACATTCAAACTTTTCAGAGATAAGAAAAGATGAGAGAGTGTCATACCAAGCACGAGGGGCTTGTTTTAGACCATTGAGAGCCTTATCCAACTTATATACATAATTTGGATGCTTAGGGTCAAAGAACCCTGGAGGTTGTTCAACATAGACTTCTTCATTCAGCTTTCCATTAAGGAATGTTGATTTTACATCCATTTGATATACAATGAAGTCTTTGTAAACTGCATAAGCTAAGAAGAGTTGAATCGCTTCGAATCTAGCCACAAGGGCAAAGGTTTCATCATAGTATATGCCTTCCTCTTGTTTGTATCCCAGAGCAACAAGTCTAGCCTTGTTGCGGGTTACAGTCCCATGTTTGTCTAATTTATTTCTAAACACCCATTTAGTGCCTATAACAGTTTTATCAGATGGTCTGGGAACGAGATTCCAAACTTTATTTCGAGCAAACTCAGTCAGATCTTCTTGCATAGCGCTGACCCAGTTTAGATCTCTGAGGATATCATTAGTCTTCTTTGGCTCTAATAAAGAAAGAAAGTTTACAAAGAGACAGATATTACCTGTACTTTGTCGAGTTTGAATACCTGCATCGGGATCACCAAGAATTTGATCTATAGGGTGATCTTTGGTCCATCGCTGAGCTGGAGCATAATTGCTCACTTCAGGAGTTGGATCAACAATAGGGATGTTCACTAATGAAGAAGTTTGTGGTTCATCAGCTATTAATTGTTGAGTGTCTGACAGATCATTGTTTACAGATAGGTTTTCAGACGAGGGAAGATCTGATGGAGGGAGTGTGTTTAGAGGCTCAGCTGAAACCTATGAGGTAGATTCAGCATTAGGTGGAATGATGTTTGGATCATCATCAGCGAGTGAATGATCTGTGTGTTGATGGTTTGTGAAGAAGGGTTATGTTTCTCTATAATGAGAGAACATCCAAAAGTTTAACTCTTCATTGTCAGCGATAGGTTTAGAATTCGCTGAACGGGATTCGTCGAAGGTGACATGAATTGTTTCTTCTACAGTTTGTCTTCTTTTATTGAAGACTCTGTAGGCCTTAGAGATGGAGTTATATCCAAGAAATATTCCATCATCATCCTTTGGGTCGAACTTTCCAAGAGAATCTTTGTTGTTTAGAATATAACACTGACAACCAAAGATGTGAAGAAAACTGACAGAGGGTTTCCTACCATGAAATAGTTCATAAGTTGTCTTTCCAAATCGCTTTACTATCAGAGACCTATTTTGAGTAAAGCAAGCAGTGTTTACAGCTTCAACCCAGAACTGAGTAGGGAGATGAGAAACGTTGAGCATTGATCTGGTAGCTTCAATGATCGTTTTATTTCTTCTTTTAGCGACTCCATTCTGCTGAAGAGTTCTTACAGAGGAGAAATTGTGAGAAATTCCCTTACTCTCAATGAAGTTGTTCAGGGAACTATTTTTGAATTCAATTCCATGATCACTTTTTATTGAGCGAACAGTAAGATTATTCAGCACTTCCATCTTTCTAACAAAAGATATCAGTTATTCTGGAGTGTCACTTTTGCAGCGAAGAAAGATAACCCAGGTGTAGCGAGAGTATTCATCTACAATGACAAGTGTATATTTCTTTCCACCTATGGATTGGATATTGATTGGGCCAAACAAATCCATATACAAGAGTTGAAGAGGACTTGTCACTGAGGAAACTTGTTTAGATTTGAAACTAGCTTTAGTCTGTTTTCCTTTCTCACATGTTGAACATAGAGATTCCTTGGCATATGATTGTTGAGGGAGACCAGAGACCAGTTCCTTAGTAGAGATAGAATTCAGGGTTTTGAAATTTAGATAAGAAAGCCTTTTATGCCATAGCCAGTTGACATCAGAGAAGGCTTTAGAAAGAAAACACACATTTTCAGTGGTAGTAGAGTCCATGTCTATCACATAAACAGTTTCCATACGGTAACTGTTAAGTCAGATTTTATAGTAATCATTGTATTTATAATCTTGTGCTAATACAGATTTTATAGTAATCATTGTATTTATAATCTTGTGCTAATACTGTGTTCTTAGTGCTTTTATATCTTGTATTGGCCAAGGGTATTTAAGTCCCTTGTGGCCTTTGTGTTTGTAAGACATTGAGTGCATTCTTGAATATACGTTTACTTTGCATCTCTCTACTTT
The DNA here is from genome assembly GCA_954870635.1 of Arctium minus. Lineage (NCBI taxonomy): Eukaryota > Viridiplantae > Streptophyta > Magnoliopsida > Asterales > Asteraceae > Arctium > Arctium minus. The sequence continues at coordinate 61,052,307 of OX941087.1, forward strand.
CTCTCTCTACTTTCTCTCACTAGATTAGATCGATCTTGGATTAACAATTGGTATCAGAGCCTAATCTTTTCTGAGAGGATTGAGAGAAACAAAATTTGATTTCTGAATTTGAGTCTAAATCAGAAAATTTGATTGATTTTCTTGATTTTTTTCAAGAAAGTCTCATTTTTTAATTTTTTATCAAATTCAGATTGAATTTTGATTTGTTTTTCTTGTAATTTGGTTCGTTGGATTCGTATTGTTTGGTAGATCAAGTTTGTTTCACACCAAATTGCAAGAATTTCAGTTCTTGAAGATCAACTTTAGGAAATTTGTGATTTTGGACCGTTCTGTAAAAAGCGTACTGTTTGATTTGTCAAATTTCGATTCTGCTGAAAATTGTTGTAATTGGTTGTATATTTTGATTAGAAATGTGTATTCGATCTTATCTGAGTGGTTAAAAACCATTAGAATTGAGTTTGTGTTTAGATTTAGAAGGTTTTATCTCATTTTTCGCCAGATCTCGTTTTTGCGCCAGTTCTTCAAAGTTTTCGCCAACTTCAATCAGTTCATCAGGGGTTATGTTTCTAGAGCAAAATTCAGATTTTCGCCACATTCAGTAGCACAAATCTCAATTTTGCGCCACACCGGTTAAAGCTTCGACACCGGTCCACATCCACACCGGTCTCACAGGATACCGGTCGGCACCGGTTTTCGCCATCATTTCAAGTTCTTCGCGCAAAACCTCTACTTGCGCCACCTTCTCCTCGTGCAAATCTTTAGTTTGCGCCACCGTCTTCTTGCACAAAACCAGTTTGCGCCAGCCTCTCTGCTTCCAGACTTAGTTTTTTCTAAGTTTTCTGACTTTATGGATATGTCAAAATTTTCTCTTCAAGCTCAGATTTACAAGAACGACATCATGATGTCATTGGGAACGAATACTCGTCCTCCGGTTTTGATCAACGAGAATGAGTTCACTCAATGGCAAGATCGTTTCATTAACTTCATCAAGCGTCAAGCAAACGGAGAAAACATGATGAAATCACTTACTCAAGGACCTTTCAAAAAGCCCTTGAAAGAAATTCCCGCAACTGCAACTACACAGGCTGCTAGGATTTTGAAACCTACCGACGAGTACACACCCGAAGAGATTTTGCGATATAAAGCCTTGCCAAACATTTGATAACAAAAAGTGTTCATTGAGCAAAAAGTGCTCATTGAGCAAAAAGTGTAGTACAGCATCTTGCCAAACAGATGATAACAAGAAGGTACTCTCACTGGTGAAGGCTTGGATCGACAAATGTTCTTCTAGGGCCAATAACAACTCACTTGAAAGACAGAGAATTGTGGAGGGAAGAGAATATGAGCGTATCTTATATTCTGCAAGCCATAGAGGCGATGTTGAAATTTTGTCAAATAACACTGTTTATGGGGAGATGACACCTGAACCTAATTATGGAAACTGGAACACTTTGAGCTGCAATGACATGACACCCTGTTCTGTCAGTGGAGAAAAGGCATTTTGCCAAGAAGTTGGCGAATAGAGCACAGTTACACCGAGAGACACTGAAAATCTAAGCACCAAAGAAGCTCATATGGACGATTTAAAAGAAGAAGAGAAAGTAATTTGTGGAACTGGAGAGTTACTTCGTTCACAACGTAGTGAAGGAGATGCTGAAAATCTGTCACTGAGTAAAGAAATGGCTTGTAAAGATGACTATAAAAAGAAAAGTGGTATCAAAGCCAAACGATGAAAATTTTCTTGTAACGATTATCGGATCTCGATATTTCATGTGTTTTTTAGCCCGATCTACATGTAAGTGCCTTCATATCTCAATTCCTCTTGAATATTTGTTCTAGATGAGATTACAGATCTACTACAACTTTTGGATTCGAATTTTGTCAAGTTTTGAAGTTTTTTCGAATTTTCGTTCGAAATTTTCGGTGTTCTTCGCGTCAAATTTTAGATCTGAAAATTTTCATGCATGAGGTGATTTAACTTGCCTAGATCTGTTCTTTGTTGAATTTCGAGCGATCTACAAGTTTCGGATCTGAATTTCGTCGAAAATTGAGCGAGTTATGAGCATTTTAAGTCGTTTCCCCGGAATTTTTAGATCTCACATCTCTTCCAAATCTGTTATTCATGTCATTCTCGATTGTTTGAAGTATTTTTGAACAAGAAAATCGAGTTTTTTGATCGGAAATTCGAGCCTCGCCGAAAAAGCGAGCTGTCGGAAAACCGACTGTTTTGGCCGGATTGTTGCTATGATTTCGATCAGATCTTAATGTTTTCGTGATATTAATCATTTGGCACTTAAATCTCAAAAAAATCTGCATGAAATCGTGACTTTTGAGGCTGTTTTGAGTTGTTAAAGAGCTTCTCGCCGGAAAAAGCTTCAACTCGCCGGAAAACATGGCTGTCTCGCCAGAAAGTCGTGAAAACGTCCAGATTTGAGTTTCATGTTCATATTGATTATTTGGCACGTGATTGGCAAAGTTTTGAGTAAGAAAGTTGTTGTTTTGGTTGTTTGAAAAAGATCGTCGGAAAAGTTGGTTAATGTCGCCGGAAAAAGGATGTTGGATCGCCGGTGATCTTATGGTTCATAATGCATGTCTAAATCTATTATTTGATGCCTATTGATGATATTTGGTGTATTACAAAGCTTCTTTGATCGTGGATATGCTAAGAAAAGGAAGAAGAAAAGTTAAAGTTTCATGATTTTATGTGAGGAAGAAGATGAATAGTACATTTAACGGTTCCGTTAGTGCCGTTAGATTTTTTTTTACAAAATTGGTCCAAATTTGTTAAATTTGACCAAGTTTTGTTCCTCATCCCTTGGTGCACGATCGATTGTTCCCTCTTCGAGCGACAAGTTTACGACTCTCAAACGGAAATTTCTATTCGACTCGCGGTTAACGACGGTTCCTTTGTTAAAAACTAAGGATGCACATGGTTTATCACGTCAAATTCACTCGTTATTTTTCTTGTGGGCTTATCGGAACGAGTTGGGTTTCTACATTTTGAAATGTGTTATAGTGCACTTAGTCGAGCTTACGGTGTACATCGGATCCGGTTTTAAAGTCGAAAACAAAGAATGAGAGCAACTTTCAAGGGGGAGTAGAGCCTACAATTGTCAATGCATGCACTAAAGTTTTTTCAAGCAAATCAAGGGGGAGAGGAGATTAGAGCTTGAAGATGATTTACTTTCCAAAACTTTAGGGGGAGAATGTTAGTGTATAAAAGTGTTGGAAAGTAAATAACATTTAATTGTATTTGATTTGTATTTGTAAAAAGGCCTTGGGCTTATGTAGTAGATGGGCTTGGGCTTACTAGTTGTAACAAGGTAGTAGTTAGGTGATGGACTATAAATAGGTATTAGCTTGTAAGGTTTTCATAATTCAATTCCATAATTCACAATGTAACTCCTAAATCATATTTGCTCTCTTTAGTGTAGATTTAATTTCTCTCTCTAAATAAATAAGCCTACTCCTATCCTAACCTTAGTTACAAACATGAAATGATCCAGATCTCGGACCTAACAGTAACCACTGAGAGCAAGTTTTCCATTCTCATTTACCACTGAACATGCTTTCTTAGTGAAGCGAACTTTGTAGTCTTTGTCACATAGGACTGATGCTTAGAAGATTGTGCTTCAGTCCATCTACGTAAGCGACTCTTCTGAAGGTTGTTGTCCCATTGCTGAGGACACCAAACCCTCGGGTATATCCTTTTCCATTTCCACCAAAGGTCTCTGAGGGACCTTTCTCTTCCTTGTATTCAGTAAGCAGGTCTTTTTGTCCAGTCATGTGTCGAGAGCATCCACTATCTAGATAACAGATACCCTTCGATCCCTGCAAACATAAGGAAGATTAAGTTTTGATTGGTACCCACTTTTCAATAGGTCTAGTGGGGTTAGTGGAGATGGAAGGTTCAACAATCTTCATGGCAGTTGAAGATTCAACTTCAGTGGTAACCTTCACTTTGGTTAATTTCTTAACCTTAGTGGTATTTTTCACCTTGGTAGATTTCTCAGCTTTGGTGACCTTCTCAGCCTTGGGGGCATTCATCTTCACTTTAGCTATTTTATCAGCTTTTGTGGCATTTGGACATTTACTTGCAATGAGGTCAGTGAGTCCACAGTGATAGCGTTTTCTATATTTAATGGTGGTTTTAGGACCATGAGCAGTAAGATTAGAAAACTTGAGATGTGCAGGGCCGGTTCCAAGAATACCTTTAGCATAAGATCTGGGAGAAATTTTTAGTTCTTCAGATTTCTTAGGCTTAAGATCAATTTTCAGCTTTGGAGGACAGATATCAAAAATTTCTGTTTCAGAGCTAGAAGATCGATTTACTGAAGGTTTGAGAGGAACATTCAATTTTGCTTTCTTGGTAGCCTTATGAGGATGGGAAATGGATTTCCCTTTATCAGCGAGCTTAGAGCTTTTTCATAACTCCTCAGGAATAGTATTAGAGGAAGAAGAGCACTAAGTAGAAGAGGTGTCAGGGATAGAAGAGACAAACATTCCAAACTTAAGCATGGAGCTGTCTTCTTTAGGTTCATCATGTTCTTTCCAAAAACCAAGACCGGTTTTATCACTGGCAGGGATTTGAGACCTGATGATTTCAGTGATTTTGGTAGAAGAGTTACACCATCCCTCAACAGTTGCCTTTTCTGATTTTAAAGCCGTTATGGCTTGTTCGCGTTCAATGCTGATAATTTCGTTGACAATGACTTGTTCTTTCAAACTTTCCTCTAAAATAGTCAGTTCTCTGATCTTTTCATGACATTTTTCTAGTTGTTCAGTTAAATCAATATATTTTTTTTTCAGCTAGAGTTTTGCCATTCAGTGCATTCTACAAATCAATTGTCAGCACATCAACAGCACGACTTCTCTCAACTTCAGAGAGAGAGGGATTGGTAGAGATAGATACCTGAGAGGAGATATAGCTCATGGAAGTTTCTGTTGATTCTTCCACTTCTTCTTTTATCTCAGCCATAAGACATAGATTAGCAACTTCTTCTTCATCAGAACTAGATTCTTCTGATTCAGCCCAGTCATGCTCTTCAACGATAAGACCTTTACCTTTTCTTTTAAAGTTCTTCAACTTTTGATATTTCTCTTTCAGCTTAAGGTATTTTTTATCGCTGGACTTTCTGGAGGTAGAAGGTTTGAAGACTTTCTTTGACTTGCACTCACTTGCAAAATGTCCAATCTTTTCATAGTTATAGCAAGTAGCAGTAGCCTTATCAACAGGGGTTGATTTTGGCTTGTCAGTTATAGAGAGAGGATTACTTCTTCTTAAATTGATCTTTCTTGCAAACGTTTTAAAAGAGTTTGTCAAGAGTGCTAAGGATTCATCAAACTCTGAAAGATCAGTGTCTGATAATTCCTTAGAGTCAGAATCTAACTCGGTGATAGTAAGAGTAGATCGCTGAGATGGAATGATCTCTGAAGAGACTAAAGCAACAGGAGTGCTTTTGGAGTCTTTAGAATCTTTTACAAGATTATTCTTCAGGAGATTTGATTGCTCATAGTTGAGCATTATTCCATATAAAGTGCTAAGAGAGAGAGAATTTAAGTCTTTTGTCAGCTTGAACACATTGAATAACTGTCCCAGCTTTCAGGAAGACATTCTAAGAATTTAGTTAAGACCTCAGAATTAGAGTAGGTCCTACCAGCAGTTCTTAGATCAATGATTAAACAGTTAAATCTCAGGTGAACATCAGAGAGGGATTCGTTCTTACCAGCGATAAAACTTTCATACTGTCTTACCAAGTTAATCTTTCGAGTTTCTTGGACTTAAGTGCTACCTTCATATTGAACACATATAGTATCCCACATTTCTTTGGCGGTTTTAAGATGCATGATGGAATGGAAAGTTTCATCAGGTAGATCCATAGAGATAATGGTTTTTGCCTTTGCATCTAAGCCAACCTTCTTTTTGTCTTCATCACTCCACTGTCTTATTTCCTTGATAGCATAACGTTCAGGAACAGCAGGAGTGGTGGCAGTAGCTGGAACGGCAACTATGATTCTATAAGGTTCATACGGGCCATTTGTTACGTATTCAGGTATGGTAGGATCTACACCTTCTAGAAATAGCATCATTCGATTTTTCCAGAGAGCAAAGTTATCTCTGCTAAATCGAGGAGGTTTTGAGAGTGAACCATTATCATAGTAGTTTGTATTTGTATTGTGTGCCATATTAAGAATGGCAAGGAAGAGAATAAAGCAAGATCTTGTTTATGAGATTAAACAATATGCTCTGATACCACTTGTTGGTCCCGAAGGTGCTTAACAAGTTTGTACAAGGGGGGGGGGGGGGGTTGAATACAAACACAAAATTTTTAAGTTTAATAAATTGTTTATTGATAAATCAAATTACAATTTACAAGTTCGTTGTGTAATAATATTAAGTAGAACCTAATCTAAACAAACTTAAGAATCACTAAGAAGGGTTGCACTAGAAGTAGAGAATGGGAGATTAGAAGAATATAGAAAGCAAAGGTTTCTATATTTTTAGAAAGATGAAAGCTTAGGGAAACTCTCAGATAGAGTTGAAATCTTTCTATTTATACCTGATGCATTAAATGCATGGCAGAGCACTTTACACATGTCCTTCATTGATTGGCTGCATGGGTCTGACTTTAGGAGACATGTTTTTGGTCGTATGATGAACAGTGTAGTTATCAGAGTTGTTGTATGAATTGTTGCAGAGGTATGTCTTTTTCTGACAATCGTACGATGTGTGCAAGGGTAAGACAAAAGAAACTTGAGGCATAAACTAAGTGATCGTCAATCGCTGAATATCTCTTCCTTCAGAGATATAGAGAAGTTCAGCTATCGCTGAAGCTTTTCCTCAGATTTCTTCGTGTGTGTAGACTTGTCTTGGCTTCGCTAATATCCGCATTAGGTCATGAGTAGACTTGTCTTTGTTCAGCAGCTTTGTCTTCGATTCATCAGTGAACATCTTTTGTCGCGAAACTTGTCTACGAGGGATTACGTCTAACTGTTTACATGAGAAATCATCAGCGATACTGAACATACTCAGTATTTGATCATTGATAGTGAAACACTTATACATATGAATGTTTACAAGAAAGATCATCAGTGATTACTGAGAGACTCAGTATGATCGCTGATGATGAAACACTTATACATAATGTTAAACGTAATTTTCACTAAGTATAGAAAATGATCATTATCAAATAACTAAGAGAGTATGGATCAACAAAACATAAATGCAACAAGAGTGAGGTTGTTGGGAGAGTTAATGAAGAGGGATGATGGATGATTCTTACCCAAAAACTGCAGAGAAAAACGAGCTCCCAACTAGCTAAATCAAGTGCCAAATGACCTGATTTTCGGAGTTGGGCAATAAATACCCGATGGGGGTCGGTGACTATGCCCATGCGACAATGACAGTGTCAAAGTCGCAGGGAAATGTCGCACCAGACACCCCCCCTGTTTGTTTGGTACGATTGTGTCACGACGACAGTGACCGTGTCACAGTCGCCCGTCATAGTCGCCCAACACCTCTCAAGCCCCGAAACTTGGCGTTTTTCACACGAAAGGCACATGGTTCACCTTGGGGTTCAAGTTAAGACTTTTCAAAGTGATAAAATCCAGATATGAACATTAAAGGAATATTCGAGACTCTTACCAAAATTCTAGGTGTTACATTAAAGCTTAAAGAGACAAACTGAAAGAGAAAGTGTTTAGCCAGGAAGTTGAAGTAAATGTGCTGAAAGAGGAAGCCTGTCAAGTAAAATACAACACCAGTGTGCAAGATGAGCTGAAGAAGGTTGAAGAGATCATAAAATTTTTGGAAAGAACGAATACTGAGTTGAAGAAGAAGATTTTGGAATTGGAAGCTCAAATTGTCAAATTCAAACAAGAAGTCTCTGTCAAGAAGAGTAAGGATATAGTCAAAGGTTTCGAATCTGCAAATAGAAAGCTACAGAAAAATATTTCAGTGTTGGAAAAGCAGATTGCTAAAGAAAGAGAAGATTTCGAAAAAGAAAGAAAGGCTTTTACTCAAAAGTTTTCTGATTTCTCAAGAAAATCATTTGAAGAGAAAAAATCCATTGAACTCAAATGTTTAAAACTTTCTCAACAAGTGTCAGACTTTGAGAAAGTGATCATCATGGAAAGAGATAAGTTTGAGAAAGATATGAAGAAAGTTGAACAGAAGAATGTTGGTGTTTTTAAAGAAATTTCAGATAAGAGAAAGCCTGTAGAGAAAGATTTTGAAGAATAAAGAAAAGTTTTTGAAACAGAGATAAAGAAGATGACAATAAAACTATCTGAGATGTCAACTATTGTAATGAAGGAAAAAAACGTGAAGTCTGAACTACATAAGAAGTTTGACCTGCTTTCAAAGGAAAGAAAGAGCTTGTCTGCAAAGATAACTGAACTTGAAAAAACCATGTTCAAGGTGAAATTGACTGAACAAAAGACGCCAGAATCAATTGTTCAATCACTGGGAGATGATTTAGCTAAATCTGAATACTCATTTAACACAGCTTCAAGTTCTTACCATACTCTTGTTTCTTCTAAGAGGTCAGTAACTCCTAAAGATCATATTCGTCCTTCTAACCTTTTCTATGATAAGATTGTTGATGGTTCAGGTAAATCAAAAAATTCATCTGGTAAAGAAAATATGGTTTGGAGAAGAAAAGGATCCTCAGATGAGAAGAAGGATCAGAAATCATTTGTGCATGCATCCAATGGCAAGAAGAATAATGCTCCAAAAGGTAAATCTTTTGGCAAACCTGGTCTTGTTTATACTATCAATCAACTAATCAGGTTAGCACAAAAGAAAATCAATTGTTCTTATTGTGGCTCAAATGATTTTTTAGGTAAAAATTATGTCAAATACTGGTATGGTTCTTACTACGTTTCTCCTAATAGAACTGCAACTAACAAACCAGGACCCAAATACCAGTGGGTACCAAAAGCTCCATCTGTGTTGCAGGCGCCTAAAGTCTAAAGAGAGTAAGAACATAAACTTCTGAATACAACAGTTCAGAACTCGTACTTCAACGAATGTTGACTTCTGAATTTACTTCAATCCTAGGGGAGCTTATCTGAATTATCATTATTGAAGAAGAAGATTAAAAGATAAATTGATTGTTATTTCTAGGGGGATAAAGCAAAGTAAAGTTGAAGATTTACAAGAGAGAGAAGACCTGAAGATTAGTGTCAAAAAAAAATTAATCTTGAATCTAAAGGGGGAGATTGTTGAGCCAAGAATATTGTATTCAAGATTAAAAGGGTCAGAATGTAATTTTGTATTAATTGTGTTTGTAAAGCCTGGTAAAGTCAAGTTGTTTGACTTTGTCTTCATAGTTTGTGTTGTAAGGTCAATGTGTTTGACCATATAAATAGATTGAGTTCTTTGTAATCATGTAACTAGAAATAAGACACGCATATACTTTAGATAGAGAGAAATAGGTATATGGCTTTATGACATCATTGTAATCAAAGATTCAATCAATACAAAGATGATTTCTACATTTGAGTGTGGATTAGTAGCTTGAATCTGGGACAACATGATAACATGAAAGACAAGTCTACTGAAGCAGATGCTACGGCAGATGTTGCAGCATCAACTAGGAGAGCAGAAAAAACAAAAACAGCAAGTGAACAGATAACACCTATTGTTCCAACCCGCTAGACCCGGCCCGCCTAACCCGTTATAAAAGTGGGATTGGACAATCATTCTCGAAAAAATGGGCGGGCTCGGGTTGGACCGCTAAAATTAATGGGTGGGCTTGGGCAATGAAAAAAAGAACTCGAACAAGCCTGGCCGACCCGTTATATTATTATGGTTGATTAATGTTTTTATATAATTAATAATTTAATCGTTTTATTCAAAATATTTAGAAGTGGCTTTATACCAACCGTCACCCAAACATATATAATATGTCTCGTGTTATATAATACCTCTCAAATTTCGATCTTGAAAATATTAGGTGGATAAATATTTGTTATTGAAAAAACTCGAACTTTGAAAGTTGATAACTCATTAGAGAGAAAATGTCCATGCTTCATATATTGTGAAACTATTTTTTTTCATACGATATGTACATTGATATCTTTTACGTCTTATTTTATGCTCGAAAGAACTTACACAATTTAAATGATTTTACATAACTTATGATTTTATACGTGTTTTGTTTTTCAAATATAAAAAAGTAAGCCCGCTAGCCAGTAGGCAAACCTGGCCCGTTTATAAAGGCGGGTATGGGCAAGTCCATTAGCCCGTAAAAATGGGCTTGGGTTACTATATTAGGCCTGTTGGACAAAAAGATTAAGTTAAGCCCGGTCCGCGCCCGGCCCAAGCCCGCAAATGATCACATCTAGTTCCAACCACTTCTGATCCTAAGAAGGTTGTTGCCACACCAGTACCCCTTTACATTCCATACCCCTAGAGGCTAAGGAATAAAAAGGAGGAATAACAATTCAAAAAGTTTCTAGATGTGTTCAAACAATTTCATATCAACATCCCTTTGGTTGAAGCAATTGAAACTATGCCTAGTTATGCCAAATTCCTTAAGGATATTTTGAGCAAGAAAAAGAAATTGAATGAACATGAGAGTGTAGCCTTGGCAGAAGGGTGTAGTGCCATGTTGACCAACAAACTTCCCCCTAAACAGAAAGACCCAGGTGGTTTTACAATTCCCTGTTCTATAGGACGAAAAGAGGTTGTAAAAGCTTTATGTGATCTAGGTGCTAGCATCAATCTTATGCCTTTGTCTATTTTCAACACACTAGGAATAGGAGAAGCTAGGCCCACAACTGTTACTTTATAGTTGGCTGACAGATTCATAACATACCCCAAAGGAAAGATTGAAGATATTTTGGTGCAAGTAGACAAATTCTTATGTCCTGTTGATTTCATCATTCTAGACTTTGAGGCTGACAAAGACACTTCTATTTTGTTAGGAAGGACATTCTTAGCCACTAGTAGAACCCTCATTGATGTCCAGAACGGAGAGTTGACCATAAGAGTTCAAGACTAAAATGTCACCTTCAATGTCTTTAATTATAAGAAATACCCAGATGAGAAAGAAGAATGTCATGGCCTAAGCTCTATAGACTCTTTGTGTCATGAGGAAACCTTAGAAGAAATTCTAGGTGAAGTGATAAAAGATGAAGAGTATGATGAAGATGATTTAAATGTAGATGACTTAGAAGATGAGGAATATTATGATGATGATGATTTAGATGATAGTAATGACCATCATAATGTGAATATGTTGTAGCCTATGGCAACATATGAAATGTTGGAAGAAAAACACTAGAGAGAACCCCTTACCATCCATTGAAGCACCACCAAGTCTTGAACTTAAACAACTTCCTGCACATCTCAAATATGTTTTTCTAAGAGATGGAGACAAATTTCCCGTAATTATTTCTTCCACTTTAGAACAAAAACAGGAAGAACAGTTGGTGAAAGTACTTCAAGCCCACACCAAGGCCATAGGTTGGACAATTTCTGACCTAAAAGGCATCAGTCCATCAATTTTCCAGCATAAAATCATTTTAGCGGACAATGACTTCAGATCTGTAGAACCACAAAGAAGACTAAACCCTGTGATGAAAGAGGTAGTTAAGAAAGAGATACTTAAGTGGTTAGATGATGGAATAATTTGGCCCATATCTGGTAGTTCTTGGTTAAGCCCTATCCAATGTGTCCCTAAGAAAGGAGGTGTGACAGTTATGGAGAATGAAAAGAATGAGTTAATCCCAACTAGGGTAGTGTCAGAATGGATTATAGGAAGCTCAACAAAGCAACCCATAAGGACCATTTTCCATTGCCTTCCATTGACCAAATGTTGGATAGACTTGCTGGTAAGAAGTATTATTGTTTTCTAGATGGATATTATGGTTATAACCAGATTTCCATAGTACCTGAGGACTAAGAGAAAACCATTTTCACTTGTCCTTTTGGTAGTTTTGCTTTTAGGAGAATACCTTTTGAACTATGCAATGCACCAGCTACATTTCAAATATGCATGATGTCCATATTCTCTAACATGTTGGAAACTTCTATGGAAATATTCATGGATGATTTTTCTGTCTATGGATCTTCCTATGCAGAATGTTTGAAAAATCTTGAACAAAACTTTAAAAGATGTGAAGAGACTGATTTAGTTTTAAATTGGGGAAAATGTCACTTCATGGTCAAAGAAGGCATTGTTTTGGGACACTTAATTTCAAATAAAGGAATAGAGGTTGGCAAAGCAAAATTAGAAGTTATTGAAAAACTTCCAGAACCTACAAATTTCAAGGGAATTAGAAGTTTTCTTGGTCATGTTGGCTTTTACAGAAGACCCATAAAGGACTTTTCAAAGATTTCAAAACCCCTCTATACATTGCTGCAGCATGACCAGCCTTTTGATTTCAACAATGAATGTAGGAAAGCTTTTAACATTTTGAAAAATGCTTTGATTTTAGCACCTATTGTGACCACATCTGATTGGACAAAACCATTTGAACTCATGTGTGATGCAAATGATTGGGCATTTAGTGCAGTTTTGGGACAAAAGAAAAAAGATTTTTCACCCTATCTATTATTCTAGTAAAACTCTTAATGAAGCACAAATTAACTACACAACTACTGAGAAGAAATTGTTGGTTGTTGTATTTGCTTTTGAAAAATTCAGATTCTATCTGATGGGGACCAAGGTTACAGTTGACACTGACCATGCAGTCATTAAATATTTGATTTCTACAAAAGATGCAAAGCCAAGATTAATTCGGTGGGTGTTGTTGTTACAAGTGATTGATCTGGAAATAATATATAGGAAGGGAACTAAAAACCAAGTTGCAGATCACTAGTCTAGACTGGATAAAGGAAAAGGAACTCTTGTTGAAATAAATGAAAAGTTTCTTGATGAACAGCTCTTGAAGCTACAACATCATGCTACAGCACCGTGGTTTGCTGATATTGCAAACTACTTGGATGTTGGAATCATTTCACCTGAACTCACCAAGAACCAAAGAAAAAAATTGTTTTCTAATGCAAAGAGGTATCTTTGGGATGGCCCCTTTTTATTTAAATGAGTAGTTGATCAAATTTTGAGAAGGTTTATACCTCAGGAAGAAGTAACTGTAGTGCTTGAGCATTGTCATGCTTCAGCATATGGTGGACACTTTGGTGGCTAAAGAACTGCAACAAAAGCACTCCAGTCTGGATTCTTTTGGCCCACACTCTTTCATGATGCTGACAATTTTGTCAAAAGATGTAATAAATGTCAAAGACATGAGATGCCTCTCAATGGCATTTTGGAAGTTGAATGTTTGATGTTTGGAGAATAGATTTCATGGGACCATTTCCTATTTCTAGAAACTGTCAATACATCTTGGTAGTTGTAGACTATGTCTCTAAATGGGTAGAGGCTACAGCATGACACAGTAATGATGCAAAGGCATTGGTCAAGTTTCTTCATAAGAACATTTTCACCAGATTTGGCACACTTGGGGCCATAATCAGTGATGAAGGAACTCACATTGTGAACAAAATGATGAAATATGTTTTGGATAAGTATAACATCAGTCATAGAGTTGCTACATCCTATCATCCTCAGACAAATGGATTAGTTGAACTCTCAAATAGGGAAATCAAGAGTATTCTAGAAAAAGTGGCCAACCTTCAAAAAGGATTGATCATTCAAGCTAGATGATGTTCTTTGGATTTATAGGAATGCCTATAAATCCCCAATTGGAATGTCTCCCTACAAGATTATCTTTGGAAAGGCTTGTCACTTGCCATTAGAACTAGAGTACAAAACTTTTTGGGCTCTAAAGGAACTTAACATGAGTATTAATGATGTACGTGAAAGAAGAAGATTGCAGATAAATGAGTTGGAAGAACTAAGGGACCAATCCTATGAAAATGCCAAGATTTACAAAGATAAAACCAAAAAGTGGCATGACAAAAGGATTTTACAAAAGAATTTTCAAGATGGTCAAAAAGTTTTGTTGTTCAACTCAAGATTGAAAATCTTTCCTAGAAAACTAAGGTCAAAATGGACTAGACCTTTAGAAATCAAACATGTTTTTCCTTATTTAGTTGTAGAACTGATTGATCCAAACACAGGATCCTCTTTCAAAGTGAATGGACAAAGGATTAAGTCTTATCTAGATGTTGCAGCAACTATAGGGTCATCCTCTGTAGTGCAACTCCAACCCCAATAATCCTTTGGTCCATAATGCTCCAAAAAGTCCAAAATGTACATATGTAAATAGAATTTTAGTTTTTAGAGCAGGTATGTTTTGATTCGTGTTGTGTTGTGCACGACAAGGAAATCTTGAAAATGTGAATGTTGTTGCACCATAGGAATTACAGATGAATGTGGGACCCATTGTATTAAAAATAAGATATATTTTTATGGTGTCTCATTTGAATTAATGTATTTCATGAAACAGATCCATCCAAAGGTTAAAAGAAAAGGAAAAAATAATAATAATAAAGGTGATGATAAAAAGTACAAAATACTTTTAAAAAGTATGCCTAGACTACCTTTTTAGGCTATCATAAGTATTCCTTCCTATGTGTACAAAATATTTTTATTTTCACTTTAAGGAATCAACCATCAAGTACTTGGCTTCACTATGTCATTAAATACATTGATTATTAGTTCCATTCTAACTATTTTGAAGGAAAAAAATCGGTTTTAAAAACAAGAAACCGAAAGTTTGGGCGGTTTTATTACCATTTTTTTAAACCACCCCTTCATATCCCTCATTCATTGACATTCAAACACCACCACACTTCACTCTCTCTGTTAATGGCGATCGAAGGAAACACAAAGAAAACTAAAGTTATGAAGATGAAGAACAAGGTTGTCACTTATAACCAAAGAAAAACTCGATCCACTGTGGTAGACAAGCCAAAAACAGGGGATAAAAAGAAGAAGAGTGTTGTCATCCGATCACCGGAGTCTATGCCGGCGGTAACCCCAAAACAGAAGAAAAAGGAAGTACAAGGGAAGGGAAAAGGTAAAGCCATTGTTACCCATGTAAACTCCAGATCTATTAGGTAATTGACATGAATTTCATTGATCTTGAAGAATTACATGAAATATGAACACTTTCTCTGTCTACAAATCTCAACTATCTCTCTCTAAGATATGACAATATCAAAACTTCTTCTAACCTAATGCTTAATGACCAAGCAAACTAATATCTAACTCTAATTACAATTACATTGATCAAACAAAGTAAAATACTTTGACCTTTTAACTAAACTAGAGTACTTTGACTTTTCTTTTACAATGACTTTTACATTAAATCTTGAATACAATAATGTCCTAACAATATCCTCCTTTGGATTCAAGATTTAAAAAAAAATTGGCAGTAGTCTTCAGCTCTTGATTTTATCTCTGAAGGCTTTAAACGTTAAAGCTTTGACAGTTTTAAACTCTGATGCTTTGAAGAATCTTGAAAAGTCATTTACTTTTTCTTTGAAAAGTCATCAAGTATTTAACAAGAATTTGAAATCTTAAACGTCTTTAAACTTTGCATCTTTGAGGCTTTAAACTTTGAGGAATCTTCTAATGCTTGTATCTTCATCTCTGTGATCTTTGAACAGTCTTTGAAAAAACGAACTTTCTCGAATCATCTCTGAAAAACTTTGACATATATTCTCGAGCTTCTTGACTTTCACAAATCTTCTTTCTTTGGAAATTTTTAAACCTCCCTTTTTCATTATTACATCTCTTTTTCAGAACATCTCTTGAAATAACTTTCAAAACAGTCATCTGACTTGAAAATTCCAAATTATCTCCCCCTTTTTGATGAGTCGTGAGCAGCAAAATCATAAAAACTTTTTCAAGTCATTATTGTCTTTCCCTTTTATGATAAAATGACAATCTCCGCCCTTTTGATCTGAGTATCGGTCAATTCATAAAATGTATATACCCGAATCTTTTCAAATTTAGATATAATAAGAGTTGTAAACCTGAATCAACAAATAATACAGTTAAAATGCCTGTAAGTAAAGCTTGTTAGAGCATATTTGTTGGATATAAGATCATGAAGTCTATTTTTGAAAGTCAAGCCAAGTCAAAAGCTCAAAGTGAAAGTCAAAGTCCCTTGTAATAAAAGTCAAAGTCAAAGTCTTTGTAAAGTGTTGTAAGTGTGTGTTTATTTTATCTGTAATAGACTTGTGGTTAGAAGGTGTGGTAGGAACAAGCGTGTAACTGTGACAGGTTAGAGAGAGAGTTCGTGTGAAAGATTGTAGAGAGAGAAAGTGATCTGAAAGTTCTTTGTAATTGAATCTTGTGATAAATTGAAACAGGTAGTTAATCAATTTATGTGTGATCTTGTTTGTGATAACAATTAGATGAGAACTTGATAATTTGAGAAATAACAATTGGTATCAGAGCAAATCCAAGTTTGAAATCAAGAAAATATGGAGTCGCACTGTGTCATTGAGTCTTAGATCGATTTTTGAATTTGTATGTGTAATTCGAGTTGTAATAGATTGATCTAAGTTCATATTTTTGTCTAGAACAATCTTGTATAGATTTAGTATCGAATTGCACTATAATTGATCTTTAAATTTTGAATTTTTTACGAGTTTGAGTTCACGAGTTTGTAAGCACTGTAATGGGATCAATTTGTATTTTTTAATATTTCTTGTTGAAATTCATTGGTTGAATTTGGTTCTAGTTGTGTTAGTGGTCATTTTGGTGAAATTTCAATTCGAAAATCGAAGGTTTGATAGGATTTTGAGTGAATCAGATTGATTTTGGTCGAAGAACTGAAGAACTCGCATATACATCAAGAACTCGCAAGATGAACTCGCAGACTAAGTGGATTTCGTAGATTTAATTAGATTTCGCATAATTTTGTGTTTCTGAAAATTCAAGTGTAGAATTCGCAGATAGGTCTTGTGCGAATTGCATAGAATTCGCATATGTGTGTTGTGAGAATTGCCTAGAATTCGCATATATGTTACGTGCGAATTGTCATAATTTGCATAATCATTTTGTGCGAAAAGTGTTTGTTAAATTTTTCAAAGGACAGAATTCGTATATCTGTGATTTGCGAAAAGTCAGAATTCGCATAAGTCTTTTATGCGAAAAGCTTTGTGAAATATCTTTCAAGTATAGAATTCGCATAAAGTAGGATACGAATTCCTCAGAATTCGCATCTAACTTCATACGAATTCTCCGAATTCGCATAGAGATAGTGTATGAATTCTTGTTTTTTAAATATCTTTCTAAGTGTAGAATTCGTATATGTTAGTTGTGCGAAAAGTTTTATACGAAAAGTGTTTCATACGAAAAGTTTTATTTTTTTTAAATCTTCTAAGTCTAGAACTCGCATAGCATTTCATGCGAATTCTGATTTCTTTTTGTATGCGAATTCTGAAGTGTGAATAGTTGTGCGAATTGTTCTGTGTGAATTCCTTGTACTTCACTCTGACGTGCGAATCCCACATTTAGTGATTTTTGGAAATTTCATTTCTGAATTTTTTTTCTAAGTGTTTCTGTATTTTTCTGATTTCACTTGGACTAACGGTCATTTGTCAAGTTCTTATTGAATATTTTGAAACAGGATGACTTCCAGAGAAGCTCTCACAATCGGTACGGATGTGAAGCCACCGATGCTTTTTAAAGGAGAGTATGAACAATGGAAGGATCGTTTTCTGGATTTTATAGACAGACATGACTTGGGTGAGTACATCAGAATATCACTTAAAGAAGGAATCATGAAACCTCCTATGAAGGTTCATGACGGAGAAGAAGAGGAACAGAGAGAGTACCTACTACCAATAGAGGAGTACACTGATGAACAAAGAAGAAGACATAAAGCTGATAGATTGGCTAGATCTTTCATTTTACAAGGCATCCCTAATGAGATTTATGTCAAGATTGATAGTTACAACGCAACGGGCAAACAAATGTGAGATTAATTAGAAAAGATGATGCTCAGATCAAAGATCGACAACCAGCTTAAGGTTTCTAACTGCCTCAACAATTATGAAGAATTCAAAGCCAAGGAGGGAGAATCTCTTGAGGCAACCTACGACAGATTTGTGACTTTATTGAACGAACTCAGCAAAAACAAAGTCAGAAAGTCTCAGATAGAGTTTAATGTCAAGTTCCTCAGCATCTTGCAACCCGAGTGGAAGAGGTTTACAAGACAGATGAAGCAGATGAAGGATTTGAATGAGATACCACTCCACGAGGTGTATGAGACTCTCAGGAAGAATGAAGAAGAGATTGAAGAGATTAAAGTGGAAGAGAAAAGGCATGATGAGAAAAGGTACATAACTGAAGAGAAGAAAGAGCCAGAACCGACAAAGTGCTACAACTGCGGCAAACTTGGACATTTTGCGAAGGACTGCCGATAGCCCAAAGTCCGAAACTCAGAGTACTAAAAAAATAAGATGCTCTTGGACAAGCAGCAAGAGGCTGGCAAGGCACTTATGGCTGAAGAAGAGTTCTGGCTCGACCATTCAGAAGATGAGGAAGAGAAATAAGAGAAAACCCACTTGTGCTTTATGGGCAAGACGGTGATTGAAGATGAAGTTGATTCTGACTGTGAGGAAAACGAAGAGGTATGTGATATGTCTAAATCATACTTTCTTAATGCTATGCAAGCTATGATGGTTAGAATCCATAAATTAGAGTCTAAGCTTACACGTGAGGAAGGTATCAATAAAGAGAAAAACCAATCAATACAGAAACTTAGCAAGGATATTGTTGAGAAGAATGTATTGATTGAGGCATTACATAAAAACATTGATACCAACGTGAAAGAGAATACTATAATTCACAATGAATTAGCTTAAACTACTTCTAAATATAAATTGTGTCAATTTGATTCCAAAGAGATTGCTAAAAGTGTTCATTTCTTTCAAAGGAAAATAAATCTTTAGCTGATAAAGTGAATGTGTTGGAAGAAAAACTTTACACTTTAGGTCAAACTGAACAGACCATTCATTTGAATAAACCTAAAGAGAGCAGTGAGTGTTGAGGTCTTGGTTACGAGAACCCACACTACCTCAAAAAGGGTATTTCTAAAGTGTCTGCGCTTTATGATTTCGGATTTTTAAAACTGGCACCACAATACCCCGAACTCAAAGTTAAGTGGACTAAATAGTCTAAAGAGGATGAAGATAAAGAAAAAGAGAAAAGGAAGAACACAACTAAAATGCAACTTCCATTTCGTTACGAGAAGTTGAATTATAGTTACAGTTCTAATAAATAAAAATTTCTTTCTAATGATTATTTTGAAAGCTATTCTTCAAAAGAGTTGGAGGCTAAGCCTATTGAAGGTAAGATTTACGTACCTCCTCTCGTTTTAGAAAGTAAAATTTCTGAACTCGAGAATACCCTAGCGGAAGAAAGGATTTTGAATGATCTAGAACAAAAATGTGTTTTCCACTGTGCTTAAAAATTCTAATTTTTCTAAAATCTCCAAAGCTTCAAAACCTGATGACTTTAGTGGTCTACTTGATGAAGAGTTTAATTTCTTAAACTCTGAAGGTTGTTTAGATGAGTGTGTTGCTCAATTTGATTTTAATGCTAAACTTCCTAATCATTCCAAATTTGTAATTAATTCTTTTGGATTACCCAGTGTGTATGAAAAGGGTGAAACATCAACGAAAGTTGATGAATCAGTTTATGTGAGTACCAAGAAAGCCAAAGATAAGAAGAAGAAATCTAGGCATTCACAGAAACAGAAAACCACTGATAAGTCAAAGAAGAAGCAATCTTTAAAATCTCACAGTTCTAACTCTAAAGTTTCAAATGTTTTAGATATGAATAAAAGAAAGACTGGAGTTAGATCAGAATGGCAACCAAAGAAGAAAGTTGACGAGAATGCTAAATCATTTTCTGATCTTGATTGTAATAGAGAAACTACTAGTCAAATTGATGTAGTTGTGAATGTTGCTTTTAATAAATAAAAACTTGTAACTTCTTACAAGAAATATTCAATAAAGCAATTGTTCCAATTATCTCCGTCTGCTAGAAAGTGTTCTAATTATAAAAGAAATGATTATGCTTCTCGTAAATTTTCTGATGTTTGGTTTGGCACATATCATGTATATTCTTATCATTCTCATGATTCAAATATTTTTCAAAAGGTCAAAGGGTCCATATACAAATGGATGCCAAAATATTGTGCTAACACTATAGGACCCATCTATAAATGGGTACCTAAATCTATTGTTTCGTGATTTTTCCTGTGCTGACCCGTCATATGTGGTACTTGAATTCTGGTTGCTCCAAGCATATGACCGGGCGGAAAGATTTATTATCTAATTAAACAGAGAAATATTGCGAAACAATGAGATTCGGGAACGACCAGTTTTCACCAATTATGGGTTATGGTGACATCATTCAAGACAACGTGACGATTACGAAGGTGAGCTACGTTAAACGATTAGGGCATAACCTATTCACCATTGGACAGTTCTTTGACAAAGACCTAGAAGTTAATTTCAAGGCCAAAAGATGTTCTGTGCGTACTGAAGATGGTAAGGAACTTTTGGTCGGCACGAGAAAGTCAAACCTCTACACAATTAATCTGTCAAAAGTCCAGACTGACAATGAGGTGTGTCTACTGTCAAAAGTCTCGCTGCAACAAAGCTGGTTATGGCACCGAAGGCTTTCTCACCTGAATTTTCGTTACATCAACAAACTGATCACTGGAAAGTTAGTAAAAGGACTTCCTGATCTAAAATATGTAAAAGAACATCTGTGCGCGACATGCGAGAAGAGAAAGATGAAGAGAGCCGCTCATAAGCCGAAACCTGAGCCAAGTACAAGTTCATCCTTGGAACTTCTACATATGGATCTCTGCGGTCCTATGCGTACACAGAGCATAAACGGTAAAAAGTATGTTTTAGTGATTGTAGACGATTACTCGCGGTACATATGGGTCAAATTTCTGCGAACAAAGGATGAGACGCCCGAAGTCATCATAACTTTTCTAAAGACTACCCAAGTGAATCTGCAAAAGACAGTCAAGCTTCTTCGAACGGACAACGACACAGAATTCAAAAACAAAATTGTTGAAGATTATCTCGAATCGGCCGGGATAACACATCAGTATTTTGCTGCTAGAACCCCAGAACAGAACGGAGTAGTAGAAAGACGGAACCGAACGCTAGTCGAGGCCGCTCGCACTATGCTAAGTCAAGCGAATCTACCTCTGTTTCTATGGGCCGAAGTTGTGTCTACTGCTTGCTACACGCAGAATCGTTCTATAATCCACCTTCGGTTTGGTAAAACACCATATGCTTTGATAAATAACCGTACACCTAGCATTAAACACTTCCATATTTTTGGATGCAGGTGCTTTGTACTGAATGACAAGGAGAACTTAAACATGTTCAGTCCAAAGGCTGAAGAAGGCATCTTTATTGGCTACTCTCAATCGTCTGCCGCATACAGAGTATACCTGAAGACGTCAAAGATCGTCGTAGAGAGTGTAAATGTCACATTTGACGAGGAGATGGCTTTTGTTCAGGACAGTTCATAACCCGTTATCACTGGTGTACTAGCTTCTGGACAGATTAGTTCAGAACCTGTGCCTAATGCTACTAAATCAGATGAAGCGTCATCGTCTACTTCACATTTATCTGATTTACATTTATTGTTTGAATTGTTTTATGATGAATTTCTTGGAACTAAAGTGTCTAAACCTATTGTAGTTGACAGATCAGAAGATTCACGAAGACATCAACCAACCACTTCAGATATATCTACTGAATCAAATTCCCCGATTAAGCAAGAGATTCCAATTCAAACGCCTACTCCAACAGTTGAAGCCCTGAACAATAACGAAGAGATAGAAGTTGCTGAATCAGTTGGTTGCACTGTAACGACTAATCAACAGCCAGATACTGCTGTACCAACTGAAGTTTCTGCACAAGATACTTCAACTGTACCCCTATCAAATATTGAGCAAACTGGTGAAGCTGACAGTGGATTTCTAGATGAAAATCATGATCAATCTACATAAAATCCACTCCCTCATGAACATAAGTTGACCAAAGAGCACCCGATAAGCCAGATCATTAGAGATCCATCTAAACCGGTGCAAACTAGGTCTGCTACATTAAATATGTGTATGCATGGCTCATTTCTGAGTAAGATAGAGTCAATTTGAGTATCTGAAGCTCTAGCCGATTCAGATTGGGTAACTGCGATGCAAGAAGTGCTAAATCAGTTCGAAGCATTAAAAGTCTGGAGACTCATGCCTAAGCCATAAGGTAAAACCATTATCGGCACGAAATGGGTATTCAAGAACAAAAAGGACGAAGATGGTATCGTGATCAGAAATAAAGCAAGACAAGTGGCTAAAGGATATAGGCAAGAGGAAGGTATTGACTATGACGAGACTTATGCTCCAGTGGCGCGCATCGAAGCTATCAGAATGTTTCTCGCATACGTCGCTCACAAGAACTTCACCGTCTATCAAATGGACGTGAAGACTTCCTTTCTGAACGGCATTCTCAAGGAGGAAGTCTACGTCTCTCAGCCTGAAGGCTTTGTCAATACAGAGAAACCGAACCATGTGTATATTTTGGACAAAGATCTTTACGGACTGAAGCAAGCCCCTGGAGCCTGGTACGAAG
This sequence comes from Arctium minus, assembly GCA_954870635.1. Taxonomy (NCBI): domain Eukaryota; kingdom Viridiplantae; phylum Streptophyta; class Magnoliopsida; order Asterales; family Asteraceae; genus Arctium; species Arctium minus. Next base: position 61,074,904 of record OX941087.1, read on the forward strand.
TATTATCTAAATTCCTAGTCAAGTCTGGCTTCTCGAAAGGTAAGATAGATACTACTTTGTTTATTAAAAAGGAAAAAGCCTATATCATTTTAATTCAGATTTATATGGATGACATCATATTTAGCTCAACAAATCCAAAATACTGTAAGAATTTTTCTAACCTCATAGTGTCAAGATTTCTGATAAGTATGATGGGAGAGATGAATTTCTTTCTCGGATTACAAGTCAAACAATTTTTAATGGGGATTTTTATCAATCAATCAAAGTACATTTTCGATATTCTTAGAAAATTCAAAATGGAAAATTGTACACGTATTGGAACCCCGATGGCACCAGGAACTAAGATTGGCACTGATCCTTCGGGAAAAGTTGTCGATGTTAGAACCTACAGACGGATGATTGGTTCTTTGATGTATTTAACTTCTAGTAGGCCAGATATAATGTTTTCTACAAGTCTATGTGCTCGATATCAGGCTAATCCAAAAGAATCCCATTTGTCTGCAGTCAAAAGAATTTTTAGATATCTGAAGGGCACTGCAGATCTTGGTCTGTGGTATCCTAATGGTACAGGTCTTGAACTAACAGCATATTCAGATGCAGACCATGCAGGTTGTATGCTTGACAGGAAAAGTATGTCGGGGCATATACAACTTCTTGGCGATAAACTCGTGAGTTGGGCTTCAAAAAAACAACTCTGTTTATCCACATCAACAACTGAGGCAAAGTACGTCACTGCGGCGAGCTGCTATTCTCAAGTGTTGTGGATGAGAACACAACTCCGAGATTATGGCTTTCAATACAATAAGATCCCGATATACTGTGATTCAAAGAGAGCGATTGCTATATCTTCAAATCATGTTCAACATACAAAGACCAAACACATAGATGTTCGATTTCATTTTATTAAAGATAATGTCGAAAAAGGTATAATCGAACTTTATTTTGTAAACACTGATTACCAACTTGTTGATTTATTTACCCAGCCTTTAGATGAAAAGAGATTTAATTTTCTCGTTTCCAAACATGGTATGTTAAATCTCAAGACTGAATATGTGTTTACCTACTAAAGTTTTTGTTATTGTTATTTTTCTTCATTTCTTTATTTTTAATCTGAAAGATATTTGCACTTAACATTTGTTCATTGTCTCAGGGGGAGTGAGAGAAGAAATTAAGATGATCTATATTCATTTGAGGGGGAGTTCATATTTCTGCATATGTTTATCACTGGTTAATTTTCTGATGAATAAATTGCAGGGGGGGTGAAAGATAAGAAGTATGGTACATGATTTCTAATTATATCTGATCAGAACTCGTACATTCAAAGTTTTACTGCTTTCTGTCATTTACTTTTCAATAAAATTTTGTGAATAAAGCTTTGCACTTTGACAGACTTTGTGACTTTTGCAGAATTGAGAGAGAGCTTAAATGATCATATCAATTAGGGGTGTTCGTGGTGCGGTTTGATGCGGTTTGGGGAAAAACCGCAAACCGCACCACATGTGCGGTTTGATCATTTTACCAAACCGCACCGCATATAACTCAAACCGCACCAAACCGCATCGCGAAATGCGGTGCGGTTTATGCGGTTTGTCCCTATCGCACTTTATGCGTACAATCCAAAAAATCATAAGTTTAAAATACATTAGAAAATCAACGATTTAGTGACCGTAGTCCAAAAAAATAAAGAGTTTGAATATATCCAACTCCAAAATGCATAATTAAAAATAGTCAAAGAAATAGTCTAAAAAAATAAATTGTTTCAATACGATAAACGGATAAAGTGACGTCTCCATTTTTCTTTCGTCTTCATCTTGACTCACAATTGCCAATGCCCAATTTTTTTCATTTGTTGGGCCTTAAACTTTTAAGAAGACATATAAATACTTAAAGTCCATAATTAAAATTTAAAAACATAAGCCCAATTATGTAAATATTAAATTAAATTATTATATATATATATGTTTAAAATTAAAAATTTAAAAGTAATATAAAAGGTGCGGTGCGGTGCGGTTTAAACCGCGGTTTGAAAACTCAAAACCGCAAACCCCACCGCATAGTGCGGTTTGGTAAAAATGCAAACCGCAAACCGCACCACGAAAGTCCTAAACCGCGTTTTGCGGTGTGGGCGGGTTGTGCGGTTTGGTGGTTTATATGAACACCCCTAATATCAATATGACTTAGAGCTGACTTGATGAGATTTAAGACTGAGCGGAAAAGGTTTATTTTTAATCTTAATCTCATATGTATCTGAAAGAAAGACAACTTTCATATATGAAAACAAGTTCTTAAATGTTCAAACCACTTCTGATTCTTAAAAGATTTCATGAATATAGAAGTGTGATTTTAAATGTTTTCATGTTTCATGTACTTTAATTCCTATACAAACTGTGTGTTTCCAAAGATTAATACTTGTGTATTGTCTTTTCCATATACTTTCAAGTATTCACACACACGGGATTAACTTTTGTTGAATATGTTATCACCATGTCTCAAATTGAACAAAATTTTTCGATGGTGATACACCCTGGTTGAACTTCAAAGTTTGAGCGTTATTTCATTCCGAAACGTTCTTTCAAGACTTGTTTGTATTTTGATTTGTATAGACAATATCCAATTTTTGCTGACCTAAGCCTTAATTGATAAATCATTCAGATATTTTTGATCTTTTTCATACAATGTCAGATTTTCAAACAATTTTCTTGCATTCATTTCATTCATTCAATATACTTGTTTTGAAAAGTCTTCAATGTTTAAAATGCTCAAATCTTCGTGATTATTTCATTGAGCATACCAACATCTGACTTGTATATGTATATGTGCTTTAACTGCAAAGTTAAACCAAGTTGAGCAATATATTCTTATAGGATTACATGGGTTAATTGTGTGAGCTTAATTGAAACTTCTATGGATTCACGTTAACCAGTGTTTTCTACCCAAGAAGTTAATCCTTGAGTGATCGAACGTGTGAGGAGTCAAAATACTGTGTGTGGGTTGTGTGATGAGGTAAAATGGAAATGAGAGTTTGGTTAGAATTGCGCTCAAAGATTAAAAGAAAGAGGGTGAGAGATCAGAGTAAAAGAATATCAAACTCTGCACCAACTTTTTCTGAGTCGGGCAGCCACATTTCTAGTGTTTCACAATTCTTCGTGAACATTATTGAAACAGGCAACTAGCCCATGCCAACTCTTGATAAAAACCCCACCAGCTACTCATTTTCTTCTCAACAAGAAATTTTGAAAAAGTGATCAAGAATTGTGGATTTTAATAAAGTAAAGTTGGAACTGAAAAGAGAAAAGTTCAAAGATTTCAGAATTGTTGCGGAGTTTACTGAAATTTTCTTTGAAGACTATTTGTTGAAGCAAACTGAGTTAAACCTGAAGATAATTTCTTTCCGATGTCTGAAAGAGGTTTTACAACCTTGGGAAGATTGTTACTATTCTTGAAGACAGACTTTGGGGAGATTACAAAAGTTTTCTGAAGATAGAGTGTTTGAAGTTTGCTAAGCAAAGAGGGAGATTACACAGATTGATCTTAAAGGGGAGATAAATTTCTTAAAGTTCTTCAATGCAACGAAAGGGGAAGATTGAACTGCAAAATCTTTTAGAGATGATCTTGAATCCAAAGGGGGAGATTGTTAGAGCATATTTGTTGGATACAAGATCATGAAGTCTGTTGCTGAAAGTCAAGCCAAGTCAAAAGCTCAATGTCAACTCTCAAAGTGAAAGTCAAAGTCCCTTGTAATAAAAGTCAAAGTCAAAGTCTTTGTAAATGTCAAGATCGAAAAATTCTAATGAAGAATTTAATTAACACACTCAGAAACAATGTTAAAGAAGTTGCAGAATAACACTTTAACAATTAATCAAAACACAGAATATGAACTCAAATCATAAGTTTCTATTGCATAAAACTTAAATATTACAAACTCAACCTCAATCTGTTGAACAGGCTCAACAGACGTTCTACACTTCTCTATAGAAAGGATCAATACTAGTCTTGAGGTTAATTCTCTAAACAAAAACAACTCTATCAATGCATATCTCTCTATCAAGAACTTCTAGACTATATATACATAATTAATTACAAGATAATTACAAAAGAAATATTATTCTTCAGAATCCAGTCCATAATTATCTTCATCTCCTATTCTTCCGCGTCAATCCATCTTTATCTTCAGAAGCAGCATTAATTCAATAGCAGTATTAACTTTGTGTCTGGCAGTACTAACCATGCTTGCAGTATTAATCTCTTATGGCAGTAGTAATCTTCAAGCAGTATTAACTACTAGCAGTACTAACTCTTCAAGCAGTACTAACTATTAAAGTAGCAGCACTAACTCTTCAAGCAGTATTAATTCTACTAGCAGTAGTAATATTTCATAGCAGTATGCTAAGTAGTAGTAATCTTTCTTCACCTAGCAGTACTAACCAGACTTAGTTATTTCTAACCCAACAATCTCCCCCTAACTTAACTTTTCAAAATGAGAAGTTAAGTTCTTCAGTATAGGGTCTTCATGATGCTTTCAACACTTCAGCTTAATTTCCCATGTTTGGATCCAATCCCAGACATTGATTAATTGTCCTTCTAATAACAATTCTGGCCATTTCTGATTCTTTAGCACATACCATCTTGGCTTTCAACATCCCTTCCAACTTATCTTTGCTATGGTCATAGATCTTGTCAACCAAGTAGTACTCATGGTAGCTTTTGTCAATTGTGATCATGTAGTCACCACAGTTTTCAAATAACATCCAATGATCAATCTTTTTGAATCCATACTCATGATGTAAGTCTTTGATCCTGTACTTCACTCTTTCAGGTTCAAACATCATGCATAGGTACTCCATGGCAATCTTGATTAAGCTCATTTTAGTCCCTTGCAATACAGACTCATACAGCTTTATTCCAACTTTGTACATTTCCTCCAAGTCAGCTCTGGAACAACTTCTGATCACCTTGCCCCAAGTTGCATAAACCTCAAACTGATCACCCATTCTTTTGAATCTGAAATATTCTTTTCTGTTGTCCTTCAGAATATCCCAAAAGATAACTTCTCGTGCTTTCATGGAGATAGGGTCAGCTTACACAGGTTCTTCATTTGTCAAAGTCATGTATAAATGGAATTGCTCATTGGATTGTTGATTGGACTGCTTTGGCTCTGGCTCTGGCTCTGCTGAAGGTTCTGCTCTTGCACTTTCAATCTCCTTTTCAACTTCTTCAATTCTTTACCTCTTTGCCTTAGGCTTGGTAGCAATAGATTTCTTTCTTTTTATATCTCCGATCTGTTGATCCAAATTCTCTTCTTGCTTAGCTTCTGTCTTTTCTTTGATAGGAGTGCCTTCTTCACTGTCGGGGAAGGGCTGTTGTATGTTAAGGTCATGCCTTTCTTTCATCTTTCTTTCAACCTCTACCCTTTGAGTGAAATCCCCTTGTAATTTGGCCATCTCCTTCTTATACAGTTCTTCTATTCTACCATAAGACATGTTGGTAAACATCCCTTCTTTGACTCCAACAGACCCTTTTAGAAAGTTGATCATCTTTCTTCTTTCTTGATTGGCCAGAAATGTCTTTGAAGGTTGTCTTTGTCTTGTCTTTAATGTCATCCTTTGCCTTGAAGCCTTCTTTGTAATTTTCTTAGCAGCAGTAGCAGTCTTTAAACTCCTTTGAAATTCCTCATTAAGCTTTGTAGATAACTCCAAAGCAATCTCTCTGTCTTTTGCAGATTGGATTTCTTCTTCCTTTTCCATTTCTTCTTGCAGTTTCTTTGCCAACTCTTCATCCAAATCAATCTGTTTCAGTTTCTTCATTGGTTTCTCAGGCTCACCCACTTTCTCTTTCCCTTTCTTTTTGATCTCTTCCTCACTGATCTTTTTCTTTATCTGTTCTAATCCTCCTTCTTTAATGACCACTCCCTTAGCCTTTTGAGTGGCCTTGGGAGTGTCATTCTTTGCCTTTACAAGAGTTTCAGGAATTTCAATTTCTTCCCTGGATAATTCTATTTCTGCTGCTGTAGTTACTACTTCTTGTTTAGTTTTTGCTGCAGATTCAGTTACTGCTGCTTTCACAAAAGTTTCTGCTGCTGATGTAGTTTCTACTTCTTTTGCTGTTTCTGCTTCTGCACCAATCTCCCCCTCAAAATGAGATTCCATTCTAACGGGGCTTTGCTTTTCAAATTCAGCTTGACTCTCCCCCTTTTTGGAATCATCATGAGGAATGCTCCTTTTCTGCAATACAAACTGCTTTCTCTTCTTTTTCTGTACCAACCTCATAACCATCTTCTTTAATTTGCTTATCTGCACTTGTTGTGAAAGAATTACCAGTTTCATCTCCTCTATTTCTGCACCTTGTTTGAGTACATCCAGATTTACATTTGCAATAGTTTCCATCAATTCCTCATAGTTATATCTATCCTCACCTCCTTTAGGTGTGTTGACCACCCTGGAAGGATCCTTGGAAGTTTTAGTAGGAGTCTTCTGCCTAGCAGAAGCACCCTCTACTCCCTTGGTTTCTTGGCACCTGGGACCTTTGGATGATTGCTCACCCAAAGTTATTGTGGGGAAGGTCTTAAAGATGTTCACACTGTCCTGCCCTGCACTTTGTGCAAAGTCAGTAGTGTGAGCCTCACTGCCTACATGCTCTTCCTCCTCCTTATTGAGCACCTTCTTGGGGTTGGGAGACACCCCTGTGGTTTCCCTTTGGATAGTCTCTGATGAAAAATGATCCATCAGAGGGCTTTCAGGCGGTGGGGGTGAAGATACTAGAAGGGAAGGAACCTTCTGTACCTTTTTCCTTGTGTATGTAAGAGTAATGGGTGATGTTGGCTTCTGTAGAAGGGACTGAGGGATGTGCTTTGTAGTAGAAGGTGTGGGTAGGTCATCAGTGGGTTGGTCTAATGTGGGCTTTGACCCTGATGCCTCACCTTGAGAGTGGGACACAACCATCGTTGTAGAGAATAATGGTGTGTTTATACCAGAGAAGTTCTTACTGGGCCTCTTCATATTTGAAAACACTTTCCCCTTTGGCAGTTTTGGTACATATACCTCTTCAAGAGAGGGTAGATCCGTCAATTCCTTTAGTAAAATCTCTTGTACAAACCTAGGATACATATAAAATCTCTTTTAATTTAGTATCTAGGTTTGACAACAAATCATTTAAAAGCATTCGTGAAAAATTAAACTTTCTGGAGGTTGCTAAGCAGACCAGAGCATAAGCTATGGTACTGCTGAACTCACTCCATCCAGTTGTTTTGCGTGAAATGCAGTGTTGTAGGGTATGAACAAAGAATCGCCACTGAGGTGAAAATTTGTTCTTGTAAAACTTGTAGACATCAGTGGGACCTTCATACCCCATTTGACTAAGAGCATAGAAGAGATCTTCCTTAGGTAAAGAGGTTATACCTGAGGCATCATCTAAGCATAGATGAGTGCGTATGCAATCCTCTGTGATGGCAATGGGTTTTTCACAAACCCTTGATTGGATGACTTGATTTCCTTCCACAGTCTGTATAGAGGCATTTGCCCAGAACTGTCGCAAGTGTTCCACATAGATTGTGGGATTGACAGTGAGGGCATAGGCAATGTGTGACGATTTGAGGAAATCCACAATCTGATGGAAACCTTCAGCCTGTTTGGGTTTTTGCAGCATAGCAACCTCATTGTGTTCATCAAAGAATTCTAGTCCTGCCATCGTTCTGATTGATTCTAGGGTTCGAATCGCAACTAGGGTGTACACTGGTGAGCAAGAAATCGAGAGAGAGAGAGAGAAAGAGAAGCAATGGAAGTTTAAAGAGTCGTTTGTATTTTGGCGTTCACAAAGGGTATTTATAGGTGGAGGGTTTCAGTTAGAAGTAGTACTAAGTACCCTAGCAGTATTAACCAACTCGCAGTAGTAACTCATATTAGCAGTAGTAACACATACTGGCAGTACTAACACAGACTAGCAGTATTAACTCAGACTAGCAGTATTAATACATGCCAGCAGTAGTAACACTGATTAGCAGTAGAAACAAGGTAAGCAGTAGTAACTTTGCACTGGCAGTATAAACTACCTAGCAGTAGTAACCATATTTGAACTATCAACATGAGTAATATAGAGAGCAGTATTAACTGAACTAGAAGTACCAAGTATTCAATTTAAGCAATCTGAAACACTTAAACACACAGTTAGCAGCATCATGCATTATGAAATTTTCAAAAGTCAACTTACCTTTTGAAACCATACCTTTGTCACTTATCTTACCTCTTGCTGGATCAATAGTAACATGTCCTCCATCAAATCTTTTGAAGTATTGAAGGAAGTCCATGTTACCTGTCATGTGCCTAGAGCAACCACTATCTACATGCCAAATGCTCTTCCTCTTGAGCTATTGGTTGCCCTGCACACTAGATAAAACAGTTAGTTTCTTGGGGGAACCCAAGCCAAAGTGGTCTTGGGTTGCCCTTTCTCATCAACATATTTATAATCAGTAATCTTAGTCTGGATGAGATGATCAGATTTAGGAATCTCATGGCTGGAATACTTTGTCAAAATTATAGGCTTGGCAGTATTAATACTGGAAGCAGCATTATCCTTGTTAGCAGTACTAACTTGGTTAGCAGTACTATTGCTATCAGCAGCACTATTTCTGTTAGCAGTACTAACAGGTTTGTTTACTTTTGGAACCCAAATCTTGACAAAGTTGTTTGCTTTCTTGTTCTGTGAGTTACTCCTTGATATGCTTGGAGCATTTTCTTTTGATTTAGCAAACTTATTCTGAATATGAGCTTTCATTGGTGCTATTTTCACATTCTCAGCCATGTGGTTCCTTTTTGATTTCTTCCTATAACCAAAAGAATTTTGTGTTTGTCTTTGAAAAGAAAGTCTTTGGTTAATAGGATTGAAATAACAGTGTTTGGCTAGATGATTTAACTTGTCACAAATAAAACAGGGCTTTGGTCTATTGATTTTGCTAAGATCAATTCCCTGTTTTTGAGCCCACTGATTATTTCTGTTTCTCTGATTTCCCCTTATTTTATCATGTTTATGGGGCTTGTTCTGTTGACAAGTACAGGGATTTACAACAGAGGTTTGCATGTAGTGAACTCCCTGTACCTTTTCCTTTTCTTTCCTGGAGGTCTCAGCTTTCTCACTCTTAACATTCTCTTTCTCTGTCTTGGACATCTCCACTTTATCACTTTTAATAAATGGTTTACCCCCTCTCTCATTTGTAAGAATATGGTTTTCTAAGGGAATATCTTTATGGTCTTCCTTATTCTTACCCTTAGAGTTCTCTTCTTCAGAATCTGTCTCAACCACTACTTTGTTTAATGGATCTACTTCTGTGGCTCCTGCAGGTAAGTCATTCTTATCCTTTCTTTCTAAGAGGTCTGAGGTGGGAGGAATATAGTTATTATTGTAAGGTGGAGGGGTGTTATTGTAGCCTATACCTCTCTTTAGTTTGTCATGAATTTGAGATTTAAGTAAAGAGTCCATTGCTTTAGAAGCATTGGAATATTTCTCAATGTCTAGTTTGGCCTTCTCAAATTCACTCTTAACTTTTTCACACTCCTCTCTAGACTTCTCTAGCTTAATCTCTAACTCATTCTTCTCCCACTTCCAATAGTTGAGATCATATGAATGTTGAAGTTCATTGGCTTGATATGCCTTTATTTGATCTTCAAACTTCTCAACGATCACAACATACTCTCTTATATCTTTCTCTAACCTTTTAAGGTCATCACACATGCTCTGATTGTGATTCCTGTACTTTTTAATAGTTTCAAGACAGGTTTTAGAGCAAAGGTAGATTTTACCTCTGTGGGGATTGCAGTGTTTGAAGATTCTGAAACCTCAGCCATCAATGATTGATTCTGGATTCTGTTTTGTGATGATTGTTGATTTCTGAGTTCCTTATGCTCTGATACCACTTGTCAAGATCGAAAAATTCTAATGAAGAATTTAATTAACACACTCAGAAACAATGTTAAAGAAGTTGTGGAATAACACTTTAACAATTAATCAAAACACATAATATGAACTCAAATCATAAGTTTATATTGCATAAAACTTAATGATTACAAACTCAACCTCAGTCTGTTGAACAGGATCAACAGACGTTCTACACTTCTCTATAGAAAGGATCAATACTAGTCTTGAGGTTAATTCTCTAAACAAAAACAACTCTATCAATGCATATCTCTCTATCAAGAACTTCTAGACTATATATACATAATTAATTACAAGATAATTACAAAAGAAATATTATTCTTCATAATCTAGTCCATAATTATCTTCATCTCCTATTCTTCCGCATCAATCCATCTTTATCTTCAGAAGCAGCATTAATTCAATAGCAGTATTAACTTTGTCTCTGGCAGTACTAACCATGCTTGCAGTATTAATCTCTTATGGCAGTAGTAATCTTCAAGCAGTATTAACTACTAGCAGTACTAACTCTCCAAGCAGTACTAACTATTAAAGTAGCAGCACTAACTCTTCAAGCAGTATTAATTCTACTAGCAGTAGTAATATTTCATAGTAGTATGCTAAGCAGTAGTAATCTTTCTTCACCTAGAAGTACTAACCAGACATAGTTATTTCTGACCCAACAGTAAAGTGTTGTAAGCGTGTGTTTATTTTGTCTTTAATAGACTTGTGGTTAGAAGGTGTGGTAGGAACAAGCGTGTAACTGTGACAGGTTAGAGAGAGAGTTCGTGTGAAAGATTGAAGAGAAAGAAAGTGATCTGAAAGTTCTTTGCAATTAAATCTTGTGATAAATTAAAACATGTAGTTAATCAATTTGTTTGTGATCTTGTTTGTGATAACAATTAGATGAGAACTTGATAATTTGGGAAATAACAAAGCTACTTAGTACAACGGATGTACTGTACAAGGAGTTTTATTGATGTTCACTCCACAGGTATTCCATTCAATCATCGAATAACACAAGGTAATTCTATGAACGTTCTGACAGAAAAACGAATTTTCTGTGTGAATGTGCTTGTGTATGAAAGAATTAAGCATAAAGATTGCTTTATCAAGCTCAAAAATATATAAACCATTGAGATAAAAATAGTATTACATGGACTCAAAGTGCATGATTGAAGTTCGAAGGTGGGGCAGATTTTCTTCTTTTTCAATATCCAGAACTTCCAAGTGAAGAACGGATAGCATATATGTTGCATCCCCAAATAAATTGAAACATTTCTTTGTCAAGAAAGAAATGAGTGGCCGGTGGGGTGATAGCAAAAGTTGGCATGGGCTCACTGTCTTTTTCAATGATGGTCACCAAAGAATGTAAACCAATCAGAAGATGTGGCTACCCGGCTCAGAAAGAAGTTCGTGCAGAGTATTCATATTCTTTTGACTCTGATCTCACACCCTCTTTCTTTTGAACATTTAAGCTCACTTCTAACTAATCTCTCTTTTCATTTTACCTCATCACACCCCCACTCTTTGATAAAGACCCGTCACCCCTCAATCACTCTTAGGATTACTTTTGGGGTAGGAAACACTGGTTAACGTGAATCCATGGAAGTTTTTTTTAAGAACTCACATAAATCCCATGTAATTTTGTCCTAAAAATATATATGTTGTTCAACAGTTTAGCTTGAACAATTAAGCACAAATTATGATAACATTGTCAAAATGTATGCTCATCAAGGATATGAATGAAATTTGAGCATTTGAACTTTGAATATCTCTCAAAACAAGGATAATGAATAAATGAAATGAAAACAATAGACATGTTTTGAGAATCTGACAATGTATCAATAGATCAAATATTATGAATATGAACATGTAATGGTTGGGGTATCAAAGAACTTGATAGATGTTTATATGAACAAATATAAACATATTTGCAATGAACGCACAAAATTAGAAATGATGTTTGAAGATCAACAACTTGAAATACAATCGAGAGTATTACCATCGAAAAATTGTTCTGCTTTGAGACATGGGAATAACAATTTCAAATGAAGTACTAAATCGGTGTGTGTGAATACTTGACAGTATATAGACAAGATAATACACAAGTATTGATCTTTGGAAACACACGGTCAGTTAAACATTAAAGCTCTAGTATGAAAAACATTTAAAAATCACACTTCTAAATTCATGAAATCTTTTGAGAACCAGAAGTTGTTTGAACATTTAAAAAAACATTTTTCATGTTCGAAAGTTGTTCTTCTTTCAAATAATCAGAGATATAGATCAGAAGATACTTACAAACAATTTAAGCTCCCTCTCAAATCATGATAATCTGAGTTAGATTCAGATAAGCTCCCCCTTGACATTTGCATAATATCCTTATCTAGACAAACTCTTCTTTGAAGTACGGGTTCTAAACCGTTATGTTTAAAAGCCATAATTCTTTGACATTGAAGATTGGGTTCTGATCTGTTGTAATCAGAAACCAACATCTTTAACATTGAAGACTGGGTCTTGAACTGTTTTGTTCAAAAGCCAAAATCATTGAAGAACGAGTTATAAACTGATGTGTTTAGAAGTCTATGCTCTTACTCCCCCTTTACTTGTGGTGCCTGCAAAACAGATTGAGTCGCTTTTGGTACCCCACTGGTATTTGGGTCCAGATATGTTAATTGCAGTTCTTTTAGGAGTAATATAGTATGAGCCATACCAGTAATTAACAAAATTTTGACTTACAAAATCATTTGCTCCACAGTAAGAACAACAAATCTTCTTTTGAGCCAACCTGATAAGATGATTAGCAGAATAAATCGTATCAAGTTTGCCAAAAGATTTACCTTTATGTACATTGTTCTTCTCGGCGTTTGATGTGGATGAAGATGATTTATCAATCTTCTGTTCATCAGAAGAATCCTTCACTCTCCAGACCATTTGCTCTCTCTTAGAAGCATATTTTCCTTTAGAATTATAGTTATTTGAACTATCAACAGATTTAATATAAAACACATTAGAAGGACGAATCTTATTTGAATTAACAATCTTTGATTTGACACTATTCTTTTTGGAAACATTTTCATTAATAGAACTTGAAGCAGTTTTGAAAGAGCAAGTTGATTCAGTTGAATTATCATAAGATGATTGATTAATCACATCAGCAGAAATCTTATCAGATAATTCAACATTTGCAACTTCAAGTTGTTTTATCTTTTCAGAAAAAATGTTTCTTTCTTCAAAAATTGTGTCAATTTTCTTTTGCAAATCAGACTTGACCATCTGTTCTTTCATAATGTCTGAGGATAGAACAGATAACTTTTTGGTGAACTTAGATATTTCACTTTCAAAGATTTGACGCTCTTGTTCAAAGTCTTTTTCTAAGTTCTTGTTTTTGTTAGAAATTTCTTTGAAAATCCCAACATTCTTTTTCTCAAAAAATTTCTTTTCAGTATCAAAAGACTTCTTCTTTTCTTGATAAATTTGTCTTTCCTTTTCAAGTAAGTCTTGTAAATTAGAGATTTGCTTGGGAAGATCAATGGATTCTTCTTCAAGAACTTTTCTCTCTTTAGCAAATGTGTCTCTTTCAGTTATAAATATCTTTTCAAATTCTGAGACTTGCTTTGAGAGTTTCCTGCATCTAAGCTCAAGGTCCTTCTTCTCTTGAAATGCTTTCTTAGAAAAATCAGATAAATTCTGGGAGTAAACTTTCTCAAATTTATTTTTATCTGCATGGAAACTTGTTAGGTCCAATGATTGCAATTAAATCAATGTAAATTGAAGAACAAGAGATGATTGGGAGGAATTGTTGTTTATTCACACAATCTAGAGAGAGTCAAATGTTTCTCTCTCTAGAAACACTCTGAACACATACACGACTACATTTTGAATGAAAACTTACTTTCTACAATACAAAGAATTCATATTTATACCCTCACACCCTTGTTTACATTAAAGCCCAAACCCAATATACAAGGCCCAAAATACAATATTGATAGTCCCTGAAATCAAGTTTCTAATCACATACAATCAAAACAAACAAGATTAGTAATCTACATGTTTTAATTTCTATTTCACAAATCAAAGATTACAAATATGTTTATAACTTTTTCTCTCTACACGTTTCTTTCTCTCTCTAAAACTCTCTCTGCAAAATACCTCAATCTGAATCTTACACCAAAAGACTTCTTACTACATATTACAAAGAAACAAGACTATTTATACCTAGCAACAATTCTTATTAAAGAAAGCTACAAGCTTACAAAAACAAATACAAAGAAATTGACTTTGACTTATTACAATTGACCTTGACTTGGCTTGAGAGTTGACTTTCAGCTTTGACTTGCTTGATTTTTACCTTCTGTATTCTATGATCTTGTATCCAATATATTTCAGCTCTAACAATCTCCCCCTTTGGATTCAAGATCATCTTCAAAAAGATTTAGCAAATCAATCTCCCCCTTTGATTCAATCTGGGCAATCTCTCCCTTTGTCAAACTATAACAAATTTATGTAATCTCTCCAATTTCTGTCTTTTAAAAAAAATAGTAACAATCTTCCCCAAAGTAACAAAATATCTTTCAGTCTTCAAAAAGAAATTATCTTCATAATTTGCTCAGACAACTTCAGCAATTAATCTTCAAAGAGAATTTCTCTATATTCAGCACAGCTTCATAAAAACTTTGAACTTTTCTCTTTCAGTCTTTCAGTCTTTGTCAAACTTCAAGCAAATAACTCTTGAACACAAATATTTCTTGATCTTCTCACACATTTCTTGAACCTTTGTTAGAGCACAGATTTGTTGGATTCAAGATCATAAAGATTGAAGATCAAAGTTCAAGAAGTCAAAGGCTGAAAGTCAAACTCTCATGGAAAGTCAAAGTCATTTTGTAATAAAAGTCAAAGTCAATGTATTGTATTTTGTTTGTTTCCTTTGTAATTGTCTTGGGTATAAATTGTTGGGTCAGAAATATTCTAAGTCTGGTTAGTACTGCTACTAGATGATTACTACTTCTGAAGAGATTAGTACTGCTAGTAGCATTAGTACTGTGTGAAGTATTAGTACTGCTAGTGGAAAAGTTAGTACTGCTTGGAGAGTTAATACTGCAAGTTAGAAATTACTACTGCTAGCATGTTAGTACTGTTGAGGATGAAGATACTGCTAGAAGGATTAATGTTGCTGATGTTGATAAAGATGACTTGAAGCGAAAGACAAGGAGTTGAAGATAATTATGGAATGGATGCTGAAGATCAACTTTACTTTTATAATTATCTTGTAATCTGTTTTATATATATAGTCTAGAAGTTTTAGAGTAAATACGTACGTCTTTTGTTTAGTAGAGAGAATTAGCCTCAAGATTCTTAGTAGTCCTTTCATTAGAGAAGTTTTGAACGTCTGTTGAGCCTGTTCATTAGAGAAGTTTTGAATTCATATACTGTTTCATTGATTTATTGTTAAAGTGTTATCCCGCAACTTCTTTAACAAAGTTTTTGAGTGTTTATTTAAATTCTTGTTTTGAATTTTGATCCTGACAAGTGGTATCAAAGCCTTAGGAACTCAGAAATCAATATTCATCATGGACGGATCAAATGACAGTGTTCTTGTTTCAAAGGTCCCCATGCTCAAACCTAATGAGTTTGACATGTGGAAAATCAGGATCAGGCAGTATATACTTCTTACAGACTACTCAATGTGGGACATCATTGAGAATGGTCCCTCCAGTGAAGGAGAGATAGGAGCAGATGGCAAGAGACCTCCACCAAAGACTGATGGAGAAAGAAAGATGAGGCAGACTAAGATGAAAGCCTTGAGCACTCTGCTCCTGGCAATACCTAATGAATATCAACACCAGTTTTGCAACTGTGTTGATGCCAAAATCTTGTGGAATGCTTTGGAGAAGAGGTTTTCAGGTACCAAAAGCACTAAGAGAAATCAGAAAGCAATTCTCAAGCAACAATATGAAAATTTTATGTCTACAAAGAATGAGTCTATGACTCAAACCTTTGATAGGTTCAACAAGTTGATTGGAGAATTGGCCACTGTTGGTGTCAAGATGGACCAGGATGATGTCAACAGAAAGTTTCTAAGATCTCTTGGTGAAGAATGGGTAATGTATACAGTATCATTCAGGCAGAATGACAATATGAAGGATAAGGAACTTGATGATCTCTACAATGATCTCAGGGTGTTTGAAGTAGAAGTAGAATCTAAGAAGAATCCATCTGGATACTCTCACAATGTTGCTCTCTTATCATCTACTACTGATTCTTCTGCAAATACAGAATCAGTTAGTGCTGCTTATAGCTCACAACAGGATGGACCCAATGATTCTGTTTTGGAAGCTTTCCTTGCTAGTCATGCTAAATCTTCTCTTATTAATGATGATCTGGAACAGATCAATGTTGATGACCTTGAATAGATGGACATCAAGTGGCAAATGGCAATGCTCACCATGAGAATCAAAAGATTCATTAAAAGAACAGGAAGAAACAACTTTTCCATGAGAAGAGAAGATGGTGCTGGATTTGACAAATCCAAGGTGGAATGCTACAAGTGTCTTAAACTGGGGCACTTTGCAAAAGAATGCAGAGGAGGAATGTTAGGACTGAAATTCCTATGTGTTGAAAGTGGAATAAAGTATTTATAAGGGTGCATAATGTAATTCATTAATAGTTGATTAATTAGATGGGCCCAAGCCCATAAAGCCCATTAGACTATAAGCCTAAGTATATAAAGGCATTATTTGTTTCATAATTTAGGTTAGAAAAGTTTAAGTCTCATATTTCAAATTACTAGTCAATAGGTTTACTCTCTCTAATCAGAAATCCTTTCTGTAAACCTGTAACCCTTTGATTGCTTATTAATCATATGACTAGTAGTTGTGACTCAAATACTGTTCATCTTTGATATTGTTTGTTGTGATTGCACTGTACTGGGATCTAGAATTGGTATCAGAGCAAAGAGACTAAAGGTTTGATCCAGAAAAAGGTTTGTCTAAAACCCTATAATCAATTATATGTGTTAATTGCTTTTATCTACTTTAATTGATTATCTGTTTCTGAGCTTTATCGGTCCAAGTTTCTGTTTGTTTTCTGGAAAGTGATTATCTGGAAAAGTGTTTTTCTATCTATTTCTGAAAAATCGATTTTTATCTGTGTTATCGATCGATAGTTTTCTGGAAAATCAATTGTTTATCGGTCAGTGTCTCTAAAAACAAAATCTTTATCGGTCCACACTTGCTTGAGGTGATTTGATATTGTTATCGGTCGAATATTTTGATCTGCATATTTGTTTGTTTTTGCTGAAACTGCTATTTGGTATCGTTTTTTGGATTTTCATTGAATTCTACTTCTGGGTTTGATCATGATCGAGTTCCAGAAATCATCGAGTTCATCGGTTTGTTCATCGTGTTTATCGGTCTTTAATCATATCGCTTATCGGTTTTGAGTTTATCGGTTCATCTGCTAAGTTGTTAATAATCTGTTATCGACCGATAGTACTTGACCGATATATTATTAGACCGACACCCTTTGTTCGACCGGTGTATTGTTAATATCGGTCATTTGTTCGACCGGTGTATTGTTAATATCGGTCCTTTATTCGACCGGTGTATTGTCAATATCGGTCTTTTGTTCGACCGGTGTATTGTCAATATCGGCCCTTTGTTCGACCGACATATTGTCATTATCGGTTGTTTATTCGACCGATACACTGTCAGTACCGATCCTTTGTTCGACCGACACACTGCTTCGTCGGTACCCAGCATTACCGGTCCTTGGTTTCGACAGATACTTTGTTTCTACCGGTCCTTTGCTTGACCGGTACATTGTCTTTATCGGTCCTTTGTTTGACCGGTACCCTGCTCGACCGGGATTAAAAAAAGGAAAAAAGGGTCAAATTTTTTGTCTCACGATCATTTTGCAGTGCATTTCTTTTAGCCCCCGTACTTCAAGGTTTCAATAGTTTATCATTAGTGACCCCAAACTTTCAAGTTTCACACTTTGTCACTTTTGGTCCTGCACTTTCAAATTTCATCTATTGTTAAGTTTTTCAAAAGCTTGAATTAGGTAAGTCGAAATGGGATTTTTTTCTGAAGTTCAAGACCTCAAATTGGAGAACACAAATCTCCAATCATCTTTAAATTTTTACGTAAAGAGGGCAAACCAATATGCTGATGAGAACAACACACTGAAAGAGGAAGTTAGTGCATTAAAGACAATTAATGAAGATCTTTTGACAAAGACTTCTGGGTTGAATGATGAGAAAATACTGAGACTGGAATCTGATAACTCTGAGCTAAAAAGAAAAATCTCTTATTTGGAGCAAAAGATTGCAAAAGACAAATCCGATTTTGAGAATAAAGAGAAATCTTTTGCAAATAAGTTCTCAGATTTTTCCAGAAAATGTGATGATGAGAAGAAAGAAGTTGAGCTGATATGCATAAAACTTTCTCAACAAGTTTCTGCTTTCGAGAAAGTAATCATCCTTGAAAGAGAAAAGTTTGAAAAAGAAAAGAAGACCATTGAACAAAAGAATGTGAGATTCTTCAAAGAAATATCCGGCTAGAGAAACAATGCTGAAAAGGGATTTGAAGAAGAAAGAAGCTTGTTTGAGGCTGAGATCAAAAAGCTGACTGAGAAGCTATCTGAACTATCTGCAAATGCACTAAAAGAGCAGAAAACGAAGTCTGAGTTCACGAAGAAGTTTGACCTACTTGTTAAAGAAAGAGACAACTTTGCTTCGACGATTAAAGTGCTTGAAAAGTCTGTATCAAGTTCAAATCAAAAATCTGTCTCTTCACAAAGGTCAGTTAAATCGTTTGATCAGATTCGTAAAACTAAACTTTTCTATGATAGAAATATATATGGTTCAGGTACACATCAAAGAAGAAGGAGATACAAAGAAGAGGAACTGGTCTGGAAGAAGAAACCAGTTGAAGATGAGCTGAAAGAAAGAGGATCATGTGTACATGCGTTTAATGCCAAAAGGAACAATGTGCGTAAAGGGAAACCTGATCATATCTATACAAGAGATCAATTAATCAGGTTATCAGGTAAGAAAAATTATTGTTCTTATTGTCGCACACATGATCACATTCACAAAACCAGTGATCATTTCTGGTATGGTTCTTATTCTATTTCCCCAACAAGAACTGCAACTAACATTCGAGGACCCAAATACCAGTGGGTACCAAAGCCGAAAACTGATTCTTTGTTGCAGGCACCTACTGTCAAGGGGGAGTAGAAGAACATGGTTTCTAAGTAAATCAGCTTAGAACCCGGACTTCAACGAAGTTTGGCTTCTGATCACATGACAGATCAAGACTCGTTCTTCAACGTTCAGACTTGGATATTTTACAAATATCCAGGGGAAGCTTATCTGATCTATATCATTCTATCATGATTTGAGGGGGAGCTTAAAGGTAAATATCTTCTAATCCTAGATCTCTGAGTGTTTGAAAGAAGAACAACTTTCAAGCATGAAAAACGGTTTCTGAAATGTTCAAACCACTTCTGGTTCTCAAAAGATTTTATGAATTTAGAAGTGTGTTTTTAAATGTTTTTTAAATTTTTTTGAGCTTTAATGTTTAACTGACTGTGTGTTTCTAAAGATCAATACTTGCGTATTATCTTGTCTTTATACTGTAACGTATTCACACACACAGGTTCAGTACTTCATTTGTACTTGTTATTACCATGTCTCATAACGAAACAATTTTTCGATGGTAATACCCTCGTTTGAAATTCAATGTTGTTGAGCATCAATCATAATTTCTAATCTTGTGCTTTCATTGCTAAATTGTTTATATTCGTTCATATAAACAAAATATCCAATTCTTTGATACTTTAACCAGTTTAGTTAATCTGATTGATACATTGTCAGTTTTTCAAAGATCAATTGCTCAAATCTCCTGAGCATACTTTTTGACAGTGTTATCTTATTTGAGCTTAAATGTTCAAGTTAAACTGTTGAGCTACTATTCTTTTTAGGACTTACATGGGTTTTGTGTGAGAACTTAAATAGAACTTCCATGGATTCACGTTAACCAGTGTTTCCTACCCCGGAAGTCATCCGAGAGTGCTTGAGGGGTGAGGGGTCATAAATCAAAGAGTGGGGGAGATAACTCATCGGGTTGAGTTTTTCTCATTGTGTTGAGCGGAAAAATGAAAAAGAGAGTTTGGTTAGAAGTGAGATTTAATGTTAAAAGAAAGAGGGTGTGAGAACAGAGTTAAAAGAATATCAGAACTCTGCACCAACCACTTTCTGAGTCGGGCAGCTACATATTCTGATTGGTTCACATTCCTTAGTGACCATCATTGAAACAGGCAGTTAGCCCATGCCAACTCTTGCTATAACCCCACCAGCCACTCGTTTCTTTCTCGAAAAGGAAATGTTTCATTTTCTTGGGGAAGCAGCACATCTGCTATCTGATCTTCACTCGGAAGTTTTAGATATTGAAAAAGAAGGAAAGTTTCCCCACCTTCGCACCTTCTTTCATGCACATTGAGTTCGTGTAATATTTGTTGTTGTCTCAACAGTTTACACATTTTTGAGCCTGAGAAAGCTAAGTAGCTTCAATCATTTCTACACTTACACGAGCACACAAGGAATGAGTTTTCTTGTCATAACATTCATAGAAAATTCCTTTGTGGTTTTTCAATGATTGAATGGAAGCCCTGGAGGAGTGAACATCACAAAAGCTCCTTTCTAAAGTACATCAGTTGTACAAAGTGGCTCAGTGCTACTTACAGGCCTACTAACTGTTTCATCTGTTGAATCAGGGTTACCTTGTTCATTATGTCTGAATTTGAAAAGATTCGGATATATACATTTCATGAATTGACGGATACTCAGATCACAGTTGGGAGAAAGTCAAATTATCATAAAAGGGGAGATCAAAGAAAGTGCTGAAATTGAAGAAGTTTTGATGATCATGATGCTCACAATCATTAAAAAGGGGGAGAAAAAGTTCAATTTCAAAGTTTTAAAGAAAGAAAGTTATTTCTGAAGACAGTCTAGAGATCAAAGAGATGAAGATGTTGTTTCAATATTAAAAGATGAAGATTTCAAAGATTGTATTTCTTCTATCCCGTATCATATGGTGTTTGCTACAAGTTGATTCCTTCTACGAGCTGATTGAAACAAGTTCTTAAGCTGAAAGTCTATTCAAACTCGCGGTTCAAAGACAGATTCTTTGTTTTAAACTGAAGATGCACCGTGGAATGTCAAGTAACTCTCTCGTTATCTTTCTTGTGTGTTGATCTGATGTGATTGAGTTTTTACAGCTGAAGGCTGCTTGATAGTGCGTTCAGTCGAGGCTATTGTACATTGAATCTGGTTACAAAGTTGATACTATGAAGATCAAGAGCTTTATTCAAGGGGGAGCGTGGAAAGTCATGAAGACATACAACACCAAAGTTCTTCAAAGATTCAAGAGGGAAAGAAGATCAAGGCCTGAAGTTTTTCAAGTTGTTAAATGCTTTATTCAACTTTAGGGGGAGATTGTTAGGACTGAAAGTCCTATGTGTTGAAAGTGGAATAAAGTATTTATAAGGGTGCATAATGTAATTCATTAATAGTTGATTAATTAGATGGGCCCAAGCCCATAAAGCCCATTAGCCTGTAAGCCTAAGTATATAAAGGCATTATTTGTTTCATAATTTAGGTTAGAGAAGTCTAAGTCTCATATTTCAGATTACTAGTCAATAGGTTTACTCTCTCTGATCAGAAATCCTTTCTGTAAACCTGTAACCCTTTGATTGCTTATTAATCATATGACTAGTAGTTGTGACTCAAATACTGTTCATCTTAGATATTGTTTGTTGTGATTGCACTGTATTGGGATCTACAAGGAATTTCTCAACAGCATGGGAGCAACAATCAACAATTAAAGTCCACAAACTACAACAATAACAAGAACTCATCTCAAGCACTTGTCTCACAAGATGGAATGGGCTTTGATTGTAGTGACCAAGCAGATGAGGCAATCCAGAATCAAGCATTGATGGCTAAGGTTTCAGAGTCTTCAAGCACAGCAATCCCCACAGAGGTAAAATCTAAACTTTGCTCTAAAGCCTGTCTTGAAACTGTTAAGAAGTACAGGGATCACAATCAGAGCATGTGTGATGATCTTAAAAGGTTGGAGAAACATAGGAGAGAGTCTAGTTTGATCATTGTGAATTTTGAAGAACAGATCAAGGCATATCAGGCTAATGAACTTCAACATTCATATGATCACAACTATTGGAAGTGGGAGAAGAAGGAGTTAGAAATTAATCTAGAGAAGGCCAGAGTGGAATGTGAAATAGTTAGGAGTGAATTTGAGAAGACCAAATTAGACATTGAGAAATTTTCCAATGCTTCTAAAGCAATGGACACTTTACTCAAATCTCAAGTTCATGACAAACTGAAGAGAGGAATAGGTTACAACAACACCCCTCCACCTTACAATAAGAACTATATTCCACCCACCTCAGACCTCTTAGAAAGACAAGATAAGAAGTACTTACCTGCAGAAGCCACAGAAGTAGATCCATTAGACAAAGTAGTGGTTGAGGTAGAGTCTGAAGAAGAGAACACTGAGGATAAGAATAAGGAAGACCAGAAAGAAATTCCCCTAGAAAACCATATTCTTACAAATGAGAATGGGGGGTAAACCATTTGTCAATAGTGAGAAAGTGGAGATGTCTAAGATAGGAAAAGAGAATGTTAAGAGTGAGAAAGCTGAGACCTCTAAGTCAGAGAAGGAAAAGGTACAGGAAGTTCACTATATGCAAACTACTGTTGTAAATCCCTGTACTTGTCAACAGATCAAGCCCCATCAACATGATAATATAAGGGGAAATCAGAGAAACAGAAATAACCAGTGGGCTCAAAAACAAGGAATTGATCTAAGCAAAATCAACAGACCAAAGCCTTGTTTTATTTGTGGCAAGTTGAATCATTTAGCCAAACACTGTTATTTCAATCCCGTTAACCAAAGAATTACTTTTCAAAGACAAACACGAAATTCTGTTGGTTATAGGAAACAATCAAGACGATCAAGGAACCACATGGCTGCTAATGTGAGAACAACACCAATAAAAACTGGGACTGCAAAATCTCATATTCAGAATAAGTTTGCTAAAGCAAAAGAAAATACTCCAAGCAAATCAAGGAGTAACTCAAAGAATAGGAAAGCAAACAACTTTGTCAAAATTTGGGTTCCAAAATGCACTAAACCTGTTAGTACTGCTACCTCAAATAGTACTGCTGACCAAGTTAGTACTGCTAACAAAATTAGTACTGCTAACAAAGTTAGTACTGCTGACCAAGTTATTACTGCTAACAAAGTTAGTACTGCTAACAAGGTTAGTACTGCTGACCAAGTTAGTACTGCTAACAAAGATAGTACTGCTATCAGTGTTAATACTGTCAAGCCTATAATTCTGACAAAGTATTCCATCCATGAGATTCCTAATTCTGATCATCTCATCAAGACTAAGCTTACTATTTATGAGTATGTTGATGAGAAAGGGCAACCCAAGACCATTTTGGCTTGCGTTCCCTCAAAACACTAACTGTTTTATCTTATGTGCAGGGCAACCAACAGCTCAAGAGGAAGAGCATTTGGCATGTGGATAGTGGTTGCTCTAGGCACATGACAGGTAACATGGCATGCCTTCAAAATTTCAAAAGGTTTGATGGAGGACGTGTTGCTTTTGGTGACAATCCAGCAGGAGGTAAGATAAGTGGTAAAGGTATGGTATCAAAAGGTAAGATGACTTTTGAAGATGTTTACTATGTTGAGCAATTAAGATACAACCTGTTAAGTGTATCACAGGTTTGTGACAAGAAACATAGTATATTATTTAGTGATACTGAATGTATTATCCTTGCTCCAGGATTCAAGGTAGTTGATGAAAATATGATACTACTTAGAACTCCTAGAAAGGATAATGTTTATTGTTTGGACTTAGATAGTGTTTCATCTGATTCATCTCTAAACTATATGTTTTCAAAAGCTTCCTTAGATGAATCATCTCTTTGGCACAGAAGGATGTGCCACATGAATTTTAAAACTATGAACAAACTTGTGAAAAACAACCTTGTGAGAGGTTTGCCTCAAAAAGTGTTTTCATGTGATGATCATTGTGTTGCATGTCTTAAAGGCAAGCAGCACAAAACTTCTCATAAGTCCAAAGAAAAAAACACAATCTCTTCACCCCTTCAGTTATTGCATATGGATCTTTTTGGTCCTACAAATGTGATGAGTATTGGTAAGAAATCCTATTGCTTAGTCATTGTTGATGACTTCTCTAGATTTACTTGGGTATATTTTCTGAGGACTAAGGATGAGACAAGTGGACTGATCAAATCCTTTGTCCTTAGGATTGAAAACCAAACAAATCTAAGAGTAAAAGTCATCAGATCTGATAATGGAACTGAGTTTAAAAACAGTGACTTAAACAGCTTTTGTGAGACTAAAGGTATAGAGAGACAATTCAGTGCTCCTAGGACTCCTCAACAAAATGGTGTTGCTGAGAGGAGAAATAGGACATTGATTGAGGCTGCTAGATCTCTGTTGGTAGATTCAAAATTACCCATTACTTTTTGGGCAGAAGCAGTTAATACTGTTTGTTATGTCCAAAACAGAGTTCTAGTAGTCAAATCCCAAGAAAAGACACCTTATGAACTTTTCAAAAAGAAGAAACCTTTTATTGGATTTTTCAAACCTTTTGGGTGTCCTTGCACAATTCTCAACACCAAATCTCATTTAGGTAAGTTTGAAAGCAAAGATGAGGATGGATTTGTTGTTGGATACTCCTCTCAGAGCAAGGCATACAGAGTATTCAACAGTTCTTCCAGGATTATAGAGGAAAGTGACAATGTCAAATGCAATGAGAACACACCAAATCTGATTGGTACAGGTACTGATTGGTTATTTGACATTGATTCACTAACTAATTCTTTGGGTTTTAGTGATGAACAAATTGCAGGAACAAGTTTAGAAAAGATACCAGAACAGAGACAAGAGATTGTGCTGTTTCCTATACCTACAGTTGATCCTGCTGAATTATGTCAACAAGAAAAGAAAGATGATTCAGAAACAGAGGATTCTGAACCAGAACAGGATAAAGATGATAAAGGGGATGAAGATGATAAAGGTGATGAAGAGGATATAGGTGAAAAGGAGGATGCTCATCCTTCAGGTTCAGGAAACACAGGTCCTGAAATGCCCACAAGCTACAAAAACCCAAACAAGCTGAGGATTTTCATGGAATTGTGGATTTCTTAAAATCATCGCACATTGCATATGCGCTTACTGTTAATCCTACCATCTATGTGGAACTTATGCGACAGTTCTAGGCCAATGCATCCATTCAGACAGTTGATGGCAATCAGGTCATTCAATCCAGGGTCTGTGATAAACCTATCACAATCACAGAAGGCTGTATACGCACTCATCTTCACCTAGATGATGCCTCAGGTATTAATATTCTCTCAAAGGCAGATTTATTTCAAGAACTTGGTAGAATAGGGTATGAAGGTCCTACTGAGGTTTACAAGTTTTACAAAAGCAAATTTTCACCTCAATGGAGATTCTTTGTTCATACTCTTCAACATTGTCTATCTCGCAAAACAACTGGATGGAGTGAGTTTAGCAGTACCATAGCTTATGCTCTTGTATGCTTAGCTACCTCCAGAAAGTTCAATTTTTCACAAATGATTTTCAATGATTTGTTTTCAAACCTGGATACCAAAACCAAAAACAAAAGATTTTATATGTATCCAAGGTTTGTACAAGAGGTACTCAACATGGAATTGACGGATTTACCCTCTTTTGAAGAGGTGTATGTACCTAAACCTCCCAAAGGGAAGGTGTTTTCCAATATGAGAAGAACTAGTAAGGACTTTTCTGGAAAAGACACACCATTGTTCTCTACACCATCAGGGTCACAGCCCATATCTGACCAACCCACTGATGACCTACCCACACCATTCACTTCAAATATTAATCGTCAGCTCCCTGTTGATAAGCCAATTCCCCCAATCACTCAAAAATATGCAAGAAAAAAGGTACAGAAGGTTCCTTCCCTTCATGTATCTACACCCCAAAAGCCTACAAGCCCTCTGATAGAGCATTCTCCATCAGAGAATATCCAAAGGGAATCCCCAGGGGTGTCTCCCAACCCCGAGAAGGTGCTCTCTAAGGAGAAGGATGAGCATGTGGGCAGCAAGGCTCACACTACTGATTCTGCACAAGGTGTGGATCAGGACAGTGTGAACATGACTAAGACCTTCCCCACGGCAACTTTGGATGAGAAATCATCTAAGGGTCCCAGGTGCCAAGAAACCAAGGGGGTAGTAGGTACTTCTGCTAGGCAGAAGGACTCTACTAAAAGATCCCATGATCCTTCAAGGGTGGTCAACACACCTAAATGAGGTGAGGACAGATATAACTATGATGAATTGATGGAAACCATTGGTAATGTGAACCTGGATGTAATCAATCAAGGTTTAGAGATAAAAGCGCTGAAAAAGGTGATCGGTTCTTAACAAGGCCAGATAGACAAACTCAAGAAGATGGTGTTGAATTTGGTGCACAAAAAGAAGAGAAAGCAATTTATCTTGAAGAAAAGGGGAAGTGCTCATGATGCTTCCAAAAAGGGGGAGAATCAAACTGAAGTTGAGAAGGAAAGCTCAGTTGGAATGGAATTCAAATTTGAGGGGGAGATTGGTGGTGAAGCTGAAAAGAATGTTGAGGAGAATAAGAAGGAAGGTGTGAAAGCAGCAGTAACAGTTTTGAAGAAGTAGCAGTAACTACTGAACCAGAAGTAGAAACTGCCAAAGCAGTAGAAACAGAGAAATCAGCAGCAGAAACTGGAATGTCTATAGAAGAAATAGAGATTGCAAAGACTTTGGTCAAGGCAAAGAATGACACTCCTAAGGCTACTCAAAAGGCTAAGGGAGTGGTGATTAAAGAAAGAGGCTCAAAGAAGAAAAAGAAAGAGGTCAGTGTGTCAGAGGCCAAGAAGAAAGGGAAAGAGAAGATGGTTGAGCCTGTGAAACCATTAAAGAAGCAGAAGCAAATAGATTTGGATGTAGAATTGGAAAAGGAGTTAAATGCACAGTTTGAGAAGGAATTTGAAAAGGAGAATGAAATCCAAAAGGCCAAAGACAGAAAGATGGCTTTAGATTTGGCAACAAGGCTTAATGAAGAATATCAGAAGAGTTTGAAGACTGCTGCAAAGAGGGTTACAATGAAAGCAACCAGACAAAGGCAGCCTTCAAAGAAAAGACAGCCTTCAAAGACCTTTCTAGCTACACAAGAAAGAAGAAAAATGATAAACTTCTTGAAAGGATCTGTTGGAGTTCCTGAAGGGATGTTTACAAAAATGTCTTTTCGTAGGATAGAAGACTTATACAAAAAGGAGATGGCCAAGTTCCAAGGAGACTTCAATCAGAGGGTTGAATTTGAAAGAAAGATGAAAGAAAGACATGATTTGAACATTCAACAGCCTTTTTCCTGAAAGTGAAGAAGGCACTCCTACTAAAGAAAAGACAAAAGTCAAGAAGGAAGAGAATCTAGCTTAGAAGATTGGAGCTGTCAAAAGAATGAAGTCAATTGCTTCAAAGAAAACGGCAAAAAGGCCAAGAACTGAGGAAGTTGAGAAAGAGCAGGACAGTGAAAGAATGGAAGTCGAATCTTCAAGAACCACAGATACACCTTCTGTGCCTGCTACTCCAGTTAGTTCATTGCTTCCAAAGATTATATTATGGGATGTATGTGTGGAGAAAGAAAAGCATTTTCTCATAATCAAAAGAGAAAATAACAGATTTTAGGTCTACACATGTTTTCATCAGTTCATGCGACAGTGCTCAAGAAGTGACTTGGAAGAAATGTATTCTGTTGAGATGAAGTTGTATGAAGACAAGATTCAGCAAGGAGCTCAGGATGATACAAGGCTGATCATGGAATGGATATGTCTTATGTTTGAGCCTGACATAATACAACTTGAGAAGCAGAATGTGTTGAGATGGAGCTTGCTTAAGCAATGTGGAGTCTATGTTTTGTTCATGTCAAATGCAAAGATAGAATATTATCTGGTGGAAAAGCAATATAAGCATGATTTGATCAGATTGAAAGGGATGTTGCAATTAAAGCTGATTGGTGGAAGAGGATCAGAAATGGAGAAGGATCTAATCCAGTCACTCAAAGAGCAGAATACACAAGAGCAACTTAAACCACAAGAGCAGCAGAAACAAGAAGAATCTGTTGAAACTCAAGAGCAATCAAGTCAACAACCTCCAGAACAGCAAAACAAGTCTGAAAAGCAATTTGAGTTGTATTTAACAGTGATAGATGAAGAACCATTAAAAGTTGATCCTATCTCAGTGAAAGCTCTAGAAATCATACATTGGGATACTGTGATGGATAAAGGCACAGAATTCTACAGAATCAAGAGAATGGATGGCAAGTATGAGTTCTATTCAACATGGGATAAAATCATCAGAATTTGTACCAGATCTGATTTGGAAGATATGTTCAGGGTTGGATTGAAATCATATGATGACTTGTTGAAAGGAGCAAGGATGAGCTTAATAAAGATGGCTATGGAGTATTTGTGTATGACGTTTGACTCTGATAAAGTTAAATATCTTATCAAAGACTTGCATCACAGAGAAGGATTTAACAGCATTGATCATTGGATGCTTGTTGAAAGATCTGGAATATATATCATAACCATTGATAACAACTGTCATGAGTATTATCTGGTTGATAAAGTGTATGATCACAGTAAAGAAAAGTTGCAGAGGATGCTAAAGGCAAAGTTGGTCTGCACTACAGGTTCAGAGATGGCAAGAATCTTGGTTAGAAGAACAATCAATCAAAGTATGGGATTGAATCCTGATCTAGGAATCTGAGCAGTAATTTTGAAAGCATCATGAAGACCTTATTTTGAAGAACTTAACTTCTGGATTTCAAAGTTAAGTTAGGGGGAGATTGTTGGGTCAGAAATATGCTAAGTCTGGTTAGTACTGCTACTAGATGATTACTACTTCTGAAGAGATTAGTACTGCTAGTAGCATTAGTACTGCGTGAAGTATTAGTACTGCTAGTGGAAAAGTTAGTACTGCTTGGAGAGTTAATACTGCAAGTTAGAAATTACTACTACTAGCATGTTAGTACTATTGAGGATGAAGATACTGCTAGAAGGATTAATGTTGCTGATGTTGATAAAGATGACTTGAAGCGAAAGACAAGGAGTTGAAGACAATTATGGAATGGATGCTGAAGATCAACTTTACTTTTATAATTATCTTGTAATCTGTTTTATATATATAGTCTAAAAGTTTTAGATTAAATACATACGTCTTTTGTTTAGTAGAGAGAATTAGCCTCAAAATTCTTAGTAGTCCTTTCATTAGAGAAATTTTGAACGTCTGTTGAGCCTGTTCAACAGATTGAGGCTTTGGTTGTAATCATCAAGTTAATTCAATATAACTTGTGATTTGAATTCATATACTGTTTCATTGATTTATTGTTAAAGTGTTATTCCACAACTTCTTTAACAAAGTTTCTGAGTGTTTATTTAAATTCTTGTTTTGAATTTCGATCCTGACATAAATACCTTGTGTCTTTCTAATCAGCTTGTAAGTAAGTCATTTTGGTAACATTCAGATTGTAGAGGTGAGTTGATTAGAGAAGAATCGATTGTTACATCATTCTAGTGAGAGAGTAGTGAGAGAAAGTTGTGATTTGTAATCTTGATGATTATTTCAATGACATGTGATTATGATTTGTTCATCTAGATTTCTGTTCACAATTAGAACTTGATAGATTTGGGAATAACAATTGGTATCAGAGCAGATCCAATTTGAAATCAAATCAAGAAATGGAGTTCGTACTGTGTTCTTGAAGTTTAGATTCGAATTTTAAGTTCTTGGTCAAATTTGAGTCTGTATTTGATAGGAATGTGGTCGTATATTGTTTTAGAATGAGTTTGTTTAGTTAAAATCATGAATTGCACTGTAATTGATTGTCAATTTTTGAATTTTGTGGATTTTCGAGTTTCACGAGTCGATGCACTGTTTTTGAGTCGAATTGTAATAGTTTGTGATTTAGATTGATATTCTGTGATAGAATTAGTTTTAGATGTCTAAGTGATCAAATTGTCAAAATTTCGAGTTGAAATTCAAAGTCTAAATAGGTTTTTAGACGAATCAGATTGGTGTTTGTTTTCGAAAGGTTAAGAACATGCAAACAATCCCAAGAACACGCAAGATCTACAAAACGCGCAAGCTTCATCAGAAGAACGCGCAAACTGAAAGACTTTTGATTTTGGCTATAAACACGCAAAGTGTTATTTGCGAGTTCTAGAAACGTGCAAATCAAAGTTTGCATGTTTGTTTCTTCATTCTGCGAGTTTATCTTGCGAGTTTGATAAAACACGCAAGTAGGCATCTGCGAGTTATCCAAATGCGCACGACTCGCCTTGCGAGTTTCTCAGTGAACAGTGATCCACGAGTTTATCAGTCTGCAAGTTTCTCAGTGAACAGTTATCTGCGGGTTTAGGCGTCTGCGAGTTTCAAGTCTTCTTTAGTAATCTGCGTTTTTCTGTACTTTGTCAAAAAATTTCAAAACTGTAATATGCCCTTTAATTGTCAAAAAATTTTCTCTGGGGCGCTGCCCCCAGACCCCGCAAGGGCGTTACCCCTTGACCCCCATACTAAGTCTGCGGAGGGGGACATAATTCTGATTGTGATCAAAATTTATGAATTCCTATTTCAAGATTTTAGTATTCTTAGTATTCTTGTGATTTCATTTGGATTAATGACCATTTTTGTCAAGTTTTCTTTTTGTAAACAGATATTCAAGATGGAATATTTTTCTGATGATGATGATAAGATTGAAAAGCTCAAAATAGAACTTCAGAAGTTTGCTTATTCAGCTGCAAATTGTTCGGAGAGGTCAAAGAAATATCGTGATGAAAAGAAGGTACTGAAAGAAAAGGTCAATGCATTGAAAAGGATCAATGAGGATCTTCGGAAGCAAATTTTTGACTCTCCACATTTGAAAGATGGTGAAAGCATTGAGGATAAGGAACAGAGTCTGATAACTGAAAACACTGAGTTAAAAGACAAGATCTCAGTCTTAGAAGATCAGATTGTTAAGTTTCAGCAAACAGGGTGTGCTAATGAAAAGAAGATATTTGAGCTAGAACTGCAAATTGTTGAAGAAAGGTCAGTTTTTGATAAAGATAAGACAGAGTTTGCAAAGAAGTTTTCAGATTTTTCAAGAAAGAGAATTGAAGAAAATAAGACTCTTGAGCTTAATGTATAAAGCTTTCTCAGCAAGTTTCTGATTTTGAGAAAGTAATAATCTTGAAAAGAGAAAAGTTTGCCAAAGAGAAGAAGGTAATTGAACAGAAGAACGTTGGATTCTTCAAAGAAATATCTGGTCAGAGAAATGATGTTGAGAAGGGATTTGAAGAAGAAAGAAGCATGTTTGAGACAGAAATAAAGAAGCTTACTGAGAATCTATATGAGCTATCTACAAGTGCGCTGAAAGAGAAGAAAGCGAAGTCTGAATTCGAGAAGAAGATTGACCTGCTTGTCAAAGAAAGAGACGTTTATTCTTCAAAGATTAAAGAGCTTGAGGAAATTATTTCTAAGATGGTGGTGGTGACTGAGTACAAGACTCCAGAGTCAATTATCCACACACCTAGAGATGATTCAGTTGATTTGGAATGCTCATTCAAGACAGCTGCAAGCTCACTTCATAAGACTGTTACTTCCAAAAGGTCAATTAAATCTTCTAGTCAGATTCGTAGTACTAACCTTTTCTATGATAGAAATATAGATGGTTCAGGTACACATCGAAGAAGAAGGAGATACAAAAAAGAAAAACTGGTCTGGAAAAAGAAACCAGTTGAAGATGAAAAGAAAGATGGAAAGCAAGATGAGCTGAAAGGAAAGAAATCACGTGTACATGAGACGAAAGTAAAGAAGAACAAAGCGCGTAAAGGTAAATCTGATCATATCTACACGAGAGATCAATTAATCAGGTTGTCAGGTAAGAAATACTATTGTTCTTATTGTCGTACACATGATCAGGTTCACAAATCTAGTTATCATTACTGGTATGGTTCTTATTCCGTTACTCCCATAAAAACTGCAACTAACATTCATGGACCCAAATACCAGTGGGTACCAAAGCCGAAAAATGAATCTGTGTTGCAGGCACCTACTGTCAAAGGGGAGTAAGAGAACCAAGGCTTCTAAGTAAAGCAGCTTAGAACCCGTACTTCAACGAAGTTTGACTTCTAAACACGACAGTTTAGGACTCGTACTTCAACGATGAAAGAGAGGATACTCCCAGGCTGATATGACAATTGTACTTCTAGACTCCAATGAGGAAATCAATCTTCAAGGGGGAGTACATACTTTTCTGAAATTTATGCATTGGATAGATATGACGAACTATAATTCAAAAGAGAATTGTAGATCTCTATCATGTGCTTTTTCACTGACATATTTTAGATGCATAATTTCAGGGGGAGTAAAGGTGATGACTTCTGATTATTTCAGATCAGAACTCGTACTTTAATTGTTTTACTGTTTTATGTCATTTACATTTGAATAAATTTTGTGAATAAAGTTGCTTTGACATGACTTTGAGACTTGTGCAGTTTGAGAGATGCTTTCAAGATCATATCATTATGACTTAAAGCTGACTTCATGAGATTTAAGACTGAACGAAAAAGGTTAATTTCTTATCTTAATCTCATATATGGTTGAAAGAAGGACAACTTTCAATCATAAGAAAACATGTTCTTAAATGTTCAAACCACTTCCCGATTCTTAACTGGATTTCATAAATTGGAAGTGTGATTTTAAATGATTTTCATAATATTTGTGTTGAAATGTTTATAAACTGTTTGTTTCCAAAGATAATTACTTGCGTATTGTCTTTTCTATATACTTTCAAGTATTCATACACACCGGTTTGACTTATTGTTCAATATGTTCTTACCATGTCTCAAATTTGAAACATATTTTTTCGATGGTAAGACACCCCGCTTGTACTTCAAAGAATTTTGAGCGTTATTTCTTTTCGAAGCATTCTTTTCAAGAATGTATATATTCTTGTTTCATATAGACAATATAAATTATTCTTGACCATAAGCCTTGATTGCTATATCATTTGATTCTGATCATTTTCATACAATGTCAGATTTTCAAAAAAGTCTCTTGCATTCATATCTATTCATTCAATTTACTTGTTTGAAATATCTTCAATGTTTCAAATGCTCATATCTTCATGATCATATTTCTGAGCATACAAACATCTGACTTGTATTTGAGCTTTAACTGTTTAAGTTAAACCATTTTGAGCAACATATGCTTCATAGGAAATTATGGGTTCCTTGTGCAAGGACTTAAATGAACTTCTATGGATTCACATTAACCAGTGTTTCCTAGCCAAGAAGTTAATCCATAGTGATTGAGTGTGAGGAGTCAAAAAGAAATGAGTGTAGGTTGTGTGACAAGGTAAAATGTAAAAGAGAGTTTGGTTAGAAGCGAGCTAAATGTTTAAAAGAAAGAGGGTGAGAGATCAGAGTAAAAGAATATCAAACTCTGCACCAACTACTTTCTGAGCCGGGCAGCCACATTACTAATGTTTCACAATTCTTCGTGAACATTATTGAAACAGACAAATAGCCCATGCCAACTCTTGTTAAAAAAAACCCCAGCCACTCATTTTTCTTCTCCAAAAGAAAATGTTTCATCGAAATAATCTCTGAAACTCGCAGATAGCTAAACTCGCAAATAACTTTTCATAGAGAAACTCGCAAATAGAGACGTGCACTTTTCCTGAACACGCAAATGCCTAGTTGCGCGTTTGAACAAACTCGCAAGTCAAATGAACTCATAAATCACTATTCTAGAGAAACTCGCAAGCTTAGTCTTGCGCGTTTGTAGAACTCGCAAAGGTCTACTTACGCGTTTCAACACTTAGAAACTTTTTCTCAATTTTCAAACTCGCAAGAGTTTAAACTCGCATATTTCACCAAACTCGCAGATTGAAGAGCAAACTCGCAGGCTTTGATCTGCGTGTTTCTAGAACTCGCAAAACACCCTTTGCGCGTTTTGTCCAAAAATCAGAATTCTTCAGCTTGCGCGTTCTTCCAATGAACTTGCGCGTTTGACGGATCTTGCGCGTTCTTCAGTCTGTCGAACAAAAACTTGATTTTTCCATCTGATTTCGATCAAACCTTTGTCAATTGGCTCAAGACTTTGCAGGAATGCTTGATTACAATACTAGAACTGATTACAATGCAAGAATTTCAAAAACAAACACAAAATGATACAATTTGAATCGAACACAGTGCATGAAACTCGTGAACTGGAAAATCACAAAAATTCAAAATTCTCAATCGATTACAGTGCAATTGACAAATCAATCTATACAGACTCGATCGAAAACACTATACGATCATAACCTGATCAATTACAACTCGAAATTCGCATAAAAACTCAAAAATCGATCTGAACTTTTCAAACACAGAGTCGAACCATTTCTTGATCTGATTTCAATTTGGATTTGCTCTGATACCAATTGTTAGTCCTAGATTCAAGATTCTTATTGCAATTCAATTAACAAAACAAGATTTTAACAACTACCTGTTTTGATTCAAACTTCAATTTCAACGATTACAATACTTTCTCTCTCTAGACGTTTCTTTCTCTCTCTACAACTCTCTCAAGTTCTAAACATTCAACTAGTCATCTATCTATTAAACAGCAAAGACAAACTATTTATACCCACTACTAAAAACAAGAAAACAAAATACAATACAAGACACTTTGACTTTTATTAACAAAGACTTTGACTTTTAATGAGAGTTGACTTTCTCAGCTTTGACTTATTGTACTTTGACCTTCAGTTTTCTTGATCTTGTATCCAACAGATTTATGCTCTAACAAGGGTTATGAATCAGATGGAGTTCAGAAGACACAGACTGTTGTTAAAGATTTTTCTCAATTTTCTGATCAGCAAAAGAATAGATTTGAAGCTGATAAACAAGCCAGATCTCTACTGTTGCAAAGCATAACTAACGAGATCTACATCAAAATAGACAGCTACAATGCAACTGCCAAATCCATGTAGGATCAGCTACAGAAGATGATGATGGGTTCCAAGGTGGAAAATCATATTAAATTAGTTAATTGTATCAACAGCTACGAGGAATTTAAAGCCAAAGAAAATGAAAGTCTGGAAGAAACGTATGAGAGATTTGTTCTTCTACTGAATGAACTGTCTAAGAAAAAAGTTAAGAAGAATCAGATAGAAAACAATGTCAAGTTTCTTAGTGTTCTGCAGCCTGAATGGAAGAAACATACTAGAAGGATGAAGCAGATGAAGGATTTGAGTGAGATACCTCTTCATGAAGTGTATGAGACTTTAAGACAGAATGAGGAAGAGGTCGAAGAGAAAAGAGCTGAGAAAAGCTGAGAAAATTTCTGATCTTATTGCCTTAGTAGCCGGAGAGAAGGAAAAAGAAAAGAAAGAGAAGAAGAAAAAGAAGAAGATAGTGATTCCTAGTTCTGAGTCTGATTCTGAGTCTGATGGTGATAACGGGGAGAACCTCAAGCAGGCAACGCTTCTACTGACCCGAGCTTTCCAGAAAAAGTTCTACAAGAAACCAGGGGTCAAATAACCATGAACATCCGGATCAAATAACCATGAACATCGACAAAGAATTGAGGGAAGAAAATTTGAGGAGAAAAGATTTGTGGAAAGACATCCAAAAGAGAAGACGAAATATCTGAATGATTATACTGGTGCTGAGAAGAAAGCTGATGATCTGATCAAATGCTACAATTGTGGCAAGGTTGGTCATTATGCTAAAGATTGTTGAAAGCCGAAGGTTCACAACTCAGAATACTACAAGAACAAAATGCTCTTGGCCAAGCAACAGGAAGCTGACAAGGCACTCATGGCTGAAGACGAGTTTTGGTTAGATCATTCAGATGATGATGAAAGAGAAGAATCAGCTCATATGTGTTTAATGGACAACACAGTGACAAATGATGATTCTGAAGATGTGACATCTGATGAGGTAATGAATTTATCTAAATCTGATTTTATGACCAAAATGGAAACCATGATGATCGAACTTCAAGATCTTCAAAATAAGCTGAAAAAGTAAAAGAGCAGAGTTGAAAAGAAAAATCAAAAGATCTTTGAACTTAACAAACAAGTTGTTGGGAACAAAGATTTGATTGATTCTCTTCGCAAATCTGCTTCTGGTTTTAAAAATGAAAAAGATCGTTTTGAAAGTAAGATTTCTGATTTTGAATCTAAATTGTCTAAGTCTGATTCAGAAAAGCAAGAATGTGTTCTAAAAGCTTTTAAATTGCAGGTTGAGAACAAGACTTTAGAGCAAAAGGTAAATGGTTTGGAAGCCAAATTATATGTTCGAGGCCAAACAGATCAAACAATTTTTCTAAACACTCCTAATGAAGAGGCTGATGTTAAAGAGAAATGGGGACTTGGTTATGATAACCCCCATTACTTACAGAAAGCCATCAGAAAACAGCCAGCTTTATATAATGCCAATTTTATGTATGTTGCTGCTAAATATCCTCATTTGAAACCCAAATTTGTCACCAAATCACCGAAGGAGGATGAGGCAAAAGAAGATGAGAAAAGAATGAATTTAAAGAAAATGCAACTACCATTCTGTTATGAAAGACTGGATGATAGTTATCTTTATGAAAAACCAAAATTTATTTCAAATGATTATTTTGCTAGCTATTCTATTTCTGAGATGGAGGCAAAACCGGTTGAAACTAAAATTTATGTTCCTCCACTCGTATTAGAAAGCAAAATAATTGAGCTAGAAAGTACTTTATCTGATGAAAGAATTTTGAGTGAATTAACACAAGACGTATTTTCTACTGTTTTAAAGAACACAGATTTTCAATGTGAATCTAAAAAGTGTTCTTCATCTTCTAAAGCACCTCAAACTTCTGAATCTGATTTTGATGATTTATTTGCGTCTGCAAATGATCTTTTAAATTCTGATGAGGGATGTATAGATGAGATTGATATGTTTGACTTCAATGCTAAACTTCCAGATCATTCTACTTTTGTTATTAATGGTCAAATTTTACCTAGTGTGTATGAAGTTGGTGAATCATCAACTAAGGTTGGTGAAAGAGTTTTTGTGAATGTTGATTATTATGCTAAAGGTAAGAAGCAAAAGAAAAGGCACTCACAGAAACAGACTAACACTGGTAAGCTTTCAAAAAGACAATCTCATAAATTTGATTTTCCTAACAAATCTAAATCTTATGTTTCAGTGACAAAATAAAAGATCTGAAGAACGAAAGGAATGGCGACCAAAAAGGAAGATCGATGAGAGTTCTGAATCATCTCCTGATTTTGATTGTAATAGATCTAATAGTGGTAATTCTGATGTAGTTGGTAGTGTTGCTTTTAATAAACAAAACCTTGTAATTCCTTACAAGCGATATTCAATAAAGCAATTACTCCAATTATCCCGGTTTGCTACTAAGAAATCTAATTATAGACGGAATAATTTTAGTTCTCACCGATTTTCTGATGATTGGTTTGGTACTTATCACGTTGGTTCTTATAAGCCATTTGTTTCAAACGTTTTTCAAAAGTTCAGATGATTCATTTACAAATGGATGCCAAAATCTTGCACTTACCTGCAGGGACCCAGATATAAATGGGTACCAAAGTCGAAAGATGAATCTATGTTGCAGGTATCTGAAGTTAAGATGGAGTAAGAGAAATAAGGCTTCTGAATAAATCAGTTCAGGACCCGTACCTCAACGAAGTTTGACTTCTAAACACAACAGTTTAGAACTCGTACTTTAATGATCAAAAGCAATGATACTCTCGAGCTGATATGAGAATTGTACTTTGATGCTTAAACAAGAAGATCAATCTTCAAGGGGGAGTACATATTTTTCTGAAATATTCATTTAAGAGATATGATGATCTACATTCCAGGGGGAGTAGTGGATCTCTATCATATGCTTTTCACTGATAAATTTGCTAATGCAAAATTTCAGGGGGAGTATATGACTTCTGATTACTTCTGATCAGAACTCGTACATTCAATGTTTTACTGCTTTATGTCATTTTATCTTTCAATAAAGTTTTGTGAATAAATTTTGTACTTTGACGGACTTTATGACTGATGCAGATTGAGAGAATACTTAATGATCATATCATTATGACTTGAAGCTTGACTTGATGAGATTTAAGATCAAGCGAAAGGTTTATTTCTTATCTTAATCTCATGTATGGTTGAAAAAAGGACGACTTTCAATCATCGAAAACATGTTCTTAAATGTTCAAACCACTTCTGACTCTTAAACGATTTTATGAATATAGAAGTGCGATTTTTAAATGTTTTCATTTTACTTGTGCTTAAACGTTAATAAATCCAAAGATAAATACTTGTGTATTATCTTGTCTATATACTGTCAAGTATTCATACACACCGGTTTGATATTTTTGTTGAATTCGTTCTTACCATGTCTCTAAATTGAAACAATATTTTTCGATGGTAAGACACCCCGATTGAATTCAAAAGAATTTTGAGCGTGATTTCATTTCGAAACGTTCTTTCAAGAATGTCTATATAGTGGTTCGTATAGATAACATTCAATTTTTGTTGACCTAAGCTTTAATAGATATATCATTCTATCTGATCATTTCATACAATGTCAGATTTTCAAACAAGTTCCTTGCATTCATGTTCATTCATTCAATTTACTTGTTTGAAATATCTTTAATGTTTAAAATGCTCAAATCTTCATGAATATCTTCTGAGCATACATACAACTGACTTGTATTTTGTGCTTTAACTGATAAAGTTAAACCATTTTTGAGCAACATTGATCTTTTTAGGACAACATGGGTTCATTGTGTAGGACTTAATGAAACTTCTACGGATTCACGTTAACCAGTGTTTCCTACCCAATAAGTTAATCCTTAGTGATCGAGTGTGAGGAGTCGAAAAGAAATGATTGTGGGTTGTGTGGCGAGGTAAAATGGAACAGAGAGTTTGGTTAGCAGTGAGCTCAAATGATAAAAAGAAAGAGGGTGAGAGAACAGAGTAAAAGAATGTCAAACTCTGCACCAACTACTTTCTGAGCCGGGCAACCACATTACTAGTGTTTCACAATTCTTGGTGAACATTATTGAAACAGGCATCTAGCTCATGCCAACTCTTGATAAAAAGCCCACCAGCCACTCATTTTCTTCCCAACAAGAAAGTGTTTCTGAAAGTCCAAGATCTACCAAATCTTAGAGAGAGAAAGTAGAGAGAGAGTGCGCCAAATGTAAAACTGTATATTCAAATGAGCTTCAAAGTTACAAAACAAAGGCACCTACGGGACTTAAATACCCAGGGCCTAAACCTATACAGATAAGCAAGCTAAACACAGTTAAGACCACAGATAATAAATACATTGATTACTATTCAAAATAGACTTAACAATCTCCCCCTTAGTAATCAATGATGCTCTTCTCTTTGACGTAGTCTATTCAGTCCAAGCAACACTTCTAAGCGTCTTAGAGTTGAGGGAAAAATCAACTTCTCACCAATAATATTCAATGTCTTCTTAAGAAGTTGAATTTCATCATTCTCGAGTTGGAATGCATTTCTTCTTGTCTCTAAAAATCTTCTTTCAGTTTCTTTCAAACGTTGCTCCAACTGTAGCTTGATCACCTTCAAGGTTCCATCCGAGTAATGATTGGTCTCTTCAAATCTAAGAAAGCAGTTTTGACTTGAACCATTCATGTAGATAACTCAATATGGATCTTGAAGAATGGTGAATAGTGGATAAGAGTCTAAGTTCGGCAAGCTACGATCGGGCCTTAGAAGATTAACCACTGGCTGAAAGCTTTCAGCAGCCATTTGAAAATCAAACACTCTATAGAATCTGATTTGGCGCCAAATAAATCTTTTGATTACAAACAGTGCTTGAGAGACATCTTTTGTTCTATGATAGAGATTCCTGAAATGATTATACAGAAACTCAATGTCATCAATAGATAGATCATTAAAATCTGCTTCTGAGAAACTATATAAATTGCAGTCTCTTCTTTCCACTTCAAATACCGGATACCAGATATGAACAAACTTCTTTATTGAAACATTCATAACCCGGACTATCAGATGCGGAGAAGAAACAAGATGTTTTCCACGGCGCTTGTGTGTGTCCCAATAAGTAATCATTCAATCAAGCAAACATATAATCAACACAAATAATGCAAACCTGATATTGATTAATCAAAAGATTACAATTGTTCTTGATGAAATTGATCTATCTCTCTGTTTCCTCTTGTTCACGGCGCCAACAGCTAGCCTCTCTCAATGATTAATTTTTCAATTAAGCTTCCTTAATAACCTAATTAACCACTAACCTAATCTTATTTATACTTAGGCCATAAGCCTAATGGGCTTGGCAAGGTTTAGGCCCAACAACTAAAACTAAACTTATTTAACTTAAAACTAATAAATAAAATACGTAAACAGACTTTGACTATTTATTACAAAAGGACCCTAGACTATTTGTTGAGACGACTTTATCAGCTTTAACTTCAGTCTTCTATCTTCAGATAATTATGATCTTGAATCCAATAAATATGTGCTTTAACAGCTTGCATTTGATGAACATTAAGTATTCGTACTGATACTCAGCTGACTCCTTTTCAACACCAAGAATTGCATGAATGTTGATCTGTCTTCTTCTAGAAACAAAAATATTACTCTGAGAATCTTCTAGAAAAGCATATCTTAGACTTGAAACCATAAGCAGTTGTTGTAAACTTCTTTGTCTCTGTTGTCTAGTCAAAGTTGGACCTTCTTCTAAGATAGACGGTGGAATCACAGGATCAGAAGGAGGAATTTCAGCTTGAGCTCTGGACGACTGACCAACTTCTAATGTTCTTGAGGGAGCAGTGGTAGTCGGAGTTGTATCAACAACAGGACTGGTAGTATCAGGAGTAGCTTCAGGAATCTCATCTTGTGAAGGAAGATCTCCATACAAAGTATTTGCAACTTCTTCATCCTTGGCATCAATATAGAAAGTATTATCTTCAGTGTCAGAAATGATAATAATATCATCTAGATCTTCTTCTTTCACTTTGCACAACTTCTCATATCTTATATCATCATCATCAGAGTTGATCTCTATGAAGTTGGCAAAGAAAGATCTCATGTCATTGGCATCTTCAGAATCATCTAACACCATTGACTTTGGTGCAGAATCTGGATCAACATAAACCACGATCTACATATTGTTCTCTATATTCTGTTCAGAAATGCTCAACACATTAGACATGGTAGACAAATCAATACTTTCTATCATAATGTTTACAAGATCTTCAACACTACAATCTTGAACATTATCAGCACTCTTCTCTCTGTCAGCAGCCTCATCTTGAGTTTGATCTTCTCTGGCTAAAGAATCCTCTACCCTTTGTCTCTTCGTCATCTCCCCCTCATGACCTTGATGATCGGGATCATCTTGGTCATGTCTCCTTTTATGAGACAGTCTTGCATCAGATCTGCAACTTTCTTCGTGAAGATCAAACCTGTTAGATAGCTCAGAGAAGGCTTGAGTCATGAAAGATTTGATATCAGAAAAATTTGTTCGAACTTCAGATCTGAAAGAATTAAACTCCTCAGATAAAGCAGAAAGCCTAGCAGAATCAGAAGTTGGAGCTGGAGGCGGAGTTGGTTGGAATTTGTCTTGCCATTGCTGAAATTCGTTTTCATTTATCAGAACTGGAGGGCGAGTGTCTGATCCCAAAGACATCATTATGTCATTCTTGTAAAACTGAGCTTGTAGAGACATCTTGACAGAATCACAAAGTCAGAAAGTTCTAAGTCTGAAATCTGGTAAATTGGCGCAAACTGAAGGTTTGCGTGAGCAGTATGTAGCGCAAATGAGATTTGCGTGAGCTGATGATGGCGCAAATCAAACTTTGCGTGAGATGCTGGAGATGCAAATGTAACTTCGCGCGTGCTGTATAAGGCGCAAACTAAAAGTTGTGTGAGGTAAAGATGATGCAAATGTAACTTTGCACACTGAACTGAACTTTTCGTGAACTGAGGATGACGCAAAGTTTACTTTGCGTGATATGAAGGTGGCGAGAACTTGTACTAATCGTAAATTTGCTTTCCTGAAGAAACGAATGCAAAACAGAGTATGAACTGGCCCAAAGCTCTATGAACTGGCGCAAAGTTCCAGATGAAGCCTGATGAACTGACGCAAACCAATTGAAAGTCCAAGATCTACCAAATCTTAGAGAGAGAAAGTAGAGAGAGTGAGCCAAATGTAAAACTGTATATTCAAATGAGCTTCAAAGTTACAAAACAAAGGCTCCTACGGG
Organism: Arctium minus; assembly: GCA_954870635.1. NCBI lineage: Eukaryota > Viridiplantae > Streptophyta > Magnoliopsida > Asterales > Asteraceae > Arctium > Arctium minus. The sequence goes on from OX941087.1 coordinate 61,117,239, forward strand.
ACTTAAATACCCAGGGCCTAAACCTATACAGATAAGCAAGCTAAACACAGTTAAGACCACAGATAATAAATACATTGATTACTATTCAAAATAGACTTAACAGATTCATATTTCAAGGGGACGCAACATATAATCTATCTGATTTTCATTTGAAAAATCTGGATATTGAAAAATAAGGAAGCCTGCCCCACCTTCGCACTTCGATCATGCATATTGAGTCTGTGTTATACTACTGTTGTCTTGGTGGTTTACACAATATTGAGCCTTATACAAAGCAATCATTATGTGCTTAATTCTTTCTACACTTGCACGAGCACACAAGGAATTTGTTTTCTTGTCATAACATTCATAGAAATTGCCTTTGTGGTGTTTCGATGATTGGATGGAAGCCCTGGGGGAGTGATCATTAAAAAGCTCCATTCCAATGTGTATTCATTACACACAGTGACTTAGTGTTACTGACAGGCATATTAACTGATTCATTCGTTGATTCAAGTGTTACATTTCTAATTTGTCTAGATTTGAAAAGATCTGGATGAATATCTTATTTTGGATTGATGTTGAATCAGAGGCTCAGTGAAAAAGATCAGTGGTCAGAATTGATAATGACATTTCTTGGAGAAAGTTTTGATGATATTGATGCTCTATTCATCAAAAAGGGGGAGAAGGTTGTTATTCCCAAATCTATCAAGTTCTAATTGTGAACAGAAATCTAGATGAACAAATCGTAATCACATGTCATTGAAATAATCATCAAGATTATAAATCACAACTTTCTCTCACTACTCTCTCACTAGAATGATGTAACAATTGATTCTTCTCTAATCAGCTCACCTCTACAATCTGAATGTTACCAAAATGACTTACTTACAAGCTTATTAGAAAGACACAAGGTATTTATACCCAAGACAACTACAAAGGAAACAAACAAAATACAATAAATTGACTTTGACTTTTATTACAAAATGACTTTGACTTTCCATGAGAGTTTGACTTTTAGCCTTTGACTTCTTGAACTTTGATCTTCAATCTTTATGATCTTGAATCCAACAAATCTGTGCTCTAACAATCTCCCCCTTTGGATCAAGATCATTACTAAAAAGATTTAGCAATTCAATCTTCTCTGTAAGCTCAATTTGAATAAACTCCCCTTTTGATCAACCTTTATCTTCTCTTGTAATCTCCCTTTTGATACAAAAATGATTTTCTCAAAGAATCAACATTTTCCCCCTTAACACTATGAAATTCCTCTTTGATAAGCTCAAAAAATTCTCTCCCAAGGTTATAAAACCTCTTTCACAAATAAAATTTCAGCAAAATCTTCAAAGTCTTTCAGTTCAATCAAATCTTGAACATCTCTCCCATATCTTGAATTTCGGACATTTCTTTTTCTTTATCTTCCCATTTCTGAATTAAACTTTCCTTTTCAAACATCTCTTGAAACAAATACTTGTAATGGACATTTCTTCAAACTTTATCTTCTCCCCCTTTTTGATGATTAGAGCATCGATATCATCAAAACTTTTTCCAAGAAATGTCATTGACCATTCTGATCTGTCCAAGAGCCTCTGATTCACCGTCAATCCTCCAAGATATTCATCTAGATCTTTTCAAATCCAGACAAATAAGAATGTAACACCTGAATCAACAAATGAATCAGTTAATATGCATGTCAGTAACACAAAGTCACTGTGTGTAACAAATACACATTGTAAAGGAGCTTTTTGATGTTCACTCCCCCAGGACTTCCATCCAATCATCGAAACACCACAAAGGAAATTTCTATGAATGTTATGACAAGAAAACAAATTCCTTGTGTGCTCGTGCAAGTGATAGAAAGAATTAAGTCATCAAGTGCTTATAAAGGCTCAAAACTGTGTAAACCACTGAGACAACAGTAGATAAACACAGACTCAATGTGCATGATTGAAGTGCGAAGGTGGGGCAGACTTCCTTCTTTTTCAATATCCAGATTTTCCAAATGAAAATCAGATAGATTATATGCTGCGTCCCTAGAAAAATATTGTTAAAGCATAAATTTGTTGGATACAAGATCAAGAAAACTGAAGGTCAAAGTACAATAAGTCAAAGCTGAGAAAGTCAACTCTCATTAAAAGTCAAAGTCTTTGTTAATAAAAGTCAAAGTGTCTTGTATTGTCTTTCGTTTTCTTCTTTTTAGTAGTGGGTATAAATAGTTTGTCTTTGTTGTTTAATAGATAGATGACTAGTTGAATGTTTAGAACTTGAGAGAGTTGTAGAGAGAAAAAGAAACGTCTAGAGAGAGAAAGTATTGTAATCGTTGAAATTGAAGCTTGAATCAAAACAGGTAGTTGTTAAAATCTTGTTTTGTTAATTGAATTGCAATTAGAATCTTGAATCTAGGACTAACAACCCTCAGCAGGAATCTCATCAGTAGGCATTTTCATTTGACCCTCTGTGATTGATAACCAAATATTCTCTCCATTTGGGTACCGTTCAACAAAATCACTAAAGCGATCCTTCCACTGTTCGTACTCTCCCTTGAATAGAACATGAGGTTTGACATCCGTGCCAATTGAGAGAGCGTCTCTGGAAGTCATCCTGTTATAAGAAACTTGAAACTGATCGTTAGTCCAAAAATGAAATCAAGTAAAAATGCAGAATAACACTGAAATAGACTTGACAAAGAAATTCTGAAATTCACTAAGTCTAGAATTCGCAGGCTTCAATTGAAATACAAAGAATTCGCAAGAAACACTTTGAATCACAAGAAATTCGCAAGTTTTAGAAACAAACACAGAATTCGCAAGATAAAGAAAACATTCAGAATTCGTAAGCAAAAACAAGTCAGAATTCGCAAGATAGACACTTACGAATCTAACACTTAGAAAAAAAAATCTCACTTTTCGTAACACCACAAGAATTCGTAAGCTATTCTTCTGCAAATTCCAAAGAATTCGTAGAATAACCTTTTGTGAATTCTCAAATGAAATTCTCACTCAGAACTACGAATCCTGAACAATTCGTAAGCAAAAGAAATGCGAATTCTTAGAATTCTTTATACTTTGATATGCGAATTCTGTAAAATTCGCAAGCAATTCAGTTACGAATTTTACACTTCAAATTTCTCAAAATTAACTCTCTGCAAATTCTATGAAATTCGCAAGTAACACATAAGCGAATTCTCTGATTTTCGCAACATACAGATCTGGGAATTTTATACTTATGATTTTTTTTCAGAAAGCAAACAAAATGCGAAAACTATGAAAACTGCGAAAACTTGAACACTCTGCGAGTTCTTGAACGGATCTTGCGAGTTCTTCACGATTGTTTGCGAGTTCTTCAGATATACAACCAAACTACGATCTGAAACAATCAAAAACCACGCTAGATATTGAATTTTAAACTCAAACTTTGACAACTCGATCACCTAAACATCTAGAACTAAAATCTACCAATGAATTTCAACAAAATACATCAAGAAGTACAAATTGGTTCATTACAGTGCATATCGAACTCGTGAACTCTAAAACAACAAATTCATCAAATTCACAATCAAATACAGTGCAAAACTCGAATTAACCTGTACAAATTCATTCTAAAACACTATTCACTCATCATTTGATCAATTACAACTCGAAAAACAATTACAATTTCATAAATGAATCTGAAAATCGATGAAACAGTGTCGTACAACTCAATTTCTTGATTTCTTGATTGGATCTGCTCTAATACCAATTGATAGTCCCTGAAATCAAGTTTCTAATCACATACAATAAAAACAAACAAGATTAGTAATCTACCTGTTTCAATTTCTATTTCACAAATCAAAGATTACAAATCTGTTTATAACTTTCTCTCTCTACACGTTTCTTTTTCTCTCTAAAACTCTCTCTGCAAAATACCTCAATCTGAATCTTACACCAAAAGACTTCTTACTACATATTACAAAGAAACAAGACTATTTATACCTAGCAACAATTCTTATTAAAGAAAGCTACAAGCTTACAAAAACAAATACAAAGAAATTGACTTTGACTTATTACAATTGACCTTAACTTTGTTTGATAGTTGACTTTCAGCTTTGACTTGCTTGATTTTTACCTTCTGTATTCTATGATCTTGTATCCAATATATTTCTGCTCTAAAAAATAATGATGACTTTACAAAACTTCCAATACTTAGAACATTTTATGTTCTAACATTCTCCCCCTAAGTTTTGTAAATGAATCATCCTCTTCAAGATTTAGCTCTTCTCCCCTTGATTTCTTTAGAAAACTTAGTGTTGCTTAAACTTCAAAATAGCTCCGGCTCTCCCGTGAAAATAGCTCTTATCCTTGAAATTTCAACTTTAATACCTGATTCGATGTAGACAATAACATCGACTGAGTGCACAAAAGACAGCTTTTATCTCTTGTAAATTAGGGTTTAGAGGCATCTTTTTGGGAATTATAACTTTTGTCAGTTGGTGTTGCCTTTGCAATTGATCATGTTGATGAAGATAGTGACACCCGTTCATAATATGAACTTAGATAGTTTAGAGTAGTATGTTGTTATTTATCTTCTAATCGTTTTGGGTTGTAAACGCTTTATAATTTCCCTTTCATAGGTGATTTTTATTTATATAAGTGTTTATTTCATATCGATTTCATGGTATAAATTTACTTCTATTTTAGGAGTGTTACATGTACTGCTGATGTTTAAATGACTTTATGGATTATTTTTCTCACTTTCTCATCAAGCAATTGTATGCTTAATATTTTTTTCTTCTAACATCTTCCCTTTTATTTTCCAATTGTTAAATATAAATTTTCTGTTGTAGCTTTTAAAAAATTACAACTCATCTGCACTCATGTCTTCTAAATTAAATTTTATAAAGTAGTTATATATATATATATTTATTTTTTGGATTGCTTACTTTAATAATATAATATAATTACATTTATGAGGATCATCCTGGTCGGAAAACCTGACATCACCCTTGCGCTTCTTCCAACATACATGTAAAAAAAATGGTAGTTGAATATATGGTGACGGTATTTGTTGTTTCCATAGTCTGTGAGTTAATGCGTTTTCTCAATAATGTTGAATAAGACATTTTATTTCCATTTTGCCAATGTCGTGGATAAATAGTTCACTGCTTGTGTTGTCAAAATACTATTAAATTCTTGTTACACTAATATTTAAATATAGAAGAAACTTTAATTGTGAAGCTGAATTTTAATTCTTTGTGTTTTGAGACAAGCTATTGTGTTGTATTGACCATGGTCATTGCAAATTTGCAATATCCATCCATTCATTAAATTGGCACTTTGATCTTATTTTAAATTATACTGTCTTTCAAGTATTTTAGAACTTAGACTATTCATAGAAAAAAATTACCACATGGCTTGTGATGTCAAAATTGTGGAAAAATCTATAGGTTACAATGTTCTAATCATCCTGGATTATGATGGCAAAATTATGGAGAAAAAAACTTGTCATCAAATTGAGCTAACTCAAACATTTGTTCAACTTGAAATAAATGTTTTAAATATTTATTAGAAGTGTACTCGTGCAATGCAACAAAATATATCTATATTTTGTATCTCTCGGTTTTATTTTATGAATTTGTGTAGTTTTTTCCAAAACTTGAGACTATTTTGTTGGTTATTAGTTTTATAGAGTTTTTTTTTGTGGTATTAGTAGGGCACTAGGGCTCAATGCTTATCATGTATTTAAACATGTTATCATTTGGTCATGTGTTAGTTTTATAAAGTTCAAACGCATGCGCATTAATAAGTTGTACGCATGTAATAATAAGTTGTAAAAATGTTGTATAATATAGCAAAAACAGTATGAATATATTCCCATGTGAATTTATTTGTGATTGAAATTATATAGGCGAGTTTAAAAAATGTGATACATAGAGACGTATAATCATTTACAAATCTAATAAATAGTACAAACTTATAAAACCAATTTTCATGTGTTATTTCTCACATGAAACAACACGCCTGACAATGCAACATTTATACAATGTTATTTAATATGTAAAATGTTTAATACTATTTTGTACATGTGTGAAAAAAATAGCCATGAACGTTTCATATATGAAACAACACTGTATAAATAATGCATTTTCACATGTGTGTATATGGAATAATATACAAAACTGGTTTATAAGTTTGTACGAATTATTGGGTTTGTAAGAAAGTGACTATATATATATGGGTGAGTTCAAATGAAAACTCATTTTTCATTATACACATAAGGACAAATCTTAACCATTGATCAAAATTTAGAAAACTAATCAATGGTTAAAACATAAGAAGATTAATTGAGAAGTGATTAAGGACAAAATTGAAAACTCGAATCAGCGCCTACCTTGTTTGACTTTTTTATTTTTTTTAATTAAAATTTTTTTACCCCCTTAAAGTTTAGAATAAATTATCTTAAAAATTACTAATATTTTAATCAAACAAATTACATCAAAAAAAATTCGTGCTCTTTCATATGACATCCATCTCGATATAGCTTTTTTTTCCGTTTTACACATGAAATTCTATATATGTGTTATATTCATTATGAATATTTATGCACGTCCTCGGGTGTCCACGTTTAGTATGAATAACAAAGGTGAACGTTCATTCACTATTCATGATGAATAATATAGTATTCAGGATGAATAATAAAACATTGAGGATGAATAATACACGAGTTCATGATTCATGTATTCTTCATCATTAATCGTGTATTATTCACCCTGAATGATACATTATTCATGATGAATAATATATGAATGACCCATGAAGGTGTAGACACATGACGCACTCTTTTTTGTTTCTCAATTCACAACCGAAATTTGGTTTAATTCATTATGAATATGTATGCGCATCCCCGGATGTCCTACATTCAGTATGAATAACAAATGTGAACGTTCATTCATTATTCATGATGAATAATACAATATTCAGGATGAATTACACAACATTCAGGATGAATAATACACGAATTCATTAATCGTGTATTATTCACCTTGAATGTTGTATTATTCATCCTGAATAATATCCTGAATGATACATTATTCATGATGAATAATACATGGATGACCCGTGAAGGTGTGGAGACGTGACGCGCTCTCTTTTGTTCTCTGGTTCACAACCAAATTACTCGATAGGTTCTCGATTCGTCTCGATGGGTGTTGGGTTACGGTGCTGAAGAACGCGATGTTTTACGACGTTGAAGAAAATGTTGAAGAAGGTGATGTCGAGTTACATACTTACGGTGTCGAAGTGTTGTACAGACTTGAACGTACATAAATATTCATAATGAATATAACACATATATAACATTTCATGTAAAAAACGGTTAAAAGAAAAACAAAACTATATCAAGATGGAAAGAACATTATGTAGTCTTAGTAAGAGGTAGGGTTGGCAACGGGTAGGGTATGGGTAGGGTAAGGGTTAATCCGTTATCCAATCCATTTAAAATAGTGGGTAACGAAACAGGTAATTATCCATCTCATAAAACCCTTATCTGTATCCTACCCTACCCATTAAAAGTAACAGGTAACGAAACGAGTAATAGATAAATGGTAAAACAAAATTTCATTTTGAACTACAATTGATATTGTTAAACCTCAAACATATAAGTAAAACATAAGTTCATAACTATAGTTATTATTTTACATCTAATTTGTTGTATAGTAAACATCTTATTACTCTAAATATAATCATAGTATAATATTTTAAACACAATTTAAAAAGTGTAAGACTAACACTTTTCGTTGTATTTATTTTTCTAAATCCGTCTTGTTTCTCATTTAATCAGCATGAAATTTTTTACTCGATAAATATAAAAATGAATTAAAGTACATGTTAATATACGACAACATTATTAAAAAATAATAATAATTAACTTAATATAATTATGTATATATACACTAATATTTAATTTTATATAATTATACATACATATATATATATATATTATATCGTAACGGGTAACGGGTAATGGATAACGAAAAACCGTTTATCCATATCCTACCCACTAAAATTTCGGCTAAACGGGTAATGGATACGTGGATAAATGAATAAAATTTTCTTTATCCATACCCTTATCTAACGGGTCGAAACATAACGGGTGACAGGTTTACCCTTACCCATTGCCAACCCTAGTAAGAGGGGGGAGGGTTAAGGAGTTACCCGGTGTGAGTATGTCATATCGAAAAGTACGAAATCGTCAATTTCCATGATTTTCAAAATTAAGATGGTTTTCAAATGAAACTACCCTTATATCAATATGAGTATCAAATTAAAGAGAATAAAATACCCGTTTTTATTTATTTATATAATTTGTTTAATAAAAATTTTATTATATTTAATATGATTTTTTTAATATATGTGGTTTCCAAAAAAAGGTAATATGAGTTTCCAAAAACCATCCAAGCTTCCACTCTTATTGTTTACAGAAAATAGATAAAGTAAGAATATTATCGAAAGATTTTGTATGCTTTATTGATTTGTACATGATGCTTTGACACTTGTATTCTTAAAGTAAAATCTAAATGATTTGTAATATAGTATAAATGAGTAATTGTGTAAATATGCCGACAAAATTAATAACTAAAAAAGTTATATTAAAATTATTGAAAAGTTAATGATTTTTAAGAGGTAAAATCTAAATGATTTATAATCTATATCTATACTATATTATAAAGCACGGATAAAAAAACTCTTAAAAATAATTTCTAAAGCATAATGTACCGTTATTTAATTCTAATTACTTAAAATCTCTTTAAAAACAATCATTAAAGCTTTATATACTACATTTAATGTTATTTGTTAATTTTCAATCGTTATCCCTAACCTCTTTAACTCCCCTAAAATCATTCTCCATTTTAATCCTCTAAAATCACTCCCCTGCATAATTAAATAAAAGATAAAAATCAAATTTTAAATATAAAAAATCTAAAATATAATTAAGAAAATCTAACAGAATATTTAATGTTTATTTTTAAAAAATTTCTAAAATAAATTACATTATTATTAAACTTCTATACTATATTATAAAGCACATATAAAAAACTATTAAAAACAATTGTTAAAGGTTAATGTACCGTTATTTAATGTTTATTACTTAAAATCTCTTAAAAACAATCATTAAAACTTTATGTACTACATTTAATGTTATTTATTAACTTTCAATCCTTATCTCTAACCACTTTAACTTTGCTAAAATCACTCATCACTTCAATCCCCTAAAATCACTCCCTGCATAATTAAATACATAATAAAAATCAAAATTTAAATATAAAAAAGCTAAAATATAATTAAGAAAACAAATTTATAATAAAAAATCATTATCACTCTCTCAAAACCATCCAAAATCATACCGTAAATCAACAAAAAATAAAAGAAAACATTAAAATCATGATATATCTCGCTGAATGAGTAATTGTGTAAATCTGCCGACAAAATTAATAACTAAAAAAGTTATACTAGAATTTTAGTATCATATGTTTGTATAATGTGTACAAAAGTTATATTTACGTATATTTAATATGAGTCATTATTAATAGGGTGTTCGTGTAATTTAATCAAACGCTTTTACATGAAGTATGCTCATTTGATTCAAAAACCTAAATAAAGTCTGATTGATTAACATAGAAAAAGAGTTTGAAGATTTACCCCTTTCTAAGTCGCTTTATATGTGGTAGAACATCATATCGTGGATTTTAAACAGGACGTTTTTAAATTGGGTTTTAGGCTATGTTTGACAAACTCATTGATAAGCTAACTGATGGCTAATAAGCTACCTGCATAAATCACGTTTGGCAAAAGCTAGTTGATAATCATGAAAAAATACCAAAAATGACATCTTGAGAAAATAATCAATTACAATATTTAATAATATAATTAAAACAAATTTATAGTAATATAATATGTTAATTGATACAGTAAGATAGTAAAGAAAAATTAAATAATATAATGTGTTAATTAAAAGAATTTAAAATTTATTATTATTATATATATATATACTATAAATTTTGAATTTGTTAAACAATTTTAAAAAAATCTACATTAAATTATGATTTTATATAACCATTACATATAATATTGTTAATTCCCAGTTTATCAAGTTCTAATTGCAATTACAAAAACAATAACAACAAGATGTCAATCAGATTCAATGCTCAACCTGTTTCTTTAATTCCAATTGATGATTTCGTATACAGTTTCTCTCTAGACACTTTCTCTCTCTACAAGCGTACAATCTTAACTCCTAACTTGCAACTGTTACTACTTCTACAACCAACACTAACTAGTCACAAGTCTATAAGAAAAACACACGCGCATTAACTACACATTACAAAACAAAACAATACAATTGACTTTGACTTTTGACTTTTATTACAATGACTTTGACTTTGCTTGAGAGTTGACTTTTGAGCTTTGACTTGTCTTGACTTTCAGCTTCAGTAAACATGATCTTGTATCCAACAAATATGTACACTAACAATCTCCCCCTTTGGATTCAAGATCATCTCTAAAAGATTTTGCAATTCAATCTCCCCCTTTGATCAAACTTTAACAACTTTATCTCCCCCTTTGTAGATTTCTTACAATAAAGATCATCTCCAGAGAAATAAGCATTGAAGTACAATCTCCCCTTCTTATACTCAGAACAATCTCCCTTTTCTTTGATAAAACTGACTTCAAAACTTTTAGCAATCTTCCCAAAGTCTGTCTTCAAGAATAGTAACAATTTCTTCCAAGATTGTAAAACCTCTTTCAGACATCGAAAAGAAATTATCTACAGGTTTCGCTCAATCTGCTTCAGCAAAATGTCTTCAAAGAAAAATTTCAGAAATCTTTGCATGCTTTCAGAAATCTTTGAACACTTCTCTTTTCAGCTTCAACTTTACTTTATCAAAATCCACAATTCTTGATCACTTTTCAAATATTTATTGATCTTCTCCCCCATATTCATTTTTGACACAAGCATTTCTTGATCGCTTCTCCCCCTTTTTGATGATTGAAGCATGAGATCATCAAAACTTTACAAGAAATGTCCTTAATCTGTTCTGACCACTGATCTTTTAGCACTGAGCCACTGACTATTCATCGATCCAAAAAGATATTCATCCGAATCTTTGCAAATTCAGACAAATTATGAGTGTAACACCTGAATCAACAAATGAATCAGTTAAAATGTCTGTCAGTAACATGAAGTCAGTGTATGTAACGAATATACATTGGAAATGAGCTTTTTGATGTTCACTCCCCCAGGTCTTCCATTCAATCATCGAATAACACAAGTTTATTCTATGAACGTTTTGACAGAAAAACAAATTCTCTGTGTGTACGTGCTTGTGATTGAAAGAATTAAGCACATATGATTGCTTTTATAGGCTCAAAATTGTGTAAACCATTGAGACAACAACAGTTAAACACAGACTCAATTATGCATGATCGAAGTACAAAGGTGGGGCAGACTTCCTTCTTTTTCAATATCCAGATTTTCCAAATGAAAATCAGATAGATTATGTGTGTAACACCCTCAAATTTGGAAAGAGCGACTAAATAAAAACTTTCAGAAATACCTTAAAGGATAATAAAATCTCTTACTAATGGTCCAAAATCGAAATACATTTCTAAATTGAACCATCAACAAATAATTAAAGTCTTACATAAAGACTAACTAGAGTCGAGTGTTACTAAATCCCAATGACAATCGCTATCTCCAAATATACGTGCGGAAGACTTCATCAAGCTAGACACCTCTTTGAGCACACAACTAGCACTCATCGCTTCTCAGTGCCGCTAGAACTAAACCCAGAATGAAACCTGATGCACATGCCGACAAATAAAAAGGTTAGGCTAACGCCTAGTGAGTTCAAGAGTTTATATCATGATTATAAAGGAAAAAGGGAAAAAGGGAAATATCGTAACTTATAATCATGATCCTTTAAAAATGATTTAGTTAACAAATAAGAGAACAACTCATTTACTAATAATATGCATTTTATAAATGGATGCCTCAACGCCAAAATATTCTTTCATGAAATAATGAAATCCAACACTTATTCAAAACAAGAATAATGGTAATGCTCTAATAATGAAATTCGAGTAAGCTTTATAAAATAAACGACCAAAATATGAATAAACTCAAATTTCTAAGATTATAGCATAAGAGAGATAATTCAGACTCAAAACGTGGATATAAATTGACTCCCAATTTATGATAATGCATATAATACTTCATATCCCAAAACACCCCAAAACACGGGTAGGGATTAATACTCAACCCATAAAACATGGAATGAACTCATGTATGCAAAATGTCACCGAAAACAAATGTATAAAAGACTCAGCCCAAAAACAACACCTTTCGGTGACGGGGGAAAACCCGATTCCGCATAATGTGACGTGCACAAAGTAAGTCACACATTACGTTAAAGTGGTATAAGTATCGGGCTCAACATCTTTCAGAATACACCCATAGATACTAGCACGGAGGACTTACACCATACCAAAGAAGCCAACCGCGCCTCAATGGGGAAAACCAAACGTTCCCCCATCGGACAAAGCAATAAATGTATCGAGCTCAGCATCTTTCAGCATACACCCATTTGATACGAGCATGAAGGACTTATAACCCAATCCGATGCCGAACGTGCCTCGATGTGGAAAACTAGTCGTCCTAACACCGGAATAAAATACAAAAGTGCTCATGGATCCATAGCAGACGGGGCTGAAACATTACATTACTCAAAACGAATGACCTAATGCATTCAAAACATGTAATTCCCAAATAAGATGCAATAAATGCAAATCATAACCAAGTTCTCTATAGTGAGCTATCAAATCCGGACAAGTGTCCCCAAGACCCAACAAAACCCAAGCCGAGACATACGCTCAACAAATCCAAAGACTCAACGTTAAAAATCATAAAATGAAATCAAACGTAAATGACCCAAAGTAATGCAACCCATGCTACAACACACCCAAATAACTTGACATGATTTAGATTGGGACAAAACATTTTCCGAAATGGGTTTATTCCTTTTATTCTTTCAAACCATCCCATGATACCCAATAGAACGCATTTATACTCAAAATTATGCTCCATGAAATAAATCATTTAAACCCAAAATATATGATTTATTTATCAAAATGCCCAAATCCTAAATGTGGGTGTTTTATAAGTTTATAAAACTGAATACTTCCAACTAACCAAAATTTATCAGATGATTAGCAGTTAACCATTTTCATACAAAACATGCAAATACTTTAAAATAGACATTTTGGCATGTACACCGTTTTCACAAATCAACTTGAACTCACCTTGCTAGATTTAGGCTAAATCTAGATTTTACCCACTTAGAGCTTCATTGAAGAAACTTGATTCTTCAAACCAATCTCCAAAAACCTATATCCATACATTCCAACCGTAAATAACCACATTCAACCATATAGAAACATTATCCAAACATTACACATCAAAATCTCCACTTTTGTCCAAACCCCAATTTCGACCTAGATTTCTCTAAAACCATCAAACCCGAAATTGATAAACCACACACTAGGATAATCATCAATGGAGCATTTATAACTTATTTTAAGGTTTAGAAAACCTAGAAAACCCAAAAATTCTTGAAGATGGAGGTGATGATGATGAACTCTTGACCTTTGCTTCCAATCCACCACCAAATGCTCTTGAATCTTCCCAAAACTAACAATATAACCTTGAAAATATCTCAAATATGAAACCATGGCAACTTGAATCACCAAAATCGGAGTTGAAATGAGAGAGTTATGAAGAAATGAAGAATGGGTTCGGTATTGATCGATTGAAGCTCTCTCTATGTGTTCTCTCTTTTACACCTTTATGTGTGTGTTTTTCTGATATGATATTATGTTCGAGTGTCTTACACACTTGCTTCTAACAGTAACTACTCTAATATCTAACTTTAACAATATCTAGATATTATCTAGATATTCTAATATAATATCTAACTAAAGATATTAACTAACTAACTAATATCTAACATAATTAGATATTTAAACTAATTAAAACTAAATACTAAATTACAATAAACAATAATAAACTTTGACATTTATTACAAACGACATAGACTTAATATCGAGAGTCGACTTTCCGGCTTTAGCTTCAGATTGGATCTTCAGATTGGATGATCTTGAATCCAATAGATATGTGATCTAACAATCTCCTCCTTTGGATCAAGATCATTACTAAAAAGATTTTAGCAATTCAGTCTTCTTCTTCATCTCAGAAGATGCAATCTCTTTCTCTAGCTCATAATGCTTTAGCAAAGTATCTTCAAAGAAAATTTATCTGAAATCAGCATGCCTTCAGAATACTTTAATCTCGCAGTTCTTGGTTAGCTTTTCTCTTCTTCAATGTCTTGTAATGGAATGGACTGGACATTTCTTCAAGCTTTAGATTCTCCCCCTTTTTGATGGAAAGTGCAACGACTTCATCAAAACTTCGAGTAAGAAATGTCTTTCAATTGGAGCCCCTGATCCGTCAATTCATAAGATATTCATCCAGATCTTTGCAAATCTAGACAAAGTAGTCGGGTAACACCTGAATCAACTAATGAATCAGTTAACTTGCCTGTCAGTAACACTAAGTCACTGTGTGTAACAAATACACTTTGGAAAGGAGTTGTTTGATGTTGACTCCCCCAGGGCTTCCATTTAATCATCGAAACACCACAAAGGTAAATTTCTATAAACGTTATGACAAAGAAACTAATTCTTGGTGTGTTCGTGCTTGTGTTGAAAGAATTAAGCATAGATTATTGCTTATTGGCTCAAAATTGTGTAAACCACTGAGACAACAGTAAGTTAAACACAGACTCAATGTGCATGATTGAAGTGCGAAGGTGGGGCAGACTTCCTTCTTTTCAATATCCAGATTTTCCAAATGAAAATCAGATAGCAAATGTGTTGCTTCCCCTTTGAAAATGTGAAACACTTTCTATTTGAGAAGAAAATGAGTAGTTTGTGAGGTTTGATCAAGAGTTGGCATGGGCTAGTTGCATGTTTCAATAATAATTACCAAAGAATTGTGAAACATTCGAAATGTGGCTGCCCGGCTCAGAAAAAGTTGGTGCGGAGTTGTGATATTCTTTTAACTCTGTTCTCACACCCTCTTTCTTTTAAACATTTAGCTCACTCTAATCAAACTTTCTTTGACTGTTTTAGACACTCATTTCTTTTGACTTCTCACACTCAATCACTATGGATTAACTTCATGGGTAGAAATCACTGGTTAAGGTGATTCCATAGAAGTTGTGTTAAGTCCTAGTACAAAGAAATCCTTGTTTTCCTTTGATGCATATGATGCTCAAATTGGTTTAACTATTTCAGTTAAAGCACAATATATTTCTTGAAAACATTTAAAGTCCCACTTCCAATTCATGAATTCGTTTTGAGAATCGGGAAGTGGTTTGAACATTTAAGACAATGTTTTCTATGATTGAAAGTTGTCCTTCTTTCAACCATATATGAGATGAAGATATAGAACTATACCTTTACGTACGATCTTCCATCTCATGAAACTAAGCTTAAAGTCATAAACATATGAACTTGTAAGCATCTCTCAAAAATTCTGCAAAAGTCTTATGTCAAGTCAAAGCAAATTTATTCACTTAAATTGAAAAGACAAAAAACAGTAAAACTTTTAAAGTACGAGTTCTTATCAGAAATAATCAGAAGTCATCTCCATACTCCTTTGACATTAAAAGGTACATGCAAAATTTTATGAGCTCCCCCTCGAAGTAATATTGACCACTTGTCAATTTCTTCTCATACTCCCCCTTGGATCATGAACAGAAGATAGAAGTGCAGATATCAATCAGAATTAAGAATGAAGAAATGATGAAAAAGTATACAATTAGAAAACTTTGATAGGTAACTACTGATTATACCTTTAGAAAGAGCATACCAAGCTTAGAGACAAGAAAGGTAAACCTCTTTTCGTCTAAAGGTTTGGTAAACAAATCAGTAAGCTGATAATCAGTCTTTACAAAGAAAAGTTCGATTGTTCCTTTCTCGATATTATCTTTGATAAAGTGATACCTGACGTCTATGTGTTTGGTCTTTGTGTGTTGAACAGGATTCGCTGTTATTGCGATGGCGCTCTTGGAGTCACAGTATATCGGGATTTTGTTGAAGTGGAAACCGTAGTCGCGCAATTGTGTTCTCGTCCATAAGACCTTAGAACAGCAGCTAGCAGCAGCTACATATTCTGCTTCGGCCGTGGAAGTTGAAACACAAAGTTGCTTCTTCGATGCCCAACTTACAAGTTTGTCACCGAGGAACTGTACATGTCCTGACGTGCTCTTCCTGTCTAACATACAACCAGCATGATCTGCATCTGTGTACGCTGTTAGTTCAAAACTAGTATCTTTAGGATACCACAGACCAAGATCTGCAGTACCCTTCAGATACCTAAATATGCGCTTAACTACAGACATATGGATTTCTTTAGGATTGGTCTGATATTGTGCACATAAGCATGTTGAGAACATTATATCTAGCCTACTAGAAGTAAGATACATTAAAGAACCTATCATTCCTCTGTAAGTCCTAACATCAACAGCCTTACCCGATGGATCGGTGTCAATCTTGGTACCTGGTGCCATTGGGGTACCAATCGGTTTTGAATTTTCCATCTTGAACTTCCGAAGAATATACATAATGTATTTTGATTGATTGATAAAAATCCCCGTAGAAAACTGTTTGACTTGTAATCCGAGAAAGAAATTCATCTCTCCCACCATATTCATCTGAAATCTAGACACCATAAGGTTTGAAAAATTCTTACAGTACTTAGGATTTGTAGAGCCAAAGATAATATCATCTACATAGATTTGTATTAAAATGATATTGGCTTTTTCCTTTTTGATAAACAAAGTGGTATCCACCGTACCTTTTGAAAAACCAGACTTGACTAGAAATTTGGAAAGGACATCATACCAGGCTTGAGGAGCTTGTTTCAGACTGTAGAGTGCTTTGTCGAGAATGTAGACGTGATTCGGCTTCTCTTTATTGACAAAACCCTTTGGCTGAGAGACGTAGACTTCCTCCTTCAGAATGCCTATCAGAAAGGCAGTCTTCACGTCCATTTGAAAGACCGTGAAGTTCTTGTGGGCTGCGTAGGCTAGAAACATTCTAATTGCCTCTAATCACGCCACAGGAGCATATGTCTCATCGTAGTCGATTCCTTCCTCTTGCCTGTATCCCTTGGCTACTAGTCTTGCCTTGTTTCGGATAATGGTACCATCTTCGTCTTTCTTTATCTTGAAAACCCACTTCGTACCTATAATTGTTTTACCTTGAGGTTTTGGTACGAGTCTCCAGACTTGAAGTGCATCGAACTGATTCAGCTCTTCTTGCATTGAGATCACCCATTCTGGATCCGCAAGTGCCTCTGATACGCGAGTTGGCTTGAACTTGCCCAGAAATGAGTCATGCATACACATGTTCATTGACGCTGACCTAGTTTGCACCGGTTTCGATGGATCGCCAATGATCTGGCTTATCGGGTGCTCTTTGGTCCATTTATGTTCATGAGGCAGTGGATTATATGAATGTATGTCAATTGTATCATCTATAAATCCACTTGTACCTTCTTCAGCTTGTTCAGGTGGAATGATTATTGCAGTTGAAATGGTAGGTTCAGAAGGCTCAGCAGGTACAGCTTGTTCTGGCTGTAGATTTATCTGAATAGAACATCCTACTGTTTCAGCTACTTCTGTCTCTTCATCACATGGCACTTCTTCAACTGTTGGAGTCGGCATTTGAATTGGAATTTCAGTTGTTCACAGTCATCCGAGTCAGAGTTTGCATAAGCTTCATTTTCTTCTGATTCATACACAATCGTCTTGTTCTTCTTCTTCTTGACAACAAGAGCAACTGTGTCTTCAACTGTCTTTACTTTCTGCCTCTTTTCATCTAGAATTTCATCCACCTCTTCTTCATTTTTTTTGAGGGTTTCATACACCTCATGAAGTGGAATCTCATTCAGATCCTTGATCTGCTTCATCTGTCTGGCAAATCTCTTCCATTCCGGCTGTAGAATACTTAGGAATTTGACGTTCAGCTCGATTTGAGATTTGGTGACCTTGTTCTTGCTTAGTTCGTTTAGCAAGGTCACGAATCTGTCATAAGTTCCTTCTAGAGACTCTCCAGCTCTGCCTTTAAATTCTTCATAATTGTTTAGGCAGTTGGAAATTTTGAGCTGGTTCCCAACCTTTGAACCCAACATCATCTTCTCTAGCTGATCCCACATTTCTTTGCCCGAGGCCTTGTAGCTGTCAATCTTTACATAGATTTCATTTGGAATTCCTTGTAGAATGTATGACTTAGCAAACCTATCACCTTTTGCTCTTTTTAGGTTATCATCTTCGAGCTCATGATACTTAAGTTCATACTGTGTCGGCACAGTTCCAAGCATACGAGTCGTCGTAACTGATTTCATAACCCCTTCTTCTATAGATTTCCTAATGAAATCACCCAACTCATGTCTGTCAACAAAGTTCAGGAACCGATCTTTCCACTGTTCGTATTCTCCTTTAAAGAGAACTGGTGGCTTGGTGTCAGTTCCGATTGCAAGGGCTTCTCTAGATGTCATTCTGAATAAAAATATCCAAGTCTGGAAAACTTTGCGTTTTTAGAAGGTGGCGCAAATGAGGTTTGCGCTAGAGGTGGTTGGCGCAAAGGATGGTTTGCGTTTCGCGAGGCTGACGCAAGATGAGGTTTGCGTGAATAGTAGGTCGCGCAAACTGAAGTTGCGTTTCAAGTTGATCGCGAGAATTGAAGTTTGCGTGAGTTGTACGTAGCGCGAAGTAGAGCTTTGCGTTTCAAGGAGTTGGCGCAAAGTGAAGTTGTGCTTTTCGTGAGGAGATGATCACGCAAACTGAGGTTTGCGTGATGTGTTGGTAGCGAGAGTTGAGGTTTGTGCTTCAAGTGGGTCACGAAAACTGATGTTCGCATGAGACGTTGGTCGCGAAACTTGAGGTTCTCGTGATGAGAGGGTTGCGCAAACTGAGGTTTGCTTGAGTTGTTGGTTTGTGTGAACTGATTCGAGGTTTGCGTTTCGTGAAGTAGAGCTTTGTGTGAGCTTTGAGTGGCGCAAAGTGGGCTTTGCGTGATCAGTTGGTAGCGCAAAGTGTGTTACGCAAAGTGAAGTTTGCGTGAGTTCTTTCCTATGTTTGCGTGAGTTCATCCTGATCTTCGAAAATTCGACTAAAAACCTGTTTTATCAAGATTAACAGCCCCAATATGCAATAAAATGACCACTAACCTATCTAGAACAGATTGTTACCACTCGATCTCGATAAAAATCACTTTTTGACAATATGATCGATGGCACAATAACTTTTTGTACTCGACTTTCAGACCACAAAAATCACAAAATCGAACTCGATTTAAGCTTTAACCTGAAATCAAATAACAACAACTCGATCTAGCAGCCTAATCGATCACAACCTGATCGATTTCAACTCCTAAAACACTCAAAATCTCGAAAATGATTTTGAAAACAAGAACACAGAGTCGATAGTTTAAAAACTTGATTTTGATCTATTATCAGGCTCTGATACCAATTGACGGTCCACAATACTAATCAAGTTTTATAGATTACAACACATTAAACGATTACCAACCTGTTTTATATAACATTCAACGATTACAGGGTTCGGTATTGATCGATTGAAGCTTTCTCTATGTGTTCTCTCTTTTACACCTTTATGTGTGTGTTTTTCTGATCTGATATTATGTTCGAGTGTCTTACACACTTGCTTCTAACAACTAACTACTCTAATATCTAACTTTAACAATTTCTAGATATTATCTAGATATTCTAATATAATATCTAACTAAAGATATTAACTAACTAACTAATATCTAAAATAATTAGATATTTAAACTAATTAAAACTAAATACTAAATTACAATAAACAATAATAAACTTTGACATTTATTACAAACGACATAGACTTAATATCGAGAGTCGACTTTCCGGCTTTAGCTTCAGATTGGATCTTCAGATTAGATGATCTTGAATCCAATAGTTATGTGATCTAACAATGTCACAATAACAATCGCCGATATTGTACCGAGAGTGTTTGGACTCTGGCGATTGTGACAGGCTATAGTGACAATGTCACAATCGCCGGGCACTATAGCCGAGCACGTACCAAACACTGTTTTGGCCATAACTTCTTCGTTTTAGCTCCGATTTCGCTCCGGAAAGAACCGTTGGACTCGTAATTGAATCCTTCATCTATAAAGACTATAAAATCAAGGGTTCAAGCCCAAAATCAAATATCTTATTTTTCCTTAATATATCGGTTCCTGTATTAACTTGAATTGATACCTCTCGAAAATCGGGGTGTTACAATGTGTTGCGTCCCCTTGAAATATGAAACATCTTCTTTTTGAGAAGAAAATGAGTGGATGGTGGGGTTTTTATCAAGAGTTGGCATGGGCTAGTTGCATGTTTCAATAATGTTCACGAAGAATTGTGAAACACTAGAAATATGGTTGCCCGGCTCAGAAAAAGTTGGTGCAGAGTTTGATATTCTTTTACTCAGATCTCTCAGCCTATTTCTTTTAATCATTGAGCTCACTTCTAACCAAACTCTCATTTCCATTTTACCTCATCACTCAACCCACACTCAGTTATTTTGACTCCTCACTCTTCGATCACTCAAGGATTAACTTCTTGGGTAGGAAACACTGGTTAACGTGAATCCATAGAAGTTTCAGTTAAGCTCACACAATGAACCCATGTAATCCTAAAAGAACATGTTGCTCAAAATGGTTTAACTTTGCAGTTAAAACACATATATATACAAGTCAGATGTCTATATGCTCATGAAGATTTGAGCATTTTAAACATTGAAGACTTTTCAAACAAGATAATTGAATGAAGGAAATGAATACAAGAAACTTGTTTGAAAATCTGACATTGTATGAAAAATATCAAAATATCTTAATGATTTAGCAATAAAGGCTTAGGTCAGCAAAAATTGGATATTGTCTATACGAACCAAGATATAGACACTCTTGAACGAAACGTTATGAAATGAAATCAATGCTCAAAATTTGAATATCAAGCGGGGTGTATCACCATCGAAAATTTTGTTCAATTTGAGACATGGTGAAAACAATTTCAACAAAAATTTAAACCGGTGTGTGTGAATACTTGGAAGTATATGGAAAAGATAATACACAAGTATTAATCTTTGGAAACACACGGTTTGTTAATCATTTACGCACATATAGAAATGAAAACATTTAAAAACAGACTTCTATATCCATGAAATCGTTTAAGAATCAGAAGTGGTTTGAACATTTAAGAACATGTTTTCATATCTGAAAGTTGTCCTTCTTTCAGATACGTATGAGATTAAGATTAGAAATAAACCATTTCGCTCAGTCTTAAATCTCATCAAGTCAACTCAAAATCATATATGATATGATCATTTAAGCTCTCTCTCAATTCTGCAAAAGTCACAAAGTCGTCAAAGTGCAAAGCTTTATTCACAACATTTATTGAAAAGTAAATGACATAAAGCAGTAAAACTTTGAATGTACGAGTTCTGATCAGATATAATCAGAAGTCATATTCAGTGCTTCATATCTTACTCCCCCTGCAATTATACATCAGAAAAATTTATCAGTGATAAACATATGCAGAAATATGAACTCCCCCTCAAATGTATGTAGATCATCTTTTCATGTTCTCTCACTCCCCCTAAGATCATGAACAAACTTAAGTGCAAATATCTTTCAGATTAAAGATAAAGAAATGAAGAAAAATAACAATAACAATAACGAAAACTTTAATAGGTAATCACATATTAAGTCTTGAGATTTAACATAGCAAGTTTAGAAACGAGAAAATTAAATCTCTTTTCATCCAGAGGCTTGGTAAATAAATCAGCAAGTTGATAATTTGTGTTTACAAAATAAAGTTCTATTGTACCTTTTTCCACATTATCTTTGATAAAGTGATATCGTATATCGATGTGTTTGGTCTTTGTATGTTGAACAGGATTCACATATATAGCAATGGCACTTTTCGAATCACAATATATCGGGATCTTGTTGTATTGGAAGCCATAATATAGGAGTTGTGTTCTCATCCACAACACTTGAGAACAGCAGCTCACCGCAGCGACGTACTCTGTCTCAGCTGTTGATGTGGAAACACAGAGTTGTTTCTTTGAAGCCCAACTCACGAATTTATCACCTAGAAATTGTATGTGACCCGACGTACTTTTCCTGTCAAGCATACAACCTGCATGGTTTGCATCTGAATATGTTGTCAATTCAAAACCTGTATCTTTAGGATACCACAGACCAAGATCTACAGTGCCCTTCAGATATCTAAAAATTCTTTTGACCGCAGACAAATGGGATTCTTTTGGATTAGCCTGATATCGAGCACATAGACATGTAGATAACATTATATCTGACCTACTAGAAGTTAAATACATCAAAGAACCAATCATACCTCGGTAGGTTCTAACATCGACAACTTTTCCCGAAGGATCAGTGTCAATCTTAGTTCCTGGTGCCATCGGGGTTCCAATAGGTGTACAATTTTCCATTTTGAATTTTCTAAGAATATCGAAAATGTACTTTGATTGATTGATAAAAATCCCCATTGAAAATTGTTTGACTTGTAATCCGAGAAACAAATTCATCTCTCCCATCATACTCATCTGAAATCTTGACACCATGAGGTTAGAAAAATTCTTACAGTATTTTGGATTTGTTGAGCCAAATATGATGTCATCCACATAAATATGAATTAAAATAATATCGGCTTTTTCCTTTTTAATAAACAAAGTAGTATCGATCTTACCTTTAGAGAAGCCAGACTTGACTAGGAATTTAGATAGTACTTCATACCAGGATCGAGGGGCTTGCTTCAGTCCGTAAAGAGCTTTGTACAGAATATAAATATGATTCGGTTTCTCTGGATTGACAAAGCCTTCAGGCTGCGAGACGTAGACTTCCTCCTTTAGAATGTCATTGAGAAAGGCAGTCTTCACGTCCATTTGATAGACGGTGAAGTTCTTGTGAGCGACATATGCTAGAAACATTCTGATAGCTTCGATGCGCACCACTGGAGCATAAGTCTCGTCATAGTCAATACCTTCCTCTTGCCTATATCCCTTAGCCACTAGTCTTGCTTTATTTCTGATCACGATACCATCTTCGTCCTTTTTGTTCTTGAATACTCATTTTGTGTCGATTATTGTCTTTCCTTCAGGCTTAGGCACAAGTCTCCAGACTTTTAATGCTTCAAACTGATTCAGCTCTTCTTGCATTGCAGTTACCCAATCTGAGTCGGCTAGAGCTTCAGATACGCGTGTTGGCTCTATCTTCCTCAGAAATGAGTCATGCATACACATGTTCAATGTAGCATACCTAGTTTGCACTGGTTTAGATGGATATCCAATGATTTGACTTATCGGGTGCTCTTTGGTCCACTTGTGTTCATGAGGGAGTGGATTCGATGTAGATTGATCATGATTCTCATCTAAGTATCCACTTTCAGTGTCTTCTTGTTCAGGGAGTGATGCAGTTGAAGTATTTGGTGCAGAAGCATCAGTTGGTACAACAGTATCTGGCTGTTGAGTAGATGTTACAGTGCAACCAACTGATTCAACAACTCCTGTCTCGACATTTTCATGTACAACTTCAACCGAAGGAGTAGGTGTTTGAATCGGAGTTTCTTGCTGAATCGGGGGAACGAATTCAGTAGACACATCTGAAGTGATTGGATGATGACCACTTGACTCTCAAGTATGTCAATCACAACAGATTTAGGCAGTTTAGATCCTAGAAACTCATCATAAAAGAATTCAAACAATAAATCTAATTCTGATAAATGAGAAGTAAAAGTAGAGGGTTTATTAGAATCAGTAACATTAACCACAGGTTCTTGACTGATTTGTCCAGAAGCTAAGACTCCTGTAAGTACGTGTTCTGAACTACTGTGTTCAGAAGCCAATTCTTCGTCGAATGTAACATTTACACTCTCAATGACAGTCTTTGACTTCTTCAGATAAACTTTGTATGCAGCAGATGTTTGAGAGTATACAATGAAGATGCCTTCGTCAGCCTTGGGACTAAACTTGTTCAAGTTCTCTTTATCATTCAACACGAAGCACCTGCATCCAAAAATATGGAAGTGTTTAATGCTAGGTGTACGATTATTTATCAAAGCATAAGGAGTTTTACCAAACCGGCGATGTATTATGGAACGATTTTGAGTGTAGCACGCAGTCGATACAACTTCGGCCCATAGAAACAGAGGTAGATCTGATTGGCTTAGCATAGTTCGACCATCCTCGACTAGCGTTCGGTTTCGTCTCTCTACTATTTCGTTCTATTCTGGCGTTCTGGTAGCAGAATATTGATGTGTTATCCCGACCAATTCGAGATAATCTTCTACAATGCTATTCTTGAATTTTGTGTCGTTATCTGTACGAAGAAGCTTGACTGGCTTTTGCAGATTCACTTGGGTAGTCTTTAAGAAATTTATGATGACTTCGGGCGTCTCATCCTTTGTTCTCATAAATTTTACCCATGTGTATCGCGAATAATCGTCCACAATAACTAACGCGTATTTCTTGTCGTTAATGCTTTGCGTACGCATAGGACCGTAGAGATCCATATGCAACAACTCAAGTGGAGAACTTGTACTTGGTTCAGGTTTCGGCTTATGAGCGACTCTCTTCATCTTACCTTTCTCGCACGTTGCGCACAGATGTTCTTTCTCGTATTTAAGCTCAGGAAGTCCTTTGATGAATTTGCTCGTGACCAGTTTGTTGATGTAACGAAAATTCAGGTGAGAAAGCCTTCGGTGCCATAACCAACTTTGTTGCAGCAAGGCTTTTGACAGTAGACAAACCTCATTGTCAGTCTGGACTTTTGACAGATTAATCGTGTAGAGGTTAGACTTTCTCGTGCCGACCAAGAGTTCCTTACCGTCTTCAGTACGCACAAAACACCTCTTGGCCTTGAAATTTACCTCTAGGTCTTTGTCACATAACTGTCCAATGCTAAACAGGTTATGTCCTAATCCTTCCACGTAGCTCACCTTCGTAATCGTCACGTTGTCTTGAATCACATCACCGTAGCCCAAAATCGGTGAAAACTGATCATTTCCAAATCTCACGTTCCCGCATTATTTCTCTGTATAATTAGACAAAATATCTTTCTGCCCAGTCATATGCTTGGAGCAACCAGAATCCAAGTACCACATATGACGGGTCTGCACAGGAGAAATCAGGGAACAATAACTTTAGATAACCATTTAAAAGTGGGTCCTATCGGATTAGTGCAAGATTTTGGCATCCATTTGTATATGGACCCTCTGAACTTTTGAAAAACCTTTGAAGTATATGACTTATAAGAATAGACATGATAAGTACCAAACCAATCATCAGAATATCGGTGAGAAACAAAATCATTCCGTCTATATGTAGAAGACTTAGTAGTAGACCGAGATAATTGGAGTAATAGCTTTATTGTATATTTCTTGTAAGAAATTACAAGTTTTTGTTTATTAGAAGCAATAGAAACAACTATATCAGAACTACTATCAGTCGATCTATTACAAACATTTTCAGGACATGATTCTGAACTCTCATCAATCTTCCGTTTTGGTCGCCATTCAGTTCTTTCTTCCGACCTTTTCTTATTCAAATCTGAAACAAAAGATTTAGATTTGTTAGGAAAAACAGATTTCTGAGTTTGTCTTTTCTTAAGCTTATCAGTGTTGTTCCGTTTCTGTGAACGTCGTTTCTTTTGCTTCTTACCTTTCTCATAGTAACCAGTACTCACAGAAACTGATTCACCAACCTTAGTCGATGATTCACCAACTTCATATGCACTTGGTAATGCTTCAAAGTTTATTATAAAAGCAGAATGATCTGGAAGTTTAGCGTTAAAGTCAAACATATGAATACATTCTTCAACACACCCATCATCAGAATTTAGAAAATCATTTGCAGACGTAAATAAGTCATCAAAATCAACTTCTGAAGTTTGAGGTGCCTTAGAAGATGTTGAACACTCTTTGGATTCAGTTTTAAAAACGGTGTTCTTTATTACAGTAGAAAATACATTTTGTTCAATGTCAACCAAAAATCTTTCATCAGATAAAGCATTTTCAAGTTCCATTATTTTGCTTTCTAACACAAGTGGAGGAATGTAAATCTTAGTTTTAATCGGTTTTGCCTCCATCTCTTGTGTAGAATAACTAGCAAAATAATCATTTGAAAGAAACTTTGGTTTTTCTGAAAGATAACTATCATTCAGCTTTTAATAGCAGAATGGTAGTTGCATTTTCTTTGTATTCTTCCTATTCTCATCTTCTTTGGCCTCTACCTCATCAGATGATTTGGTAACGAATTTGGGTTTCAAATTAGGATATTTACCAAGCGCAAATAAAAAATCAAAATTATATAACGCTGGTTGTTTTTTGATGGCTTTCTTTAAGTAGTGGGGGTTATCGTAACCGAGTCCCCACTTTTCTTTCACATCAACTTCCTCATTAGGTGTGTTTAGGAAAATGGTTTGATCTGTTTGGCCTCTAGCATATAACTTGGCTTCCAAACCATTTACCTTTTTCTCTAAAGTCTTGTTTTCAACCTGTAATTTATAAGCTTTTAGTACACATTCTTGTTTTTCAAGATCAGACTTTGAAAGCTTAGTAACAAATTCAGAAATCTTACTTTCAAAACCATCTTTTTGTAATTTAAAATCAGAAGTAGATTTGTTTAGAGAGTCAATCAAACTTTTGTTCCCAACAAGTTCCTTGTTGAGTTAAAAAATCTTTTGACTTTTCTTTGCAACTCTGCTCTTTTCCTTTTTCAGTTTAGATTGAAGGTCTTGAAGTTCGACCATCATGGCTTCCATTTTGGTTAAAAATTCAGATTCAGAAAAGTTAAGTACCTCATCAGACGTCTCTTCATCAGATTCGTCAAACTTCACTTTCTTGCCCATCAAGCACATGTGTGTTGTCTCTTCTTTTTCATCCTCGTCGAAGTGGTCAAGCCAGAACTCGTCTTCAGCCATTAATGCTTTTCCAACTTCCTTTTGTTTGGCTAAAAGCATCTTCTGTTTGTAGTAGTCGGAATTTCTTACAGTAGGCTTCCGACAGTCCTTGGCATAGTGACCCAACTTTCCGCAATTGTAGCACTTTATCATATCCTCAGTCTTTTTCTCAGTACCATAATTATTCAAAAATCTTTTCTTCTCCTCAGTCTTTCTTTCTCCAAACCTCTTTTCCTCAAATCTCTTTCCTTCCACCCGTTCTCTGTGCTCATGATTCTTCGATCCAGACTAATATCTCTGAGAGTTTGAACCCGACTTCTTGTAGAACTTCTTTTGAAATGCACGAGTCAAAAGCAACATGGCTTGCTTGATATTCTCTCCGTCATCACTATCAGAATCAGAATTAGCAGATCATCTGAGCTTGGGAGCACAATTTTCTTCTTTTTCTTCTTTTCTTTCTTCTCCTTCTCTCTCTAACCAGCCACCAAAGCAATTGGATCAACAACTTTATCAGTCTTCTTCTTCTCACTTCTTTTCTCTTCAACCTCTTCCTCGTTTTGACTTAACGTTTCATACACCTCATGGAGTGGGATATCACTTAGGTCTTTCATTTGCTTCATTCTTCTCGTGTGCTTTTTCCACTCCGGCTGAAGAATGCTGAGGAATTTGACATTGTTCTCGATTTGCTTCTTTTTTGACTTTGTTCTTTGAAAGCTCATTCAGAAGAAGAACAAATCTCTCGTATGTATCCTCCATACTCTCATTCTCTTTTGCTTTAAACTCTTCGTAGCTGTTTATGCATTTTGCTACTTTCATCTGATTTCCGACTTTTGAACCCATCATCATCTTCTGGAGTTGACCCCACAGATTTTTAGCATTGGCTTTGTAGCTGTTGATCTTGATGTATATCTCATTTGGAATATTGTGTAAGAGAAGAGATCGTGCTTGCTTATTAGCCTTGTGTCTGCTCTTTTGTTCCTCAGTGTATTGTGAAATATCTTTGGGAACAGTCTTTGTCTTTTGTGCTCTATCAACATTTCCGTCTTCACTGTCCGATGACTCTTCATCAGGTATTTCCATAGTAGGGGGAACCATTGGACCCTCCATGATAGATAAGAGAGAATGTTCTCTCCGTTTGCATGCCGGTCAACGAAGTCAAGGAATCTATCCTTCCATTGCTCATACTCCCCTTTAAACAGAACCGTGGCTTTACATCAGTACCAATGGAAAGTGCATCCTTTGAAGTCATCCTGTTTCAAAAGTTTACAATAAGAACTTGACAAAAGATCGTTAGTCCAAGTGAAATCAATACAGAAAAATTCAGAAAGAAATTCAGAAAATGACCTTTCCAAAAATATCAAAAGTATGGAATTCGCATGCAATAGTGAAGTACAAGGAATTCGCACAAAACAATTTACACAACTACAGAATTCACACACTACTCACACCAACCTTAGAATTCGCACACTAAAAGAAATAGATTCGCATGCAACCAAAATTCGCATGAAGTGTTATGCGAGTTCTAAGAATTCGCATACAACTATATGCGAGTTCTAGACTTAGAAAATTTTGAAAGTCAAACTTTTCGCACACACACTTTTCGCACAACATGATCAAACGAATTCTATACTTGAGAAAAAATTTCAAGCTAAGCAATTCGCATACAAACTTATGTGAATTCAAAGAATTTGTATGTCACACAGATGCGAAACCTTTACTTTTCGCACAATACTCAGATGCGAATTTTGTCCTTACAAAATTTTCAATAAAACTTTTCGTAAAACCACTTATGCGAATTCTTTCAATTTGCACAACTCATACATACGAATTCTAAACAATTCGTATATCACACATGTACGAATTCAACACTTGTGAATTTTTCAGAATCAACTATGCGAAATCTAATAATCTTGCGAAATCCAATGAATTTGCGAGTTCAAGATGCGAGTTCTTGAGTGTTCTGCGAGTTCTTCAGATCTTCGATACAAAAACACTCTGATTCAATCAAAAACCCATCTAATCTTCGAATTTCGATTTGTAACTTCACCAAAATGACCATTAACACATCTAGAAACAATTACAACCAAGGATTTTTTATAAAGAACACTTAAAGATACAAATTGATATTGAATAGTGTTTTTCGAACTCGTGAATTCTGAAAATGCAAAATATCAAAATTGATGATCAATTACAGTGCAAGACATTAACAAACCTATACAAGATTCATCTAGAACATAAAACGAACTCAATGAGACCAATTACAACTCCAAATTCGCACAAAGACTCAAAAGTCGACCTACGACTCAAAACACAGTGTCGACTCTATATTTTCTTGATTTCAACTCGGATTTGCTGTGATACCAATTGTTAATTCCCAGTTTATCAAGTTCTAATTGCAATTACAAAAACAATGACAACAAGATGTCAATCAGATTCAATGCTCAACCTGTTTCTTCAATTCCAATTGATGATTTCGTTTACTGTTTCTCTCTGGACACTTTCTCTCTCTACAAGCGTACAATCTTAACTCCTAACCTGCAACTGTTACTACTTCTACAACTAACACTAACTAGTCATAAGTCTATAAGAAAAATACACGCGCATTAACTACACATTACAGAACAAAACAATACAATTGACTTTGACTTTTGACTTTTATTATAATGACTTTGACTTTGCATGAGAGTTGACTTTTGAGCTTTGACTTGGCTTGACTTTCAGCTTCAGTAAACATGATCTTGTATCCAACAAATATGTGCACTAACAAATATGAATAAAAATAAATAACTAAATAATAGTTAAAAAATAATAGTAATTGATAATTAAAATATATTGATTAATATTAAAAAAGTATATAAAAATAATGATAATTCTAAATAATTAAAAATTAACATCAATGTATAATTTAAATTTAATTAATGACTTTTAATTAATATTATTAATAATTAACAGTTAAATATAAATAAATAATATTAATGACGGTATAATTGAAAAAAGTAACAAAAAAATTTAATAAGCTAACTTATGTCCATCTAAATATGTACTCCAAAAATGAGCTAGCTTATTTTTGTCAAACAATGCCTTAGGTTTCTGACCGAATCCGGTCTTTTTAGCAAGAAATTTAACCAGCTGGGTAGAATCGAGCAAATAGTAAAGTATAGGATCATATTTACCATTTAATAAACCTAAGAGGACCTAACATGTAACATTATGCAATACTTCCAAATCCCAACCAAACTCCTCTTTTTATAAACCCAAAACCAGTGTTCTGCCGCCGTCAAAAAGCAAAACCCTCAATCCTCCGCAATGGCGCAGTCATTGGAGCTGTTGCTTATTCAATTCTTGATGCCCGACAATGATGCACGGCGGCAAGCGGAGGACCAAATTAAGCGGCTGGCAAAGGATCCACAGGTGGTTCCGGCACTCGTTCACCATCTACGAACTGCCAAGACGCCTAATGTCCGACAGCTTTCTGCCGTGCTCCTCCGCAAGAAGATCACTGGCCATTGGGCCAAACTATCACCTCAGCTTCGTCAGCTTGTCAAACAATCTCTTATTGAAAGCATCACTATGGAGCACAGGTTGGGAATTTCCATTGTTAATTGATGTTTGTTTTTATGTTAGGCTACTTCAATTTATAGAATTTATTTGTAAATATTTGTGTGACGGCTAATTGTAGTTAAATCGCAATTTTATTACCCCCTAGGTCCCAAATTAAACGAGTGTTTCGTGAAATTGAGTAAATTATCTATCTTTTTGAGGTGAAAATCACCACAGCTCACTATAGATGTATTATCCAATTAGGATCAACGTTAATTTGTGACCAAACGTCTCAAAAGATTGCGTTTGAGTTGTTATATATAGAAAATGAAACGTTTGTGTAAAGAAAACATTGTCGATTGACACACTTTTGATCAGCAAAAACTTGCCCCTCTGTTTGGCGCTACAGTAGACTGCGACGACTGGAGTTTTTGTACCACCAAAATAGACGGAACAAAATCAAGGCGTGATAGACACAAAATTAGCTCTTGTCACCCAGCAACATGCCAGTTAAATTGCTTATTTATCCACCAAAAAGAGTGATGTAAAAGCTTGTGGTTTCATAGTTAGGAGAACATATAGTGAAAAAATTGTGCTCAAAAAGGCAGATCCATTTAGATTATGAGAAGTTTAATTCACGTTATAGTGCTGTAGCTAAGCTGAGATGGATAAACACAAATGAATCTTCAAAATAGATTATAGTATGGTATCCCTTTACCTAAAAAAAGCTGATTCCATATATGTGAGCAACTTGTAGTTTTGTTGTGATGCACCAATTATGCTTCAAAGGTAATGCACTAATCTCATTTTGACTTGAAAGAAACCATCAAGAGACATAATCAAACATTTTGGCCATTTCTAAGTGTTAAGCATTAATCTTATTTCTTATCTGCTTTATGCAGTAAATGTGTTTGGTTAGGTTGGATTTTATGTCTTCTCATCCTCTTGTGGTTGTCCTCTACATCTTGTGCGTTCCATATTATCAACAAAGTAAGATTAACTGTGCCTGATGGATATCTTGTATTGTCAGTCCACCCGTGAGGCGTGCTAGTGCGAATGTGGTGAGTATCATTGCAAAGTATGCCGTTCCTGGTGGAGAATGGCCAGATTTGCTGCCATTTTTGTTCCAGTGCAGTCAGAGTGCACAAGAAGATCACAGAGAGGTGCTTTGTCTTCGTCGATTTTACTATCTTAATTTTATTTTAGGAATTTCAGTATACTACTATTTGTTGCGAATACCCTCATGCACCACTCTCTCTTACTCTTGCCAATACACACAGACATGTACTATAAGCATCATATATACATGTGCACGTGTTTGAAGATGTACGTTGTAGTTGGACAAGTATACCAGGAATTTACTACCGATTTCATTAATATTTGGCTACTTTTGTTTCAAAAGCTAATGGCAGCATGCAAAGGTCTCTCTTATGTGATTGTAAACCTTTTCTCATCCTGCCCCCAATTTAACCCATCCAGCAAGACAATGAGCATTAAACAAGTCATCGTCAAGCAACACAGAAGTTTGAAATACTGCCTTAAATTTAGAAAAGTTCATATTTTCAGTGCTATTGTTGCCTTTTTCAATACATTTTGAAGGATGACATCTAGAGAAATCATTGACTCTGGAAATTAACCTTTCCATTAGTTCTGGATTATTCGAGAGAAGATTACTAGTTGTGACTCACTGTCTGTTTACTAATCTCTTACCACCTCTTACTGGGTAAGAAGCTCTTTCCTCAGTAAGAGGTGAGTTGTTACCAGAAAAACTATCCTCTTACCAGAAATCTATCACTTACTGAGCTCTTACCATGGTAAGTAATAGATAGGTTTCTTACTGGAGTAAGAGGCCACTATCCATGTTATACCCTGTTGCTCCTCATGCCTACTCTTCAGCTCTACTTCTCACATGACATAATTTTGTATTGAATAAACAAAATTTTCTATAATAAATTATTTCAATGTATTGTACAAAGTAAAAATAAATATTTCTAACAAAAATAAATAATTCAATTATAAAAAAGTGACGAAAAAAATGCGATGTTAATATATTATGTCTCTTTTGAAGGAAATATATGTATTAAGAAATTTAAATTATATATAACATTTGGTAAAAAATAATAGACAGAGGGGTATAATCATCAGTTTTACTCGGTAAGCACTTAATACAAAACATCAGGTAAACAACAATTTTAAGTCAGCACTTACCTGAGTAAGGCCTCTTACCCCCACTGGACCTCCTACCTCAGTCATCACTTGCCCAATTTTTTTGGTAAATAGCTCCTTAGTCGATGAACAATGATCTATAGCGAAGTGACTAAGTCTAGTATTGCTTCTCTCCAAAGTGTCTAACTTTTGATTGAACAAAATATTATGTGCTTCCCATGAATGTGAGGCCAGGTTTCAACCCTGAATCTATATTCATTGTAAATAGTTTGTGGCCTAGCTTACAAGTTTCTCAATCCTCCTTCATCCCCCTCACCTTAAACGTTCCAATAACTTCTTTTATTCAAGGTAGTATCTGAAGATGGGATGTATAGCAATATGTGATTCTTGCTATGCCATTGGCCTATTATGCTTAATGTTTCAGATATCTTTTGCATCAATTACCTTTGCACTTTTCAGTAGTATACATTTTAGCTCCTAAAAATAATAATAGTTGTATCTTTTTCAATGATACCAGGTGGCATTGATATTGTTCAGCTCCCTAACTGAGACAATTGGGGATTCGTTTCGACCATATTTTGCTGATTTACAAGCACTTCTACTCAAGTGCCTACAAGATGAGACTAGCAATGGTGTTAGAGTGGCTGCCCTCAAGTAATATTTTGTCAAAACTTGTGATGTGGATACTGGATATATATGTGTGTGTGTGATTGTGTGTGTGTGTGTGTGTGTTAGATTTGGGTTTACTAGAAACAGTTGTGTTAATTTAATCTAATATTTGACATTGGAACTTTATTCATTGAACAGGGCGGTTGGCTCTTTTATTGAGTTCACTTATGACGCCTCTGAAGTGGTAAGTCTATTTGTTCCCTCCAATGGATCTTGCAGTTGCTTTATCTGAATGGCTCACTTAGTTACAGAAGCTGTTATATTGACCCCTAAGTAGTTAAATCGATCGAGTCCAAAACACATAGTAGCTTATTGAACGAGTGAACTGGCCTGTCCAGGAAATCATTGGCTCAACTGTTTTGGGCACCTGTTGGAGCCTGATCAATCTGATTGCTTGAACATATGAAAGCTAATAATTGAAATGACTCCTTGTGATCTGTATTGCCCTGTATTTTGATAATATTCTGTTTTGTAAACCATTCTTTTGGTTTTTCTCATTACCATCTGAATTTTACCCTAGGACAAGTTAGAGCCTGTTTGTTAGCAACTTAATGGGATTCACAACTTATTCGATCAGCTATAGACAGATTGCTTGGTAGTGGCTTAATGATATAGAAAGTGCCTTATTCAGTAAGCTTCTTGGGGGGGGGGGGGGGTATGCAGAAAGCCAAGTTTTTTTTTCCAAAACATGTCTCTCCCAATTTAAAAACACGCTCCTTCCATCTATGAAAAACCTCTCCCAAACAAAACCCTCCCGGTCTATACATACAAATTAATCCAGACAGTTAGCTTTATCCGTACATTACTTAATGGAAAACCAACCAAACAACCCCTTAA
This sequence comes from Arctium minus, assembly GCA_954870635.1. Classification (NCBI taxonomy): domain Eukaryota; kingdom Viridiplantae; phylum Streptophyta; class Magnoliopsida; order Asterales; family Asteraceae; genus Arctium; species Arctium minus. The sequence goes on from OX941087.1 coordinate 61,151,537, forward strand.
TCTTGTTTCCGAGATTAATAGTTGAGTTGGTAATTGGTTGGACCTGTTTGTTAACATTTTTACGGAGAAGTTGGAAAACATACTTGTTGCTATTATTAACTAAGTAAATACGCGACAACCACCAAACTCACCTGTTTTTCCTTTTGTCAAATGTCAATAGAGGCAGTGTAATTATGTGGAGAGAGAATGTGTATCTACACTCATGTTTTTTTTTTCTGTTCACATAAGGGTATTGTGGTGCCTTTGATGATACACCGTACACCTTTTCTTTTTCTTTTTGATAACTGTGGTATCTGACCTTTGATGGTAAAACTTAATGGTTGCTGTGGATTTCCCTTTTGATTAAGCAATATTCCCTGTAGATGTCAAAACCAAAGCTGAAACACAAAAGACAGGGAACTCTACTCAATTTGTAATCTCATTTAAGAAAAAAATGACTTGATTTCACTCTCAACCTATCAAGATACATTCATGATGATGGACCATAAGTTTCTCTTGTATTTTCATAGGATGAGAACCTTTTATCATAGTTTGTATCCATATAATCTCCTTCCATTCAACGGAATCCATAATCTGTAATTGGTAGTTATGGTTGTGTGCATTATCACAGGGTTTTAGGTAACTTTTTTTTTATTTAATGTCTGGCGGGGCCACTTCAATCTTACAAACTTGACTTGCATTGTTGACTCTTGATGGCACAGTTAACCAATTTCATGTTCATACATGTTTTTGTATTTTTTTTTTCTTGTGCTTATAATTCCAAATTGCAAAAGTTTTCCTGTTATTTTCTTAATATACATCACTATCATATAATGCAGATTAAATTTCGGGAATTTATCCCCAGCATCTTAAATGTATCAAGACAATGCCTTGCATCTGGCGACGAAGATGTTGCAATAATTGCTTTTGAGATATTTGATGAGCTGATTGAATCTCCAGCACCTCTTCTTGGAGAATCAGTCAGGGCCATAGTGCAGTTCTCTCTTGAGGTTTGCTCAAGTCCAAATTTGGAATCAAGCACACGTCATCAGGTTAGCAGCGCTCTCAAGTTCTTATGAGGTTCATATATGTTCAAGTGGAAAAAATACCCCATCACTCTCTTTCCTTTTTCGTCCCATGCCCCCTGCTTTCTTGATAATATTTTTCATGTTTTAGGCTATTCAAATCATTTCATGGCTTGCAAAGTACAAATCTAATTCTCTTAAGAAGCATAAGTTGATCATCCCAATCCTACAAATTATGTGCCCACTGCTTACGGAGGCAACCAATAGGGATGAAGATGATGATGATCTTGCACCAGATCGTGCCGCTGCGGAAGTTCTTGATACCATGTCTCTAAAGTTGCCAAAACATGTGTTTCCACCTGTTTTTGAATTTGCTTCTTTGAGCATCCAGAGTGTTGATCCAAAGTTCCGAGAGGCTTCAGTCACAGTTTTGGGCGTCATTTCAGAGGGTTGTGTAGAGTTGTTGAAAGAGAAACTTGGACCTGTCCTTCATATTGTGTTAGGGGCTCTAAGAGATCCTGAACAGGTCGTAAGAGGAGCTTCCGCGTTTGCGTTAGGTCAATTTGCCGAGTATTTGCAGCCTGAGATTATATCCCATTATGAGAGTGTTCTTCCTTGTATATTAACCGCCATAGAAGATTCATCTGATGAAGTCAAGGTAAATACTGATTATAAAGTCTTAGGTTCTTTAATGAATGTTATCTTTCATATGTTCTAGGGAAGCAACTCAATTTTCTTTGCAGGAGAAGTCGTACTATGCGTTGGCAGCATTTTGTGAGTGCATGGGTGAAGAAATCCTCCCTTTTCTTGATTCTATGATGGGAAAACTATTTGCTGCCGTGCAAACTAGCCAGCGTATGTTACGAGAAACATGCATGGTAATGATACAATTTCCATGCTGTAATTGATAGGATACATCAGCGAGCTTCTCAAAACTTTATTTGCTTTCTGCAGTCTGCAATTGGCTCAGTTGCATCTGCTGCAGAGCAAGCATTTCTTCCATATGCTGAACGGGTTTTGGAATTGATGAAAACTTTCATGGTGCTTACAAGTGATGAGGACCTTTGTTCACGAGCAAGGGCTACGGAACTGGTGGGGATAGTTGCCATGGTTGTTGGAAGGGCTAGAATGGAACCAATTTTACCGCCTTTTATAGAAGCTGCAATTTCTGTAATAACCCTCCCATTATCTCTATCTGAAAGTTATGGTTTATGTTCCAGCGTTTTTTGACTTGTAAGTAAATATACAACATAGGGATATGGGCTGGAGTACAGTGAACTTCGCGAGTATACTCATGGATTCTTCAGCAACGTAGCAGAACTTTTGGAAGATGGAATGGTTCAGGTATATATGTGTTACTTTGGGTTATGTCCTAGCAAGGTCGACATTTTATTTCATGTGTGGCATAACATGATTGTAACAGTATCTTCCACATGTTGTGCCTCTGGCGTTTTCTTCCTGCAATCTTGATGATGGATCTGCTGTTGATATTGATGATTCTGATGATGATGAGAATGTAAATGGATTCGGAGGAGTATCATCTGATGATGAAGCTCAGGATGAACCAAGAGTACGGAATATCAGTATAAGAACAGGGGTTTTAGATGAGAAGGCTGCTGCAACTCAAGCCCTTGGTCAATTTGCACTACATACGAAGAGTGCTTATGCCCCGTATCCTTTGTGGTCAAATATGTTCCAATTTTGCATCTTCAAAATAAACCATCAGCCTTAGCTGTAGTTCTTTAATAGCCTCTAGATATTTGGAAGAGTCGTTGAAGATTTTGGTGAAGCATTCCAGCTATTTCCATGAAGATGTTCGACTTCAAGCCATTACTGGCTTAAAACGTAAGTAACAAATGATTTTGTGTCCATAATGGCTAGTGTTTAGTTCTTTGATTTTCAAATTTGGCCTATATGCTCATGAGCTAATTTATGCTACTAGTTTCACTGATATACGCTTCTACTGGTTGGTGACCTAACATGTGCCATTCCAAGTTGCATCTAAGAAATACAGGATTTTTTTTGTTATCTGCACTGTTCATTCCAGCTCTAACGTTCCGCTGGTTTTGGATGGCAGATATTTTGACAGCTGCTCATGCAATCTTCCAAGGTCATAGCGTAAGTATTGTCTTGTCCATTTTTGTTTTCAGAATGATTGTGGTTGTTTTTGCTATTTTGTTTGTACACATAACAGCAATCTATTTTGTTTGTGTAAGGGTCTTTACATCATAGAGAAGTTTGATGTCTGGATTCCTTGTTTTTTCTACTCAATGAGCTCACATAGTGGGACGAGACAGTTGCTAATCTTAAATAATCCATCTCCCTTCTTTCCCAAATACACACACAAACAACTACTACCTTTCGTAACCTCAGGCTATGTAGGTATCTGTCTAATTTTCTTGCCTGTTTTGCAGGACGGAGCATCCAAGGCAAAAGAAATCCTTGGTGAGTAGATGACTTATTGATGACAAAAATTAAGTGCATCACCTGTGGAATTGCTATTGATTTGGTTCCTTAATTATTTCACAATATTCCAAATTCAGATTCTGTGATGACCATTTACATCAAAACGATGAATGAAGATGATGACAAGGAAGTGGTTGCTCAAGCTTGCATGAGCGTAGCGGACATCATCAAAGATTTTGGATATGTGGCCGTCGAACCTTGTATGGACTTTGTTCATTTTGTTTATATGAGATGTGCTAATGTGTTAAATAAAGTTTCTGGTATAAACTAACCTGCCAAATGACCTCTTACTCACGGATGTGGTTTTAAATTCAGACATGCCTCGGCTTGTGGAATCAACTCTGGTCTTACTTCGAGAGGAATCAGTCTGTCAACAAATAGAATCAGATAGTGATATTGATGATGATGATACTGGACATGATGAAGTGCTTATGGATGCTGTTTCAGACCTCCTTCCTGCATTTGCCAAAGCCATGGGTTCTCACTTTGCACCAATCTTTGCAACTCTATTTGATCCGTTAATGAAGTTTGCGGTGAGCTTACTCACGACTTTATGGTGTAAAAGTATTCCGTTCCTTCCATAGACTTGCCGTAACTCATGGTAAATGGTGCTCCTACAGAAAGCTTCACGACCCCCACAAGATCGGACAATGGTAGTTGCATGCCTTGCCGAAGTTGCTCAGGATATGGGTGCTCCAATTGCTGTCTATGTCGATGTACTTTCTTGTGACTGCACATACTATTCACCTACATTCACTTTTTTGCAAGCCAGGGGTTTTCATGGAAACAGCCGCTCTACTCTCCTGGGTAGGGGTCAGGGTCTGCATACATCCCGCTAAACCCCATCTGCAGATGGGATATATGGGCTCATTTGGTTTGGTTTTCGCATACATGGCACTTCCATTAAAGGCACTTTCATGCTATCAATTTTCATATTTGGGATATTGCATCATATTTCAGGGAGTGATGCCCTTGGTACTTAAAGAATTGGCTTCATCATCAGCAACTAATAGGAGGAATGCTGCATTCTGTGTCGGAGAGCTATGCAAAAATGGTGGCGTCTCCAGTCTGAAGTATATTTCTACTTTCATATACTTTAGTTTTCAACCTTTTGATTTGTTTCTCTGATGTTAGATTTTGTTGTTCTCTCTTTTCTGAAACACCTCTTTACTGTTAGTGTGTTAGTTAAACATTGATTTTGATATGATGAGTTGTTTTCCCCTTATCAATCAGATATTTTGCTGATGCCTTACGTGGCCTTTATCCGTTGTTTGGAGAATCCGAGCCAGATGATGCAGTAAGGGACAATGCTGCTGGCGCAGTTGCAAGGATGATTATGGCACACCAGGAATCCATCCCATTAAACCAGGTTCATATTCTTCATATTGTAGTTTGGCAGCCTTGTTGTTTTGATAAGGTGTTCTAAATATCTCTATATTTCTATATCCAGGTTCTCCCTGTTTTCGTCAAGGTTCTTCCCTTAAAAGAAGATCATGAGGAATCCATGCCTGTTTATAGCTGCATTTGCAGCCTTGTTCTATCATCTAATCCACAGGTACTCATTTAGGATCTATTCACCTCCTCTTCAAAGGCAGTGCTCTATAAAACCTTAAACATCATTTGAGGGCAATCTGGTCATTTTAACATTTTTGTCGTCTGATGTTCAACTTACCAAATGTTACAGAGACAACATGTCCATTCTTGTCATAGTCGTACCAAACACGAGAGAGACAACTACTTGAGCCCAGTCCTGTCCGACTACTAGATGCACGGGGGACAGGACGGGACAGGACAAAACAAAAACTTGTTGTCCCATGTTTGGTGTGACATTGAACTGGGGCCGGACATGACTTGAGGACAAAAATGCATTTTTTTTGTTCCACCAAAATAGGTGGAACAAAAACAGGGAGATGAGACAAGATTGGTAAATTACTAAAATACCAATGTCAAATTAAAACCCTAAAACTTTGCACAATTCTTTCCCGTGCCTACCCCACTCTCACCTGTGCCATCCCATTATGTCCAGTCCCGTCAGCTTACCAAACGCAGCCGCATAAGTAGTCTGCTTGATTGGCTGCCTAGGTGTCTATCCCCACTGCTTCAATCAGCAACTAATTGCTAAACTAGGTGTTTTAAAAACCTAAGTCGGGATCAACCAATGTTCAATATTTTCGGATTAATGAAAATCATTTAAAAATGATTGGATCAAAATTAGATGATATCAAAAACCCTAATTTTCAGTTGTGTGCACTATCTAATATTATTTTTTGTATATTAAAGTTAACTGCTTTTCAGTCTAATTGGGCTTCCACTTTAGTCCAGGGCCAGGCGATTAAGTCTTAGAAGGTCACTCGACCACATAGGAACTCTGATGTCAGTCATATTGCACGTTTCTATCTGATTTCTAAATCGTATTGTAAACAACAGATCGTTCCTCTAGTTCCAGATTTGGTTAACGTTTTTGCACAAGTAGCCTTATCGCCAATTGAAACACCGGAAGTGAAGGTGCAAATTGGAAGGGCTTTCGCTCACCTCTTATCACTATACGGCCAACAGATGCAGCCCCTCTTGGGTAATCTCTCACCTACACATGCCAATGCTTTGGCTGCTATTGCGCCAAAGAGTTGACAGAAGTCAAACACAAGGTGTGCAAATGCCATTTAAAGACGACCCTTTCCCCTGATGGGAATCGTTTGGAGTATATTTCGTTAAAGTTTTCAGCTTGCCAAAAAGACTCATTTTTCAGTCAGGTATGCTACTTATCAACTACTCTTCCGGTATGTAGATAAACATGCAAAAAGGAGCCAAGCATCAAGGCTCCATTCGTTTAAAGTGATGTTTTTCTTTTTGAACTTAAGAATCCACTAGTTTATTCATTTAGCAACTTCTCATATTTACACAATTGACCTCGGATAGAAGTTATTGCGGAAGGCCGATTAGGATAGTTGATTGCTTGTAGAACTGCAGTTGTGGGGAGGGGTAGGGAGTGTAGAGGGTGGATTTGGGGGGCTGGTGCAGATAAGGTTGCGGTATCTTGTCTTTGAGACAGAGGTGAAGGCCATGTTTGGTAACCATAAGCTAGCATAAAAGTTGTCTTGTTTTTTGAGCTTATTGAATTAGCTCTGTATGGTTAGCCATAAGCAAGTTGTGTTTATAGCTATTTCAAGTAGCGTTTCAATAAGCTGCAGGGGCTTTTTCAAAATTTTTCCCTTCCAATTATGCCTCTTATATTTTTCCAGTTAATTTTTGAACATGTTCTTTTAGGTCATTTGCGTTATCATTTAACTTATCAACCAGTTTTAACCAAACCATAAATAGTTTATCGGCTAAGAACTACCATGCCAAACATAGCCGGTTGGTTTACATCTTACCCCCTTCCCCTTACCTTCGGGTGGGATATACGGCGTCTGGTTTTCTTTGCATAGTAAATAAAAGTGAAAGTTACATTTATTTAATTCTCCCTCAGTTTCCTATTAATTAATTAATTAGTGTATAGATATGGTAAATGCAGGTTTTTGTTTGGCTTCAGTTTTCCCCAATGGAGCTAGGTAGCTGCTACACATGGTTTTTGTTTTCCAATTTTGATGTGTGGTATTATTCATTTGTCTCAATGTTAGTTTGGTTCATTTATTTATAAGCTTACATTACATATGGTTGTGTTCTTTATAACGTGTGTATGGTGGTAAGTAAAGGGTTTTAGGGAAAGGTTTGGTCATGTCACTTTATTTGGTATCCATTATGAAACACTTTATTGGGTTGGTTGTTGGTACGATTCTATCAATTCTGGTTTTAGCTTTGTGAATAGCATTGACACTTGTTGTCTTGTAAGGAAAGTATTTGTATTGTAGGTATTTGATTTTAAATAGTTGTCCCTGTTGGGTTTCGTTGCTTGATTTCAATAATTACAAAAATCGTCATTATGGTTTGCATTTTGCTATGGATTTCGTCCCTGGTTGTTAGGCCTTGTCAAATACGTTTGGCTATGGAACTAGTTAGGCTTATCGAATACGTTTTTTACATGACTGGTTAATGGACCAGTACCGCAATCCCTGCCCTTGAAAAGGTGTAGGGGTACAACTTGATATAGTTACCATGTTTCTATCCATAAACCAATTGTTATACCAGCTAGGGGTGTTCGTTGTGTGAAACTGCAATGCATATGTGGTTTGATCATTTTCCCAAACAACAAACTGCACCACAAAATGTAGTGTGGCGTGGTTTGTATCCAACGCACTTTACGCTTACAATTCAATAGTTATAAGATTAAAATTTTATTATAAAATCAAAGGTAACAGGATCGTAGTAGTACAAACAAATAAACGTCTAATTTCCAAATACATATTGCATAGTAAACAATACCCTAAGGGTCCGTTTGGTTTGCGGGATTGGAATGGATTTGGATTTCAAATCCATTCCAATCCTTTGTTTGGTTTGGAGGAAAGGAATTTGTTGACTGGATTTGAAATCCTTTGACCTCTTTAAAATCCTTAAGTTGATGGATTTGAAAATCCTTTGTAATGGGATGGGATTTTAAATCCCTCCAAATCCAAATCCTTACTTGAAATCCAATCAATTCCAATCCATTCCTGCAAACCAAACGCACCCTAAGAAATAAAAATATTAACTTCAAACTAAAAGTATTACCTAAATTAACCCAATAATTCTATGTATATGTTATATATATATATATATATATATATATATATATATAGAGAGAGAGAGAGAGAGAGAGAGAGAGAGAGAGAGAGAGAGAGAGAGAGAGAGAGAGAGGTTCATTTGAGAAATGGTAAATGTATGAAAAATAGAGAAGTAATCTTAGCCATTCATCTGGTCAACATTTGCGTCTTTGACCGCAAAGCACCGAATAATTTCTTGCATGGTCTATAGAAGATAGAGGGATAGTTTCGTAAAATACGCGGGATGAGTTCATATATGAACCTATATGATTCATATATGAACCATACGTTCATATGTGAATTAATTAGTTCATATATAAATCACAAAAGTTCATATATGAATCTGTTAATTAGTTCAACGATTCATATACGAACTTACAGTTAATTAGTTCATATGTGAATCAGTTAATTAGTTTATATATGAATCACAAAGGTTCATATATGAATCAGTTAAAAGAGTTCAGATGTGAATTACACTGATTCATATATGAATATATAGTTCATATGTGAATTATACATTTCATATATGAACACAACCCGTGTATTTTGTAAAAATTACGAAAGTGTCCTTCTATTTTTGGATTAGCCGCAACTTTTGACCAGTCAAAGTCGCAACTTTTGACCAGTCAAATCCGATCTTGACCGTATGAAGAGCTATGATTACTTCTCTATTTCTCATATATTTATCATTTCTCAAATGAACCTAAGGCTATATATATATATATATATATATATATATATAGAGAGAGAGAGAGAGAGAGAGAGAGAGAGAGAAGTTTAATTGCAAACTCTATTTTAATTGTGAATATGAGGATTGATCTCGACACTTCATCTCTATTGATCCAACAACTTACATTAACTAGAGTTTTTAACTAAAATTATTAATCAAGGTGATTAACGGTAGAAAAGGAACTTAATTTCAATCTCATGTCTACATTATTTGATTTTTTTAATTTTTTAATTAAAAACTTTTACCCCTTTAAAGTTTAAAATAAATTATTTTAAAAAGTACTAATATTTTAATCAAATAAATTACATCAAAAAAACGAGAATTTCGTGCTATTCGATATGACATCTATCTCGATATAATTGTTTTTTCTTCGTTTTAACCGTTTTAATGTGAAATGTTATATATGTGTTATATTCATTAAAATATTTATGTACGTTCAATTGTGTACAACAGCTCGACACCGTAAGTCCGTAACTCGATATCACCTTCTTCAACACTTTCTTCAATGTCGTAAGTCACCGCGTTCTTCATCATCATAACCACCCATTAAGACCAATCGAGAACCCATCGAGACCGAGTGAGTACCTATCGAGAATCCATTCATTGACTAGGTGTGTGTTTATGTGTGTTAAACCATACCCTTCCACCTTCATTTTCCATCAAGAACATATCAATTTATTTATTATTTGTTTGTGTGTGTAAAGCATAACCTATCATTTTCAGTTTTTATCGAGACGGATCAGGAACCCATTGAGATCAATCAAGAACACATCAAGATCGATCGAGAACCCATCAGGATTGATCGACACCAATCGAAACTAATCTAGAACCCATCGAGACTAGTCAAGAACCCATCCATTGACTTGGTGTGTGGTTGTGTGTTAAAATCATAACCTAACACCTTCATTTTTCATCGAGACCGATTGAGAACCTATTGATTATTTTATTGTATATTTGTTTGTGTAAAACTATACCCTACTACTTTTAACTTTTATCGAGATGGATTGGGAAATCTATTGAGACGAATCAGGAACTCAACTAGATCAATTGATAATCTAATAAAGAAAAAAAATAGAGTATGTAGAGTTGAACTTTAATATATTCATGATAAATAATATGTATATGCATGATGTATATTATGGTGCAAATTAATATTTATGATAAATATCATACTAATATAAATACTAGAGGGTTATGGTATACACGTGATCATACATAAATATTCATGATGAATAATATGTCTATTCATGATGAATGCTATAGTAAAAATATATATTCATCACGAATATCATATTGATGTATGAATGTTGAAAAATTGTTGTATACACGTGAACATATATAAATATTCGTGATGAATAATAATATATATTCATTATGAATGTCATAGTGATATATGAATACTGAAGATTTATTGAATACACGTGAAAATACATAACTATTCATGATGAATGTTCTACTAAGTTGTATATTCATGATGAATATCATACTAATATATGAATATTAAAGAATTGTTGTAAACATATTAACGTGCATAAATATTCATAATAAATATAACACATATATAACATTTCACATAAAAAACGGTTAAAACGAGGAAAAAAAACTATATCGAGATAGATGTCATATCGAAGAGCACGAAATTCTCGTTTTTTTATGTAATTTGTTTGATTAAAATATTAGTAATTTTTAAGATAATTTATTTTAAACTTTAAGGAGGTAAAAATTTTTTAATTAAAAAAGAAAATAAAAAGCCAAATAAGGTAGACATTTAATTAAACTTCCATTTTTGTCTCTAATCAATTCTCAATTAACCTTATTATGTTTTAACCATTGATTAGTTTTCTAAAATTTGATCAATGGCCAAGATTGATTCTCATGTTCACAATAGAAATGTGGTTTTCATTTGAACCTACCCTTATATATACACACACACACACATACACACATATGTATAATGTGCGATGCATTGCAGTTTGAAACGTGGTTTACTAATTCAAAACCGTAAACCACACCGTAGAAGTTCTAAATTGCGCTTTATGTGCGGTGCGATGAAGTGTGGGCGATTTATGCGGTTTAGATGAACATCCTTACTACCAACTATAGTTGATAGGCTAAATTCGTAACACCCCAAATTTGGAAAAGAGCTACTAATTCAAAAAATTTATATTACATCGATTGAAGGATAAATTTCCTTTCTAAAACAATACTCGGATTACTTAAAATAACAACTTAAGGATTAACATCAATACTTTACAAACCAAACGTTTCACACATGCGTTACTAACCAATAAAGTCCTAGAGAGCTAAGTCCTTCACGAGCCTTTAACTAGCACTTAACTATTCTCAAGTTCGCTAGTAGCCTAGTCCGCCTCCACAAGGACCTGATGCATATGTCGACAAGAAAAAATATTAGGTTAAAGCGTAGGGAGTTCAAGCATTTTATATTGCCAATGGGAAATAGATAAAACTGAACGAATATTCTAAAAGGTAGTTTTCCCAATTGAAAGAATGTTTACATTTTAAAACGACAACTTTAAAAAATACACCATTTTCAAAATACCAAATAACACTTTTCAATAACAGGGAAGACCCATTTCCATTGGACGTGGTGGAACACAGAGTAAGTCACATATCAATGTTGTCGAGTTTCATCTCAAGGCCATCAAATGACCTTAGTACTTACTCTCCAAGGTTTCAAGATGAGAACATCAAAACTTCTCACTCGATTAAAAAAAAGGGTCCAAGTGAGAATATCAAAATTCTTTACTTGCCATAACCAAAGGGCCCAAGTTGAGAATATCAAAACTCCTCACTTTACTGAACCCAATGGCTTCAAGACGAGAACATCAAAACTCCTCGCTTGACATAATCAAAGGTTTCAAGACGAGAACATCAAAACCCATCATTTGATTCAAACCACTAATTTTAAGAAGAAAACATCAAAACTTCTCTCTTGATCAGAAAAATCAATCCTTATGCACATAGATTCAAAGCAATAAAATCATTATTTTCATGATATAAACTTGGAAGACCAATTAAGTCTAAATGACATGTATTTTCAAGTAATTATGCAAATATATGCATAAAAATGGCTAAGTGATAATGAACAATCACATGTTGGGTAAAATCTCCAAGTAATTATGCAAAATATGCACTTTAATATTCAAATACAATTGTTCAACCAACAGAGTTAGACAGATTCCTAAGCTCAATTAAACAAGGTCCAATTAACCAAAATCCACAACTCATAATCCACATTAATAACAGTCAATAGAAGTTAACTAAAGACGCGTTTCCTCAATATTTAAACATTCTTATGTACAAAAGTAGGAATGAATTAAATGTATTTAAACATTTTCAATATTTAAACTCCCTACAACGAAGAACTTGGAATCTCCAAGTTAAATCTCCTTCAAGATACTCAAAAATGTTGCCAACAACTTCCAAAAATCGCCCAAAAATGTGAGAGAATTGAAGTGGATGAAGAATGGGCAAGTCCTAGCTTAAAATGGGGTTTAAAACTCGTCAGAGGCTTCACGCGACCCTTCCTTCGACCTAAGTTGTAGGGCTAGTCGGCTAAGTTCACGAGTTGGAGATAAGCGGACTCGAACCGCTGACATCCGCCGCAGGGTAAACCACGCGCGTTGATAGACAGTTTATGCAACCCTCCAAATCTACCGCAAGTGTATGGTGTCAATCAAGTAATACGTACTAAGTACGAGTATCGATCCAAGGAACTACGAGTTTAAGTACCACAAAGGTTACCACAACTTCTAACTGGACTGTTGATAAAGTGATTTGAGTATGATTAATTAACTATTTATCTAGAGAAAATGGAAGTAAGTACGAAAATAAGATTCAAACAACGATTCAAGCATCACAAAGAGAATACTTAAATGATTAGGGAAGGCTAGGGGTTGGATTTTATTTGGATTCCACCAACAAATAAACAACACACATTCAATAAATCAAAAAACAAGGTTAAATTTGGCAATTCTAAAAATACTTACCACTCTCTCTCAAGCAATAGCAAGAATGCATCATGCAATGTATATTAAAGTCTCTTAACCAATAAACATAAACATTCAACTCATTAAGCATAAGAATCATAAACACAAAACTAGGGTTTACTTGGTATATCTCTATCCAATATCTCACCCTAGGTTTATCTAACTTTTATCAAGTTATAAAACCAAATTTTCAAGAGGAAATACAACCAAAAGATGAATAAGATGGTCAATCTCATAAACAATAAGAACAAGGAAGATAAACTTCAACCAACAAGTGCAATGACTAAATAATTGCAATAATCATATATTTAACGGTATAAAACCAAAATCTATCCTTCCCCCAACCTCAAAGTGTTTAGCTAATGTTACTAGTAGAAAATAACACCATAGAAAAGAAGATGACAACACCCAAATACATTGTTTCTCAACAAAATATCAATAGAATGCAAGAACTCCCTCAATGGTTGATACCAACTACCAATTTGTAGCTCCAAATGATGACTCTACCTTCCCAATCAATGCCAAGCCTTCTTTCCAGCTCCTAAACGGGCTAAAACTGCTCTCCTAGCGTCTACCCTCCAACAATCCCGAAATAACCCTAAACATTAACTTTCTGCAACTTTTTATACACTCAACCCCCGACAGTGAGAGTGTCACACGAGAGTGACATGTGTCACTTTCGCTAGGAACTTTCGCTCAGAAACCCCCATCTTGCGGTACACTTTGTGCGGAAGTGCCAGCGAGAGTGACACTTGTCACTTTCGCGTGACACTTTAGCCAAGACCCAATTTTCTGATTTTCTTCGCCCGTTCACTTGGTTTGATGCTTTCTTCGTCTGGGATGTCAAAATGGAGTAATAATAGGCAACTTTTCTTCCACTTGACATCTTGTATGTCTACACACCACTTGCACATAAATATTAGTCTGAAATTCCAATTGTTACTTCGATAGAAGCCGTAAACTTATCATTCGGAGGGTAAATGTTGGGAATTCAGAATTTGCACAAGTATGGTTAATGCTGCTAGCACAACATGGTTTGTACTTCTAAGACAGATTAATACTGCTAAACAAGATTAATACTGCTTGATGAAGTTACTACTGCTGAGCATAGTTAGTACTGCTAGTAGTTAGTACTGCTAAGGGTTACTACTGCCAACTTCATTAATACTGCTGAACATGGTTAGTACTGCTTATGAGATGAAGACTTCGTATGGCAATGAAGACAACTGTATTGATTGAAGATATTCATGGAAAGCTTGGAGATAACTATGGAAGATTATACTGAGGATCTTTTATATTTTGTAATTATCTTTTATCTTTAGTATATGTATAGACTTAGTCAGAATAGTTTAGAATTAATTTTTGATTCTGAGTTTTTGTTTTCATAGAGAGAATTAACCTCAAGGTTTATAATCCTAATTCTAGAGAAGTAGAATTCGTATTGGTGAGCCTGTTCATCAATATTGAGGTTGTGTGTGAAATCTTGTAGCTTTAAATCATTCAATAAAGTTTAGAATTTGTGATTTCTGATTCACTGTTTCATTGATATTCTGAATATTAAAGTGTTATTCCGCAAACTCCTTTAATATTGTTTATGAGTGTTTATTCTTGTTAAGAATCAGATCCTGACAAGTGGTATCAAAGCTAGTATTCTCAGAAACCTTCATTCATCATGGAAAACACAGTTGAATCAAACAGTACTCTTGTCTCAAAGGTTCCAATGCTCAGATCTAATGAGTATGACATGTGGAAGATAAGGATCAAGCAATACATTCTCCTCACAGATTACTCTATGTGGGACATCATTGAGAATGGCCCATCTGATGAAGGAAAAATTGGTGCAGATGGAAAAAGAACTCCACCAAAGACAGATGCAGAAAAGAAGATAAGGCAGACAAAGATGAAAGCCTTGAGCACACTGCTCTTGGCTATTCCCAATGAATATCAACACCAATTCTGCAATTGCACTGATGTACAGATGCTTTGGAATGCTCTAGAGAAAAGATTCTCTGGTACTAAAAGTACCAAGAGAAATCAGAAGGTAATACTGAAGCAATTGTATGAAAACTTTATGTCAACTAAGAATGAGTCCATGACTCAAACTTTTGACAGGTTTAACAAGATGATTGGTGAACTAGCTACTATGGGAGTACAAATTGATCAAGATGATGTAAACAGAAAGTTTTTAAGGTCCCTAGGAGATGAATGGACCATGTATACTGTTTCATTCAGACAGAATGAACAACTGGAAGAAAAAGAACTTGATGATCTGTACAATGACCTTAGAGTATTTGAAGCTGAGGTGGAGGCAAAGAAGAAGCCTTCTGGATATGTTCATAATGCTGCACTCCTATCAACATCAATTGATTCTACTGCTAACCCTGAATCAGTTAATGCTGCTAATGGAGCAAATCAAGAAAAAGGCACTGAATTTGTTTTTGAAGCCTTTCTGTCCAACCATGGAAACTCTTCTTTAATCAATGATGACTTGGAACAACTTCATCCTGATGATCTTGAAGAGATGGATATTAAATGGCAGATGGCCATGCTTTCCATGAGGGTAAAGAAGTTCATCAAGAGGACTGGGAGGAATAACTTCTCCCAAAGAAGAGAAGATGGAGCAGGTTTTGACAAGTCAAAGGTAGAATGCTATAAATGTCATATGAAGGGACACTTTGCCAGGGAATGCAGAAGTGGAGTGTCTCACAATAACCACCAACAAGCTCAGACTGGTAGCTTCAACCAGAACAAAAACTCTGCTCAAGCCCTTGTTTCTTAACAAGGAATGGGGTTTGACTGGAGTGATCAAGCAGAAGAGGCTATTCAAAATCAAGCTCTCATGGCAGAGGTATCTGATCTCCCAACTGAGGTAAGTTCTAATCTCTGTTCTAAAACTTGCATAAACACTGTTAAAAGGTACAGGGATCACAACCAGAATATGAGTGATGACCTTAAGAGGTTAGCAAAAGATATAAAAGACTATGTGAGAATTGTTGAGAGGTTTGAGGAACAAATTAAAGGTTTCCAAGCCAATGAACTTCAACACTCATATGACACAAACTACTGGAAGTGGGAGAAAAAGGATCTAGAACTCCAACTGACAAAGTCTAAAGAGGAGAGTGAAAAGTTGAGAGGGGAGCTAGCCAAGGTTAAGCTAGATGTGGAAAAGTTTTCCAACGCTTCTAAAGCAATGGACTCTTTACTACAAACTCAGTTTCATGACAAACTGAGAAGAGGAATTGGGTACAATACCACACCACCACCATACAACAACAACTACATCCCTCCTACATCAGACTTGCTAGAAACCAAAGATAGGAAGGACTTGCCTGAGGGAGCCACTGAGATAGATCCCTTAGATGAAGTATTTGTTGAGGACAAAACTGAGAAAGAAGCTGGTAAGGGTAAGGAGAACACTGTGAGTGATGAGATTCCTTTAGAGAATCACATTATTACCAATGAGGGTTGTGGAAAGATTTGGGTAAAATCTAAGGACATAGAGAAGACTGAGGGAAAGTCTAGTAAGGTCCATTATAAGCAGACCACAGTTGTGAATCCTGTTCCTTGCAAACAGTGTGCTTGTACTAAATCTGAGCCCCTAAAACATGATAAAAGGAGGGGTAATCAAAGAAACTGGAATAATCAGTGGGCACAAAAACAAGGGATTGATCTGAGTAAAATCAATAGACCAAAACCTTGTTTTATTTGTGGAAAGATCAATCATATTGCTAAATACTGTTATTTCAATCCTATAAACCAAAGGATGAGTTTTCAAAGATCTGTGCAAAAACCCTTTGGTTATAGGAAGAATGAAAGGAACCATGTGGCTAAGAAATCTGATAAATCTAAAAGCCGCATGAAGAAAAAGATTGTTGAGGAGAGTGTCAAGATGTGGATTCCTAAAAGCACTAAAACTGTTAGTACTGCTACCACAAATAGTACTGCTGACAATGATAGTGCTGCTAGAAGCAATACTACTGCTACCAATGTTAGTGCTGCTAAGAGTATTAGTACTGCTAAAACTAACATTGTTAGTACTTCTTCTAATGTTAATACTGCTAACTCTGTTAGTACTTCTAACAAAGTTAGTACTGCTAAACCTGTTAGTGCTGCTAACTTTGTTAGTACTTCTAAGGTTAGTACTGCTTCTAATGTTTGTGCTGCTAAGCCAATCATCTTGACAAAGTACTCTAGTAAAGAGTGCTCTGAGTTTAAAAATCTCATCAAAAAGGAATGTAAATACTTTGATGAGAAAGGGAGACCCAAGACCACTTTGGCTTGGGTTCCCAATCAATACTAATTGATCTATCTTATGTGCAGGGCAATCAACAGCTCAAGGGTAAGAGCATTTGGCATGTTGATAGTGGTTGCTCTAGGCACATGACAGGGAACATGTCTTGCCTCAAGAATTTCAAGAAAATTGATGGTGGGCATGTTGCCTTTGGTAATACTCCAGATGGAGGTAAGATCAGTGGTAAGGGTGATGTAACCAAAGGTAAAATGACCTTTGAAGATGTATTCTATGTTGAGCAATTAAGGTATAACCTGTTAAGTGACAAAAAGCATAGTATATTATTTACAGATTCTGAATGCATTATCCTTGCTCCTGGATTCAAGGTAGTTGATGAAAAGATGATACTACTAAGAACTCCCAGAAAGGATAATGTCTATTGCTTAGATATGGAAAATGTTTCAACTGATTCATCCCTAAACTGTCTTGTTTCAAAAGCATCTTTGGATGAATCATCACTTTGGCACAGAAGGATGTGTCACATGAACTTTAAAACAATGAATAAACTTGTTAAAAACAAACTTGTAAGAGGTTTACCTTCAAAAGTCTTTTCATGTGATGATCATTGTGTAGCCTGTCTCAAAGGTAAACGACACAAAACTTCTCATAAGTCCAAAGAGTTGAACATTATTTCTAATTCTCTTCAATTGTTGCATATGGATCTGTTTGGTCCTACAAATGTTATGAGTATAGGAAAGAAATCATACAGCTTAGTTATTGTTGATGATTACTCTAGATTTACTTGGGTATATTTTCTAAGGACTAAGGATGAGACAAGTGGACTGATCAAATCCTTTATTCTAAGAATTGAAAACCAAATAAATCAAAAGGTAAAAGTCATTAGGTCAGACAATGGTACTGAATTTAAAAATCATGACCTAAACACCTTTTGTGAGGAAAAAGGAATTGAGAGGCAATACAGTGCTCCTAGGACCCCACAACAAAATGGTGTTGCTGAGAGAAGGAATATGACACTGATTGAGGCTGCTAGATCTCTGTTAGCTGATTCAAAACTTCCAATTACTTTCTGGGCTGAAGCAGTTAATACTGCTTGTTATGTCCAGAACAGAGTTCTAGTAGTCAAGCCTAAAAACAAGACACCTTATGAACTTTTAAATAAAAGAAAGCCATTTATTGGATTTTTCAAACCTTTTGGGTGTCCTTGTACCATTCTCAATACCAAAACTCACTTAGGAAAGTTTGATAGCAAGGCAGATGATGGTTTTCTTGTTGATTACTCATCTCAGAGTAAGGCTTACAGAGTATTTAATTCTTCTTCTAGAATAATTGAGGAAAGTGACAATGTCAAATGCAATGAGAACACACCAAATCCTATTGGTTCAGGTCCTCAGTGGTTGTTTGACATTGATTCACTAACTAACTCTTTGGGTTTCAGTAGTGATGATCATGCAGGTTCAGGAAGTGGAGGATCAGGGGATGTACAAGTACAAGACATTATTCCTCAGTCTGTGATCTTTCCCATACCTACAATGGAACCTGTTGATTTCTGTGAAAAAGAGACTATGACTGAACCAATTCAGAGTGAAGAAGAAAGAAGAGATGAGGAGAATCAAGTGCAGGAAGAGCCAGAAGCAGCTGATGAGATCACCTCAGCTGACTTAAATGAGTCCAATTTAGAAGTGGGAATCAATGAAGAACCTAGTCATCAGACTAGAACTCAAAATAACCATCCTCCAGAGCTGGTCATAGGAGACATCTCTTCTCCTATGATAACAAGGAATCAAAGCAGACTTCAAGAGCTGCAGAATCAACAACACACAATACTCTCTTGCTTTCTATCTCAGATTGAGCCTAAGAAGGTTTTTGATGCAATGAAAGACTCCAGTTGGATAGAAGCTATGCAAGAAGAGTTATTGCAGTTCAAATTGCAAGAAGTTTGGGACTTGGTAGACCTTCCAAAAGGTCATAGAGCTATTGGCACCAAATGAATTTTCAGGAATAAAAAGTATGAGAGAGGAATTGTGATCAGGAACAAATCAAGGCTTGTGGCACAAGGGTACACTCAGGAAGAAGGCATAGATTATGAAGAAGTGTTTGCCCCAGTTGCAAGGGTAGAGGCAATTAGGCTATTTATAGCCTATGCCTCATACATGAAGTTCCAGGTATATCAAATGGATGTGAAGAGTGCCTTTCTATATGGTACAATTGATGAAGAAGTATATGTCTGTCAGCCCCCTGGATTTGAAAATCCATCATATCCTGACAGAGTATACAAACTGAAGAAAGCACTTTATGGTCTACATCAAGCCCCAAGAGCATGGTATGATACTCTGTCTACCTATCTCTTAGAAAATGAGTTTGAAAGGGGAATAATTGACAAGAACCTCTTCATTAAAAGGAGTAAGAAGGACATCCTACTTGTTCAGATCTATGTGGATGACATCATCTTTTGATCCACACAAGATCAGATGTGTAGAGACTTTGAAAATTTGATGCACAAGAGCTTTAAAATGAGTTCAATGGGTGAACTTACCTTCTTCCTTGGGCTTCAAGTGAAACAGCAGAAAGATGGGATCTTTATAAGTCAATCAAAGTATGTGAAAGACATCCTGGATAAGTATGGTTTAACAGACTCAAAGCCAGCAAGCACACCTATGGAGACTCATAAACAAATCACTGCTGATCTTGAGGGGGAGGATGTTGATGTCCATCTATATAGATCAATGATTGGATCTCTCATGTATCTCACAGCCTCAAGACCAGACATCATGTTTCTAGTGTGTCTGTGTGCCAGATTCCAAGTCAAGCCAAAGCAATCACATCTTCAAGCTGTTAAGAGGATTTTCAGATACTTAAGAGGGCAACCTAGATTAGGTTTTTGGTATCCTTATGAATCCAACTTTGACTTGATTGCATATTCAGACAGTGACTTGGGTGGTGCTAATATGGATAGAAAGTCTACTTCAGGTGGATGTCAGCTTTTGGGTGCAAGACTAGTATCTTGGCAGTGTAAGAAGCAAACCACAGTGTCCTTATCTACAACAGAAGCTGAGTACATTGCTGCTGCAAGTTGCTGCTCTCAGTTTCTATGGATTCAGAATCAGATGTTGGACTATGGGGTAACCTTTCTTCACACTCCAATCTTCATTGACAATAGCAGTGCTATAAGTATTGTTAACAATCCAGTGAAACACTCCAAAACAAAGCACATTGAGATCAGGTATCACTTTATTAGAGATTGTAATGAAAAGAAGCTTATTCAAGTTGCTAAAGTTCATACTGACAACCAGTTTGCTGATCTATTCACTAAAGCTTTTGATGTGGGTAGATTCACCTTCTTGGTCACAAGTGTGGGCATGATCAACTCTGAATGAGCTCATGTTTAAAAAGTGATTGTATACCTGTTATTTGGTTGTTACTAATCATCTTTCTCAGGAAGTAAATTGCCTTGTTCAGACCAAATCAAGTTTCAATAGTGTAAGTGTAGTTAATACTGCTAGAGTTAGTTAATACTGCTAGTGGTTAATACTGCTCTCAGTTAATACTGCTAGTTCATTAATACTGCTAGTGGTTAATACTGCTCTCAGTTAATACTGCTAGTTAGTTAATACTGCTCTGAGTTAATACTGCTTATGTCCCAAATTGTATAAATACCCTTTTTGCCCGCCTAAAAGTTCATAACGACTCTTTGATTACTATTCATCTTCTCTCTAACCCTTTTCTCTCAAGCACCAAGTGTTTCAGTCCAGAATACTCAAGCTCGATGGCAACTATGGCGTTCATTGATGAACATAATGAGATTGCAATGCTACAAAAGCCGAAGCAGGCTGATGGATTTCACCAGATAGTCGATTTTCTCAAGACAAGCCATATTGCGTATGCTCTTACAGTGTCTCCAACAATCTACATAGAGCATCAGAGACAATTTTGGGCAAATGCCACCATTGTTACTGAAAATGGTGTGCAAGTTATCAAGACAAGGGTGTGTGACAAACCCTTGTCAGTTTCTGAAGAGGTGATTCGCATCTATCTACGACTAGACGATGCTGCAGGTATTACCTCTATTCCTAATGAGGACTTGTTCTCCAATCTGTCAAGAATGGGGTATGGAGGCCAATTGGGTGTTTTCAAATTCTCAAAAGCTAAATTTTATACCCAATGGCGTTTTCTTGTTCATACCCTTATGCATTGTATTTCCAAAAAGACTACTGGCTGGAGTGAGTTCAGTAGTACCATTGCTTATGCTTTGGTTTGCTTGGCCACTGCCAGAAAGTACAATTTTTCTAAAATGATTTTCAATGACCTTGTGTCAAACTTGGGAAACAAAAAGAGTTTTTATATGTACCCAAGATTTGTACAGACAGTTATAACCAATGAACTGACGGATATGCCTCAATTTGATGAGGTATATGTACCTAAAATCCCCAAAGGTAAGGTCTTTTCAAATATGAAGAGATCTCCATTGGACTCGGAAGGAGTTGACACCCCATTGTTATCTATAATGATGGTGGTGTCCCACAATCCAGAAGGTATGGCTTCAGGGTCAAGGCCCTCATTAGACCATCCCACTGAAAGCCAATCCCAACCTTCAATCACCATATCAATCCCACAGTCCCTTATTCAAAAACCAACTTCTCCAATCACCAATACCTACATCAGGAAAAAGGTAAAGAAGGCTCCTTCCCTTCTTGTACCTTCACCCATAGAGCCTTTAAGCCCTCTAATGGAGAATTCTCCATTAGAGAATATCTATAGGGAAACCACAGGGGTGTCTCCCAACCCCAAGGAGGTGCTCACTGAGGAGATGAATGAGCATATGGGTGCAAAGGCTGCCACTACTCCTGCTAGCACAGAGGAGGCCGGTGGTAACATCAATAAGACCTTCCCCATGGCAACTTTGGGTGAGCAATCATCCAAAGGTCCCAGGTGCCAAGAAACCAAGGGGGTGGAGGGTGCTTCTGCTAGGCAGAAGACTTCCACTACTAAAAGATCCCATGATCCTTCAAAAGGGGGTAACACTCCTGGAGAAGGTGAGGACAGATATGACTATAATGAATTGATGGAAACTATGGGCAACATCAATCTGGATGTAATCAAGCAAGACAAAGACATAGACGAGATGAAAATGGTGATTCTGTCTCAACAAGTACAGATTACCAATTTGAAGAAAATGGTGAAGAGATTGGTTCAGAAAAAGAAAAGGAGACAGTTTGTGCTCAGGAGAAGGAAACCAGTGGATGATGCTCCCAAAAAGGGGGAGTCAGAAGCTGATGTAAACATGGAAGAGGCTAAAGATAAGGGGGAGAAATTTGATTCTGAGGGGGAGCAAGCAGTAGAAACAGAATCAGAATTTGTACAAGCATCTGAAACAGAACAAGCAGCAGTAACAGTTAATGCTGCTGAAACAAGCAAAGCAGCATAAACTGTTAATACTGCTGAATTGAATGAAGCAGCAGAAATGGTTCAAGAGGTATTAACAGACCTTCTTAGCAGCAATGTGCAAGAACTTGAGACAACTGAAGCATTAATCAAAGCTAAACATGATACTCCTAAGGTCACTTCAAAGACCAAAGGAGTTGTCATCAAAGACAATGTTGAAGTTATCAAGAAAGTTAGTGCTGATAAAGTAAACAGCAAGGACAAAGGCAAAGCTAAAATAGTGGAATCTGATCAACCTCTTAAAAAGCAAAAGATGATTGAGTCAGATGAAGCTTTGGCTAAGAAGATTCAAGCTGAACTTGAACAAGCAGAATCAACTCAAGTGGAAAAAGATAGAGAGATGGCTAAGGCTCTAGCTGCAGAGTTAAATGAAGTTTATCAAAAGAGTTTGGCAAATGAGATAGCAAAGAAGAAAGCTACAACTCTAAAGAAGCATGGAATGATCAGAATGGGGGCAAAGAAGAGACAACCTTCACAGACCTTCCTTGGCACTCAAGAGAGAAAGAAGATGATTACTTTTCTCAAAGGTGCTGTGGGAGTTAAAAAGGAAATGTTCACAAAGATGTCTTTTGAACAAATCAAAGGTTTGTATGAAGCTGAGACGACCAAGTTACAAGGAAATGACAGAGCAAGAGTTGAAGCAGAAAAGAAGATGAAAGAAAGACATGATCTTCAAATTCAAAAACCTTTTGCTGATGAGCAAGAATCACCAAGGAAGGAAGCTACTCTAGGTGACAGTTTGAGGAAGTTAAAGAGAACTAAAATGATAGCAAGAAGAACACCAGCTAAGAAACCTAGAGTGGAAGAAGCTGAGAAAGAACAGAGGGGAGCTGAAGAAGAAGGGGCACCTAAGTCTGTTGAACAGGAAGAACCATCAAGTACTGCTGATGTGAATCTGTACATGGTAGTGATGGACAAAGTGCCTGAGCCTATATCAGCAGAACCTGTTGGTGTTAAGCCTCCAGAGATCATTTACTGGGATACACTGAAAGTTGATGGAACAGAGTATATCAGGCTCAAGAGGAAAGATGAGAAGTATGAAGTATATCAGACTTGGGCCAAGATTGTCAGAACATGTTCCAGATCTGATCTAGAGGGGATGTTTGAAGTAGGAATGAAATTGTATGCTGATCAACTAAAAGCTCCAGGAATACCAATCACAAAACTTGTGATGGAGTATCTATGTATGTTGTTCAAGCTAGAAGAAGTGAAGGATATTATCAGAAATGTGTTTCAAAAGGTTAACAACTGGACTCTATATGAAACTAGTGGAGTATATGCACTGACTATGGATACAAATCACATAGAATACTTCCTAGTGGATAGAGTTTACAACCACAGCAGATTAAAGCTGCATGCTATGTTGAAGAAGAAGCTTGGTTGTGCACCAGATTCAGAGATGGCAAGGTATTTGATCCAAAGAACAATTAATCAAAGTTTGGGTTTGAATGCTGATACAGGGATATGAATAATGGAGTTTTGGGAGCATCTGAAGAACTTGACTTCTCTTCCTAAAATTCAAGTTAGGGGGAGATTGTTGGGAATTCAGAATTTGCACAAGTATGGTTAATGCTGCTAGCACAACATGGTTAGTACTTCTGAGACAGATTAATACTGCTAAACAAGATTAATACTGCTTGATGAAGTTACTACTGCTGAGCATAGTTAGTACTGCTAGTTAGTTAGTACTGCTAAGGGTTACTACTGCCAACTTCATTAATACTGCTGAACATGGTTAATGCTTCTGAACATGGTTAGTACTGCTTATGAGATGAAGACTTCGTATGGCAATGAAGACAGCTGTATTGATTGAAGATATTCATGGAAAGCTTGGAGATAACTATGGAAGATTATACTGAGGATCTTTTATATTTTGTAATTATCTTTTATCTTTAGTATATGCATAGACTTAGTCAGAATAATTTAGAATTAATTTTTGATTCTGAGTTTTTGTTTTCCTAGAGAGAATTAACCTCAAGGTTTATAATCCTAATTCTAGAGAAGTATAATTCGTATTGGTGAGCCTGTTCATCAATATTG
This sequence comes from Arctium minus, assembly GCA_954870635.1. Taxonomy (NCBI): domain Eukaryota; kingdom Viridiplantae; phylum Streptophyta; class Magnoliopsida; order Asterales; family Asteraceae; genus Arctium; species Arctium minus. The sequence continues at coordinate 61,176,154 of OX941087.1, forward strand.
AGGTTGTGTGTGAAATCTTGTAGCTTTAAATCATTCAATAAAGTTTAGAATTTGTGATTTCTGATTCACTGTTTCATTGATATTCTGAATATTAAAGTGTTATTCCGCAAACTCCTTTAATATTGTTTATGAGTGTTTATTCTTGTTAAGAATCAGATCCTGACAGTAAAAACCCGTCAGATAACGAAGTTATCAACAACTCTAAACCTAGATTTTGCTTGTCCTCAAGTAAAAATTAGCGTAAAGAAATATAATAATGACAAACAGGCAAGCTTACAAAAGTGATGGGTTTTCGAAAGGGGTCGTATGGACAAACATTTTAGTCACTGAAAACGAGGAAATACTAATACAAAGTTAATAAGAATCAACATATAGTCTTTAGCTTCTTGATTAAACTGAGCGTAGGAAAAACTATTATTGACATGAAACTATTATCAAGTAAATGCTCGTTGAGATTTATTTCAACATGTACACAACTAGTGGAGGATTTCGCTTCAACCCTAGCCTCATGAGATGCTTTCTTAACACTTGAGTCCTAGGTTCACACTTATCACAAACACATGCGGGAGAGTTAATGTACAACAAATAGCAAGATCATCCGCATACGATAGTATAGAAACACGCTACAGTCAAATAAGATCTCATGAAAGGAATTAAGTAGTAAGATACGAATTAAACATGTATTATTCACAAATCACGCTTTCCAAAAGATCAATCGGGGCTTAAAGGGATGTAATACGGTTTAAGGTAGTGGAATATAAGGAATGGTCAAGGTACAATTAGTCCTAAGTGCATCAAAACTAATAGTGTCTCTATGATTTCCATCTTCCTTCCTAAGATTTGTGCAATTTTTAGCAACCACACATCTAATGCAAGACCTTCGTCCATCATAACTATGCACTAACTTTCTCAAAGAAGGGAAAGTTTTTTTTGACTAAATAAACTCTTTCATGCTTTTATCGATTCATCCCCAAAACTGTTTCTTGCGTCATTTTTTACCTCTCTTAAGCCATGATGCACTTAGACTACGGGAAGGTAAGTGTATCCGGCTAGATTAGGGTATTTAGGATTTAGTAATGGTTGCAAAGTAGGTAGGGGTAACACATCAACAAAGGGCAAGAAGGAGGGAAGATAGATGATAGACCAAAAGAAAGTGCACACCTAGCCCGATATCATATCTCAAGGTTCACAAAATTTCGCAATTAATACACATTTAAACTTGAAGATTAATCTTTACTACTCAATGCAAGAACAAATGAGATCACTATCAAAGTTGAAAGAATTGAAACGTGTATAAAGATAGTGAACAAAGTTAAAGCATCTCTCAGAATTGAAGGCGTTAAAGCTCAAACTCTCACTAGGGTGATCTCTACTAATGTCTACAATTAGTGTACATAACTATACAATCTCCCTACAAACATGACTCAACAACAGGTATTTCATGTCAAGAAAAGTTTTTCCGGCTCATTTAACCAATAACTCCAAACCTATGTATTCATTCCGATTAATTAAGCATTATACAACCAATGAATTTCTAATGATCAAAATAAAAGTTCATACAAGTCAACCCACTAAAAATTCAAAAACAACAACTCCAAACCTTTGAAACACATTGTCCCCATTGTGCCCCATTAGTTACAAAGTAGTGTTTGTAGAATTGAACCATCACATTTGAAGTGTGAAACAATACATACATGAACAGATAATCAACATAAACAAAGTGAAAAGAAAAGAAAACCCATCAATCGTTGTCTTCCTCATGAGGCTGCGAGGATGATGGTCCGGTGGCGGGATCTCGAGGACGACGCTGATAAGTCATACCATAGTGTCTATGATCAATAATCAGATCAAGGCATTGGTTGATCTGACTCTGTCCATCGCTCAATCCCTCCACTGCATGAAGGAGCTGCACACGCCAAGGGGGTGGGATATCCGGATATACAGGAGGTGGTGGTGGTCCAACACCCTGAACTGGTGGCTTCTACTGTGGAGCCACAACCCTGTGGCGTCCTCTATTCCGGTAGCGACCGGTGGATGAAATATTTGGCATCCCATGTCGTGTGAAAAAAAGGTTATATGCCTTTTTTCAAATATCGGACGGGGGTGCCACAAATGCCGCATCCTCAAAAGCTGCAACAATCCCTGCCCTCCTACAAAAGTAAGTGATAAGACATGGAAGTTAAGGAGGCACCGACTTTCGCTCCCAGTCTTGAGGATGCTGCCAAGGATGAAGTGCCCAACATCAAAAGGCACACACGTCTGGATGATGTACAATACTCGGGTGGTCTCAGTGGTGACGATAGTGCGGTGAGTCGAGGGACCAAGGTTGTGCTTGATGAAGACCGACCAAAAAGCCATGTCGAGAAACAACTCGCCATGATGTAGGTCGGTAGTCTGCGATATCCAAATGTTGGAGTAATCTCGGCGAAAGGCAACAACTATCTGTCCCAATTCCAGATAGAATCATGCGGTAACCGGGAATCCATGACGGTATTCTTGATTCGACATCGTCGGGGTGTGGAGGTACTCATTGATGGTGTCAGAGGTTATCTCTACTGGCACACCCTGCACATAAACTCTGCCATAATCTTTGAATACTTCGGGGACCATCGGCGCATAAAACTCACGTTCTAAGCCCGCACGATATATCTCGCGGGTGCTAGTGAAGTGAGCCCATTGGCGTTGCCCAATGGAATCCAGAATGGTTGTGGACTCAAGCCCATCCCTTGCAATACCTCGTTCAACCAAGAAACCATGACACTCATTTTGCTCAGCCCGAGCATTGTAAGCTTGATTTGGACCACTAGCCAAGGCTTGTCACTCCATCGCAAGTAGTTCGTCAAAGAGTAGGAATCGATCCTTTACTAGTTGTGCGCTGCGCACCATATCGAGATTGTTGGGGCTGATATGTGCTAAGGATGGATACTACTGTTAAGTCTTGTTGGTTACTACTGTTGAAGATTTAGTACTGTTAGACTTAAAGAGTAATACTACTGAGGAATTTACTACTGCTTGTAGGATTACTACTGCTAGAGGTATTAATACTGCTTGAAAGTTAATACTGCTAGGAGTTAATACTGCTGAGGATGAAGTTAATACTGCTTATGAAGATAAAGATGGATTAAAGCGAAAGACTAGGAGCTGAAGATAATGATGAAGATAATTATGGAATGGATGCTGAAGATCAATATTTCTTTAGTAATTATCTTGTCATATGTTCTGTATATATAGTCTAGAAGTTTTATACAGTTTAACATAGTCTTATTCATACGAATATACGTTTAGAGAGAATTAACCTCAAGATTCTTAGAAATCCTTTCTTTAGAGAAGTATAGAACGTCTGTTGAGTCTGTTCAGCAGATTGAGGTTTTGTTTGTAATCATTAAGTTAATTCAATATAACTTGTAATTTGAGTTCATACATTGTTTGATTGATTTATTGTTAAAGTGTTTTTCCTCGACTTCTTTAACATAGTTTCTAAGCGTTTAGTTTAAATTCTTGTTTAGAATTTCGATCCTGACAGGGAACCTACAAGAAAATTGGAGAGCTAAGCCATGAGTGATTGTTTATAAAAGAGTGAAATAGTTGACATGGTAACATGTTTAACGAAATGCACAGAGCTATGATGATCAATTCGTGGTGAAAATGCATGTAGTGTCCTAATGGTCTACCCTTGCACACCATTCAAGCCTTATGAATGACACTATGGGTTGAATAAATGTGCAAAAATCAACCAAAAGGACGCGAAACACAAATTGTATAAAGATCATACGACATCCCAGAATGAGTATCATAACTTAGATTACCCCTAATTAACATGAGATGAGTGTCAATAATCTCATAATTGAGTACAAAAATAACTACCCAAAACAAGTTGCATGGATGACCAAACAATGTATAATGCGAGCATATTGTCATATCATCAACTAGTCAAGATTAATAAACCACATTAAGCAAACCAAAGATGATATATACTACGTAGAAAAAGCTCAATGTGGGAAAACGAGGTCACAAGAGGCATGCATGCAAAAAATTAGGCAATTTTAGCACAAAAATGCATCTTAGTGCAATCTGACAATAAAAGCATAACAATAGCAAGATTTAAGTAAACTTGTTTGCAATAACTTGAAAGGCTCCATTAAACTAGCAAAATAACCCAAAACCCACAATGTCTAGATCATTTAAGCATAAAAGTCAAATGTGTGCCCTAGTTTCAATCCATGATGAAATTGTGCAAAAGATGAACAATGTGGAGTTAAATGATGCATTTACAAGTAAGTATACAACTCCAAACCTAAATCCTAGAAAAACTACACAAAATCATGAACATGGAGAAATTATGTGACCTAATCTTGAAATCACAATAATGGAGATGAAATGAGAGTGAGAGAAGTAGAGGAACACTTACTTGGAGATTGAATTGCACAAAAGATGAACAAAATTGGAGAAGATTTGACGAGGAAGCAAAAATAGCCTAAGGAGAGTGTCAAAAATCATCCCAAATTAGGTCTGATGTGTGTGCGTATGGAAAGAGTCGGCCAAAAAGGGGTTTTAAATCTATAACCCCGTCGGTGATAGTGACAGGCGGAAGTGCCCTTGTCACTATCGCAGGCACTTTAGCCGAATATGTACAGAGAGTGAGCGATCATGATAGAGGGTCAGGGTGAGATTGACAGGGCGAGAGAACAAATGTCACTTCCGCGCGACACTTCCGCGGAGCTTGTACCACATGCAATGGGGGTGGGGAGCGATTGTGACCGAGCGTTTGTGCCAGGGCAATATAGCCGACACAATCGCCTATACTGTACCTAGGGCTATGATTTCCAGGCGATTATGACTGGCGATTGTGCCACGACACTATAGCCGAGTACAATCGCGTAAACTGTACCGATAATAAAACTTTGCAGGGGTGTGTCACACTTGCTGTCACTATGGCATGTGACCAAAAATGAAGTATTTTGGCTGGTTTTCTTGGGAAAACACATTGCCAAATCCCAATAATGCCATTATCCACAAAAATACAACTAACCTTGGTGGGTTGCCTCCCACCTAGCACCTTATTTAGGGTCGTGGCATGACCGTGAGAGTCTTCAAACCGGCGTTGAGAGTAAGACCGAGTCCTTGCTTTGTGTTGTCTCGCCTTCCAGGTATGGCTTCAACCTTTGGCCATTAACTTTAAAGATTTCCCCATCATCACCCTTCAACTCGATAACCCCGTATGAATGGACTTTGACCACTATGAACGGACCGGACCATCATGATTTCAATTTACCTGGGAATAACCGAAGGCGAGAACTGAACAGTAACACCTTTTGGCCTTCATAAAACGATTAGTTCATGCTGAATTTGTCATGAAATTGTTTTGTCCGCTCCTTGTAGATGCGTGCACTTTCATATGCATCTAGACGAATTTCATCGAGCTCGTTAAGTTGCAATGTTCGTTTCTTTCCCGCTGCATTTAACTCAAAATTAAGGGCCTTGATTGCCTAATATGCACGGTGCTCCAATTCCATCGATAAATGACATGACTTGACAAAGACTAGTCGGTATGGTGACATACCTATGGGCATTTTGAATGTTGTGCGATAAGACCACAGTGCATCATCAAGTTTTGCCGACCAATCCTTCCTTGATGAGCTAACCGTTTTTTCTAGAATTTGCTTGAGCTCTCGGTTAGACACTTCGGCTAGCCTATTAGCTTAGGGGTGATAGGGTGTAGTGACCCAGTGAGTGACAGAGTAATTTTTAAGTACGACATCCAAATAACGGTTGGAAAAGTGACTTCCAGCATCACTCACCATTGCCCTCGGAACTCCAAACCTTGAGAAGATGTGCTTTCGTAGAAAGTTGATAACAACTTTAGAGTCATTCTTTGGGGTTGCAATTGCTTCAACCTACATGGAAACATAATCCACCGCCACTAGAATATATTCGTTCTTATATGACGACGGAAATGGACCCATGAAGTCGATACCCCAAACGTCGAATATCTCCACCTCCATGAAAATCTTCATGGGAGTTTCATTTCGTTTAGAGATATTTCCGATCCTTTGACATCTATCACAAGAAGCTATGAAATTTCGTTCATCCTTGAACAAAGAGGGCTAATAAAATTCGGATTGTAAGATCTTAGACGCGGTGCGATTGGTGCTAAAGTGACTTCCACACTCGAGAGAGTGGCAATGCTTAAGCGTATTTGATTTCTCTTCATCGGGCACACAACGCCTAATCATCCTATCCCCACAATGCTTATATAGGTATGGCTCCTCCTAAAAATAGTATTTCACATCGACAAAGAACTTGCGCCATTGATGCGAGTTTAGGCAATGAGGAGCCACACCATTTGCCAAAAAGTTTACCACGTTCGCATACCATGGGTAGGATACCCCTATGGCATACAGGCGCTCATCTGGAAAGTACTCATTGATCGGTACTACATCTTCTCTCTCCATTCTCTCTAACCTTGACAGGTGATCAACCATAAGATTTTTCGTCCCCTTGTCAATGATCTCGATGTCAAATTCCTGCAAAAGTAAAATCCAACGGATTAGTCTTGGTTTTGCATCCTTTTTTGACATAAGATATTTAAGAGCTGAATGATCTGTGTAAACTATGACTTTAGACCCAACAAGATATGATCTAAACTTTTCACATGCGAACATGACGACTAACAATTCCTTTTCCGTGGTGGCATAATTGACTTGTTCCTCGTCCAATGTTTTGCTATCATAATATATCGCATGAAGTTTCTTGTCCTTTCGTTGGCCTAAGACAACCCCCATGGCAAGGTCACTAGCGTCACACATGACTTTGAAAGGTAAGGTCCAATCTGGTGCGGTGAGGATTGGTGCAGATGTAAGTTCTCTCTTTAGCCTATCATAGGCCACTTCACAACTCTCCTTGAACTCAAACTTAGCATCTTTGAATAGCAACTCGGAGAGGGGCTTGGCAATCTTGGAGAAATCCTTGATGAATTGCCGATAGAACCCCGTGTGACCCAAGAAGCTATGAATCCCCTTCACGGAAGATGGATATGGAAGTTTCTCAATTACTTCAACCTTCACCTTGTCGACTTCCATACCCATGGTGGACACCTTGTGGCCTAATATAATTCCTTCGGTCACCATGAAGTGACATTTCTCCCAATTAAAGAGAAAGTCGGTGCCCGAACAATCTCTCCAACATTTGATCAATAAACGACAAAGGGAAGTGATCCTTCCTTGTGGTGTTGTTTAGTTTGCGATAGTCGATGCAAACTCTCCAACCGGTAACTGTTCTTGTCGGAATTAACTCATTCTTCTCATTCTTCACCACGGTTATCCCACCATTCTTTGGAACCACTTGAACGGGACTAGTCCAAGGACTATCAGAAATAAAAAAGATAATTCCCACGTCAAGAAGCTTCATCACCTCCTTCCTCACTCCCTCCCTCATGTTAGAGTTTAATCTTCTTTGGTGCTCAATGGATGGCCTATATTTATCTTCCATCTTGATTCGGTGCATGCAAAAATAAGGGTTTAACCCCTTCAAATCGGCAATCATCCACCCGATGGCGGATTGGTGCTCCCTCAAAACTCGAAGCAACTTTTCCTTTTCCAACTTACTTAGTTGTGATGAAATGATCACGGGCAATGTAGAACTTGCCCCTAAGTAAGGGTACTTCAAATGAGATGGTAGCGTTTTGATCTCTAAATACGGGGGCACTTCCGCCGATGGTTGAGGTTTTGCACTTTGAGTCCCCAACTCTTCAAATTGTTGGTGCCTTGAAAATTTCCGGAATGGGGTGGCTTCCAATTGCATCACATATTCCACACCATCATTTTCATCACTCTCTTTTTCATAGAGACCATTGATCAATACATTTCCAAGCTCATCATCTGTAGATTTCCTTTCAAAGACTTCTTGTACCACTTGGTGAAAAACGTCCACACTAAAGCATGCGTTCACATCATTTAGGCTTCTTGCACAGTTGAACACATTGAAATCCGATTCTTCATCTCCCACTCACAAGGTTAATTTTCCTCCTTGGACATCAATCAATACGCCTCCGGTTTCTAGAAAAGGTCTTCCAAGAATTAGAGGTACATCGACGTCCTATTCCATATCCAAGACAGCAAAGTCTACGGGGAAGTAGAATTTCTCAATTTGGTTAGGACGTCTTTAATGATTCCGTGCGGGTGTTTGATAGAATGGTCCGCCAATTGAAGTGTGACCCGTGTTGATTTAATCTCTCTAACACCAAGTTTCCTAAAAATAGATAAAAGCATAAGATTAATACTTGCACCTAAATCACATAAAGCTTTACCAAACTCAAAATCTTTAATTTGAATGGGAATAGTAAAAATCCCTGGATCCTTAAGCTTGGGTGGAAGTTTGTTTTGGATGATGGCACTACACTCTTCAGTGAGTGCCATGGTGGCATGCTCTTCAATCTTCCTCTTGTTGGATAACATGTCCTTCAAGAACTTCGCATAAGAGGGCATTTGAGCCAACACATCTACAAAAGGAATGCTGATTTGTAGCTTTTTAAAGACCTCAAAGAATTTAGCAAATTGTTGTTGGTCCTTATATTCCTTGAGTCGGTTGGGAAATGGTATTGGTGGCTTGTAAGCTTTCACAACCGGTTTGGATGATAACAGTGCCTCTTGTGTTTTTTTGGCGTTTCTACAATATCTTCAACCTCAACTTCAATGATTTCGGGTTCTTGAGTGATTGGTACTTCCTCTCCTTGGGTCCATGTCATCTCTAGTTGGATCCTTGATCAACGACTTCCCACTTCTTAGAGTAATGACCTTGCAATGCTATGGAGGATTTGGATCGATTTGACTAGGTAAAGCGCCATGGTTCCTTGAAGAGTGTGAATCTGCGAATTGACCAAATTGCCTTTCGAGATTTCGAATGGTGGCGGTATTTTGTTCATTGCTTTGTACAACCGCTTTGATCGTGGTTGAATTTTGTTCGTTACTTTGCATAACTGCCTTGATGGTTGCACCTTGTTCACTAATAACCGTATCCATCTTTGACAAACACTTCATCACCATCTCCTCCAATCCTGATTTCTTTTCACTCGATAATTCCTCACCATCGTTCCTCATGTTTTGGTCTCCTTGATGTTGGAAACCGGGAGGTCAAAATTCCGGGATGAAGAAGAAAATTGATGTTGTGGTTGGGTTTGTTGTGATTGATGTTGATGTTGTGACCAACCCATATCACCCCTTGATTGATCCACTTGGTTCTGTTGATTAGACCAAGAGAAGTTAGGGTGATTCCTCCAACCCGGATTATATGTGTTTGAAAAAGGGTTGTTGGTTTGTCGGTTCGGTTGGTTTTGCATGTAGATGACTTGTTCAACATCATTACCATCCAAAGATGTTAAAAATCGACAATCCTCGGTTGAGTGAGAATCTCCACATATCTGACTATTTACCGTACCAACCACTCTTACTGTCATATTCTTGAGTTAATCCGTTAGCCCAAAAATTTGGGCCTTTAAAGAAGAAATCTCTGAGGAGTCTTGGCCTCTTGGGAACTAGATCCGATTGGCGTAGTTGGCCACTCCTTTCGGAATGCCATTGATAATTCTTGTCAACCATTTCACATATTATAGCATAAGTTTCATCATAAGACTTCCCCATGAGAGATCCCCCCGCTGCGGAATCAATGGTACCTTTGTAGTTCGGGAAGAGTGCATTATAGAACATATCAATAACAAGCCACTTCTGAAGACCATGGTGGGGGCACTTTCTGAGTAGCTCTCTATATCTTTCCCAAGCATCTTAGAGTGATTCTTGGTCCATTTGCTTGAACTGAGTGATTTCCGCTCTCAGTCTTGCAGTACGTCCTAGAGGGAAGAACTTGTTCAGAAAGGCCTTTACTAGTTGGTCTCATGTAGTGATCTGTCCGGCGGGAATACTCCTTTGCCATAACTTGGCTCAATCTCTCAAAGAAAACTTGAAAAGAGTAAGACGAATGGCTTCAGTTGATACTCCATTCATCTTAAAAGTGTTGAGGATCTCGGTGTATCTTTCGAGATGGCTAACCGGGTTTTCGGAAGGTAGCCCTCCGAACTGCTCTTGTTGCACCATATTTGTGATGGTCGGCTTGATTTCAAAGTTGTTAGTCTCCACATTAGGAGCACTGATGCCCTGTTGTAATCCATCATAAGTGGGACAAGCAAAGTCTCTTAATGGTTGATTGGTATCCATGGTTTGCTCTTGTTCTAACTCTCTTTTCTTTTTTCGAATTGTGCGTTCGATTTCTGTATCCATGGGCAACACTACTCTATCTCGGTTGCGTCTCCTTGGCATACACTAGAATGAGTGCCTGAAAACAAATCGATAGAATAGTGAGTAAAACAAAAGAATAATGAATTATAAAGAATAACATCCAATCTAGCAGCGCTATAACCATTAACACTACAGTAGTTCCCCCGCAACGGCGCCAAAAACTTGATAGACCGTTTATGCAACCCTCCAAATCTACTATAGATGCTCTATTCATCAAAAAGGGGGAGATGAATTAAAGAAATGTCTGTGTCAGAAATTTCAAAGTTAAAGAATTGTTTTAGATCAAAGGTTAATTGTGAAAGGAGGATGCGAAGTTGAAGATTTCTGAAGATGTGCTGAGACTTTACAGAAAATTTTCTTTGATGGTTAGTTGCTAAAGCAAACAGAGCTGAAAATAGAGATTATTTCTTTCCAACGTCTGAAAGAGGTTTCTACCATATTTGAGGGAGATTGTTAATATTTTTCAAAGACATATTTGGGAATAATACAATCAAAGAAAGGGGAGATTGCAATGTTTGTGCTTAAAGAAGAAATTTGTTACAAAGGGGAGATTGTAAAGCTGAAGCTTAAAGAGAAGACTGAATTGCAAAATCTTTCAAAGATGATCTTGAATCCAAAGGGGGAGATTGTTAGAGCATGTTTATGTTGGATACAAGATCATGAAGACCAGAAGTCAAAATAAAAGAAGTCAAAAGCTGGAAAGTCAACTCTCAGTGAAAGTCAAAGTCAAAATGTAATAAAAGTCAAAGTCAATTTTAGTTGTATTTGTTTTGTTTCTTCATATTCATTGTTGGCATAAATAGTTTTGTTTTCTTGTTATAAGTAAGGTGTGACTTGAAGAGTATTGTACGCATTATGAGAAAGTAGTGTTCTAGAGAGAGAAAGAGAGAAACAGATTGTAATTGTTTAATTTGAGAAATTGAATTGGAACAGGTAGTTTAATAATCTTGTTTTGTTTGATTGTTTGTAATTATAAATTTGAATCAGGGACACACAATTGGTATCAGAGCAGATCCAGATTGGAATCAAATCAAGAAATGTTGTCGACACTGTTTCATTGAAGTCCAGATTCGATTTTGAGTGTTTGTGTGTTTTAGAGTTTGTAATTGATTGAAATAAGTTTGTTTAATGTACTAGAACGAGTTTGTATAGTTTGATTAGTCAATAGCACTGTAATTTTCTTGAATTTTCGAAATCTGTCAAGTTTGAGTTTCACGAGTTCGTCGTACACTGTAATGGATCAAATTGTATCGATTGTTGATTTTTGTTGAAATTCTTTGATAGGATTTTGTTCTAGGTGTGTAAGTGATCAATCTGTCAAAGTTTCAGATTGAAATTTGAGATCTGGGTGGGTCTATAGTCGATTCAGAGGTGTTTTTCTTCGAAAAAATCAAGAACTCGCTGACTTGCTCAAGAACTCGCAAGACAACTTAAGAACTCGAAGAGTGTCAAGAATTCGTAAATCTTGAAGAATTCGTAAAAAGTGTTGGATCCCAGATTTAATCTTATAACAATAATGATATATACAACAAGAGTATAAACAGCGGAAGCAATATAGTTTAATATCAAAAGCAGATTCAAATATCACAGTTCATATATAAAGCAAGTAGAAAGAACAAGATCTTCGTGAGATATATTCAATTGATTCTTCTTGTACAAGATATCAAAAAGCACACTTTTGTCAAAGGAGTGATGGTCCTATTTATAGGACCATAAAGTAAACAGTGTACTATTCTGACAAATAGAAGCATGCTTGAACAATGTCTTACCAAATAGGTAAGCTCAAGACATGCTTGAACAGTAACCTACTCTATAAAGTAAATCTTATCACTAAGTGATTGGTTATCTGTTATGATACTTCAGGAAAGTCTTCAGCGCCATCTTCAGAGAGAATGTATTCAGAGCTCTAACGTTGTCTTCAGAGCCTCTGATGAAGCCATCTCTGATGTCTTCTACTGAAAGTTGCAATCTCTGATAAGTACTGAAGAGGCAGGTTTGTCCTCTGAAGTCTTCTTCCTCTGAAGTCTATGTCCTCTGAAGTCTATCTTTGGAAGTCCTCTGAAATAGGACTTGGGTATTTTCAACACTTTAACAAACAGAAGATTTGGAGCTAACAATCTCCCCCTAAGTGTTGAAAATAAAAGATACAATAATAGCAGAGAATAGAAGATTTAAACTAGAAAGCGTAGAGGAGAAAATCATCCTCTTAAATATTACTTCTTAAACATTTGGAAGTTTAATACAGAGAAAGTAATATTCAAAAATAAAGAAACAAACTAAAATTTGTCACTTGAACAGATTCCATGGAACTTCATGATCAGAGCTCTGAAGTTGATCATCGAGTCAATCTCTAAGTCAAGCTTTGCAAGTAAATCTGCTCTGTGCCTTTCTTCCTTCACATGGATCATTTTATTTATACCTCTCAAGGTTTCATCATAGTACTTCGAAACTTCCGAAGCGAGAAAGATCTTCTTTACTTGGTTTACTCTATAGATGAAACCCAGAGGTTCTACAATGATTGATCCAGTCTTCTTTGCCTCAAGATTAACGATAGACTCCACAGGTTCAGTTACCTCCAGCTTTTCTTCCCCCAGGTTCAGAGCAATTTGGAAGTCACGTTTTGCTTTGTGTTTGACATAGGCCTCCATTGCCCGTCTGACTTCAACCATGCCCATCCTGATTTCCCTTCTTCCCTGATCATATCTGGCAGAGCAATAGGCATACAAATGAGGTAAATCATATGGATTTAGATTTACGAGATCATTATCATTGAACTCGTAAATCTTCTGATCAGATCGAGTTACCACATAATGCCTATAGATGATCTTGTTGTAAGCAAAGGTCTTCTCTGAGATTTTGTTGATTTTGATGATTGGATCATCAAAGAGGGCTTGTGCTCTGGGTGAGGTTTTATCTCTGACAAATCTTTGCTCATAGTCCGGCATGTTCTCTTTGATCCTTGGATTCAGAGGAATGACTAGAGTGTCTGCCATATTGAACTCACAGTAGATGTATCTGAAGTGGTCTTCTATGGAAGCTTCGGGATTGGATGCAAGGAATGTAGGAGGTTGAGTAAACACTTTGGCTGGTAAACCAATGCTTGCCTTCTGAACAGGATTCTCTGAAGGAGCCTGTTCATCAGCAACCATGGTCTCTAGTTCCTTTGTCTGTGGAGGATCTTCTGTTGTAGGTTCAGAGATGTAGCCATCTATCTCTGGTGAATCCCTCAGCTCTGTTGCTGTTGAAGTATGATGTGGTTGAGCATTCTTGAATACATACTCTTCAACATCAATTACTTCAATCTGTTCTTCAGCAACTTCTTTTCCAGAATATGATTTTTCTTCTTTTTCAGATTATGGTTCTGCTCTTTCAGCCTCTGATTCGTAAGCATCTCTCATCACATAAGTTGGTCTTTCTGGTGATGAGAATGCATCTTCTGATGTAGAGAAGTCTACTAGCTGCTCGTCTTCATCTTCTTCCAGAGGTCCAATAGTTTCTGGAGTTACAACTATTATTGGAACTATTGGAGCACTCGAAGTAGATGGTGCTAGAAAGATAACAGGTACTGGCGACTTTAGAGTGGCCTGGTTATCTTCAGCAGAGGTTGAGGTTGAACGTCTCTCTGTTCCCTTTTCCTTGCTTTGGTTTGTTTTAGAGGGAGTGGACTCCTTTTGTGTTTCAACAGTTTTTGGTGTAGGAGTCTTCTCCCCCTTATGAAGATCGGATGACTCCTGAGGTTGGTCATCATGGTCATCAGAGTCTTCATACCTGGCCTTCTTCCGGACTTCCTCAGAGCATGTTACCTCTGGTTCCTTCCGCTTCAATGATCCCTCTGAAGATTTGACATTCTGCAGATGGTCTTCAATCTTTTTATTCTGCTGAGTGGTCTTGGAGACGAACTTGCTGGAGATATTCATTACATTGCTGGTGATCTTCTTAGAGAAATTGGTGAGGTCAACCTTTGTAACAAATTCGGATGTAGCAGGAGCAACAGCAGAGGAGGTAGGGATCTTTGCAATCACCTCTGCCAGAGAACGCAAAACTTGCTCTTTGAATTGAGAAAAGTCTGCATGTGTTGGAGTGGGGGCAGAGGGAGTTGGAATCGCCTTGAGGAGCTCTGTGGTGGAGTTCTGAATTTCTCTGGATAGAACCGAGTCATTTTTGATGACCAGGCTTTCCAGAACATCCAGTTTATCGTTCTGAGAGATAATGGTCGTGCGCAGCTCAGAGACCTCTGAAGTGAGCTTTGCAACTTCAGAGTGAGAGGCAGAGGCCTCTGAGGTCTTCTCTATTTGAAGTTTAATCTCCTTCAGAGATTCTCTGATTTCATCACCAAAGATTCTGAACTCCTCTTTGGTAACTTAATCAGAGGGGGTGACCTTAGGATCAACACATGATTATAAGTTTCCCTCGAGTTCAGAGAGGCCTTCTTTCGGAGTTGGCTTGATATTGACTCCGGAAGGACTTCCCATTAATCCTTGGGGACCCTTTTTGAAGGATTTCCCTATAATGGTTCCGATTGGTCTCTGATCATCAGAGTCAGAATCTGATGATGAGAAACGAATGTGGGTGGAAACCTTGCTGTCCAGGCTAAGGAGTCCATGTGCAAGAAGGTCGTGCCATTCTTTTTCTGACAAGCAATCCTTACGAGATATCTTAGGTCTCTCCTGATCTAAGGGATGGTCCAACTTTTTATGAGCCACAAAGGCATCATGTGTGTGAGGAGGTGACATACTCTGGGGTGAATGAGTATTTTTATCTTGGTCTAAGTCCTATTGGGAGGACTTAGCCGTATCAGAGGTTTCCCCTTTGGTGCGTGCTTCAGAGGTAGAAGAAGATGCCTCTGAGCGGCTAGGATGGGAAGGGTTCGAGGTGTGCACCTCTGTTTCAATATCCACTGATGCTGGACCACCTTGGATAGTAAATGTGTTTGCACGGGGATTTGGGCTTTGGAATTGCTCATGTGTGCCAACAAGGACATATTTTTCTACCTCGTCGCCCTCGGATTCTAAGTTTAGAAACTCACCCTCTGGAATTCTCGCTTCCTCACCTTCCTCTGCTCTGACAGAGTTATTCTCTTCGTCAGAGGGAGGGTTCTCTTGTCTTCTCTCCCTTACTCTCTCAGAGCCACCCTCTGGTTGCGCTCTGTTAACGTTTTGAGCAGTATCAGAGATATCACTCTCTGATTCAGTCTCAGGCTCAGAACCTAAGTGTGTTGGGGATCCCATCATCGGTTCTGATGATTGGGCAACACGACTAAGTAGGAGGTGGGTATTAGAGTCACCAGGAATTACCTCAATCATGGTGTATGGGAAACGTCGGTCATTTGGATAAGGAGGAACCTCTGTAGATTTAAACGAGTTCATGATAAACATAGGTGTCCTTGGACCCTCCTCAGTGATGGAGAATTTCTCCATTGCTCGTTGAATGACCACAGAGATGAATCTGGGAAACAATACCGAAATTGGTTGTTTTCCTTTGGCCAAGTCTTTGTTCTTCTTGTCCACCGCCGTCAGCATCTCATAGAAGAGAATGTGAGCCACATTTATGCTTCTGTTGAAGAAGAGAGCATACATTATGGCTAGAATCGCTGGATGGGTCTGATCCTGGCTTCCAATCTTGCAGGTAATTGTTCGGTTGAGAACACTAAACATAAAGTTCCACTTGGGAGGCGGGTACTGACGTCTGAATTGACTTAGGCGTGTGATCTCCCTGTTGTAGCCTAAGTGGTGGAGGAACTGAAGAAGGACTTCTTGAGTTGGTAGTTTCTCAAAGGTTTCTATTTGAAGATCAATTTTCGTGAGCAGGTTGAATCGGCGAGTTAGGGTTTGTGGGGTGATTCTTATGTTCATGCTTTGTTCACCTAGGTCAATGTACCCAACCAGTCCTTCCTTTTCATCATCGTATTCACTTGAATACCACCATTGTTGGACAAAGCGTAGAGGAATATCTGAAGCATGTTTGGTGAGGACATCGTTGAGTTCGCAGTTGGTCAAAAAGTCTAGTATTGGGCGAAACTGCTCATCGTATTTGGTAGGGTTGACGTCCATAAAGTAGTTGTTACCTTTTACTGGAACATCAAACTGTGCCATATTCAAGCTTGGAACAAGTTTGCTGGAGTTATCTGAGGTTTGGGAATGAGCCGACATTGTTGCAGGTTTTTGAGAAAGATGAGAGCTTAGAAAGAGAGATTTGGGATTTTGGATTCTGAGAGCGTAAAGAATAATGAGAAGAGAAAAAGGGTTTTTATGGACAGAAAAAAAGGTAGAGGGAGAGGTTATGGAAACGGCGATTGAGAGTTCCAATGTCAGAAAGGACGTTCCATCATCCCAAATTAATAGGTGACACGTTGAGGTGTGTAGGGGAGAGCCGCTTGGTGTCAGAAAACCGTCAGTTGGGTTTTTGAAAAGAAACGAATGGTTATCCAAAAGATTTATTATTAAAAGAATTTCCTGGAATATTCGTTTAATGAGAAAATATCAGAGACTTTGATATAAATATCAAAGACAAGATCAGAGGCTCTGATATGAGTATCAGAGACAAGAGCAGAGGCTCTGATATAAATATCAGAGACAAAATCAGAGGCTTTGATATGAGTATTAGAGAAGCTCACTTTCTCCCCCTTGAAAGATGAAAGGTTCTTTGTCTCCCCCTTGACCAAAGAATAATGTCTTTATCTTCTTCCCCTTGACACATGCTTGGAGATACAAAAGAATGATTTTTACCATTTGTGAAAAAGTCCAGAGGCTCTGAAATTAGTTTCAAAAGTTCTGGTTGAACATGCTACGCATGTCAGAGGCTCTGATGAATGGATCAGAGACTCTGATGTTTTCCTATGTTAGGCAGACATGTTCAACATACCCAACTTGCTAATTAAGAAATTGAACCTTCGTTCATCTAAAACTTTTGTGAAAATATCAGCAAGTTGAAGTTCAGTTGGTACAAAATACATCTCTATTGTTCCCTTTTCAACATGATCTTTCAGAAAGTGGTACCTTACATCAATGTGCTTTGTTTTGGAGTGCTGTACTGGATTGGCAGAGATGGCTATGGCACTTTTTGAATCACACAGAATTGGAATTCTGTCATATTGTAAGCCATAGTCTCGGAGCTGAGTTTGCATCCATATGACTTGAGAGCAACAATTAGCAGCAACAACATATTCTGCCTCTGCTGTGGAAGTTGAAACACAGTTTTGCTTATTGGATGTCCAACTTACCAGCTTATTTCCCAACAATTGACAACATCCTGATGTACTCTTTCTGTCTAGCTTGCATCCTGCATGATCTGCATCAGTGTATGCTGTTAAATCAAAGCTAGACAGTTTTGGATACCAGAGACCTAAATAAGGTGTGCCTCTGAGGTATCTAAAAATCCTTTTAACTGCTGACAAATGAGATTCTTTTGGATTAGCCTGATATCGAGCACAGAGACATGTTGCAAACATTATATCAGGCCTGCTTGCAGTTAAGTATAGAAGTGATCCTATCATGCCTCTGTAGGTTTTGACATCTACAAATTTTCCTGAAAGATCAGAGTCAAGATTGACTCCTATGGCAATAGGGGTTTTCATAGAAGTTGAATCATTGAGTCTGTATTTTTTCAAAATGTCAGAGACATACTTAGATTGAGTTATAAAAGTACCCTTTGATGTTTGCTTTACTTGTAAGCCTAGAAAGAATGTTAATTCTCCCATAAGACTCATCTCAAATTTACTCTTCATCAACCCTGAAAACTTATCACAATACTTTTGATTTGTAGAGCCAAATATAATGTCATCAACATATATCTGTACTAAAAGCATCTCATTTTTGTACCTCTTGATGAACAAGGTTGTATGTATTGTACCTTTTTCAAAACCATTATTTATCAGAAATGTGGACAGAGTAGCATACCATGCTCTTGGAGCTTGTTTAAGTCCGTATAGAGCTTTATCAAGATAATAAACATGGTTTGGAAACTCTGTATTCTCAAAACCAGGTGGTTGTTGGATATAAACCTCTTCATTTAATTTACCATTTAGAAAGTCAGATTTGACATCCATCTGATATACTTTGAACCCTTTGTGTGCAACATAAGCTAAGAAGATTCTTATTGCTTCTAGCCTAGCTACATGTGCAAAGGTTTCATCATAATCAATACCCTCTTCTTGGCAATATCCCTTAGCAACCAACCTTGCTTTGTTTCTGATTATAATGCCATCCTCATCCTTTTTATTTCTGAAGACCCATTTAGTTCCAATTGCAAATTTTCCTTTAGGAAGGGGAACTGAGGTCCAGACTTTGTTTCTTTCAAACTCTTGAAGCTCATTCTGCATTGCAGTGATCCAATGAAGATCTTCAAGAGCTTCATTTACCTTCTTTGGTTAAATGATGCTTAAAAAATTTACAAAAAAGCATTCATTGATTGTGGCTGATCTGGTTTTGACACCCTCTGAAGGTGATCCAATGATCTGATCATGGGGATAATCCTTTGTCCATCTTGTGAGCGGAGCATAAACATGAGATGGAGTTTGAGCTTCAGAGATGACAGTTGGAGACATCTCTGTTGTGCTGAGCAGAGGCTCTGATGTTGATTCCAGAGGCGCATGATTTGATTCCAGAGGCTCTGAAGTTGATTCCAGAGGCTCTGAAATTGATTCATTTCTTGGACCTGCATTCAAGGAAGCAAAAGTTGTAACTTCAGAGGGACCAGAGAGATTTGTACCTGACGTTTGTGGTTCCTCTGAAGTTGCTCTATGAATATCTCTGAAAAGAAACTCTGAGTTTTCATCATCAAAGAAATCTTCGAATATTTTGTTGAGTTCAGATTCTGTTATCTTTGATGATTCAGAGATATTTTTGGCAATTTGATTGATATCTTTGTTGGCCAGACTTTTGTCATCATCAAAAGACACATTGATACTCTCTTGGATTGTTCTTGTTCTTTGATTGAACACTCTGAAAGCTTTTGAGGCTAATGAATAGCCAATGAATTTGCCTTCATCTGCTTTCTTGTCAAACTTTCCAAGAGACTCTCTATCATTTAGAATATAACATCTGCATCCAAAAACATGGAAATATTTAACATTAGGTTTCCTGTTGTTAATGAGTTCATAAGATGTTTTCTTGAATCTTTTGACAATTGTAGCTCTGTTTTGCGTGAAACAGGCTGTTGCCACTGCCTCTGCCCAAAAGTTTGTGGGAAGATCTGATCCTGCAAGCATAGTTCTTGCAGCTTCAACCAGTGTTCTGTTTTTCCTCTCAACAACACCATTTTGTTGAGGTGTTCTAGCTGCAGAGAAGTTCGGAGTTATGCCTTCCTCTGAAAGATATGAGTTGATTTTTGCATTTCTGAACTCTGTTCCATTATCACTTCTCAGCTTTTGAACTTTGGTATCAAACATAACCTGCAATCTTTTTAACAATCTTATTAAAATATCAGGGACATCAGACTTAGCTCTAATGAATTCTATCCAAGTATATCTAGAGTATTCGTCAATCAAAACGAGGATATACTTTTTACCTGACATGCTCTGTACAGAGATAGGACCACAGAGGTCCACATGAAGCATATGCAGAGGTTTTGGACAATTATTATCACTTTTGGTCTTGTGGGAAGATCTTTTCATTTTTCCCATTTCACAAGCAGAACAAAGATGATCTTTGTTAAACTTTAGAGATGGCAATCCCTTAACCAGATTTAGTTTGACCAATTTATCAAGTGAAGAAAAGTTCAGACGTGAGAACTTTTTATGCCAGAGCCAAACATATTCACTATTCAGAGATACTAGACAGAGTTTCTCTGAGTCAGTTTTTATGTGTTTGGAAAAATTCATTCTGTATAAATTTCCCTTTCTGTCAGCTCTGAGCATTTTTTGACCTGTTTTTAAGTGAAGTAGTGAACAATGTTTTTCTTGAAATTTCACATCAAAACCATGGTCACAAAGTTGACTTATGCTGATCAAGTTATGCTTTAACCCATCAACATAAGCAACCTTGATACTAAAACATTACCTCTTGTAAGTTCACCATAACCCTTAATTTGTCCTTGCATATTGTCTCCAAAAGTTACTGCTCCCCCAGATTTAACTTTGAAAGAGGATAGTAACTTTTTATCTCCAGTCATATGCCTTGAACATCTAGAATCTAAGTACCAGATCGGCATAGACTGTTTCTGCAAGACAGATTAGATTTTCTTAGGTACCCATCTCATTATGGGTCCTATTTTGTTAGACTTCTGATTATCTCTTTGAAATTTTGCCTTCTTATCTTTTGATGTTTTGGCAGAATTGTCCTTTTTCTTTTGAGGCTTTGTCTCTGAATTTTTATTCAGAGATTGATTAAGAAAACAGTGAGAACCTTTGAAGTGATTTTTTAGTTTCATCAAGAGTTGGATGCAATTGCACTTTACAGAACAAGAAGAAGTAGAAGCAAAGGATTTCATGTCATTAAATGCATTCGATACATTATGATTCCTTTTTGAATTAGTACTAGGAATATTACAAGTATTCCTAACTACTTCTTTTCTTTTATCTTGAGAGACAACCTTCTTTTCAAGTTGCCTTCTCTTGTTCAGAAACATCCTCTTCTCTTTGTTGCTCACTGCACAAACAGGATCAGAATGGTTAATTTCTTGCCATTTTCCTTTTTGTCCAAGAGTAAACTTGATTGGTTTATAAGTGTAGAGTTGAGAAGTGATAGTTTTATTCTTTGCCTTTTCTTGTAATTCTTTTTCAAGTTCCAGAGAAGTTTTTGCTCGAAGACACATTTCTGCAAAGTCAGGACATATTGGTATTCTGGGTTTATTTTTTAAAACAGAAATAGGAATGTTCAAAATTCCAGAACCAACGATATCTATCTTTTTATGAATTACTTTCTCTGGTTTGTAGAAAATCTGTTCATCTACCTCTGGATCAGATTCAGAATCAGAGTCAAGAAAGTCTCGTTCAGTCTTACCAGAGATAACTACCTCTAATGGTTTCTCAATTTTCTTAGGTCTTGAGACTTTGATGATTCTTTTCATGCTTTCTTTCTTCTTTAAATCAACTATGATATTTTCTTGATTTATTCTCTTGATGTCATCCGCAAATGTAGTTCTGATGCATTCATCAGAGATTGGTGAATACAGAGGGGCATCTGGATTAAGTGAACTCTGAGGTTCATCTTCAGAAGTACTTGCTTCAGAGGTACTTTGTTCAGATGTCTCTGATTCATCTTTGATGAATGCATTAAACTTAAAAATCTCTTTAGGATCATTGCTCTGAGGTTTTGTGAAAAATACCTCTGAAGTTTCCTTTTCTATTTTTAAGATGGAATTTGGAAAGCTTTGTACTTCAGAGTATGCTACATTTTTAAAGTTCAGAGCCTTTATTTTTGATCTCTCTGAGGTTTTTATTCTCTTGAAGTTGTTCAGTGATGGACAGTCAGAGCTCTGGACCTTTCCTTTACAGAAAGTGAAAGAAAGTGAAGTTTTCTTCAATCCAGTGAATGAATCCAATTCATTGAATCCAAGCCCTTGAGTATCCATTTGAGAGTTTATCTTTATATGAACATCCTGAGCATCAAGATAGCTTTTGATTTGAAGTTCTTTCCTTTCCAGAGATTGATGTAGGATTTCTCTTTCATTTTGGAAAAAATTGGTTAAGGCAACATAATTGAGTCTTTCATACTTAGATTTTTTTACTTCTTCTTCTTTAACTTTTAAAACTTTCTCAAGTTCTTTGAATTTTTCTGAAAATGATTTTTCCTTTTGTTTCTGAGCTTTTTCAAGATCAGATTTTTCAACAAAAATATCTCTCTTTTCTGATTCAAGAAGATCTTTTTCTCTTTTGTAAAAATTAAGATCTTTTGTCATTTGTTTTGCTTTTTCTTTTTCCTCAACAAGTTTTTGTTTTAGGATTTGAAATTCATCTGTTAGTTTAATAACATCCAATTCAAGATCACTTTCAGAGGTGGAAGGAGAGTTTACCTTTTCAGAGTAGTCCTCTGATGATCCGTCACTTTGATCATCTGTGAACGCCATACCACAGAGATTTGTGGGTTCTTCCTCTCCATCGCTTGTTGAGTCTGACAGCCAGTCTTCCATCTCTGCTACAAGTATTCTTTCTTTGACATTGTATTTGTACTTGTTTTTGTAGTAGTCTTCATCCTTGATGAGTCTACCTCTGCAGTTGGCGGAGTAATGGCCTGGCTTTCCACATCTAAAACATCTTCCATCGTTTTGATTTGATGGAAGAGTAGTGTCTGATTCTGTCTTCTGTGCTTGTACTTGTGGTTGTGGCTTGAAGTACCTCTGAGGTTGAGGATACCTCGACTGAAATGATTGTTGAGTAGAATCATGATTGATGAAATGAACGCCCTTTTGATCACTATGCAGAGTAGATCTGGGCTCTTGTTGATATTCAGTTTTCTGAAATCTTCTTTCTGGATTTCCTCTTCTTTATTCATCATCTCTTCTTCCTTCAAAGACTTTCTTGCCAAATTTCTTGTTAAATTGATGGGTGATTAATGCAAGAGATTTGGCAAAGGCATTGATGTCATCATCTGAGTCAGAATCTGAGTTTTCAACTTCTTCAGAGATTAGAACCTTTTTGGATTTTCTTTTAGATTCCCTTTTTGAACAATTGTCCTTTTCTGCATTTCTGCATTCTTGTGATACACCCTTCTGTTTTGACATGAGTGCAAGTGGACCACCTAAAGAGGTTTTTGATTTTTGTTTAACAACTTCTTTTTCCTGTGCTACCAAGGTACCATAAATGTCAGTTAATGACCATGATTCAAGATTTTGATTGGCTTGTATTGACATTGACATTTGTGACCATTCTTCATTTAGACTTTTAAGAAAGTGAACATTGTTTTCTTCTTTTGTTCTCATGACCCCAAATTTTCTGCATTTGTTGATGAGGATGTTAAACCTTGAGTATGTTTGATGTAAGGTTTCTTCGGGTAATGCATGAAAATCATGATATTCATTGATACAAAGATTTCTCCTGTTCTTTTGAGTTTGTAGGCCTCCTTCAAGTTGATTTAACAACTGATCCCATATCTCTTTTGCAGTTACACAAGAATCAAGTTCTTGGAAGATATCATTGGGAATGGCCATTATAAGTAATCTAACAGCTTTTGAATCATTATCCATCATGTTAGTTTCTTCATCCGTAAAGTTTGATGTTTTCTTTTCATAGTAAGCAGGGATTTCAGCAGTATCTGCTGTTGCTGGAACTCTTGGTACCAACACCATTGGTTGGTGAGGTCCATCGTTCACTGATCTTAACAAATCCATACCCATGCCTTCTAAGAAATTTACCATCCTTATCTTCCATTGAGGATATTCATTCCTTAGAAGTGTAGGAGGTTTGGTTAATGATCCGGCTGTATAAATGGCACTTATGCTTGAGTTTGCCATTTTTGTGAAGAAAGGATGAAGATTTGAAGAACTGATGCTTTTCTATGAAGATCTTTCTATTAAATGATGTAACTGTGATTTACTTTTAAATCTGGAGCATATGAAGTTTAATAAACCAGGGTTTACATAAACATGCACAGATAATAAAAGCTTGAATCAGTAAGAATTAAATCTATCCGAGTATGCAGATATGATCTTTCTTTGTTTTAGAAAACAAAGGAGGCTCTGATACCAATTGTTGGATCCCAGATTTAATCTTATAACAATAATGATATAAACAACAAGAGTATAAACAGCGGAAGCAATATAGTTTAATATCAAAAGCAGATTCAAATATCACAGTTCATATATAAAGCAAGTAGAAAGAACAAGATCTTCGTGAGATATATTAAATTGATTCTTCTTGTACAAGATATCAAAAAGCACACTTTTGTCAAAGGAGTGATGGTCCTATTTATAGGACCATAAAGTAAACAATGTACTATTCTGACAAATAGAAGCATGCTTGAACAGTGTCTTACCTAATAGGTAAGCTAAAGACATGCTTGAACAGTAACCTACTCTATAAAGTAAATCTTATCACTAAGTGATTGGTTATCTGTTCTGATACTTCAGGAAAGTCTTCAGCGCCATCTTCAGAGAGAATGTATTCAGAGCTCTGACGTTGTCTTCAGAGCCTCTGATGAAGCCATCTCTGATGTCTTCTGCTGAAAGTTGCAATCTCTGATAAGTACTTCAGAGCCAGGTTTGTCCTCTGAAGTCTTCGTCCTCTGAAGTCTATGTCCTCTGAAGTCTATCTTTGGAAGTCCTCTGAAATTGGACTTGGGTATTTTCAACACTTTAACAAATAGAAGATTTGGAGCTAACAAAAAGGCTTGAAGAATTCGTTGAGATCATCAAAATTTGCATTGTTATTTCTAAAAATTCTTAAGGACAGAATTCGCAGTACTCTGTATTGCGAAAAGCATAGAATTCGTAATTGTGTCTTTTGAGAATTTCGTAGAATTCGTAGAGGTTTAATTCGAAAAAGTTTAAGTTCAGAATTCGCGATTGTCTTTATTGCGAATTGTCCAGAATTCGCATTACTGAGTGTTGAGAATTCTAAGAATTCACATTACTCTGTTTTACGAATTGCTCAGAATTCGCAGTTTTTCGAGAATTTTTTATCAAGGACAGAATTCGTATCAAGAATTAGCAGAAGAGTAGTCTATGAATTCTTAGTATTTTACGAAAAGATTTGAAAATCTTCTAAGTGTAGGATTCGTAAGTCTCTGTCTTGCAAATTCTATCACATTCTTTCTTGCGATTTCTGTTTGTTTCTTTTAGCTTGCGAATTTCTAATTCAAATCTTGCGAATTCCTTGTGTTTTTAAGTGAATCCTACGAATTCTTTGTGAGTCTAGTGTACCTTGCGAATTCTTTGTACTTCTAAGTGTATCCTGCAAATTCTAGACTTAGTGAATTTCAGAAATTCCTGTGTCTAGTTTCTTTCAGTATTATTCTGTATTTTTTTTTGTAATTTATTTTGGACTAACGATTAGTTTCAAGTTTCTTATTGCATATTTTCAAAAAGAACAAAATGACTTCCAGTGAAGCTCCTGCAATCAGTACGGATGTGAAACCACCGGTGCTTTTTAAAGGAGAGTATGAACAATGGAAAGATAATTTTCTGGACTTTATTGACCAACATGAATTTGGAAATATATCATAATATCTTTGAAGAATGGAAATATGAAAACTCCAATAAAGATTTATTCTTTTACGGGAGCAGATGGATACACAGAAAGAGAAGAGTTTCCAATACCACGTAAGGAATACTCAGATGAGCAAAGAAAGAGATATGAAGCGGATAAATTGGCCAAAGCGTTTATCTTGCAAGGAATTTCAGATGAAATTTCTATCAATTTAGATAACAAAAAGGATACAACAAAACAGTTGTGGGATCAGCTTGAATTTAAATCAAAGTTGTCTTCAAGAGAAAAAGTAAAGATTTTGGAATCTGAGAATTCTGAGCTGAAAAGAAAGATCTCTGACTTTGAAAATCAGATTGTGCAATTCCAGCAAACAACATTTATTGAAAGTTATAAGGAGAAGATTAAAAGTTTGGAAGATACTAATGCTGAGCTTATAAAGAAAATATCTGATTTGGAATAAAAGATGGTCAAAGAAAAAGATGTTTTTGAGAGTGAGAAGAAAGAGTTTGCTAAAAAGTTCTTAGATTTTTCACGAAAATGTGCTGACGAGAAGAAGGCAGTTGAGCTGAAATGTATACAACTTTCTCAACAAATTTCAGACTTTGAGAAAGTAATCATTTTGGAAAGAGAAAAGTTTGACAAAGAGAAGAAGACCATAGAATAGAGGAATGTTGGCACTTTCAAAGAGATATCCGGTCGGAGAAAGAATGCTGAAAATGGTTTTGAGGAAGAAAGGAATATTTTTGAGGCTGAGATTAAGAAGCTTAATGACAAGTTATCTGAACTATCAGAGAATGTACTGAAAGAACAGAAAGCGAAGTCTGAATTCAGGAAAGAGATGGACCTGCTTGTCAAAGAAAGAGACGGTTATTTTTCAAAGATAAAAGAGCTTGAAGATATTATTTCAAAGGTGGTGGTGACTGAGCAAACGACTCCAGAGTCACAAATCCACACACCTCGAGATGATTCAGATGATTCTGAATGTTCATTCAAGACAACTGCAAGCTCACATAAGAAAACTGTTTCATCAAAAAGTCCAGTTAAATCTTATGATCAGATTCGTTGAACTAACATTTTCTTTGATGAAAATGTAGATGGTTTAGATACATACAGAAGAAGAAGAAGAAGGAGATATAAAGAAGAAAAGCTAGTTTGGAGAGTGAAACTAATCGAGGATGAGAAGGATGATGAGAAGAAGGAAGAAAAGAAAGGTAAGACGTCATGTGTACATGCGACAAAAGCCATGAAGAACCATGCGCGAAAAGGTAAACCTGATCATGTATACTCGAGAGATCAGTTAATCAGGTTGTCAAGTAAGAAATATTATTGTTCCTACTGTTGTACACATGATTATGTTCACAAAACTAGTGATCATTACTGGTATGGTTCTTACTCTATCACTCCCATTCGAACTGCAACTAACAAGCATGGACCCAAATACCAGTGGGTACCAAAACCGAAGAATGATTATGTGTTGCAGACACTTATAGTCAAGGGGGAGTAAGAGAACCGAGGCTTCTGAATAAATCAGTTCAGGACCCGTACTTCAGCGGAGTTTGACTTCTAAACACAACAATTTAGGATTCGTACTTCAACGAGGAAAGAGATGATACTCCCAGGCTGATAAGAAATTGTACTCCGATACTCAGATGAGGACATCAACCTTCAAGGGGGAGTACATATGTTTCTGGAAATATGTATTCGGAAGATATGATGAACTACACCTCAGGAAGAGTTGTAGATCTCTATCATGTGCTTTTTCACTGACAAGTTACAGATGCATATTTTTAGGGGGAGTATGAATTATGATTTTTGATTACTTCAGATCAGAACTCGTTCACTCAATGTTTTACTGCTTTATGTTGTTTACTTTTCAATAAATTTTGTGAATAAAGTTGCTTTGACATGACTTTGAGATTTTTGCAGATTGAGAGAAGCTATCTAGATCATATTATTATGATCTTAAGCTTGACTTTATGAGATTTAAGACTGAACGACAAAGGTTAAATTTCTTATCTTAATCTCATATATGGTTGAAAGAAGGACAACTTTCAATCATAGAAAACATATTCTTAAATGTTCAAACCACTTCCCGATTCTTAAACAAATTTCATGAATTGGAAGTGTGATTTTAAATGTTTTCATTTTATTTGAGTTTGAATGTTTTACAAACTGTGTGTTTCCAAAGATAAATACTTGCGTATTGTCTTTTCTATATACTTTCAAGTATTCACACACACCGGTTTGATTTCTTGTTTAAAATGTTCTTACCATGTCTCAAATTTGAAACATATTTTTCGATGGTAAGACACCCCGCTTGAACTTCAACGAATATTGAGCGTTAATTCATTTATAAAACGTTCCATTCAACTGATTCAAGAATGTCTATATTTTGTTTCATATAGACAATATCCATTATTCTTGACTATAAGCTTTAATTGCTATATCATATCATTTCTGATCATTTTCATACAATGTCAGATTTTCAAACAAGTCTCTTGCATTCATGTTTATTCATTCAATTTACTTGTTTGAAATATCTTCAATGTTTAAAAATGCTCAAATCTTCATGATTATATTTACGAGCATACAAACATCTGACATTTGTATTTTGTGCTTTAACTAATCAAGTTAAACCAATTTTGAGCAAGTTTGTGCTTTTATAGGAAAATTCATGGGTTCATTGTGTAGGACTTCAATGTAACTTCTATGGACGCACGTTAACCAGTGTTTCCTACCCAAGAAGTTAATCCTTAGTGATTGATTGTGAGTCAAAAAGAAATGATTGTGGGTTGTATGACGACGTAAAATGTAAATGAGAGATTGGTTAAAAGCGAGCTCAATGTTTTAAAAGAAAGAGGGTGAGAGAACAGAGTAAAAGAATATCAAACTCTGCACCAACTACTTTCTGAGCCGGGCAGCCACAATTACTAATGTTTCACATTTCTTCGTGAACATTATTGAAACAGGCAACTAGCCCATGCCAACTCTTGATTATAACCCCACCAGCCACTCATTTTCTTATAAAAAAGAAAGTGTTTCAATATTTTAAGGGGACGCAACACATACACTATCTGATTTTCATTTGGAAAATCTGGATATCGAAAAATAAGGAAGTCTGCCCCACCTTCGCACTTCAATCATGCACATTGAGTCTGTGTTTATCTACTGTTGTCTCAGTGGTTTACACAATGTTGAGCCTTTTGTTGGTCCCGGAGGTGCTTAACAAGTTTGTAGAAGGGGGGGCGGTTGAATACAAACACAGTATTTAAAATTTAATAAATTGTTTATTGAATAATTAAACACAATTTACATGTTTGTTGCGGAATAAGATTAAGACAGACTCAATCTAAACAAACTTAAGAAACACAAAGATGGTTGCACAAGAACTCAGAGAATGAGGGATTAGAGATTATAGAAAACAAGGGTTTCTATAAAGGTTGAAGAAAGAAGCACACCCTCAGATGGAGAGGTGATCTTTCTATTTATACCCTATGCACTAAATGATGCATGGCAGGGTACTTTACACGTGTCGTCCAGTGATTGGCTTTGAGAGTCTGACTTTTGGGAGACATGTTTTCGGCCGTATCATGAACAGTGTAGATGTCAGATTTGTTGTACGATTTGTGGCAGAGGGATGTCCGTTCTGACACATCGTACTGGTTGTGCAAGGTAAGACAAAAGGAGACTTGAGGCATAAGCTACGTGATCGATTGATCGCTGAATATCTCTTTCTTCAGAGATATAAAGAGGTTCAGCTATCGCTGAAGCTTTTCCTCATGTTCCTTTGCGTATAAGTAGATTCGTCTTTGCTTCAATGATATCCGCATCAGGTCACTAGTAGACTTGTCTTTGTTCAACAGCTTTGTCTTCGATTCAGCTATGAACATCTGTTGACGCGAGACTTGTCTTTTGGGATTACGTTACTGTTTACATCAGAAACTATCAACGATAACTGAACAGACTCAGTCTGATCACTGATAGTGAAACACTAATACATATGAATGTTTGTAAGAAAGACTATCAACGATAACTGAACAGACTCAGTCTTATCGCTGATGGTAAAACACTAATACATATTAAACGTAATTTTCACTAAGTATAAAAGAAGGTCGTTATCAAATCACCGAGAGAGCTTGAGATGGCTGAGGGGACAGATAGGAATTTCAGAGACTCTCTGAAATCTGATTTCTTCCTCATCATCTCTGAAGAAGATTCCAAAAGGTTCTTTAAGTACTTGTCCTGCAACATATGTTCCACCAGGGGGCAGAGATAGATCGAGAACTGAAAGATCAGGAGGAGGACCGAACAGAGCTTCTCTTGAGAACTTGATGGAGGTTGCATTTCTTATCACTGCGACATTTTCAGAGGAGGAGGAGACAAGCTTCCTTTTGAATTGCCTTGGTTTGGAAGGAAGAGCAGATGGTACTTTTAACACAATGGAGACTCTGTTTATGAGGGCTTCCAAGATGCCTTCAACATAGCCTCTGCTGGTTGATTTGGATTTCTTCAGCGCTTCTTTGAACTCTAGCCATTCTATAAAACCTAAGCTTTCCAGCTTTGACACGAACATGGCCTTACAGCTTCCATCCTCTCTGGTAATCTCCATAGTGACAAAAACTCGATCCTTCTTATTTTTCCCTGAGATGACAACTGCTATGATCTTCATTGGGTCAGCGCGATAGTCGATTTTTCTTTTACACCATTCGACTGAGCTATCGCTGACCCTTTGTTCTTTTAAGCGCTCCTCTTCAATCTCTTTCAAAAGAGCAACCTGGACTTCAACTGGTTTCTTCTTTAGCTTTTTGGCTTTGACTTGAGAGGACTGAATCTTGAGAGCAAGAGAGGCATCTCTTTGACAATCAACTATCAGCTTCTCAGCCCTGACAGATTCTTCGATTTTAGCTTCAGTCAGGAACTCTAGATCTGTTGATTGAGAGGGGATCTTCAGTCGTTGATTCTCTATATGAGAAATCATCTCTGTTCGTCTCTTCATCTCTTCCTCTGACCAGTGAGATGGTCTGGAGGGCCTCCCTGAATGTTGCAGGGACTCTTCTTCCTCATCTTCTTCATCAATCTCTCTTACATAGATTGGAATTATTTGTTCATCAGCTACATCGGCTGGGATTATTTGAAGTTCTTTACCCTTAAGAAGGGGAGAGAACTGTCTGGTCAGAAAATGAAAAGAATGTTAGTTTATTTTAGGGGAAGGAGAAAGATAAAGGCTTAGAAAGAAGCAGGGGTGGGGATTTTATAGAAGGATATTGGAACAAGAGAAAGGCATACCTGAGAAGGATTCTCCTCAGATAGTGAAACAATCTTCAGGCTTCCCTCAGCTGCAGCATCCTTGGATTTGCTTTGGGAAGGGGTTCCTGAGGATGTTCCATAGCTCCCCTCTGCTGTGACAACTTCTTTCGAAGTTATCGCTGATGGAGTGACAGCTGAAGAACACCATAAAGACTGGTCTTCTTCATCGTCATCATCATCATCTTGATGAGGGTGATGTTCCTCTTGATCTTCAAGATCAAGAGCTTAATCTTCATCGTTCTCTTCTTCATCTTCTTCGATTAGATCTTCGAGAGAAGGAGGTGCTTTAGCAACAACTATCTCCCCCTCAACATGAGAGGGAATTTCCTTTTGTTGGTCTTCAGCAGCAGCCTCTATCTCCTTATTTTCTTAAGCTTCTTTCTCCCCCTCTTTGTCATTATCACGCAGGGAGAGATCTTTAGAAGGAGATGGAGGTCGTGCGGTGGCCAACTTCTGGACTTCAGCCTCCATACTTGACAGACGTCCTTCAAACACAGGGATGTCTGACGTAGCCTGATGAATAAACTCAACGACAATGTTCAGAGAGGTACGATCGTTCTCTGTTTATGAGGGAGTAGGAGTCGGAGCTGGTGCCTTCAGGTGGGTCAAGATTTGTTGAAGAAGAACTTCACATGAATCAACCTTTGCAGACAAGACATCAAACTGTCGCTTAGAATCCTCCTTCACTTGGTCAATCGCGGCTTGAAAAGCGGAGATTTGAGAGGATTCAGCTTTGGACAAGCACGTAGCTGTCAATGTCTTCAGCTCTTCACCAGCAGTATTGACTGCGCTGGTGGTGCCATTGATGGCTGTCATGAGAGAATCCACCTTGATTCCCAAACTGTTGACATTGGCGTCAACAGTGGCCATATTAGGACCTGAAAGAAACGTTAGTTGCTGAGAAACAGGCTTATATGGAGAGTTGGGAGTAGTGTTTAGGGTTATAGGTTTACCTGAGTTATCAAACAATTTGTAGACTTGTAGAGATTCGTCAAACGTTTGATTATCAGGTCCTAGGGTTCCAAACGGTGGCTGTGTAGAAATAGATGGAGGGTTAGAGACCAAAGAAATAGAAGGATTAGAGATGGGGATAGAAGAAGTAGGGAGAGGAGTAGTTACCTCAGTTTGTTGCTGAACTGAGATTGTAGGTTGCGTCACTGTTGTTGTGACAGCGACCGAGATTGCTGGCACGGTTGATGATGTAGGTGTTGAGGATGTGGAGGAGATGACCACGAAATCATCCAAGGAAGTTTGTCGAGAAACTTTCTCAGGCCTTGAACTAGCGGCGATGGTCTCCTTAGTCACTTTGGCCTTCTTCGAAGAACCAAGGGAACTAACAGATGGTCGTTTGGAGGGGGTAGCGGCAGGGATAGCAGAAGAAGGAACCTCCTGCGTGGCCGCTGAAGAAGAAGTATGGAGATAGAGACGAGAGCGAAGAGCATAAATACTTACCTCGTTGGGGAGCGGTTTGACGTCCAAAGAGCGCTGGCCCAATTTGGCGAAAGTGCCATCAGAGTGAGTGGGGTAAGCATCAGGGTAGAGGAACTCCAGGTACGCACAGATGAAGCGTACGTAAGGAATCTTGGGATCCCTTTCAGTCTTCTCAATCTTCGACCTTAGATCATCAAAGATAGCTGAAGCATAGTCGAAATTTTTGCCGGCTATCACTGAGTAGGCCATCTGAACTTGAATCTTGCTAGCTTGATCCAGTGACCCACTCTTCCCACTCATGCACTGAATGATGTGAGAAAAGATGTAGTTAAGCTGAGAAGGCATGTTCGCCTTCTTGATGAGAGTCAGCTTCTTGTTGGGGATTGTTGAGCGGGGCTTGTTTTCCCAGCAGTACTCCATAGCATCCAGAAATTGGATGAGTTCAGCATCAGTAGGCAGTGCATCGAACCCACTATTGGGTTTGTCAGGAAATCGCAGAGCTTTCCTTAATCCTAAAGCAGTCATCTTTCCTGGTCCGAGGTTAGTGCTGAAAGAAATAGCAGGAACCAGTTCACCCTTTTTGTTGGTGAGAGAGGTCTCGTCAGCGGTAAACCAGAATTGTTGGAGAAGAGGTTTAGAGGGCTTGGGATCCACATTCAATGCGTAAGCAATGCGGGACTGCTTGAGAAACTATGCAACGTCCACCAGGTGTGGGTATTTGTTTGCAGCAAATTCTAGTCGAGCAAGATGGTTATTCTTGGGAATCTCGACGTTAGTGATGGCGAATTTGACGTTCTTGGAAGCGATAAGAGCGGATTGAGCCATTCTGAATTTGAAAAGAACAAAAGAGTAGAGGACAAGATTTTAGTCTAAAAATAAAGGAGGTTTTACCAATTTCTATTTGAGGAAAGAAACATAGATGAAACCAACATATTTGAAGATTAAAAACAGTGTTCTTAAGAAAAAGATGAAGAACAGTAAGAAAACCAAAGGTTTTGAAAGAGTAAAATAAAAAAATGATTTTATGAAATAAAAATCTCATATAAAACCTATGATGAAGAAAAATGGTGTTTTGTTAACAAGATTTAAATAGAAAGAAGATCAAAGGAACCTGGTAATCTTGAATGAGGAAGATGCAGATGCTTGAAATTTCTTGAGAGAGTTTCTTGCTCAGAAAGGATTTTTAGAAAGCGTAAAAAGATAAGAATGGAAAAAACGTTCTTTATATACGTTTGAGAGTAGGAGAGAGAGATAGGCGGGAGAACAAATGTTCATCATGACATGGACACGTCCCACGAAGTTGATTGGATAGAAGGGCAATGGACGAACGTGTCAGAAAAAGGCATGTCGTGGATTGTCGGTTCAAATGACGTCATGGGAGAGAGAAAAACGTTTCATTTTTCCTTTTTGAAATTATCTTTGCAGAAAAAGTTGGTGCAGAGTTTGATATTCTTTTACTCTGATCTCTCACCCTCTTTCTTTTTATCATTGAGCTCGCTTCAAACCAAACTCTCTTTTCATTTTACCTCATCACACATACCCACACTCAGATATTTTGACTCCTCGCCTCTCGATCACTCAAGGATAACTTCTTGGGTAGGAAACACTGGTTAACGTGAATCCATAGAAGTTCTGTTAAGTTCTCACAATTCCCATGTTGTCCTATAAGCAAAGTATTGCTCAAATGGTTTAACTTTCCAGTTAAAGTACATAATGAAATACATGTCAGATGTATGTATGCTCATGAAGATAATCATGAAGATTTGAGCATGTTAATCATGGAAGATATTTCAAAACAAGTATATTGAATAAATGAAATGAATACAAGAAACATGTTTGAAATCTGCAATTGTATGATAAGATCAATTATGAATGATTTAACAATCAAGGCTTAGGTCATGAAAAATGGATATTATCTATAATAACAATTGTAGACATTCTTGAAAGAAACGTTTTGAACAAAATCATCGCTCAAATATCAATGAAGTTCAAACGGGGTGTATCACCATCGAAAAATTGGTTAATTTGAGACATGGTGATAACAAGAACAATAAAATACTAAACCGGTCTGTGTGAATACTTGAAAATACATGGAAAAGAAAATACACAAGTATTTATCTTTGGAAACACACGGTTTGTTTAACAATGAAGCTCATAATATGAAAACATTTAAAATCACACTTCTAAATTCATGAAATCAATTTGAGAATAGAGAAGTGGTTTGAACATTTACGAGCATGTTTTCATATCTGAAAGTCATCCTTCTTTCAGACATGTATGAGATTAAGTTTGGAATGATCCTTACGCTCAACTTAAATCTCATGATGTTAGCTCGAAAGTCATGATCGATGTCTTTACTCCCCCTGAAAATTTGCATTATATGATATGTCAGTAAAAATATATGCATAATTCTCTAATTTCCCTTAAAATGTAGATCATCTTAACATTGTCTCACACTCCCCCTGAAAGCATGAACAAACCTTTCAGTGCAAATATCTTTCAGATTAAAAATAAAGAAATGAAGAAAAAAAAATTACAAAATCTAAATTGTACTAGGTAACAACGAATTAAGTCTTGAAATTTAGCATGCCAAGTTTTGAAATGAGAAAATTAAATCTCTTTTCGTCAAGTGGCTTGGTAAACAAATCAGCATGTTGATAATCTGTGTTTACAAAGTAAAGTTCGATTGTACCTTTTTCAACATTGTCTTTGATAAAATGATATCTCACGTCGATGTGCTTGGTTTTCGTATGTTGAACAGGGTTTGCAGATATTGCAATAGCGCTCTTTGAATCACAGTAGATCAGGATGTTATTGTACTTGAAACCATAATCTCGGAGTTGTGTTCTCATCCACAGCACTTGAGAACAACAGCTAGCCGCAGCTACATACTCTGCCTCAGGTGTTGAAGTAAATACACACAGTTGTTTCTTTGAAGCCCAACTCATGAGTTTATCGCCTAAGAATTGTATATGTCCCGAAGTACTCTTCCTGTCAAGAATACAACCTG
Source organism: Arctium minus (assembly GCA_954870635.1). Taxonomy (NCBI): domain Eukaryota; kingdom Viridiplantae; phylum Streptophyta; class Magnoliopsida; order Asterales; family Asteraceae; genus Arctium; species Arctium minus. The sequence continues at coordinate 61,211,267 of OX941087.1, forward strand.
CATGATCTGCATCTGAAAACACTGTGAGCTCAAAACCAGTATCTTTAGGATACCACAGACCAAGATCTGCGATGCCTTTCAGATACCTAAATATACGCTTTACCGCTGAAAGATGGGATTCTTTAGGTGAATCATGATATCTAGCACATAAGCACGTATAAAACATAATATCTGGCCTACTAGCCGTCAAGTACATCAAATAACCAATCATCCCTCTATAAATTATAACATCGACAACTTTTCCCGAAAGACCAACTTCGATCTTAGTTCCTGGTGCCATCGAGGTTCCAATTGGAGTACAATTTTCCATTTTAAATTTTCTCAGAATATCAGAAATGTAATTTGTTTGATTAATAAAAATCCCCGTAGAAATTTTTTTGACTTGTAATCCGAGAAAGAAATTCATCTCTCCCATCATACTCATCTGAAATCTGGACACCATGAGGTTTGAATTTTTTTTACAATACTTTGGATTAGTGGAACCAAATATGATGTCATCCACACATATCTAAATTAAAATGAAATCAGTTTTCTCCTTTTTAATGAAAAGAGTAGTATCAATTTTACCTTTAGAAAAGCCCGACTTGACTAAGAATTTGGATAAAACGTCATACCAGGCGCGAGGGGCTTGTTTCAAACCATAGAGAGCCTTGTCAAGAATGTATACATGATCTGGTTTATCTGGATTGACAAAACCTCCAGGCCGCGAGACGTAGACTTCCTCCTTTAGTATGCCATTTAGAAAGGCAGTCTTCACATCCATTTGATATACTGTGAAATTCTTATGTGCAACGTAGGCTAATAACATTCTTATTGCCTCTATACGCGCAACTGGAGAATAAGTCTCATCATAATCTATGCTTTCCTCTTGCCTATATCCTTTAGCAACAAGTCTTGCTTTGTTCCTTATGACGATACCATCTTCATCTTTCTTATTTTTGAAAACCCATTTCTTACCAATGATTGTTTTACCTTCAGGTCGTGGCACGAGTCTCCAGACTTTAAGCGCTTCGAATTGATTAAGATCTTCTTGCATTGTTGTCATCCAATCTGAATCAGCTAGAGCTTCAGATACTCGTGTTGGCTCTATCGTACTCAGAAAGGAGTCATGCATGCACTGGTTCAATGTCGCAGACCTAATTTGCATCGGTTTGGATGGATCTCCAATGATTTGATGTATTAGGTGCTCTTTGGTCCACTTGTGTTCATGAGGGAGTGGATTAGATGTATATTGATCATGTTTATCATCTAAGAATCCACTTTCTTCTTGTTCTTGTAGGGGTTCAGTTGAAGTAGTTGGTGTAGATGCTTTAGTTGGTTGGACACTCGATGTCTGTTGAGTATGCACTATAGTACATCCAACTGAGTGAGTTACTTCTGGATATTCATTAACATTTACAGCTTCAACTGATTGAGAAGGCGTTTGAATTTGAATTTCTTTCTGAATCGGGGAATTTGATTCAGTTGAGATATCTTATGTGATTGGATGATGATTACTCAAATCTTCTGATCTGTCAACCACAACAGGTTTAGTCACTCTAGTACCAAGAAATTCATCATAGAAAAATTCAAACAGTAAATCTAAATCTGTTAAATGTGATGTCGACGTTGACGCTTTATCAGATTCAGTAACGTTAACCGCATGTTCTGGACTGATTTTCCCAGAAGCTAAGACTCCGGTGTTAGATCCCAATACAGACAGACAATTGAAGATACTCCTTAGAAATGTAAAGATAAGATGAAAATTAAGAACATAATAATCAAGAACTTATCTCATATACGTTGATTCATTGATGGAGGGGAAAATGGAAAGAACACCACACTAAACATTAAGCGACTCTCATGGAAAACCTAGTCTATGTGTGTAATCTGTGTTCTCTCCCAAAACCTAAAAAGACAAAATGAGCCATGTGCACCTATTAATAGGGCCCATTTACAATAAAAAGGCTCAAGCCCATACAAGTAATTAAAAAGCCCAAAATACAATTCTTTAAAAAACATTCAATTAAATTGGGGGCTAATTTAATCTAACAATCTCCCCCTAATGTTTTATAAAGAAAGCATCATCATATAGTCTCCCCCTTGGTTTCTTTAGAAGCTTTCGTGTGCCGTTCTTCGTGTCTTCAAAGCATCATAAGCTCCCCCTCAAATGTAGGCTCATATTCTTGAAAGACTTAGACGAATTATCCCAATTTGTCCAGCTTTCATGTCTCAACTTCACCGCTATTTTTGACCATTAAGGAGTCTGATTGAGAGAAAACATAAAACATGTGCATTGAACTTCAGCCTCTTATATTTCCAACGAGCTTTGATTCATCCATTTTGGATGAAAAATGAGTGAGTTGTGCAAGTTTTCCCACAGCTGCGCATAACGGTCGTCAAAACAGAAAATTTGACTCTTAAGATCCTGTTGAGTAAGCGTTCAACACCGAGCCTTAAACTTGAATAACGGAGGAGGGAGTGACAAACAATGTGTCACATATGTAGCTTGAAACCATGAAGAGCCGACGAAAGAACACCGTTCTTGAAAGCGGAAAGAGCATGAGTGAAATGCAATGCTTTCGGTCCAGTACCCTAACGCAGACTTCGACACTGATTCTTGCACATCAGCTCATGGAATTTGAGAAAACTCAAAACATCAAAGTCGTACGTATGTGTTTTAGAAATACAACGCAACTGGACTCATGTAAATCGGAGCTTCGAGTAAAACGTTGTGCGCGTGTTTCTGAAACAGCGCAATGCTGTCAGAAAATTCGAAAATTTCGGGCTTCGGGCTCTTGGCTCATTGCGACCTCCGGACCATCGACCTATGATGTATCTACTTCTGGTATACTGTAGTCCTCCCCTTTGGTCGCTGCTCTTCTGTGGTTTTGGTCCACAGAGGCTCTGTGGACAACTTAAGAGCCTCTTTGTGCCTCTTAAGAGCAATTCTGAAACACCTATGCATGCGCACAGATCTCTGGACAGCCTACAGAGGCTCTATGCATTAGCTTCTGATGTGCATAATCTACCTTTGGACTTCTGCGCGTGTTTGGGCAGCTTCTGGACTACTGCATTTTTCTGTTATTCAAGTTTAAGGCTCGGTGTTGAACGCTTACTCAACAGGATCTTAAGAGTCAAATTTTCTGTTTTGACGACCGTTATGCGCAGCTGTGGGAAAACTTGCACAACTCACTCATTTTTCATCCAAAATGGATGAATCAAAGCTCGTTGGAAATATAAGAGGCTGAAGTTCAATGCACATGTTTTATGTTTTCTCTCAATCAGACTCCTTAATGGTCAAAAATAGCGGTGAAGTTGAGACATGAAAGCTGGACAAATTGGGATAATTCGTCTAAGTCTTTCAAGAATATGAGCCTACATTTGAGGGGGAGCTTATGATGCTTTGAAGACACGAAGAACGGCACACGAAAGCTTCTAAAGAAACCAAGGGGGAGACTATATGATGATGCTTTCTTTATAAAACATTAGGGGGAGATTGTTAGATTAAATTAGCCCCCAATTTAATTGAATGTTTTTTAAAGAATTGTATTTTGGGCTTTTTAATTACTTGTATGGGCTTGAGCCTTTTTATTGTAAATGGGCCCTATTAATAGGTGCACATGGCTCATTTGGTCTTTTTAGGTTTTGGGAGAGAACACAGATTACACACACAGACTAGGTTTTCCATGAGAGTCGCTTAATGTTTAGTGTGGTGTTCTTTCCATAATATGCAGGTATTTCGGCAGTATCTGCTGTTGCAGGAACTCTTGGCACCAACACCATTGGAATGTGAGGTCCAATGTTCACAGATCTAAAAAGATCCCTGTCCATACCTTCTAGGAAATTTACCATCCTTATTTTCCATTGGGGATATTCATCTCTTAAAAGTGTAGGAGGTTTTGTTAATGACCCAACTGTATAAATGACACTTATGCTTGAGTTTGCCATTTGTAAAAAATGAAGATTTGAAGAACTGATGCTTTTTGTAATGAACTGAGATTTACTATCAAATCTAGAGCATATGATATTCTTTAATAAACTGGGTTTATATGAACATGCACAGATAATGAAAGTTTAGAATCAATGAGATTTAAATCTATCCGAGTATGCAGATATGATCTTTCTTTGTTTAGAAACAAAGGAAGCTCTGATACCAATTGTTAGATCCCAATACAGACAGACAATTGAAGATACTCCTTAGAAATGTAAAGATAAGATGAAAATTAAGAACATAATAATCAAGAACTTATCTCATATACGTTGATTCATTGATGGAGGGGAAAATGGAAAGAACACCACACTAAACATTAAGCGACTCTCATGGAAAACCTAGTCTGTGTGTGTAATCTGTGTTCTCTCCCAAAACCTAAAAAGACCAAATGAGCCATGTGCACCTATTAATAGGGCCCATTTACAATAAAAAGGCTCAAGCCCATACAAGTAATTAAAAAGCCCAAAATACAATTCTTTAAAAAACATTCAATTAAATTGGGGGCTAATTTAATCTAACATCCGGTAATAACGGGTTCTGAATTGTTTTGAATAGAAGCCATCTCTTCATCAAATGTAACATTTACGCTCTTGACTACGATCTTTGATTTCTTCAGATAAACTCTATATGCTGCTGATGTCTGAGAATATCCGATGAAAATGCCTTCTTCAGCTTTCAGACTGAACTTGTTCAAGTTCTCTTTATCGTTCATCACAAAACACCTGCATCCAAAAATATGGAAATGTTTAATGCTAGGTATTCGATTATTAATCAAAGCGTATGGCGTTTTACCAAACCAACAATGAATAATGGAGCGATTCTGAGTATAACATGCAGTTGACACAACTTCAGCCCATAGAAATAGAGGTAGATCTGACTGACTCAGCATAGTGTGAGCAACCTCCACTAGGGTTCTGTTTTGCCTTTCTACAACTCCATTCTGTTCTGGTGTTCTAGCAGCAGAAAATTGATGTGTTATCCCGACCGATTGGAGATAATCGTCAACAATTTTGTTTTTGAATTCTGTGCCATTGTCAGTTCTGAGCAGCTTGACTGTCTTCTGCAGATTCACTTGAGTGGTCCTTAAAAATGAGATGATGACATCGGGCATCTCATCTTTCGATCTTAGAAATTTGACCCAAGTGTATCTTGAATAATCGTCCACTATTACTAAAACATACTTCTTGCCGTTAATGCTTTGAGTTCGCATTGGACCGCAGAGATATATATGCAACAATTCCAATGTAGAACTTGTACTCGGTTCAAGCTTAGGCTTATGAGCAACCCTTTTCATCTTACCCTTCTTACATGCATCACACATATATTCTTTAACATATTTGAGCTAAGGAAGTCCTTTCACCAAGTTATTAGTGACCATCTTATTGATGTACCGAAAGTTGAGATGAGATAGACGTCTATGACATAACCAACTTTGCTGGATAGAGGCTTTTGAAAGTAGACACACCTAATTATCAGTCTTGACTTTTGACAAATTAATCGTGTAGAGGTTTGACTTTCTCATCCCGACCAAGAGTTCTTTTCCGTCTTCAGTTCTAACGCAACACCTCTTGGCCTTGAAATTTACCTCTAAGTCCATGTCGCAAAACTGACCAATGCTGAATAGGTTGTTCCCTAATCCTTCAACGTAGCTCACCTTCTTGATCCTTACGTTTTCTTGTATAACATCACCGTATCCCAAAATCGGTGAAAACTGGTCATTTCCAAACCTTACGTTTCCGCAAAACTTTTCTGTATAATTAGACAAAATATCTTTCTGCCCGGTCATATGCATGGAGCAACAAGAATCCAAGTACCACATATGACGGGTCTGCACATGAGAAATCAGGAAACAATTGGTTTAGGTACCCATTTATAGATGGGTTCTACAATGTCAGCACATGATTTTAGCATCCATATGAATTTGGACCCTTTTATCTTTTGAAAACCTTTTGAAGCATATGAATTATAAGAATATACATGATATGAACCAAACCAATCATCAGAATATTGTCGAGATACAAAATCATTCCGACGATATTTAGAAGACTTTTTAGTAGACGAAGATAATTGGAGTAATTGCATTATTGAATATATCTTGTAAGAAGTTACAAGTTTTTGTTTATGAAAAGCAACTTTACCAACTACATAAGTTTTACTATCAGTCATTCTATTACAAGAAGAATCAGAACATGATTTTGCAGGCTCGTCAATTTTCTTCTTTGGTCTCCACTCTGATTTTACTTCAGTCTTTTTCCTTATCACATTTGAAACATATGAATTTTGAGTGTTAGAACTGTGAGATTTAAAAGATTGCTTATTCTTTGATTTACCAGTGGTAGTCCGTTTCTGTGAATGCCTAGTTTTCTTCTTCTTACCTTTGACATCCTTGGTACTCACAGAAACTAATTTATCAACTTTCGTTGATGATTCACCTTTCTCGTACACACTGGGTAAACCATTAGAGTTAATGATGAATTGAGAATGATTTGGAAGTTTTGCATTAAAGTCAAATTGATCAATACAATCATCAAAACAACCATTAGAGTTTAGGAAATCAAACTCTTCATCAAACAGACCAGTTATATCATTTGATTTTGAAGATTTTGAAGTCATTGAAAAATCAGTGTTCATGAAAACAGTTGAAAACATCATTTGTTCTAACTCAGTCAAAACTCTTTCTTCTACTAGAGTATTCTCGAGTTCAAAAATTTTACTTTCTAAAATGAGAGGAGGAACATAAATCTTGCCTTCAACTGGCTTTGCCTCCAATTCCTCTGTAGAGTAGCTTTGAAAATTATTAGAAATAAATTTTGATTGCGTAGAACTGTAACTAGAATTCAACCTCTCATATCGAAATGGAAGTTGCATTTTAGTTTTGTTTTTCCGTTTCTCTTTTTCCTTAGCTTCATCCTCTTCTGATAGGTTAGTCCATTTAACTTTGAGTTCAGGGTATTGAGGTGTGTTAGATCACAGATTTATTGGATTCAAGATCATCAAGATTGAAGATGAAAGATTCAAGAAGTCAATGCTACAAAGTCAAACTCTCAATATTAGTCTAGGTTATTTGTAATAAATAGTCAAAGTTAATTTCCTTGTATTTTGTATTTTGTCTTTTTCCCAAATTAGGTATATGAGGTTTCTAGGCTCTAAGGTTGAGAGTGTGTGTAGTGTGCCAAATTAGAACATCAACCGCCACTTTCTATTCTAGAGAGAGAGAGAGCTTAGAGAGAGAAAATCCATTGAAGAGAGTTTTTGTAATCATTTGTTTGAGAAATCAAATCAGGTTTGCTAATCTCTTGTTTGTGATTATATGTTTATGCGATAAGAAACTGAATTTACAGGGACAATCAATTGGTATCAGAGCTATATCCAGATTGAAATCAAAAGAAAACTTGGCCGAACACTGTTCCATCATTGTCCAGATCGATTTTTTGAGTTTTAGTGCATATTTTGAATAGTAATCGATCAGGTTGAGGTCGAAATCAGTTTTAGATTGAGTTTGTATTGTTTTGTTCGAGTATTGCACTGTAATCGATTCTCTATTTGATGATTTTGGTGTTTTGGTTTTCACGAGTCCAGTGCACTGTTTCATTAATCGATCCTCACTTAGAAGGTTTGTTTTTCAAATTAGTTGATTGTAATCAGTTCTAGATGTGTTTGTAGTCTTATTGTCAAAGTTTAGGATTGCAAATCGAAGGCTAGATAGGTTTTTGGGTGATTCTGAGCCGACTTTCGAAGTAAAGGTGAAGAACATATTTTGCGCCAGTTCGTAGATCTTTGCGCCAGATTCAAGTGCTTCAAAGTGATCAGCGCAAAGTGTATTTTGCGCCATTGCCCTTAGCGAGAATTACAAGTTTGCGCCACCTTCACTTCACGCAAATTATTTCTTCACGCTACCTATTTCTCACGCAAAACCTACTTGCGCCAGCTTCTCTGCTTCCAGACTTAGCGAATTTCAGGATTTCGCGCCAACATCTCTTTGCGCGAGTTGACTTTTACGCCATCTCCTTTTAGCGCAAATCGTCTTTTGCGCCAGCTTCAATCAGCGCAATTTTGCGCAACTTCCTCTAGCGCGTTTCAGAACTTCTCGCCAACCTTTCTTAGCGCAAAGTTTCTTTTGCACCACAGCCCTTGGCGCATTTCTGTCCTTAGTGCATTCTGTGTTTTGTGCCAGTTTTTCTTATCTTCAGTATTAATCTGCATTCATTTGATTTTATCTGGACTATCGATCAATTTCAAGTTTCTTATTGCATCTTTTTCAAATCAGGATGACATCAAGAAAAGCTCTCACCATTGGAACTGATGTGAAGCCACCAGTACTCTTCAAGGGGGAGTACGAGCAATGGAAAGACCGATTCTTGGATTTCATCGATTGAAATGACTTGGGAGATTACATCAGAATATCCTTAAAGGAAGGAATCATGACACCTCCGACGAAGACACTTACTGTAGTTGGAGAGAATGGTGAAGAAGAATAGAGAGAGTATCCTTTACTGGTTGGGGAATACTCAGATGAGCAGAAAAGAAGACATAAGGGTGACAGACTGGAAAAATCGTTCATTCTCCAAGGCATACCGAATGAGATTTATGTCAAAATTGATAGCTACAACGCTACTGGAAAGCAGATGTGGGATCAATTGGAGAAGATGATGCTCGGATCAAAGGTCGACAACCAACTTAAAATATCCAACTGCCTCAATAATTATGAGGAATTTAAAGCCAAAGATGGAGAATCTCTGGAAGCGACTTATGACAGATTCGTGACTTTACTTAATGAACTGAGCAAAAACAAAGTAAAGAAGTCACAAATTGAGCTTAATATGAAGTTCCTCATTATTCTTCAACCAGAATGGAAGAGGTTCACTAGATAGATGAAGCAGATGAAAGACCTGAACGGAATTCCACTCCATGAAGTATATGAAACCTTAAGGCAGAATGAGGAGGAGGTAGATGAGATCAAGGCTGAAAAGAAAAAGGCTGAGAAGACAGTTGCTGATCCGGTAGCACTCGTTGTGAAGAAGAAAAAGAAGAAGATGATAGTTTCTGAATCAGAAGAGGATGAAAGAGAGATTAGCTCTGACTCTGACGACTGTGATAACCTGAAGCAAGCTATGCTTATGTTAACCAAGGATTTTCAAAAGAAGTTCTACAAAAAGCCTAGCTCTAACAGTCAGAGGTATTCATCTGGTTCAAAACTACGATCACAAGGAGAGAATTGAAGGGAAGAGATTGGAAGAGAAGAAGCCAGAGGAAAGAAAGTACAGAGCTGAAGAGACTAAACAGCCAGAACCTCCAAAGTGCTACAACTATGGCAAACTCGGACATTTTGCTAAGGATTACAGAAAACCCAAAGTCCGAAACTCCGATTACTACAAGAAAAAGATGCTTCTAGCCAAACAACAGGAGGCTGGAAAAGTATTGATGGCAGAGGATGAATTTTGGCTTGATCATTCTGAAGATGATGAAGAAGAGAAGGAAGAGACAACACACTTGTGCTTGATGGGTCAGATGAAGACAGAAACCGATGCTGATTCTGATGAAGAGGATAACGAAGAGGTATGTAATATGACTGAATCAGACTTTTTGAATCAAATGCATGCTATGATGACTAAACTCCAAGAATTAGAGTCTAAACTTAAGCGTGAAAGAGGTGTTATTAATGATAAAAATCAATCTATATAGAAACTTAGCAATGATATTGCCGAGAAAAATGTATTGATTCAAGCGTTGCATAAAAAAACATTGACACCAGTGCAAAAGAGAAAGGATTAGGACACAACCTTTTTAGTATTGGGCAGTTCTGTGACAAAGACGTAGAGGTAAATTTCAAGGCCAAGAGATGTTCGGTACGCACTGAGGACGAGAAAGAACTCTTGGTCGGCACTCGCAAGTCAAACCTCTACACCATCAACCTGTCAAAGATCCAGACTGACAATCAGGTGTGTCTACTCTCAAAAGCCTCAATGCAACAAAGCTGGCTATGGCATCGACGACTCTCTCACCTCAATTTTCGGTACATCAACAAACTGGTTAGTGGAAAGCTAGTGAAAGGACTTCCTGAGCTCAAGTACGTAAAAGAACACTTGTGTGCAGCGTGTGAAAAAGGGAAGATGAAGAGAACTTCACACAAACCGAAGCCTGAACCGAGTACCAGCTCTCATTTAGAGTTGTTGCATATGGATCTCTATGGTCCTATGCGAACGCAAAGCTTAGGCGGAAAGAAATATGTGTTAGTTATTGTGGACGATTATTCGCGATACACGTGGGTCAAACTTCTACGGTCAAAAGATGAGACACCCGAAGTTCTCATTACATTTCTAAAGACGATCCAGGTGAATCTGCAGAAACCAGTCAAGCTTCTCCGAACTGACAACGGCATAGAGTTTAAGAATAAAATAGTTGAAGAATATCTCAAATCGGTTGGGATATCACATCAATACTCTGTTGCACGTACACCTGAACACAATGGAGTAGTCGAAAGGCGAAACCGTACGCTAGTCGAGGCCACTCGTACTATGCTCAGTCAATCTGACTTACCTCTATTTCTGTGGGCAGAAGCTGTGTCGACTGCGTGTTACGCTCAAAATCGGTCTATGATACACCGCAGATTTGAAAAGACTCCGTATGCATTGATCAACAACCGAACACCAACCATTAAATATTTTCATGTTTTTGGTTGTAAGTGTTTTGTGCTAAATGATAGAGAGAGTCTGAATAAGTTCAGTGCTAAGGCGGAAGAGGGCATCTTTATCGGCTATTCGTCTACATCTGATGCATATCGAGTGTACTTGAAGAAGTCAAAGACTGTGGTCGAGAGTGTAAATGTTACATTTGATGAAGAGATGGCTTCTGAAAACGTCAGTTCAGAAGCCGTGATAACAGGAGTACTAGCTTTTGGGAAAATCAGTATAGAACCTGTATCTCAAGAGAACAAATCAGATGGAGCATCAACATCTACTAATCACTTATCTGATTTAGATTTACTATTTGAACTATTTAATGATGAATTTCTTGGATCTAAAGTAACTAAATCTGTTGTGGTTGAAAGGATGGAAGACTCGATGACTACTCATCCAACCATTTCAGATATCTCAACTGAATCCAACTCCCCGATTCAGGAAGAAGTTCAAGTTCAAATACCTACTCCGACAGTTGAAGTTGTGACCAACAATGAAGAGACAGAAGTAGCTGATTCAGTAGGGTGTACTATAAGGACTGATCAACAGACTGACCTAGCTGAACCCACTGAAACTTCTGCACCTTCTACTTCAACTGCACCCCCCATTCCTACTGAACAATCTGAAGAAGATACCAGTGGATTCAGAGATGATAATCATGATCAATCTGTATCTACTCCACTCCCTCATGAACACAAGTGGACCAAAGAGCACCCGGTATCTCAAGTCATTGGAGATCTGTCAAAACCGGTGCAAACTAGGTCTGCAACATTAAATCAATGTATGCATGACTCCTTTCTGAGCAAGATTGAACCTACTCGCGTATCTGAGGCTTTTGCTGATTCAGATTGGGTAACTGCAATGCAAGAAGAGCTGAATCAATTCGAAGAACTTAAAGTCTGGAGACTCGTACCCAAACCTGAAGGTAAAACCATCATTGGTACGAAATGGGTGTTCAAAAACAAAAATGATGAAGATGGTACTATTATCTGAAATAAAGCAAGACTTGTAGCCAAGGGATATAGGCAAGAGGAAGGATCAGACTACGACGAGACTTATGCTCCAGTGGCGCGTATAGAAGGAATTCACATGTTTCTTGCGTACGCTGCCCACAAGAACTTCACCGTCTATCAAATGGACGTGAAGACAACTTTTCTGAATGGCATACTCAAGGAGGAAGTCTACGTCTCGAAGCCAGAAGGATTTTTCAATCAAGAGAAACCAAATCATGTATACATTCTCGACAAAGCACTTTATGGTCTGAAACAAGCTCCTCGCGCCTGGTATGATGTTTTATCTCAGTTCTTGGTCAAGTCCGGTTTTACAAAAGGTACGGTCGATACCACTTTATTCATTAAAAAGGAAAAAGCCGATATCATTCTTATTCAAATATATGTGGACGATATTATTTTTGGCTTTACAAATCCTAAATACTGTAAGAATTTTCAAACCTCATGGTGTCACGTTTTCATATGAGTATAATGGGAGAGTTGACTTTCTTTCTCGAATTACAAGTCAAACAATTTTCAACTGGGATTTTCATCAATCAATCTAAATACAATTTTGATATTCTTCGGAGATTCAAAATGGAAAACTGTAAACCGATTGGTACCCCGATGGCACCTGGTACTAAGAATGGCACTGATCCTTCGGGAAAAGCTGTTGATGCTAGGACCTATAAGGGATGATAGGTTCTTTGATGTATCTTACTTCAAGTTGGCTGGATATAATATTTTTTACATGCTTATGTGCTAGATATCAGGATAATCCTAAAGAATCCCATATATCTGCAGTCAAACGTATTTTTAGGTATCTGAAGGGGACTGCAGATCTTGGTCTGTGGTATCCTAAAGATACTAGCTTTGAACTAACAACATATTCAGACGCAGATCATGCTGGTTGCATGCTATACAGGAAGAGCACGTCGGGTTATATACATTTTCTAGGTGATAAACTCGTCAGTTGGGCATCGAAGAAGCAATTATGTGTCTCCACTTCAACGGCCGAAGCAGAATATGTAGTTGCTGCTAGCTGCTGTTCTCAGGTCTTGTGGATGAGAACGCAACTACGAGACTATGGTTATTACTACAATAAAATCCCGATCTATTGTGACTCAAAATCACTATCGCGATATCCGCTAATCCTGTTCAGCATACGAAAACCAAACACATTGATGTCAGGTATCATTTTATAAAAGATAATGTCGAAAAAGGAACAATTGAACTTTACTTTGTAAAAACTGATTATTAGCTTGCAGATTTGCTTACCAAACCCTTAGACGAAAAGAGATTCAATTTTCTTGTCTCTAGGCTTGGTATGCTAAATCCTAAGACATAATCAGTGGTTACCTATTAAAGTTTTCTTATTGTAAATTTTTCATCATTTCTTTATCATTATTTCTGAAAGATATCTGCACTTTAATAGTCTGTTCATGATCTCAGGGGGAGTGTGAGAAGTACTTCATAGATGATCAATGTTATTTTGAGGGGGAGCATATATAATTTCAACATTTACTTATCTGTCAAATTTTTGTGATGCATGATTTTAGGGGGAGCGTTACAAGTCAAAGGAGTATGGCTATGACTTCTGATTACTTGAAATCAGAACTCGTACTTTAATTGTTTTACTGCTTTATGTCATTTTAATTTCTGTGAATAAAGTTGCTTTGACTATGACCTTAAGACTTTTGCAGTTTGAGAGATGCTTACAAGATCATATCTTTATGACTTTAAGCTTGACTTCATGAGATGTAAGACTACACGCAAAAGGTATAATTCTTTATCTTCATCTCATATATGGTTGAAAGAAGGAAAACTTTCAATCATAAGAAAACATGTTCTTAAATGTTCAAACCACTTCCCGATTCTTAAACAGCTTTCATGAATTGGAAGTGTGATTTTAAATGTTTTCACGATCTATTTTGTGCTTCAATGATTAACAAACCGTGTGTTTCTAAAGATATATACTTGCGTATTATCTTGTCTATATACTTTCAAGTATTCACACACACCGGTTTAATTCTTTTGTTGAATAAGTTATCACCATGTCTCATATTGACCAATTTTTCGATGGTGATATACCCCGCTTGTATTTCAAAGAATTTTTTAGCGTCATTTCATTTCGAAACGTCATTTCAAGAATGTCTATATTTTTGTTTCGTATAGACAATATCCATTATTCTTGACCATAAATCTTGATTGCCATATCATTTCTGATCATTTTCATACAATGTCAGATTTTCAAACAAGTCTCTTGCATTCTTGTTCATTCATTCAATTTATTTGTTTGAAAGTACTTCAATGATTCAAATGCTCAAATCTGCATGATCATATTCTGAGCATACATACATCTGACTTGTATTTGAACTTTAACTGATAAAGTTAAATCATCTTGAGCAACATATGCTTTTTTAGGACAATACGGGATCTTTGTGCTAGGACTTAATTGAAACTTCTATGGATTCACGTTAACTAGTGTTTCCTACCCAAGAAGTTAATCCTTAGTGATTGAGTGTGAGAAGTCGAAAAGAAATGAGTGTGGGTTATGTGTTGAGGTAAAATGGAAAAGAGAGTTTGGTTAGATGTGAGCTTAATGATTAAAATAAAGAGGGTGTGAGATCAGAGTAAAAGAATATCAAACTCTGCACTAACTACTTTCTGAGTCGGGTAGCCATAATTACTAATGTTTCACATTTCTTTGGTGAACATTATTGAAACAGGCAACTAGCCCATGCCAACTCTTGATTATAACCCCACCAGCCACTCATTTTCTTCTTAACAAGAAAATGTTTCATTTTTTCAAAGGGGAAGCAGCACATTTACTATCTGATTTTCATTTGGAAAATCTGGATATTGAAAAGAAGGCAGTCTGCCCCACCTTCGCACTTCAATCATGCACATTGAGTCTGTGTTTATCTACTGTTGTCTCAGTGGTTTACACAATATTGAGCCTTTATAAGCAATCATCCGTGCTTAATTCTTTCTATCACTTGCACGAACACACAAGGAATTCGTTTTCTTGTCATAACGTTCATAGAAATTGCCTGGGGGAGTGAACATCATCAAAGCTCCTTTACAATGTGTATTCGTTGCACACAGTGACTTCATGTTACTGACAGGCATTTTTTAACTGATTCATTTGTTTATTCAGGGGTTACATTCCTAATTTGTCTGGATTTGCAAAGGTCTAGATGAATATCTTAGCAGGTTGACTATGAATCAGTGGCTCATTATCAAAGATCAGTGGTCAGAAAGAATTTCAATGACATTTCTTGGAAGAAAGTTTTGATGATGTCGATGCTCTATTCATCAAAAAGGGGGAGAACCTAAAGTTTGAAGAAATGTCCATTACAAGTTTTGTTTCAAGAGACATTGGAGAAGCGTTAACCAAGAAATGAGGGAGAACACAAGTTTAGAGAAAGTATTTTGAAGATACTTTGCTAAAGCATTCTGAGCTGAAACTGGAGATAACTTCTTTCCATCATCTAAAAGAGATTCCATTTTCGTATTTTGGGGAGATTGTTATATTTTGAAGACAAAGTGGGAGATTGCATCTTCTGAGCTTAAAGAGAAGATTGATTTGCTGAATCTTTTTAGTAATGATCTTGATCCAAAGGGGGAGATTGTTAGATCACAGATTTATTGGATTCAAGATCATCAAGATTGAAGATGAAAGATTCAAGAAGTCAATGCTACAAAGTCAAACTCTCAACATTAGTCTATGTTATTTGTAATAAATAGTCAAAGTTAATTTCCTTGTATTTTGTATTTTGTCTTTTTCCCTAATTAGGTATATGAGGTTTCTAGGCTCTAGGGTTGAGAGTGTGTGTAGTGTGCCAAATTAGAACATCAGCCGCCACTTTCTATTCTAGAGAGAGAGAGAGCTTAGTTTTTGTTCAAGATTTGATTGAACTGAAAGACTTTGAAGATTATTTGCTGAAGCAAGTCATGCTAAATCTGAAGATAATTTCTTTCTGAAGTTTGAAAGAGTATTGTGATAGTTCTGAAGAGATTATTGAAGTTTGTTTCTACCATCTTTAGGAGAGAATTTTTCTGAGATTATCAAAGAGGAATTTCATAGTGTTAAGGGGGAGATTGTAAATCATGTTTGTATCAAAGGGGAGATTACAAGAGAAGATAAACGTTGAATACAAAGGGGGTGATCAAAGATAATGTTGAAATTGAAAGTTACAAACAAAACACAAACATCTCCTATTTATACCCCAATCACCCATGTTATACATTTTAGCCCAACCCATTATGCTAATGACAAAGCCTATTGCACTAAGGATGACTTTACAAAACTTTCTAAATACAGTACATTAACACTCTCCCCCTAAAGTTTTGTAAATGAATCATCTCTTATCAGCTTCAGCTCTTCTCCCCCTTGATTTCTTTGGAAAACTTTAGCGTTGCTTAAACTTCAAACAGCTCCGCTCCCCCTTGAAAGTAGCTCTTATTATTGGAGTATCAACTAAAATATCAGATCTGATGTAGACAGTAACCTCGACTGAGTGCATATAAAGACAACTTTTAACTTTAGTAAACCCAACACATTCCTTAACGCTTGTGAAGAATGATATGTGTGGATTATGACATGACATCCAAAATGCATCTTCAGTATATAACATCAAATCTGTCTTTGACCGCGAGTTGAATAGGAATTCAGCTTAAGAACTTAATCTGGTATGCTTGTCGGAGGATGCAACTTGTAGCAAACACTACTGGGTAGGGTAAAAGATTTATCTGAGGAAAAATTTGATGGTTAAATCTCACAAGGAAACTTGTCGCAAAAATGGGTGTGAACAGTAACTTGTCGCAAAAACTCAGAAATCGCAGAACAAGTAAACTCGCAGAACAATAAACTCGCAAAGAACTATTCACGTTCTTTCGCGCTAAATATGATGTGCGTGTTCTTGAAACTCGCAGGCCTTGACATGCGCGTTTTATGACTAAGAAAAAATTTGACACTATTAAAACTCGCTAAGCATGGAACCCGCAGACTGAAGGAAGTTAATCGCCCAAACTCGCAAGCTTCGTCTTGCGCGTTTCCCAAAATCGCACGCTTCTTCTTGCGCGTTTACTCAAACTCGCATGCTTCATCTTGTGCGTTTTAGGACTTTGAGGAATTTGACAATATCAAAACTCGCAGACTACATTTGCGCGTTTCTCTCTATCCTTGCACGTTCTTCAGCTTGCGCGTTCTTCAGCTTGCGCGTTCTTCAGATGAATCTTGCACGTTCTTCGATGAACTTGCGCGTTTCACAGATCTAACGTGAAGTCGAGTCTGAAAACTGAAAATCACCAAATCTTTTGCATTTCTTCGAATTTTGAGATGAAACATTGAGAGCATGTTCGAAAAACACTTCTGAACAACTTTGTAGTTGATAATCTTGTCTAAAAACATCTAGATACTAGAATTCGATCACAACACATAAAAAAATTTCGAACAAAAAAAATCTCAAAATCGAACAATTCTTCTAAACTAATTGAAATTACACAATGTGATTGATTACAACTAATTCGACTCTAATCACATAATCAATCTATCATCAAATCTTGATCAATTAAGCTCCAAAAAGAAGAATTTGAAATCACCAGTTACTGTTCATGCGACCAAATCACTATTCCATCGAAAAATTGCGAATTCGATCGTTTCGATGAATAATTTCTTCGATTAGACTCTGATACCACATGTTAGGTCATGAATTCACAATTAATCAATGTATAAAAGATTGAACAAAAGGTAGATTGGGAAGGAAATGATTGTATTATTCACAATCTAGAGAGAGAAAGAGTTTCTCTCACTAGAAACACTAAGAATGTTTATAGGCTACATTATGAAATTGAAAGTTACAAACAAAACACAAACATCTCCTATTTATACCCCAATTACCCATGTTACACATTTTAGCCCAACCCATTATGCTAATGACAAAGCCTATTGCACTAAGGATGACTTTACAAAATTTTCTAAATACAGTACATTAACACTTAGAGAGAGAAAATCCATTCAAGAGAGTGTTTTGTAATCATTTGTTTGAGAAATCAAATCAGGTTTGCTAATCTCTTGTTTGTGATTATATGTTTATGCGATAAGAAACTGAATTTACAGGGACAATCAAGGTGCCAATTTAAGAAATCCAAAATCATACAAAGCAAGCATTTTGGAAATACCCTTTTTCAAATAGTGTGGGTTCTCATAAACAAGACCCCAACACTCACTACTCTCTTTTGGTTTGTTAAGGTGAATGGTTTGTTCAGTTTGACCCAAAGTATAAAGTTTTTCTTCCAAAACATTCAGTTTCTCAACCAAAGATTTATTTTCTTTCTTAAAAGATAAACACTTTTTCGCAACCTCTTTGATCTCAAGTTCACACATTTTAAACTTAGAAGTAGTTTCAGATAGTTCATTATGAATTACAGTCTTTTCTCTTGCACAGGTATCAATGTTTTTGTGTAAAGCCTCAATCAATACGTTCTTCTCAGCAATATCATTGTTGAGCTTCAATATTGATTGGTTTTTCTCTTTAATGATACCTTTCTCGCGTTTAAGCTTAGATTGCAAATCCTAAAGTTCAATCATCATGGATTGCATTTGATTTAGAAAATCATATTCGGACATATCACATACCTCTTTGTTAGAGCATAAATCTGTTGGATACAAGATCAAGAATACTGAAGGTCAAAGTTGAGAAAGTCAAAGCTGCTAAAGTCAAATCTCATTAAAAGTCAAAGTCTATTTGTAATAAGTCAATGTATTTTGTATTTTAGGTTTTAGTATAAATAGTTTTTGTCTTTGTAATTTGTAAGTACGAACTTAATCAGTGAATATTCAGTTGCATCTAGAGAGAGAAAGTTAGAGAGAGAAAGAGAGGTCATTAGAGAGAGTTCTAGAGAGAGAGATATTGTAATCTTGAAATTGAGAAGTTAATCAAACAGGTATTTGATTCTTATTCTTGTTTGTTTGATTAATCTTTTATTAGAAACTAGAATCTGGAACAATCAATTGGTATCAGAGCAGATCCAAATAGAAAAATCAAGAAATTCAAGAAAGTTCGTTTTTACTGTTCATCGTGTCCAGATTTGATTCTGAGTTTGAGTGAGTTTTTTAGAGTTGTAATTGATTAGGTTATGTTAGGAATGTGAAATCGATCGTGTTTTGTATAGATAGATTTGAGTCTTGCACTGTAAACAATTCGATTTTTCGAATTTTGTGGTTTTGAGTTTACACGAGTTCTTGACACTGTTCTTATTCAAAATTGTAATTTTTGTGTTTTTTGATCGAAAAATTAGTGTTAGTTTTGTGTTCGAGTTGTTTAGAAGGTCAAATTGTCGAAGTTTCAAGTTGGAATTCTAGGCAGAAATAAGTTTTTAGTGAATTTGGATGTTTTTAGAGGTATGCGGGTTGTTCTTGAGTAATGCGGGTCTATCATCGGATTGTGCGGGTCACTCATCAACATTCATACAAGTTTTTCAGAGGAATGCGGGTCATTCAAAGTCCGAAGTTGAAATGCGTTTGCTTAGTGACACGCATAACAAAAAGTTACGACTCCTTGTAACACGCATAGTAGAGACTTGATATTCCTTTGTGACACGCAAAGTAAAGGAATGCGGTTCCTACCTGACACGCATAATTGTGAAATGCGTTTCCAGTATGACACGCATAATTGTGAAATGCGTTTCCTGTGTAATACGCATAATTGTGAAATGTGTTTCCAATGTAACACGCATAGTTGAGGAATGCGCTTCAAGTATGACACGCATAGTATAAAAGACTTGGAATATTTTTTTTTTTTGAATTTTTCGAAATTGAAATATGCCCTTTAATAGTGAATTTTTTTTCTCTAGGGGCGCTGCCCCTTGACCCCACCCGCTAACCGGTTAGCGGGACCCCCATGCTAAGTCTTCCTAGGGGGACATAGTTCTTTTTGTGATTAAAATTTCTGATTTTATATTTCAAGTTTTCTGTATTTTCTTGATTGTTTCATTTGGACTAACGATGAGTTCTAGTATGTTATTGATATATTTCTCAAACAGGTTAAACAAGATGACTTCCAAAGATGCACTTTCAATTGGAAGTGATGTGAAATCTCCAGTTTTATTCAAAGGTGAATATGAGCAATGGAAAGACAGATTCCTGGATTTCATAGATCGGCATTCAAATGGAGAGAATATTCTACTGTCTATCACCAAAGGTCCAATGGTTCCAATAACAATTCAAGTACCTGATGTTGACTCTTCTGATAGTGAAGATGGAACTGAGGAAAGAGAGCAAAATATGAAAACAGTGACAGTGGATATTTCTCAGTATTCTGAAGAGCAGAAAAGCCGATACAAAGCAGATAAACAAGCGAGATCACTACTTCTTCAAAGCATCCCAAATGAGATCTACATCAAGATTGACAGTTATAAAGCCAATGCTAAGAAGATGTGGGATCAGTTGCAAAAGATGATGATGGGATCAAAGGTCGGAAACCAGATGAAAGTGGCAAACTGCATAAATAGTTATGAAGAGTTCAAAGCAAAGGAGAATGAGAGTCTGGAAGATACCTATGAGAGGTTTGTGTTGCTTCTAAATGAGTTGACAAAGAACAAAGTCAAAAAGAAGCAGTTGGAAAACAATGTTAAATTTCTGAGCATCTTACGTCCGGAATGGAAAAAGCATACAAGAAGAATGAAGCAGATGAAGGATTTGAATGAAATTCCATTACATGAGGTATTTGAGACCTTAAGGCAGAATGAAGAAGAGGTTGAAGAGAAAAGAGCTGAGAAGAAGAAGGCAGAAAAAGTTCCTGATCCGATTGCTTTAGTAGCTGGAGAAAAGAAGAAAGAAAAGAAAGAGAAGAAAAAGAAGAAAGTTCTTACATCTTCTGAGTCAGATTCTGTTTCAGATAGTGATGATGGTGAAAGTCTGAAACAAGCTATGTTGTTTCTGACCCGTGCCTTTCAGAAGAAATTCTACAAGAAGCCGGGATCAAATTCTCAAAGAAGAAGTTCAAAGAACCATGAGCACCGAGTGAGAGTGGAAGGAAAGAGACATGAAGAGGATAGATATGTTGAGAAGCAACCAGTTGAGAAGAAGAAATTTATGAATGATTACACAGCAGCTGAAAAGCCAGCAACTGAATCAATCAAGTGCTACAATTGCGGCAAGATGGGTCATTTTGCAAAAGATTGTCGAAAGCCGAAAGTTCACAACTCTCAGTACTATCAGAACAAGTTGCTTTTGGCAAGACAACAAGAAGCGGGTGTCGCTCTAATGGCTGAAGATGAGTTTTGGCTGGATTACTCAGAAGGAGAAGAGGATGACAAGAAAGAAGAAACAACTCCTATTTGTCTCATGGGCAAAGAAGTTAAGGATGACGATTCAGATGATGAGGCAGTTAATGAGGTATTAAACTTATCTGAAAAAGATTTTATTACCAAAATGGAAACCATGGTGGTTGAGCTACAAAATTTACAAAATAATCTGAAAAAGGAAAAAGAAAGAGTTGTTAAGAAGAACAAGAAGATCTTTGAGCTTAATACGTCTGTTATTTCAAACAAAGATCTGATTGATTCTTTACGCAAATCTGATTTTGATTCTAAATCTAAAGTAGATTGTTTTGAAAAGAAGATTTCTGAGTTTGAAGGTAAAGTGTCTAAATATGAGTTTGAGAAAAATGAATCTGCACTAACTGTTTATAAACTGCAGGTTGAAAACAAGAATTTGAATAAGAAGGTAAATGGTCTGGAAGCAAAACTTTATGCAAGAGGTCAAACAGATCAAACCATTTTTCTCAATGCACCTAATGAAGAGGCTGATGTTAAAGAGAAATGGGGACTTGGTTTTGAAAACCCCCATTATCTTAAGAAATCCATCAGAAAACAGCCGACACTTTATAACTATGATTTTCTTACTTGTGCTGGTAAACATACTCATTTAAAACCCAAATTTGTTACCAAATTGCCAGACGAAGTTGAGGCCATAGAAACTGAAAACAGAAAGAATAAAAAGAAAATGCAACTACCGTTTAACTATGAAAAGTTAAATGATAGTAATCTTTCCAAAACACCAAAAGTTATTTCAACTGACTATTTTGTTAGTTATTCCGCTTCTGAGATGAAGGCAAAACCTGCGATTATAAAGGTTTATGTTCCTACATCTATTCTTGAAAGCAAAATAGTCGAGCTTGAAAATGTTTTATCTGATGAAAAACATTTGGTTGATATAGAACAAAGTGTATTTTCTACAGTTTTAAAGAACACTGTTTTTCATATTAACTCAACAAAGTATTCTACAGTTTCAATGGCATCTCAAACTTTTTCTGACAATTCTGATGACTTATTTGAGTCTGCAAATGATTCTTTTAATTCTGATGATGGGAGCATGGAAGAATCTGATATGTTTGACATTCATTCTAAACTTCCTGATCATTCTACTTGTCTTGAAAATGACAAAGTGTTACCAAGTGGTGTAAATACTGTTGAATCATCAACTAAGGTTGGTAAATCAGTTTCTGTAACTGCTGATTACTATGCCCATGGTAAGAAACATAAGAAACAGTGATTACAGAAACAGAAAAACACTGGTACACAAAATAAAACTCAATCTTTGAAATCTGCTTTTCCTAATTCATCTATCTCTTATGTTTCAGATTTAAGGAAGAAAAAGTTGAAAGCTCAATCTGAATGGAGACCAAAAAGGAGGGATGATGAGATAGTAGAATCAGTTTCTGATAATAATTGTAATAGAACAGTTAGTAGTGATACTGATGTGATTGATCAAATTGCTTTTAATCAAAACCTTGTAACTTCTTACAAGAGATATTCAATACAGAAATTGATTCAATTGTCTCCTATTACTACTACATCTTATTCTTATCAGAGAAATGATTTTGCTTATTCTCATAATTCTTCTGATTGGTATGAATCTTATCATGTATTTTCTTCAAGATCAAATGTTTGTAAAAGTTTTCAAAAGAACAGAGGGTCCAATTTTAAGTGGATACCAAAATCTTGTACTAAACTGTTAGGGCCTGTTTTCAAATGGGTACCTAAATCAATTATTGCCTAATTTCTCTTGCAGACCCGGCATATGTGGTACTTGGACAGTGGATGTTCCAAGCATATGACTGGGCAAAAAGCTTTATTGTCTAACTATATAGAGAAATTCAGTGGCAATGTCAGATTTGGAAACGATCAGCTTTCACCTATTCTAGGATATGGTGACATCATTCAAGACAAGATAACGATCAGTAAGGTGAGTTATGTCGAAGGTTTGGGGCACAACTTATTCAGCATAGGTCAATTTTGCGATAAAGGGTTAGAGGTCAACTTCAAGTCTAAGAGTTGCTTAGTTCGTACTGAAGACGACACATAACTATTGGGTGGACATCGAAAGACAAACCTCTACACCATCAACTTGTCCAAAGTTCAGATTGACAATCAGGTATGCTTGATGACAAAAGCTTCACTACAGCAAAGTTGGCTCTGGCATAGACTTTTATCTCATTTGAACTTTCGTTATATCAACAAGCTGGTTCGTGGGAAATTGGTAAAGGGACTTCCTGAGCTGAAATACGAAAAAAAACACTTATGCGTAGCTTGTGAGAAGGGTAAGATGAAGAGAGCCGCTCATAAACCGAAGCCTGAACCAAGCACTAGTTCTCCATTAGAACTGATACACATGGATTTATGTGGTCCAATGAGAACTCAGAGTTTGGGTGGTAAGAAATACGTGTTGGTCATTGTGGACGATTACTCAAGATACACGTGGGTCAAATTTCTTTGATCAAAAGATGAGACACCTGAAGTTCTCATTTCATTCTTAAAGACGACCCAGGTGAAGTTGCAGCGACAAGTCAAGTTCCTTCGAACTGACAATGGCACAGAATTCAAAAACAAGATTGTTGATGAATATCTCGAATCAGTTGGGATTTCACATCAGTATTCTGCTGCTAGAACGCCTCAACAAAATGGAGTAGTAGAAAGACGTAATCGGATTCTAGTCGAGGCCGCTCGGACTATGCTTAGTCAATCGGATCTACCTCTATTCTTGTGGGCGGAAGCTGTGTCGACTGCATGCCATACACAAAATCGATCCATAATTTACCGTCGATTTAAAAAGACTCTATATGAGCTGATCAACAACAGAACACCTACCATCAAATACTTTCATATATTTGAGTGTAAATGTTTTGTGCTTAACGATAGAGAGAGTCTGAATAAATTCAGTGCTAAGGCGAATGAAGGCATCTTTATCGGTTATTCTTCAACTTCTGCTGCATATCGTGTTTATATAAAGAATTCAAAGACAGTTGTGGAGAGTATCAATGTTACATTTGATGAAGAAATGGCTTTTGATCAAATCAGTTCAGAACCCGTTATTACTGGTGTATTAGCTTTTGGGCAGATCAGTCCAGAACCTGTGTCTACAGCGACAAATTCGGATAACGCTTCTACATCTACTTCTCATTTAACTGATTTAGATTTGTTATTTGAATTCTTTTATGATGAGTTTCTTGGGTCTAATATACCTAAATCTGCTGTGACTGACAGGTCTGAAGATACAAGCTGTCATCATCCAGTCACTTCAGATATTATTACTGAACAAGCTTCCCCAGTTCAGACAGAAACTCATATTCCTATTGTTACTCCTACAGTTGAAGATGAACAAGCAAATGCTGAGCCAGAAGTAACTATTTCAGTAGGGTGTACTACATTGTCTACTCAACAGCCTGTTCCTGCTGTCCCAACTGATACTTCTGCAACTGATATTTCAACTGAAAACCCCCCTCCTGTAATTCAAACTGAAGATTCTACAAGTGGATTTCAAGATGATGATCATATTCAATCAGTATCTACTCCACTCCCACATGAGCATCGCTGGACCAAGGACCATCCATTACATCAAATAATTGGAGATTTTGACAAGCCTGTTCAGACAAGGTCAGCGACTCTTAATCAGTGTATGCATGACTCATTCCTCAGTAAGATTGAGCCAACTCGAGTATCTGAGGCTCTTGCTGATTCGGACTGGGTATCTGCAATGCAAGAAGAGATCAATCAATTTGAAACCCTAAATGTTTGGAGATTGGTTCCTAAACCAGAAGGCAAAACCGTGATCGGCACTAAGTGGGTATTCAAGAACAAAAAGGATGAAGATGGTGTCGTCATCAGAAACAAAGCTAGACTTGTTGCCAAAGGCTACCGGCAAGAGGAAGGCATCGATTATGACGAGACGTATGCTCCAGTAGCGCGCATAGAGGCAATCAGAATGTTTCTCGCCTACGCCGCTCATAAGAACTTCACAGTCTTTCAGATGGATGTTAAAACAGCCTTTCTGAACGGCATTCTTAAAGAAGAAATGTATGTGTCTCAACCTGAAGGGTTCGTCAATCAAGATAAGCCAGATCATGTATATATCTTGGACAAAGCCCTTTATGGATTAAAACAAGCCCCTCGAGCCTGGTATGATGTCTTATCCAAATTCTTGGTCAAGTCTGGTTTTTCTAAAGGTAAGATCGATACCACTTTATTCATAAAGAAGGAAAAAGATGATATTATACTTATCCAGATATATGTTGATGATATAATATTTGGTTCTACTAATCCAGAATATTGCAAAAACTTTTCTAACCTCATGGTGTCACGTTTTCAAATGAGTATGATGGGAGAGATGGATTTCTTTCTCGGATTACAAGTTAAACAGCTTTTTACGGGGATTTTTATAAATCAATCTAAGTATATTTTGGACATTTTACGGAAGTACAAAATGGAAAATTGTAAATCAATTGGAACCCCGATGGCACCTGGTACTAAGATTCACACTGATCCTTCGGGTAAAAGTGTAGATGTTAGAACTTACAGAGGTATGATAGGATCGTTGATGTATCTTACTTCGAGTAGACCAGATATTATGTTCTCAACATGTCTTTGTTCTAGATATCAAGCTGCTCCCAAAGAATCCCATTTGGCCGCTGTCAAACGGATCTTTAGATATCTGAAGGGGACTGCAGACCTTGGTCTGTGGTATCCTAAGGATACAGGGTTTCAACTGACTGCATATTCAGATGCAGATCATGCAGGTTGCATGTTGGACATAAAGAGTACTTCTGGTCACGTACAATTTCTTGGAGACAAGCTCGTTAGTTGGGCTTCAAAGAAACAGTTATGCGTCTCCACATCGACTGCTGAAGCAGAGTACATAGCTGCTGCCAGTTGCTGCTCTCAAGTCTTGTGGATGCGAACACAACTACGAGACTTTGGATTCAAATATGACAAAATTCCGATATACTGTGACTCGAAGAGCGCGATTTCCATATCTGCTAATCCGGTTCAACACACCAAAACCAAACACATTGATGTAAGGTATCATTTTATCAAAGATAGTGTTGAAAAAGGTACAATTGAACTTTATTTTGTAAAAACAGATTATCAACTTGCAGATTTATTTACCAAACCCTTAGATGAAAAGAGATTTAATTTTCTTGTCTCTAAGCTTGGTATGTTAAATCTTAAGACGTAATCGGTTGTTACTTACTAAAGTTACAAATTGTTATTTTTCGTCATTTTTCTTTATTCTTTATTTCTGAAAGATACCTGCACTTTAATTGTTTGCTCATGATCTCAGGGGGAGTATTAGAAGATTTTAGATGATCTACATTTATTTGAGGGGGAGTAAAACTAATTTCTGCATTTTGCTTAACTGACAAAATTTTTGCAATGCATGATTTTAGGGGGAGCTTATAAGTCAAAAGGAGTAAGACGACGATTTCTGATTGTTTCAGATCAGAACTCGTACTATCAAAGTTTTCTTGCTTTATGTCATTTACATTTGAATAAATTTTGTGAATAAATTTTTGACTAGACTTTGAGACTTGCAGAA
Source organism: Arctium minus (assembly GCA_954870635.1). Classification (NCBI taxonomy): domain Eukaryota; kingdom Viridiplantae; phylum Streptophyta; class Magnoliopsida; order Asterales; family Asteraceae; genus Arctium; species Arctium minus. The sequence goes on from OX941087.1 coordinate 61,237,787, forward strand.
TGAGAGAAGCTGCAACGATAATATCTTAATTACTACAACTGACTTTCTGAGATTTAAGATTGAGCGAAGAGGTAAATTTCTTATCTTAATCTCAAATATATCTGAAAGAAGGACAACTTTCAGATATAGAAAACATGTTCTTAAATGTTCAAACCACTTCCCGATTTTTTAAATAGATTTTATAATTTGGAAGTGTGATTTTAAATGTTTTCATTTTATTTTTGTGCTTAATCGATATACAAACCGTGTGTTTCCAAAGATAATTACTTGTGTATTGTCTTTTCTATATACTTTCAAGTATTCACACACACCGGTTTGAATTTTTGTTCAAAATGTTCTTACCATGTCTCTAAATTGAAACAATTTTTCTTCGATGGTAAGACACTCCGTTTGTATTCAAAGAATTTTGAGCGATATTTCATTTTGAAACGGTTTTTCAAGAATGTCTATATTTTGTTTCGTATAGACAAATATCTGTTATTCTTGACCATAAGTCTTAATTGATATATCATTCATTTCTGATCATTTTTCATACAATGTCAGATTTTCAAACAAGTCTTTTGCATTCATATTCATTCATTCAATATACTTATTTGAAAATACTTCAATGTTTAAAAATGCTCAAATATTCATGATTATATTTTATGAGCATACATTCATCTGACATTTGTATATGAGTTTTAACTGCTATCGTTAAACCATTTGAGCAACTCATGCTTTATAGGATTACATGGGTTCTTTGTGCTAGGAATTAACTGAACTTCTATGGATTCACGTTAACCAGTGTTTCCTACCCAAGAAGTTAATCCTTTAGTGATTGAGTGTGAGGAGTCTAAAAGAAATGAGTGTGGGTGTGATGAGGTAAAATGGAAAAGAGAGTTTGGTTAGATGTGAGCTTATTGATAAAAAGAAAGAGGGTGTGAGATCAGAGTAAAAGAATATCAAACTCTGCACCAACTACTTTCTGAGCCGGGCAACCACATTACTAGCATTTCACAATTCTTTGGTGAATGTTATTGAAACAGGCAAATAGCCCATGCCAACTCTTGTTTAAACCCCACCAACTACTCATTTTCTTCTCAACAAGAAAATGTTTCACATTTTCAAGGGGACGCAACATATTATCTATCTGGTTTTCATTTGGAAAATCTGGATATTGAAACAGAAGGAAGTCTGCCCCACCTTCGCACTTCAATCATGCACTTAGAGTCTTTGTTTATCTACTGTTGTCTCAGTGGTTTACACTATGTTGAGCCTTATAAAAGCAATTTTCGTGCTTAATTCTTTCTACACTTGCACGAGCACACAAGGAGTTCGTTTCTTTGTCATAACATTCATAGAAATTGCCTTTGTGGTATTTCGATGATTGGATGGAAGCCCTGGGGGAGTGAACATTAAAAAGCTCCTTTATATTGTGTATTCGTTACACACAGTGACTTTGTGTTACTGACAGGCATATTAACTGATTCATCTGTTGATTCAGAAGTTACATGTTCTTATTTTGTTCGGATTTGAAAAGATATGGATGAATACTGGTTGTGGATCACAGAATCAGAGGCTCGTTATCAGATTAGAATGGTCAAAGACATTTCTTGGAAGCAAAGTTTTGATGATCTAGATGCTCCATTCATCAAAAAGGGGGAGATGGTATGAAGAAATGTTAATGTTTTTGAAGTTAAAGGGAGATGGTTTCAAAGAAATGATAAAGATTTGAAGATGATCAAAGAATTTCTGAAGTTTTGAGGAAATTTTCTTTGAAGATTATTTGCTAAAGCATTCGAGCTGATTCTGAAGATAATTTCTTTCCAAAAGTCTGAAAGTGTTCTATGCAAGCTTTGGGGAGATTGTTCATCATTTGAAGACAGTTTTGGAAAGAAGACTATGAATGAAAAAAAAAGGGGGAGATTATTTTGACAGAGCTTAAAGTGAAGAACTAAATTGCAAGATCTTTCAACAGTGATCTTGAATCCAAAGGGGGAGATTGTTAGAGCATAAATCTGTTGGATACAAGATCAAGAATACTGAAGGTCAAAGTTGAGAAAGTCAAAGCTGCTAAAGTCAAATCTCATTAAAATTCAAAGTCTATTTGTAATAAGTCAATGTATTTTGTATTTTAGGTTTTAGTATAAATAGTTTTTGTCTTTGTAATTTGTAAGTACGAACTTAATCAGTGAATATTCAGTTGCATCTAGAGAGAGAAAGTTAGAGAGAGAAAGAGAGGTCATTAGAGAGAGTTCTAGAGAGAGAGATATTGTAATCTTGAAATTGAGAAGTTAATCAAACAGGTATTTGATTCTTATTCTTGTTTGTTTGATTAATCTTTTATTAGAAACTAGAATCTGGATCAATCAATCTTCATTCTCTTCAGCATCAGAATCTGCTTCAGTTGTGTTTTGACCCATAAAGCACATGTGAGCAGTTTCATCTTTGTCCTCATCCTCTTCATCAGAATGATCTAGCCAGTACTCGTCTTCCGCCATCAATGCTTTGCCAGCTTCTTGCTGCTTGGCCAAAAGCATTTTATTCTTATATGTCAGGATCTAATTCTTAACAAGAATAATGAACTCAGAAACAATATTAATGGAGTTTGCGGAATAACACTTTAATATTCAGAATATCAATGAAACAGTGAATATGAATCACAACTTGTAAACTTTATTGAAAGATTAAAGCTACAAGTTTTCAAACAAAACCTCAATATTGATGAACAGGCTCACCAATACGAATTCTACTTCTCTAGAATTAGGATTATAAACCTTGAGGTTAATTCTCTCTATCAAAACAACAACTCAAAAAATTACTTACTAAACTATTCTGACTAAGTCTATACATATACTGAAAATAAAAGATAATTACAAAATATAAAAGATCTTCAGTATAATCTTCCATAGTTATCTCCAAGCTTTCCATGAATATCTTCAATCAATACAGCTGTCTTCATTGCCATACGAAGTCTTCATCTCATAAGCAGTACTAACCATGTTCAGAAGCATTAACCATGTTCAGCAGTATTAATGAAGTTGGCAGTAGTAACCCTTAGCAGTACTAACTACTAGCAGTACTAACTATGCTCAGCAGTAGTAACTTCATCAAGTAGTATTAATCTTGTTTAGCAGTATTAATCTGTCTCAGAAGTACTAACCATGTTGTGCAAGCAGCATTAACCATACTTGTGCAAATTCTGAATTCCCAACATTATAATAATCAGAATTACGAACCTTCGGTTTCCTGCAATCTTTAGCATAATGGCCTACTTTCCCGCAGTTGTAGCACTTTATTGGCTCAGATTCTTTCTTCTCTTCCTTCCTATACCTCTTCTCTTCCGGATTTTTCTCTTCAAACCTTTTGCTTTCAATTCTTTCTTTGTGCTCATAGTTTCTTGAACCTGATGAGTATCTCTGACTGTTTGACCCTGGTTTCTTGTAGAATTTCTTCTGGAAAGCTTTGGTCAACAACAACATGGCTTGTTTCAGATTCTCACAGTCATCAGAATCAGAATCCTCCTCACTCTCAATTTCCTCAAACTCAGATACTATCACTTTCTTTTTCTTCTTCAAGCTCACAGATCTTTTCTCCTTCATCTTCTTCACAACTAATGCCACTGGATCTTCAACCATTCTCTCATCTTTCTTTTTCTCATCTTTAATCTCCTCTACCTCTTCTTCGTTCTAGCTCAAAGTCTCATACACCTCATGGAGTGGTATCTCATTCAGGTCTTTCATCTGTTTCATTTGCCTTGTAAACCTTTTCCACTCTGGCTGTAGTATACTCAAAAGTTTGACATTCAATTCAATTTGAGACTTCTTAACCTTTTTCTTGATGAGCTCATTCAGAAGAGTCCCAAACCTATCATAGGTAGCTTTAAGACTTTCACCCTCCTTGGCCTTAAACTCTTTGTAGTTGTTCAGACAGTTTGATACCTTCAGCTGGTTACCAATCTTGGATCCGAGCATCATTTTCTCAAATTGATCCCACGTTTCTTTCCCTGAAGCATTATAACTGTCTATCTTCACATATATCTCATTCGGAATCCCTTGCAGAATGAATGATCTTTCCAACCTGTCAGCTTTAAGCCTCTTTTTCTGTTCACCTGTGTACTCCTGAAGTGGCAATGGATACTCTTTATTGACTACTTCCTCTCCTTCAGTTTCAATAGCATGAATCTTCGTATGAGGTTTCATCACTCCTTCTTTTAATGATAATCTGATGTAGTCTCCCAAGTCATTCCGGTCAATGAAATCTAAGAACCTATCCTTCCATTCTTCGTATTCTCCTTTAAACAAAACATGTGGCTTTACATCCGTACCGATTGCTAGAGCCTCTCTGGAAGTCATCTTCAAATTTTGCACAAAACTGATCGTCAAAAATTCAGAAACAAACTGGATCTACAAAATTCAAACTCGGTCAACTCTGAAAAACTCAGAAAATTCACTATGTATGAAACTCGCAGAACAATTTTTTTTAACTTCGCGCAAATAATGATGTGCGCGTTTGAGCTTCGCGTACACCGAAGGATGCGAGAACAAGCTTCATGCACAAAGAGATGTGCGAGATCTGACTTCACGCACACAGAGTCGTGTGAGTTTTAGCTTCACGCAGAGAGTGACTTACGAGTTCTTCGAGATGCCACTTCGCGCAATGCGTCTGCGCGTTCGACACTTAGAAAAAATTTCGAATTTTTAGTTCGCGCAAACAATCACTTCACGCAGATGACCACTTCTCGCAAGACAAAGGAAATTAACAGTAGAAACACGCACACCGAGACGTGCGCATTCTAGCTTCTCGCACACAACTTCTAGCGAGTTCTTCACCCTTAATGAGATCCAACCCTTTGCGTGTTCTTCATGATGGCCTTTGCACGTTTTATAGATCTTGCATGTTCTTCCACTGTTCGTTCAAAAACTCAACTTTTCAATTCGAATTCGATTCAAATCTTCACCAATTGATCTGAAACTTCGCATACATCTTCTATTTCATCTCACAAGAAGATTACAAAAGAACAATTTCAATCTAAAATACCAAAAATACAATTTTGATCTAATGACAGTACGAAATACAAACTTGATCAAAATTACATCAAAGACCAAAATTCACACTGAAGAATCGTGAATTAGGTAACACAATACAAACAAAAGATATTCTAGATGTGAAATCGAGTATCACAATACTAAATTCAGATCAAAATCATCACTTAATTGCAAAAATCGAATCTAAACAGTGTTCTTGCGTGTTCTTGAAAAGTCGACCAAGGATCTTAAAATTATATCATGTTTCTGAAAATCTGTATGCTCTGATACCAATTGTGTGTCCCATAATTAGTTCAATTATCAAGATGATAACAAATCACGAATTAAACAAATTGTATTTCAATCTCAATTTTGATTACAAAGGACCCTCACAATTTCTCTCTCTACAAACAGTACGTGCATCTAACCTAATGAGTCTACAAACGAAAAACACTTATATACTAGAAACACTTACGAAGCTAAAACACTCATAACATTGAACTTTGACTTTGACTTTATTACAAAGATTTTGACTTTCTACATGAGAGTTTGACTTGAGCTCTTTGACTTGACTTTTATCTTCATTCTGAACTTCAACCTTCAGGATATTGTACCCAACATATTTTTTGCACTAACACATGAGCAACATGTAAATTTGCTCCATAAATAGAGCATAGAAAACACATTTGGAGTTTAGATGTTAAATTTTGATAAATGTTTTGATTTTATTTATCTTTAATGCATCATAAATGGACAAATTTTTAGGACATTCTTATATTACTATCATGACCCCCTTGGTAAAGGCTCAACTCAAGGGTGAATTATGGAAATTCTAACTGCAGAATCTTGGAATGGGTTAGAGCTTTATGTGCTAGTGTCTTATGTGCTGATGTATATGTGTGGAACCATACATGCATGCATACATTAACACACACACACACACACACACATGCTCACATGTTATATGGTGATTAATGTGGTGGAAATCCATTGAACTTGTTTGATCACTTTTGTATTATTTGTATTTATGCTTCTCCCTGTCAGTCATACACCAGTCTGCTGCAGATTCTTGTAAGATTTTGTTCACTAAGGGGCCGTTTACCAAATTCTTACCGGGTAATCATTTACCGGCAAGAGATTTACCTTCATTTACCTTATCTTTTAACATCCTTGGCTATGAAAATGGATTGTTGGTAAGCATCTTAAACCCAGTAAGCGCTTACCTGGTAAGATTCGTTTCCACACTTATTGGGTAAGACTCTCGGTCCTTGCCTTTTCTCTTATCGGGTAAGCTCTCGGTCCTTTCCATGCTCAAACGCTAAAAGTAAATGATATCGGTAAGCGCTTAACCGGGTAAGCGTTTAATAAACGGCCACTAAGTCTTTATCACTTAGTTATGTTGTTACAATTTTAAGAGCAAGCTACTAATCCGAGTCTCCTGTAAAGATTAGGAGTTAGGAGCTCATCTCTTTTCACATTGTTGGTTCCCAGTTTTACTCAACAATGATATATCAAACACAAATATGCAGACAAATGATATGCGAAAGCGTTTTATAGCATGAAATGGTTTGATCAGATGGTAGATACACACACACATGGAGATAACAAAGATAACTAGAATAACGGAAAGGATTTACTCAACAATTTATCTTTATTAATCTTCAAAGTTACACCAAGAACACACACTACTGTGTGTAGTTTTTCTCTCTATAATGCTCTCACTCAAGAAATTAGGCGTGTGTGTATTGTGTGTTGCGATACCAAGAATGGCAGATGGTTCTCCCTACATATAGAGATTGTGGAGCACACAAATAGTACATACAAAAGCTGTCACCCACAAAAGAATGACACCTGGAAAGTAATCCATCGTGGGTGTACTATTTGATATTCAGAATCTTCGTACAATAGAGGCACGTGAGAGGCACATGATCATTTATCTTCAGAAATGCATAAGTCTTCTACTCCAAGAGGTTGCCTGCATAGAGGCTCTGTGAAAGATCACAGAGGCTCTGTGGTCTGAAGGTGATCTTCTGGTTAAGTCCTTCTCGAGAAGTAGTTGACAGAGGTTCTGATCAGTGCTGCTTGAGAGTCTTGGTGTATGTGGAAGAAGGTCTTCTGCGTTTCTTGTACTTAGCCTATTATTCAACACTTCTATAATTAAACTATTGGTGCTAACAATATCCCCCTAAGTATTGAAAAATAAAATTTGTGAAAGTTAGGTACTTAGGCTAAACAAGAACAAGAGGTGAAAGGAACTCAACCTCTGTAAAAAGATCATTTATCCTCTGCTCCTAACCTATATTTTGGCATCTGAAAAATCATTTATCCTTTGTCCAAATTCTCCCTCCCTTTTTTGCTTCTTGTAGAAGAAAGTACACATGTCCTTGAACCTGAGATTCTCATCGATGTTCTCTATCAGTTGGTCAGTGGCTTCAGAGTTGACAAGTTCGTTGCCTTTGCGGTTTAGGAGTTCTTGCTTGAAGAACATAAGGGACTGGGTAGAGTACTTCTGGCTTTCGTGTCCTATAAAGATTTTCTTGTTGCCTTGAGGATCTAGGAACACGTAGCCAAATCTGGGTTAAGTGATGATTGAGTTGGGTAAAATGTTGGCAGAGGCTGGGCAGTGATCATCGGGGGCTGTGATCTTGATCTTCTTCACGCCTAGGTATGGAGCGACTTGAAAGTTGAGTAAACTAAAGTACAACAGTTTTTCCCGCATGACATTTTTGATTGTCAAGTGTGCCATCTTATTCTCTTGTCTCCAGCCAAATCTTTCCTCTGTCCAAGTATAGAGTTCTGTCAGGTCATAGGCATGAAGATTTTTGAGGTCGACATCCATGAATTTCATTTCCTTCCCATCTTCCTTTCAAACGAAATACTAGCAGTAGTAAAAGTTCTTGAATTGAGTATGCACAAGTTTGATCCACAGAACCTCTTTGATATTCGAATATGAGAAGACCTGCTCTGTCTTTTGTGTCTTTTTCTTGTAGAATCTATTAGTTAGTTCTGTGATGTTATTTGGTCTGAGGGTAGGCTCTGGTAATGGGTCATTGATCCCCTGACTGTAGAGATACTTGTAGACTACTTCTTCCATATCCTTCTTTGGCAGAGGGAGTGGAATTGGTTTTCTTAAAGCATTCATTCCTTGTAGAATTTGGGTGACTCGATCCTCAGAAGGTTTGGTAGAAGGGTTAAGGATTGGAAGCATCGACAAAGGTTCTAAACCAAAGGCCCAGTCTTCTTCTTCAGGTTTAAGAGTGATGAAAGAGTCAAATGCACTATTCAACAACTTTTCAGTATTGGGTTGGGGTTTTGGCTTAGACTTCTGTATGTCTGTGGCTATCCCCTTTCCCTTGTATTCTATGGATGGTTTGGTTTTGGGGACTTCTGCAGTGCTTTAAGATACTTGGACTTTGGTGGGAGTGTGAGCTGCAAAGGTGGTAGTTTTTTTCTTCTGAGGGTTTACCTCTGAGCTCACTAGTACAGATGTTAGAGGAGATGCCGATATTGGTTTTTCAGTTAATGCTGGTAGAGCCTCCTCCTCATGATGATCCGAAGGGACAAAGCCATATGGTCCTTAGTCATTATGCTTCCTCTTCTTCTGATCTGCCTCTGCTTGGCAAGAAGAGGGTGCCTTCCTTTTTTTCCGATCAACAGGCTTAATATGAATCTTAATAGAATTTTCGATCTTCGTTACTATGTCATCTGCGGTGAGCATTGCCATGTTGATCTCGTAGTCTATCTTGAATCGCATCAGAGCTACGTCTTTCTTGATTGAGGCTGCAACCATGTTGGCTTTTATGGTGAATTCATCACCAATATTGTGTACTTTAGTCAGCAGAGCCTCTCCCATCTTGTGCATTTCGGCCTTGGTCACATAATCAGAAGGCATGCTGATTTGGTTCTGTGGTTGCATAGAGGATATGACTGGGACCATGGTACTGCGAACCATATCCACTATCTCTGTGCAAAGCTTCTTTAACACTTCTTCGGTTGTGCTCGAAGTACTAGCAGAGGCTGCAGAGGCCTGATTCTTCTGATTGACTATTTCTGCCAAGCACTTGATTGCCTCAGTGTTGGCCTTTATTACCTCTACAATTTGATTGAACTCAGTCTTGGAAACTGTGTTGGCAGAGGCATCAACCACCTTTTGTATATCCTTGGAGTTGGCCTCTGATGTAGCTTTTATTGCTTTGACCACTATGAGATAGTGTCTGTCATTTTGGTTAAGGTGTAGAGTGTGAGTGAGGGGGCCAAGATTTTCAACTCAGCCAAGTTTGTATACTCAACATCTGCAAAGGCTTGGAACTTAGGCTTTTGTGACGTATGCAGAGGGGGTAACCTCTGGATCAACAAATGATCCAGATTGAGCCATTGTTTCTTTGGCACCAACAGAGCCTGTTTTGAGGTTGAGCTCTGTAGGATTTCCATCTGATCCTTGAATTTCTTCAGATGAAGAAGATTCTATAGAAGTTCTGTTAGTGTCATCAACAATTAGAGATTCAGAGTCTTCCAATTGTGAGACAATGAGTTGACTTGAGATTGGTCTAGAATCTCATTGTCTCTGTGCATGCTCTCAGGTTACTCTGAACAACCTTGGGTTGGTCCCTCGTGTGTGGCAGAGGCAAAAAATGCCTTTGTGGGGGGGGGGGGAGGGGGTAGTGTCGTGTTCTTGGGCGAATAAACATTTATTTCATCACCAACATCCTTTTGAGAGGATGTGGTGGGAATGGTTTCCATGGGTGTGATAGGAGCAGAGGATGAAAAAATATCCTATGTCCGGCAACCTAGGGTAGGGACCGACATGACTAAAAATGTGGCTTGCACTGGGGGGGTTTGTTGTGTGCCTTATGAGGCATCTTTTTTGCATTCTAACTCCTCAACCGTTTGTTTTCTCTCTCTCTCTCTCTCTCTCTCTCTCTCTTCTTCGTCTTCTTCTTCGTCAACATCCTCCACCACAACCATTTCTACGAATGAATCTTGAGCTTTTGTGGTTTTCAACATAGGTGTAGAAGGAACCTCTAGTGGGGTGGGGGACTCCTCATAGAGGTTGGATAGATTTTCCAGAGCCTTGGGTAGTGGGTTCTCAGGTTGTTCCTCTATGGCCGGTGGACTTAGTCGTTCTACCACATCATTTGCAATTTCAACAACCAAGGTAATGAGGCTCTGTGGAGGTTCATTTATCTATGCCACTTCTGTCCTTATGTCTTCTTCCATTATCTGAGGTTCCTCGATAACAACCTTCCTCAGTCTCCTCCTTCTTCTCTGCAGAGGTTGTTCCTCCTCCTCTATAGGTTTCCCTCTTTTGATCAATGGATTGTACGTATTTCAGGTACAGAGGCTTGTGGAATTGGGGTTTCTTTCTCTACAACCCTCTTTCTCAGCTTCCTTTTCTTTTTCACTTCTGTTTCTTTTGGGGGTTCTGCGGCCTCTGTTTCCTTGTCCACTTCTGGGATTGGGACCTATTCTTCTGCGGTCCTCTTCTTGGGTTTCTTTTTCTTTTCATCCTTTCTCTGCACATTCCCTTCCCTTTGTTCAACTCTCTCTGTTCTTTCCTTTCTTTCTACTCTCACTTCCCTCTGTGCTTCACCCTGTGCACCCTCTTTTGTGTTTGTCCTAAAGATCATCATAGGCTCACTAGGGTTCATGCCTATGAGTGGAGGGGTTACAAGACTCGGTTCTAGAGTCCTGTTTTCACGTCTGTATGCCCTTCTATCTTCTCTACCCAAGTACTTCAGCATTTTCTTAGGGATTGGTCAAACGTTGGGGTATCCAGAGGCAAGGATGGTGGGTTTGTGTGTGGTCATTGCATGGGTTCTGACCACAATGCCCATCTGGGGGAGTTTGTTTTAACCAATCATAGCATCCCCCAGAAGCACTGTGATGAACCTCTGGAACATCAATGAAGGCAGTGCTTTGCCTCTGGTTTGATCTTCATTCTTTTTTACCACTGTGCCCACCATTTCGCGCAGGATCAATCGTGCATAGTTCAGTAGGATATCAAAGAATATCCCATACATGATGGCAAGGATATTGTGGCTTGTTTGGTATGGACTCCCAATCTTTCCCGTTAGGCATCAGTTGAGGATGGAGAAGAGCCACAGAGGGGGTAATAATTGCCTTCTGAAGTCAATTATCTTGGTGATTGTCTTTCCATAGCCAATGAAGATGAGGAAGTCCACAAGTTCTTCATCTGAAGGTTCTGCGGCATACTTGACCGAATTCAGTTGGTTTTTCATGGATAGTTCAAAAATGGAGGAAATCATTCTTTTGTTGATGCCAAGTTCCAGAACGCGATTTGATGCTGGATTTGTTGCAAATCCAATGATAGCAGAGCCAAATGCATGATCCTTTTCATATCTGCAGCTTTGCCAAAATTGTTGAACAAAGGTTTCAGGAATATGAGTCCTGTTCATTGTTAGGGCTTTAGAGATAAAGTGGTTTTTCAGCAGTAAGATCATAGGTTCATATTCCCTGGAAAAGGCTTGGGAGTTAAGAACAACATAGTGGTTGTTTGGTTTTAAGGGGAGAGTAGTCAAATGGTATTGGTGGTTTGCAAAGGAAACAATCCTGCTAGATAGGGGATTTTCTTGTTCAGCGCTATCAAAATGTTGATCATTACTGTTCCTTGGAGAGTGGTAGGAGTTCTCACCAGATGCAGAGTGGGAAGCCATTTCAGAAATGAGAAGAAGTGGGAAGTAATTGCAGGTATTCGTTAGAGTTCTTTGAGAGAGATGAAAGCAAGTAAAGAGTAAAATGAAGAGGGTAATGCTTTTTATGGTGAGAGGGGGGGTTGAAAAATGATCGGTAAATAATAAAAGTTTGGAATCCGTAATCGAGTACAAAGCCGTTCGGTACAGTTCACCCTCCAATCAGATACTGGCACGTCAATAATGGCGGTGCACGATGAAATGACGTGTGTCTCCCACTACTCTCACGTGAGTGGCATTTTCTAAATCCGAGTAATTGTCATTCTCAAGAGAACCCGCACCTCATACATCATTCAAAAATACAAAAGTGTTGAGAGTGGGAGAAGCTCTGTGGTTGAGAGAGCTTCTGTGGTCTGGGGTTGTCCTGAACTTGCCCAAGATGACACCTTTTCTTTACCCAAAATGTTTGAAAATCAATGAGATGATCGGGAGAGTCTTTCCAAAGAAATTAGTGATAACAGAAGCTTTTGAGGCGTAGAGGCTCTGTTGCATCTTGTTGAGGTTATATGAGAGGTCGCAGAGGCTCTTTGGCCAAAAAATTCTAATTAGGGAAAGACTTCAAAAGATTTTGATCATTCAGAGTTTTGATTTGTTTAAATAGGTAATTTTGGACATATTTGAAAATTTGTGTCCGAGAAAAGTGTTTTTGACAATGTGTTTGTGCGGAGAACTTATCTGCTTCTGCAATCTGTTTGAAAGTTCAGAATTTAACAACTATGCGAAATCTGATAAATCTGCGAATTCTTGGAACTTTTTGAGAATCCTTTGACACTCTGCGAGTTCTTCATGAATCTTGCGAGTTCTTGAAGGAATCTGCGAGTTCTTCAAATCTGCTTTGAAAAACATCTCTGATCTGATAAAAAACACATCAAACCTTCATCTTTGAATCTGTTAATTTGACAAATCGGTCACCTATACTCCTAGAATCTAATTCTACCAAATAATTTCCACAAGATACACTAAGACGTACAAATCGATCCAATACAGTGCATGTTGAACTCGTGAAACTTGACCTTGACAAATTCAACAAATTATACTCGATTACAGTTCAAGAGTTCAAATCACCTATACAAATTTATTCTAAAACAATATTCGAACATAATTTGATCAATTACAACTCGAAAAACACACTCAAACTCAGAATCGAATATGGACTTCAATGAAACAGTGTCGAACCCATTTCTTGATTTGATTTCAATCTGGATCGGATCTGATACCAATTGTGACCCAGACTTACTAGCAATATTAACAATCACAGATTAAGAACACAACTTTTATAGGTCCAATCATGATATTACAAAATAGTCACAAATCTAACACAAAATCACAAGTCTCACATATGTATGTTCTCAGAGTACGAATTTTCTACCAACCTGTTTGTCTAAATGTGTGGCTTACTTACAAATTTTAAAGAAACAAAGCCTATTTATACTAAGTCAACTTGAGTTGACTTTACAACATAAACTCTCAATCTATACAACAATTACAATAAATACCCATACTTTTAATCTTGAATACAATATTAGTCTAACAAGTTTGCGTCCCAACTGCTCAAAGGGGATGCGCTGAGTTGGTGGAATGTTACCAGAAGGGCTCTTATACCGGAGGTTCTGGCCAAGCTCACTTGGCCAACCTTTAAGAAAAAGATTATGGAGAAATATTGCAACGAGAGGGCGCTTAACAAAATAGAAGAAGAGTTCCGCAATCTGAAGAAGGGCAATTTGTCTATTGCTGACTACGCGAAGCAGTTCATGGATAAACTCATCTTAGTTGAGCACTTGGCAATTGATGAGGGGTCGAAGATAAAAGCTTTCGTGAAGGGCTTACAGGCAGAAATGAAGACGGGTGTGAGGAACGCTCAAAAGGTTACCTTGCAAGAAGTGTTTGAGGCATCTCAATTGGTAGAGGACGACATCGTTCAAGAGAGGGAGGAGAAGAAGCAACAAGGAGAGAAGAGAAAGAGGGTAGGGCCGACCGGGCCCGTGCGACCATCTAAACCCTTTAACGGGGGAAGGAACTTTGAGCCACGACGCGAGGCAAGATGGTGCCCCAAGTGCAAAGGTAAGCATTTCGGGCCTTGTAATCCAAAACCTTTCTCTGGCTCTATCGAGTGCTTTAAATGTTGGCGGAAGGACCATTTGAGTAGGGGCTGCCTCTCCTAAGGGGGAGTTTGTTATGAGTGTCGGGAACCGGGGCACATCAAGAGAAATTGTCCTAAGGTAGCAAGGGGTCCTCAAGGGGTTCCAAGCACGGTTGTGCCGAAGAAGGAGATCCAACCGAAAGCGCCATGTCGAGCCTTTCAAATGACAACGGATGAAGCAAGAAAGACGACGAATGTTGTGGCGGGCACGTTTCTAGTGAACTCTCTACCTACCCCGTGTGTTGTTTGATTCCGGTGCGAACCGATCTTTTGTGTCCACTTCATTTTGCAAGAATTTCTCTACTTCTATTAGTGTATTGAATGATGATCTAGTGGTGGAGGTAGCCAATGGAGAGCATTTGTTGGTTCGGGAATGTTATGTCGGGTGTACCATAGAGCTAGATGGGGAGTCCTTTGTGATAGACTTGTTACCGGAAAATATCGGGGGGTTCGATGTGATCTTTGGGATGGATTGGTTATCCAAGAATGATGTCGGTATATTCTGCTATAAGAAGCTAATCCGGGTACCGTTGCTGAAGGGTGGAGAAGTGATAGTCTATGGGGAGAAGAATCGAAGGGTCAACATGATCATTTCGTCAATCAAGGCACGGAAGAGCCTAGCCAAGGGGTGTACCTCATACTTGGCCTACGTGATAAATGCAAAGTTAGAGAAGAAGAAAGTGGAGGATGTGGACGTGGTGCGCGAGTATCCGGATGTCTTTCCAGAAGACCTACCCGGACTACCACCGGAATGCCAAGTGGAGTTCCACATCTACCTCACCCCGGGCGCCGCACTGATCGCTCGTGCTCCTTATCGTCTAGCCCCGACGGAAATGCAAGAGATGATGACGCAACTACAAGAACTTCTACAGAAAGGGTTCATACGACCGAGTTTGTCACCGTGGGGAGCTCCGGATGGGTCTATACGGATGTGTATCGACTACCGTGAACTCAACAAGGTCACTGTGAAGAACAAGTATTCACTTCCTAGGATCGACGATCTATTCGATCAATTACAAGGAGCGAGATGTTTCTCCAAGATAGATTTGCGGTCCGTTTATCATCAAGTGTGAGTGAAGGAGAGCGATATACCGGTGTTTCGGATGAGGTACAACCATTATGAGTTCCTAGTCATGCCATTTGGATTGACTAATGCTCCGGCCGTCTTTATGGACTTGATGAACCAAGTATGTCGACCCTTATTAGACAAGTCGGTCATAGTCTTTATCGACGATATTCTTATCTACTCTCAGGACGAGGTGGAGTATCGACAACATTTGCGAGAAGTCTTGGAGATTCTTCGGAAGGAGAAATTTTTTGCAAAGTTTTCAAAATGTGAATTTTGGCTTCAAGAAGTCCAATTCTTAGGGCATGTTGTATCCAAGGATGGAGTGAAAGTGGATCCGGCGAAGATAGAAGCGATGATGAATTGGGAGCCACCGACGAGCCCAATGGAGATAAGGAGTTTCTTGGGCATAGCCGGTTACTACCAGCGGTTTATTCAAGATTTTTCGAAGATCGCCTCTCCACTCACATCGTTGACAAGGAAGAACGTTAAGTTCTTATGGACCGAGATGCAAGAGAAAGCCTCCGGACTCTCCAAAAGAAGTTATGCGAAGCACCGATCCTATCCTTACCCGAAGGATTCGAAGACTTCGTGGTTTATAGCGATGCCTCTAAGTTGGGTCTCGGGTGCGTTTTGATGCAAAGAGGAAAGGTGATCGCGTATGCATCGTGACAACTCAAAGACCACGAGAAAAATTACCCTACGCACGACTTGGAGTTAGCGGCGATGGTATTTGCCTTGAAGCTATGGCGACATTACCTCTACGGGATAAAGTGTACTCTATTCACTGATCAAAAAAGTTTGAAGTACATATTCGACCAAAAGGACCTCAATATGCGGCAACGAAGGTGGTTGGAACTCTTAAAAGATTACGACTGTGAACTACTTTACCACCCCGGTAAAGCCAAAGTTGTTGCAGATGCGTTGAGTCGGAAAAGTTATGGGAGTAAAGTCAAAATCACTCTTTTAAGGATCGACATGATATCAAGCTTAGTGGAGAACATCAAGAAGAGTCAAGCCGAGGCACTTCGTGAGGAGAAACTCAGGGCCGAGATCATGGTGAAGCAAAGGGAGTTACTTACAGAACATAGTCGTGGCCTCAAGTTGTTTCAAGGGAGGATTATGGTACCGAAGATTGCAGGAAACCGAGAGTTACTTTTGGCGGAAGCTCACAAGACCAAGTAATCTATACATCCTGGTAGCTCCAAGATGTACAGAGAATAGAAATTACATTATTGGTGGCCGGTGATGAAGCTTGATGTGGCCAACTACGTGGAGAGATGCATCACTTGCCTTCAAGTCAAAGCTGAGCATCAAAGGCCTTACAGGAGTTTACAACTGCTAGACATTCCGGAGTGAAAGTGGGAGCATATCACGATGGACTTCGTCACTAAGCTACCAAGGCCTTTGAAGGGACACAACAATATTTGGGTGGTGGTGGATCGACTCACAAAGAGCGCGCACTTTTTGGCAATGCGGAAGACATTGTCAATGCATAAATTGGCCAAGTTATACATAGATGAAGTAGTGTCGCGTCACGGTGTTCCACTATCTATAGTCTAAGATCGAGATAGTCGGTTCACTTCCAAATTTTGGGATGGCTTACAAAAGGAGTTAGGCACGAAGGTCAAGTTGAGCACGACTTACCATCCTCAAACCAACGGGCAAAGTGAGAGGACCATCCAAACTCTTGAGGACATGCTTCGTTCATGTGTCACGGACTTTGGAGGGAATTGGGATTCACACTTGCCGTTGGTGGAATTTGCGTACAACAACAGTTACCATTCGAGCATCGGAGTGGCACCATTCGAGGCACTTTACGGACGAAAATGTAGGACACCAGTGTGTTGGCTCGAGTTGGGAGAGAAATAGTTTGTGGGACCGGAAATCGTACAAGAGATGACCGACAAGGTGAAAAATATCAGGGAGTGTTTGAAGGCGGCTCAAGATCGGCAAAAGAGCTACACAGACAAAAAACGAAGGCCGTTCGAATTCCAAGTGGGGGAACGGGTTATGTTGAAGGTGTCACTATGGAAGGGAATAATCCGTTTTGGGAAGCGTGAAAAACTTAGTCCTCGTTTCCTGGGGCCCTTCACCATATTGGAGAAAGTTGGACTGGAAGCCTATAGGTTGGACTTGCCACCGGAAATAGACGAGATCCACCCTACGTTTCACGTGTGTTACCTTCGCAAATGCCTAGCCGAGGAGGAAAGTGTTATCCCTTTGACGAAAATTCGGGTAGACAACGGTAACTGATTGTTGGGTCAGAAATATGCTAAGTATGGTTAATGTTGCTACTTACAATTTAGTACTACTAGGTGAAGAAAGATTAATACTGCTAGTAGAATTAATACTGCTTGAAGAGTTAGTGCTGCTACTTGAATAGTTAGTACTGCTTGGAGAGTTAGTACTGCTAGTAGTTAGTACTGCTTGAAGATTACTACTGCAAGTGAAGAGTTAATACTGCAAGCATGATTAATACTGCTGAGGATGTTAATGCTGCTTCTGAAGATAAAGATGGATTGATGTAGAAGAATAGGAGATGAAGATAATTATGGTATTGATGCTGAAGATCAATCTTATTTTAATAATTATCTTGTAATCTGTTTTGTATATATAGTCTAGATAAGTGTAGATTATAATACGAATACATTGATAGAGTTGTTTTTGTTTAGAGAATTAACCTCAAGACTGGTATTGATCCTTTCTATAGAGAAGTATAGAACGTCTGTTGAGTCTGTTAAACAGATTGAGGTTGTGTTTGTAATCATTAAGTTTTATGCAATATAAACTTATGATTTGAGTTCATATTATGTGTTTTGATTAATTGTTAAAGTGTTATTCCGCGACTTCTTTAACATTGTTTCTGAGTTTATATTAAATTCTTGTTTAGAATTTTCGATCTTGACAAGTGGTATCAGAGCCAGAAAATTCAGAAAGCTATAATCATGGACAGTTCAAGCGAAAGCGTTTTGGTATCAAAGGTTCCCGTGCTCAAACCCAATGAGTTTGACATGTGGAAGATCAGAATCAAGCAGTTAATTCTTCTCACAGACATCTCAATGTGGGACATCATTGAGAATGGTCCCTCTGATGGAGGAAAGATATATGCAGATGGCAAGAGACCTTCACCAAAGACTGATGGAGAGAGGAAGATGAGGCAGACAGAGATGAAAGCCTTAAGCACTCTGCTTTTGGCTATTCCTAATGAGTACCAACATCAATTCTGCAATTGTTCTGATGCACAAATTCTATGGAATGCACTGGAGAAAAGATTTTCTGGTACCAAAAGTACCAAGAGAAATCAGAAGGCCATCCTGAAGTAGCAATATGAAAACTTCATATCTACAAAGAATGAGTCCATGACTCAAACTTTTGATAGATTTAATAAGTTAATTGGTGTATTGGATACTGTTGGTGTCTAGATAGATCAAGATGATGTAAACAGAAAATTTTTAAGATCTCTTGGTGATGAATGGAATATGTACACTGTCTCCTTCAGACAGAATGACCAACTGGAGGATAAGGAACTGGATGACCTCTATAATGACCTTAGGGTGTTTAAAGCAGAGGTAGAAGCAAAGAAGAGGCTCTCTAGATACTCATACAATGCTCCTCTTTTATCATCTTCTACTGATTATGCTGCTAATACATAATCAGTTGGTGCTGCCCATGGATCAAAGCAAGATGGATCTAATGACTCAGTTTTAGAAGCTTTTCTAGCCAATCATGCTAATTCCACTCTAATTAATGATGACTTAGAACAAATAAATGCTGATGATCTGGAAGAGATGGATATCAAGTGGCAGATGGCTATGCTCACAATGAGGGTAAAAAGATTCATCAAAAGGACTGGAAGGAACAACTTTGCTCAGAAAAGAGAAGATGGGGTTGGATTTGATAAATCCAAGGTTGAATGTTACAAGTGTCACAAGTTGGGGCACTTTGCAAGAGAATGCATAAGTGGAATGCCTCAACAACATACTAGCAACCATCAACCATCACAGTCCACTAGCTTTAACAATAGGAACTCTTCTCAAGCTCTTGTTTCCCAAGAAAGAATGGGATTTGATTGGAGTGACCAAGCAGAAGAAGCAGTTCAGAATCAAGCTTTAATGGCTAAAGTTTCAGAGACAACAAGAACTGATATTCCCACAGAGGTAACATCTAACCTTTGCTCTAAAACCTGTATTGAAACTATTAAAAAGTATAGGGATCACAATCAGAGCATGTGTGATGACCTTAAAAGGTTAGAGAGAGATAGAAGAGAGTATGTTTTGATTGTTGAGAGGTTTGAAGAACAAATCAAGTCATACCAGGCTAATGAACTTCAACAATCTTATGATACCAACTACTGGAAGTGGGAGAAGAATCAGTTAGAGACTGAACTAGAGAAGGCCAAAACAGTATGTGAGAAAATTAAGAGTGAGTTTAAGAAAGCTAAACTAGATATTGAGAAATATTCCAATGCCTCTAAAGTAATGGACTCACTTCTAAAAACTCAAGTTCATGACAAGCTGAGAAGAGGTATAGGCTATAACACCACCCCTCCACCATACAACAATAACTATATCCCTCCCACCTCAGATCTCTTAGAAAAACAGGATAAGAAGGAATTAACTGAAGGAGCCACTGAAGTAGATCCTTTAGACAAAGTAGTGGTTGAGGAAGATTCTGAAGAAGAGGACTCTGAGAGTAAGAATAAGAAAGACCACAAAGTTATTCCCTTAGAAAACCACATACTGACAAATGAAAGGGGGGGGGTAAACCTTTTGTCAAGAGTGAGAAAGTGAAGTATGGGGAAGAGACTGTTAAGAATGAAAAAGCTGAGACCTCTAAGAGAGGGAAGGGAAAGGTACAGGGAGTCCATTACATGCAAACCACTGTTGTTAATCCCTGTACCTGTAAACAGAATCAGCCCCAACAACATGATAAAACAAGGGGAAATCAAAGAAATAGAAATAATCAGTGGGCATTAAAACAAGGAATTGATCTGAGAAAATTTAACAGACCAAAGCCTTGTTTTATCTGTGGCAAGTTAAATCATCTATCCAAACATTGTTATTTCAATCCTATTAACCAAATGATCACTTTTCAAAGAAATATACAAAATCCTATTGGTTATAGGAAGCAAATAAGGAATCATATGGCTGAGAATGTGAGAAGGGCACCTATAAAATCTCATGTTCAGAATAAGTTTGCTAATTCAAATAAAAATACTCCAAATAAGCCAAGGAGTAACTTAAAGAAAAAGAAAGCAAACAACTTTGTTCAGGTTTGGGTTCCAAAAGTAAACAAATCTGTTAGTACTGCTACTGCAAATAGTACTGCTGACAAGAATAATGCTACTACAAGCAATACTACTGCTAACCCAGTTAGTCCTGCTAACAAAGTTAGTACTGCTAACCCAATTAGTACTGCTAATGATGTTAGTGTTGCTAACAAAGTTAGTACTGCCAATCAAGTTAGTACTGCTTCCAGTGAAAGGCCCATTATTCTGACAAAGTATTCAAGCAATAAGATTCCTCAGTTTGATAATCTCATCAAGTCTGAATATGAATATGTTGATGAGAATGGGAAACCCAAGACCACTTTGGCTTAGGTTCCTATTAAAAACTAACTGCTTTATTATATGTGCAGGGCAACCAACAACTCAAGGGAAGGAGCATTTGGCATGTTGATAGTGGTTGTTCTAGGCACATGACAGGTAACATGGCATGCCTTCAAAACTTCAAAAGAATTGAGGGAGGACATGTTGCTTTTAGTGATAATCCAGCAGGTGGTAAGATAAGTGGAAAAGGTAACGTGTCAAAAGGTAAGATGACCTTTGAGGATGTATACTATGTTGAGCAATTGAGATACAACCTGTTAAGTGTATCACAGGTCTGTGACAAGAAACATAGCATATTATTCAATGATACTAAATGTATTATCCTTGCTCCAGGGTTCAAGGTAGATGATGAAAGCATGATACTACTTAGAACTCCTTGAAAGGACAATGTTTATTGCTTAGACTTGGAGAGTGTAGTTTCTGATTCGTCTCTAAACTATTTATTTTCAAAAGCTTCATTGGATGAATCATCTCTTTGGCAAAGAAGGATGTGTCACATGAACTTTAAAACAATGAACAAACTTTTGAAAAACAACCTTGTAAGAGGTTTGCCACAAAAGGTATTTTCATGTAATGATCATTGTGTTGCATGTCTTAAAGACAAACAAATGTCCAAAGAGATAAATACAATCTCTTGACCTCTTAATTTACTGCATATGGATCTGTTTGGACCTACAAATGTGATAAGTATTGGTAAGAAATCTTATTGCTTGGTTATTGTTGATGATTTCTCTAGATTCACTTGGGTCTATTTTCTGAGGACTAAGGATGAGACAAGTGGACTGATCAAATCCTTTGTTCATAGAGTTGAAAACCAAACAAATCTAAGAGTTAAAGTTATCAGGTCTGATAATGGAACTGAATTTAAAAACAATGACCTAAACATCTTCTGTAAGGAAAAAGGCATTGAGAGACAATACAATGCTCCTAGGACTCCTCAACAGAATGGTGTTGCTGAAAGGAGAAATAGGACTTTGATAGAAGCTGCTGGATCTTTGTTGGCAGATTCAAAACTTCCAATCACTTTTTGGGCAGAAGCAGTTAATACTGCCTGCTATGTTCAAAACAGAGTTCTAGTAGTGAAATCTCAAGACAAGACACCTTATGAGCTTTTTAAAAAGAAGAAACCTTTTATTGGATTTTTCAAACCATTTGGGTGTCCTTGCACAATTCTCAATACCAAAACTCACCTAGACAAGTTTGATAGCAAAGCTGAGGATGGGTTTCTTGTTGGATATTCATCTGAATGTAAGGCCTACAGAGTTTTCAACACCTCTTCTAGGATTATTGAGGAAAGTGACAATGTCAAATGCAATGAGAACACACCAAATCAACTTGGTTCAGGTCCTGATTGGCTATATGACATTGATTCACTGACTAATTATTTGGGTTTTAGTAATGAGCATAATGCAGGAACAGGGACAGAAAATGTACAAGTACAAAGACAAGAGTTTGTGTTGTTCCCAACACCTTCTGCTGATCCTGTTGAATTCTGTGACCAAGATAAGAAAGATACTTCAGAATCAAAGGACACTGAACCAACTCAAAATGAAGAGGACAGAGGTGAAAAGGAAGATCAACCCTCAGATTCAGGAATCAAAAGTCCTGAGATGCCATGTTTGGAAGAAGATGACACAGATGATGACAACTCTTCAGCTTTTGGTGGCAGCACTCCTGAAAAGAATGACTCTAATCTGGAAACAGATATTAATGAAGAGGTTGTTCATCAAACAAGAGTTCAGAAAAATCATCCTCCTCAATTGGTGATTGGTGACATCAATTCACCTATAATCACAAGGAATCAAAGTAAGCTGGGAGGATTGAAAGATATACAATCAGGTTTACTTTCTTGCTTTCTATCTCAGGTTGAACCCAAAAATGCATATGATGCAATAAAGGATCCAAGTTGGATAGAAACAATGCAAGAGGAGCTATTGCAGTTTGTGCTGCAGGATGTATGGGATTTGGTTGACCTTCCTAAAAGACACAGAGCTATAGGCACTAAATGGATCTTCAGGAACAAGAAAGATGAGAGAGGAATAGTAATAAAGGATAAGGCCAGATTAGTGGCACAAGGGTATACTCAAGAAGAAGGAATTGATTATGAAGAGGTATTTGCACCAGTGGCCAGGATTGAGGCAATTAGGCTATTTTTAGCCTATGCTTCTTTCATGAAGTTCAGGGTCTACCAGATGGATGTAAAGAGTGCTTTCCTGTATGGGAGAATTGAAGAAGAAGTATATGTCTGTCAGCCTCTAGGGTTTGAGAATCCAAATTATCCTGACAGAGTATACAAATTGAAGAAGGCACTCTATGGGCTACATCAAGCACCAAGGGCATGGTATGACACTTTGTCTACCTATCTCTTGGAAAATGGTTTTCAAAGAGGAATCATAGACAAGACTCTGTTCATTCAGAGGAAGAAGAAGGACATCCTAATAGTGCAAATCTATGTGGATGATATTATCTTTGGATCCACAAAAGAACAAATGTGCAGATATTTTGAGGATTTGATGCACAAGAGATTCAAGATGAGTTCTATGGGTGAACTTACCTTCTTCCTTGGGCTGCAAGTTAAGCAGAAGAAAGATGGGATATTCATAAGCCAATCCAAGTATGTGCAGGACATTCTTACTAAGTTTGGATTCTCAGAATCAAAGCCTGCAAGCACACCCATCGAGACACGCAAACAGATCACTGCAGATCTTGAGGGGGAGGATGTGGATGTTCATCACTATAGATCCATGATTGGCTCCCTCATGTATCTCACAGCTTCAAGACCAGATATCATGTTTCCTATTTGTGTGTGTGCAAGATATCAAGTAAGGCCTAAGCAGTCACACTTTCAAGCAGTCAAGAGGATATTCAGATATCTCAAAGGCCAACCTAGATTAGGTCTTTGGTATCCTCATGACTCACCATTTGACCTACTTGCTTATTCAGACAGTGACTTGGGTGGTGCAAATTTGGATAGAAAGTCAACTTCAGGGGGATGTCAGTTTTTGGGTGCAAGACTAGTGTCATGGCAGTGCAAGAAACAAACCACAGTGTCCACCTCTACAACAGAAGCAGAGTATATAGCTGCTGCAAGCTGCTGTTCACAAGTATTCTGGATTCAGAATCAAATGTTGGACTATGGTATGTCTTTTCTTCACACTCCAATCTTCATAGACAATAACAGTGCTATTAGCATTGTTAATAACCCAGTCAAGCACTCCAAAACAAAGCATATTGAAATCAGGTACCATTTTATCAGAGACTGTAATGAAAAGAAGCTAATTCAGGTTGTGAAAGTCCATACAAGTAACCAATTTGCTGATCTATTCACCAAAGCTTTTGATGTGGGTAGATTCACATTCTTGGTCACAAGTGTGGTCATGATAAACACTGAATAAGCCTCGTTTAATCTACTCTATGTACCATTTTTGCATAAATTCCTTTTTGTCTACTCTCCTATATTGTTTTGTGTATGGTGCTACTAACCTTGTGTGTTTAAGTGTTTCAGATTGCTTCAACTGAATACTTAGTACTTCTAGTTAAGTTAATACTGCTCTCTATATTACTCATGTTGACAGTTCAAATATGGTTAAGTATGGTTACCACTGCTAGGTAGTTTATACTGCCAGTTTAAAGTTACTACTACTTGCCTTGTTTCTACTGCTAATCAGTGTTACTATTGCCGGTATGTGTTAATACTGCTAGTATGTGTTAATACTGCTAGTCTTTGTTAATACTTCTAGTCGGTGTTAGTACTGCCAGTACGTGTTACTACTGCTCATATGAGTTAATACTGCGAGTTGGTTAATACTGCTAGGGTGCTTAGTACTGCTTCTAACTGAAACCCTCCACCTATAAATACCCCTTTGTGACCGCCAAAATACAAACGGCTCTTTGAACTTCCATTGCTTCTCTTTCTCTTTCTCTCTCGATTTCTTGTGTATCAGTGTAAACCCTAGTGGTGATTCAAACCCTAGAATCAATCAGAACGATCGCCGGACTACAATTCTTTGATGAACACAATGAGGTTGCAATGCTTCAAAAACCCAAACAGGCTGATGGTTTTCATCAGATTGTGGATTTCCTAAAATCCTCACACATCGCCCATGCATTAACTGTCAATCCCACAATCTATGTGGAACATCAAAGACAGTTCTGGGCCAATGCTGCTATTCAAACTGAAGATGGCACTCAGGTCATCAAAACAAGGGTTTGTGATAAACCTCTAACCATCTCAGAAGGATGTATTCACATTCATCTACGACTAGATGATGCCGCAGGTATAACCTCTTTACCTAAGGAAGATCTCTTCCAAGCTCTTAGTCGTATGGGGTATGAAGGTCCAACTGATGTCTATAAGTTTTACAAGAACAAATTTTCACATCAGTGGCGATTCTTTGGTCATACCCTACAACATTGCATTTCACGAAAAACAACTGGATGGAGTGAGTTTAGCAGTACCTTAGCTTATGCTCTAGTCTGCTTAGCTACCTCTAGAAAGTTTAATTTTGTTCAAATGATTTTCAATTATTTAATGTCAAACCTGGATACCAATTCAAAAAGCTTTTATATGTATCCAAGGTTTGTACAAGAAGTACTTGATAAGGAATTGACGGATTTAACTACCTTCAAGGAGGTATATGTACCAAAACTCCCAAAGGGGAAGGTGTTCTCAAATATGAAGAGGCCTAGTAAGGACTTCTCAGGTAGAGACACTCCATTGTTCTCTACAATGATGGGTGTGTCTCATTCCCATGATGAGGCATCAGGGTCACAGCCCACATCTGACCACCCAACTGATGACCTACCCACACTACTCATTTCTATCAATATCCCTCAGATTCCTATTGACAAGCCACAATTTCCCATCACCAAAACTTACACAAGGAAAAAGGTACAGAAGGTTCCTTCCCTTCTAGTATCTTCACCCCCAAAGCCTAAAAGCCCTCTGATGGAGCATTTTCCATCAGAGAATATCCAAAGGGAAACCACAGGGGTGTCTCCCAACCCCAAGAAGGTGCTCAATAAGGAGGAGGAAGAGCATGTGGGCAGTGAGGCTCACACTACTGACTTTGCACAAAGTGTAAGGCAGGACAGTGTGAACATCTTTAAGACCTTCCCCACGACAACTTTGGGTGAGCAATCATCCAAAGGTCCCAGGTGTCAAGAAACAAAGGGGGTAGCAGGTGCTTCTGCTAGGCAGAAGACCTCTACTAAAAGATCCAAGGATCCTTCAAAGGTGGTAAAAACACCTAAAGGAGGTGACGACAGATATACGTACAATGAATTAATGGAAACCATTGCAAATGTCAACCTGGATTTCATCAAGCAGGGCTCAGAAATAGAGGATATGAAGAAGGTTATTATATCTCAACAAACTCAGATAGTAAAGTTCAAGAAAATGGTGTTGAGACTTGTGCACCAAAAGAGAAGGAAGCAATTCATTCTAAAGAAAAGGAGAAGTGTTCATGCTGCTTTCAAAAAGGGGGAGAGTCAGGAAAAACAGAATGAAAAAGAGAGTACAAGTGAGATGGAATTCCAGTT
Organism: Arctium minus; assembly: GCA_954870635.1. NCBI lineage: Eukaryota > Viridiplantae > Streptophyta > Magnoliopsida > Asterales > Asteraceae > Arctium > Arctium minus. The sequence goes on from OX941087.1 coordinate 61,263,861, forward strand.
TGAGGGTGAGACTGGTGCTGATAAAGAAGAGAAAGTTGGTTCAGAAGCAGAAACTTTTGAGAATGTAGCAGATATTGCAAAAGCAACAGTAACTGAGGCTGCAACAGTAACAAATGAACCTGAAGCAGAAACAGAATTGTCCAGAGAGGAAATTGAAATTGCAGAAACCCTTGTGAAAGCTAAGAATGACACTCCCAAAGCCACTCAAAAGGCTAAGGGAGTAATGATCAAAGAAGGAGGATTAGAGAAGAAAATAAAAGAGGTCAGTATGGAGGATGCAAAGAAGAAGGGAAAGGAGAAGATGGTTGAGTCTGAGCAACCATTGAAGAAGACGAAACAGATTGAGTTGGATGAAGAAGTGGCCAAAAAGCTTCAAGAAGAGCTGGAAAAGGAGGAAGAAATTCAATCTGCCAAAGACAGAGAGCTTGCATTGGATATGGCTAAAAAGATAAATGAAGAATATCAAAGGAGTTTAAAGCCTATTGTTGTTAAGAAAGTAACAAATAGAGCTACTGTGCAAAGGCAAAGAAAGCCCTCAAAGACATTTTTGGCTAATCAAGAGAGAAGGAAAATGATAAACCTCCTGAAAGGAGCTCTTGGAGTTCCTGAAGGAATGTTTACCAACATGCCTTATGGTAGGATAGAGGAGCTGTATAAGAAGGAGATGGACAATCTGAAAGGGGACTCCACTCAAGGGGTAGAGGCTGAAAGGAAGATGAAAGAGAGGTATGACCTCAACATACAACAGCCTTTCTCTGACAGTGAAGAAGGCATTCCTAGCAAAGACAAGGAAGAGGTGAAACAAGAAGAGACATTAGCCCAAAAGATTGGTGATATTAAAAGAAAGAAGTCCATTGCTACCAAAACAAAAGCAAAGAGGACTAGAACTGAAGAAGCAGAAAAGGAAAGTGAAATAAAGGAAGATGAACCTCCAGCAGAACTAAAGCAGAATCAAGATCATACAAGTCAATCAAGACAAACTAATGTGCAATTTGATTTGTACATGAAAGTATCTGATAAAGAACCTCTGAAGGTTGATCCTATTTCAGTGAATGCTCCTGAAATCATTCATTGGGATATTTTGAAAGATCAAGGCAAAGAATACTTCAGGATCAAGAGATTGGGAGATCACTATGAAGTGTATGCTACATGGGGTAAAATTATCAGAAGCTGCTCCAGGTCTGATTTGGAAGAAATGCACAAAGTTGGGATGAGCTTGTATGGTAAAGTGTTGGAAGAAGCTGCAATGAGTCTAATCAAGATAGCCATGGAGTACCTATGCATGATGTTTGATCCTGACAGGATTAAGCATATTATCAGAGATATGAATCATGAAAGGGTTTTCAGAAGCATTGACCATTGGATGTTAATTGAAAGATGTGGAGTATATGTCCTAACCATAGACAAAAGCTACCATGAGTACTACTTGGTGGACAAAGTGTATGATCATAGCAGAGCTAAGCTACAAGGAATGTTTAGAGCAAAGCTGGTATGTTCTACAGGTTCTGAAATGGCAAAGATTGTAATAAGAAGAACCATTAATCAAAGTCTGGGTCTGGATCCTAATTTGGGGAACTGAGAAGCAGTTTTGAAAGCATCATGAAGACAACAATTTTGCTGAAGAACTTAACTTCTCATTTTGAAAAGTTAAGTTTAGCGGAGATTGTTGGGTCAGAAATATGCTAAGTATGGTTAATGCTGCTACTTACAATTTAGTACTACTAGGTGAAGAAAGATTACTAATGCTAGTAGAATTAATACTGCTTGAAGAGTTAGTGTTGCTACTTGAATAGTTAGTACTGCTTGGAGAGTTAGTACTGCTAGTAGTTAGTACTGCTTGAAGATTACTACTGCAAGTGAAGAGTTAAAACTGCAAGCATGATTAATACTGCTGAGGATGTTAATATTGCTTCTGAAGATAAAGATGGATTGATGCGGAAGAATAGGAGATGAAGATAATTATGGTATTGATGTTGAAGATCAATCTTATTTTAATAATTATCTTGTAATCTGTTTTGTATATATAGTCTAGATAAGTGTAGATTATAATACGAATACATTGATAGAGTTGTTTTTGTTTAGAGAATTAACCTCAAGACTGGTATTGATCCTTTCTATAGAGAAGTATAGAACGTCTGTTGAGTCTGTTAAACAGATTGAAGTTGTGTTTGTAATCATTAAGTTTTATGCAATATAAACATATGATTTGAGTTCATATTATGTGTTTTGATTAATTGTTAAAGTGTTATTCCGCGACTTCTTTAACATTGTTTCTGAGTTTATATTAAATTCTTGTTTAGAATTTTCGATCTTGGTATAGTCTTGTTATGCTTTGATTGAAATATCTATCTATGCGTGCGAAATAAATTCAAAGTAGAATTTTCGGGTCTCGGGGGTGTGGTGCGACAGTGCCACACGACAGTGCCAAGGGCACAGTCGCAAGGCACAGTCGTGGGGTTTGTACCGAGGGTTTGGGAAGTGGCGCGATTGTGCCCATGCGACAGTGTCATGGGCAATGTCGCCGGGCACTATCACCGTCGGGGACTAAGAGTATAAAAACCTTATTTTGACTATTTTGACCTCATTTTCTCACTACCATCGTTTTAGAACCAATTTGGATAATGTTTGGGCGATTTTTCTTCATCTCAAAACCTTCTAACACTCACTAAAGCCCTTTGGTAAGTTGGGAGCATTTATTGGTGGTTAAGGAAGTTGGAGGAGCATTCAAGTGAAGCATTTAAGGCTCAATCAAGTCCCTACCTTCTCACCATCTCAACCAAGTTTCTAGGGTTTCATCTAAAAACCCTAGATAGTGAGTTTCTTCTAACCATTTTCAAATGAGATACATGTCTTGTGTGTTTATTTGTCATTACTTCATATACATGCATAAATCTAATCACATGATAAGTTTGACCTAACTGCTACTTTTGTGATTATTGGGGATTTTGGCAATTGTACATCATGAGGACTTTGATGGGATTGTTATTGACCTTGTTTGGTCATGATTGTGTAATATCATGGGGTTTGTGAATATCATATTTGAACTTACATGTTTTAGAGTTTTGGACCCAAAATGAGATTGGAACTATATGAGGTCTTATACATGTATCTTGTTGATATGGAATATGTATAGAGATTGATGTTGCATGTATATTGGATGAACCATGAGTAAGCTCTAGGAGGATGTAGTATAGGGTGCCACCATGACGGTATGCACCTAAACGTCCGCCATTTGGAGTAATGCCTGGGAGGTAGTCTTCAAGTGTGTCGGGATGATGCTCATGATAGTGAACATCAAGGTAAATTGACTTGAGGTGAAACTCTTTGGTGTGATGGGTCTACCCCATTGATTCCTTTATGACCCTTATTGACTATAATTGATATAAATGATTATGCCATGCTTTTGTACAACTCACTAGGCTCGTTTGGCCTAACACTTGTTTGGTTTGATGTGTATATCAGGTTCTAGCGGCGCGACCGCCAAGAAGGTTTAACTGGCCTTTAGATGTGATCTTGGGAGCATTTTTGGGATGCCATTATAGAATTCGGTTATTTTTGGAAGTAGATGAAAACCAATTGTAATCTTATTTCTTGTCTTGATCTTAGATTAGGAGTGTTAAATCCAGAATTCAAGTTCTAATCTAACAAACAATCAAGATGAACAATCTATGAAATCATATATCATTGATTCAAATATCAAAGATTACAATCTCTCACTTTTTCTCTCTACAAACACTCTCTCTCTCTAGAGTGATATGAACATCAAAATCTCTTCTCTAATCTGATCTGTATGTTCTACTGATTGTTATTCTGTAAATGTTACCACATATTACAAAGACTCAAGGTATTTATACTTACACACAATTACAACAAGGAAACTAAAATACGAGACACTTTGACTTTGACTTATTACACAAAGACTTTGACATTCATGCTTGAGAGTTGACTTTTAGACTTTGACATGTTTGACTTTCATCTTCAGTATTAATGATCTTGCATCCAACAAATCTATGCTCTAACATTCTCCCCCTTTGGATCAAGATCATCTCTAAAAGGATATTGCAATTTAATCTTCTCTTTTAAGCTCAATTTGAATCTTTTCCTTTGATGTAAACAAGATCTTTTCAAGTAATCAACTTTCTCCCCCTATTCATATGAAAAATTGACATTCTCCTCGTTCTTTGATAAACTCGGTATCTTCAAAAACTTTCAGCAATCTTCTTCAAAATCTGATCTTCAAGAATAACAACATTCTCCCCCAAGATTGATATAAACCTCTTTCAGATTCTTAGAAATAAATTATCTTCAGAATTCATCTAAATATACTTCAGCAAAATTATCTTCAAAAATTCTGAAAACTTTAAACTCTTGCTTTCAACTTTCAACAATTTTGAAAATTTATTGACCTTTTCCCCCAACTTTAGCATTTATGACTTCAAACAATTCTTGAACTTTTCAGACATATCTAATACAAACTGTTCTTTCCGGACATTTCTTTAACATTGTTTTCTCCCCCTTTTTGATGATTGCGGCATAGAGATCATCAAAACTTTCTTCAAGAAACGTCTCTGACCAATTTTGACCACTGATCTTTTGAACACAAGAGCCTCTGATTCTCCGTCGATCCAAAATAATGTATTCATCTAGATCTTTTCAAATTCAGACAAAGTAGAGTGTAACACCTGAATCAACAAATGAATCAGTTATAATGCCTGTCACTAACACAAAGTTATTGTGTGTAACAGATACACATTAGAAAGGAGCTTTTGTGATGTTCACTCCCCAGGGTTTCCATTCAATCATCGAAACACCACAAAGGAATTTCTATGAACGTTATGACAAGAAAAACAAATTTCCTTGTGTGCTCATGCAAGTGTAGAAAGAATTAAGCACATGATGATTGCTTATTATAAGGCTCAACATTGTGTAAACCACTGAGACAACAATAATTAAACACAAACGCAAGTGTGCATGATCGAAGTGGGAAGGTGGAGCAGACTTCCTTCTTTTTCAATATCCAGATTTTCCAAATGAAAACCAGATTATTTAATGTGTTGCGTCCCCAGAAAATATGAAAACATTTTCTTTTTAAGAAGAAAATGAGTAGCTGTGGGCATGGGCTAGTTGTCTGTTTCAATAATGTTCACGAAGAAGTGTGAAACACTAGTGATGTGGCTGCCCAGCTCAGAAAGTAGTTGGTGCAGAGTTTGATATTCTTTTACTCTGATCTCACACCCTCTTTCTTTTTAAACATTGAGCTCGCGTCTAACCAAACTCTCATTTACATTTTACTTCATCACACAACCCACACTCATTTCTTTTTGACTCCTCACACTTGATCACTAAGGATTAACTTCTTAGGTAGGAAACACTGGTTAACATGAATCCATAGAAGTTTCATTTAAGTCCTACACAATAAACCCTTATTTTCCTATAAAAGGATAGTTTTGCTCAAAAATGATTTAACTTTATCAGTTAAAGCACAAATATACAAGTCAGATGTCTGTATGCTCATAGATATAATCAAGAAGATATGAGCATGTTAAATATTGAAGATATTTCAAAACAAGTATATTGAATGAAAGAAATGAATACAAGAAACTTGTTTGAAAATCTGACATTGTATAATAAAGATCAATATCGAATGATTTATCAATTAAGGTTTGGGTCAACAAAATTGATATTGTCTATACGGAACAAAAATATAGACATTCTTGAAAGAACGTTTCGAAATGAAGTCAATGCTCAAAATTAATTGGAATACAATCGGGGTGTCTTACCATCGAAAATTTATTTCAATTTAGAGACATGGTAAGAACAATTTCAACAAAATAAAACCGGTGTGTGTGAATATTTGAAAGTATATGGAAAAGATAATACACAAGTATTTATCTTTGGAAACACACGGTTTAGAAACATATAAGCATAAATAACATGAAAACATTTAAAATCACACTTCTAAATCATGAAATCTTTTGAAGAATCAGGAAGTGGTTTGAACGTTTAAGAATATGTTTTCTATGATTGAAAGTCGTCCTTCGTTCAACCATATATGAGATTAAGAATAGAAAAAAACCTTTTCTGGTCTGTCTTAAATCTCATGAAATCAGCTTAAAGTTATAATGATATGATCTTGTAAGCATCCTCTCAATCTGCATCAGTCAAAAAGTCTTGTCAAAGCAACTTTATTCACAACATTTATTGAAAAATAAAATAACACAAAGCAGTAAAACATTGAATGTACGAGTTCTGATATGAAATAATCAAAAGTCATAATTATTACTCCCCCTGAAAATATGCATCTAAAATATATCAGTGAAAAAGCACATGATAGAGAGCTACAACTCCCCCTGAAGTGTAGTTTGTCATATCTTCCAAATACATATATCCATAAACAAATGTACTCCCCCTTGAAGGTTGATTTCTTCACTTTGAAGAATCGGAGTACAATTCCATATCAGCTCGGGAGTATCATCACTTTTGATCATTGAAGAGCGAGTCCTAAACTGTTGTGTTTAGAAGTCAAACTCCGTTGAAGTACGGGTCCTAAACTGATGTATTCAGAAGCCTTGGTTCTCTTACTCCCCCTTGACTTGAGGTGTCTGCAACACAAAATCATCTTTTGGCTTTGGTACCCACTGGTATTTGGGTCCATGTTTGTGAGTTGCAGTTCTATTAGGAGTAATAGAATAAGAACCATACCAGTAATGATCACTCGATTTATGAACAAAATCATATGTACGACAATAAGAACAATACCTTTTTCTAGACAACCTGATCAGTTGATCTCTCGCGTAAGCGAGATCAGGTTTACCTTTCCGCACATTGTTCTTTTTGTCTTTTGATTCACGTACAAATGATTTGTATTCTTTCTTCTCATCCTTATTTTCATCATCAAGTACTTTCACCTTCCAAACCAACTTCTCTTCTTCATATCTCCTTCTTCTTCTTCTTCTTCTTCTTCTTCTTTGTGTACCTGAACCATCTACATTTCGATCATAGAAGATGTTAGTAGTACGAATCTGATCAAATGATTTAACTGACCTTCTTGAAGAAACAATTTTCTTATGTGAGCTTGCAGCTGTCTTGAATGAACATTCAGAATCAGCTGAATCATCTCGAGGTGTGTGGATTTGTGACTCTAGAGTCGTTTGCTCAGTCACCACCACCTTTGAAATAATGTCCTTAAGCTCTTTTATATTTGAAGATAAACTGTCTCTTTCGTGGACAAGCAAGTCAATCTCTTTCTTGAATTCAGACTTCGCTTTCTGCTCTTTTAGTGCACTTTCAGATAGTTCAGATAACTTCTCAGTTAATTTCTTAATCTCTTCCTCAAACATATTCCTTTCTTCTTCAAAATCCTTCTCAGCATTTGTTCTTTGACCGAATATTTCTTTGAAAATGTCAACATTCCTCTGTTCTATGGTCTTCTTCTCTTTGTCAAACTTTTCTCTTTCCAAAATGATTACTTTCTCAAAATCTGAAATCTGTTGAGAAAGTTTTATACATTTGAGCTCAACTATCTTCTTTTCTTCAACACTCTTTCTGGAAAAGTCTGATAACTTCTTTGAAAATGTTTTCTTTTCACTCTCAAAATCATCTCTATCTTTGACCATCTTTTGTTCCAAATCAGATATTTTTTTTCAAAGCTCAGCATTAGCATCTTCCAGACTCTTAATCGTCTCCCTATAACTTTCACCAGATGCTTGCTGGATTTGGATCAACTGATATTCCAAGTCAAAGATTTTATTTTTCATCTCAGTGTTCTCAGTTTCCAAACTTATTATCTTATCATCACTAAGCCCATAAGTCTGTTTCAGAAGATCTTCATTAATCATCTTTAAAGCACTGACTTCTTCTCTCAGTATCTTTCTTTCATCATTATATCGTTTTGACCTCTTTGAGTAGTAGTCAACTGAAGAAGCAAGATTTTTGTTTTCTATTCTGAGCTTGGTAATCTTCTCTTGATCATCAGAAAAACTCATCTTGAATTATCTGTTTCAAAAAGAACTTGAAATGATCGTAAGTCCAAATGAAATCAAGTATACCAGATAAACTTAGAAAGAAAAACAGAAATGAAATTTCCAAATTTCTCTAAGTCAGGAATTCGCAAACTATAATGAACCACTAGAAATTAGCAAACAAGAACAAATCAACTAGAATTCGCACAAGTACTGACTTCAGAATTCGTAACCCAATAAGAATTCCCAGGTTACTTTACAAAGATAACAAGAATTCATAAGTAAAAGCAATTCAGGAATTCGCAGTTACCAAAGAATTCAGAATTCGCAGACTATAAATCTATGAATTTTATCATTTTCATAGACTAGAGATCTACGAATCCTTAACTTTTCGCATTCTAGCCACCTGCGAATTTTGTCCTTGATGATTTTCTAAAGAAACTTTTCGCAGATCACAGGTATACGAATTCTGAAAGATTCTCAATACTCTTACATGCGAATCTTAAGCAATTTGCAAGAGATCAATACGAATTCTGAAGAATTCGTAGTACACAGACTTGCAAATTCTGAGAAACTCGCAATACACTCCTCTGCGAATTCTACCCTTGTAATTTTCAGAAACAACAAATATTCAATCTTTTTGCGAATTCTATCAAATCTGCGAGTTCTTCAGGCTTTTTGCGAGTTCTTGAGCATGTCTGCGAGTTCTTGGTTAAGTCTGCGAGTTCTTGGGATGTCGAACAAAAATAGCCTCTGAAATCTTCAAAAACTTATCAATTCTTCGAATTACAGTATCAAACTTTGACAATTTGACTGCCTATACTTCTAGAACTTAATTCTATCAAAGAATTTCAACAATATACACTTTGAAGTATGAATCGGACCTTGCACGGTGAGATAGAACTCGTGTAAACAAAAACTAACAAAATCCTCAAATTTTCCAAAAACTACATTGCAATCCTTTCAAACCAATAAAAGAATGATTCTAGACCATGATTCGAACACAATGAACCAATTACAACTCAAAATTACACATAAAATCTCAAAATTGAATCTGGACTCAATAAAACAGTGTCGAACTTTATTTTTAATCGATTTTCTTGATTTCTAATTGGATCTGCTCTGATACCAATTGTTAAGCCCAGAATTCAAGTTCTAATCTAACAAACAATCAAGATGAACAATCTATGAAATCATATATCATTGATTCAAATATCAAAGATTACAATCTCTCACTTTCTCTCTCTACAAACACTCTCTCTCTAGAATGATATGAACATCAAAATCTCTTCTCTAATCTGATCCGTATGTTCTACTGATTGTTACTCTGTGAATGTTACCACACATTACAAAGACTCAAGGTATTTATACTTGCACACAATTACAACAACGAAACTAAAATACAAGAGACTTTGACTTTGACTTATTACACAAAGACTTTGACTTTCATGCTTGAGAGTTCACTTTTAGACTTTGACATGCTTGACTTTCATCTTCAGTAATAATGATCTTGCATCCAACAAATATATGCTCTAACAAGGAGGTTGTCATCTCTCAATGTTATTATTACAAACTTGTAATTAAACAAGCATTTATTACTCCCTTTTTGGATGAGCTCGTGCTTTGGTATTAAGTTGATTACCATCTTTCCATTTTCTGGAATTTTTTGTTCACCCCATAGATGGGATGTTACATCTTGCATGTTCTTGAAAAGTCGACCAAAAATCCGTGAAATTAGATCACAATTTCTGAAAATTTGTATGCTCTGATACCAATTGTGTGCCCCACAATCAGTGCAAATCAAGATGACTGAAATTGTATTCCCAGATTCAAATCAAGCAAACTAAACAAGATAGATTTGACAGTATTCAAGAACTAGAGAGAGAGTAGAGAGAGAAAGTCCAATAGTCGTATTCTTTACAATTACAAGTATTACAATTAAGGTTCCTACACACTCACAACACTATAACAAGGTATTTATACCTCATGCTAAAACCCTTTGTATTCAAGATTTAAAAAAAAATTGACACTTGTCTTCAGCGCTTGATTCTTCAATTTTTTGTCTCTGACAGTCTTTAAAACTTTGAACCTCTAACAATCTTCAGTCTTTCAGTCTTTGAAGAATCTTGAGAAGTCTTTTGGACTTTGCATCTTTGAAAATCAACATGTCTTGAATTATCTTTAAAGTTAAATTTAAAGTTGAATTTAAAGTTCAAAGTCGTCAAAGTTAAAGATTGAAGAATCAAGCGTTGAAGACTAGTGTCAAATTTTTTTTAAATCTTGAATACAAAGGGGGAGATTGTTAGTGTATTAATTGTATCCAAGATTTAGTGTGAAAAGTCAAGTCAAGATAAGTCAACAAGGTCAAAGATTAGTTAAGTCAATATGATGATTAGTCATGTGAGTGTTTGTATCTTGTATAGACTTGTGGTATAAATACCTATGGTCTTGTAACAATCATGTAATTAGAACCAAGTATCGTACGCATTCATTGTTAAATCAATATACATATGATTAGAGCCTTTCTCTCTCTACTGCCTCTCTCTAGTTCTTGAATACTGTCAAATCTATCTTGTTTAGTTTGCTTGATATGAATCTGGGAATACAATTTCAATGACGAACAAGAATTACCAATTGAACAATTTTATTTCAAACTTCAATTTCGAATACAGAGAACTCTCAAATATTTCTCTCACAAAAACACGCTCAATATTCTTAGCTTAATTAGTCTACAAACGAAAAACTATTTATACTAAGAATACTCAAAACACTAAAATACTCACAACACACTAAACATTGACTTTGACTTTTCTTTATTACAAATGACTTTGACTTAGCATGAGAGTTGACTTGAGCTTTTGCTTGACTTTGAATTTTATCTTCAGCTTGAACTTCAGCCTTCATGATCTTGTATCCAATATATTTTGTGCACTAACACACTCTAGCCTTGGAGCGGCCCCATTTGAAGCCTTATATGGAAGAAAATGTAGAACCCCCGTATGTTGGTTAGAAGCGGGCGAGAAGCAATTTTCCGTGCCGGAAATTGTGCAAGAGACAGCCGACAAAGTCAAATCAATCCAGGAATGTTTGAAGGCGGCGCAAGATCGACATAAAAGTTATGCCGATAAGAAGAGGCGGCCGGTCGAGTTCCAAGTAGGAAACCGCGTCATGTTGAAAGTGTCGCCTTGGAAATGCTTGATCCCATTTGGAAAGCGTGGGAAGTTGAGCCCCCGTTTTCTTGGGCCATTTACAGTCATTGAGAGCGTTGGACTCCAAGCCTACAAATTAGACTTGTCACTGGATATGAACGAAATCCACCCTACGTTTCATGTGTGTTATCTACAGAAGTTCCTGGCAGAATAAGAAAGCGTCATACCATGATCAGAGATTCGAGTGGACGACAACCGTTGTGTTGAAGAACCCGAAGCTATTCTGGAGAGGGAGACCAAGAGACTCTGGCATAAAGAAGTCACGATGGTGAAAGTGCAATGGACGAATCATCGTGGGACCAATGTGACGTGGGAAGCGGAGGAGGATATGAAGCATCGATATCCTTACTTATTTGGATAGTCGGGATTTCGGGATGAAATCCATTCCAAGGTGGGGAGGATTGTAACACCTCAAAGTTTGGGTTTTTATTCATATTTTGATCTGGAATATCTACCTTATTTAATGTTGGGAAAGATAGCCGAAAAGGTGTCGGAGAATTTTGTTGGATACAAGATCATAAAGTCTGGAAAGCTGAATGTCAACCAAGTCAAAGGTCAAAGTCAACTCTCAAGCAAGAAAGTCTTTGTATTTGTGTTTTGTTCTTAGCGCGTGTGTTTTAATATACATATGACTAGTTAGTTTTGTTAGTTGTTGTAACAAGTGATTAACAATTAGAAGTTAGAGAGAGAGAGATTGTACGTGGACATAGTGTTCTAGAGAGAGAAAGTAACGAAGTCTCTGTATTCGAAATCTTTAGTTGAATCAATTGAAACATGTTAATGGATTAAAATGTTTGTAATCTTGTTTGTGATTGCAATTAGATTAGAAGTTGATGGATTTGGGGCATATCAATTGGTATCAGAGCAGATTCAAGATTGAAATCAAGAAAATATGATTTTCAGCACTGTTTTTGAGTCTTAGTTTGAATTTCGAAGTTTTGTGTGAATTTTCGAGTTTTATTGATTAGATTGGGTTCGTATTATGTTTTAGATCAATCTTGTATAGGTTTGGTAGAGAATTGCATTGTAATCTTGGACAATATTTTTGAAATTTACGAGTTTTGAGTACACGAGTTTATACGCACTGTAATTGATTAAATTTGTAAGTGTTAGTGTTCTTTATCGAAATTCTTGGATTGTAATCGTTTCTAGTTGTTCTAGTGGACTAAGTTTCAAAGTTACAGATCGAAATTCGAAGGTTAGATGGGTTTTTGAATAAATCAGAGTGTATTCTAGTCGAAGATCTGAAGAACTCGCAAATCCCTCAATAACTCGCAAGAAGAACTCGCAGACCATTGGATTTCGCATAATCATTAAATTTCGCATAATTGTTTCTGAAATTTTTTATTAGTGTAGAATTCGCAGATGTATGATGTGCGAAATTCATAGAATTCATACATGTGTGTGTTGAGGATTCTCAGAATTCGTATAGGCTTACATGCGAATTGTTAGAATTCACATAAGCTATTTGTGCGAAAAGTGTATGTGAATATTTTCAAAGGACAAAATTCGTATAGCTTTGTTTTGCGAAAAGTCAGAATTCGCATAAGTCTTTTATGCGAAAAGTTTTGTGAAAAATCTTTTAAGGATAGAATTCTCATAAAGTAGGATACGAATTCCTCAGAATTCGCATCTAACTTCATACGAATTCTGTGTGTGTGCGAAAAGTTTCATTTTCAAAATTTTATAAGTCTAAAACTGGCATAGAGTTGTATGCGAATTCCTAGAACTCGCATAACACTTCATGTGAATTCTGGTTGTATGCGAATTCTGATTTCTTTTAGTGTCTGAATTCTGAAGATTGAGTGAGTAGTGTGCGAATTCTGTGTTGTTTTATCTTATATGGGAATTATGTGTGAGAATTCCTTGTATTTCACTCTATTGTGCGAATTCCATACTTAGAGATTTTTGGAAATTTAATTTGTTACTGTATTTTGTCTAGATCAGTTTATTTGACTTTATGTTGGACTTTATGTTTTGAGTGATCTTTGTAGTGAGGTTTTAATTGTAATGTTGCTTGAGAGAAAGTCAAGGGTATAAATAGTATGTCTTTGAGAGAAGCATGTAACTAATGTCATTGTACACTTACTTTTGATATATCAGACTCATGACTTTCTCTTTCTACAGTCTCTACATTCTTGATTGAATTGTTGTTTAATTGATTCCTAAGCTTGAATTGGACATTAACAATTGGTATCAGAGCCTCCCTAAGAGATTTCAGAGAGTTTAGATTGTCTTTTTCGATCGAATTTCTGAATACCTTCTAAGAAGCTATTGGCTATATGCTTAACACATGCAAGAAATTTCAAGAACAGTCGTATTCTTGAAAATCTACTGTTTGATCGAGTTTTTCGTTATTTGTTGAAATTAGTGTGTTTTCTTGTAATCATTGTGATCGATTTGTGATAGTATACACTTTGTATTCACACACAAACATAAATTAATCATTGATTTTGATGTAATTTTCGATTTTCTTGGATTTTTTTTTCACGAACACACAAAATCTGTTTTTTTGTAAAATCGCATTGTGATTTTCAATTTTGTTCATAGTTGTTTGTTCGAATTGTGTTCTAGTTGCTTTTTCGAATCCTATGGATGTGTTTGTAAAGCAATTCGCAGGATTTTTGAGCTTTTGATCGATTTTCAGAAAGCAAGGAAAGAACTCGCTAGATCTATACTTCGCGCTAAGGAAGAACGCGCAAAGTATTGTTCATCTGCTTATTGTGCGAGTTTTGCAGGTTCACGCATAATACGTCTTGCGAGAAACATCTTCGCGCAAAGTATTTTATCATTTGATTTGCGAGTTCTTGATCTCAGAAATTTTTCTAAGTCTAGATCACGCACGTTCCTTCTGTGAGTTTCATTGCTTGCGAGTTTACATTTTGCGCGTTTTGATCTGCTCGAAATTTTTCTAAGTATGGTTCTCGCAACGGCTTATGCGAGTTTCTACTAACTTGCGAGTTTACATTCTTCTGCGAGAAGTTCAAGATTCAAATTTTTTTTCTAAGTACAGTTCGCGCATCGAGTTCCTTTCGAGAAGTCTCTTCGCGCACATTGTTGTTTGCGTGTTTCTCACTTCGCGCTCTTAGTGTTTTGCGAGTTTTGGTTTCGCGCACGAGGTGTCTTGCGAGAAGTCTGGGAATAGTGACTTGCGAGTTTCTGCACTGTGCGAGTTTCTAGCTTTCTGCGAGTTGTGTACTTGTGTTTTGTGACAATCTGTATTTGACTCTTTTAGTCAAATATTTCTGAAACTTTTGGGTGATCTTTATTATTCAAGTTGTCTTTAGTAATCTTTCTCAGTCTGGCAATATGTCTCGAGATCTACTCAGCATGGGATCAAAATCCAAACCACCGGTCCTTCAAGCCGATTAATACCCACAGTGGAGGAAAAGGATGATTAATTTTCTCAATAATCAAGATAAGAAGCTGATGAACTCAATTATGAATGGTCCTCATTTTCCACACGGAAGTTGTTGCAAGAATTCCAACTACTAACAATAATCATGAAATTCCCAAAAGGATTGTAGGAGGAGACCCTATTCAGTATACTGAAACAGATAAAGAGCTAGTGGAAAGGGATGCAACTGCTTTGACATTTCTGATAATAGCCATCCCAAATGATATTTTCAACCGTGTTGATAGCCGGGAATCTGCTAAGGACATTTGGGATGAGCTAGAGAAACAGTTCATGGGATCAGCAAAGTCTATCAAGACTAAAAGGAATCAGAGTATCAATGCCTATGAAGGATTCAAGGCAAAAGAAGGAGAATCTCTGAGAGAAGCATATGATCGTTACAACATCATCCTAAATGATTTGAGAAGGAACGGGGTTCAGAAGTCAGAATCTGAAACAAACTTCTAGTTTATCAAGAATCTTCAGCCAGAGTGGGATGTTTACACAATTCAAATGCAAATCAATAAAGACATGGATGAAGAAAAGCTGAATGATCTGTTATGTGTTCTAAACCAACACGAGGACATGGAAAAGGAGCAAGTTGCGGTGAACAAAGAGTTGTTACAGTTAAAGGATAAACAAAAGAAGGTAGAAGACTCTTTGTCATTAATAGCTCAAGGCAAGGGAAAGACAGTTAAGTCAAGTTCTGGTTCTAGAAAGAGTATGAAGAAGAAAGCCCTGATCACCAGCATGATTAACAATTCAGAGGATGATACTCCGGATGATTCTGATGATGATGAACTAACCGAATTTGCAGAAAAGCTTGCACTTCTGACTTCGAGCTTCCATAAAGGTTTGGTCGGAAAAAGTTTTATAACAAGCCGAAGCATGAGTCTTACAAAGATATCAAGCACAAAGACAGACATGAAGAGAGAAAATGGAAAGAGGAGAAAGAGGAGAGAAAAGAAGAAAAGAAAGAGGATAAAGAAAAGTTTGACAAATGTTTTAACTGTGGAAAGCGCTGTCACTTCGTCAAGGACTGCCCAGAAAAGCGTGTCAAGAACTACAAGTATTACAAGAAGAAAGCTCAATTGGCGAAAGCAATGGAAAAGGGCACAACTTTAAAGGCAGAAGAAGAGATATGGTTTGAATACTCTGACGATGAAGAGACTGAGGTTGCTAAAGTGAATCTGACTCAAGTCCATTACAACTTAATGGCACAACTGAATGATGATTCAGATTCTGAGGTAAATTCTAATTCTGATAATTTGGAATATCTTGATGATAATGATGAAGTAATGAACTTGATGTCTCAGATCAATCTGATGAACTCTAAGTTTTTGAAATTAAAAGAAAATTTCAAACAACAAAAGAGTACAATACAAGGACATCAAGATCAGGCTTACATCTATAAAATCTTGGCTGATGAACAAGAAGAAGAGAAAAATGTTCTGAAATTGGATATAACTAAACTTCAAACAAGAATTTCTGAACAACAAAAAGAGATCATTACTTTAAAAGATAAGAATCTTGATCTAACTCTTACGTATGATATTGTCTTAAAAGACAGGACGAAAGCTTACACGAAGATCAAGGGATTGGAAGATCTGAATTTTAAAAGAGGTCAAACGGAACAGGCAGTTAAAATTTTAACAAACAATCAGAAAGACACTCGATTTTATAAAGCAAAACCAGGTCTCGGTCTTTCGGATGTGGATGTTTTTAAAAAGGCACCCGAAAACCTTTACAATTTTAAAAAGTTGAGTGATGAACCTATTGTTTTAATTCCACACATCCTAGAGACATTTGTTACACCAGAGACTCCTGAGCCTGAATTTTCTAAGACAGAAAAGGAAGAGACAGTAGAAGAAAAGACAGAAATTGAAATTGATTCAGAAACTCAGGATTTTAAATCTGTTAAATTTTCATATGATAAACTTAATTGTTCTTACGAAAGTAACAAGGATTCATTTGTAGAAAATGGAAATATTTTTAAAGAAAAATCTGAGTCTTTAGATCCAGTTCTGATTCTGACACTACTGAAACTATTTTGACCTGCTCAATCTTAGAAGATAAAAGTGAAGAGGTCATTTCTGATAAGTCTGATTTTGTTTGTACATCAAAATTTTCTGATCATGAATATCAACAAGCCTCGGATAAAATTGAAGAATTACAAAGGAAAATCTCCCATCTCAACAACATGATTGTTGAATTGGAAGAAGCAAATGCATATTTTGGGATGGAACTAGACTCGAGCTTTATTTAAAACGAATCTTTGCAAAAAGAAATACGATGTCTAGAATCTCAGATTTTCAAATTATCAAAAGGAAAAGAGGTTATTGTTGAAAAAGATATTCCAATTTCTGTGACTAAAAGTGTTAAGTCTTCATCCGAGTCCAAAAAGACAAAAGAAAAAGGTGAATGTTCTTATTCTTCATCATCTGATAATATTTCTAAATCTATTTCTGTTTCAGATGAAAATGTGAAGAAAGACTGTTTGAAGCAAAAGAAGACTTCAGCGGAAAAGACTGTTAATGAAGTAGATAAATGTCAATGTAATAGAGTAGTGGATGCTTGTAATAATGTCAATCAACAAAGTTTCAATAAAACAAAAATGTTTTCCCGAAAAGAGTTGTTGACGCAAGCTACTACTAGATTGCAATGTTCATATTGTCTTAGTAGTTCATTCTCTTGGAAACCAAAGTCTTCAAAGCAAAAGAAAAATGTCCAATTTAAGAATATGAAATCTTTTACTCATTCTAAAGCCAACAAAGCTGAGATATATTCTTTCAAAAAGAAAAATAATGCTTTTCAAGTAAATAAAATTGTTGATGTGAAGTTTGTGTGGAAGTGGATTCCGAAAACTGAACTTAACACATAAACTCCACCAAAAGGACCAAAATTTGAATGGCGCATTAAAGGGTCATCAGCAAATTTAAATATTGTTAAGAGTACTAACAAAAAAAGGACCCATATTCATATGGGTACCTAAAGTTAAGTGATTGTTGAATTCAGGCGTGTCATATGTGGATTATTGATTATGGAGCTTCAAGACACATGACAGCGCATAAACACCTGTTGTTCGACTATGTAGACCATTACGCAGGTACAGTAAACTTTGGAAATGAGATGAAAGGCTATGTCAGAGGTTACAGGACTATAAAGAACAGCATGATCACATTCAAAGGTTCTGTATGTGGAAGGCTTGGCTTATAATTTGTTCTCCATAAGCCAATTTGCAGAAAAGAAATGCAAGATAGAATTTGATGCTGATTTTTGCTATATTAAGGATCAGAGTGGAGCAGAACTTATCAATGCCGGTAGAATGGGATTGTTATACGGTGTTCACTTCCCAACACTGAAAGCGTCAAAGCCAGTATTTCTAATTTCCAAGACATCAACAGAAGAAAGTTGGTTATGGCATCGAAGACTATCTCATCAACATTTCCGTGATTTGAACAAGCTAAGGACACAACAGTTAGTGACTGGACTTCCTGAATTGAAGATTGAACAAGATTCACTTTGTTCAGCCTGTAAAAAAGGAAAGATGAAGCGCAGTTCACACAAACTGAAGATGTTATCCAACTGTAACAAGTGTCTAAAGCTAATTCACATGGATTTGTGTGGACCAATGAGGATTCAATCCATCAACAGAAAGAAATATATCTAAGTGATGGTGGATGAATACTCTCGGTATACCTGGCTAGAGTTTCTAAGGCAGAAATCGGAGGCTCCTGATCTAATCATCAAGTTTATCAAGAAGATTCAAGTTCTTATGCAAAGCCCAGTAAAGAAACTGAGAAGTGATAATGGAACAAAATTTAAGAATGCGACATTGCAAACTTTTCTGGAATCTGTTGGCATATCACACAATTTCTCTGCTGCGATGACACCTCAACAAAATGGGGTCGTTGAACGCAAGAACAAAACTTTGGTAGAGGTTGCTCGTCCAATGCTGGCATATTCTGAACTACCAATGTTTCTATTGGCTGAGGCTGTAGCAACTGTGTGTTTCACACAAAACAGGACTATTATTCATAAACGCTTTAATAAGATATCTTATGAATTGATTAATAGTCGTAAGCCAAATGTTAAATTTTTTCGTGTGTTTGGATGCAGATGCTATGTACTCAACGATTGAGAGAACTTATCAAAGTTTCAACGAAAAGCCGATGAGGGGATATTCATTGGGTATTCTCTTCAGCCCAAAGCATACAGAGTCTACAATACTCGTACAAAGACAGTGATCGAAAGTGCAAACGTAACCTTTGATGAAACAAAGACAAGGATTTCTGAACACAGCAATTCAGAACTCGGATCTAAAGGAAAAGACAAAGTTTCTACTTCATCAAGAGTAGAACCTGATCAACAACAGACTAAGAAATCTGACTCTTACACTGATTCTGATCTTGGTTTATTATTTCTGGATGCTTTTAATGATTAATCTGTTGAAGATAATAATCAAGAAAATTTAGGAAATAATAAATCACACTATACTAGTGCAGATATCTCTGGCCCATCTGAAGAAGTTGGTGAAGCTTCTACAAGCACAATGCAAGAGGTTTCTGAACAAGTTGTTCAAGAAAACACAACAGAAATGGTCTCATCACAAGTTGAGATGGGATCAACATCAGTAACATCTGAACAACATCAGACAGAACCTACATTTGCAGAAGTTGAACCTTCTTCTAGTGAACAAAGTCCAACTGCAATTGAATCCGAACAACCTGCAGTACTTGATAGGTTTGATACAACAAACAATCAAACTGACAAGGATGTCTTGCCAAGTACGCATAAGTGGACAAAAATTCATCCCATGGAAAATATTATCGGTGATCCGAATGCTAAAGTATCTACAAGATCTGCAACTGCTTCTGAATCGGCCAATTTTTGTATGTTCTCCAATTTCCTCAGCAGCATGGAACCCAAAAAGCCGTCTGACGCTCTCAAGGATCTTGACTGGATAAATGCGATGCAAGACGAGCTAAATGAGTTTAAAAGGAATGATGTGTGGAGACTCGTACCAAGACCCAAGGATAAGACAATCGTTGGAACAAAATGGGTTTTTTGAAACAAGAAAGACGAGGCTGGTATTATTGTAAGGAACAAAGCACGGCTTGTAGCGAAAGGTTATAATCAACAAGAAGAGATACGCTCCCGTGGCAAGGAACGAGGCGATAAGGATTTTTCTTGCGTACGCAGCACATAAAAATATAAAGGTATATCAGATGGACGTCAAATCGGCTTTCCTGAACGGTATACTACATGAAGAGGTGTACGTGAGTCAGCCTGAAGGCTTCGTTGATCCAAAATTTATAGACCATGTATATGTGCTAGATAAAGCCCTGTATGGACTAAAGCAAGCACCGCGTGCATGGTATGAAACCCTTTCAATTTACCTTACCAAGTTAGGTTTTCGAAAAGGTACGATTGATACAACTCTTTTTCTTAAAAAGAAAGGTGAGGATTTGATGCTAGTACAGATTTATGTAGACGACATTATTTTCGGCTCTACAAATAATGAACTTTGTGATGAATTTCAAACCATCATGAAGAAAAGATTTCAAATGTCAATGATGGGTGAATTAAATTTTTTTCTTGGCTTACAAGTTAAACAAACCCCACAAGGGATTTTTATAAATCAAGCCAAGTACATTAGAGACATGTTAAAGAAATTTGACATGACTTCTTGTACACCCATGAAGACTCCCATGCAAACTGGAAGTCTGTTGGACGTTGATATTTCTGGTAAATCAGTGGATCAACGGACATACAGAAGCATGATTGGATCTCTTCTTTACTTGACATCTAGTAGACCGAACATAATGTTTGCAACATGTTTCTGTGCCCGATATCAAGCCAATCCTAAGGAGTCCCATCTTGCTGCTATTAAGAGAATCTTCAGATACCTCAAAGGCATACCCAATCTGGGCCTTTGGTATCCGAAGGATTCTGGTTTTGATCTAATGGCCTATACAGACGCAGATCATGCAGGCAATAAATTAGACCGGAAGAGTACATCAGGAGCGTGCCAGTATTTGCGTGACAAGCTAGTAAGCTAGTCATCCAAGAAGCAGAACTGTGTATCAACTTCTACGGCTGAAGCAGAATATGTTGCAGCTGCTAGTTGTTGTTCATAAGTTCTGTGGATGATGACACAGCTGAAGGACTACGACTACACATTCAACAAAGTACCTATCTACTGTGACTCCAAGAGTGCCATTGCCATAACTTCTAATCCGGTACAACATTCAAAGACTAAGCATATCGACATCAGGTATCATTTTATAAAGGATCATGTTGAGAAAGGTAATATTGAAATGCACTTTGTGTCTACAGATTTTGAGGTTGCTGACCTTTTTACAAAACCTCTTGATGAAAAGAGATTTACATTTTTAGTCAGCAAACTTGGAATGGTAAACTTTGATGCATAGCAATATTTCATTTATGTACCTGTTGTTGAGGGGGAGCTAGATTTGTTTTTATCTGCTTAAGTGTTTTGGTCAATATTATATTTGAAAAGTTTGATAAAATTAACATTTGTGGACTCATGTTCAATGAGTACCAAAGACTTATCTTGTTTTGTAGTATTATCATGTATTGGACTATGACTTCTGATCACATCAGATCAGGACTCGTACTTCAGTAGAATGAGCAAAATGTTACTTCAAGGGGGAGTATACTGATTTGCACATGTGAAGGGGGAGCATAATAAAAAGTCTGTAAGTTGGTGTGTGAGTGTGTATTTTCAAATGATTTTGAAATCAGAAAGATATTTTTCAGAGAAAAAGTTCATCTTTGTGCTTAAAAAGTGTTTTATAAAAATTACAATTGTTGGAAAGGGGCTTAATGCATTTTTGGAAAGTTTCCATTTTTGGAAAATTTTTTATTTTTTTTCTAAGGTTAGAACGCACATAGCCTTATGTGAGTTTCTACTTCGCGCAAAGCATTGCGTGCGCAAAGTGTAGAACTCGCAAGCTATGTTATGCGCGTACCTATTTCGCGCACATAACTACTAGCGAGTAGTTACTGTTCATTATGGTTCGCGCACATAGTGTCATGCGCGTAACTCGTTCGCGCAAGCTATGGCGTGCGAGTTCACCACTTCGCACACCTCGTTCATGCGTGAAGTGCACACACACTTGCCATTCTTCGTGCGACAAGCTTGATTTTCTTTGTTATGCGAGAAGTGGCTAAACCAATCAAATTGTGCAACGTGTCATCTTACTCTCAGGGTATAAATTTGACGGTTTTCCAGCTTTTATGTCACTTCTCTCATTCTCTTCAGCGAGTTTCATACTTATGATTTTTTTTCTCTCAATCTCATCTTGCGATTCTCGATTTCAGACTTATATCTCTCGAAGAATCAAGTGTAGGTTTTCTTATTTGGTGACTGTTTATTGTTTCTTGTGTGTTTATTTTGTTTACAGATTCGTTTTTCAAGATCTAGGGTTCATTTTTTCAGTTCTGTCGATTCATGTTCTTGACTGTTACTCTTTGTGTCTGTTCATATCTTTGAACAATGACACTGATTTTTTGAATCTTGTTATTTCAAAATAATGTTTTGTATTGTATGTAATACTTGATTTCATCTGGGTTGGTATCTATTTCTTTCTATTTGCAGGTTTACCTTAACTATTGGAATTTTGGACTTGGATTTAAGACTTATTGAACTCGACATTCTGTCCTGAACTGAACTCATGGATTCTTTGAATAAATCTGAACTTGAATATGTTTCTGAACTCATGGATTCTGAACTGATCTTATGATAAATTTTGAACAAGAAACTGACTCAAGGATTATTGTTCTGAAAATTTGATACTTTGGTTTTCAAAATCAAGAACTGGAATTTGTATGGACTAATAAAGGATTAAAAGTAACTTTGAAATTAAATTTGATAAATATTTTTTCTTGAAATACTCAAAGGGTATATATCAGATTGATTGATTTTTCGAAAAAAAAAAGTTGTCCAATTTGAATTTTGAAATTCAAATCTTTTGTGAACTGTACCTGAGAGTTCTTTATGTTGAAAATTTTGTTCATAAATATTTGATTCCAGGTTCATGAGAGTTCTTTGGTTTGAAATTTTTTTAAAACAACTTTGTGAGAGTTCAAGTCATATTCCATGCTAGATTTATGAGAGTTTTTGGTAATCCTTGCAACATAAGTGTTTTAAGTGTTCTAAGTATCTCATTGATTTGAGAGTTTCATACTTAGAAAATTTTCCAGATTTTAAGTATTTGACAATTCAACATTATTTTGTTAGAACAAATTCAAAATGTCAAGTATCATTGTTAAGTTTGTGTCTTTTTATTCATTTTTTTTCTTTCAAAGTTACTTTTGTTTTCATGTAATTTTCTGTGCTTATCTGTTCTAATCTTTAAAAGTACAATTTCTTTTTGTACTTGATACTGTGTGTATCAAAATGGTTTTCTGAAAAACATATTTTTTGAGCTTATTGACTAACATTTTGGATTTCATCCATAACTTATTCTATTTTTCAGATAATCAATGGCGGAGGACAATATCCATGATCAAAGTGTTCACATGGATGAACATGATCCACAAGGCTCTAAGGAAACTCCTATGCCTTCCTCCCGATCTCACTTCTAGTCTAAAATTGGTCAAGATCCAGATCAAGCCTTGATCAATCAGAATGAATACTTACTGCTTTATCCAAACAACCACCATGTGGACTTTGACTCATTATCTGTCAATCCACTTGTGGTGGAGATTCTGAAGGAACATCCATTACGACATGCTCTCACAGACACTACTGTTGTTCCTTTGATCTATCTACAGCAAGTCTGGAAATCAATAGAGTATGTGGTTGAAAGTGAGATGAACAAGTACTTCAGGTTAAGAATAGATAACATCACATCTATTCTTACTTATCAGAGATTGAGGTTGATCTTAGACCTACTAGAGGCAACTTCTAGAGAAGGTAGAACCCGTTTTGATTCATATCCAGTAGATTCTGAAGTTTTTGAAGGCATTCTAGCCTTGGGTTACACTGGTCCTCTCACCAAGATCAGTGAATTCAAGAAGACCAACCTTCCTCCTTTCTACTACCAAATGTTCTCTGTCTTCAACCGTTGCTTCACTTCAAGGAATTCTGGTCTAGACAACACCAACATGCATACACTGCGATTATTCCATGCAGTTGTGTATGACTTACATGTTGATTACTCTGTGGTGTTCTGGACAGAACTTTATGAGAAGGTTATCAGCAAAAGGACATCCAAAAGTCCTATTTATGTTCCATATCAGGAATTCTTACAGCTAATCATCCAAAGTATGATCAGATCGAATAGAGATATTCCGAAACGACTTCAGCATGAACTTGCTCTGAAATTTGAAATGAAATATTTACCGAAGCAGAGAAAGAGTTTCAATTACTCTATTCCAATTCCTCAAGCATTGCTCTCGTATGCCGATTCGAACTCCGAGTGCATATTTGAGTATAGAGAGTCTATGGGAATACCAGCACCGGTAATCCCTACCCAGTACTCAAACCCTAGGAGAGAGGAGTCGGTAAGGGTTCCTGAAACCATGGGGGTTCAAGAGCTGGGAGAGTCGAGGGAAAATATTGAGAGGGGAACTGGTGGGGTTCAGAACATTGCATCTGAAGATGTAGGGACCTCGTCACAAGTTGCCACACATCTAGAGGTTTCTGCATCCGAACCTGAGCGGGCTATTATTCGTCAATCTAGTCCTCAAGTAAGGATAGCTGATGAAGGTGTGATGTCTGATACTGAGTCGGAAAGGCATACAAGTTCTTCTGATACTGTACCTTCTGCTACTTCTGATCATGCTAAGGAGGTTATTTTTCATGAAGTTGATATAGACAACGAGAATCTTCAGCATAGTTTTGGATTCCTAGACGATGTTTCTCTACATCATGAGGACATGGTCATTGATACTGCTGATATGGAGATTTCTCAAGTTGTGGGAGATATAAGGAGATCCGAGGGAGACGTAGTTGAAAATTTAGAAACTGTGAGACTGAGAGAGGTTGAAGCAAAAGAATATAGAGAGCGTGAGTGTCATCTAACCTACCATTCCAGACGGGTAACCACATCTCGTGCTCCATTGCATGTGTTGCAATCGGATGTACAAGACATAAGTCGCCCACTTATGCATATGTACACCTCAGCTACCCATTCTACTACCTCTCAACAGGTTGTAGTCTCATCTTTACACGGGGAATTAGCACACAATCTATCTGCCGTTCACTCGGAACTGGCAGGTATTGAAACAAGAGCTCAGCTGCCCCCGAGCTCGACTTCTTTCAGTGCACCAGTGGGTCTAGAGCCAATTGTTAAATCAGTTTTCATTCCTAGGACACAACCAATTATCTCTGCTACCACCGGTCGTCTAAGTGACCTGGTCAGAACACCTGTAGTAGATCAGCAGTCCGGACTACGAGGATCAGGTTGAAGTCCTGTCATCGATACATCTTTGCCACTGATGAACACAGGCTACACTGTTGGATCTTCCACAGTTGTGTCAATGGGAATTCTAAGTGAACCCGAAGTTAATTTACCCGACTTTATGTCAAAGGAGCATCTCGAAGGCGCCTTAAAGGCTGTTGAAAACCGTATTACTGATTGCTTAACAGCGAACTTTCAGGAGGAGATAGCCAAAGTAAGGAGTCTATTGAAGGGAAAAGGCCCAGCGGTGGAAAAACCCGTTCAACCACCTCCACCACCACCTGTTCAACAAGATGATCTTTCTGTGAAGGAGATGAAGTCACTCTTATATGCAAAATTGCTTTCTCAGGCTCCCGCTGAGGACTCAGATGCTAATTTACTTGGTTTACTCAGAGCTCAACAAACCCCGGTACAAACTGAAGTTGTTTCTATCACTGAGTTTCAAGCTTTCAAATCAGAGATGATTCAATATATTCAAGAATTGACTAGAGTTGTTCAAGATTTGTGCAAAACTCAAGCTGGTTCTCGGAAAAGGCATGATCATGATTCAGATCATGACCATGAGAAGGAGATAACTAAGAGGGAAAGAACTGTTGCAGAATCTGAACATGTTGCTGGCGGTTCAGAAAGGGGTGAAGATATAGAAATGGTGGATTTAGTTGGTGAAGATCAGATGGAGTTTGGTGAAAGTCATGGTAAAGAGCTGATTTTGTATGTGAATGAAGATGTGGAACCATTGGTTGAAAAGCCCGTGGTTGCTACAAAGGAGGAGATAATTAGACTTACAGGATTGGAAGAGATATATGCTATTGATCTGTCATCTGATGATGAAGCATCCTATAATGAGAAATATGAAAGGTTTTAGGAGATTAAAGAAGAAGAGATGGATGTATATGAAGGAGAAGCTAGCATTCTGGACATCCTAGCTTGTTCTCAAGAAGATATTCAACTCAGTCCTGTGAACACTGAGCTTCCTGAAACAACTCTTCAACTATCTGAAATCCCATCATTCATAGAAATGGATGTCATTGAACTTTCCAACCAACCTACATCCAGCCCTGAAATCCAAACCATTCAACCTATTCAAACCATTACACCTACCCAACTAACCCAACTTATTTAAACTACCCAACCTGTTCAAGTTATCCAACCAACCTTAACTCAACCTATACCTTCTAGCCAACCTTCTTCATCTACCCAAACAAACTTACCTAGCCCACAAAGAATCCCAAGCCCACACTTTACTGAACTACCCAACCCTGAAAATTTTCCTAACCCAAACACTGTAAATGAACCTTTCTTTCCTTCTAACCATGTTGAAAACCAAGTTGGTCCTTCTGATCAACCCTTCTTACCTCCTATTCTTACTGATGCTCAAGTAAGACAGTTGAGAAATAGATTAAGGCAACCATTCTTGGAGGAGGAGATGAAGAATATTTTTGTTCATAGGATAAGAGAGATGGATAGATTTACTGTCTTGGGTGTCTCAGATCAACATCTAGGTTACCAAGAAGAATATGCAAGGATGATGAGATGGGCTAGACAAAGGGAAAGTATTGTGAGGAAGAAATCAGGAATTGTTTCTTTAAAGCTTGTGAGACTTGTTTCATTTGTTCGCATTTGGTATCCGGTGTTTCATATTCAGAGAAGAGATATGACAGAATGTGTGTTTTCAGAAGCTGATTTCTGTTACCTGAATGTTGATGATATAGAGTATCTCTATCATCTCTTCAGAAATATGACTGAAAGGAAAGACAATATTTTGGTGGCTTTGGATGCAGTAAAGAGGTTTATGAGAAGGCAAGTGAACTACACGTATTGTTATGACTTCCAGCTTGGAATTGAGACAAACCAAAGCACAATCAACATGATAAATACTAATCTAAGTTTGGATAATATTGATGAGTATAGTTTGTTCACTGTGCTTGAGAAACCTGAACTTGGTGTTATTTACAAGAATTATGAGAACAAGAAAAGGTTCTTCAGATTGTCAGAAATCGCCAAGTTTTCAGATGGAACTTTGAGGATGTTAAAGCTGCAGTTGGAGAGTAAACTTAAAGATAACAAGGAGAAAAAGAAGCAAGGTGAAAAAGGTATGCCCAGGCAACTTAGACTCAACACAGAAAAGATAGTTGATGCTCTTTATGATAGATTCAACTTTCGGCGCGGCATCAGAAACTTTAAGTCTTTGCTAGGAATTTGTCAAGGAAGGCTATCACGTTGGGGAAGATCAATTATTCACAACTGATCTAAAAGGGGGAGATTGTTACCGTATTTTATTTATATCAGTTTATTTGACTTTATGTTTGACTTTATGTTTTGAGTGATCTTTGTAGTGAGGTTTTAATTGTAATGTTGCTTGTGAGAAAGTGAAGGGTATAAATAGTATGTCTTTGAGAGAAGCATGTAACTAATGTCATTGTACGCTTACTTTTGATATATCAGACTTATGACTTTCTCTCTCTACACTCTCTCTCTACATTCTTGATTGAATTGTTGTTTAATTGATTCCTAAGCTTGAATTGGACATTATCATAATTTCTGAATTTCTTTCTAAGATTTTTCTGTATTGCTTGATTTCACTTGGACTAACGATCATTTGTCAAGTTGTTATTGTAAATTTTTGAAAGAGGATGACTTCCAAGGACACAATTTCTATTGGTACTGATGTGAAACCCCCGGTTCTGTTCAAAGGGGAATATAAGCAGTGGAAGGATCGGTTCCTTGACTTCGTTGACCGACATGCAAACGGAGACAACGTTGTCTTATCTGTTATGGAAGGTCCAATGGTACCTCTTACCATTGAGATACCAGATGACGAATCTTCTGACAGTGAAGATGGAGATGAAGACAGAGTTAAAAAGACAAAGACTGTTCCGAAAGATCTTTCTCAGTTTGCAGAAGAGTAGAAAAGTAGATACAAGGCTGATAAGTAAGAAAGATCTCTACTCTTACAGAGCATTCCCAATGAGATCTACATCAAAATTGACAGCTACAAAGCCAATGCTAAAAATATGTGGGATCAACTCCAGAAAATGATGATAGGTTCAAAGGTTGGAAATCAGATGAAAGTCACCAACTGCATAAACAACTACGAAGAATTTAAGGCTAAAGAGAATGAGAGCCTTGAGGATACTTACGAGAGATTTGTTCTTCTTCTGAATGAACTTTCAAAGAATAAAGTCAAAAAGAAGCAAATCGAGAACAATGTCAAATTCCTCAGCATTTCTCCAGCAAGAGTGGAAGAAACACACTAGGAGAATGAAACAGATGAAAGATCTCAGTGATATCCCACTCCATGAAGTTTATGAAACACTGAGACAAAATGAGGAAGAGGTAGAAGAGAAAAAGAAGTGAGATGAAGAAGGCTGAGAAAGTTGTAGATCCCATAGCTTTGGTGGCTGGTCAGAAAGAGAAGGAGAAGAAATAAAAGAAGAAGAAGAAGAAGAAGAAAGTTGTGCTTCCAAGTTCAGATGATTCTGCTAATTCTGATTTTGACAGTGATGATGGAGAGAATCTTAAACAAGCGATGCTTCTTTTGACCCGAGCATTTCAAAAGAAATTTTACAAGAATCCGGGTTCAAACAGTCAGAGATACTCCTCTGGGTCAAAGAATCATGAACATAGAGAAAGAGTTGAAGGAAGAAGATTTGAGGAGAAGAGGTTTAGAGAAAGAAAGCCTGTAGAGAAGAAGAGATTTGTGAATGATTATGGTACTGAGAAGAAGAGTGATGACTTGATAAAGTGCTACAATTTCGGGATGGTTGGTCATTATGCCAAGGACTGTCGGAAGCCTAAAGTCAGAAATTCCGACTACTACAAGCAGAAAATGCTATTGGCCAAACAAATGGAAGCTGGAAAAGCTCTAATGGCTGAGGACGAGTTCTGGATGGACCACTCCGATGAGGACGAAATGGAAGAAACAACACACATGTGCCTGATGGGCAAGGAGGTGAAATATGATGAGACGGATGAAGAGACGTCTGATGAGGTACTAAACTTTTCTGAATCTGATTTTGTAACCAAAATGGAAGCCATGATGATAGAGCTTCAAGACCTTCGATCTAAATTGAAAAAGGAAAAGAGCAGAGTTGCGAAGAAACGTCAAACAATTTTTGAAGTCAACAAGCAACTTATTGGGAAAAAAAGTTTGATTGACTCTCTGAACAAATCTGCTTCTGATTTTAAACTTCAAAAAGTTTTTTTTGAAAATAAGATTTTTGATTTTGTTTCTAAACTTTCAAAGTCTGATCTTGAAAAGCAAGAATGTGTATTAAAAACTCATAAATTGCAAGTTGAAAACAAGACTTTAGAGAAAAAGGTAAATGGTTTGGAAGCTAAATTGTATGCTAGAGGACAAACAGATCAAACCATTTTCTTAAACACACCTAATGAGGAAGCTGATGTGAAAGAGAAGTGGGGACTCGGTTACGATAACCCACATTATCTAAAGAAAGCAATCAGAAAACAACCAGCATTGTATAACTTTGATTTTCTATTCGCGGCTGGTAAATATCCTCATTTAAAACCCAAATTTGTTACTAAATCACCTGATGAGGTAGAGGACAAAGAAGATGAAAACATAAAAAATATAAAGAAAATGCAACTACCATTATGCTATCAAAAGCTGAATGATAGTTATCTTTCAAATGATTATTTTGCAAGTTATTCTACACAAGAGTTGGAGAGGTTTTAGTTTAGTCTCATAATTTCCAGATCTCAGTACAGTGCAATCAGATATTAATCAATTTAGAATAATAGAATAGCCACAACCTTTAGTCATATGATTAATATGAAATCAAAGGGTTACAGGTTTACAGAAAGAATTTCTGATCAGAGAAAAATAAACCTATTGACTAGAGATCTGGAAATTATGAGACTAAACTAAAACCTCTCTAACCTGAATAATGAACTAATAATGCCTTTATATACTTAGGCTTACAGACTTGAATGGGCTTATGGGCTTGGGCCCATCTAATAAAACAACTATTAAAGAATTACAATATGCACCATTATAAATACTTTATTCCACTTTCAACACATAGGACTTTCAGTCCTAACAGAAAGCAAAATAGTGGATCTTGAAAATGCTTTATCTGATGAAAGAGTTTTGATTGACATTGAACAAACTGTATTTTCTACTGTAATAAAGAACACCATTTTTAAAACTAAATCCAAAGAGTGTTTAAAATCTTCTATGGCATCTCAAACTTCGGAAGATGATTTTGATGACTTATTTGCGTCTGCAAATGATTTTCTAAATTCTGATGATGGGTGTGTTGATGAAAGTGTTGGTATGTTTGACTTTAATGCTAAACTTCCAGATCATTCTGCTTTTATTATTAACTCTGAAGCTTTACCAAGTGTGTATGAAGTAGGTGAATCATCGAGTAAGGTTGGTGAATCTGTTTCTGTGAGTATTGATTACTATGACAAAGGTAAGAAGCAAAAGAAACGGCGCTCACAGAAACGGAACAACACTGGTAAGCTTAAGAAAAGACAAACTCAGAAATCTGTTTTTCCTAACAAATCTAACTCTTTTATTTCAGAGTTGAAAAAGAAAAGGTCGAAAGAACGAACAGAATGGCGACCAAAATAGAAGGTTGATGAGAAAGCAGAATCATGTCCTGAAAATGTGTGTAATAGACATATTGGTAGTATATCTGATGTAGTTGGTACTGTTGCTTCTGACAAACAAAATCTTGTAATTCCTTACAAGAAGTTGAGAGTCCAAGAATCTCTAAATCTTTAGAGAGAGAAAGTAGAGAGAGAAAGTAGAGAAGCGCAAAGTGTCTGATGTATTGAAAATGTAAGTCCAAAAATTACAAAACAAAGGCTCTAAGGGGACTTAAATACCCCTAGCCTTTACAATACAGATAAGAACAATAAGCACAGTAAAAGCTAGAAAATAAATACAATGATTACTATAAAAACAGATCTAACAATCTCCCCCTTAGTAATCATTGGCGCAGTGATCTTCAGAAACAATCTTCAAAAACAGCATAGACCAATCAGGCGACTTTGGAGAATCACTGACGCTCTTCTCTTTGACGAAGACGATTCAAACCAACTAAAACTTCCAGTCGTCTTAGAGTTGAGTGGAGATTCAATCTTTCTTGAATTGAATCTAAAGTCTTCTGGATAAGACGAATTTCATCATTATCAACCAGGAAAGCATTTTCTCTTGATTCCAAAAATCTTCTTTTGGCCTCCTTCAGACGTTGTTCTAACTGTAGCTTGATCACTTTTAAGGTTCCATCGGAGTAGTGAGCAATTTCTTCAATCCTGAGAAAGCATTTTTCATTAGAGACATTCTTGTACACAACTTCATATGGATCTTCAACAATAGTGAGAAAAGGATAAGACTCTAAGTTCGGTAAGCTTCGGTTAGGCCTGAGAAGATTAACAACTGGTTGGAAGCTTTCAACAGCCATTTGGAAATCAAAAACCCTGAAGAATCGGATTTGTCGTCGAATGAATCTTTTAATGACGAACAAAGCTTGTGAAATATCCTGTGATTTATGATACAGATTCCTGAAGTGATCATATAAGAATTCAACATCATCTATAGAAAGGTCAGCGAAGTCTTCCTCTGAAAATTTATACCGCTTGCAGTCTCTTCTTTCAACTTCAAAATCGGGATACCAGATATTCACAAACTTGTTGATTGTGACACCGATGACTCGAACAATCAAGTGTTGAGAAGAAACGGTATTATTCCTTTTGCGCTGACACTTGATGAAGCAGAATCATCTTCATCATCAAAATCAAAAGCAGTAGCATCAGTAGCTTCAGTACCAATATCAGCAATAACATTCTCAATTTGTTGAGAAGCAACATCTTCTTGAACTATTTCTTCGTCAAAAAAAATAGCAACTTCTTGCTCATCTTCAGCCTCTTTTTCAACTTCAGGCGCTTGTTCAGAAATAGCTTCTTCAACTTCAACATCTTTTTCAACAACTTGATTGTCATGAGAAGGCTCATCTTGTACAACTTCCACAAACTCATTCTCCATACAATATTCTATGACATCCTCATTTGTAACATCAGCGTAGTTGGCAATAAGAGCATATGGAATAGTCATAGAATAGTTGAAAGATTTCTTCTGCTTCTGAATATAAGTCATTTTCGAGTCTGGAACCTGAGGCCAAGATAACCTGGGAGGAATAGCTGGATTTCTACGGAGCATGCTTCGAACAATAAGCTTCAGAAATCTGACAAACGGAATGAACTTCCGTTTCTTGTTGGTGAACTTGTCATGTACCACCTCTGAGAGTTCGGTCCAAAAAATAAACGTGTAGTCGACATGCAAGTCATAGACGACTGCATGGAACAATCGGAGATACAGTAAACTTGCACTGTCTGTGCCAGAATGCTTCGATGTCAGGCACCTGATGAGAACTGAGAACAGCGCATACCATACTGGAGGTAGATTAGACATGTCAAAGTCTGTATGTTTGTTCAAAGTACCAACATATCCAAGATTCCGTATTCCTTCATATACTTCCTCTTCAGATGGAAAGATGTCATAGGTAGTATGACCTGGTCTGGAGTTCGGCTCAGGAAGCTCTAGTATCAATCTCAGTCGCTTGTATGAAAGGAAAGATTCAAATTGATCGATTTGTAGATCAAAGTGATGCGGACGAGCCATTTCATTATTTGTTATTGTATGCCAAGCCTGCTGTAGATACACTTCAGGAACATCTGCGCAGTAAGAAAGAGCAGGAGCAAGTGGATGACCTTTGAGAATTGCTCGTATCACTGGATGTATCTTGATTCGGTCAAAGTCCACGTGATAGTTGTTCGGCTTGTATGGCATATACATGATGGTTGGGAACACATCATTTGGTATACGACGAGAAGTAGAAAGATCGGCTCTAATAGAAGGATGTGACGGCATGGGAGTATCATGAGAAGCTCGATCAGACGGATCATCGAGAATGGCATTCTCGTTTTGAATCATTGGATCAGTATTGGTTTTAGAAGACATAATAGACCTGAAAAACAAAAAATGAAAAAGAATTAGATAAAAATAAAAAAATATTCCAAGTATGGTTTGCGTGCCAAGTTAGAAGCGCAAACCAAGATTTGCGTTTCAGTCATGAGACGCAAAGGTAAGTTTGCGTGTCTAACACGGTCCGAAAACTATACTTAG
Organism: Arctium minus; assembly: GCA_954870635.1. NCBI lineage: Eukaryota > Viridiplantae > Streptophyta > Magnoliopsida > Asterales > Asteraceae > Arctium > Arctium minus. Next base: position 61,297,013 of record OX941087.1, read on the forward strand.
AAAAACAAAACAAAACACACAAAAACACAAAGGAAGGTTTGCATATCAAGTTAGAAGCGCAAAGTAGACTTTGCGTTTCTAGTTAGAGGCGCAAAGTTCACTTTGCGTTTCTAGTTAGAGGCGCAAAGTTCACTTTGCGTTTCTAGTTAGACGCGCAAAGTTCACTTTGCGTTTCTAGGTAGACACGCAAAGTTCACTTTGCGTTTCTAACTAGACACGCAAAGTTCACTTTGCGTTTCTAGCTAGACACGCAAAGTTCACTTCGCGGGTCTATCAAACTTGAACTTCAAACCTAGTTTTCGTGAGTCAAAACCCGAAAACCACAAAAACTAAAATTAAAGCTAGAAAACAAGAAATTAAAGTAAAAGGAAACATACCTGAAGATCGATTAGCAGTTCTAAGCAAAACCCAATACTTGATTTAAGAAAAAATGCACGAAATCACAATCTGAGTATTTTGAATGGAACGAAAAATACGAACATCAGATATTTGAATACTCTAATCGATAAACAAATGTAACTCAACATCAATAAACGAAGTGAATAGAATCAAAACATACCTTGATTTCTCGAATCAAAATCTGAAATTAATCAGATTAGAACCTTGAACACAGAGAGCGACAGAGAGAATGGGAGCCGAAAAGACAAAAGACTAAGAACAGGTAGGCGGGAAAGAGAAAATGAAAAGAAAAACACTATTTAAACCTAGAAAACTAAAACAAATCTAAATCTAAAAAAAATAACATAAAAATAAAAAATAAAAAAAATTGTAAAAATATACCTGAAATTCTTTTGCTCCCCATACACAAATGCACAACAATTTAACTGTTAATATAGCAAATGTGTAGAAAAATCTGAGAAACAAACTTGTTTAATTTCTGATCAGCACAGAAAAATTTTCTTCCTTACTCCCCCTCAACCACAGAAAAAATTCAGAAAACTTTTACAGATTAGCTCTCCCCCTTGAAAATTGCACAGACCATATACAAAAAAAATACAGATACTCAAACATAAAGACATCAGTATGAAAGATGATCATATTGAATATAAATTTTGTAACAACTGAACATATAAAATTTTAATCACTAAACAAATTAAAGTCTACTCAGTAAAATTTCACAGATTTATCAATCAGTTGAAATCAAGCATATATTGTTGGATGCAAGACCAAATATAATTGCATATCAAGTTAAGACATGTTCAGTTTCAAAAACTTTCATTTGTCTATTCAGTGTGCTCGCATGTAAACTTCAATTAGCTTCAAGAAAAATGCAGTTTTAAAATTAATATAGAAAAATTTGCATGAACTGACACTAAGTTATCAAAAATTAAGACTTTCACAAATTTACAGGTTTATCACAACTCAAACATATCACCAAGTATCATGAGATGTGTGCTCATTGGCATCTTTTTAGCAGTGTGCACATTGGCATCTTATCATGAGTGTGCTCTTTGGCATCTTTTAAGCGCGTGCACTTTGACATCTTTTAATCAGAGAGTTCATTAAGTAAAGAACATGTCGTAAACGTAACTTTCTATCTGACCCTATTGCAAGATTTGGGTCAGCCACTCCCACACCAGTTGGCCTTAGGGGACTAGGTGTCAAGCACCCCTTGGAACTTACTTTCCCGGATCAGAAAGGCTATATCGACATATTCTAAACCCATTTATACCAGTAAAACATGACTTTCTATCTGATTCTATAGAAGGATTTCTGTTCGATCACTCCCAGACCAAATGACCTTAGGGGACCAGATGTCGAGCATCCCACGGAACTTACTTTCCCAAACCAGAAAGGTCACAGGTACAAACTTTTAAACCCAGAGATTTCTGTATTTTAAGAATTTATTATTCATCTCAATTACTCATATCAACGTCTAAATGCTTAGACCATATTTTCATTCTGATCTATAATTCTGATCATTTAGGTAGTCTAAGCAAAGTAAACTATAAAAATTCAGACTCACATATCTTTAAAGCAGTATTAAAAGCTACAAACATGTTGCTGACTTTTCGACTTTTGTAAGACATGAAAGTTGAACATATAAACTTTAATATAAACAAATAACTTGTTAAATACCCTAAACATACGTTTTATTCAAAAGAAAGAAAATCTGTAAAACTTTATTTTATAGAATAAAATTTGTAAAGATTTAAACTTTTAAATTCAACATGCCTAATTTTGAAAGAAAAAAAATTGAAACGTTTTTCATCTAAGGCTTTTGTAAAGATATCAGCAAGTTGATATTCAGTTGGTACAAAATATAATTCAATGGTACCTTCTTCCACGTGATGCTTTATAAAATGGTATCTCATATCTATGTGCTTGGTCTTGGTGTGCTGGACTAGATTGACCGGTATCGCAATTGCGGACTTGCTGTCATAATAAATTGGCACTGTCTTGTACAACATCCCGTAATCACGAAGTTACGTTTTCATCCAGAGTACTTGAGCACAGCAACTAGCTGCAGCGACGTTTTCAGCTTCGGTTGTTGATATTGAAACGCAGTTTTGCTTTTTCGACGCCCAGCTTATCAGTCTGTCACCTAAAAACTGAAGATGACTAGAAGTACTCTTCCCGTCCAATTGATTACCACCAAAATCTGCATCTGAATAAGCAATCAAATTATAGTCAGAACTTTTAGGATACCATAATCCTAAATAAGGATTTCCTTTAATATATCTAAAAACGCGTTTGACTGCTAAAAGATGAGATTCTTTTGGTTTAGCTGGGAATCGGGCACACAAGCACGTGGAGAACATTATGTCCGGGCGACTGGAAGTTAGATACATTAGTGATCCGATCATCCCTCTGTATGTCTTTTGATCCACAGCTTTTCCATCTGGATCGAGTCCGAGTTTGGCACCATGAGCCATCGGCGTTCCGATTGAAGTAGATTTGTCCATCTTGAATTTCTTCAAGATGTCAAATATATACTTTGACTGGTTGATGAAGATATCATCAGGAAGTTGTTTCACTTGTAAGCCGAGGAAGAAATTGATTTCTCCCATCATGCTTATCAGAAATCTAGAGGTCATAAGATCAGAAAACCATGTACACAAAGATTTGTTAGTCGCACCGAAAATAATATCATCTACGTATATTTGTACTAAGTAGATATCAAGATTAGTTCTATAAATGAAAAGAGTAGTATCGATAGATCCTTTGGTGAAGCCGGATTTGACCAAGAAAGCTGACAACTCGTCATACCACGCCCGTGGAGCTTGTTTCAAACCATACAATGCTTTATCGAGAAAATATTCATAATCTGGACGATCTTTGTCAACAAATCCCTCTGGCTGAGATACATATACTTCTTCTTTCAGCTTGCCATTGAGAAATGCCGTCTTGACATCCATTTGATATACTGTGAAGTTGCGATAAGCAGCGAAGGCAAGAAACATTCAGATAGCTTCCAATCTGGCAACGAGTGCAAATGTTTCATCATAGTCAATACCTTCTTCTTGTCGATATCCTTTGGCTACCAACCTTGCTTTATTACGTACAACGATACCATCTTTATCCTTTTTATTCTTGAATATCCACTTTGTACCATTTATGCTTTTTCCTTTCGGCCTCGGTACAAGTCTCCATACTTTGATCGCATCAAATTGATTAATCTCCTCTTGCATAGCAATAATCCAATCCGGGTCTTCCAATGCTTCAGAAACTTTTGTAGGTTCAATCTTGCTTAGGAAGCAAGTGAAGAGACATTCGTTGGAAGTAGCCGTTTTGGAGCGTGTAGAAACACTGGCTTGAGGATCTCCAATAATTTGATGAATTGATGAGATCTTGTCCATTTTGTTGTATGAGGGAGAGGATCATCTTGAACCACTTCTAATTGAAGAGAGGGAGGTTCAGAAACTTCTACATCAGATGAAGAGATAGAAATCGTTTCCACTTGAGGAGGAGGTATCTCAACAATCTCTGAATCAGATTCGGGAACAGTTTGTTGAATAACATCATTCTGTACTTCTTCCTGAATTGATTCCTCTTGAACAGGTTGATCTTGAATTAACTCTTCTTGAGTATGTTCTTCATGAATAAGCTCAGCTTCTGATTGAACATTGTTTGATTGAACACAATCTTGTTGTGCCGGTTCTTGTTGAAAAGGAGAGACTGGAGCAGCATCATTGTCAAAGATAGATGCAGCGGAATTTGGAATAGATGAGCTCTCAGTTTCCTGATTCAAAACATTAGAAACATTTTCAGAGTTAGATCTACGCACATCATCATAAAAATTTTCAAACAGAAAATCAAGATCAGAAAGATTAGGAGAGGGAGTAGAAGAATCCTGATTATCCGGAGAAAAAGCAGGTTCTGAACTGATTTGCTCAGAAACTGAATTTCCAGTAAAAACGGGTTCTGAGCCTGAGTGACTAGAAACCAAATCAGCAGCTTCGTCAAATTTTACATTGACACTTTCTATGACCTTTCTTGCAGAGATCAGAAAAACTCTATAAGCGGCAGAGTTTGAAGAATAACTCACGAATACACCCTCATCTGCTTTCGGACTAAACTTGTTGAGATTCTCCCTGTCATTCAGAACGTAGCATTTACACCCGAATGGCTTGAAATACTTGATGTTCGGTTTGATCCCATTCATAAGTTCATACGGTGTTTTGTTGAAACGACGATGCAGAATTGATCTGTTCTGTGTATGACAGGCAGTTGACACTGCTTCAGCCCAGTAAGACAAAGATAGACCTGAATAAGCGAGCTTTGATCTGGCAGACTCAACAAGCGTTATGTTTCTTCTTTCAACAACACCGTTCTGTTGCGGAGTACGTGCAACAGAAAATTGTTGTTGTATTCCTTGTGATTCATAGAATGCCTGAAGAGTACTGTTTTTGAATTCAGTGCCATTGTCAGATCTTACCACTTTCACTTGCTTCTGCTTATTTGTCTGAGTTGTCTTGATGAGATTGATGAGTACTTCAGGAGTCTCGTCTTTTGACTTTAGAAATTTTACCCAAGTATATCTGGAATAATCATCAACAATCACCAAAACATATTTCTTATATCCTAAACTCTTTGTTTTCATCGGACCACACAGAACAACATGCAAAAGATCAAGAATAGCCGACGTGCAGTGTTCAGGTTTAGGCTTGTGAGGAGTTTTCTTCATTTTTCCTTTCTCACAATCTTGACATAGATGGTCTTTCTGGAAACGGAGAACTGGAAGACCTCTCACTGAATCATTCTTGACCAGGCGATCCATATACTTGAAGTTGAGATGAGCTAAACGTCTGTGCCAAATCCAACTTTCTTGAATTGAAGCTTTAGAAAGAAAGCAGATATATGAAGGAATTTTGATCTTGGAAAGATCAATGGTATATAAATTTGATTGTCTTTTTCCTACCAGAAGATCCTTGCCTTTATCATTCTTCACTGCAACTCTTTTGGATTTGAAGTTGACTTCAAGGTCTTTATCACAGAATTGTCCTATGCTAAAAGGTTGTGACTTAGACCCTCGACGTAGCTTACTCTTTTTACAGTTATGTTACCCTGAACTAGATCACCATAACCAAGAATCGGAGTTGTCTCACAGTTGCCAAATTTCACACGACCGCAACATTTATCTTTAAAATTAGACAGAAGTGATTTGTTGCCAGTCATATGTTTTGAACATTCCGAGTCCAGATACCATAATTGACTAAGCTGCACACACAGAAACTACACCTTCTTAGGTACCCATATGCTTATGGGTCCCTTGTTAGATTTATGCTTTTTATTTTTCATAGATTTATTTTTCATGCACGAATGAAAGCAATTATCAATAGAAGATAAAACACAATTATCAGAATCAGAACTAGAAGAAGCATATGAGATATTCTTTGATATATCAAACATTTGCTGAAAAGAATATTTTGGGTTTTTATTACATGTAGCAAATGTATCAGTATCACAAAGATTGTCTACACAGTCAACTCCTAACAGTTCAGATTCTAAAATTTGTTGTTTCATCCTCCAAATCTTCCTTGGTGACTTCCTCACAGTCCGATCTGAAGAAGAAAAATTAGAAACATTAGAATTTTCAGATAAGACATTATCATGTTTCTTTGACTTCTTTGATCTTCTTCTTTTACGCTTCTTTTTATAAAATTGAGCATTTACCAGTAAAGAATTATCGATAATTGAATCAGAAGAAGAAATTTTATCAAAGAAATCAGTCTTAGCATTTGACATTGAAGAACTAGCCTCGGAGTGAAATTTTTCAAAATTGCACAAGTTTGGAGGAGGTTTGCGCTTCCCATTGGAAGCGCAAACTGAGCTTTGCGCATCCAACTGCATGCGCAAACTTTCAGTTTGCGTTTCCAATGTGGAACGCAAATGGCCATTGTTTTTCAAAACTTTAGCATTTTCCTTTGAATCTTTTGAAAATCCAGAAGAAATTTTATCTTCAAAACTTGTTTTCATTATAAAAAGAAATAAATCGCTTTCTAAACAAGTTTGAAGATTTTGTTCTTCCAATCGATCTTCAAGATCAACATTTTTTTTCTTCTAACACTAATGGGGGAATGTATTTCTTAGTAGCATAAGACACCGGAGATACATTTTCATTATCAGTGTTAGCAAAAATATCCACAAAATCTGTTGAAAATGAAAATTTATTGGAAGATTTGATATTTAAAAGATTTTGAAATTTTCTGGATTTCTTAGATTGATCAGGAAAATACTTTGCATTTTCAGAAGTGTAAACAAATGGCATTTCCATCCTCTTGTTTTTCATTCTTTTCACATTTTCTTCTTCCAAAATTTGTTTCTCAGTTGTCCAAAAGAATTTAAACTGAGGAGCATATCTTGCAAGAGTAAAGTAATCATATTCATATAAAGTAGGAACTTCATTTTTAGCATGATTTAAAAAATGCGGGTTTTCAAAACCAAGTACCCACTTTTCTTTTATGGCTACTTCACTCCTTGGTTTATTCATGTAAATGGTGTGCTCAGACTGTTCTCTTTTATACAATTTCCTTTCTAAAACATATATCGTGTCAGAAAGAATTTTATTTGAAGAAGTCAGTTCAGTCAACGAATCACGATAAGTCTGATTTGAATTTTCTAACTCGACCAACTGCTTATTAAATTTCTCTTTTGTGTCAATTAAAATTGACTTTTCATCTTTTAAAGAAATTTGCAGTTTTTCGATTAAATTAGACTTTTCTTGACTTTTAAACTTTTCAGAAACTAACTTTGAGCGCAAATCATGCAAAGCAGTGATAAAAACATTCATTTGAGATAAGAAGAAATTATAGTTAAACTCAGATATTACCTCAGAACCATCAGATGATGTATCCTCTTCCTCATCATCAGATTTGTCATCTCCTATAAAGCACATGGCCGCAGTTTCCTCATTTTCAGCCTCGTTGTCCGAATGATCCAACCAGTATTCTTCTTCGGCCAACAGGATGGTTCCACTTTCTTTCTTTTCAGCAAGAGCCAACTTCTTTCGGTAAAAAGCAGCATCCTTTACCACTTTGACTCTGCAGTCCTTAACCATATGTCCAGGCTTTCCACAGTTAAAGCAATTCATCACCTTTTTCTCATCCTTCTTCTGTTCAACCACCTTAGCTGGTTCATACTTTGGAGTGTATATCTTTGAAGGAGCACCAGGTTCTATCTTTTTAGAACCAGAAGTAAACCGCAAGTTGTTTGAACCAGATCTGTGCTTGAATCTCTTCTGATAGTGCTGAGTCAAAAGTATCATGGACTTTTCTAAAGCTTCGCCATCATCATCCGTTGATCCATCATAAGTTGTTTAAGTTAAAGCTTGCTCAGCCAGTTGGCTAGCTAAAAGAGTAATAGGATCTACTGACAGAGGCTTGTTCTTCTTATCCAGTTTCGCCTTTTTCTCCATTACCATAGATTCATCTGTCATCAAGATTTCGTATAATTCCTGAATTGGCATGGTTGAGATTCTGACATCGTTTCTCATTATGTGGCATGACTTGTTCCACTCAAGTTGTAAAGCGTTCAGAAACTTCAAGTTAGCCTCCAACTCAGTCTTCTTAACTTTGATCTTGTAGAGATCATTGATAACAGCCCAGAATCGATCAAAAACATTTTTCAAACTTTCCCCATCCTTGGCCTTGAACTTTTCAAGGTTGTTCATGTACTTGGTCTGTCGTAACTGAGTAGACATAGCAGTACCAAGCATAATCTTCTCAAGTTGTGTCTACATCATCATTGGGTTATGTTTGAAGCAATCAATTCTGTTATAGATGGAGTTGGGAAGAGCAAGGATCAGATTTGATTTGGCCTGGCTATCAGCTTGATGTCTTAACATCTCATCAGCATCATATTCCCTTAAAGCTTTCTCAACAGAGGTAGCAACAGAAGTTGCTGTAGCTGGAACAACTTTCCTTGGTATTTCCATAGGACCCTGAGTCAGTGATTTCATCATGTTCTCCCCATTCGGTTGCCTTTAAATAAAGTTGATGAACCGATCCTGCCACTGTTCGAATTCATTCTCATTGATGAGAACTGGTGGACGAGTATCAGACCCCAACGACATCATGATGTCATTCTTGTAGATTTGTGCTTGCAAAGATATCTTGTGAAAAATCAGAAAATTTAGAAAATTTTCTAAGTATGAGAGACCCGCAAACTAGAGGTTTGCGTTTGTAAAGAGGAGCGCAAATAAGGTTTTGCGTTTGCAGAGGGGAATGCAAACTGAGATTTGCGTTTGCTTCATGAAACGCAAAGTGTTACTTTGCGGGTTGAGACTTTGCGTTGCAGGTATGAAACGCAAACTGTTACTTTGCGGGTGAAAGAGTTTGCGGGAGAAGAACTTTTGTTGCAAGAGACGCGAAAACTTGATGCACTAAGATCTTTTCACATGAAGAGAGAAACGCAAACTGATGGTTTGCGTGTCAGACTAGAACCGAGAAACTTGGCTTTGCGTTTCCAAAGTGAACCACAAACCTGAAAAATTTACTAACACACGAGTTAGATCACAAAATCTATGAATGAATGATGAGACGCAAAGCATATGAATCACACGCAAACTCATATGAATGAAACGCAAACTAATATGAATGAAGCACAAACTAACATGAATGAGACGCAAACTTCATAAACTCAACCAATTCATGCAAGATCAACTACAACTTTGAAAATTAACCATGAAAAGCATACACTGAACTTCGAAAACTTCTTTCTAACAAATTTTATCAAACAATTTCGATTGAAAAAAACAAAATCTAAAAATTCGACAAAGAACAGAACGAGAACGGCGTTTTTCTAGAAAATCACTAAGACTCCAAATTAACAGTCTAAACAAGATTTTTATGCAAAAATACAAGAAGAAACAATGATCGATTAGCAAAAACGAATCAATTAAGTCCAATTTCAACACAAAATGTTCAAAAACCTGTCCAATTTTGATGAAGAAGCAAAAAACGAGATTTTCTTGAAAAATCAAGAAAATCGATCGAGTTTTCTGCTTCAATTCACCAATCCAGAAAGTAAATCACTAATCTCTCAATCCTCTCAAGATTCAGTATGCTTTGATACCAATTGAGAGTCCAAGAATCTCTAAATCTTTAGAGAGAGAAAGTAGAGAGAGAAAGTATAGAAGCGCAAAGTGTCTGATGTATTGAAAATGTAAGTCCAAAAATTACAAAACAAAGGCTCTAAGGGGACTTAAATACCCCTAGCCTTTACAATACAGATAAGAACAATAAGCACAGTAAAAGCTAGAAAATAAATACAATGATTACTATAAAAACAGATCTAACAGAAGTTTACAATAAGGCAATTACTCCAATTATCTCAGTTTGCTACTAAGTCTTCTAAATATAGACGGAATGGTTTTGTTTCTCGCCAATATTCTGATGATTGGTTTGGTACTTATCATGTTTATAATTCTAAAGCTTCTCATGTTTTTCAAAACAAAGGAGGACCCAAATTTATATGGGTGCCAAAATCTTGCGCTAATCTGAAAGGACTCACATTTAAATGGGTACCTAAAGTTGTTGTTCTCTGATTTCTCCTGTGCAAACCCGTCATATGTGATACTTGGATTCTGGTTGCTCCAAGCATATGACTGGGTAGAAAGATATTTTGTCTAATTATACAGAGAAATACTGCAGGAACATGCGATTCAGGAATGACCAGTTTTCACCAATTTTGGGATATGGTGACGTGATTCAAGACAACGTGACGATTATGAAAGTGACCTACGTTGAAGGTTTAGGACATAACCTGTTTAGCGTTGGACAGTTCTGTGACAAAGATCTAGAGGTTAATTTCAAGGCCAAGAGATGTTCTGTGCGTACTGAAGACGGTAAGGAACTCTTGGTCGACACTAGAAAATCTAACCTCTACACTATTAATTTGTCAAAAGTCCAGACTGACAATGAGGTATGTCTACTATCAAAAGCCTCGCTGCAACAAAGCTGGTTATGGCATTGAAGGCTTTCTCACATGAATTTTCGTTACATCAACAAACTGGTCACGGGCAAATTAGTCAAAGGACTTCCTGAGATTAAATACGAGAAAGAACATCTGTGGTCCTATGCGTACACAAAGCATTAACGGCAAGAAATACGTGTTAGTGATTGTGGACGATTATTCATGATAAACTTGGGTCAAATTTCTGAGATCAAAGGATGAGACGCCCGAAGTTATCATCAATTTCTTAAAGACTACCCAAGTAAATCTGCAAAAGACAGTCAAGCTTCTTCGAACAGACAACGACACATAATTCAAGAATAAAATTGTAGAAGATTATCTCGAATCGGTCGGGATAACACATCAATATTATGCTGCCAGAATGCCAGAACAGAACAGAGTAGTAGAAAGACGTAACAGAACGCCAGTCGAGGCCGCTCAAACTATGCTTAGTCAATCGGATCTACCTCTGTTTCTATGTGCCAAAGTTGTATCGACTGCTTGCTACACACAGAATCGTTCCATAATACACCGTCGGTTTGGTAAAACACCATATGCTTTAATAAATAATCGCACACCTAGCATTAAACATTTTCATAATTTTGGATGCAGGTGCTTCGTACTAAACGACAAAGAGAACTTGAACAAGTTCAATCCCAAGGCTGGGGAAGGTATTTTCATTGGCTACTCTCAAACATCTGCTGCCTACAGGGTCTATTTGAAGAAGTCAAAGAATGTCATAGAGAGCATAAATGTTACATTCGACGAAGAGTTGGCTTCTGAACAAAACAGTTCAGAACCCATACTTACAGGAGTGCTAGCTTCTGGACAAATCAGTCCAGAACCTGTTGTTCATGCTACTGATTCTGATAAACCATCTACTTCTACATCTCATTTATCAGAATTATGTTTATTGTTTGAATTCTTTTATGATGAGTTTCTTGGATCTAAATTGCCTATATTTGTTGTGATTGATAGACCTGAAGAGTCAAGTGGTCATAATCTAATTACTTCATATGTATCTACTGAATTTGTTCCCCCGATTCAGCAAGAAACTCCGGTTCAATCATCTACTCCTTCAGTTGAAGCTGTAACTGAAACTGCTGAGACAGAAGTTGATGACTCAGTTGGTTGCAATGTAATGTCTACTCAACAGCCAAATACTGTTGTACCAACTGATGCTTCTACACCAAATAGTTCAACTGAACTCCTTCCTGAACAAGAAGAAACTGAAAGTGGATACTTAGATGAGAATCATGATCAATCTACATCAAATCTACTCCCTCATGAAAACAAGTGGACCAAAGAGCATCCGATAAGCCAAATCATTAGAGATCTATCAAAACCGGTGTAAACTAGGTATTCTACTTTAAACATGTGTATGCATGACTCATTTATGAGCAAAGTAGAGCCAACACGCGTATCTGAAGCTCTAGCCGACTCAGATTGGGTAACAGCAATGCAAGAAGAGCTGAATCAGTTCGAAGCACTCAAAGTCTGGAGACTAGTGCCTAAGCCTAAAGGAAAGACTATAATTGGCACAAAATGGGTATTCAAGAACAAAAAGGACGAAGATGGTATCGTGATCAGAAATAAAGCAAGACTAGTGGCTAAGGATATAGGCAAGAGGATGGTATTGACTATGATGAGACTTATGCTCCAGTAGCGTGCATCGAAGCTATCCACATGTTTCTTGCATATGCCGCCCACAAGAACTTCACCGTCTACCAAATGGACGTGAAGACGGCATTTCTTAACGACATCTTAAAGGATGAAGTCTACGTCTCTCATCCGGAAGGCTTTGTCAATCCAGAAAAGCCGAATCATGTATACATCCTAGACAAAGCACTTTACGGTCTGAAGCAAGCCCCTTGAGCCTGGTACGAGGTATTATCTAAATTCTTAGTCAAGTCTGGCTTCTCGAAAGGTAAGATCGAAACTAATTTGTTTTCCAAAAAGGGAAAATCCGATATCATATTAATTCAGATATATGTGGATGACATCATATTTGGCTCAACAAATCCAAAATACTGTAAGAATTTTTCTAACCTCATGGTGTCAAGATTTCAGATGAGTTTGATGGGAGAAATGAATTTCTTTCTCGGATTACAAGTCAAACCATTTTCAACGAGGATTTTTATTAATCAATCAATGTAGATTTTCGATATTCTTATAAAATTCAAAATGGAAAATTGTACACCTATTGGAACCCCGATGGCACCAGGAACTAAGATTGGCACTGATCCTTCGGGAAAAGCTGTCGATGTTAGAACCTACCGAGGGATGATTGGTTCTTTAATGTATTTAACTTCTAGTAGGCCAGATATAATGTTCTCTACATGTCTATGTGATCGATATCAGGCTAATCCAAAAGAATCCCATTTGTCTGCGGTTAAAAGAATTTTTAGATATTTGAAGAGCACTGCAGATCTTGGTTTGTGGTTTCCTAAGGATACAGGTTTTGAACTGACAGCATATTCAGAAGCAGACCATGCAGGTTGTATGCTTGACAGGAAAAGTACGTCGGGTCACATACAATTTCTGGTGATAAACTCGTAAGTTGAACTTCAAAGAAACAACTATGTGTATCTACATCAACAGTTGAGGCAGAGTACGTCGCTGCGGTGAGCTGCTGTTCTCAAGTGTTGTGGATGAGAACACAATTTCGAGATTATGGCTTCAAATACAACAAGATCCCGATCTACTGTGATTCGAAGAGCGCCATTGCTATATATGAGAATCCTGTTCAACATACAAAGACCAAACACATCGACATACGATATCATTTTATCAAAGATAATGTCGAAAAAGGTACAATCGAACTTTATTTTGTAAACACTGATTACCAACTTGCTGATTTATTTACCAAGCCTCTCGATGAAAAGAGATTTAATTTTCTTGTTTCAAAACTTGGCATGTTAAATCTCAAGACTTAATCTGTGATTACCTACTAAAGTTTTCGTTATTGTTATTTTTCTTCATTTCTTTATTTTTAATCTGAAAGATATCTGCACTTAAGATTTGTTCATGATCTCAGGGGGAGTGTGAGAAGAAATTAAGTTGATCTACATACATTTGAGGGGGAGTTTAACAAATTTTGCATATGTTTTTCATTGATAAATTTTCTGATGCGTATTTACAAGGGGAGTAAAAGATAAGGAGTGTGGTATATGACTTATGATTACTTTTGATCAGACCTCGTACATTCAAAGTTTTACTATTTTATGTCATTTTATTTTCAATAAATTTTGTTGTGAATAAAGCTTTGTACTTTGACGACTTTGTGACTTTTGCAGAATTGAGAGAGAGCTTAAACGATCACATCAAATATGATTTTGAGCTGACTTGATGAGATTTAAGACTGAGAAACAAGGTTTATTTCTAATCTTAATATCATACGTGTATGAAAGAAGGACAACTTTCAGATATGAAAACATGTTCTTAAATGTTCAAACCACTTATGATTCTTAAAAAGATGTCATGTTAGAAGTGTGATTTTATATGTTTTCGTTTACTTGTGCTTAAATGATATACAAACCGTGTGTTTCCAAAGATATATACTTGCGTATTATCTTTTCCATATATTGTCAAGTATTCATACACACCGGTTTTAAATTTTTGTTGAATATGTTATCACCATGTCTCAAATTGAACACATTTTTCGATGGTGATACACCCCGGTTGATATTCAAAGTTTGAGCATGATTTCATTTCGAAACATTTCTTTCAAGAGTGTTTATATCTTGATTCCTATAGACAATATCCAATTTTTGCTGACCTAAGCTTTACTTGATAAATCATTCAGATATTTTGATCTTTTTCATACAATGTCAGATTTTCAAACAAGTTTCGTGTATTAATTTCATTTATTCAATATACTTGTTTTGAAATATCTTTAATATTTAAAAATGCTCAAATCTCCATGGTTATCTCATTGAGCATACAAATATCTGACTTGTATACATGTGCTTTAACTACAAAGTTAAACCAGTTGAGCAACTTGTACTTATAGGATTACATGGGTTCATTGTGTGAGGACCTAACTGAAACTTTTGTGGATTCACGTTAACCAGTGTTTTCTACCCAAGAAGTTAATCCTTGAGTGATCGAAGAGTGGGGAGTCAAAATACCTGAGTGTGGATTGAGTGATGAGGTAAAATAGAAATGAGAGTTTGGTTAGATGTGAGCTTAAAGATTAAAAGGAAGAGGGTGTGAGAACAGAGTAAAATAATATCAAACTCTGCACCAACTTTTTCTGAGTCGGGCAGCCACATTGCTGGTGTTTCACAATTCTTCGTGAACATCATTGAAATAGGCAACTAGCCCATGCCAACTCTTGATTAAACCCCACCAGCTACTCATTTTCTTCTCAAAAAGAAGACGTTTCATATTTTCAAGGGGACACAACATATAATCTATCTGATTTTCATTTGTAAAATCTGGATATTAAAACAGAAGGAAGTCTGCCCCACCTTCGCACTTTGATCATGCAAAATGGAGTTTGTGTTTAACTGTTGTTGTCTCAATGGTTTACACAATTTTGAGCCTAACAAAAACAATCATCTGTGCTTAATTCTTTCAAACACAAGCACGAGTACACAGAGAATTTGTTTTTCTGTCAAAATGTTCATAGAATAAACTTGTGTTATTCGATGATTGAATGGAAGACCTAGGGGAGTGAACATCACAAAAGCTCCTTTCCATTGTATATTCGTTACACATAGTGACTTCGTGTTACTGACAACCACTTTAACTGATTCATTTGTTGATTTAGGTGTTACACTCATAATTTGTCTGAATTTGCAAAGATTCGGATGAATATCTTTTTGGATCGATGAATAAATAGAGGCTCAGTGTTAAAAGTTCAGTGGTCAGAACAGATTCAGGACATTTCTTGTAAAGTTTTGATGATCTCATGCTTCATTCATCAAAAAGGGGGAGAGGATCAAGAAATATTTGAAAAGTGATCAAGAATTATTGATTTTGATAAAGTAAAGTTGGAGATGAAAAAAGAAAGGTTAAGTCAACACAGCGGATTTGTTGAAGATTGTTGAAAGCTGAAACAGAAAGTTCAAAGATTTCAGAAGACGAGCTGAATTTTACTTAAATTTTCTTTGAAGACTATTTTCTGGAGCAAACTGAGTTGAATCTGCAGATAATTTCTTTCCGATGTCTGAAAGAAGTTTTACAACCTTGGAGAAGATTGTAACTATTCTTGAAGACAGACTTTGTAGAGATTACAATAGTTTTTGAAAACAGAATGTTTGAAGGTTGCTAAGCAATGGGGGAGATTGTAATTTTTGTGCTACAAAGGGGAGATAGTTTGTGTTAAATAGAAAGGGGGAGATTACACAAATTGAGCTTAAAATGGGAGATTGAATTGCAAAATCTTTTTAGAGATGATCTTGAATCCAAAGGGGGAGATTGTTAGAGCATATTTGTTGGATATAAGATCATGAAGTCTGGAAAGCTGAAAGTCAACCAAGTCAAAGCTCAAAACCAACTCTCAAGCAAGAAAGTCAAAGTCTTTGTATTTGTATTTGTATTTGTATTTGTGTTTTGTTCTTAGCGCGTGTGTTGTAATATACATATGACTAGTTAGTTTTGTTAGTTGTTGTAACCAGTGGTTAATAGTTAGAAGTTAGAGAGAGAGATTGTACCCGGACATAGTGTTCTAGAGAGAGAAAGTAATGGAGACTCTGTATTCGAAATCTTCAGTTCAATCAATTGAAACAGTTTAATGGATTAAACTGTTTGTAATCTTGTTTGTGATTGCAATTAGATTAAAACTTGATAGATTTGGGACATATCAAATTTGCCTCCAGTGCTTGGCGCGGATCTCTGCGCTGATGGTACCGTGCCACCATCCGTGCGGAAGCGCAAATTGCTATTAAAAGAAGAAATTGGCTTTAAACCTCCATTTACTCAAATATTTTCACTTAGGGCTCTTTGGGTGGTGATTTTCTCTCAAGAAAAGGCTTGTAAGTCCCTCCTCTTCATCTTCTACCATTAATGTCATCCACCCACTCCAAACCCTTGATCATTTATGACATTTTAGGTGTTCTTGAGCATTGATTTGTGCTAGTTCAAGTTCTCAAGGATCAAATTCTCACCTCTTTAAGCTCTTGAGTTCTAGGGTTTTAAGCTACAACCCTACAAGATGAGTTCATTCTCTTTTATAAACTTTATACATGTTAAAATGTTGATTTTAGCCTTCTCAACATTTCCATCCTTGATTTATTTGATTTGAGTGAGTTTTCACTAAAACCAATTTTTTGGAGATTTTGGGGGTTTATATGGAAGGGGATGATTTTAAGGTCAAGAATTTACATTTTGGTTTAGTTGTGGATTTTGCACATGAGAAACATGTTTTTCTATAACCTTGTGATTCAATACTTGGAAATCAAAATTAGGGTTTGAAATATGGTCATGTATTATTGAATGAAGACTTGGGTAAAATGATTTGGTGTGTGTGGAAGTACCATTTAACAAGTTAGAACGGAACCTCTTGGAACTTTTGGAGTAACTATATGGATTCATGATCTTGCATATATGGTGGCATCTTAACTGTTGGAAGTCATTGATTTATTTTGTGGACATTGAAAGGATTATTTGGTTGCATTTGGGAGTCATGAACCCACATATATTTATAATCTTTGATCCGATGATGGAACGCTAGTTTTCCACATCGAGGCATGCTTAGGCATTGGATGGGGTATAAGCCCTACGTGCTAGTACGCGATATTGGGTGAGGATCTCAACGTAAGGACCCTATATGGTTGAAGTTGACTTTCCATGGGTGTACGTTTAAAGCTACTAAGTCTAACATCCATTGCGGGTACTTTATTATGTGTTTGGTTTTACTAATACGTCAAGTGGCTTACTTTTGTGTTCCGTCACTGTGTGAGTAAGCGGGTCTCCCCCGTTAACCCAAGAGGTATTTGTATTAAAGTGAATAATTGTCTTTATTTATTCCCCGACTTTTCTTAACTATCTTTTTGGAACTTAATGATTTCTTCATATAAATGTTTGATCTGACTAGGCGTTAGCCTAACGTTTTTTCTTAAAAATGACATGTATAACAGGTCATTCTAGCGGTGGGATACCTTGGGCTTGAGTGGAGAGTCGTTGAAGGATAATAGCATTTTTGAAGATTATAGAGGTGTACATTGATATAGTGATGATATACTTTTGGAAGTGAGATGTCGACACCCGTGCGTAATCTAGAAATAGTTGGTCTAGATTAGTAGGTTGTTGAGTTCAATCCCACTTGATTCCTTTTTGTAAACGCCATACAATTATTCTCTTTTTTGGGTGATACTATTATGATAAACTCGTTTATTCCGCATTTATTTTAGGCTTAAATTAACCCCCATTTTATGGTGTTATACCTTACTTCTGTGAAGTGCTCAGTTTCAAGACTTTTCTTTTCTAAGGATATTTTATCATTTTCTTGAGTAAGAAGCCTAACCTCTCTCTCATAAAAAGCAAGTTTCTTTTTCAAATCAGAACAAGTCTTTTCAAAAGTATGGAATTCTTCTGTGAGTTTAAGCAATTTGATCTCTATTCCATTTGGGCAAGAGTTAGAAGTGGATACCTCATTATCAGCTTCTGAGTCATTGAACTCAGCCATACCACATAACAGAGCATTCCTGTCTCCTTCATTAAAGGATTCATTACAGATCCAGTTGTCTTGTTCAGCCATCAGGGATTTTTGAGCATAGTAGTCAGTTTTCTTTTTGTAGAAGGTAGAATGTCGAACAGGCTGACCTCTTCTTGGCTGCCTTCTGTACTCTGTGGCATAGTGTCCGGGCTTGCCGCACTTGAAGTACCCAGTGTTCTGTGAAGTGGTGGTCACCATCTTCTCATATCCTCGCAGGTCATCCTTCTGTGCACCCCTCTGTGGGTACTCAACCTTCCTCAGTTGGTATTCACCCACCTTTTGCTCTCGGTTTCTTTGGTCATACATCCTCTATTGATCATAGGACTCCTCTCTTCCTTGATTTCTCGGTTCATAAGCGCGTGGAGGTCCAAACTGTCTAGCATCATGGTAAGCCCTCTCCATCTGTGGCCCATGATTTTTGAATATGCCACTTCTACCATCTCTTTCATTTGTCCCTCTGTCGAAGTTAGGCTTCTTATTGAGTCCTCTATTGAACTCCTTGGTGATCAAAGCTAAAGACTTAGGTATCAAAGCCATGCTAACTTCTTTCTCATCAGTCATCTCTTCCTCCTCACTGTTAGTCATCAAAACTTCCATACAGCTACTTGGATACTGTGATGAGACTTTTAAATGTCTCTTTGGTTATTACAAAATTGCATCTTCTAATGTAAGGTTTCTCTTCCTGTTCCACTATATAGGTCCCAACCTTTAGAGGGTCTGCTTGTTTTCTGCTTATGGCCTCGTAGTTGGGTCTATGTACTTTGCTCGATCAGATTTAGGCATATATTACAATCTGCATTAACAAAGGGGAATGCTTATGGAACAGGAGATACAAATTGCAACATATATGTTCTATTGACGAATTGATTGTTTCCAAGCTTCTTTGGTTTCTAGGGTCGGCAATTAATTAACAAGATTACTCCATGCCACTGGTTTTGGCACATTCATGACACAAATTCTATTAATAAGAAGAATATTAAATAGGCATAAATGTAGAAAAGCAATCCACTAAATACAATCCTTTCTAAGCAGATTAAAGTTAGTCAATATATATGCAACATTGTAATTGGTTATCATTGAGATTAGTAGGTTGTGGTGAATTAGCATGAGTGATAGTAGCTTTATTATGCTTATATTTAAATATAGCAACCTTCCACTAAATATGGCAACGAGGGCCTTTAACATGATAAATTTGTTCAGTTTTGCAGGATTTCCACCATGAAGTATGTATTTAGGATCATATTGTCATATTTTGTGAATGTATAAATATCAAAATAGTTACTCTGTTATCTGTAAGAAAAAAATGGAGCATTTAGTGTGTTTACTAAATTCTTACCAGGTAAACGCTCACCGGTAACAGATTCACCCACATTTACCTTATCGTATAACATTCTTGGCCATGAAAATTAAGCATCTTAAACCCGATAAGCGCTTACCGAGTAAGAATCTCGGTCCTTGAGTTGTCTCTTACCGGGTAAGCATCTTGGTCCTTGCATACTCAATCAATAAGGTAAATTACATCGTTAAGGTCTTACCCGATAAGCATTTGTAAACGGCCTCTTACATGGGATTTGAGTTGTTACATTGAAGTTTTTTGCATTTAACAGTTGCTGAAATTCTTTGCAGTTTCTTTGTTGTTCTAAGTCGATGAGTTTATTCATAATTTTCACGTAGCCAAACGATAAGATCATGCATTGATTTCTCTGTCTACTTACACACATATTAGGAATCGGGGTGCTTTTGAACCTTGTCGGAACATTGTATGAATATGTGCACATCGTTGCTACATTGACTCTTGTATGCTCGAAAATCTTGAGTTTTATGGCTATGAAAAAAAGTAGACGACAAGACATCACAAGAGGTTCTTTCTCTTAGATGGTTGCGACCGTATGGGCACATTAAACACAAAGTAAAAACATGAATGGTATATTTTATATGTGAATTATAAGATACCGTATTTCTTTAATTGTTTTTGTTTTCGACAAAAAATATGAAAATACAATGTACTTTAGTCTGGTTTCTATTTTTTGTAACATACTTGCAAAACCTTCATTTTGGTACTTAAGATGTGATATGGTTTCGGAAAAATGTGGATGATTTTCCATTTACCCTCACTGAAAATATCGAATTTGAGCCAAGGTATGTACAATAAGTTCCATTCTGAATTCAATAAATTTGGGGAACATAGTGAGATTGAGAGCAAGGTCCTCATTAAAGTCAGACCTCACAAATGAAGACGACGAGGATTTTCGGCCTTGGCATCGCAGGTTATTATCGTCCGTGAAGATGAAGGTTTTGTTCTCCTTCACATGGTCCTCCACCGTTTGCGCCTCTATCGATCACATGCTTCTCGCTGTCTTTTCTTTTGCTTCTTTCTCTCTTCCGGTTGAAAAAGTTATTATGCCCCATTCTTCTTTTTTGTTACATGCTTTTCATGTTTTTGCACATTGTATCAGATTGGATTTAGAATAACATAAGCCTTTTTCCCGTAATTTTTTTTCTTGTTAAGACAGGTTTTGGATAATAAATTCGGTAAAATAGACATCAAATCATGTATGAGAGCTCAAATTCCATGTTTTCAAGATTCCAAAAATTAACGATTTATTTGATTCATTTTCTATTTACTTTTTTCACTTTGAGATTATTTTCTAGAGCCGCTTGAATTCTTCATTCGGACGGTTGAGGTATGCTTGATTACTCCTTGTTGTATATGTGTTTACAAATAATAGATCTTGAGCTTAATTCTGTTTTGAGTTGGAAATAGATGTTGGGTAATTAGGCAGTTCTGACAAATGTGTTAAGTCAAAGTTTAGATCAAATAATATTGTTTAGTTTTGTTGACTTTTTGATGTAAGCTTGTATAGAGGTCAAGGCTTATTTGACCCTATATATAGCATTTCCTTTGTCTTGTTTTGTGTAAGTAAGTAAGTAAGAAAGAAAGTAAGTCGTGTGTGTAAGTCATTCATGTCTGTAATTTTCTATCAAGAGATATATGACTACAAAGTTTGAGACAAATTCTTTCTTTGATTCTTTCATATTGATTTGATTGTTATTGCTTGAAATATAGGATCACAATTGGTATCAGAGCAGATCAGATTCAATTAGGAAAATCAACATCAAGTGATTTTGAGCAGAAAATTCGATTTCTTGAATTAGAAAATTACTGTTCATCGACACTGTTCTATTGAAATCAAGATTGTGAAATCATGATGATTAAAGTGTAAATTTGAGTATACTGTGATCGCCAAGTGTCATAGAACATATTTCATTTAGAAAGATTGTTCAATTGAACAACAGATTGAGAGAATTTGATTCATCTTTCCTTTTCTGGAAACTTTTCATTCGCAGACTGACAAAGATCAAAGGGTTTCAATCATGGTTGTTCTTGAGAAAATTCATTCCACAGGGTTGTTCTCGATGCTACAGTGACTAATCCTACCAAGTTTCAAAGGCCAATTTGATGTTTTGAGTGGATTTGTGTTGAATTTTTTATGAAAATGTTCAAGATCCAAGGAATTCGCAGAATACTTGAAGAACTCGCAGACCGAATAATTCGCATATGTGTTGTTTTTATTGTTCTAGGGATAGAATTCGCACAAAGGTTGATACGAAAAGTGAAGATTTTTCACAAACCTACATACGAGAAGCTAGGAATTCCCACATGTGACTGAGAATATTTCTAAGTGAGGAATTCGTATTGATACGAATTGTTTGAATTGTTTGTGCTTGGAAAATATTCTATGGGAGGAATTCGCATCTTTGATAATTGTTCTTATACGAATTGTCAGGCATTCGTATCCTTCTTTCTGCGAAATATGCAGAATTCGCACATAGCCTTATGCGAAAATCTCAGAACTCGCACACAAGCTTATGCGAAAAGTGAACTTTTCCTATTCTTTCTTATGTGAATTGCGTGTACGTGAATTGTGTAACTTTCATACGAATTCTTGCATGTGAGTGGCATACGAATTCAATACTTGGTAAAAAAAATTGTGATTTTATGTGATTTTTTGCAGTTGATTTTTCTGATTATCTGACTAACGATCTTTTCAAGCAATATTTTCCAGGTAAATACAAATCATGCCTTACATTGATGAGAAAGGTCATACAGTTCTAACCAACAGAGATTGTGTTGTGAGGTATATGCCTGAGATACGCCTGATAGAAGAAGAGAATGCAACGCTTAAACGTCAGAACTCATAACTGAAAGCTGATATAGAGACTTTGAATGTAAAGTTGACAAAAGCTGAGATACAAGTATCTACCTATCAGACAAAAGCAAAGAATGGCTGAAAAAGGTTGATGAGATAAGTAAGATGGAGAAAGTTGAATATGAGAAATCTATCAATAAAAAATTATCTGATATTTCTAAGAAAGCTGAATCAAAAAAGAAAGAGTTAGAAATCAAATGTGCCAAACTTTCCAAACAAGTTTCTGAATTTGAGAAAATTGTTATTTCTGAAAGAGATATCTTTGATAAAGAAAATAAAATTACTGAAAAGAAAAATACTTTACCGGTCAAAGAGATTTTTGAGAAAAATCATAACTTGGAAAAGGAATTTGAATCTGAAAAAAAAAATTGAAACTGAGATTTCTAAACTCACTAACAAGTTGGCTACCTTATCTTCAGATATACAAAAAGGACAGAAGAGTAAATCTGATCTGCAAAGCAAATTTGATAAACTTTGCAATGAAAAATCCAAGTTGAAGGACAAGATCAAACAACTTGAGAAAGCTAATGTTGATTTATCTGACAAGATAACATCTGAAACACCTGTCTTTTATTCTTATGATGATGATTCAGTTGAATCAGTGTGTTCATTTAAATCAGTATCTAGTCTATTTCAAAATATGGTTTTTAAGAAAAAGAATGTTAAATCAGAAATCTTGAAACTAGATCAGGTTAAGCCTTCAAGTTCATTTTATGTCAAATCTGTTGATAATCATGTTCTTACTTTTCAAAATCTGGTCTTAAAGCTTCTAAGAAAGAGAAGATGATTTGGGTTGTAAAGGGATCTCCAGAATCAGTTAAATACCAGAAATCATCTGCACAAGCTGCACAGAGAAACAAGAACAGAGCTGCAAAAGACAAATCTTTTACTCCTGATGTTGTCAAGTCAACTAAGCATTTGATCAGGTTAGCTAAAATAAAACTCTGTTGTTCTTATTGTTGCAATCATGATTTTGTTCATAAAGCATATATTAACAAAAGGTATTATTCTTACAAGAACTATAATGATACTGTATTATTCTTACAAGAACTATACTGATACTGTCTTAAAGCTTCTAAGAAAGAGAAGATGATTTGGGTTGTAAAGGGATCTCCAGAATCACTTAAATACCAGAAATCATCTGCACAAGCTGCACAGAGAAACAAAAACAGAGCTGCAAAAGACAAATCTTTTACTCCTGATGTTGTCAAGTCTACTAAGCATTTGATCAGGTTAGCTAAAAGAAAACTTTGTTGTTCTTATTGTTGCAATCATGATTTTGTTCATAAAGCATATATTAACAAAAGGTATTATTCTTACCAGAACTATACTGATACTGTATTTCACAGAGGTGAAAACTACTCAAGGAAGTTTTCACATACTAACCAGAATGCACCCAAATTCATCTGGGTACCAAAACCAGTTAAACCTGTATTGCAGGAATCCACACTCAGGACTCGGACTTCAATGTCAAAGGATCATGACTTCTAAGTACAACAACTTAGGACTCATTTCTCAATGTTCAAATGACAACAATCTTTGAATGTTAAATCAGTATAGGGAGTTTTTCTCACCATTGATTGTTCATTTTAGATGATTGGGAAAATGTTTTTCAAAGAGTTTTTCTTTATAAGGGAGAAACAGATCTTACTTGTTATATTTTTTATAGGAAGAAACAAATTCATATTGTCATATTTTTCTATGTATGCAGATATGAAGGGGGAACATATCCATACAGTATATACAAGATCCATATCATGTCAAGGGGGAGCCAGGAAGGAAATATACAAATACATCAAGAAAGAGCAAAGTCATGTCAAGATTCAGAAGAGACATATATTAAGTCAAGGGGGAGCTTAATACAGACAAATCTTAAAAGGGTTGTAAGTGTGATAGTGTGTGTAAAATCTTTTTGAAACTTAAAATGGGTTGAAAATGTCATTTTTGAAAGTTCTCCATTTATGGAAGGTTTCTATTTTTGGCAAGTTTTGAAAAGTTTCTCAAAATAGCAAGTTTCCATGTTTAAAATGTTTTTCAAAAAGTTGGAAAATTTGCCAAGTCCAAATTTCGCATAACAGTATCATAAGAAATCTTAAGAAATTGCTGTAAGTGTTGTACGAATTGTTGGAATTCACATAATAGTGTTATAAGAAATCCAACTTTTCGCATGCCCACTATATGCGAAAAGTGAGGAATTCGTATCACTCTGTCATACGAATTGTTCTTATCACACAATACTTTGTTATATTATTTGTATATCATTGTTTCTTTGCAGGTGTACCTTATACTGGATTAGATATAGGTTTTTGTTATGGATTGTTCATCTTTTATTCGAATGACTTTTGATATTTTGAAAATTTGTTCTTTGATCTTATTCTTTGTGGTGATTGGACTGAAAGACACTTATATTTGAACAAATCGAACCCTATTCTTACAAAATCAAACTCTAACTTTGATTATTTGGGACTGATTTCGATTTCTAACTTTTCATATGTTCTTGAGGAACTTTGAACTGTTCTTCAATAAATCCTAAAATTTGGTGTTCTTAAAGAATCATTACCCAAAATTAAGTATTAATTACTTGGTTGATAATCAAAATAGATTCTAATGAACAAAATTTTTAGGTTAAAAATCATAAATCTTGAATTTTACTTTATGGGTTTCGAATGGTGTTCTTGATGTTCTTCATACTTAGAAGTTTTCAAAGTTCAAATTTTTGAAAAATCAATGTTATACGAATTCTTGATGATTTTGTTTCATATGAATTCTGGACTTTCATGTCTAATTTTTTTTTTCTAAGTGTGCAATTCATATACTTGTTCATACGAATTCTATGTATATGTCCCTGATTCAAGTTTCTAAGCACAAAACAATTAACAAAACAAGATTGTTTAACTACCTGTTTCAATTTCAAATCAAATTCACAATGATTATAAACTGTTTTTCACTTTCTCTCTCTAAACGTATCTTTCTCTCTCTACAAATTTCTCTCTAAAAGCGTACACAATCTTTCTAGTCATCTATCTATTAAAACAAAACAATACAATTTATACCTACAAGCCTAACAAGACAAAACTAAAACAAGCAAACAAAATACATTGACTTTGACATTTTATTACACTTTGACTTTGACTTTCACTGAGAGTTGACTTTCCAGCTTTTGACTTCTTGTACTTTGACCTCTAGTCTTCATGATCTTGTATCCAACATATTTCTGCTCTAACAATCTCCCCCTTTGGATTCAAGATCATCTTCAAAAACATTTAGCAAATCAATCTCCCCTTTTGATTTAATCTGGACAATCTTTGACTATATTCTTCCAAGTCTGTCTCTAAAAGATATTAACAATCCCCCCAAAATGTGATAGAAACAATCTTGAACAATCTCCCCAAAACTATCACAAAACTCTTTCAGACTTGGGAAAGAAACTATCTCCATTTTCAGCTCTGTTTGGTTCACTAACAAACCATCAAAGAAAATTTCTGTAAAGTCTTAGCACATCTTCATAAATCTTCAACTTTTCATCCTTCTTTCACAATTAACCTTTGATCTCGAACAATTCTTTAACATTGAAATTTCTGACATGGACATTTCTTTAATTCATCTCCCCCTTTTTGATGAATAGAGCATCTATAGTGTTATTCCCTGTTTCTAGTTCCTAATCACAAACAAATCAAACATAAACAAGATTTCAATCAATTACCTGTTTGATTAACTTTCAAATCCAACGATTACAACTTTCTCTCTCTAGAACTCTCTCTTTCTCTCTCTACAAAACTCTCTCTCGAATATAACTCTGTTCAAGATTTCCTACAACTGAATACCACTCTTACAAAACAGAAATAGAAAGCTATTTATACCTACAACTAAAATACAAAACAATAAACTTTGACTTTATTACAAATAGACTTTGACTTTAATGAGAGTTGACTTTCTCAGCTTTGACTTCTTGAACTTTGACTTTTGACTTCTTGATCTTGTATCCAACTATTTCATGCTCTAACAATCTCCCCCTTTGGATTCAAGATCACTGTTGAAAGATCTAGCAATTAAGTCTTCACTTTTAAGCTCTGTCAATACAATCTCCCCTTTTTCTTTAACGACATTCTTTCCAAAACTGTCTTCAAACTATTAACAATCTCCCCAAAACTTTCACAAAACACTTTCACACTTTGAAAAGAAATTATCTTCAGAATCAGCGCGGATTTCTTTAGCAAATAATCTTCAAAGAAAATTTCCTCAAATCTCTTCAGAAATTCTTTGATCTTCTTCAAATCTTCAAATCTTTACTTTGAACTTTTCTGACTTGGACATTTCTGAAAATCATCTCTCAAAACTTTAACATTTCTTGATACCATCTCCCCCTTTTTGATGATTTGAGCATCTACATCATCAAAACTTTTCGTCCAAGAAATGTCTTTGACCATTCTGATCTGTCAAACTGAGCCTCTGATTCTGTGATCCATAACCATGTATTTATCTAGATCTTTTCAAATCGAGACAAGTTAGAAATGTGTAACACCTGAATCAAAAAATGAATCAGTTAATATGCCTGTTAGTAACACGAAGTCACTGTGTGTAACAAATACACATTGTAAAGGATCTTTTTGATGTTCACTCCCCCAGGACTTCCATCCAATCATCGAAATACCACAAAGGCAATTTCTATGAATGTTATGACAAAGAAACAAATTCTTTGTGTGTTCGTGCAAGTGTAGAAAGAATTAAGCACGAAAGATTGCTTTTTAAGGCTCAACATAGTGTAAACCACTGAGACAACAGTAGATAAACACAGTCTCAATGTGCATGATTGAAGTGCGAAGGTGGGGCAGACTTTCTTCTTTTTCAATATCCAGATTTTCCAAATGAAAAACCAGCTAGATTATATGCTGCGTCCCCTTGAAAATATAAAACATTTTCTTGTTAAGAAGAAAATGAGTGGCTGGTGGGGTGAAAGTCAAGAGTTGGCATGGGCTAGTTGCCTGTTTCAATAACATTCACCAAAGAATTGTGAAACGCTAGTAATGTGGCTGCCCGGCTCAAAAAGTAGTTGGTGCAGAGTTTGATATTCTTTTACTCTGATCTCACACCCTCTTTCTTTTTAATCATTAAGCTCACATCTAACCAAACTCTCTTTTCCATTTTACCTCATCACACATCCCACACTCATTTCTTTTAGACTCCTCACACTCAATCACTAAAGGATTAACTTCTTGGGTAGGAAACACTAGTTAACGTGATTTCATAGAAATTCAGTTAATTGCTAGCACAAAGAACCCATGTATGATCCTAAAAGAACGTGTTGCTCATAATGATTTAACTTTATCAGTTAAAACTCATATACAAATGTCAGATAAAGTGAATGCTCAGATGATATAATCATGAATATTTGAGCATTTGAAACAATGAAATATTTTCAAACAAGTATATTGAATGAATGAATATGAATGCAAGAAACTTGTTTGAAAATCTGACATTGTATGAAAATGATCAGAAATGAATGATAAATCAATTAAGGCTTATGGTCAAGAATAATGGATATAGTCTATATGAAACAAAAATATAGACATTCTTGAACTAAACGCTTTGAAATGAAAATACGCTCAAATTTCTTTGAAGTACAAGCGGGGTGTCTTACCATCGAAAAATTGTATCAATTTAGAGATATGGTAAGAACTATTTGCACAAGAAATAAAACCAGTGTGTGTGAATACTTGAAAGTATGTGAAAAGACAATACACAAGTATTTATCTTTGGAAACACACGGTTTGTTTATCAATTAAGCACAAAAAAATAAAATTAAAACATTTAAAATCACACTTCCAAATTATAAAATCTGTTTAAGAATCGGGAAGTGGTTTGAACATTTCAAAACATGTTTTTCTATATCTGAAAGTTGTCCTTCTTTCAGATACATTTGAGATTAAGATAAGAAATTTACCTTTTCGCGGAATCTTAATTCTCATAAAGTCAACTGTAGTCATTAAGATATGATCATGTCAGCTTCTCTCATCCTGTAAAAGTCTCAAAGTCTAGTTAAAACAAATTTATTCACAAATTTATTCGAATGTAAAAGATATAAAGCAGTAAAACGATTAAAGTAGGAGTTCTGATTTGAAATAATCAGAAATCATAGTCTTACTCCTTTTGGTATGACATATAAGCTCCCCCTAAAATCATGCATTACAAAAATTTTGTCATTTAAGTAAAATGCAAAAATTAGTTATGCTCCCCCTCAAAATAATGTAGATCATCAAAAATATTTTCTTACTCCCCCTGAGATCATGAGCAAACAATTAAAGTGCAGATATCCTTCACACATAATGATAAAGAAAATGATGAAAAATAACAATACGTAACTTTATGAGGTAACAACTGATTATGTCTTAAGATTTAACATACCAAGCTTAGAGACAAGAAAATTAAATCTCTTTTCATCAAAGGGTTTGGTGAATAAATCTTCAAGTTGATAATCTGTTTTTACACAATAAAGTTCAATTGTTCCTTTTTCTACATTATCTTTTATAAAATCATACCTGATGTCAATGTGTTTGGTTTTCGTATGCTGAACAGGATTAGCAGATATCGCGATTGCACTCTTCGAGTCACAATATATTGGAATTTTATCAAACTAGAATCCGTAGTCTCGTAGCTGTGTTCGCATCCACAGAACTTGAGAGCAGCAACTGGCAGCAGCTACATACTCTGCTTCAGCAGTCGATGTGGAAACGCATAATTGTTTCTTTGATGCCCAGCTAACGATCTTGTCTCCAAGAAATTGAATGTGACCTGAAGTACTCTTTCTGTCCATCATGCAACCTGCATGATCTGCATCTGAATAGACAATCAGTTGAAAACCAGTATTCTTAGGATACCATAGACCAAGATCTGCAGTCCCCTTAAGATACCTAAAAATCCTTTTGACAACAACCAAATGGGATTCTTTAGGAGCAGCCTGATATCTAGAACATAAACATGTTGAGAACATAATATCTGGCCTACTTGAAGTAAGATACATTAACGATCCTATCATACCTCTATAAGTTCTAACATCAACACTTTTACCCGAAGGATCAGTACTAATTTTAGTACCTGGTGCCATCGGGGTTCCAATTGGTTTACAATTTTCCATATTGAACTTCCGAAGAATATCCAAAATGTACTTAGATTGGTTGATGAAAATCCCCGTTGAAAATTGTTTAACTTGTAATCCGAGAAAGAAATTCATCTCTCCCATCATACTCATTTGAAAACGTGACACCATGAGGTTAGAAAAGTTTTTGCAATATTTAGGATTTGTAGAGCCAAATATTATATCATCAACATATATTTGAATAAGGATGATATCGGATTTTTCCTTTTTGATGAATAAAGTGGTATCAACCTTACCTTTGGAAAAACCAGACTTGACCAATAATTTAGATAGAACATCATACCATGCTCGAGGGGCTTGTTTTAAACCATACAGGGCTTTGTCCAAGATGTAGACATGATCTGTCTTATCTGGATTGACGAACCCTTCTGGTTGAGACACGTATACTTCCTCCTTAAGAATGCCATTCAGAAAGGCTGTTTTCACATCCATCTGATAGACTGTGAAATTCTTATGAGCTGCGTAGGCTAGAAACATGCGGATTGCTTTTATACGCGCTACTGGAGCATACGTCTCATCGTAGTCTATGCCTTCCTCTTGCCGGTAACATTTGGCAACAAGTCTAGCTTTGTTCCTTATGACGATACCATCTTCATCCTTCTTGTTTTTGAATACCCATTTAGTGTCAATCACGGATTTACCTTCCGGTTTTGGAACTAATCTCCAGACCATCAGGGATTCAAACTAATTTAATTCTTCTTGCATAGCAGATACCTAATCCGAATCAGCTAAAGCCTCTAATACTCGTGTGGGCTCTATCTTGCTAAGGAATGAGTCATGCATACATTGATTAAGAGTCGCTGACCTAGTTTGTACAGGGTTGTTGAGATCTCCAATTACTTGATGTAATGGATGCTCTTTGGTCCAACGATGCTCATGAGTTAGTGGAGTAGATGAAGTTTGAACATGATCATCATCTAAAAATCCACTATCAGACTCTTCAGATTGAATAATAGGAAGGAGGTTTGCAGTTGAAGTTTCAGGTGCAGAAGCATCAGTTGGAACAACAGACTCTGGCTGTTGAGTAGACATTGTATCACACCCAACTGATATAGATACTTTTGGCTCAACAATTACTTCTATATCTTCAACTGTAGGAGTATTCAATGGAATATGAGTTTCTGACTGAACGGGGGATACAAGTTCAGTTATAACTTCTGAAATGACTGGATGATTGCGACTTGTGTCTTCAGACCTGTCAGTCACAACATATTTAGATACATTAGATCCTAGAAACTCATCATAAAAGAATTCAAATAACAAATCTAAATCAGATAAATGTGAAACTGAAGTAGAAGCGTTATCCGAATTGTTCTTTGTAGAAACAGGTTCTGGACTGATCTGTCCAGAAGCTAATACTCCAGTGATAGCGGGTTCTGAACTGAGTTGTTCAGAAGCCATTTCTTCATCGAATGTAACATTAACGCTCTCGACAACTGTCTTTGACTTCTTCAGATAAACACGATATGCTGCAGATGTTGAAGAATAACCAATGAAGATGCCTTTGTCTGCCTTAGCACTGAATTTATTCAGACTCTCTCTGTCGTTAAGCACAAAACATTTACACCAAAATATGTGAAAATACTTGATTGTTGGTATTCTGTTGTGGATCAGCTCATATGGAGTCTTTTGGAAACGGCGGTGTATCATGGATCGATTTTGACTATGAAATGAAGTTGACACAGCTTCTGCCCACAGAAACAGAGGTAAGTCCGATTGGCTAAGCATAGTACGAGCGTCCTCGACTAGCGTTCGATTTCTCCTTTCAACTACTCCATTCTGTTCAGGTGTACGTGCAGATATCCCGACCGATTCGAGATATTCTTCAATTATCTTGTTTTTGAACTATGTGTCGTTGTCCGTTCGAAGAAACTTGACTTGTCGCTGCATTTTCACCTGGGTCGTCTTTAAGAAAGTAATGAGAACTTCAGGCGTCTCATCTTTTGATCGAAGAAATTTAACCCACGTGTATCTTGAGTAATCGTCCACAATAACCAGCACGTATTTCTTTTCACCTAAGCTTTGTGTTCTCATCGGACCACACAAATCCATATGCAGTAACTCTAATGGAGAACTGGTGCTTGGTTCAGGCTTCGGTTTATATGCGACTCTCTTCATCTTACCCTTCTCACATGCATCACATAAATGTTCTTTCTCGTATTTGAGCTCAGGAAGTCCTTTTACCAATTTTCCAATAACCAGCTTGTTGATATAACGAAAATTCAGATGTGATAGTCTTCGGTGCCAGAGCCAACTTTGCTGCATCGAAGCTTTTGACAATAAGCAAACATGACTGTCATTCTATACCTTTGAAAGATTGATGGTATAGAGGTTTGTCTTTCGATTTCCGACTAAGAGTTCATTGCCGTCTTTAGTACGAACCGAACATCTCTTAGCTTTGAAATTGACCTCTAACCCTTTATCACAGAATTGACCGATGCTAAATAAGTTGTGCCCTAAACCTTCGACATAACTCACATTCTTAATCGTTATGTTGTCTTGAATGATGTCACCATATCCTAAGATTGGTGAAAGCTGATCGTTTCCAAATCTGACATTTTCACTGAATTTCTCTGTATAACTAGATAAAAAAGCTTTTTGCCCAGTCATATGCTTGGAACATCTACTATCCAAGTACCACATATGCCGGGTCTGCAAGAGAAATCAGGAAACAATAACTTTAGGTACCCATTTAAAAACGGGTCCTAACAGATTAGCACAAGATTTTGGTATCCATTTGAAAATGGACCCTCTGTTCTTTTGAAAAACGTTAAAAATACTTGATCTTGAAGAATACACATGATAAGATCCAAACCAATCAGAAGAATTATGAGAATAAGCAAAATCATTTCTCCGATAATGATAAGATTTAGTGGTAATAGGAGATAATTGAATCAATTGCTTGTAAGAAGTTACAAGGTTTTGTTTATGTGAAGCAAATTGATCAATTACATCATTATCACTACTAACTGATCTATTACAAGAGTTATCAGAAACTGATTCAGCTATCTCATCATCCTTCCTTTTTGGTCGCCATTCAGTTCGAGCTTTCAACCTTTTCTTGCTTATATCTAAAACAAAAGATTTAGATTTATTAGGAAAAGCAGATTTCTGAAACTGAGTTTTCTTTTGTTTACCAATGTATTTCTGTTTCTGTAATCGCTGTTTCTTATGTTTCTTTCCACGAGCATAGTAATCAGCAGTTACAGAAACTGGTTCATCAACCTTAGTTAATGATTCACCAATATTAATAACACTTGGTAACACTTTATCATCTATAAGACAAGTAGAATGATCAGGAAGAGGAGCATTGAAGTCAAACATATCAATTTCTTCTATGCACCCATCATCAGAATTTAGAAAGTCATTTGCAGACTCAAATAAGTCATCAAAGTTATCAGCTGAAGTTTGAGGTGCCTTAGAAATGTTAGAACACTTTGTAGATGTAGTTTGAAAAACAATGTTCTTTAAAACTGTAGAAAACACACTTTGTTCAATATCTACCAAAATTCTTTCATCAGAAACAACATTTTCAAGCTCAACTATTTTGCTCTCAAGAATGAGTGGAGGAACATAAACCTTTGTAATTGAAGGTTTTCCCTTCATCTCAGAAACTTTTGGTGTCTCTGAAAGATAACTATCACTTAACTTTGCATAGTTAAATGGTAGTTTCATTTTATTTACATTCTTTCTATTTTCAGTTTCTTTGGCCTCAACTTCTTCTGGTAATTTGGTAACAAATTTGGGTTTTAAATGAGTATGTTTACCAGCACAAGCAAGAAAATCAAAATTATAAAGTGCTGGTTGTTTTCTGATGGCTTTCTTTAAGTAATGGGGGTTTTCAAAACCAAGTCCCCATTTTTCCTTAACATCAGCCTCTTCGTTAGGTGCATTGAGAAAAATGGTTTGATCTGTTTGGCCTCTTGCATAGAGTTTGGCTTCCAGACCATTTACCTTCTTATTCAAAAGCTTGTTCTCAACCTGCAATTTATAAACAGTTAATGCAGATTCTTTCTTCTCAAACTCATATTTAGAAATTTTAACTTCAAAATCAGAAATCTTTTTTTCAAAACAATCTACTTGAAGTTTAGAATCAGAAGCAGACTTGCGTAAAGAATCAATTAGATCTTTGTTCCCAATAACAGACTTATTAAGCTCAAAGATCTTGTTGTTTCTTTTAGCAACTCTGTCTTTTTCTTTCTTCAGTTTTACTTGAAAATCATTAAGCTCAACCATCATAGCTTCCATTTTGGTTATGAAATCTTTTTCAGTTAAGTTTAATACCTCATCAGCTGTCTCATCATCTGACTCATAATACTTGACCTCTTTTCCCATTAGACAGAGATGAGCAGTTTCTTCTTTCTCTTTGTCATCCTCTTGATCAGAATGATCCAACCAAAATTCGTCTTCAGCCATTAATGCTATGCCCGCTTCTTGTTGTTTGGCCAATAGCAGTTTGTTCTGATAATACTGAGAGTTTCGAACCTTTGGCTTTCTACAATCTTTAACAAAATGTCCAATCTTGCCACAGTTATAGCATTTAATTGGATCATTTGCTGGCTTCTCAGCAACTGTGTAATCATTCACAAACTTCTTCCTTTCATCGGGTTTCTTCTCAACATATCTGTTCTGTTCATGTCGCTTTCCTTCAACTCTTTCTCGGTGCTCATGGTTCTTAGAGCTTGATGAATAATATCTTTGAGAATTGGATCCCGACTTCTTGTAGAATTTCTTTTGGAAAGCTCGGGTCAGTAAAAGCATGGCTTGTTTGAGACTTTCTCCATCATCACCATCTGATTCAGATTCAGAACTTGTAAGCACTTTCTTCTTTTTCTTCTTCTCTTTCTTTTCTTTCTTCTTCTCTCCGGCCACTAGAGCAATAGGATCAGAAACTTTCTCATCTTTCTTCTTCTTTTCACTTCTTTTCTCTTCCACTTCTTCTTCATTCTGACGCAAAGTCTCATAGACTTCGTGAAGAGGTATGTCGCTCAAGTCTTTCATCTACTTCATCCGACGATTATGTTTCTTCCATTCCGGTTGCAGAATGCTTAAAAACTTGACGTTGTTTTCAATTTGCTTCTTCTTCACTTTGTTCTTTGAGAGTTCGTTCAGAAGAAGCACAAACCTCTCATAGGTTTCCTCTAGGCTCTCATTTTCTTTTGCTTTGAATTTCTCGTAGCTATTGATGCAGTTAGCTACTTTCATCTGATTCCGTACTTTGGATCCCATCATCATTTTCTGCAACTGATCCCACATCTTCTTAGCATTTGCCTTGTAGCTGTCTATTTTAACATAGATGTCATTCGGGATACTTTGAAGAAGAAGAGATCTTGCTTGCTTATCAGCTTTATATCGGCTTTTCTGTTCCTCAGAATACTGAGCATATTCAACTGGAACTGTTTTCATTTTCTGATCTCTTTCCTCAGTACCATCTTCACTATCAGATGAATCATAATTAGGTATTTGAACTGTGATTGGTACCATAGGACCTTCTGTAATTGACAGCAGAATGTTTTCTCCATTTGCATGTCTGTCTACAAAATCCAGAAATATGTCTTTCCACTGTTCGTATTCTCCTTTGAACAGAACAGGAGGCTTGACATCAGTGCCAATGGAAAGAGCGTCTTTGGAAGTCATCTTGAATGTACCTGTTTTGAAAAATATATGCAATAAGAAACTAGAACTGATCGTTAGTCCAAATGAAACAATCAAGAAAATACAGAAAACTTGAAATATAAAATCAGAAATTTTGTTCACAAAAAGAAATATGTCCCCCTCCGCAGACTTAGCACGGGGGTCCCGCAGACTAAGTGAAAATTTTGACTAAGTGACATATTACAGTTTTGAAAAATTTGACTAAGTGACAAAACTCGCAAATCACTATATCTAAAAAACTCGCAGACTAAGGCTTGCGCGTTTGTGAAACTCGCACGCTAAAGCTTGCGTGTTCTGATAAACTCGCAGATACCTAAAACTCGCTTGACGCTGAAACTCGCAAGAGACTATTCACTGATGAACTCGCAGATAGAGGCGTGTGTGTTTGAAAAACTCGCTAGTCGCAACTAGCGCGTTTTGACCAAACTCGCAGATCAACCAAACTCGTAGATCGAACAAACTCGCAGATCACTATTCCGTCTCAAACTCGCACCCTTCGATTAGCGCGTTTGTAGAACTCGCTAACCACAATGTGCGCGTTCTGGTCCTTAGAAAATTTTCCAACTTTTCCAAACTCTCAGACTTCGATCAGCAAGTTTCTAGAACTCGCTAACAATGCCTTGCGTGTTTTGACCAACACTGATGTTCTTCAGCTTGCGCGTTCTAACGAAGAACTTGCGCGTTTCGTAGATCTTGCGCGTTCTTCAGTCTGTCGAACAAAAACTTGATTTTTCCATCTGATTTCGGTTCAATACTTGTCCAATTGACTTGAAACTTTGTAGGGATGCTCGATTTCAATATTCTAACAGTTTACAATACACGAATTACAAAATCAAACACTCAAAATTACAATTTGATCTATGAAACAGTGATCAAGAACTCGTGCCTTAAAAACTCAACAAAATCCAAGATTAACAATCAATTACAGTGAAATTGACAAATTGAACAATACAGACTCGATCAATAACCCTATACGATCACAACCTAATCAAAATCTACTCCAAAAACACACTAAAACTCGAAATCAGATCTGGACTTGAAGAACACAGTGTCGACCATTTTTCTTGAATTGATTTCGATTAGGATCTCCTCTGATACCAATTGTTATTCCCTGTTTCTAGTTCCTAATCACAAACAAATCAAACATAAACAAGATTTCAATCAATTACCTGTTTGATTAACATTCAAATCCAACGATTACAACTTCCTCTCTCTAGAACTCTCTCTTTCTCTCTCTACAAAACTCTCTCTCGAATATAACTCTGTTC
Source organism: Arctium minus (assembly GCA_954870635.1). Classification (NCBI taxonomy): domain Eukaryota; kingdom Viridiplantae; phylum Streptophyta; class Magnoliopsida; order Asterales; family Asteraceae; genus Arctium; species Arctium minus. Next base: position 61,333,358 of record OX941087.1, read on the forward strand.
AAGATTTCTTACAACTGAATACCACTCTTACAAAACAGAAATAGAAAGCTATTTATACCTACAACTAAAATACAAAACAATAAACTTTGACTTTATTACAAATAGACTTTGACTTTAATGAGAGCTGACTTTCTCAGCTTTGACTTCTTGAACTTTGACTTTTGACTTCTTGATCTTGTATCCAACTATTTCATGCTCTAACATATAGCATCAAAACTTTCCCCAAGAAATGTCTATATGTTCTGACCACTGATCTTACAAACGGAGCCTTTAATTCGTTGCCAATTCGAACAATGTATTCATCTAGATCTTTACAAATCCAGACAAAATATTCGTGTAACACTTGAATCAACAAATGAATCAGTTAATATGCCTGTCAGTAACACGAAGTTACTGTGTGTAACGGATACACATAGGAAAGGAGATTTTTGATGTTCACTCCCCCAGGGCTTCCATCCAATCATCGAAACACCACAAAGGAAATTTCTATGAATTTTATGACAATAAAATAAATTCCTTTTGTGCTCGTGCAAGTGTAGAAAGAATTAAGCACATGATGATTGCTTTTATAAAAGGCTCAACATTGCGTAAACCACGAAGACAACAGTAGATAAACACAGACTCAATGTGCATGATTGAAGTGCGAAGGTGGGGCAGACTTCCTTCTTTTTCAATATCTAGATTTTCCAAATGAAAATCAGATAGAGTATGTGTTGCATCCCTAGAAAAATATGAAACATTTTCTTGTTGAGAAGAAAATGAGTGGCTGGTGGGGTATTTATCAATAGTTGGCATGGGCTAATTGCCTATTTCAATAATGTTCACGAAGAAATGTGAATCATTAGTAATGTGGCTGCTCGGCTCAGAAAGTAGTTGGTGTAGAGTTTAATATTCTTTTAGTATGTTCTCACACCCTCTTTCTTTTAATCATTAAGCTCACATCTGTGACATCTGCCTTCCGGAACCTCCAGGTTAGCACCCGAGCAGTGTAATACACGATTAAATATATAGGAACACCCTATTACGACCTAATTTTATAGGAAAGGGCTTTAGTTTCCTAATATTCCCGGCAACATGCTTAGAATGTCCAGTTAACGCCCGTAACGTATACACCATCTTATAAAGTGCCAATCCGATAAAATTAGCATTTTATTCTATCAATAATAATAATAAGTGGGTTAAATATAAAATTTAAATAATCAAATATAAATTCTAAACTTTAATTAATCAAACCAAAAATTTAAGTAAAGAAATGAGAATTACATTCCATTAATCTAACTTTTTATAAAAAATTACATATTTTATATATAATAATTTGGTAAAAAAAAGGGGGTAAGAGAGAGAGGAAATCGGCCTCCTCTCTCCCCCTTCCCAATACTAATTATTAAACCCCCATTTCTCAAGTTAACCTTTCATTTTTGATAGCCACTATTCCTCATTTTGAAATTCTCACCTCTCTCTCTCTCTCCCTCTCATTCCTTGGCCGAATTTTCAGCCCAAGTACCCTCTCAATCCATCCACTTTGAAGATCCAAAATCATCTCTAGTGTGGGTAAGTACAATATCTTGTATTCATCCTCATCTCCTTCTTTTCTTGCATTTTTCTTTCATTCTACTTACATTTTCTTCACCTTTTTCTTCACTTTCTTAAGTTTCTGAATTAAAGGACCTTCATAGGTCTTAAAATGGTAGGTTATACACCAATGGCATGTTAAATGTCATGCAGTGGTGATAACCCATGATCCATACCTCTAAAACTCAAGAAAATGAAGTTTTGATGACATGCATGTCCATTTTTCTTACAATCCAAGATGATAGAGAACATATATATAAATATATATATATATATATATATATATATGTGTGTGTGTGTGTTTTTCCTTTTTCATTAGTTAAAAAATGATTTTTAACTAAAACCTATGTTAAAAAGGTTGGTGAAAACGTTTTTAAGCAAATAACCCATCCTATGAGAGAAATCAAGGGTCAAAACACTCATATTACCATGTTTATGCTTTTTTAGTTTCTGGCAGACTACATGCATGTACTTCCTTCGGCCATATCTTGAAACATATTTAACCAAATGACATGAATCTTCCTCTAGAACTTTATTTAATGAGTTACACCTATTAAGTTAAGTGTGCAAAGTGAATCTGTCAGAACAAAACCCCTATTTTAAACAACCATAACCTTCTTAATATTTCATAAATATTATTGATTTTTCTTGTGAAAGTAATTTTAATGCGTTAGTATTCAAACAAAATTGGTCCCACTAAAAAATATAGAGATTTGAGGTCTCAACTACTCAAAACAAGTTGAGTGTGCAATAAGTCAAAACCTGACAGATTATAACACTTGGCTTAAAAGTGGCATAACTCACTCATTTTTAATCCAAAAAGGGTGAATCTTTTTCTGGAAGTTACCTCTATGAGTTAGGAGTGAAACCCAATTTGATTCACTCAAAAATGATGAGTTTAGAACCTCCAAACGGCTGTGACAATCCAGAGGTGCAGACTGCATGTGTGCATGTGACCAATAAACTTTAAGGACATCATTGCCCTATCTAATCAACTCCAAAAATGGTGTTGCCTATGCCAAAAGTTCACCAGTAAATTAAACACTATAAAAATTTGGTAAATTAATAAAATAAGGAAAGTACTTGAAATTCAAAGACAAGTGGACTTAAAAATATGCCAGCAGAAGTATAAACTCCAGTTTTAGTAAAAGGGAAAATTTGGCCAAATATGAGTTATTATAACTTGTAACCTTAAAAAAAAATTTGTTTTGTCACCATATGTTAGCATATAATCAAGTAATTAAAATATAAATAAAGAATAATGTAATTATTAACCCCTAAAATCCGAATCTTGCAAAAGTTCAAGCGCGGAATTTAAATTACCACTTATAAACTTGTCGAGGATAAGTTCTCGCTATCCTTCGTATAATGAAAATATAAGAATCAATTCCTTATTAGTCCTTGCCAAAATTTAAATCCTATGAGCCCCCAAAATCCTCAATGTCCATGTTACCATGAATAATTTAAAAGGCATGTAATCACTTTATAAGACGTGGCAATCTAAGCAACGCTCAAACCAAAAGAGTAGGTACAATTTGATGGTTTATTTCATTTTCGTAGGAAGGGCGTAGCATCGGATCTTGTACTACTTGCAGCCATTTCCAGAAAAATCACCAATCTAGGTGAGTAATCACGGCCCCTTTTTACTATATTACTTATAATTTTTGGGGGAAAAACATGTTTTGAATTTAATCTTGATTGATTTACGTCATCAAATGTAAATGAACGTGAATTTGTTAATATGAGCACTAAGGCATGTACACAAATTGATGTGTTGAGTTAAAAAGAAAACATTAAGTCCCCAATAGGTTACACTACTTATTAACTCATTATGAGCCGATGGTACTTGTGAATAGCGCTATTTGGTTTGACAAGCCCACCTTTGACTGACGAGTAGGGGTGCACTTTACCAATAACCAATGTTCTACTCATGTGGTTAAAACACCTCCGCTGAGGTAGTTCTTGGGGCATAGGTTGCCAGAAGGCTTAGTAGTGGCTCAACAGTTAAACATCGTGTTGTACGTCATTCACTGTGAAAATGCCCATGAGCTTTAATATTTAACCTTGACGTTAAAATTCTGCATGAAAACTATTTTGTGCATTTGAAAACCTGTTAACTCACCAACTCTTTGTAGTTGACCCTTTCATTTTTTAACGTGCTTTTCAGGAAGATAAGAAGGTAAAAGAAAATGCATAGTCGTGCACGTGTGTCAACATCAACACAAGACTCTTTTTTTTTAATTTGTTATGTTAAAACGTTATTACCTTTTGGATGGTTTAACTTTGGATTGTAACTTAAAACGTTGAATTTAACTTTTCATGGTCGAATGTATGGTTGATGTTATGTATTTCCTATTGCTATGAAAATATGAGTTGTCGCGCCTCGTGTTTCCGCTTTAGCGGGGTGTGACAACATCTAACCAAGCTCTCTTTTCCATTTTACCTCAACGCATAACCCACACTCATTTCTTTTCGACTCCTCACACTCAATCACTAAGGATTAACTTCTTGGGTAGGAGACACTGGTAATCGTGAATCCATAGAAGTTTTTCATTTAAGTCCTAGCACAAAAAACCCATATTTTCCAATGAAGCATATGTTTCTCAAAATGGTTTAACTTGAACAGTTAAAGCTCAAATACAAGTCAAATGTATATATGCTCAGAATATAATCATGAATATATGAGCATTTTTAAAGATTGAAGTATTTTCAAACAAGTATATTGAAAGAAAAAACATGAATGCAAGAGACTTGTTTGAAAAAATCTGACATTGTATGAAAATGATCATAATAAAATGATATAGCAATCAAAGCTTATGGTCAAGAATAATGGATATCGTCTATATGAAACAAAAATATACACATTCTTGAATGAAACGTTTAAAAAATGAATTAACGCTCAATATTCATTGAAGTTCAAGCGGGGTGTCTTACCATCGAAAAATATGGTTCAAATTTGAGACATGGTAAGAACATTTTGAACAAAAAGTTAAACTGGTGTGTGTGTGAATACTTGAAAGTATATAGAAAAGACAATACGCAAGTATTTATCTTTGGAAACACATTGTTTGTAAACATTCAAACTCAAATAAAGTGAAAAACATTTAAAATCACACTTCCAATTCATGAAATCTGTTTAAGAATCGGGAAGTGGTTTGAACATTTAAGAACATGTTTTCTATGATTGAAAGTCGTTCTTCTTTCAACCATATATGAGATTCAGATAAGAAAGTTAACCTTTATCGTTCAGTCTTAAATCTCATGAATTCTAGTCTCAAAGTCATGTCAAAGCAACTTTATTCACAAATTTATTAAAAAGTAAACAACATAAAGCACTAAGAATGCAGTAAAACAATGAGTGAACGAGTTCTGATCGAAAGTAATCAGAAATCATATTTCATACTCCACCTGAAAATATGCATCTGTAATTTGTCAGTGAAAAAGCACATGATAGAGATCTACAACTCCTCCTGAAGTGTAGTTCGTCATATCTTCCAAATATATATTTCCAGAAATATATGTACTCCCCCTTGAAGGTTGATGTCCTCATCTGAGTATCGGAGTACAATTTCTTATCATCCTGGGAGTATCATCTCTTTCCTCGTTGAAGTACGAGTCCTAAACTGTTGTGTTTAGAAGTCAAACTCTGTTGAAGTACGGGTCCTGAACTGATTTATTCAGAAGCCTCGGTTCTCTTACTCCCCCTTGACTGTAGGTGCCTGCAACACAGATTCACTTTTTGGTTTTGGTACCCACTCGTATTTGGGTTCATATTTGTGAGTTGCAGTTCTATTGGGAGTAACTGAATAAGAGTCATACCAGTAATGATCACTTGTATTGTGCACATGATCATGTGTACGACAATAAGAACAATAGTATTTCTTACTTGACAACCTGATTAACTGATCTCTCGAGTAGATATGATCAGATTTACTTTTTCGTACATTGTTCTTCTTGGCTTTGGTCTCATGTACACATATCTTCTTTCCTTTCTTCTCAGCTTTCTTCTCATCATTATTTTCTTCATCTACTGGTTTCACTTTCCAAACCAGTTTCTCTTCATTATATCTCCTTCTTCTCCTTCTTTGTGTACCTGAACCATCTAATTTCCAATCATAGAAAATGTTAGTTGTACGAATCTGATCAAATGAATTGACTAACCTTTTTGTAGAAACAGGTTTCTTATGTGAGCTTGCAGCTGTCTTGAATGAACATTCAGAATCAGCTGAATCATCTTGAGGTGTGTGGATTTGTGACTCTGGAGTCGTTTGCTCAGTCACCACGACCTTTGAAACAATGTCTTCAAGCTCTTTTATCTTTGAAGATAAACTGTCTCTTTCTCGGACAAGAAGGTCAATGTCTTTCTTGAATTCAGACTTCGCTTTTCGCTCTTTCAGTGCACTTTCAGATAGTTCAGATAGCTTCTCATTCAGATTCTTGATTTCTATCTCAAATATACTTCTTTCTTTTTCAAATCCATTCTCAACTTTCTTTCTTCCATCCGATATCTATTTAAAGAATCCAACATTCTTTTGCTCAATTAACTTCTTTTTTTTGCAAACTTTTCTCTTTCCAAAATGATTACTTTCTCAAAGTCAGACACTTGTTGAGAAAGCTTGATGCATTTAAGCTCAACCATCTTCTTTTCTTCACAACTCCTCTTGGAAAGTTCTGAGAACTTCTGTGCAAACTTTGATCTTTCTTTTTCAAAATCAGATTTGTCTTTGGCAAGCTTTTGCTCCAAATCAGATATTTTCTTTAGAAGCTCAGCATTAGCATATTCTAAACTGTTAATCTTCTTCTCATTACTTTCAACAGATGCTGCTTGCTAAAATTGCACAATCTGATTTTCAAAGTCAGAGATCTTTCTTTTCAGCTCAGAATTCTCAGATTCCAAAATCTTTACTTTTTCTCTTGAAGACAACTTTGATTTAAACTCAAGCTGATCCCACAACTGTTTTGTTGTAGCCTTTTTGATATCTAAATTGATACAAATTTCATCTGAAATTCCTTTCAAAATAAAAACTTTGGCCAATTTATCAGCTTCAAATTTCTTTCTGTACTCATCTGAGTATTCCTGAAATGGTAATACACACTCTCCTTTTTCTGTGAATCCAAATGCTCCCGGATAATAGTAAAACTTTGTTGGAGTTTTCATCCTTCCTTCCTGTAAAGATAGTCTTATATATTTTCCCGACTCATGTTTATCTATGAGATCTAGAAAACTAATCTTCCATGACTCGAACTCTCCTTTGACTAAAACAGGAGGTTTCACATCTGTTTCAATTATGAAAGCTTCTTTGGAAATAGAAATCTGATCTACATTATGTTGTTTTTGAAATTCTAAAATTTTCTGTTCCAGATTTTTCTCTTTACGTCTTCTAGAATTATATTCCTCAAAATAATCATCATCATCCTTGATTCCCAAAAAGAACTTGAAATGATCGTTAGTCCAAGTGAAATCAAACAAAACAGAAAAACTTGAAATAAAATTCAGAAATGAAATTTTTCAAAAAAACACCAAGTCTGGAATTCGCAAGGCATAAGAAATAACAAAGAATTCGTAAACAACACTAAGATGCAAAGAATTCGCAAGATGTACAAAAAACACACACATAATTCGCAACTCAAACACCTGCGAATCCTGAGGAATTCGCAATACTCACACTAGCGAATTCTGTCATTTGAAAGAAATTTCAATAAAACTTTTCGCAACACTCTAGTCTGCGAATCCTTTGCAATTCACAATACACACAGAGATGAATTCTAAGCAATTCACAACATAGCCATCTGCGAATTCTATCCTTGTGTTTTCAAAAACAAGCCTATGCTAATTCTTTGTCAATCTGCGAATTCTTCATGGATCTGCAAGTTCTTTGGCTTCTGCGAGTTCTTGAATGATCTTTGCGAGTTCTTGAGACTATCTGCGAGTTCTTCGTGGATTTAGCGAATTCTTCAGATCTGAGTTGAAAAACGTCTCTGATTTACTCAAAAACACATCAAGACATCGAATTTCGATCTGAGACTTCGACAATTTGACTACAAACACATCTAGAACCAAAAACTAGCAATGAATTTCAATCTAATTCACAAACTATTACAATTCGATTCAAATTACAGTGCACAAAACTCGTGTAACTCGAACTCAACAAATTTCAAAATTTGATTACAAGTACAGTGCAAAATTGGAATCAAATGATACAAACTCCTTCTAAAATAATATACGAACACATTCTCATCAATTACAGACACTAATTCAACCAAAAACTCAAAATCCGATTCATGAAATCAAGAACACAATGTCGACAACTTTCTTGATTTGATTCCAATCTGGATCTGCTCTGATACCAATTATATGTCCCTGATTCAAGTTTCTAATCACAAAACAATTAACAAAACAAGATTGTTTAACTACCTGTTTCAATTTCAAATCAAATTCACAATGATTACAAACTGTTTTCACTTTCTCTCTCTAAACGTATCTTTCTCTCCCTACAACTTTCTCTCTAAAAGCGTATACAATCTTTCTAGTCATCAATCTATTAAAACAATACAATACAATTTATACCTACAAGCCTAACAAGACAACACTAAAACAAACAAACAAAATACATTGGCTTTGACATTTTATTACACTTTAACTTTGACTTTCACTGAGAGTTGACTTTCCAGCTTTTGACTTCTTGAACTTTGATCTCTGGTCTTCATGATCTTGTATCTAATATATTTCTGCTCTAACACTATGGATTGTCATGCTTTCTTTTCATTCTAAGTGAGGAATTCGTATACTTTTTCATACGAATTCTTGTCTTTGATTTTAATTCCCTAAGTGAGGAATTCGCATACCCCTGTCATGAGAATTCTATACTTAGCAATTTTTCAAAGTTGATTTTCATGGTTAAAACTTCAGTTTTTCACTAACCACTTGGACACTGTCCAAAACTGTTAATCTTTTTCAGGTACCAATGGATGATCAATCTGTTGATCAAAATGTTCAGATGGGAGAAAATTCACTACATGAGGCATCCCAGGAATGTCATATGCCTTCATCAAGATCAGACTTCCAAGTTCCACAGAATGTCAATCCTGATCTTTTTCTCATTTCACCATCTGAGATGAAACTACAACAGCCAAACAATCATCATCTTCAGTTCACCATTAACATTGATCCTCTGCTCTTGGATATCCTAAGAAATCATCCTCTCAGAAATGCATTAACAGCTCAAGCAGTAGTTCCTGAACTCTATGTCCAACAAGCTTGGAAGACTATTCGTTTTAGTCACATAAAGGAACAAGGAGAGAGGATTCCTATCTTTAAGCTGGAAATTGATCACTTCACTTCAGTTCTTACTCTTGAAAGACTGAGATTTATTCTGAGTCTACCTGCTGAAACTGCAAGAGAAGGCAGAACCACATATAATGAGTTGCCATCAGACACTAATGTTTTCAAAAGAATCAGAGACATGGGTTACATTGTCTAGTTGACACAGGTCAATCATTTCAAGAAGAACAATTTGTCGTCATTCTACTACACCCTGTTCTCAGTTATCAACAGGTGTTTGACAGCTAAGATCTATTGAACTGACAATGCCAGCATCCATATTCTGAAGTTATTCTATTCTGTGGTTCATGATCTCCACATTGACTATGCATCTATCTTCTGGACTGGGCTATATGAAAAAGTTGCTGCCAAGAAGACCTCAAAAGATCCGAACTACATTCCATATCAGAGATTTATGGTTTTAATTGTCAGGGGCATGTTAAGAAGCAACAGACAGATTCCTACCAGGATCAACCATCCACTTGCACCGGTAAGTGAGATGAGGTATTTGATGGAGCAAAAGAGAGTCTTCACATTTTCCATGCATGTGCCAAAAAGTTTACTTGATTACACTGATCCAGAGTGTGATAGTGTTTTAGACTATAGAGAGTCTATGGGACAACCAGGACCGGTTGACCCTACCCAAGGCTCAAACCCTAAGCGAGCGGAGTTTGTGAGGGTTTCTGATACTATGGGAGTACAGAAATGGGGTGCGAAGAGGGAAAACACCGAGAGGGGCTCTGGAGGGGGTCAGAGACCTAGACTGGAAGCATCAGGGTCACAGGTGATTACCCCACGTTCAGTGACACCTCCTGCTGATGAAGGTCAAAGTTCTGACAATGAACTGGATCAAGCAGATCTGGCTGGAAATGACAGTGATACTAGTGAAGTTCTGATAATCCAAGATCTCTAAATCTTAGAGAGAGAGAGAGTAAGCGCAAAGAATGAGAATTGTATTGATTGTACGTTCATTGCTTCCCACAACCAAAGCCCAAAGGGACTTAAATACCCTTGGCTAATAAAACAGATAAAACTATCTAAACACAGTATAAGACCAAGCCTATAAATACAATGATTACTATAAAATCAGACTTAACAATCTCCCCTTTAGTAATCATTGGCGCTGTGGTCTTCAATTTCCATCTTCTAAATCAGCATGGACCATCTAAGCGACTTTTAAACTCAGTTGCCTTTGCTGCCTTGACAAGACTGGACCAATATGTAATAAACTTGAACGAACAGTTGGTTCAACAGCTTGTGCTCTAAACGACACACCTCTTTTAAATGAACTTGAAAAAGTTGTAGTGGTCGGAGCTTGAACAGCAAATAGACAAGTATAGTTGAAGAAATTTGAATCTTGAGCGAATCTTGATCTGCAGATAAAAATTTTATCTGTTTGTCTCTTTATCATCTCCTTAACTTCCCCCCCTCATTACCTTGAGGATCTGGATCAACTTGGTCATGCAAATGTTGGAGACGAGACAGCTTCAGATCTGCAAAAACTAAAATAAAGGAGAAAGAGAAGAAGTTTGCGCTACACGTTGATGGCGCAAAGTGCGTTTTGCGCTAGCTGAAGGTGGCGCAAAGTGAGGTTTGCGCTACCAACTGTTGGCGCAAAGCTGACTTAAACTCAGAAATTTTACCTGATAAGCTCTTTGACTCCCCCTACACAAATGCACTAAATTTGACAATTCAAGTTAGCATTCATATAGAAAATCAGATACTCCACCTCGAAAACAGATATGATCATTAAGAAAATTCTCCTTTTTCACTCCCCCTTGAATAATGCATAGACCCATTTATAAAGAAATGAGAACACAAAAAAAATGTAAACATCAATGTAGAAAGAAAAATATACTGAATATGTATTTTGAAACATCTAAATATATAAAATTTTAAACACTAAACAAATTAAATTCTATTCAGTAAAATATCACAGGTTAATCAATCAAATGAAATCAAATATATGTTGTTGGATACCGATACAAGTTTCATTGCATATCAAGTTAAAGCATGTTTAGTTTCAAAAAATTTCATCAATCTATTCAGTGTGCTAGCATGCGAACTTCGATTAGCTTCATGAAAATGTAATTCTAAAAATATAATAGAGAACTTTGCATGTACTCACAATAAGCCATCATAATTTAAGATTTTCACAAATTTATAGGTTTATCGCAATGCAAACATATCACCAAGTATCATGAGATGTGTACTCATTGGCATCTTTTAGCATTGTGCACTATGGCATCGTTACATGAGTGTGCTCTTTGGCATCTTTTAAGCTTGTGCACATTGACATCTTTTTAATCAAAAAGTTTTGTAAGTAAAGAACATGCCGTAAACGTAACTTTCTATCTGACCCTATTGCAGGATTTGGGTCAGCCGCTCCCAGACCAGTTGGCCTTATGGGACTAGGTGTCAAGTACCCCTTGGAACTTACTTTCCCAGATCAGAAAGGCTACATCGACATATCCTAAACCCATTCATACCAGTAGAACATGACTTTCGATCTGGTTCTATAGAAGGATTTGGGTTCGATCACTCCCAGATCAAATGACCTTAGGGGACTAGATGACAAGCATCCCACGGAACTTACTTTACCAAACCAGAAAGGTCACAGGTAAAAAATTTTAAACTTAGAGATTTCTGTATTTTAGAAATATAAATTTTCATCTCAATCACTCAGTTTTACATCTAAGTGCTTAGCCCATATTTTCATTACGATCCATAATTCAGACTTTTTAGGATTTCCAAGCATTGTAAACTATAAATATTCCGAATCACATATCGTTAAAGCAGAATGCAAAAGCTACAAACATATTGTTGACTTTTCGACTTTTAAAAGACTTGAAAGTTGAACATATAAAACTTCAATATAAACAAAGCAACTTGAAAATTTATCCTTGACACACATTTTATTCAAAAGAAAGAAAACCTGTAAATGTTTTTTACTTTATAGAATAAAATTTGTAAAGATTTAAACTTTTAAATTCAACATGTCAAGTTTGAAAAAATTTCATTTAAGACAAAATGTAAAGAATTCGGAAAATTGATATTTAGTCGGAACAAAATAAAATTTAATAATATTATCTTCCACATAATGTATAAAGAATTTGTGACTCAAAAGAAAGAGTTGGATTGTACAATTCAAGAGTTAGTTGAATTTGCTCTGATTCTTTGAAATTTTTTGAGAAAACTGGAACAACATCATAATTAGAGATAAAATGCAACGGAATAAAGTAGATGCACTCACAGTTTCTCATTTAGTTAGAAGCTAACAGCTTTGAAGAACGAGTCCTATACTGATTATGTTTAGATGTCATCATGGAAGTACGGGTTTTGAGCTGAAGTACTCAGAAGCCAACTTTCTCTTACTCCCCCTTGACATTAGATGCCTGCAACTTAGAAGCAATTTGAGATTTTGGTACCCACTTGAATTTGGGCCCATGTTTGTTAGTTGCAGTTCTTATGGGGAAATATTTGTAAGATTTGACGGATAAAGCATGAGAGATATTATCAGAATAATGAACATATGAATCAGAAGAAGAGAAAGTATAATCATCTGAACTCGAATCAGAAGAAGAATATGAGACATTTTTGAAAATTTGAATCATTTGCTTTATTGAATATTTGGAAATTTTATTACACACAACAAATGAATCACTTTTATATTGTTTGTCTTCATATAGATCCTCATCAGTCTTAGAATCATCTGATATCTGCTTGACTCTCCATAGCTGCTTTGTAGACTTGCTCAAAGTCCTATCTGAAATATTAGAATCAGAAGAATTAGAACTATCAGAAATGACTTTATCTTGTTTCTTTAACTTCTTTGACCTTCTTTTTTTACGCTTAGTTTTATAATAAGCATCATTGAGCTTAAAAGATTCATCAAGAATTTTAGACTTAATATTTGAATTAGTAGAAGCAATTTTACCTAATAAATCCAACTGATCAACTAATAAATCTGAACGTACCTTGGAGTCGGAAAAATTTTGAGAGAAGTTTGTAGATTTTGAAAATTCCTTTTTGTGATTTTCAAAATCAGAAGAAAGGTCAGAAACTGAATCTTGTTTTTGAGAAAATAAATTTTCTTCAAGACTAGACGTCATGAAAGAAAGAATAACATAAGATTCAATTTGTTTTTGTATATTTTGATCTTCCATTTTATCTTCAAGGTCAATGATTTTGTCTTCTAATACTAATGGAGGAGTATATCTCTTAGAATCATAAATGATTGGAGAGATATTTTCCTTATCAGATTTAGTAGCATAAACATCAACAAAATCATTAGACATTGAAGACTTAATGGGAGATATATCATTTAAACCTTTTCTGCCTCTCTTTGATTTGTTAGGAAAATATTTGGCATTTTCACTTGTATAAACAAAAGAAATTTCCTTTTTCTTATTATTCATCCTTTTCTCATTTTCGATTTATAACACTTGCTTTTCATTTAACCAATCAATTTTAAATTGAGGAGTATATTGAGCAAAAGTTAGATAATCGTATTTATATAAAGTAGCGGATTTTTCTATCGCATTGTTTAAACAACGAGGATTTTCAAAACTGTTAATCATAAAATCCCAATTACATCAAGCAATTACTTAAGATTTAGATATTAAAGATCAAGAACTAGAGAGAGAAAGTCTAGAGAGAGAAAGTAGATCTTGAATTCCAATCACATGTATGATATTACAATGAAGATCTTGACGTAGTTACAAGATTACAAAGGACAAACCTATATATACCTACTATCTAAACACAAGACTTAAGGACTAAGTAAACTAAACATGCTTTGACAATTCTAATACAAAGACAATATTGACTTGTACATCTTTGACTTTCCTATTAAATCTTGAATACAATATTTAGACTTAACAATCTCCCCCTTTGTATTCAAGATTTAAGAAAAAATTGATACTGAAATTCAGCTCTTGATTCTTCAGCATTTGTCTCTTTGAAGCTTTCATAATCTGAACTCTTTCAGCCTTTTGAAGAATCTTGAAAAGTATTTTTAATCCTTGAAGCTTTGGAAAGTCAACATGCCTTGAACATGGATCTGAAATTCCTGAAACAACTTTGAAACAATCTTTTGAAATCTTTGAAAAATCTCTGAAATTGTATCTCCATCACTTTGATCTCAAAACCATCTTTGGAAGAACAAACTTTCACGAATCATCTTGATTTATCTCTTTGAATCAGCGGAAGCATTTTGAACTTTTGACAATTCAACTTTGAATATGATCTTTGTAAAATTCTCCCCCTTTTTGATGATTGAGAGCATCATAATCATTAAAATTTCTTCAATTTCAGCACATACTTTGATTTCCCCCTTTGTGATCAAAAACAATCTCCCCTTTGACATTTGGCGCGCTTTGATCTGAGAGCCGTTAATTCATGAAAGATATATATCCAAATCTTTTCAAATTCAGACATATTGAACATGGTAACCTTGAATCAACAAATGAAACAGTTAGAAGTGTCTGTCAGTAACACGGAGTCACTGTGTACAACGAATGTACAATATAAGGAGTTAGCTTGATGATGACTCCCCAGGACTTCCATTCAATCATTGAAAAACACAAGGTTTATCTATGAATGTTCTGACAGAAAAACAGATTTTCTGTGTTCTCGTGCTTGTGTATGAAAGAATTGTAGCACAATGATTGTGTTTCATAAAGCTCAACTTGTGTAAACTGTTGAAACAACAACATGTATTACACAGACTCAATGTGCATGAAAGAGGTGCGAAGGTGGGGCAACTTTCCTTCTTTTTCAATATCTAAATCTTCCGAGTGAAGATTAGATAGCATATATGCTGCGTCCCCAACAAAATGAAACATTTCTTTTTCGAGAAAGAAACGAGTGGTTGGTGGGGTAATAGCAAGAGTTGGCATGGGCTCACTGTCTGTTTCAATGATGGTCACCAAAGAATGTGAACCAATCAGTAGATGTGGCTGTCTGGCTCAGAAAGAAGTTGGTGCAGAGTTCTGATATTCTTTTAACTCTGATCTCACACCCTCTTTCTTTTTAGCATTTAGCTCACTTCTAACCAAACTCTCATTTCCATTTTTCCACTCAGCACAATGAGAATAACTCAACCGGATGAGTTATCTCCCCCACTCTTTGATTTTAACCCCTCACCCCACAATCACTCAAGGATAACTTCCTGGGTAGGAAACACAGGTTGCGTGAATCCATGGAAGTTCTGTTTAAGCTCACACACGAATCCCATGATATTTCCTAAGAAGCATGGTTTCTCAACAATTTAACTGAAATAGTTAAGCTCAAAAAGATAACAATGTCAGAATGTATGCTCATTTAAAAATATGAATGAAATTTGAGCAATTGAACTTTGAAGATTTTTCAAAACAAGGATATTGAATGAATGAAATAAAGTCAAGAGAATTGTTTTGAGAATCTGACAATGAATCAATTAGATCAAATCAAAAGGTTAGGGTATCAATGAATTGGAAATTTTGTTTATATGAACGAATATAAACAATTTATCAATGAAAGCACAAATATGAAAAAAAAAATGAATGATGCTCAACAACTTTGAAAGAAAACGGGGGTATTACCATCGAAAAATTGTTTGAATTTGAGACATGGTAATAACAAATCAAATGAAATACTGAACCGATGTGTGTGAATACTTGACAGTATATGGACAAGATAATCCATAAGTATTGATCTTTGAAAACACACGGTCAGTTTAAACAATAAGCTCAAAAATTTGAAAAACATTTAAAAACACACTTCTAAATTCATAAAATCTTTTGAGAATAAGAAGTGGTTTGAACATTTAAGAAATTGGTTTTCATGTTTGAAAGTTGTTCTTCTTTCAAACAATTTGAGATCTAGGATCAGAAGATATATACCTTTTCAGCTCCCCCTCAAATCATGATATAAAGATTTTAATCTTTTAAGCTCCCCCTGTATATTAGCACAATATTCGTCTTTGATCATTGATGAACGGGTCCTGATCTGTCATGTCATCAGAAGCCACTTTATTTACATTATTTATTCAAAAATAAAAGACAGAAAGCAGTAAAACAGTTTATAGTATGAGTTCTGATCTGAATTAATAAGAAGTCATCACCTTTACTCCCCCTTAAATTAGGCATCTGAAATATGTCAGATAAAACAGGATAGAGATCAAAAACTCCCTTTTGAATTATTAGACCATCAATATCAGAAAAATCTAGCAGTGAAAAAGTATAGGATAGAGATCAGATCAATTCACTTGGGATGGAGACCATCAATATCCATCGGATGCAAAAACACAGGAGTAAGGTCTTTTTGATCGCTAAGGTCCGAGTCCTAAACTGTTGTGTTTAGAAGTCAAACTCCTTTGAAGAACGGATCCTAAGCTGACGTGCTTAGAAGCCATCGTCTTGACATTGAGGTGCGGGTCTTGAACTGTAGTATTCAAGAGCCATTATCTTTCAACTTTGAAGTCCAGGTCTTGAGCTGATTTACTCAAGAGCCATAATCTTTCAACTTTGAAGTTCGGGTCTTGAGCTGATTTACTCAAGAGCCATAATCTTTCAACTTTGAAGTCTGGGTCTTAAGCTGATTTACTCAAGAGCCATTATCTTTCTTACTCCCCCTTGACTTGTGTTGCTTGCAACATAGAATCAGTTTTCTTCTTTGGTACCCACTGGTATTTGGGTCCAGAAATGTTAGTTACAGTTCGTGTGGGGGTAATGGAGTAAGAACCATACCAGAAATGATCACTGGTCTTGTGAATATGATCATGTGTACAGTAGTAAGAACATTAATATTTAGTACCTGAAAACCTGAGTAATTGATCTCTTGAGTATATGAGGTCAATTTTACTTTTACGCTCTTTGTTCTTCTTTGCTTTGTGAGTATGTACACATGATGTGTTTCCTTTCAGCTCATCTTTCTTGTCATCTTTGACAGATTTCTTCATCCAGACCATTTTCTCTGACTTGTAACTTCTTCTCCTTGAATATGTATCTGAACCATCTAAATATTCATCAAAGAAAATGTTAGATCGACGAATCTGATCAAAATATTTAACTGACCTTTGTGAAAAGACAGATTTCTGATTTGAACTTGAAGCAGACTTTTCAAGTTCTTTGATCTTTGATGCAAAGTTGTCTGTTTCTTTCACAAGTTGGTCAATCTTCTTTGAAAACTCAGACTTCGTCTTCTGCTCTTTCAATGCAGTAGCAGACAGTTCAGATAACTTGGAAGTTAGCCTTTTGATTTCAGACTCAAATATGGATCTTTCTTCTTCAAATCCTTTTTCTGAATCATTTCTCTGGCCTGATAGTTCTTTGAATAATCCTACATTCTTTTGTTCTATGGCCTTCTTTTCTTTCTCAAACTTCTCTCTTTCCAAAATCAATTCTTTCTCAAAATCAGAGATTTGTTGAGAAAGTTTTAAGCATTTAAGCTCCACTATCTTTTTCTCTTCAAAACATTTCTTGGAGAAATCTGAGAACTTCTTTGAAAAACTTTTCTTTTCACTTTCAAAATTAGCTTTATCTTCAATAATCTTTTGCTCCAAATCAGATATATTCTTTCTAAGCTCAGCATTCTCAGATTCCAATTTCTTAACTTTCTGCTCATTGCTCTCAACAGAGACTGTCTGCTGACTTTTAGCTTCCAACTCATAAATCTTTCCTTTTAGATCTGACACAACCGTTGGCCCTAACATCGTCCATTCAATATAGTCTCATATCTCCTTTTCTGTTGACTTGTATAAATCTTTTCCTGTCAACTAATAGGTTTTTATGTGACCATTAATATCATGACGAATGCTGTTAAACACAAAAGTTCGGGCTAAAATATCAGCTTTCTTTCTTTTCTCCCGATCCTCAGTACAATCTTCTGTTGGAGTAAGAGGTTTCATCTCTCTTTCAGTCAACGACAATCTGATATAACAACTCAGCTCATGTGTATCTACAAATTTGAAAAAATCAGCTTTCCACTGCTCGAATCTTCCTCTGAGCAAAATTGCTGAACTCATCCTGTTTCAAAAAGAATTTGACAAAATTATCGTGAGATGAAATGAATTCAAAAACAAAATACGAACAAACTAAAATTTTCTCTCTCTTAGAAAACTTTGAATGAGAAACAGCTTGATAAAAAAAAATTGATCGTTCCCAAACTGTAAATCAGAAAATATTTGATCACAATCAAAATAATGTCCCCCTCCGCAGACTTAGCACGGGGGTCCCGCTAAGTCAAACTAGATTGAGTTGGAGGCGCAAGACTGAGTTTTTCGGAATCCGAGAGATACGCAAACTAGATTTGCGTATGAGACTTGATGCGCAAGATGGACTTTGCGTGTGCTTAAGGATGCGCAAAAGATGGTTTGCGTGTCTAACTTGATGCGCAAAGTGAGCTTCTTGGATCCAACTTGATACGCAAAGAGAGTTTTGTGTACGCTGAATGATACGTAAGAGAGACTTTGCGTGTTGAACTTGATGTGCACAGTTCCCTTTTCAAACTTTGTAATGTGCAAAGAAACTTTTCGGAACCTGTGGAATACGCAAACTAAACTTTTCGTAATAACGAAAATGACACACGATGATACTTGCGCAAACCAGATATGAGTCTTGCGCAAAGTTTATGAATGAAGCGCAAACCGTATGAATGTTGCGCAAACCATGGATCTTGACTAATTCTAACTCAAATCGACTTAAATCTGTAAAAATGAGCTCAAAAACATATCAGAATTATCGACAAACAGAACTAAGCACAAATTTACCATCAAATCCAGATTAAAAACAAAAAAATTCACAATTTCGATGAAGAACAGATAACGAACTCGTTTTCAAGAAAACTCAAAAAATAAGAAATTGGAATCGAATTTGAATGAATTACGATATGGAATAAAAACAAGAATCAATCAACAACAGAAAATGAACTCATTGATTCCATTTTCTTGCATTAAGAACGATTTTACACACAAAATTCAGATTGAACAGTGAAAAACTCGTTTTCTTGAAAAACTTTCGAAAAAATCAAATTTTCAATTCAAAACATCAGATTTCAATTCAAATCAAGATCAAATCTTTTCTGAAAAGTTTGGTTTGGCTCTGATACCAATTGTTAATCATAAAATCCCAATTACATCAAACAATTACTCAAGATTTAGACATTAAAGATCAAGAACTAGAGAGTGAAAGTCTAGAGAGAGAAAGTACATCTTGAATTCCAATCACATGTATGATATTACAATGAAGTTCTTGACGTAGTTACAAGATTACAAAGGACAAACCTATATATACCTACTATCTAAACACAAGACTTAAAGACTAAGTAAACTAAACATGCTTTGACAATTCTAATACAAAGACAATATTGACTTTTACATCTTTGACTTTCCTATTAAATCTTGAATACAATATTTAGACTTAACAAAAACCAAGTCCCTATTTTTCTTTTATAGACTCATAACTCCTCGGTTTGTTCAAATAAATAGTTTGTTCAGATTGATTCTGTTGATCCAAGCTCTCTCAGTGATTTGATAACGAACCTCTTTTATACTTAGTGAAAATTACGTTTAATATGTATTAGTGGTTTACCATCAGCGATCAGACTGAGTCTGTTCAGTTATCGCTGATATTCTTTCTTACAAACATTCATATGTATTAGTGTTTCACTATCAGTGATCAGACTGAATCTGTTCAGTTATCGCTGATAGTTTCTGATGTAAACAGTAACGTAATCCCTGAAGACAAGTCTCGCGTCAACAGATGTTCATAGCTGAATCGAAGACAAAGCTGCTGAACAAAGACAAGTCTACTAGTGACCTGATGCGGATATCATTGAAGCAAAGACGAATCTACTTATACGCGAAGGAACATGAGGAAAAGCTTCAGCAATAGCTGAACCTCTTTATATCTCTGACGAAAGAGATATTCAGCGATCAATCAATCATGTAGCTTATGCCTCAAGTCTCCTTTTGTCTTACCTTGCATAACCAGTATGATGTGTCAGAACGGATATTCCTATGCCACAAATCGTACAACAAATCTGACATCTACACTATTCATGATACGGCCGAAAGCATGTCTCCCAAAAGTTAGACTCCCAAAGCCAATCACTGAACGACACGTGTAAAGTACCCCTGCCATGCATTTAATGAATAGGGTATAAATAGAAAGATCACCTCTCCATCTGAGGGTGTGCTTCTTTCTTCAACCTTTATAGAAACCCTTGTTTTCTATAATCTCTAATCCCCCATTCTCTGAGTTCTTGTGCAACCATCTTTGTGTTTCTTAAGTTTATTTAGATTGAGTCTGTCTTAATCTTATTCCGCAACAAACATGTAAATTGTGTTTGATTATTCAATAACCAATTTATTAAATTTTAAATACTGTGTTTGTATTCAACCCCCCCCCCCTTCTACAAACTTGTTAAGCACCTCCGGGACCAACAAGTGGTATCAGAGCAGACTGTTTAATCTGATAAACAAGATCTTGCTTTATTCTCTTCCTTGTTATTCTAATATGGCACTAAACACAAACACAAATTATTTTGATAATGGTTCACTATCTAAACCTCTTCGATTTAGCAGAGATAACTTCTCTCTCTGGAAAAATCGAATGATGATATTTCTAGAAGGTGCAGATCCCACTATACCTGAGTACGTAGCAAACGGACCCTATGAACCTGTCTAAATCATAGCTGATGTTCCAGCTACTGCCACCACTCCATTTATTCCTGAACGCTATATTGCTAAGGAAATCAGACAATGGAGTGATGAGGACAAAAAGAAGGTTGGTATCGATGCAAGGGCAAAGACCATTATCTCTATAGCTCTGCCTGATAAAGTTTTCCATTCCATCATGCATCTTAAAACTTCTAAAGAAATGTGGGAAACCATATGTGTTCAATATAAAGGCACCACTGAAATCCAAGAGACTCGAAAGATTAACTTGGTAAGACAGTATGAAAGTTTCATCGCTGGTAAGAATGAATCTCTCTCTGACGTTCATCAGCGGTTTAACTGCTTAATCATTGACCTAAGAACCGTTGGTAGGACCTATTATAATTCTGAGGTCCTAACAAAATTCTTAGAATGTCTTCATGAATGCTGGGACAGTTATTCAATATGTCTCAAGCTAACAAAAGACTTAAATTATCTTTCTCTCAGCACCTTGCATGGAATATTGCTTAACTATGAGCAATCAAACCTATTGAAGAAGAATCTTATAAAAGATTCAAAAGACTCCAAAAGCACTCCTGTTGCTTTAATCTCTTCAGAGATAATTCCATCTCAGCGATCTACTCTCACTATCACTGAGTTAGATTCTGAATCTGAGGATATATCAGACACTGATCTTTCAGAGTTTGATGAATCCTTAGCACTCTTGACAAACTCTTTTAAGATATTTGCAAGAAAGAGCAATTTCAAAAGAAATAAGCCTCTCTTTATCACTGACAAGCCAAAATCAACCCCTATTGATAAGGCTTCTGCTACTTGCTATAACTGTGAAAAGATTGTACACTTTGCAAGTGAGTGCAGGTCAAAGAAAGTCTTCAAACCTTCTACCTCAAGAAGATCCAGCGATGACAAATACCTAAAGCTGAAAGACAAATATCAAAAGCTGAAAATCTACAAGCGAAAAGGTAAAGGTCTCATTGCTGAAGAACATGACTGGCTGAATCAGAAGAATCAAGTTCTGATTAAGAAGTCGCTAATCTTTGCCTCATGGATAGGATGAAAGAAGAAGTGGAAGAACCAGCTGAAACTTCTATGAGCTATATATCATCTCAGGGATCAAAGGTCATCTGGTATCTTGATAGTGGATGTTCTCGTCATATGACTGGACAAAAAGACCTGCTCACTGAATACAAGGAAGAGAAAGGTCCCTCTGTGACCTTTGGTGGAAATGGAAAAGGCTATACCCGAGGGTTTGGTGTCCTCAGCAATGGGACAACTACCTTCAGAAGAGTCGCTTATGTAGATGGACTGAAGCATAACCTTCTAAGCATCAGTCAGCTATGTGACAAAGACTATGAAGTTCGTTTTTCCAAGAAATCATGTTCAGTAGTAAATGAAAAAGGAAAACTTGCTCTCAGTGGTTATCGCAGAGAAAATGTCTATGTAATAGATATGGAATCTACTACCACTGAAAACTTATGTTTTCTCTCTAAAGCCTCTTCTGATGTCAACTGGCTATGGCACAAAAGGCTCTCTCATCTAAATTTTAAAACCCTGAATTCTCTCTCTTCTAAGGAACTGGTTTCTGGTCTTCCTCAGCACTCATATGCTAAAGAATCTCTCTGCTCGGCATGTGAAAAAGGAAAACAGACAAAAGCTAGTTTCAAATCTAAACAAGTTTCCTCAGTGACAAGTCCTCTTCAGCTCTTACATATGGATCTGTTTGGCCCTGTCAACATCCAATCAATAGCTGGAAAGAAATACACGCTTGTCATTGTACATGAATAATCTCGCTACACCTGGGTTATATTTCTTCGCTGCAAGAGTGATACTCCAGAAGAACTAATATCTTTTGTTAGAAAGATGGAAGTGCTGAATAATCTTACTGTTCGCTCTATAAGAAGTGATCATGGAACTGAATTCAAAAATAGTTCTCTGAACAATTTCTTTGAGAACAAGGGAATTTCTCATAACTTCTCCTCAGTAAGAACACCTCAGCAAAACGAAGTCGCTGAAAGAAGAAACAGAACGATCATTGAAGCTGCTAGATCAATGCTCAGCGATTCTCACCTCCCTACTCAATTTTGGACGGAAGCTGTAAACACTGCATGTTTTACTCAAAACAGATCGCTGATAGTAAAGCGATTTGGATAGACAACTTATGAACTCTTTCATGGCAGGAAGCCTTCTATCAGCTTTCTTCATATCTTTGGTTGTCAGTGCTTTATCTTAAACAACAAAGATCAGCTTGGAAAGTTCGATCCAAAAGTTGATGATGGAATATTTCTAGGATATTCCTCTATCTCTAAAGCCTATAGAGTTTTCAACAAGCGAAGACAATCTGTGGAAGAAACAATTCATGTCACTTTTGATGAAACTCGCTCAGCGAACTCTAAACCAATCGCTGACAATGAAGAATTAAATGCTTGGATGTTCTCTCATTACAGAGAAACAAAACCTTTTTTCTCAAACCATCAGCATTCAAATCCTCCGGCTGTTGATGATGATCCAAACATCATATCCCCTAACGCTGAATCCAACTCATGGATCTTAGCAGAGCCTCTAAACACACTTCTTCCATCAGAACCATCTTCGTCTGAACACCTCTCAGAAAACAATGGTATGTCTGACACTCAACACTTGATAACTGATGAACCTCAAGCTTCATCATCAGTGAACATTCCAATTGTTGATCCAATCTCCGAAGTAAGCGATCATGCTCCTGCTCAGTGATGGTCTAGAGATCACCCTATAGATCAAATTCTTGGTGATCCCGATGCAGGTATTCAGACACGACGAAGTTCAGGTAATATATGTCTCTTTGTTAACTTTATTTCTTTAATAGAGCCAAAGAAGGCTGCTGATGCCCTCAGAGATCCATACTGGGTCAGCGCTATGCAAGAAGAGCTGACTGAGTTTACTCGTAACAAAGTTTGGAATCTCGTTCCTAGACCGTCTGACAAAACAGTTATAGGCACCAAATGGGTGTTTAGAAAAAAGTTAGATGAACATGGAACTGTAACCCGCAACAAGGTTCGACTTGTTTCTTAGGGATACAGACAAGAGGAAGGCATAAACTATGATGAAACCTTTGCCCCTGTGGCTAGGCTCGAAGCAATTCG
Source organism: Arctium minus (assembly GCA_954870635.1). Taxonomy (NCBI): domain Eukaryota; kingdom Viridiplantae; phylum Streptophyta; class Magnoliopsida; order Asterales; family Asteraceae; genus Arctium; species Arctium minus. Next base: position 61,357,029 of record OX941087.1, read on the forward strand.
ACTATTCTTAGCTTATGCAGTTTACAAAGACTTCATTGTTTATCAAATGGATGTAAAATCAGCGTTCCTAAATGGAAAGCTGAATGAAGAAGTCTATGTAGAACAACCTCTAGGGTTCTATGACCCTAACCATCCAAATTATGTTTATAAATTGGATAAGGTTCTCTATGGTCTAAAACAAGCCCCTCGTGCTTGGTATGACACTCTCTCATCTTTTCTTATCTCTGAAAATTTTGAACGTGGCAAAATTGACAATACTTTATTTTTCAGAAAAATAAAAGGTCATATTATTCTTGTACAAATATATGTCGATGACATCATATTTGGTTCTACTAACCCATCTCTGTGTACTCACTTCGCTGAAAGAATGAACAAAGAATACAAAATGAGTATGATGGGTGAGCTAACGTATTTTCTAGGTTTTCAGATCTAACAATCTGACAGAGGTACTTTTATCAGCCAAGGTAAGTATGTTAAAGATATGCTGAAGAAGTTTGATCTTACACTTAACAAAGATCCATCTGGAAAACATGTTAATGTCACTGCCTATAGAGGAATGATAGGCTCCCTGCTGTATCTTACAGCGAGCCGACCTGACATTATGTACTCTACTTGTTTATGTGCACGCTATCAATCTGAACCCAAGGAATCCCATCTGATCGTTGTTAAGCGAATTTTCAGATATCTTAAAGGGACTCCTAACCTCGGTCTTTGGTATCCCAAAGACTCAGGGTTCGATCTAACTGGATATTCTGATAGTGATTTTGCAGGTTGTAAACTCGATAGAAAGAGCACCACTGGTGGATGTCAAATCCTAGGAGGAAAGCTGGTAAGCTGGACAAGCAAAAAGCAAAATTCAGTGTCCACTTCCACAGCTGAAGCTGAATATGTAGCCGCTGGAAGTTGTTGTGCTCAGGTCTTATGGATGAGAAATCAACTATTAGACTATGACCTTCAGCTATCAAAGATTCCAATCTATTGCGACAGCACTAGTGCTATCGCTATAGCAAACAAGCCAATACTATATTCAAAGACAAAACACATAGAGATCAGATATCATTTTATCAGAGATCATGTGATGAATGGTGATATTGAACTTCATTTCATCCCTACTGACTATCAGCTTGCTGATTTATTCACCAAACCTCTTGATGAGACAAGATTCAACTTTCTCATCAGTGAGCTTGGAATGCTGAAATTCGAATAGTAAAATCTTCAGAATTCATGCATTAAGTCAGTGATTATAAGTTCCCCTTTATCATTCAATCTCTAATTAAAACTCTGACTTTCAGGTATGATCTCTTACTCCCAACCTCTGAATCTTCAGTCAGTAAGACGTTTTAAATAAAACTTTAATCACTGAAGTTCTTCTTCAAATGATTAAAAGCTTTTTGAAAAAAAAAATTATCACTGAGCTTTCTTTTCTGTGATCCTTCTAATAAACTAAAATCAGTCTCTGAATTTTCATCAGGGATTCCCTCAAAGGAAAACCTATCTCTGACTTTTCTTCAGAGATAATTTCAAAAAGTAAAAATGAAACGTTTTTCTCTCTCCTATGACGTCATTTGAACCGACAATCCACGACATGCCTTTTTCTGATACTTTCGTCCGTTGCCCTTCTATCTAATAAACTTCGTGGGACGTGTCCATGTCATGATGAATATTTGTTCTCCCGCCTATCTCTCTCTCCTACTCTCAAAGGTATATAAAGAACGTTTTTTCCATTCTTTTCTTTTTACGCTTTCTAAAAATCCTTTCTGAGCAAGAAACTCTCTCAAGAAATTTCAAGCATCTACATCTTCCTCATTCAAGATTACCAGGTTCCTTTGATCTTCTTTCTATTTAAATCTTGGTAACAAAACAACATTTTTCTTCATCATGGATTTTATATGAGATTTTTATTTCATAAAATCATTTTTTTTATTTTACTCTTTCAAAACCTTTGGTTTTCTTACTGTTCTTCATCTTTTTCTTAAGAACACTGTTTTTAATCTTCAAATATGTTGGTTTCATCTATGTTTCTTTCCTCAAATAGAAACTGGTTAAACCTCTTTTATTTTTAGACTAAAATCTTGTCCTCTACTCTTCTGTTCTTTTCAAATTCAGAATGGCTCAATCCGCTCTTATCGCTTCCAAGAACGTCAAATTCGCCATCATTGACGTCGAGATTCCCAAGAATAACCATCTTGCTCGACTAGAATTTGCTGCAAACAAATACACACACTTGGTGGATGCTGCACAGTTTGTCAAGCATTCCTGCATTGCTTACGCACTGAATGTGGATCCCAAGCCCTCTAAAGCTCTTCTCCAACAATTCTGGTTTACCGCTGACGAGACCTCTCTCACCAACAAAAAGGGTGAACTGGTTCCTGCTATTTCTTTCAGCACTAACCTCGGACCAGGAAAGATGACTGCTTTAGGATTAAGGAAAGCTCTGCGATTTCCTGACAAACCCAAGAGTGGGTTCGATGCACTGCCTACTGATGCTGAACTCATCCAATTTCTAGATGCTATGGAGTACTGCTGGGAAAACAAGCCCCGCTCAACAATCCCCAACAAGAATTTGACTCTCATCAAGAAGGCGAACATGCCTTCTCAGCTTAACTACATCTTTTCTCACATCATTCAGTGCATGAGTGGGAAGAGTGGGTCACTGGATCAAGCTAGCAAGATTCAAGTCCAGATGGCCTACTCAGTGATAGCCGGCAAAAATTTCGACTATGCTTCAGCTATCTTTGATGATCTAAGGTCGAAGATTGAGAAGACTGAAAGGGATCCCAAGATTCCTTACGTACGCTTCATCTTTGCGTACCTGGAGTTCCTCTACCCTGATGCTTACCCCACTCACTCTGATGGCTCTTTCGCCAAATTGGGCCAAAGCTCTTTGAACGTCAAACCGCTCCCCAACGAGGTAAGTATTTCTGCTCTTCGCTCTCGTCTCTCTCTCTCCACACTTCTTCTTCTTCAGCGGCCACGCAGGAGATTCCTTCTTCTGCTATCCCTGCCGCTACCCCCTCCAAACGACCATCTGTTAGTTCCCTTGGTTCTTCGAAGAAGGCCAAAGTGACTAAGGAGACCATCGCCGCTAGTTCAAGGCCTGAGGAAGTTTCTCGACAAACTTCCTTGGATGATTTCGTGGTCATCTCCTCCACATCCTCAGCACCTACATCATCAACCGTGCCAGCGATCTCGGTCGCTGTCACAACAACAATGACGCAACCTACAATCTCAGTTCAGCAACAAACTGAGGTAACTACTCCTCTCCCTACTTCTTCTATCCCCATCTCTAATCCTTCTATTTCTTTGGTCTCTAACCCTCCATCTATTTCTACACAGTCACCGTTTGGAACCCTAGGACCTTATAATCAAGCGTTTGAAGAATCTCTACAATTCTACAAATTGTTTGATAACTCAGGTAAACCTATAACCCTAAACACTACTTCCAACTCTCCATATAAGCCTGTTTCTCAGCAACTAACGTTTCTTTCAGGTCCTAATATGGCCACTGTTGACGCCAATGTCAACAGTTTGGGAATCAAGGTGGATATCTCACGACAGCCATCAATGGCACCACCAGCGCAGTCAATACCACTGGTGAAGAACTGAAGACATTGACAGCTACGTGCTCGTCCAAAGCTGAATCCTCTCAAATCTCCACTCTTCAAGCTGTGATTGACCAAGTGAAGGAGGATTCCAAGCGACAGTTTGATTTCTTGTCTGTAAAGGTTGATTCATGTGAAGTTCTTCTTCAACAAATCCTGACCCACCTGAAAGCACCAGCTCTGACTCCTACACCGTCATTCATAGAGAACGATCGTACCTCTCTGAACATTGTCGTTGAGTTTATTCATGAGGCTACGTCAGACATCCTGTGTTTGAAGGACGTCTGTCAAGTATGGAGGCTGAAGTGCAGAAGTTGGCCACCGCACGACCTCCATCTCCTTCCAAAGATCTCTCCCTGCGTGATAATGACAAAGAGGGGGAGAAAGAAGCTGAAGAAAATAAGGAGATAGAGGTTGCTGCTGAAGACCAACAAAAGGAAACTCCCTCTCATGTTGGGGGGGAGATAGTTGCTGCTAAAACCCCTCCTTCTCTCGAAGATCTAATCGAAGAAGATGAAGAAGAGGACGATGAAGATGAAGCTCTTGATCTTGAAGATCAAGAGGAACAGCACCCTCATCAAGATGATGATGATGACGATGAAGAAGACCAGTCTTTATGGTGTTCTTCAGTTTTCAGTCCATTAGCGATATCTTTATGATGATGATCACAGCAGGGGGGAGCCATGGAACATCCTCAGGAACCCCTTCCCAATGCAAATCCAAGGATGTTGCAGCTGAGGGAAGCTTGAAGATTGTTTCACTATCTGAGGAGAATCCTTCTCAGGTATGCCTTTATCTTGTTCCAATATCCTTCTATAAAATCCCCACCCCTGCTTCTTTCTAAGCCTCTATCTTTCTCCTTCCCCTAAAATAAACTAACTTTCTTTTAATTTTCTGACCAGATAGTTCTCTCCCCTACTTAAGGGTAAAGAACTTCAAATAATCCCAGCCGATGTAGCTGATGAACAAATAACCCCAATCTCTGTAAGAGAGATTGATGAAGAAGATGAGGAAGAAGAGTCCCTACAACATTCAGGGAGGCCCTCCAGACCATCTCACTGGTCAGAGGAAGATATGAAGAGACGAACAGAGATGATTTCTCATCTAGAGAATCAACGACTGAAGATCCCCTCTCAATCAACAGATCTAGAGTTCCTGACTGAAGCTGAAATCGAAGAATCTGTCAGGGCTGAGAAGTTGATAGCTGATTGTCAAAGAGATGCCTCTCTTTCTCTCAAGATTCAATCCTCTCAAGTCAAAGACAAAAAGCTAAAGAAGAAACCAGTTGAAGTCTAAGATGCACTTTTGAAAGAGATTGAAGAGGAGCGCTCAAAAGAGCAAAGGGTCAGCGATAGCTCAGTCGAATGGTGTAAAAGCAAAATCGACTATCGCTCTGACCCAATGAAGATCATAACAGTTGTCATCTCAAGGAAAAAGAAGAAGGATCGAGTTTCTGTCACTATAGAGATTACCAGAGAGGATGGAAGCTGTAAGGCCATGTTCCTGTCAAATCTGGAAAGCTTAGGTTATATGGAATGGCTAGAGTTCAAAGAAGCGCTGAAGAAATCCAAATCAACCAGCAGAGGCTATGTCGAAGACATCTTGGAAGCCCTCATCAACAGAGTCTCCACTGTGTTGAAAGTACCATATGCTCTTCCTTCCAAACCAAGGCAATTCAAAAGGAAGCCTATCTCCTCCTTCTCTGAAAATGTCGCAGTGATAAGAAATGAAACCTCCATCAAGTTCTCAAAAGAAGCTCTGTTCGGTCCTCCTCCTGGTCTTTCAATTCTCGGTGTATCTCTACCCCCTGGTGGACCATATGTTGCAGGACAAGTACTTAAAGAACCTTTTGGAATCTTCTTCAGAGATGATGAGGAAGAACTTAGATTTCAGAGAGTCTCTGAAATTCCTATCTGTCCCCTCCTAAGTCTTCTTTAGATAGTTGATAGATTAGTTTCCTATTTCTTGTAATCTATTAGTTAAACTTACAGTAGTTAGTTCTTCACTTGTACTTGTAATTTTCATACCTTGTAATTCTTTTCTTGGATTAATGTAAATTTCAGTGAAGTACTTAACTCTATCAGTACTGTAAAAGATCCCTCAAAATAGTAATTGGGACGTGTATGTTATGAGTCTTGATTATTCCATATTTTGAACTTTAAAGTAATTTTCTTTAGTTACTTTGTCATTATCAAATAGGGGGAGATTGTTGATCCAAGTTCTCTCAGTGATTTGATAACGACTCTCTTCTGTACTTAGTGGAAGTTACGTTTATTAATATGTATTAGTGTTTCACCATCAGCGATCAGACCGAGTCTGTTCAGTTATCACTGATGATCTTTCTTGTAAACATTCATATGTATTAGTGTTTCACTATCAGCGATCAGACTGAGTCTGTTCAGTTATCGCTGATAGTTTCTGATGTAAACAGTAACGTAATCCCTGAAGACAAGTCTCGCGTCAACAGATGTTCATAGTTGAATCGAAGACAAAGCTGCTGAACAAAGACAAGTCTGCTAGTGACCTGATGCGGATATCAGTGAAGAAAAGACGAATCTACTTATACGCGAAGGAACATGAGGAAAAGCTTCAGCGATAGCTGAACCTCTTTATATCTCTGAAGAAAAAGATATTCAGCGATCAATCGATCACGTAGCTTATGCCTCAAGTCTCCTTTTGTCTTACCTTGCACAACTAGTATGATGTGTCAGAACGGACATCCCTCTGCCACAAATCGTACAACAAATCTGACATCTACACTATTCATGATACGGCCGAAAGCATGTCTCCCAAAAGTCAGACTCCCAAAGCCAATCACTAGACGACACGTGTAAAGTACCCTGCCATGCATTTAATGCATAGGGTATAAATAGAAAGATCACCTCTCCATCTGAGGGTGTGCTTCTTTCTTCAACCTTTATAGAAACCCTTGTTTTCTATAATCTCTAATCCCCCATTCTCTGAGTTCTTGTGCAACCATCTTTGTGTTTCTTAAGTTTGTTTAGATTGAGTCTGTCTTAATCTTATTCCGCAACAAACTTGTAAATTGTGTTTGATTATTCAATAAACAATTTATTAAATTTTAAATACTGTGTTTTTATTCAACCCCCCCCCCCTTCTACAAACTTGTTAAGCACCTCCGGGACCAACAGATTCCTTCGATATAATTTTTCTTCCAACTCATTTATTTTAGTCGAAAAATTATCTTTTAAATTGGTCATTTCAGTCAAAGATTCAAGATAAGACTTATTTGATTTTTCCAAAACATCTAATTTCTTTTGAAAGATGTCTTTTGTATTTTCCAAAATAGATTTTTAATCTTTCAAAAAAAAAATTCAATTTGTCAATCAAATCTGATTTTTCTGAATTTAAATTCTTTTCGGATATTAACTTCGAGCGAAGATCAGATAAAGTTGTTATAATAATGTTCATCTGAGAAGAAATGAAGTTGTAATCAAACTCAGAAATTACCTCATCTTCATCAGTATCAACATCATCATCTGACTGATCATCTCCGATTAGGCACATTTAAGCAATTTCCACATTGTCAGCTTCATCATCGGAGTGATCAAGTCAATACTCCTCTTCTACGAGCAAAGTTGTTCCGTTCTCTATTTTCTCGGCAAGTTCCATTTTCTTCCGATAGTATGTCGAATCCCAAACCTTCTTCACTCTACACTCCTTAGAAATGTGACCGGACTTTCCACAGTTGTAGCATGCAACCGCTTTCTTAGCCTCGGGCACTTGAACATTCTTTGACCCAGAAGTGAAGCGAAGATTGTTGGAACCCGACCGAGGTTGGAACTTTTTCTGATAATGTTGTGAGAGAAGGATCATTGCTTTCTGAAGAGCCTCACCATCATCATCAGTGGCCCCGTCATAAGCATTATCAGACAATGCTTGTTTAGTTAGATGACTCGTTAAAAGTTTAACTGGGTCCACTGTTTTTCTTGTTCTTCTTGTCAAGTTTGGCCTCTTTCTCTATGATTATGCACTCATCTGACAGCAAGATCTCAAACATCTCTTGGATTTGCATGGTCGAAATTCTGACATCATTCCTCAAGCGATGGCAAGATTTATTCCATTCTGGTTGAAGTGCATTGAGGAATTTTAGATTTGTCTCAAGCTCAGTCTTTTCCACTTTTATCTTTCTCAAATCATTTATCACGGCACAGAATCTGTCATAAACAATTTTCAGTGACTCCCCATCCTTGGCTTTGAATTCTTCAAAGTTATTCATGTAGCGCGTATGCTGAAGTTGAGTTGCAACTGAAGATCCAAGCATAATCTTTTCTAGTTGTTGCCACATAAGATTATGATGATTTTTGAAACAATCAATCCTGTTGTAGATAGAGTTTGGCAAAGCTAGCATCAGATTTGCCTTTATATCACGATCGGCTTGATATTGCGATAACTCATCGGTGAATATTCTTTGGTAGGCTTATATAATCCAGAAGCCAAAATGGGGTTTTCAAAAGGTCCTTCAGATAGAATATTCATCATGTCATTTCCGTTCTTTTGACGCTCGATAAAATTCAGAAACCTATCTTGCCACTGAGTAAACTCGTTTTCATCAATCAGAACCGGAGGACGATTTTCTATACCCAATGACATCATCAGATCGTTTTTGTAGAACTGAGCTTGATAAGCAAACTTTGCAGAATCCATATCAAAAATGTCAGAAAAATGGCTAAGTCTTGAAACAGAAAAGAGCTGGCCCAAACTGAAGGTTTGCGTGAGAGGCAGATGGCGCAAACTTGCTTTTGCTTGAGAAGAAGGTGACGCAAGCTTAGTTTCGCGTGAGAAGCAAATAGCACAAACTAAGTTTGCGTGAGACACAGATGACGCAAATGAGATTTGCGTGATACACTGATGACGCAAAATTGACTTTACGTGAAGCATTTATGGCGCAAAATGAACTTCTCGCGAAAAGCAGGTGACGCAAATGAAACTTTGCGTTTGAGGAAGTTGACGAGAACGTTCTTTGCGTGATACTTATTTGGCGCAAGGATAACTTTGCGCGAAAAGCTTGTAACGCAAACTTAGTGTTGCGTGAAACAAATGTAATGAGAACTTGCTTTCTGCAAAAAAAGGATGAACTGGCGCAAAGAAGAAGAAATCGCGCAAACCACAAACGAACTCGCGCAAAGATGAGATTTGGCGTAAAGCAAAGTCAAAACTCAGAAATCTTTCAGAAATCGATTTTGAAACAGAATTTGATGAAAATTTCTTGCACAAAAATGTTCGAAAACACCTTTTTAACACATTGTAACACATAATTTCGATCAAAAATCACAAACTCGTGAATTCATGAAGTCAACAGAACATAAAAACGAATTTTCTTGAAGCTCGAAAATCTTTAAAATCAACCAACAAAACTTGATTTTCTTGAAAAATGATATGAATCAAAAGTTATCTAATTGTAAAATCGGATCCAAAAAACCAAAATTCAAAGAAATTCGATCACAAACAAGTTCAAATTTGATGAAAAATCCAAAAACGAGATTTTCTTGAAAAAATTCAAGAAAAATCGATCAAATTTTCAGATTAATACACAAATTCAGATATGAAAATCAATTCTCTCAAATCTCTCATATTTAGATTGGCTCTGATACCAATTGATAATCCAAGATCTCTAAATCTTAGAGAGAGAAAGTAGAGAGAGAGAGAGTAAGCGCAAAGAATGAGAATTGTATTGATTGTACGTTCATTGCTTCCCACAACCAAATCCCAAAGGGACTTAAATACCCTTGGCTAATACAACAGATAAAACTATCTAAACACAATATAAGACCAAGCCTATAAATACAATGATTACTATAAAATCAGACTTAACAAGTTCCATCCGCAACAAGTGATACTGAGATTGCTTCCAAGGATGATGAGGAAACTGAAACTGAGGTTAATGATGATGTTGGTGATTTTGATAATGATAATGATAACAACAATGATGGTGGAGTTAATGTTCAATCTGAAATACAAGCAGATGCTCATGATGAAACTCATGAAGAAGTTGATGTCTTTGAACCATTCTATGGTATTGATGCCATGGAAGTGGAAACTCAAGCACAGGTGAATACTATTCTTAGTAATGTGTTGGGAGACATAAGGAGTAACGAGGGAGCTTTAGTTGAAAATGAAGAGAGAGAGAGAGTGAGAAGTCATAAAAAGAATGTTGATCCAGACTCTCAGTGATTTGATAACGACTCTCTTCTATACTTAGTGAAAATTACGTTTATTAATATGTATTAGTGTTTCACCATCAGCGATCAGACTGAGTTTGTTCATTTATCACTAATGATCTTTCTTGTAAACATTCATATGTATTAGTGTTTCACTATCAGCGATCAGACTGAGTCTGTTCAGTTATCGCTGATGGTTTCTGATGTAAACAATTAACATAATCCCTGAAGACAAGTTTCGCGTCAACAAGATGTTCATAGCTGAATCGAAGACGAAGTTGCTGAACAAAGACAAGTCTACTAGTGACCTGATGCAGATATCAGTGAAGCAAAGACGACTCTACTCATACGCAAAGAAACCTGAGGAAAAGCTTCAGCGATAGCTGAACTTCTTTGTATCTCTGAAGGAAGAGATATTCAGCGATCAATGATCACTTAGCTTATGCCTCAAGTCTCTTTTGTCTTTCCCTGCACACCCAGTACGATGTGTCAGAACGGACATACCTCTTCCACAATTCGTACAACAACTCTGTCAACTACACTGTTCATGATGCGGCCAAAAGCATGTCTCCCAAAGTCAGACTCTCTCTGCCAATCAAAGAAAGACACGTGTAAAGTGCCCTGCCATGCATTTAATGCATAGGGTATAAATAGAAAGATTACCTCTCCATCTGGAGAGTGTGCTCCCCTCAAGCCTTCATCTTTCTCAAATATAAAAACCCTTGTTTTCTGAACTTCTCAAATCTCCCATTTTCTATATTCTTGTGCAACCATCTTAGTGTTTTATTAAGTTTGTTTAGATTGAGTTTTACTTAAATCTTATTCTGCAACAGACTTGTAAATTGTGTTTGATTTATCAATAAACAATTTATTAAACTTTAATTATGTGTTTGTATTCAACCCCCCCCCCCCCTTCTACAAACTTGTTAAGCACCTTCGGGACCAACAAGTGGTATCAGAGCAAACTGTTTAATCTAATAAACAAGATCTTGCTTTATTCTCTTCCTTGCTATTCTAAAATGGCACTTAACACAAACACAAACTACTATGATAATGGTTCATTTTCTAAACCTCCTCGATTTAGCAGAGATAACTTTTCTCTCTGGAAGAATCGAATGATGCTATTTCTTGAAGGTGCAGATCCTACTATACCTGAGTACGTAGCAAATGGACCCTATGAACCTGTCCAAATCATAGCTGTCGTTCTAGATACTACCACCACTCCTGCTATTCCTGAACGATATGTTGTTAAGGAAATGAGACAATGGAGTGATGAAGACAAAAAGAAGGTTGGTATAGATGCAAAGGCAAAAACCATTATCTCTATGGCTCTGCCTGATGAATTTTTTTCATTCCATCATGCATCTTAAAACTTCTAAAGAAATGTGGGAGACCATATGTGTTCAATATGAAGGCACCACTGAAATCCAAGAGACTCGAAAGATTAACTTGGTAAGATAGTATGGAAGTTTTATCGCTGGTAAGAATAAATCTCTCTCTGATGTTCATCAGTGGTTTAACTACTTAATCATTGATCTTAGAACTGTTAGTAGGACCTATTCTAATTCTGAGATCCTAACAAAATTCTTATGTTAGAGCATAAATATGTTGGATACAAGATCAAGGATTCTGAAGGTCAAAGATTCAAGAAGTCAAAAGCTGAGAAAGTCAACTTTCATTAAAATGTCAAAGTCTTTGTTATAAAATGTCAAAGTCAAAGCTTTCTTGTATTTGTAGTTTATATTTCCTTGTATTTTAGTTGTGGGTATAAATACCTTGTATTTTCTGTTTTAATAAGAAGTTGTCTAGAGAGAGTATCTAGTTGAATATTCAGAGAGAGTTTTAGAGAGAGAGAGAGAATTGTTTAGAGAGAGAAAGTGAGAAAACAGTTGTAATCCTTGAATTGTTAAGTGAATCAAAACAGGTAATTGATTAATTCTTGTTTTTATTGAATTGATTGTGATTAGAAACTAGATTCAGGACACACAATTAGTATCAGGGCAGATAGGAATTCAGAAATTGGATTGATATTGAAGATTTTTTTTTATCGACATTTCAAGAACATGAAAAACACTGTGCATATTTTATTTTCGAGTTTCAGTGTTGTTTTGAACATAAGTTTGGTTGTAGTAGACTCGATTTGGTGTGTAAAACAAGTTTGATTCATGTCTTTTAGGCTAATTCACACAGATTGAGGGTGAATTTGTTGATTTTTGTTCAAAATTGTTATCGAGTTTGTATTCATTGTGATTGGATTAAATTCCATCGATTTGGGTTTGTTTTTGTAATTCTTGTATTGTAACCTGATCGAGATATGGAATAGAGCAAATTGACAAAGTTTCGAGATCAAATTCGAAGGTTTCGATGGATTTCAGTGTGAAAGTTTGATTTTTTGTTCGAAGAGCCCAAGAACACGCAAGATCTGTGAAACGCGCAAGTTTCATCTGGAAGAACGCGCAAGCCTAAGGATTTTGATTTTATCCAGAAACGCGCATAGGGTTATCTGGGAGTTCTAGAAACTCGCAGATCGAAGTCTGCGAGTTTAGCTCTTCAGTCTGCGAGTTTGAAATTTGGGAAAAAGTTTCTAAGTGTTGAAACGCGCAAGTAGACCTTTGCGAGATTTCTAAACGCGCAAGACTAAGATTGCGAGTTTCTAAGGAACAGTAGTCTGCGAGTTCATTCGGTCTGCGAGTTCTCAAAACACGCAACCTTTTGTTTGCGAGTTTCTCAAACGCGCACGCCTCAGCCTGCGAGTTTATTAGTGAACAGTTACTTGCGAGTTTAGGCATCTGCGAGTTTCACAAACACGCATGCTTAAGCCTGCGAGTTCTCTTTGAATAGTGATTTGCGAGTTTAGGCGTCTGCGAGTTTCAAGCAATTTCTTTGGTTTGCGAGTTTCAATACTTAGACAAAATTTTCAAAACTGTAACATGGGGGACAAAGTTCTGATTGTGATCTACTGTTTCTGAATTTCTAACGATCATTTTTCAAGTTCTTTTTGTAACAGATAATAAAAGATGGGATATTTTTCTGATGATTATGAAACGAAGATTGAAAAGCTCAAATTAGAGAACACAACTCTTGCTTCATCTGTTGAATTCTACTCAAAGAGGTCAAAGAGATATTCTGATGACAAGAAGCTACTGAGAGAAGAAGTTAGTGCATTGAAGATTGTAAATGAAGAACTTATGAAACAGACTTCTAAGAGGAATGTTGAAAAATTACTGAGGTTAGAAGCTGAAAATACTAAGTTGGAAGGAAGGATCTCAGTTTTGGAAGATCAACTTGCCCAATTTCAGATACAAGCAGAGTCAGTCCAGAAGTATGAGAAGAAAGCTAAGGATTTAGAAACTATGAATGAAGAACTGAATAGAAAGATTTCTGTTCTGGAGCAAACACTTGTCAAAGACAAATCTTATTTTGAAAAAGAAAGATCAAAGTTTATACAAAAGTTCTCAGAATTTTCCAGAAAATGTGCTGATGAGAAGAAGACAGTTGAGCTTAAATGCATTAAGCTTTCTCAACAAATTTCTAATTTTGAGAAAGTAATCATTCTGGAAAGGGAAAATTTTGCCAAAGAGAAGAAGTTAATAGAGCAAAAGAATGTTGGATTCTTTAAAGAGATATCAGATGGAAGAAAGAATGTTGAGAATGGATTTGAAGAAGAAAGAAATCTCTTTGAGGAAGAAATCAATAAGCTTACTGACAAGCTATCTGAACTATCTGAAAGTGCGCTTAAAGAGAAGAAAGCGAAGTCTGAATTCGAGACGAAGATTGACCTTCTCATCAAAGAAAGAGACAACTTTGCTTCAAAGATTAAAGAGCTTGAAAAGATTGTTTCAATGGTGGTGTTGACTGAGCACACGACTCCAGAGTCACAAATCCACACACCTAGAGATGATCTAACTGATTCTGAATGCTCATTCAAGATAGCTGCAAGCTCACATCAGAAATCTGTTTCATCAAAAAGGTCAGTTAAATATTATGATCAGGTTCGTACAACTAACATATTCTATGATAGAAATGTAGATGGTTCAGGTGCACAAAGAAGAAGAAGAAGATTCAAAGAAGAAGAACTGGTATGGAAAGTGAAACCAGTTAAAGATGAAAAGAAAGATGAGAAGAAGAATGAGTTCAAAGGAAAGAAATCATGTGTACATGAGACAAAAACCAAGAAGAACAATGCGCGTAAAGGTAAACCTGATCGTATCTACACGAAAGATCAGTTAATCATGTTATCAGGTAAGAAATACTATTGTTCTTATTGTCGTACACATGATCATGTTCACAAAACAAGTGATCATTACTGGTATGGTTCTTATTCCGTTACTCCCATTCGAACTGCAACTAACATTCATTGACCCAAATACCAGTGGTTACCAAAGCCGAAAACTGATTTTTTGTTGCAGGCATCTATTGTCAAGGGGGAGTAAGAGAACCGAGGCTTCTAAGTAAATCAACTTAGAACCCGTACTTCAACGAAGTTTGACTTCTAAACACAACATTTAGGACTCGTACTTCAGTAATCAAAAGACCTTACTCATGTGCTGATAAAAGATTGTACTCCAATACTCAAATGAGGAAATCAACCTTCAAGGGGAGTAAATAAGTTTTTCTGGAAATATGTATTCGGAAGATATAGCGAACTACACTTCAGGAGGAGTTGTAGATCTCTATCATATGCCTTTTACTGCCAAATTTCAGATGCATATTTTGAGGGGGAGTAAAAGCTTATGACTTCTGATTACTTCATATCAGAACTCGTACTCTCATTGTTTTACTGCTTTATGTATTTTACATTTGAATAAGTTTTTGTGAATAAAGTTACTTTGACATGACTTTGAGACTTGTGCGGAATGAGAGATGCTATCAAGATCATATCTTTATGACTACAGCTGACTTCATGAGATTTAAGCTTGAGTGGAAAGGTTAAATTTCTTATCTTAATCTCATATAGGGTTGAAAGAAGGACAACTTTCAATCATAAAAAACATGTTCTTAAAATGTTCAAACCACTTCCCGATTCATAAATAGATTTCATAATTTGGAAGTGTAATTTTAAATGTTTTCATTTTTATTTTGAGCTTCAATGATTAATAAACCGTGTGTTTCCAAAGATAAATACTTGTGTATTGTCTTTTCTATATACTTTTAAGTATTCACACACATCGGTTTAATTTTTATTCAAAATGTTCTTACCATGTCTCAAATTTGAAACATATTTTTCGATGGTAAGCCACTCCGCTTGTACTTCAAATATTTTTTAGCGTTATTTCTTTTCGTAATGTTCATTTCAAGAATGTCTATATTTTGGTTCGTATAGACAATATCCATTATTCTTGACCATAAGCTTTGATTGCTATATCATTTCATTTCTGATCATTTTCATACAATGTCAGATTTTCAAACAAGTCTTTTGCATTCATATCTATTCATTCAATATACTTGTTTGAAATACTTTAATGTCTAAAAATACTCATATCTTCACGATTATATCATTTGAGCATACACTTTATCTGACATTTGTATATGAGTTTTAACTGTTTCAAGTTAAACCATATTGAGCAACATTATGCTTTCATAGGATTACATGGGTTCTTTGTGCTAGGACTTAAATGAACTTCTATGGATTCATGATTACCAGTGTTTCCTACCCAAGAAGTTAATCCATAGAGATTGAGTGTGCGTAGTCGAAAAGAAATGAGTATGGGTGTGTTGAGGTAAAATGGAAAAGAGAGTTTGGTTAGATGTGAGCTTAATGATTAAAAGAAAGAGGGTGAGAGATCAGAGTAAAAGAATATCAAACTCTGCACCAACTACTTTCTAGGTCGGGCAGCCACATTACTAATGCTTCACATTTCTTCGTGAACATTATTGAAACAGGCAAATAGCCCATGCCAACTCTTGACTAATACCCCACCAGCCACTCATTTTCTTCTCAAAAAGAAAATGTTTCACATTTTCAAGGGGACGCAACACATAATCTATCTGATTTTCATTTGGAAAATCTGGATATTGAAAAAGAAGGAAGTCTGCCCCACCTTCGCACTTCAATCATGCACATTGAGTCTGTGTTTATCTACTGTTATCTCAGTGGTTTACACAATGTTGAGCCTTTTATAAAAGCAATCATCATATGCTTAATTTTTTCAACACTTGCACGAACACACAAGGAATTTGTTTTCTTGTCATAACGTTCATAGAAATTGCCTTTGTGGTGTTTCGATGATTGGATAGAAGCCCTGGGGGAGTGAACATCATAAAAGCTCCTTTACAATGTGTATTTTTTACACACAGTGACTTCGTGTTACTGACAGGCATATTAACTGATTCATTTGTTGATTCAGGAGTTACACGAATATTTTGTCTAGATTTGAAAAGATCTAGATGAATACATGGTTTCGGATCATTGAATCAGTGGCTCTTAGATAGATCAGAATGGTCAAAGACATTTCTTGGTGAAAGTTTTGATGATACAGATGCTCAAATCATCAAAAAGGGGGAGATGGTATCAAGAAATGTTAAAGTTTTGTAGTTTTGGGAAATGATTTACAGAAATGTCCAAGTCAGAAGATTCAAAGTAAAAGATTTGAAGAAGTTTAAAGAATTTCTGAAGATGTGCTGATTTTGAAGAAATTTTCTTTGATGATTATTTGCTAAAGCAATCCGAGCTGAACCTGAAGATAATTTTTTCCGAAGTCTGAAAGAGTATTGTGATAGTACTGAAGAGTTTGTTGAATACCTTGTTTATTATATTTGGGGAGATTGTTATATTCTTCAAAGACAGACTTGGGAAGATTACAATGTTAAAGGGAGAGATTGCATTTGACAGAGCTTAAAAGAGAAGACTGAATTGCAAGACTTTTCAAAAGTGATCTTGAATCCAAAGGGGGAGATTGTTAGATCATAAATATGTTGGATACAAGATCAAGGATTCTGAAGGTCGAAGATTCAAGAAGTCAAAAGCTGAGAAAGTCAACTTTCATTAAAAAGTCAAAGTCTTTGTTATAAAATGTCAAAGTCAAAGATTTCTTGTATTTGTAGTTTATATTTCCTTGTATTTTAGTTGTAGGTATAAATACCTTGTATTTTCTATTTTAATAAGAAGTTGTCTAGAGAGAGTATCTAGTTGAATATTCAGAGAGAGTTTTAGAGAGAGTGAGAATTGTTTAGAGAGAAAGTGAGAAAACAGTTGTAATCGTTGAATTGTAAAGTGAATCAAAACAGGTAATTGATTAATTCTTGTTTTTATTGAATTGATTATGATTAGAAACTAGATTCAGGACACACATCTTAGAAAGACTTAAATTCTCTTTCTTTCAGCACCTTGTATGTAATATTGCTCAACTATGAGCAGTCAAATCTCTTGAAGAAGAATCTTATAAAAGTTTCTAAAGACTCCAAAAGCACTCCTGTTGCATTAGTCTCTTCAGAGATAATCCCATCTCAGCGATCTACTCTCACTATCACTAAGTTAGACTCTAATTCTGAGGATCTATCTGACACTGATATTTCAGAGTTTGATGAGTCATTAGCACTCTTGACAAACTCTTTTAAGAGATTTGCAAGAAAGAGCAACTTCCGAAGAAATAAGCCCCTCTCTCTTACTGACAAGCCAAAATCAACCCCTGTTGATAAGGCTACTGCTACTTGCTTTAACTGTGAAAAGATTGGACACTTTGCAAGTGAGTGCAGGTCGAAGAAAGTCTTCAAACCTTCTACCTCGAGAAGATCCAGCGATGACAAATACCTAAAGTTGATGGAAAAAAATCAAAAGTTGAAAAACTACAAGCGAAAAGGTAAAGGTCTCTTCGCTGAAGAACACGACTGGCTGAATCAGAAGAATCAAGTTCTGATGAAGAAGAAGTCGCTAATCTCTGCCTCATGGCTGAGATTAAAGAAGAAGTGGAAGAACCAACTGAAACTTCTATGAGCTATATGTAACGCTCTAAAAATTGGTGTCAAATAAAACTTAAAATTTCGGCAATATAACGACTAAAAGGTAAAGATTTAAACCTATAATTACGGACAACTAAAACCTCAAGACGAGGGTTAGTTTGTATAGACAATAGTAGCGGTATAAATGAAACATAATTCACAACAACCTAATTAATCTAGAACATTTCAAATAACTAGATTAAACACGGGTGTTGCTATGTCTCCAAAATCGCTCTTCTCTCAAAACCCCAAAAATGATTGCCCGAGCCATGGTGCTCCTAGGTGTGCCTTTAGCGGATCAAGGTATCTTAGACGCATTGCTAACTGAACCTGTGAGTCAAAGTACACACGTACAAGTGTTAGGTTGAAACCAAGAAAGATACCTATGAAGTTACGTTTAACAACCAATACAAACAAAGCAAGTAAAAGTTACCAATATGCCTTTGGATTTATAAAATCATACCATTATCCCGTTTGGAATAATCAAGCTCAACCTGTATAAATCATCAGAGATAAACTCCAGTTAACGGGCTTACCCATTCCATCTTGGGTGACAAGAACATATGAGTGGAGTCACCCGCGATGTTAAATTGGATTTCACCATGTATCCCGGACCTAGTTCCCATGCCACGCCGGACATCACAATCCTCGTACCGTTTATGCCTCTAACGCCTACTCTGTCGAGTTA
Source organism: Arctium minus (assembly GCA_954870635.1). Classification (NCBI taxonomy): domain Eukaryota; kingdom Viridiplantae; phylum Streptophyta; class Magnoliopsida; order Asterales; family Asteraceae; genus Arctium; species Arctium minus. The sequence goes on from OX941087.1 coordinate 61,375,439, forward strand.
CACTCCAAGGACTTATGGACACGAGTTCCTATCCAAAGTAGACGAGTTACAACCCGGCGACTTGCGTCACCTATTGCCTCCTCGCTAGAGACCCAAGGGTCAAAAATACTTGCATGATATATATAAGAACCGTCTAATTCCTCGTGCACAAGAAATTAGACATAACCTCCATAATTAACTCTTGCATATATACATATGAATAACACCTTTCATGCAAGGCACATATACCATTTACAAACATAATAAAGCACACTCATGCATAAAAGTTGCTTGACTACTAGAGTAACGTGATCAAACCCATTTTTGCTAAACATTGATCCAACTGCTGATAAGAATAGTCCTACACATTTTCTCAAACCAAATATAAATCATCTTCATAGCATTTATTGACATATTACACTTTACACATAACATTCTTCTCCACATTAAATGATTTCACCACCACAATTCCCCAAACATGGTAAATATATAAACCCTAATTTTAATTCATTGAACATCTTGCAATAATCATTTATCATGTATTAACACAAGTATGAGTAGTTAGGGTTTAGGAGACTCACCTATAGGGTTGAGATGACAAACCCTAGAAATGGAGAAACCCTAGATTTAAGAACCTTGACTTCAAGAAGATAGAGCTAGCTAGCAAGAGAGAGGAACCCTAGTAAGTAATAAATACAACCCGCCAAGATTCTAGAGGTGATTAAAGGTAGAAGAGATGAACATTGGGATGAATAAAACTTACCTATATGGGAGCAAAATCGGCTGCCAAAGAAAACCCAAAGTGAAATAAATGAAGTCTCTAGAGAAAATCAGGTATTTAATGCCCCTTTTTGCCCATCGGCGATTGTGACATCGCGAGAGTGACAGGGCACTCTCGCCAGTCACTCTCGCCGAGTTTGTACCGTGGCTCTCAGCCCACGGCTTGAAATTGGACCCTCGCGATTATGACTCCGCGAGAGTGCCACTGGCACTCTTGCTAGGCACTCTCGCCAGATATGTACCGAGAGTCTTTCCCCCGGCGCGATTATGACACCGCGAGAGTGACCCTGGCACTCTCGTCGGGCACTCTCGCCGAAACTGTTCTCCATCAGAAATTTGACGTTTTCCAACTCCGTAACACGACTGAACTTTGATGACATCAACTGAGCAAAACCAAAATAATTTTATAAACCAATAAGATCAAATATTCCAAAATTCGGGGTGTTACAATCCTCCACCCCTTAGAATAGATTTCGTCCTCGAAATCTCAACTAATCGAATAAGTGAGGATACCACCTCCTCATGTCCTCTTCCGACTCCCACGTCACGTTAGTGTCGCGGTGGTGCTTTCACAAAACCTTCACCATGATCACTTCTTTGTGCCGTAGCCTCTTCGTCTTCCTTTCGATGATGGATTCGGGCTCCTCTACGCATCGATTATTGTCCACTCTAATTTCCAATAGAGGAATGACACTCTCTTCTTCGGCCAGACATTTCCTTAAGTAGCATAAGAAAAAGGTGGGGTGAATTCCATCCATGGTGATGTGTTCCCACTTCCACTACGGTATTTCCAAGGATTGAAGGCTACCGTAAGGTCGTTGATGCTCCGCCTTCACTTGTAGGCAAGTTATGCATTACTCCACGTAATTAGCCACATCTAGTTTCATCATCGACCACCAATAATTGAGCTTCAAGTCACGATACATCTTAGTGCTCCCCGGATGAATTGAGTACTTGGACTTGTGCGCGTCCTCCAATAACAATTCCCGGCATCCTCCAATCTTTGGCACCCAGATTCGACCTTGGTATAACTTCAAACCCCTTCCGTCTTCAGTCAATTGAAGATGTTGCTTCACCATAATTTCACCCTTTAGGTTTGCTTCAAAAAGCGCTTCCGATTGAGACACTTTGATTTTGTCAATCAAGCTTGAGACCACATCCACCCTTGCGAAGGTGTCTTGAACACCACCATTATACCCTTTTCGACTCAAGGCGTCCGCGACCACGTTGGCTTTTCCGGGATGGTATTGAAGCTCGCAGTCATAGTCCTTGAGTAGCTCAAGTCATCTCCGTTGCTGCATATTCAATTCTTTATGATCGAAGACGTACTTCAGGCTTTTATGATCGGTAAAGAGGGTACACTTTGTTCCATATAGGTAATGTCGCCATAACTTCAAGGTGAACACCACCGCCGCTAACTCAAGGTCATGAGTTGGGTAGTTCTTTTCATGTTCCTTCAATTGCCTTGATGCATAGGCTATGACCTTGCCTCTTTGCATCAAGACACATCCCAAACCCATTTTAGAAGCATCGTTATAAATCACAAGGTCTTCCGTCCCCTCAGGTAGGGATAGGATGGGCGCTTCACATAACTTCTTTTGGAGGGTCCGAAAAGCCTGCTCCTGCTTCTCGGTCTAAAGAAACTTCACGTTCTTCCTCGTTAATGATGTCAAAGGCGAGGCGACCTTGGAGAAGTCTTGGATGAATCTTCTATAGTAACCGGCTAGACCCAAGAAGCTCCGAATTTCCGTGGGACTCTTTGGCGGTTCCCAGTTCATAATGACCTCAATTTTCAATGGATCCACTTTTACCCCTTCACTTGACACCATGTGACCCAAAAATTGAACCTCTCTTAGCCAAAATTCACACTTGGAAAAATTTGGAGTAGAGCTTCTCACCTCTCAACACTTCCAATACCTCCCTGAGGTGGCGTTCATGCTCTTCTTTGTCCTTTGAATACACCAAAATATCATCAATGAACACGATGACCGACTTGTCCAAGAAAGGTCGGCACACTCGGTTCATCAAATCCATGAATACCGCCGGTGCGTTAGTTAGCCCAAAAGGCATAACCAAGAACTCGTAATGACCATAATGGGTTCTAAAGGCGGTCTTGTAAATGTCTTCTTCTCGGACCTTTACTTGATGATAGCCCGATCGGAGATCGATCTTAGAGAAACATCCGGCTCCTTGCAGTTAGTCGAAGAGGTCATCAATTCGGGGTAGTGGATATTTATTCTTCACAGTTACCTTGTTCAACTTTCAAATATTCCAAAATTCGGGGTGTTACACTATATATCATCCCAGGTATCTATCTCTACTAATCACTCTCTACCTGAAGCAGAGAGAAGTCGCGTTGTAGATGTGCTGATGATTGATCTATACAATGCTCTAAACGGCAAAACTCTAGCTGAGAACAAAAATGTTGATTTAACTGAACAGCTAGAGAAATGTCATGAAAAGATCAGAGAACTGACTCTTTTAGAGGAAAGTTTCAAAGATCAAGTCATTGTTAATGAAATCATTAGAATTGAACGCGAACAAGCCATCGTTGCTCTAAAAGCAGAAAAGGCTACAGTTGAAGGATGGTGCAAATCCTCAACAAAGATCACTGAGATTATAAGTGCTCAGATCCCTGCTAGTGATAAAACTGGTCTTGGTTTTTGGAAACCACAGGATGAACCTAAAGAAGACAGTTCCATGCTTAAGTTTGGAACGTTTGTTTCTTCTATCCCTGACACTTCTCAAGCTCAATGCTCCTCATCATCTTCTTCTAATCCCATCCCTGAGGAAATATCTAAAAGCTCTAAGCCTACAGATAAAGGAAAATCTACTCTTTATCCTCAGAAGGCTTCCAAGAAAGCAAAGCTGAAAGTTCCTTCCAAACCTTCAGTAAAACAATCTTCTAGCTCTGTGATAGAAATCTTTGATCTCTGTCCTCCAAAGCTGAAGATTGATCTTAAGCCTAAGAGATATGAAGAAATGAAAATTCCTCCCAGATCTCATGCTAAAGGCATTCTTGGAGCTGGACCTGCTCATCTTATATTCTCAAAACCTTATACTCATGGTCCTAAAACCACATTCAAATATAGAAAATGCTATCACTGTGGATTTACTGACCATATTGCAAGCAAATGTCCAACTGCCAGTAAAGCTGATAGAACAACTAAAGCTGATAATACAGCTAAAGTGAAGATGAATGCCTCCAAGGCTGAGAAGGTCACCAAAGATGAAAAATCTACCAAGGTGAAGAATACCACTAAGGTTAAGAAATTAACCAAGGTGAAGGTTACCACTGAAGCTGAATCTTCATCTGCTGTGAAGATTGTTGAACCTTCCATCTCCACTAACCCTAAAGAACCCATTGAAAAGTGGGTATCAAACAAAGCTTAATCTTCCTTATGTTTGCAGGGATCAAAGGGCATCTGGTATCTTGATAGTGGATGCTCTCGTCATATGACAGGACAAAAAGACCTGCTCACTGAATACAAGGAAGAGAAAGGTCCCTCTGTGACCTTTGGTGGAAATGGAAAAGGATATACCTGAGGGTTTGGTGTCCTCTGCAATGGGACAACTACCTTCAGAAGAGTCGTTTATGTAGATGGACTGAAGCACAATATTTTGAGCATCAGTCAGCTATGTGACAAAGACTATGAAGTTCGTTTTTCCAAGAAAGCATGTTCAGTAGTAAATGAAAAAGGAAAACTTGCTCTCAGTGGCTATCGTAAAGAAAATGTCTATGTAATAGATATGGACTCTACTACCACTGAAAACATATCTTTTCTCTCTAAAGCCTCTTCTGATGTCAACTGGCTATGGCACAAAAGACTCTCTCATCTAAACTTCAAAACCCTGAACTCTCTCTCATCTAAGGAACTGGTTCCTGGTCTTCCTCAGCACTCATATGCTAAAGAATCTCTCTGCTCAGCATGTGAAAAAGGAAAACAGACAAAAGCTTGTTTCAAGTCTAAACAAGTTTCCTCAGTGACAAGTCCTCTTCAACTCTTGCATATGGATTTGTTTGGCCCTGTCAACATCCAATCAATAGCTGGAAAGAAATACACACTTGTCATTATAAATGAATACTCTCATTACACCTGGGTTATCTTTCTTCGCTGCAAGAGTGATACTCCAGAAGAACTAATATCTTTTGTCAAAAAGATGGAAGTGCTGAACAATCTTACTGTTCGTTCAATAAGAAGTGATCATGGAACTGAATTCAAAAACAGTTCTCTGAACAATTTCTTTGAGAACAACGGAATTTCTCACAACTTCTTTTCAGTAAGAACACCTCAGCAAAACGGAGTCGCTGAAAGAAGAAACATAACAATCATTAAAGCTGCTAGATCAATGCTCAGCGATTCTCACCTCCCTACTCAATTATGGGCTGAAGCTGTAAACACTGCATGTTTTACTCAAAACAGATCGCTGATAGTAAAGCAATTTGGAAAGACAGCTTATGAACTTTTTCATGGAAGAAAACCATATATCTGTTTTCTTCATATCTTTGGTTGTCAGTGCTTTATCTTAAACAACAAAGATCAACTTGGAAAGTTCGATCCAAAAGCTAATTCCAGAATATTTCTTGGATATTCCTCTATCTCCAAAGCCTACAGAGTTTTCAACAAAAGTAGACAATATGTGGAAGAAACAATTCATATCACCTTTGATGAAACTCGCTCAGCAAACTCTAAACCAATCGCTGACAATGAAGAGTTAAATGCTTGGATGTTTTCTCATTACAGAGAAACGGAACCTTTCTTCTCAAACCATCAGCACACAGATCCTCCAGCTGCTGATGATGATCCAAACATCATACCTCCTATCGCTGAATCCATCTCATCGGTTTCAGCTGAGCCTCTAAACACACTTCCTCCATCAGATCTCTCTTCGTCTGAAAACCTCTTAGAAAACAACGGTATGTCTAACACTTAACAATTAATAGCTGATGAACCTCAAGCTTCTTCATCAGTGAACATTCTTATTGTTGATCCAACCTCTGAGATGAGCGATCATGCTCCTGCTGAGCGATGGATCAGAGATCACCCCATAGATCAAATTCTTGGTGATCCCGATGCAGGTATTCAGACACGACGAAGTTCATGTCATATCTGCCTCTTTATCAACTTTATTTCTTTAATAGAGCCAAAGAAGACTGATGATGCCCTCAGAGATCCAAACTGGGTCAGCGCTATGCAAGAAGAGCTGACTGAGTTTACTCGCAACAAAGTTTGGAATCTCGTTTCTAGACCATCTGATAAAACTGTTATAGGCACCAAGTGGGTGTTTAGAAACAAGTTAAATGAACATGGGATTGTAACCCGCAACAAGTCTAGACTTGTTGCTCAGGGATACAGACAAGAGGAAGGTATAGACTATGATGAAACCTTTTCTCCAGTGGCTAGGCTCGAAGCGATTCGACTCTTCATTGTGTATCAAATGGATGTAAAATCAGCTTTCCTAAATGGAAAGCTGAATGAAGAAGTCCATGTAGAACAACCTCCAGGGTTTTATGACCCTAAGCATCCAAATTATGTTTATAAATTGGATAAGGCTCTCTATGGTCTTAAACAAGCCGCTCGTGCTTGGTATGACACTCTCTCATCTTTTCATATCTCTAAAAATTTTGAACGTGGTAAAATTGATAATACATTATTTTCCAGAAAGATAAAAGGTCATATTATTCTTGTACAAATATATGTCGATGATATCATATTTGGTTCTACTAACCCATCTCTATGTACTCGCTTCGCTGAAAGAATGAAGAAAGAATACAAAATAAGTATGATGGGTGAGCTAACGTATTTTCTTGGTCTTCAGATTAAACAATCTGACAAAGGTACTTTTATCATCCAAGGTAAGTATGTTAAAGATATGCTGAAGAAGTTTGATCTTACACAAACTTCAGCGATAAAAACTCCTATGGCACCTCCTCTGAAACTTAACAAAGATCCTTCAGAAAACCTGTTAATGTCACTGCCTATAGAGGAATGATAGGCTCCCTGCTGTATCTAACAGCGAGTCGACCTGACATCATGTACTCTACTTATTTATGTGCACGCTATCAATCTGAACCCAAGGAATCCCATCTGATCGTTGTTAAACGAATTTTCAGATATCTGAAAGGGACTCCTAACCTCGGTCTTTGGTATCCCAAAGACTCAGGGTTCGATCTAACTGGATATTCTGATAGTGATTTTTCAGGATGTAAACTCGATAGAAAAAGTACCACTGGTGGATGTCAACTCCTAGGAGGAAAGCTGGTAAGCTGGACAAGCAAAAAGCAAAATTCAGTGTCCACTTCCACAGCTGAAGCTGAATATGTAGCCGCTAGAAGTTGTTGTGCTCAGGTCTTATGGATGAGAAATCAACTATTAGACTATGACCTTCAGCTATCAAAGATTTCAATCTATTGCGACAGCACTAGTGCTATCGCTATAGCAAATAATCCAGTGATATATTCAAAGACGAAACACATAGAGATCAGATATCATTTTATCAGAGATCATGTAATGAATGGTGATATTGAACTTCACTTTATTCCCACTGACTATCAGCTTGCTGATTTATTCACCAAACCTCTTGATGACACAAGGTTCAACTTTCTCATCAGTGACCTTGGAATGCTGAATCTTGATGAGTGACTCTTCATCGTTAATGCATTATGTCAGTGATTCTAAGTTCCCTATTATCACTCAATCTCTGAATAAATTTCTGACTCTCAGGTATGTTCTCTTACTCTCAATCACTGAATCTTCCTGCAGTAAGACGTTTTTCAAAAATAAAACTTTAATCATTTTTCTTTCTTCAAATGATTAAAAACCTTTTGAAAAACAAAATCTGTCACTGACATTTCTCATCAGTGATCCTTCTGAAATGAAAAAATCAATCTCTGAATTTTTATCAGGGATTCTTTCAAAAAGGAAAACCTATCTCTGACTTTTCTTCAGAGATAATTTCAAAAAGGACAAATGAAATGTTTTACTCTCTCCTATGACGTCATTTGAACCGACAATCCACGACATGCCTTTTTTTGACACGTTCGTCCGTTGCCCTTCTATCCAATCAACTTCGTAAAACGTGTCCATGTCATGATGAACATTTGTTTTCCCGCCTCTCTCTCTCTCTCTCTCTTCTCTACATATAAAAGGAATGTTTCTTTTCATTCTTATCTTTTACGCTTTCTGGAAATCTGTCCGAGCAAGAATTCTCTCTCAAGGCATTTCCAGCAAACACCTCCTTCAAGCATTTGCATCTTCTTCTTTCAAGATCAACAGGTTACTTTGTTCTTCTTTTCTTCATAAATTTTGTTACAAAATCCTAAATATGTTATATTATTATGGGTTTTTCACAAGATTTCTTAAATATTAAAATCATTTTTATTTATTTTAATGATTCAAACCTTTGATTTTCTTCATGTTCTTCTTCTTCAAGAACAATGTTTATTCTCAAAATCATTTAAATTTTTCCTAAGTTTCTTTCTCAAAACAGAAATTGGTTATTTTTTTTAATTCTAAACCTTCTATCTATATTTTCTCTTTCTTTCCATATACAGAAATGGCACAATCAGCTCTCATTGCTTCCAAGACTGTCAAGTTTGCTCTCTCTGAATCTGAAATTCCCAAGAACAATCACCTTGCACGCTTGGACTTTGATGGTGTCAAATACCCACACCTGGTGGAAGCAACTCAGTTCCTGAAGCAGTCGTGTATTGCTTACGCGATCATTGTGGATTCTAAACCATCCAAAACACTTCTTCAACAGTTTTGGTTCACTACTGACGAAACCACTATCACCAACAAGAAAGGTGAACTGGTTCCTGAGCTCTCTTTCCGCACTGATTTAGGACCAGGCAAGATGACTGCTTACAGCTTGAGGAAGTCACTCTGATTCCCTGACAAACCCAAAGGTGGATTCAATGCCCTCCCAACTGATGTTGAACTCATCCAGTTTCTAGATGATATGGAATACTGCTGGGAGAACAAGCCTCACACCACCATTCCGAACAAGAAGCTGACAAAGATCTTGAAGGGCAATATGCCTTCCCAACTGAACTACATCTTCTCACATATCATCCAATGTATGAGTGGGAAGAGTGGCTAACTAGATCAGGCGAGCAAAGTTCAGCTCCAAATAGCTTACTCCGTGATCGCTGGAAATAACTTTGACTACGCCACTGCTATCTTTGACGATCTCAAGTCAAAGATAGAGAAGACGGAGAGGGATCCAAAGATTACTTATGTACGGTTCATCTGTGCATACCTGAAGTTTCTCTACCCTGACTCATACCCCACTACTCAAGATGGCACTTTTACCAAAGTGGGTCAGCGATCGTTGGAGGTCAAGTCGGTCGACAACGAGGTAAGTATTTCAACTCTACGCTCTCGTCTCTCTCTCCATTCTTCTTCTTCAGCGGTCGTGCCGGAGGTTCCTTCTCCAGCTAACCCTACCGCTAAAACCGCTTCCAAAAGACCATCAACTAGTCTTTCTGGTCCTTCGAAGAAGGCCAAATTGACTAAGGAGACTACAACCTCTAGATCATGGCCTGAGGTAGTTTCTCAACAAACTACCTTGGATGATTTTGTGGGTCTCTCCTCCACATCTTCAGCTGTCACCTCAACAATCGTGCCAGTCATCTCGGTCGCTGCCACAACATCAGTAATGCCACCAACCATCTCAGTTCAACAATCAACTGAGGTAAATGTCGAACTCCCAACTTCTTCTATCCCCATTACTATTCCTCCAATTTCTTTGGTCTCTAACCCTCCATCTCTCATGCAGCAACCTCAAGTTGCATTTATAGGACCTGATGCTCAAACCTTTTAAAGATACATGCAATTTTTCAATATGTTTGAACCATCAGGTATACCTAACCCCACAAATACAACTCCCATCTCTCCATATAAGCCTGTTTCTCAGAAGCTAACTTTTCTTTCAGGTCCTAATATGGCAACTGTTGACTCTCATGTCAACAGTTTGGGTGTCAAGGTGGATCCTCTCACCACCTCCATCAACGAAACCACCAGCGCTGTCAATATCGCTGGTGAAGAGCTGAAGAAACTGACGGCTGCTTGCTCCTCAAAAGCTAAAGCCTCCCAAGTCTCAAATCTTCAGGGAGAGCTTCTCAAAGTCAAGGAGGACTTGGTCGTCAATCGCCAACAAACTCAACTCCTTTGTAAGGACGTCCAGGATTTATCTACCAAGATCGATTCCTGCACATCTATCCTACAGCAGGTCCTGGAAAAGCTGAATGCACCAGCTCCGACGCTCACTCCTTCTTTCACAGAGGATGACCGCACCTCTCTGAATGTAACTGTTGAATTTATTCATCACGCTACTTTAGGCATCCCTGTGATTGAAGGCCGTCTCGAACGTCTGGACGCTGAAGTCCGATCGTTGGCCACTGAAAAATCTACCTCTCGCACTGATGACCTCTCCCTCAATGATAATGACAAAGTGGGGGATAAAGATGATGAAGAAAATGTAGAGGAAGTAGCTGCTGAGGTTCACTCGGAAGAACCTCCCTCTCATGTTCAGGGGGAGAAGGTTGTTGACAAAGCCCCTCCATCTTCTTTGTACGATCATGTTTTAGTAGAAGAAGAGGTTGAGGAGGAGGAAGAGGATGAAGATCTTGATCTTCAGGATCAAGATGAAAAGAAACATCAAGATGATGACGACGACGATGAAGAAGATCAGTCTCTATGGTTTTCTTCTGCAAACGAATCATCAGTGATAGCTTCAAAAGAAGTTGTCACAGTAGGGGGGAGAAATGAAACTTATTCAGGAACCCCTTCCCAAAGTAAACCAAAGGGTTCAGCTGCTGAGGGAAGCCTGAAAAATGTTTCACTATCTGAGGGGGAGAATCCTTCTCAGGTATGCCTCTCACTTGTCCCTATATCTTTCTATAAATCCCCAACCCCTGTTTCTCTCTAGCCTTTATCTTTCTTCTTCCCAACAAACACCAACTCTTTTTATCTATTTATGACCAGACAGTTCTCTCCCCTGCTTAAGGGAAAGGAACTTCAAATAATCCCAGCTTCCATAGCTGATGAATCAATAATCCCAGTCTCCTTAAATGAGATTGATGAACAAGAAGAAGAGCAAGAAGCCCTGCACCATCCAGGAAGGCCCTCTAGACCATCTCACTGGTCAGAGGAAGAGCTGAATAGAAGAGATGATCTCTCATCTAGAGAATCAACGGCTGAAAGTCCCTCTTCAAATAACTTCTACAAATCTTGATTTCCTGTCTTTAGCTGAAATTGAAGAATCAGTCAGAGTTGAGAAACTGATCGCCGAATGTCAAAGATATGCTTCTCTAGCTCTCAAGGTTCAGTCATCTCAGGTCAAAGACAAGAAGCTGAAAAAGAATCCAGTGGAAGTCCAGGCTGCTCTACTAAAAGAAATTGAAGAGGAGCGCTCAAAAGAATAAGCGGTCAGCGATAACTCTGTCGAATGGTGCAAACATAAAGTCAATTATAGCTCCGACCCAATGAAGATTGTAGCCGTTGTCATCTCTGGGAGAAAGAAGAAGGACCGAACTTCTGTAACCATGGAGATAACCAGAGAGGATGGAAGCTCAAAGGTTATGTTTGTTTCAAAGTTTGAAAGTTTCGGCTACATGGAATGGCTAGAGTTCAAAGATGCGCTGAAGAAGTCCAAATCAACCTACAGAGGCTATGTTGAAGGGATCAATGATGCTCTCATCAACATAGTCGCTGCTATATTAAAGGTGCCATCTGCTCTTCCTTCTAAGCCAAGGCAACTCAAAAGAAAGCATGTCTCCTCCTCATCTGAGAATATCGTTGCTATCAGAAATGACACCTCCATCAAGTTCTCAAAGGATGCTTTGTTTGGTCCTCCTCCTGATCTCTCAGTTCTAGATCTATCCCTGCCTCCTGGTGGACCATATCTTGCAGGACAAGTACTAAAAGATCCTTTTGGAATCTTCTTCAGAGATGATGAGGAACAGCTCAGATTCCAAAGATTCTCTGAAATCCCTATATGTCCTCTCATTCACCTCAAGGATCTCTTATGCTTATGGTGTGACTTATCTCCTTTAGCTGAACCGATCAAGACAATCATTAGTCAAGAATCTTCAGATCGAATGCAAAGAGGAGAAGAAATACCTGACTATATGATCAATCCTCCTAAGTCTTCTTTAGATAGCTGATAGATTAGTCTCTTATTTCTTGTAATCTATTAGTTAGACTTACAGTAGTTAGTTCTTCACTTGTACTTTATATTTTCATATCTTGTAATTCGTCCTTTGAATTAATGAAAATTTCAATGAAGTACTTAACTCTATCAGTACTGTAAAAGATCCCTCAAAATACTAATTGGGACATGTATGTTATGAGTCCTGATTATTCCTTATTTTGAATTATAAAGTAGTTTTCTTCAGTTACTTTGTCATTATCAAATAGGGGGAGATTGTTGATCCAGACTCTCTCAGTGATTTGATAACGACTCTCTTCTGTACTTAGTGAAAGTTACGTTTATTAATATGTATTAGTGTTTCACCATCAGCGATCAGACTGAGTCTGTTCAGTTATCACTGATGATCATTCTTGTAAACATTCATATGTATTAGTGTTTCACTATCAGCGATCAGACTGAGTCTGTTCAGTAATCTCTGATGGCTTCTGATGTAAACAGTTAACGTAATCCCTGAAGACAAGTTTCGCGTCAACAAGATGTTCATAGCTGAATCAAAGACGAAGCTGCTGAACAAAGACAAGTCTACTAGTGACCTAATGCGGATATCAGTGAAGCAAAGACGACTCTACTCATACGCGAAGAAACCTGAGGAAAAGCTTCAGCGATAGCTGAACTTCTTTGTATCTCTGAAGGAAGAGATATTCAGTGATCGATGATCACTTAGCTTATGCCTCAAGTCTCTTTTGTCTTTCCATGCACACCCAGTACGATGTGTCAGAACGGACATACCTCTGCCATAATTCGTACAACAACTATGTCCACTACACTGTTCATGATGCGGCCGAAAGCATGTCTCCAAAAGTCAGACTCTCTCTGCCAATCAAAGAAAGACACGTGTAAAGTGCCCTGCCATGCATTTAATGCATAGGGTATAAATAGAAAGATTACCTCTCCATCTGGAGAGTATGCTCCCCTCAAGCCTTCATCTTTCTCAAATATAGAAACCCTTGTTTTCTAAACTTCTCAAATCTCCCATTCTCTATATTCTTGTGCAACCATCTTAGTGTTTCTTAAGTTTGTTTAGATTGAGTTTTACTTAAATCTTATTCCGCAACAGACTTGTAAATTGTGTTTGATTTATCAATAAACAATTTATTAAACTTTGCATTCTGTGTTTGTATTCAACCCCCCCCCCTTCTACAAACTTGTTAAGCACCTTCGGGACCAACAGAGAACATGGAGATCGTGTGTTTACCCATACCTACATATCCAAAAGGGCAACCACATCTACCACTTCGCCGCATTTGTTACGTGCAGGTGTTGAACAAGACATAAGTAGCCCACTTATGCAATTGCACACCCAGGCCACCCACTCTATCTTTTCTCAACAAGAGGTATTTTCAACTTCTCACGGGGAAATAGCTCATAATCTACCGGTTTCTCACTCGGAGATTTAAGGTATTGAACTAAGAGAACAGCAGCCCCCGTTCTCGACTTCTTTTGATGCACAGTTGAGTCTAGTGCCTTTTGAATTACCTATTTTTATTCCTATGACACATTTTCAGATTGCTACTTTCGGAAGTCTTGGTGACCCGATTGGAACATCCAGAGTAGATCCGCAATCCGAACTACGAGTACCGGATGGAAGTCCTGTCATTGACACAACATTGCCACCAATGAACACAGGCCATGTAGTTGGTTCTACCACTGTCATGCAAACGGAAAATCTACGTGATTCCGGTGTTACTCACCCTGACTCAGTGTCAAAGGAAATACTCGATTGCGCCTTAAAGGATGTTGAACACGGGATCTATGAGAAGTTGGAGGAGGAGTTAATTGGAGTTAAGAGATTGTTAAAAGGGAAGGATCCGATATCCGAACCTGAGCGTACTCCATAATCTCAGTCACTACCACTACCTAAACATGCTGACTTATCCATTGATGAGCTGAAGTCATTGTTATTTGCTAAGCTTTTGGAACAAGCTTCGGATAACCAGCAAGATGCAGATCTTTTTTCGCTTCTGCAATCCCACCTTCAACAACAACTGCCACAATCTGTGAAACCAACAGATTTGGTCAGTGCCTCTGAGTTCACTTCTTTCAAATCTGATGTCTTAAATGCCATATATGATCTCAAGCAGATAGTTCAAACATCATGTAAAACCCAGGCAGCTGCTTCTTTAGAAAGATATGATCCTGATCAAGATCATGATCATAATCATGAGGGGGAGAAAAGGGAGAAACAAGCAGCTGACAGATCTGGTGATGTTGTTATGATTGATGAAAGGGCTGATGATGTAAATGTTGGAGAGATTGCTAGTCGTGGTCATGGAGAGAAACAGACTAAGCAGACAGAACTGACTTTGTATGTTAACCAGGAAATAGAACCAAGGGTTGAAAAGCCTAAGGTGTCTACAAGGGAGAAGATTTTACTGGTAACTGGGTTGAATGTTCTTGATGTCATTGATCTGTCTTCGGATGATGAAGAAGATTCAAGTAAAAAGTATGAACAATTTTGGACGATTAAAGAGGAAGAGCAAGATAATCGGATGCTTAATGTTGATGACATTCCAGAAAATGAAGCTAGTGTCCTTGATACTTTGTTAGAATCTTAAGAGGACATCCAGCTAAGTCATGTTCAGAATGAAGTCCCATAGGTTAATGTTGAAGCTCCTGTCATTCCATCATTAAGTGAGTTAAATGCTTTTGGTCCTTCTGTAATCCCAGTTGATCAAAACGTGCCAAGTCCCCAAAGAATTACAAGTCCAATACAAGATATACCACTAGTTCAAATCCCAGAGCATAATGTTCAACAAGGTCAAAGTGTTCAAGTTGATCAAGCTAAAGGAGAAAGAGAAAATGTTGATGATAATGTTCATGTACCCGACATACCTGAAGCTGGACCTTCAAATGTTTTGGAAGCACCTCTTGTGCCATCTGATACTGATATTAGGCAGATGAGACGTGCTCTCCGAGTTCCATTACTTGAGGAGCAAATGAAGAAGATATTTGTCCATAGGGTAAGGGAAATGGATAAATACAAAGTGTTGGGGGTACAAAACCAGCCTAGAGAATATTAGGAAGAATATGCCAACATGATGAATTGGCTGAGACAAGATGAAAGAGTTATGAAGAATAAATCTGGTACAGTAACTGTAAGGGAAGTCAGGTTCAAGACGTTCATGAGGTTAAGGTATCCTGAATTCTTCATGCAAAGGAGAGATCTCACTCATTGCAGATTCACTGAAGCTGACTTTTGTTATCTGAATGTTGAAGATATTAAATTTCTTTATCATCATTTCCGACAGCTGACCATAAGGAGGGAGAATATTATTTTTTCTTCGGAGGCACTCAAACGGTTTATGAGAAGAAATATCTTCTACACGTATTGTTATGACTTCCAATTGGGGATAGAGACGAATCAAAGAAGGTTAATATGATCAAGCCTAATTTGTCATTATCTGATATTGATACCTATGATCTTTTCACTGTACTGGAGGAACCAGAGTTAGGAGTTGTGTACAAGAATGATCAGAATGAAAAGAGATTCTTCAGAGTGCCTGAGATTGCCAAGTTTTTTGATGGAACTCTGAAGGTCATAAGACTGCAACTTGACTCTAGATACAAGGAAAGTGAGAGAAGAAGAGCTCAAGGTGAAGATCATTTGCCAAGATGGGTAAAGTTAGTCATGTTAAGGATTTTAGAGGCTCTTGATGACAAAATTGTGTTCAGAAGGGGAATTAGGAACTTTGAATCACTGTTGGGAATCAGACAAGGAAGCTATTCAAGATGGGGAAGATAAGAGTTTGTTATTTGTTCTAAAAGGGGGAGAATGTTAAGTCAAAGTTTAGATCAAATAATCTTGTTTAGTTTTGTTGACTTTTTATTGTAAGCTTGTATAGAGGTCAAGGATTGTTTGACCTTATATATAGCATTTTCTTTGTCTTGTTTTGTGTAAGTAAGTAAGTAAGTAAGAAAGTAAGTCGTGTTTGTAACTTTTCTATCAAGAGATATATGACTACAAAGTTTGAGACAAATTCTTTCTTTGATTCCTTCATATTGATTTAATTGTTATTGCTTGAAATCTGGGATCACAAAATGTGAGAGGGGATTTGAAGGTGTTGACCTTTTTGGGATCATGTCTTTTGTATGACTATTAACCTATTATACGCAATTACAGCTCTATTGATAAGTTTTTATTCGAGTTGTTCTATTTGTTGGGCGATTTATCTTCATTGAAGCATCAAATTACATGTTATCATGTTTGCGAGTATTACAGATGTTTGGGAGTGAATGGTCAATATAGCCATTTCTACAAACCAACCAAACTCTTTGTTTGTAAATGACACGACTCCCCTCCCCCTTCTGCTTTGTGTGTTTATAGGTGAGAGAGAAGGTTTCTGTCATTTACAACATATCTGATGGTTTCTTCTACTATGACCCTTGCTGCTGCTCCAGATGATTTTGTTTATGTATGTAATATATATCACTTCATACTTTATTTCATACGATAACTTAAAAGTTGAAAGTAGAAACATCTGTGTATGTTATATAATATTTGTGTTTATATAGTAGATCCATCTCAATTCTATTTTATCTTAAAAATACGATAATATGATCATATTAGGAACTTTGATTTAATCTTCTCCTATCACGAAATTTAAACTTCGTATTTGTGATATAAAACCTTAGAGATTCATAAAATTAACATCGAGAAGGAAGGAAATAGAACAAAAAATGAAACATGATTGTCGTTTCAAGTTCTCGGTTTCGATTTTGACATGTTTCGGCCCACATCGTGCGCGGGTACGTAACTAGTATATATATATATATATATATATATATATATATATATATATTTGAACCACACTTCTACAAATGCAACAATTAAATTTGATAATTAAACTTTTAGAATAATATGTCGTTTAAACGTAAAAATGACATTTATAAGATATTATACAAAAAAATTATATTTTGTAAATAGGGAAGGCGATGGGAAGGCGGATGGGGAGCGTAGAGTGGGATGAGGATTGCTATCCTCGGTATCTCCAACCCTGTTACCATCTATAATCATGCAACAACTACCGGCGAGCATTGAGTGATGGTCATTATATAATATTGTAACAACATATAGCATAAACATGTAAATCTTAGCTGAGATAGACCATCGATCCTTTACTGGTCTTTAGCCTGCCAGTCATAAGTCATTCAACACTTTGCCTAACTTTTTTTAAAAATCTTAAGTTGGATTGGACTGGACGGGGTGAGACGAGATATGACTGGACGAACGAGAGAGGTTGACATGTAAAAGAATTGTGAAGGTTTCAGGTTTTAATTTGGGGAAAATCACATCAAATTGAAACCAACTTTACTTTAATTCCTAATTTGGGAATCAACTTTCAAAGCATTCATTTTAGGGTCTGAGATAAACTTTTCATTTATTCAAGGAACTCGTTAACCTGATAACCTATGAATGATGATGTGGAGGCGGTAAAATCTGATGTGTCATTTTTATTCTTTTAACACCAACTAAAATTCCATGTCATTAATTAAAGAAAATCAATATGTCCTCCGCCCTCCTGCTTCCTAATTCTCGGCTTCCCTACCCGCCACCGCCTACACCTTCAAATACTACTTTTAACATGAAGAGGACGATGATGGAGCCCAATCTCCTTGGAGGAAAAACCTACCATATTTTGAAATCATTTGTTTATGGAACAATCATTCTCTTTCCAATGGTGACCCTCGACCTCCCTCCATCAACGAGCATGAAAATTCCCTTCACAGTGTTCTTAAAGGAAATGGGTGGAGAGGTTGCAAAAAAAAACCGAAATGAGATTGGAGATTGGGAGGAAGGGATTGGAAAGGGATGAAGATGATGCACTCGCATATGGCTAGGTCTTTAGTTTAAGGTTTTTATTTGGGTATTGTTATATACACACCTCTCTATATATAGACCCTACACATTTTAACTTCTTGATTTAAATTGAAGTTGCTTTGGAAAGGATCACACAACTATATATTATTAAATGCACACCAACACTATAAGGGGATTGTTAATAACACCCCATATCTTGTCTAATTTTTATGAAAAATTATAATTTTAGATAAATGATCCCCTAAAAAATGTCAGGGTTAAGTTATTTATTTATTGGAAAAGTAAAGTTTGAAAACTGATTTCACATTTTTCAAGAAAGTGGTTAGATGAGATAAAAACTTACAGATTTTTTTATTTGGATTATAAAAAAAAAATCCTACGGCTTAAGGTTTAATAGTGATTTATATATTAACAAATAAATAAAAATCATCTAATTTTTTTAATTAATAATATTTTCTTTTCTTTTCTTATTTCATTATATTTACAAACTATACTTTTTTATAAATTAAATATTTTGTATAGAATAAAAAAGTTAATTTTTATGTGTTACTAAATATTATTTTCATTGTGTTTATAAACTTAACTTAAACAAATAAATAGGTAACTACATTATTGAAAAACGTGATATGTATTTTTACTATTGCTATAAAAGGGGATGGTGAACTTGTATTTTTATTCACAAAAACCACTGCAACATTCTCTCTTTACGATATTTACCTTGTTAATGGCTAGATGCAAAGACGATTTGCATTTTTATCGGAATTCCAACGTTGAGGTACTTTCACTTACTATTTTGCGATATATTTTCACTTGTTAGTTTGTAATATAGTTTTTTTTCTTGCATGTGCATGTTTAGGAATATGATATTTGCACAAACCAAACAACTCAAGGTGACGATTTGCATTTTTATCGGAATTCCAATGGAGAGGTATTTTCATTTTACTATTTTGTGACATATTTTCACTTACAATTTTCTAATATAGTTTGTGATATAGCCTTTTTTTTATATTTGTATGTTTAGGAGTATAATATTTGCACAAACCAAACAACTCAAGGTGAAGATTTGCATTTTTATCGGAATTCCAATGGAGAGGTATTTTCATTTTACTATTTTGTGACATATTTTCACTTACATTTTTCTAATATAGTTTTTAATATAGCCTTTTTCTATATTTGTATGTTTAGGAGTATAATATTTATACAAACCAGACAACTCAAGGTGATGATATTCACGCATAAAAAATTTCCACCGACAAGGTGTTCAAATCTCGTGAAGATTTAATCGAATGGGTTCAAAAGTTGGAACGTTCCCTTGGTTACATTATTATCATCAAAAGATCCAAGACAAAATCAAGTGGAATCATGTCTAAAATTATATTAATATACAATCGTGGTGGTAAATACAGAGGTAATGGCAACTCTATTAGACATACTGGAACTAAAAAAATGAATTGTCCATTCGAGTTAGCTGGAAAATATTTGTCGATGCATGATTGTTGGACGTTAAGAGTGATATGCGAAGAACATAACTATGAACCTGCACAAGATATGGGGGGGTCATCCATATGCAATGTGATTGACTGAAAAAGAAGTTCGGTTGGTGGAAGATTTGTCAAGGAAGAATGTCAAACCGCGTGATATTCTATCAACATTGAAAGAGAAAAATCCGGATAACGTGTCTACACTCGGAACAATATATAATGCATGCCGAAAATTTGGGCGACCGAACATTAAGGTAGAACTCAAATGCAAGTTCTTATGTCATTTTTGCAGAAAGAAAGTTATATGCATGAGGTTCGTACAAATAAATCTAATGAGTTGGAAAATTTATTTTTCATTCATCCAATATCAATGGAGATGTGGCGAGCATTTCCTCATGTGTTGTTGATGGATGCCACATATAAAACGAACAGGTATAAGATGCCTCTTCTTGAGATTGTTGGTGTAACGTCAACAAATATGACTTCTTGCATAGCATTTGTTTTTATGCACAAAGAAAAAGAACTCAATTATACATGGGCATTGAATTTTCTGAAAAGGACAATGGACGGATGTGCATCCCCACGAGTAATCATAACCGATCGAGAGTTGCCATTAATGAAAGCATGCAATAATGTATTTCTCGATGCCAAACAACTACTTTGTAGATGGCACATCTACCAAAGTATTTTGAGAAAGTGTAGACCACCAATAACGTCACATCAATCTTGGAATTTCTTTTACAAAGTGTGGGCGTCATTAGTTGAATCTCAAATAGATGAAGAATACAAGTTCAATTTGGCACAGGTTGAAGCAATATTGGTCGAATATACAAGTATCATGTGTGTGTAGTTATTTTTAACCATTTTTGTGTGTTTAATTGAAGTAATTTTAATTTATTTAACTTTCAGGCATTCTTGATTATTTGAACGAAGTATGGTTGAAACCATATAAGCAAATGTTTGTATCCGTTTGGACTGACAAATTTCTTAACTTTGGAAATCACACGACCAATAGAGTTGAGAGTCAACATTCCAAGTTTAAACTATACTTGGATTCGACACACTCAAATTTACGGACATTTTTATCTGATGTTCATCAAGTCATCCACTCACAACATACATCAATAAAAGCAAGCTTCCAACAGAGCAAAAATGTCATCAAGCATCGATATAACAAACCACACTTCCACCAACTACATGGTTTTGTTTCATTGCATGCATTGGAATTGATCTTCAAAGAATTTGAGCGGTCTAAAGATCTCGGATTAATTTCGCGAAATTGCGGATGTCAAATGCGTACATGTTACGGGTTACCATGTGCAGATGAACAGACAGCTTATTTCAATGCAGGTCGCCCTATTCCACTAGAATCGATTAATATATTATGGAGGAAAATTGATTTATCACCGTGTATATTCGTGCAAGATGATGATATTTATTGTGATGATGAAGTATAGATATTTACAGAGAACTTCAAAAAGCAGACGAGATCTAAGAAGTCCAGTTTTCTGAGGAAGTTAAGGGAGATAATCACGCCTTGGACAACTCGGGTTAGTGAACATGTTGTTCATACAACTACTCGTGGACGTCCCTCGTTGAAGAATAAGGTTGTGGAAAAAGGTCGTGTTGATTCGACAACTCATAAACCTCATAGACGTAGTTGTCCTGACGCATCAACATTTATAGAGTTAGATGTTTTAGCGAACAAAGAACCTGTAAGACATAGTTTCTACTCATCAGAACCAACAAGACATAGCTACTGTATACATCCTTATATGAATCAATTTCCAGATATGTTTCATCCTTACATCAAACATGTGCAAGATGTAGCATCTGATGGAAATTGTGGTTTTTAAGCGATAGCTACCTGTCTCAACCTTCAAGAAGATGAATGGCCATCTATTCGATATAATTTAATGGAGGAGTTGGACATGTACAAGACATAATATGTTGAGATGTTTGGTATTGAAGTATGGTGTCAGATTTACAACTCTTTGAACTTTTTTGAGGTAGACAAATTTGCACACTATGAGAAGTGGATTGATATGCCTAAAATGGGTGTGTTGGTTGCTTCAAGGTATAATGTGATACTACATTCTTTAACAACTGCAGGTAGCATAAAATTCTTACCACTTCGATCTATTCCGCCACCATGGTATGAATATGTCGCTATTGCAATCGGGCACGTTAATGGTAATCATTACGTCAAGCTATCATTAGCAGAAGGGTACCCGATGCCTCGTATTATGCCACAATGGTTTCGTTTCAAATATGAGTGTGTAGCTGTGTGGGCTACACCGTACATGACCCGAATAAATAAGTACGAGCAAATGTTATCTAGTAATCGTACTACAGATTTTATTTCACTTGATTGAGTGTAATATTTTTAGACTTTTTTACTTTATTTGTTGACTTACCAATTAATTTATTTTGATAATCTTTTATATACTTTTTTTTACTTTATTTGTTGATTTACCAATTAATTTATTTTGATGATCTTTTATATTAAATCATGTTATTTTTCCAGCTTTAAAACAATTTTGTAATTATTAAAACAATATATGTATATATATATATATATGATTAATTAATTGAAATGTTAATATTAATTGACAAAATTAAAAAATAATATTGTAATTATTAAATAAACACTATTCATAAGGTTAAAAACTTAAAATTATATATATTAAAAACTTAAATTTAAAATGGATTCATTAAATGTGATTAGATAAGGGTTGACCAAAACATATTTTCAATAAAATAATAATAACTTAATGATTATTTTATAGGAAGGGTCACGGGGTGAACTTTACCTATAGGTAAGAGTGCAAATATCATCACCCCACTATAATTGTAATAATTGTATTTTCTAACTTTTTAATTTCATTCATTATAATAATTAAATAACTTTAGTTTATTTTATTATATTCTGATAATTAATTCCGTTTAGGTTTTAATATCTATGTATTTTTATTTATTTGATTCATAATCAATAAATAATGGGAAATTAATTAAAATGGCCCAACTTCAAAAATCGGTTACCCAAATGCCCTTTCTCTCTCTAAGTTTACCCGAATACCCATTTTTCTGTGAAAACAACCTCGATCGCGGACAACATTAAAAATTTATAGAATATCAAACTCGAGTCCGCGATTTTACCCCGTGAAAGCCCATTTTCTCCGCAAATGACTCTTTCCGTGAACCCAGGCCTCGATCGCGGACTTGCCGCTCCACGTGGCGGCCTGGGGTGAAACCCTAAAATTTAATGAGTTCT
Source organism: Arctium minus (assembly GCA_954870635.1). NCBI lineage: Eukaryota > Viridiplantae > Streptophyta > Magnoliopsida > Asterales > Asteraceae > Arctium > Arctium minus. The sequence goes on from OX941087.1 coordinate 61,397,988, forward strand.
CCCAACTACCCCGAAGCCTCTCGATCGCGGGTTATAAAATCCGGTTCCCCCTACCCCAAACCCCACCATTCCCTTCTTTCTCAAACTCTCTCTACTCTCACTGTCTCAAATATATCGTGCATTCTACGCGCTCGGATCTCGACTCGGTTCGTGAGTGCTTTTAGAAATCGGACATGGCTCGTCTAGTTAGTATGGTAAGTTTTTATAACCCCGTTGTAGTTTTATATTTTTTTAAATATTTATTGTTATATATGTGTTTATTTTAGACTATGTGTTATTTCGACAATATTTTAGAGTATTGTGTTTATTTTGAGATTGTGTTAATTTTAGAGTATTGCGTTTATGTCAAAAAGATTTTAGAGTATTGCGTTAAATTTAGAGTATTGCGTTAATTTTAGAGTATTGCATTTATATCGAAAATAGTGTAGAGTATTGCGTTTATGTCGAAAAGATTTTAGAGCATTGCGTTAATTTTGGAGTATTGCGTTTATGTCGAAAATATTTTAGAGTATGTGTTTATTTTAGAGTATTGCGTTAATTTTAGAGTATTGCGTTTATTTCCAGTTGCTTTAAATATTCAATTGTAACGATAGTTTAGTAAAAATAAATAATAGATAGTTTAACTTAAGTCCCCTAACTTTTCTAAATTACAACTTAGGTCCCTAAACTATGCTAAATTTCAACTTAGGTCCCTTAACTTTTCAAAATTATAACTCAGGTCCCTTAACTTTACTAATTGGCTTCACATGCCAAACTCAAATTCAATTTTTTACCGCTTGCCAAAAAACCCAACAAGGTTATATTCAACTTAATAATTAAATCGCAACATATCTATTTGGATTTTGTCAAACGAGTGTAAATAGACCTAAGGTTTGTAGGGACTTAAGCAATCCATGTGATTCCTCTACTACTTGGAAGTCCAATAAATTGAGTGGTTTCTTTTCGAAAATTAAAATAGACGAAGAATTATCAACAAAATGTAAGAATACTCCAAAAAAACCCAACAAGGTTATATTCAACTTAATTAAATCGCAACATATCGATTTGGATTTTGTCAAACAGGTGTAAATAGCCCTAAGGTTTGTAGGGACTTAAGCAATCCTTGTGATTCCCCTACTATCTGGAGGTCCAATACATTGAGTGATAATGAAATTTCATACATAAAATAATAACTATAACCATAATTCGTTGTCTTAACAAAAATAAACTATATATTATTCCTTAGTTATAAGTTAGGTGCGTTGACAACATCTCTGCATTACTATGTAGGATGATTTTCGTTACACGGACTTGACGTTCAAATGTCGCCTTGGCTTCGCACCAGATATTAGAAAAGCTTTTGCAGGGTGTCCACCTGAACGGGCACGAAATTTACTCGAAATATTTGGACGGACACCTTTCGGACCATGGCTGGAACTTACCTATAGTGGTGGAGACCCCATGCTAGTCCACATGTTCCTATAGATGGAGGTCGAGGTCGACAATGCAGATCCGGAGGAACTGTATTTTGACGTGTATGGGCATGCCATGCGCTTTGGCGTTTTGAGTTATGTCTTGTAACAGGACTCCTTTTCGGAGCAACACCCTCCCTTCCTCCCTTTACCAGAAGAGTCCTTCGTCAGAAGGTTTTAGCCCCACCATTCACCAGCAAATTTGAAGCTCAGAATCGTCATTCAGACGATGAAAGATGACCTGCGGGCGCTATCCGACGAGGATGATGTCCGTGTTTGTTTAGTGGTGATGGTAGAGATGATGTTCATGGGACGTGAGTTAAATCAGCTTGTTACCGATGCAATCCTTATGGCCGTCGATGACTTAGAGGAATTTAACAGTTGTCCGTGGGGTAGCCACATCTGGAGCCATACATACAAACATATGCACCGTGCCATCGCCAGACGCACCGACAAGCTTAGCAAGATGACGATGTATGGGTTTACATACGTAGTGTGGATTGGATATAACCCCAAAAGGCTATAGCAACTGGAAAATCATGCAAGTACACTTGGCTCACTTGTATCGTCCAAAGCAAGTAATAATGGTAAGTAATACCAGATATCGTACCTCAAGGATTTTCAAAGCAAGAAGAGTAACCAAAGTCAACTTTAAAATAAGATTTCAAGAGTGAAAACAAAGCAATATCTTTGGAATGTTGGTAACTAAAGTATTGAAATGTAAATAAAAGTAAAAGATAGTATGGGTGTAAGATCAGGCTGGATTAAAGCTAACAGAGTGCAGTGAACATTGCTACAACATCACAAGGGTGCTGTAGCAATAGCTCTCTACAAACACTACTGTATGTTGGCAGTGCACATGGTGATGCATCAAGAACCAAAGTAGTACAGATCTTGCCTTTCTTTCCATATAGTTTTGCAACCCATAGGGTTGTTGCAGCTCTCTGTAGCCTCTATAACACAACTAGTAAAAACATTTGTGTTGTCTTAATTTTAAGGTCCAACTCATCTATGTAAAATAACATGTGTCAATTTGTCAAAGATTACTAGATGAAATATTTGTACCTCTTGTGAATAGTGAAGTATATTGCTATTAACAAGCAAATATCCACTAATACTTTGGCTTAATCTCACAACCTTCCCTTACACCCACACTAAGGTGCTTAGCCTAGCATGGTTAAATGTAAAATATCAAAAGTAAATGACATAAAGATAAAAGACATGAATGTAAAGGACTTAAAGTAAATGTCTTGAAAAGTAAACTTGCAAGAAAAGTAAATGAAATGTTGTAAAGATTACTGTAGCAACTGACAGAAAGTAAGAACAATTTCAAAAGATTGCAATATATTAAAAACTACTGGAATACAAAGCTTGTAAGAAGCTTTGATTCAACTGATGTATGCCTAAGCATAAGGGAAGAGGATATTTAAACTACAACAATTACCTCCTACTTATACTAAACTAAGGGAATCAAAAGATACTTAAAAGTACAAAAGATAATTGTCCATTGGTTATTAACGAAGCATGATAAGTACACTAATTAAAAAGTAAAGACGCTTACCATGACCACAGATTAACAGAGCCTACCATGACCAAAGACCTTTCAGACCACCACAAGGATATGAATCAAGAGGACATGGAAGAAAGAAGTATTATGATCAACAGAGAGTGTTTGACCATAGAAGTAATGAGAAGAGGATGGGTGAATACCAGCAGAGACCGGTCGAGTACCCACAGAGGGGTGCACAGAGGGACGACCAAAGAGGAGCTGAGAAAGCCATGGACACTACTCCACAGAACAACAAGTGCTTCAAATGCAGTAAACCCGGACATTTTGTTGTAGAATGATAAAGCCAGCCCCACAGAGGCCAACTTGTTCGAGACTCTACTTTCTACAAAAAGAAATCTGAGTATTATGCTTTAAAATCATTGATGGCAGAACAGGACAACTAGATCTCTGACGAATCATCAGACGAAGGGGACAGAAACGCTCTGTTCTGTGGCATGGAAGAGCTTAACAACTCAGAAGTTGACAGTGAGGTATCCACTTATGACTCTTGCTCAATTGATACTGAGATCAAATTGCTTAAACTTACAGAGGAATTCCATGCATTTGAAAAGACATCTTCTGATTTACAAAAGAGACTTGCCTTTTATGAGAGAGAAGCTAGACTTCTTACTCAAGAAAAAAGGACAAAATATTCCTTGAAAAGAAAAGTCTTGAAACCCAACACTTCACAGAGTTGAAATCTTTGAAAGAGAATGTTATTTGCCTTGATCTAGCTTTGAAAAATATGATCAAAGAGCTTAAAGACAATGAGAGTGACAGAATGAACATTTTAGCTCTCAAAAACTTTTTTCAAATGGAAAGAGAAGTCCTCCATCAAGACTTGCTCGACATAGATCTTCTGATTAGAAAGTATCAGGATGCACAGAAGGTGTATGAAAAAGTAAAAACCCAGGTTGGCAGAAGAGGAATTGGGTTCTGCGACATAGATCCCTACACTGGAAACAAAAGAAACAAATCTTTATCCTCTATTTTCGACCCTGGAAAAATTCAAAAATCAGGTTTTCCTAACTCAAATTCTGTATTCAAGAGGCAAAAAACCTCTGGAGAACTGCATGAGAGGAGTCCATTGAAGATGACAAATGTTTGGTGTCAAAACAGAGATTTGCCATTTTCAACCTCTGTCAAAAGAGAATCTGAACCAAAGAAATATCTGAAAACCCAAAATCAAATAGGACTCTTCAAATTTGGCTATCCAGAAACCCAAGCTCACTTGGCCTTTGTATGCAAGATAATCCCTGAAAAGGAATTGTCCTCTGAGGCAGCTGAGTTTATTCACTCTTCTGCAAAAGGAAAGTTATTGGAATCTTTTGAAAATGATTTGAAAGAAACATTTGAAAACAACTTTTTCAATAGTTCTGATATAACCTCTGTCAAGCAAGAAATGTTTGAACAAGATTTGATGGAAGTCTTTAAAGTTCCTGATATTGTCCCATGCATTTTAAAAGATTTACCTATTTTCATGGACAATAATGGAAAAGACTGTGACACATGTCTAGCAAGTCATGCCTCTGTTCACATAGACTTTCTTGATTCAGACTCAGATCTTGAGGATGATTCAACCTCTGTCGTCTCAAAGACTGGTTCTGTCGAACTAGAGATTGTGCCTTGCAGACTAGAGGGATTTAAATTACCCTCTAACATTCTTAATTGAACTATTCCTCCCAAGGAAAACTCTGAAAGGATTTCTATCTACCCTGACTTCCTAAACATGTGTTTACAAGCCAACACGTCTCTTGAGCTTGAAAGGTTAAACAAACAAAAAGAAATATTATCTCATAATCCAAAAGCTCTAAGATCTAAATAATTATATCATGTTTTGAGGGGGAGCTTAAATGTTTGTAAGTATCTTCTGATCTAGATCCCTGATTGTTTGAAAGAAGAACAACTTTCGAACATGAAAAATGTTTTCTGAAATGTTCAAACCACTTCTGGTTCTCAAAAGATTTCATGAATTTATAAGTGTGATTTTAAATGTTTTTCATAATTGAGCATTAATGATTAACTAACTGTGTGTTTCCAAAGATCAATACTTGTGTATTATCTTGTCTATATACTGTCAAATATTCATACACATCGGCTCAGTACTTCATTTGAAATTGTTATTACCATGTCTCAAAAAGAAACAATTTTTCGATGGTAATACCCTCGTTTGATTTCATTGTTGTTGAACATCAATCATCATTTCAATCTTTGTGCGTTCATTGCTAAATTTTTTATATTCGTTCATATAAAAAAACTATCAAGTTCTTTGATACCCCAACCATTTCATGTCCATACTCATGATATTTGATCTGATTGATACATTGTCAGATTCTCAAAACAATTCTCTTGATTTCATTTCATTCATTCAATATCCTTTTTTAAGAGATCTTCAAAGTTCAAATGCTCAAATTTCATTCATATCCTTGATGAGCATACATTTATATGACAATGATATCATGTGCTTAATTGTTTGAGATAAATTGTTCAGCAACGATTCTTTTTAGGATAAAATTACATGGGATCAGTGTGAAAGCTTAAACAGAACTTCCATGGATTCACGTTAACCTGTGTTTCCTACTCTGAAAATTGTCCTAGAGTGATGGAAGGGTGAGGGATCTTAAATCAAAGAATGGGGGAGATAACTCATCATGTTGAGTTTTTCTCATTGTGCTGAGCGGAAAAATGGAAATTAGAGTTTGGTTAGAAGTGAGCATAATGATAAAAAAGAAAGAGGGTGTGAGAACAGAGTTAAAAGAATACGAGAACTCTGCACCAACTTCTTTCTAAGTCGGGCAGCCACATCTTCTAATTGGTTCACATTCTTTGGTGCCCATCATTGAAAAAGGCAATGAGCCCATGCCAACTCTTGCTATCACCCCACCAACCACTCGTTTCTTTCTTGAAAAAGTGTTGATCCATACTCTCTCAGTGATTTGAAAATGACCCTTTTCTATACTTAGTGAAAATTACGTTTAAACATTATGTATAAGTGTTTCATCATCAGCGATAATAGTGAGTTTGTTCAGTTATCACTGATGATCTCCCTTGCAAACATTCATATGTAATTTTGTTTTACTATCAGCAATCTAATACTGAGTATGTTCAGTATCGTTGATGTTTTCTAATGTAAACAGTTAGACGTAATCCTTGAAGACAAGTTTCGCGACAAAAGATGTTCACTGCTGAGTTGAAGACAAAGTTGCTGAACAAAGACAAGTCTACTCATGACCTGATGCGGATATCAGTGAAGCCAAGACAAATATACACACACGAAGAAACCTGAGGAAAAGCTTCAGCGATAGCTGAACTTATTTGTATCTCTGAAGGAAGAGATATTCAGCGATCGATGGTCACTTAGCTTATGCCTCAAGTCTCTTTTGTCTTACCCTTGTACACATCGTACGATTGTCAGAAACAGACATACCTCTGCAACAATTCGTACAACAACTCTGAAAACTACATTGTTCATTATACGGCCGAAAGCATGTCTTCTAAAGTCAGACCCATGCAACCAATCAATAAAGGACACGTGTAAAGTGCTCTCCCATGAATTTAATGCAGTGAGTATAAATAGAAAGATTTCAACTCCATCTGAGAGTTTCCCTAAGCCTTCATCTTTCTAAAAATATAGAAACCCTTGTTTTCTATACTCTCCTAATCCCCCACTTTCTAATTCTTGTGCAACCCTTCTTAGTGATTCTTAAGTTTGTTTAGATTAGGTTCTACTTGATCTTATTCCACAACAAACTTGTAAATTGTAATTTGATTTACCAATAAACAATTTATTAAACTTTAAAATTCAGTGCTTGTATTCAACCCCCCCCCCTTCTACAAACTTGTTAAGCACCTTCAGGACCAACAAGTGGTATCAGAGCAGACTGTTTAATCTCATAAACAAGATCTTGATTTATTATCTTCCTTGCTATTCTTAATATGGCACTTAACACAAACACAAACTACTATGATAATGGTTCACTCTCAAAACCTCCTCGATTTAGCAGAGATAACTTTGCTCTCTGGAAAAATCGAATGATGCTATTTCTTGAAGGTGTAGATCCCACTATACCTGAATACGTATCAAATGACCCGTATGAACCATTTACAATCATAGTTGTCGTTCCAGCAACTGCCAATACTCCTGCTTTCCCTGAACGCTATGCTATTAAGGAAATAAGACAATTGAGTGATGAAAACAAAAAGAAGGTTGGTTTAGATGCAAAGGTAAAGACCATTATCTCTATGGCTCTGCCTGATGAAGCCTTCCATTCCACCATGCATCTTAAAACTGCTAAAGAAATGTGGGACACTATATGTGTTCAATATGAAGGCACCACTGAAGTCCAAGAAACTCGAAAGATTAACTTGGTAAGACAGTATGAAAGTTTTATCGCTAGTAAGAACAAATCCCTATCTGATGTTCACCAGAGATTTAACTGTTTAATCATTGATCTAAGAATTGCTTGCAGGACCTATTCTAATTCTGAGGTCTTAACTAAATTCTTAGAATGTCTTCCTGAAAGTTGGGACAATTATTCGATGTGTCTCAAGCTGACAAAAGAGTTAAATTCTCTCTCTCTTAGAACTTTATATGGAATATTGCTCAACTATGAGCAATCAAATCTCTTGAAGAAATATCTTGTAAAAGTTTCTAAAGACTCCAAAATCACTCCTGTTTCTTTGGTCTCTTCAGAGATCATTCCATCTCAGTGATATACTCTTACTATCACTGTGTTAGATTTTGACTCTGAGGAATTATCAGACACTAATCTTTCAGAGTTTGATGAATCCTTAGAACTCTTGACAAACTCCTTCAAAAGGTTTGTAAGAAAGATCAATTTCAAAAGAAATAAGCCTCTCTCCATATCTGACAAGCCAAAATCAACCCCTGTTGATAAGGCTACTACTACTTGCTATAACTGTGAAAAGATTGGACATTTTGCAAGTGAGTGCAGGTCAAAGAAAGTCTTCAAATCTTCTACCTCCAGAAATTCCAGCGATAACAAATACCTTAAGTTGAAAGAGAAATAACAAAAGTTGAAAAACTTTAAAAGAAAAGGTAAAGGTCTTATCGCTGAAGAACACGACTGGGCTGAATCAGAAGAATCTAGTTCTGATGAAAAAGAAGTTGCTAATCTCTGTCTTATGTATGAGATTAAAGAAAAAGTGGAAGAATCAACAGAAACTTCCATGAGCTATATATCTTCTCAGGTATCTATCTCTACCAATCCCCCACTCTCTATCTAAAGTTGAGAGAAGTTGCGATATTGATGTGCTGACAATTGATCTATACAATGCACTGAATGGCAAAACTCTAGCTGAAAACAAAAACATTGATTCAACTGAACAGCTGGAAAAATGTCATGAAAAGATCACAGAACTAACTCTTTTAGAGGAAAGTTTGAAAGACCAAGTCATTGTCAATGAAATTCAGCATTGAACACGAACAAGCCATAGTTGCTTTAAAAGCAGAAAAGGAAACTGTTGAGGGATGGTGTAACTCTTCTACCAAAATCACTGAAATCATCAGGTCTCAAATCCCTGCCAGTGATAAAACCGGTCTTGGTTTTTGGAAAGAACAGGTTGAACCTAAAGAAGACAGTTTCATGCTTATGTTTGGAATGTTTGTCTCTTCTATCCCTGACACCTCTTCTACTAAGTGCTCTTCTTCTTCTAATCCCATCCTTGAAGAATTATCAAAAGGCCATAAGCCTGCAGATAAAGGGAAATCCATTTCCCATCCTCATAAGGCTACCAAGAAAGCAAAACTGAAAGTTCCTTCTAAACCTTCAGTGAATCAATCTTCCAACTCTGTAACAGAAATCTTTGATATCTGTCCTCCAAGACTGAAAATTGATCTTAAGCCTAAGAAATCTGAAGAACTGAAAGTTCCTCCCAGATCTTATGCTAAAGGCATTCTTGGAGCTGGCCCTGCTCATCTCAAATTTTCTAATCTTACTGCTCATGGTCCTAAAGACATCATCAAATATAGAAAATGCTATCACTGTGGACTCACTGACCATATTGCAAGTAAATGTCTAAATGCCACAAAAGCTGATAAAATAGCTAAAGTGAAGATGAATGCCCCCAAGGCTGAGAAGGTCACCAAAGCTGAGAAATCTACCAAGGTGAAAAATATCACTAAGGTTAAGAAATTAACCAAAGTGAAGGTTACCACTGAAGCTGAATCTTCAACTGCCGTGAAGATTGTTGAACCTTCCATCTCCACTAACCCCACTAGACCTATTGAAAAGTGGGTACCAATCAAAACTTAATCTTCCTTATGTTTGCAGGGATCGAAGGGTATCTGGTATCTAGAGAGTGGATGATCTCGACACATGACTGGACTAGGAAGAGAAAGGTCCCTTAGTGACCTTTGGTGGAAATGAAAATGGATATACTCGAGGGTTTGGTGTCCTCAGCAATAGGACAACAACCTTCAGAAGAGTCGCTTACGTAAATGGATTGAAGCACAATCTTCTAAGCATCAGTCAGCTACGTGACAAAGACTACGAAGTTCGCTTCACTAAGAAAGCATGTTCAGTGGTAAATGAGAATGGAAAACTTGCTCTCAGTGTTTACCGTATGGAAAATGTCTATGTGATAGACATGAACTCTACTACCAATGAAAATGTGTGTTTTCTTTCTAAAGCCTCCTCAGATGTCAACTGGCTATGGCATAAAAGGCTTTCTCATCTAAACTTCAAAACCCTGAATTCTCTCTACTATGGAACTGGTCTCTGGTCTCCCTCAGCACTCATATGCCAAGGAATCTATATTTTCAGCATGTGAGAAAGACAAACAGACTAAAGCTAGTTTCAAATCTAAACAAGTTTCCTCAGTGACAAGTCCTCTTCAACTCTTGTACATGGATTTATTTGGCCCTGTCAATATCCAATCCATAGCTGGAAAGAAATATACACTTGTAATTGTAGATGAATACTCTCGCTACACCTGGGTTATCTTTCTTCGCTGCAAAAGTGATACTCTAGAAGAACTGATATCTTTTGTTAGAAAGATGGAAGTGCTGAATAATCTTACTGTTCGCTCAATAAGAAGTGATCATGGAACTGAATTTAAAAATAGTTCCCCGAACAATTTCTTTGAGAGTAAGAGAATTTCTCACAACTTCTCCTCTGTAAGAACTCCTCAGCAGAACGGAGTCGCTGAAAGAAGAAACAGAACGATCATTGAAGCTGCCAACACTGCTTGCTTTACTCAAAACAGATCTCTGATAGTAAAGCGATTTGGAAAGACAACTTATGAACTAATTCATGGAAGAAAACCCTCTATCAGTTTTCTTCATATCTTTGGTTGTTAGTGCTTCATTCTAAACAACAAAGATTCTCTTGGAAAGTTCGACCCAAAAGCTGATGACGGGATATTTATTAGATATTCCTCCATCCCTAAGGGCTACAGAGTATTCAATAAGAGAAGACAAATTGTAGAAGAAATAATTCATGTCATTTTTTACGAATCCCGTTCAGCAAATTCTAAACCTATTGCTGACAATGAAGAACTAAATGCTTGGATGTTCTCTCACTATAGAGAAACAGAACCTTTCTTCTCAAACCATCAGCACACAAATCATTCAGCTCTTGATGATGATCCAAATATCATACCACCTATTGCTGAATCCACCTCATGGGTTTCAGCTGAGCCTCTAAACACACTCTCTTCCTCCGATCTTCCCTCGTCTGAAAACCTCTCAGAAAACAATGGTCTGTCTGACACTCAACAATTAATAGGTGATGTACCACAAGCTTCTTCATCAGTGAACATCCCTATTGTTGATCCAACTCCTGAAGTAAGCGATTACGCTCCAGCTCAACGATGGACCAAAGATCACCCTATAGATCAAATTCTTGGTGATCCTGATGCAGGTATTCAGACTCGATGAAGTACAGGTAACATCTGTCTCTTTGTCAACTTTCTTTCTTTATTAGAGCCAAAGAAGACTGATGATGCCCTTAGAGATCCAAACTGGGTCAGCGCTATGCAAGAAGAGTTGACTGAGTTTGCTCGAAACAAAGTTTGGAATCTCGTTCCCAGATCATCTGATAAAACTGTATAGGCACCAAATGGGTGTTTCGAAACAAATTAGCTGAACATGGAACTGTAACCCACAACAAAGCCAGACTTGTTGCTCAGGGATATAAGCAAAGGAAGTCATAGACTATGACGAAACCTTTGCCTCTGTGGCTAGGCTCGAAGCAATTCGACTCTTCTTAGCTTATACAGTGATAATGCAAGATCGTTCTAAATCTAGTGAGAGAAAGTAGAGAGAGAGTTGAAAGCGCAAAAGTGTAATCTCTATTAAGATGAGCGTGAATGACTTACAAAACACAAAGCCACAAGGGACTTAAATACCCTTGGCTAATACAGAACCCAAAAGCACTCTAAACACAGTATTAGACCAAGCCTATAAATACAATGATTACTATAAAATTTGATTTAACAATCTCCCCCTTAGTAATCATTGGCGCTGTGGTCTTCTGTTAGGTCTAATTTTATAGTAATCATTGTATTTATAGGCTTGGTCTAATACTGTGTCTAGTTGTCTAATACTGTGTTGTATTGACCAAGGGTATTTAAGTCCCTTTGGTCCTTGAGTCTTGTAACACTTTCATGCTCACATTGAATACAACATACTTTGCGCCTTGAACTCTCTCTCTCTACTTTCTCTCTCTAGAGATTCATTGATCTTAGACTCACAATTGGTATCAGAGCCAATCTGAATCTTGAGAGAACTGAGAGATCTGATTTCGTTTCTGAATTTGTAGTTTAAATCTGAAAATTTGATCGATTTTCTTGATTTTTTCAAGAAAATCTCGTTTTTAGATTTTTCATCAAATTCGGCCCTGTTTGTGATTGATTTTCATTGAATTTTGGTTTGTTGGATTCAATTTTACAAGTAGAATACTTTTAATTCACATCAAATTTCAAGTAATTCATGTTTTGATCATCAATTTTGAGTTTTAGAGTTTTTCTGAAAAATCGTGTTCACGTACTGTTTCATTCGTGAAATTTTGAACTTGTGGATTTTAATCGAAAAGTTTGATTGAAAAGTGTTGAAAAGTTGTTTTCGAACGTGTTGGTGTAAGAAAATTTCGTCAAAATTAGTTTTGAAATCGAGTTTTTAGAAGATTTTGTGGTTTTCCTTCGGTTTGCGCCAGATCTATTGTTTGCGCGAGTTCATCTTAGTTTGCGCTAGATCTTACTAATCTTGTTTGTGTTTCAGGTTATCAATAGCACGCAAAGTTCAAACTTTGTGTTTCTCTTCACTCACGCAAAGAGTAATTTGCATTTCCTCTAAATAACGCAAAGTCAAGTTCTAGTCTCACGCAAAGTAACATTTGCGTTTCTCGTGTATCACGCAAAGAGAACTTTGCGTCTCCCGTGCATCACGCAAAGTGTAACTTTGCGTCTCCCGTTTATCAAGATCTCAGTTCTCGTCTCTTCTGTCTCACGCAAATTCAACTTTGCGTCACCTCTTCATCGCGCAAGTTAAAGTTTGTGTATTCAGTATTTCACACAAAGTTGGTTTGCGTCATCAACTGCTCGCGAGAAGTATAGTTTGTGTCTCACTTAGCACACGCAAACCTAAGTTTACGTTTCCTTCTGCTCAAGAGAACCTCAGTTCACGCCATCAACTAATTGCACAAGACTAGTTTGCACCACGTACTGCTCACGCAAATCTCAGTTTGCGCTACCTTCCTCTCACTTTGCAAATCTCACGCAAAGCTCAACTTTGCGCCATCTCAAGTCTTAGCATTTTTTCTGGATTTCTGAAATATGGATTCTGACAAGTTTGCTTATCAAGCTCAGTTCTACAAAAGTGATCTTATGATGTCTTTGGGTACAGAAAATCGTCCACCAGTGCTGATAGATGAAAATGAGTTTACACAGTGGCAAGATCGGTTCCTGAACTTCATTGAACGACAAAAGAATGGAAATGACATGATGATCATTTTATCTGAAGGACCGTTTGAAAAAACCAAATTGGCTTCTGGATTATATAAGCATACTAAAGAGTATTCACATGATGAGTTGTCTACATATCAAGCTGATCATGATATTAAAGCAAATCTGATGCTAGCCTTGCCAAACTCTATATACAACAGGATTGACTGTTTCAAAACTCATCCTAATCTGATGTGGCAACAGCTTGAGAAGATTATGCTTGGTTCTTCGGTCGCAACTCAACTCAGGCATACGTGCTACATGAATAACTTTGAAGAATTCAAAGCCAAGGATGGGGAGCCACTAAAAGCTGTGTATGACCGATTTTGTGCCGTGATCAATGATTTTAGGAAGATTAAAGTTGAAAAGACTGAGCTTGAGACAAATCTGAAGTTCCTCAACACATTGCAACCTGAATGGAATAAAACATGCCATAGATTGAGGAATGATGTCAGAATCTCTACAATGCAGATCCAAGAGATGTTCGAGATTATGCTAACTGATGAGTGTATTGTGCTTGAGAAGAGAGCCAAACTGGAGAAAAAGAACAAGAAGTCAGTGAACCCGGTTGCTCTCATCACGAAACAACTGACAGAACAAGCATTGTCTGATAATGCTTATGACGGGTCAACTGATGATGATGGTGAGGCACTGCAGAAAGCGATGATCCTTCTCTCTCAGCATTACCAGAAAAAGTTCCAACCAAGATCTAGTTCCAACTCTTCTAGCTTCACTTCTGGGTCTAAAGCCAAAGTACCCGAGCCAAAGACTGCTGCTTGCTACAACTGTGGAAAGTCGGGTCACATCTCAAAGGAGTGTAGAACAAAGAAGGTTAAGGACTCAGCTTACTATAGAAAGAAATTGGAGTTGGCCGAGAAAAGAGAGAATGGAACTGCTCTTCTTGCAGAAGAAGAATTCTGGATGGATCACTCTGACGATGAACCTGCAAACATCGAGATCGCTCAGATGTGCTTGATCGGAGATAATCAGCCAGACGACTCAGATACTGATGAAGATGAGGTTTATTCAGAGTTTGATCATAATTTCATTACCTCTCAGATGAATATCATGATAACTGCTTTATCTGATTTTCGCTCTAAGTTAATATCTGAAAAGAATTTAAATTATGAAAAGTCAGATTTGATTGACAAACTGAAAATTTCTTTGAAAGATGAAAAATCTATTTTGGAAAACACTAAAGACATCTTTCAAAAGAAATTGGATGATTTGGAAAATTCAAATAAGACTTATTTTGAGTCTTTGACTAAAATGACTACTTTAAAAGATGAATTTTCAGATAAAATAAATAAATTAGAAGAAAATCTTTATCGACGGAACCAATCTGAACAAACAATTTTCATGAATAAACCAAGGAGTGAAGAAGCTTTAAAACAAAGGTGGGGACTTGGTTTTGAAAATCCTCATTGTTTAAACAATGGGATTGAAAAATCCCCAACTTTATATAAATACGATTATTTGACTCTTGCTCATTATGCTCCTCAGTTTAAAATTGATTGGATGAATGAGAAGCAAGTGTTAGAAATCGAAAATAAGAAAAGGACAAATAACAAGAAAAAGGAAATTCCTTTTGTTTACACAAGCGAAAATGCAAAATATTTTCCTGAAAAATCAAGGAAAGGAAGAAGAGTTTTAAATGATATATCTTCTATCAAATCTTCAATGTCTGATGACTTTGTTGATGTTTATGCTTCTAATTCTGATAAGGAAAATATTTCTCCAATCATTTATGATTCTAGAAAATATACTCCTCCATTAGTATTAGAAAGTAAAATCATCGATCTTGAAGATAAGATAGAAGATCAAAATATTTTAAAGAAAATTGAATCTGATATTTTTCTTTCTTTCATGAAATCTAGTCTTGAAGAAAAATTATTTTCTCCAAAACCAGATTCTATTTCTAGCCTTTCTTTTGATTCTCAAGTAAACAAAAGTGAAGTTTCTAATTTTAAAATATTTTCTCAAAATTCTTCAGACTCCGAGGAAAATTCAGTTTTATTAGTTGATCAGATTGGTTGCTTGGGTAAAATTATTTCTTCTGATTTAAATATTAAGTCTAAAATTCTTGATGATTCTTTTACGCTAAATGATCAATATTATAAACCTAAGCGTAAAAGAAGAAGGTCAAAGAAGTCGAAAAACAAGATAAAGTTATGTCTGACAGTTCTAATTCTTCCGATTCAATTCTTACAGATAGGACTTTGAGCGCTCGATCAAGGCAGATCTGGAGAACGAAGCGGACATCTACTGATTCTGTTGATCCCAGTTATGATGTTCTTTAACTTGATTTAACCTTTTACTACACACAGATTGATTAAATAGAGTGCGGAAGCATTTAAGATGTGTAGAAAAGATTGAACATGCAAGGTAGTAAACACACAAGTAATTAATGAACAGGAAGTAAAGTATTATAAGAAGGTTACTCAAAGAACTGTTTCATTGATTACTGAAGAACACCAAGAACATGCACTGGTATGTGCAAATATGCTCAAGGATTATACAGACTGTTATGTTTGTGTGTGTGCTCGTATATTTAGGACAAGGAACGAGGTGCTCATATATAATACAAGTTGCGTGCACTTCGTACTACAAGAGAAAGACTGACATTCCACATAAGGAATGCCACCTGTAAAGTAAACATCGTGGGACGCCCATTACTTGATCATGCGGATCTTCGTACAGCAGGTCTCACATGCTCTGCACGTGGTCTTGTCTTGAGCCATTCTGCACAAGTCCAATACTGACCTCCAGAGGTTAGCCTTCACAGAGGCTCTGTGAGTGATCACAGAGGCTCTGTGATATGAGTATCATTATCAGGTTTGTCCTCTAGGACGTCTTCTGCGGAGTAGTCTTCTGAGCTTTGTATCTTCTGCGGCGACTTTCGAGATAGCAGGGGTTTCTATACTTAGCTTATTTTTCAACACTTCTAAACATGGTAGATGGAGCTAACAGATTCTATGTTTGATGGAGATAGATATGTAGACAGACTTTATAATAGTGATTCATTTGTTGTTTGTAATAAAGTTTCAAAATATTTTATAAAGCAAATGTTTCAAATTTCCAAAAATGTCTCATATCCATCTTCTGATTCTACTTCAGATGATTATGCTTTCTCTTCTGATGATTGTGCTTATCATTCTGATCATATTTCTCATGCTTTAACTGTCAAATCTAATAAGTACTTCCCCATACGAACAACAACTAACAAACACGGGCCCAAATTCAAGTGGGTTCCCAAATCCCAAAATGCTTCTAAGTTGCAGGCACCTCATGTCAAAGGGGAGTAAGAGAATGTTGGCTTCTGAGTACTTCAGCTCAGAACCCGTGCTTCATAGACTTTGACTTCTAGACAAGTCAGTCTAGGACTCAGTCTTCAATGCTTCAGCATTCTGACTAATGAGAAACTGTGAGTACATCTACTTCATTCCGCTGCATATTTCTCTGACTATGATGCTATTCCAGTTTTTCTCAATATTTTTTCAAGAATCTGAGCTTGTTCGACTAACTCTTGAATTTGTGTAATCCAATTTTTTTTTAAAAAAAATTGAGGCACAATTTTTTTTTTAATATGGAAGATAATATTATTGAATTTTATTTTGTTTCAACTAAATATCAATTTGCCGAATTTTTTACATTTTGTCTTTAATGATTTTTTTTAAATCGGCTTTAGTATGGAAAATACAAATTTTCTTTCTTTTGAATAAAATGTGTGTCTAGGATAAATTTTCAAGTTGCTTTGTTATATTAAAGTTTTTATATGGTCAAATTGCAAGTCTTACAAAAGTCGAAAAGTCAGCAACATGTTTGAAACTTTTGTTACTGCTTTAAAGATTGTGTGATTCGGAATGTGTATAGTTTACAATGCTTGGAAATCCTAAAAAGTCAAAATTATGATTTGTAATGGAAATATGGGCTAAGCACTTTTATGTAAAACTAAGTGATTGAGATGCAATATATATATAAAATACAGAAATTTCTAAGTTTAAAAGTTTGTACCTGTGACCTTTCTGGTTTGGGAAAGTAAGTTCTGTGGGATGCTTGTCATCTGATCCCCTAAGGTCAATTGGTCTGGGAGTGATCGAACCAAAATCCTTCTATAGAACCAGATCGAAAGTCATATTCTACTGGTATGAATGGGTTTAGGATATGTCGATGTAGCCTTTCTGATCCGGGAAAGTAAGTTCCAAGGGGTGCTTGACACCTAGTCCCCTAAGGCCAACTGGTCTGGGAGTGGCTGACTTAAATCCTGCAATAGGGTCAGATAGAAAGTTACGTTTACGGCATGTTCTTTACTTAATAAACTTTTTGATTCAAAAGATGCCAAAGTGCACGAGCTTAAAAGATGCCAAAGAGCACACTCATGTCAAGATGCCATAGTGCACAATGCTAAAAAGATGCCAATGAGCACACATCTCATGATACTTGGTGATATGTTTGAGTTGCGATAAACCTATAACTTTGTGAAAATCTTAATTTTTGATGGCTTAGTGTGAGTACATGCATAGTTCTCTATTATAGTTTTAGAATTGCATTCTCTTGAAGCTAATTGAAGATTCGCATGCGAGCACACTGAATAGATTGATGGAAGTTTTTGAAACTGAACATGTTTTAACTTGATATGCAACGAAACTTGTTTCTGTATCCAACAACATATATTTGATTTCAAATGATTGATAAATCTGTGATATTTTACTGAGTAGAATTTTATTTGTTTAATGTTTAAAATTTTTTATGTTTAGTTGTTTCAAAATTTATATTCAGTATATTTTTTCTTTCTACATTATTTGATCATTGTGTTCTCATCAATATATTTTTATGGGTTTGTGCATTATTCAAGGGGGAGTGAACAAAGAGAATATTTTCAAAGATCATATCTGTTTTTGAGGGGGAGTGTCTGATTCTCTATATAATTGCTAACTTGAATTGTCAAATTTAGTGCATTTGTCTAGGGGGAGTCAAAGGGCTTAACAGGTAAAATTTTTCAGACTCCAAGTCAGATTTGCGTCACACGTTGGTAGAGCAAAGATCAATTTGCGCCAACAGCTTCAAGTGCAAACCACACTTTGCGTTTCCTGCGTGTCGCGCAAACCTCTCATGTTTTCTCCGTTTTATTTGATTTTGCAGATCTTAAGTTGTCTCGTCTCCAACATTTTCATGACCAAGTTGATCCAGATCATCAAGGTCATGAGGGGGAGAATTAAGAGAAGTTAAGGAGATGATAAAGAGACAAAGAGCTCAAATGTTTATCTGTTGATCAAGATTCGCTCAAAGATTCAAATTTCTTCAACTTTAATTGTCTTTTGCTGTTTATGCTTCGATCACCACAGCTTCTTCAAGATCATTTAAAAGAGGTGTATCGTCTAGAGCACAAGCTGATGAACCGACTGTTCTTTCAAGTTTATTTCAAACCGGTCCAGTCTTGTCAAGGCAGTAAAGACAACAGATCTTCAAAGATGATGAGAAGAAATTTTCTTTAAAAGTCAGAATGCTTTGAAAAGTCGCTTAGTTGGTCCATGCTAATTTAGAAGATGAATTTTTGAAGACCAAAGCGCCAATGATTACTAAGGGGGAGATTGTTAGGTCTGATTTTATAGTAATCATTGTATTTATAGGCTTGGTCTAATACTGTGTCTAGTTGTCTAATACTGTGTTGTATTGACCAAGGGTATTTAAGTCTCTTTGGTCCTTGAGTCTTGTAACACTTTCATGCTCACATTGAATACAACATACTTTGCGCCTTGAACTATCTCTCTCTAGAGATTCATTGATCTTGGACTCACATCTTCAATATCCATCTTCTAAATCAACACAGACCATCTAAGCGACTTAGCGAAGCTTCTTGACTTTAAAAAAAATTCTTCTCAGCATCTTTCAATCAATGTTGTCTTGACAAGACTGATCCTGTTTGTAATAAACTTGAAAGAAACAATCGGTTCATCAGCTTGTGCTCTAGACGACACACCTCTTTCAAATGTACTTGAATGAACTGTGGTGGTCGGAGCTGGAACAGCAAAAGAACTAGTATAGCTGAGAAAATAGAATCTTGATCGAATCTTGAACAGCAAATAAACATTTGAACTCTTTGTCTCTTTAACTTCTCCTTAACTTCTCCCCCTCATGATCTTGATGATATGGATCAACTTCGTCATGCAAATGTTGGAGACGAGACAGCTTCAGATCTGCAAAATTCAGAATAAAGGAGAAAAAGGAAGTTTTGCGCGACATGTTGGTGGCGCAAACTTAGTTTTGCGCTAGCTGAAGGTGGCGCAAAGTTGAGTTTTGCGCTACCAACTGTTGGCGCAAAGCTGACTTGAAATCTTAAAAAGTTCACCTGTTAAGCTCTTTGATTCCCCCTACACAAATGCACTAAATATGACAATTCAAGTTAGCATTCATATAGAAAATCAGATACTCCCCCTCGAAAAGAGATATGATCTTTTCAGAAAATTCTCCTTATTCATTCCCCCTTGAAAAATGCACAGACCAATTAACACATATATGAGAACACAATGAACGAAACATCAATGTAGAAAGAAAAATATACTGAATATGTATTTTGAAACAACTAAACATATAAAATTTTAAACACTAAACAAATTAAATTCTACTCAATAAAATATCACAGATTAATCGATCAGTTGAAGTCAAGTGTATGTTGTTGGATACAAATACAAGTTCCATTGCATATGAAGTTAAAACATGTTCAGTTTCAAAAACTTTCATCAATCTATTCAGTGTGCTAGCATGCGAACTTCGATTAGCTTCAAGAAAATGCAATTCTAAAAATATAATAGAGAACTTTGCATGTACTCACTAATCCATCAAAATTTAAGATTTTCACAAATTTATCAAAGAACTTTGTCAGGATCGAATTCTCAACAAGAATTAATTCTCAGAAACAATATCAAAGAAGTTTGCGGAATAACACTTTGATATTTAATCAAACAGAAAATAAAGACAGAATATAATCAACAAACTGTAAACTTGTATTGAATGCTTTGAAGTTACAAGATTACACACTCAACCTCAATATTGATGAACAGGCTCACCAATACGAATTCTACTTCTCTAGAATTAGGATCTATGCCTTGAGGTTGATTTTCTCTCTAAGAATGAAAAACAAAAGTTAACTCATTATTCTAAACTATACAATATATATACTGAATACAAAGATAATTACAATAAATAAAATATCTTCAGTATATCTTCCATGTATATCTCTAAGCTTCCATAATCTTCAGATTATCCAGCTGTCATTCTTTCCATCCGAATCTCTTTAGCAGCACTAACCATGATCAGCAGCATTAACTTCTTCTAGCAGCATTAACCATGATCAGCAGCATTAACTTCTTCTAGCAGTACTAACTAGCTAAGCAGTACTAACTTTGTTCAAGCAGCACTAACTATGACTAGCAGTATTAATAATACTAGCAGTAGTAACACTCAGCAGTATTAACCTTTAAGTCTTCTAGCAGTAGTAACTTTGAACCAACAGCATTAACCATACTTAATGAATTCTTCAGTTCCCAACAATCTCCCCCTAACTTGACTTTTAGGAAGAGAAGTCAAGTTCTTCAGAATTAATCTTCAAGATGCTCCCAAAACTCTATTATGGCCTAAATTCCAGTGTTTGCATCCAATCCCAAACTCTGATTGATGGTTCTTTGAATCAAGTATTTAGCCATTTCTGAATCTGGAACACACCTTAACTTTTTCTTCAGCATGGCATGTAGCTTCAATCTGCTATGATTGTACACTCTATCCACTAGGAAGTATTCAGTGTGATTTAAATCCAAAGTCACTGTATATACTCCACTACTTTCATATAGAGTCCAACTGTTGACCAACTTGAATATATCCTTGATCATATGCCTTACTTCTTCAGGTTTGAACATCATACACAGATACTCCATTACCAGTTTTGTAATTGAAATTCCTGGAGCCTTTAGAATATCTGCATACAACTTCATTCCTATCTCAAACATCTCTTCAAGATCTGATCTAGAACATGTTCTGACAATTTTTGCCCATGTGTTGAACACTTCATACTTTTCATCCTTCCTTTTTAGCCTTATGTATTCCTTTCCATCCACTGTCAATGTATCCCAGTGAATGACCTCAGGAGGCTTAACTCCTACAGGTTCTGCTGAAATTGGTTCAGGCACTTTGTCCATCACTACCATATACAAATTTACATCATCTGTGTTTGCTGGCTCTTTCAGTTTAGATGACTCAGGTGCCCCTTCTTCTTCAACAGCCTTCTCAGCCTCTTCTTCAGATACTCTAGGCTTCTTGATTGGCTTTCTCCTTGCCATCATCTTGGTTCTCTTTAAAGTCTTTAGACTTTCTCCCAGAGTGGTCTCTTTCTTAGGGGGTGTTTCTTGCTCATCTGGAAATGGCTTTTGACAATCAAAGTCATTACTTTCTTTCATCCTCTTCTCCATCTCCACCCTAGCAGTTTCACTTCCCTGAAGCTTTAACATCTCTGAATCATAGAGCTCTTTGATCTTCTCAAAAGACATTTTGGAGAACATCTCCTTTTTGACTCCTACAGCACCTTTGAGAAATATAATCATCTTGTTTCTCTCTTGGGTACCTAGGAATGTCTTTGAGGGTCTTCTCTTCTTTGCAACTGTTTTCACCACAGATTTCTTCATACTTGCAGCTTTCTTCTGTGCAATTTCAGTTGCCATACTCTGTTGATAAGCTTCATTCAGTTCAGCAGCTAGAGCTTTTGCCATTTCCCTGTCCTTTTCCATCTGAACTCTTTCTTCTTTTTCAATATCCTCCTGCATCTTTTTAGCTAGGGCTTCATCTGATTCAACCAACCTTTGCTTTTTGATTGGTTGATCAGATTCTACCATCTTTGCTTTTCCTTTATCTTTGCTCATTGCCTTCTTACTGTTATCTTTCTTGATCACTTCACCTTGTTCTTTTATGATTACACCTTTGGTCTTTGAAGTGACCTTGGGAGTATCATTCTTGGCTTTTAGTAAGGTTTCTGCAATCTCAAGATCTGTTAACACTTCTTTCACAGTTTCTGCTGCTTTATTAATGTCAGCAGTAGTAACTGTTTCTTCTTGCTGCTCCCCCTGAACATCAACTTTCTCTCCATCAAGCTCCCCCTTTCTTGTGGCTTCTTCCATGTTGATCTCCCCCTCTTTGGGAGCATCATCCTCAGTTGGCCTTCTCCTTAATTGGAATTGCTTTCTCTTCTTCCTTTGTACCAGACTAACCACCATCCTCTTCAGCTTAGCAATCTGTTCTTGTTGTGACAGAATTACTAGCTTCATTTCTTCAATTTCTTTGCCTTGTTTGAGAACATCTTGATTGATGTTCCCCATTGTTTCCATCAATTCATCGTACGTATATCTGTCCTCACCCTCTCCAGAAGTGTTACCCTCCTTTGAAGGATCATTGGATCTTTTATTTGTGGAAGTCTTCTGCCTTGCAGAGGCACTATCCACCCCTGTGGTTTCTTGGCACCAGGGACCTTCAAATGAGTGCTCATTCAAAGTTGCCATGGGGGAGGTCTTATTGATGTTACCACTTTCCTCCTCTGTACTAGCAGGAGTAGTGGCAGCCTCATCACCCATATGCTCTACCTCCTCCTCAGAGAGCACCTCCTTTGGGTTGGGAGACACCCGTGTGGTTTCCCTTTGGATATTCTCTAGGGGAGAAGTCTCCCTTAGAGGGCTTATAGGCTTAGTGGGTAATGGTACAAGAAGGGAAGGAGCCTTCTTTACCTGTTTTCTCTTGTAAGTTTGGGTGATGGGAGAGGTTGGTTTTTCAAGAAGGGACTGGGGAATTGATTTTGAGACGGAAGGTTGGGCTTGGCTAGCAGTGGGTTGGTCTAATGGGGGTCTTGACCCTGCTGCCATACCTTCATTGGTTTGGGACACCACCATCATTGTAGAGAACAATGGGGTGTCAACTCCTTCAGAGTCCCCAGCAGATCTTCTCATATTTGAGAACACCTTGCCTTTGGGGGGTTTAGGTACATATACCCCAACAGGTTGAGGTATATCCGTCAATTCATGAGTGATAATTTCTTGAACAAACCTGGGATACATAAAGAAGCTCTTTTTGTTTCCCATGTTTGAGACAAGATCATTGAAAATCATTTTAGAAAAATTGTACTTTCTGGCAGTGGCCAAGCACACCAAAGCATAAGCAATAGTGCTGCTGAACTCACTCCATCCAGTAGTCTTTTTGGAGATACAATGCATAAGAGTATGGACAAAGAAACGCCATTGGGGTGAAAATTTGGCCTTTGAGAATTTGAAAACACCCAATGGGCCTCCATACCCCATTCTTGTAAGGTTTGAAAACAGTTCATCATTTGGGATAGAGGTTATACCAGAGGCATCGTCTAGACGTAGACTGATGCGAATAACCTCTTCAGTAACCGTGAGTGATTGATCACAGATTCTTGTCTTGATCATCTGCACACCATTCTCAACAACAATGGTTGCATTAGCCCAGAACTGCCTTTGATGCTCAATATAGATTGTAGGGGATACAATAAGAGCATGAGCAATGTGGCTTGTCTTGAGGAAATCCACAATCTGATGAAATCCTGCAGCTTGCTTTGGCTTTTGTAGCATCGCAATCTCATTGTGCTCGTCGATGAAAGTCATGGATGCCATGGATCTTAGTGAAAAGCTTGCCTGAAAACTTCGAACTTGAGAGAGAAAAGGTTTTGAGCGCAAGAGAACAGTATGCAAAGAGTCGTTATGAACTTTTAGGCGGGCAAAGAGTATTTATAGTATTCGGAACATAAGCAGTATTAACCTAGAGCAGTATTAATTACTAGCAGTATTAACTGAAAGCAGTATTAACTAACTAGCAGTATTAACTGAAAGCAGTATTAACTACCTAGCAGTATTAACTGAAAGCAGTATTAACTACCTAGCAGTATTAACTACTAGCAGTATTAACTGAAAGCAGTATTAACTAACTAGCAGTATTAACTGAAAGCAGTATTAACTAACTAGCAGTATTAACTGAAAGCAGTATTAACTACCTAGCAGTATTAACTGAAAGCAGTATTAACTACTAGCAGTATTAACGGAAAGCAGTATTAACTAACTAGCAGTATTAACTACTAACTTACTCCTTTAAGCTTGTGAAACACTGAGTACTGCTATGCATATCCTGGAAAAGAAGATTAGTAACACCAAGAATACAAATATACAGGTATAAAACCACTTTTTGAGAAGGGGCTTATTCAGAGTTGATCATTCCCACACTAGTTACCAAGAAAGTGAATCTACCCACATCAAAGGCTTTAGTGAATAGATCAGCAAACTGATTATCAGTGTGGACTTTTACAACTTGAATAAGTTTCTTTTCATTACAGTCTCTTATGAAGTGATACCTGATCTCAATGTACTTTGTCTTAGAGTGCTTGACAGGATTATTCACAATGCTAATAGCACTGCTGTTGTCAATAAAGATTGGAGTGTGTAGAAAGGTTACCCCATAATCCAACATTTGATTCTGAATCCATAAGACTTGAGAACAGCAACTTGCAGCTGCTATGTACTCTGCCTCTGTTGTAGATGTGGATACTGTGGTTTGTTTCTTGCACTGCCATGAGACTAGTCTATCACCCAAAAACTGACATCCTCCAGAAGTAGATTTTCTGTCCAAGTTTGCCCCACCTAGATCACTGTCTGAGTATGCTATTAGGTCAAAAGGTGAGTTATGAGGATACCAAAGTCCCAATCTGGGTTGCCCTTTGAGATATCTGAATATCCTCTTAACAGCTTGAAAGTGAGATTGCTTGGGCCTAACTTGAAATCTTGCACATACACAGACTGGAAACATTATATCTGGCCTTGATGCTGTGAGATACATGAGAGAGCCAATCATGGATCTATAATGATGCACATCCATATCCTCCCCCTCAAGATCTGTTGTTATTTGCTTGTGTGTTTCCATAGGTGTGTTGGCAGGTTTTGACTCTGAGAAACCAAACTTGGTTAGAATGTCCTGCACATACTTGGATTGACAGATGAAGATGCCATCTGACTTCTGTTGAACTTGGAGTCCAAGGAAGAAAGTAAGTTCCCCCATGGAACTCATTTTAAACCTTTGATGCATTAGATCCTCAAACTCCTTGCACATGTTGTCTCTTGTAGATCCAAAGATAATGTCATCAACATAGATTTGGACCAGCAAGATATCCTTCTTCTTTCTCTTGATAAATAGAGTCTTATCAATGACTCCTCTTTCAAAGTCATTTTCCAAGAGATAGGATGACAGAGTGTCATACCATGCTCTTGGAGCTTGATGTAGCCCATAAAGTGCTTTCTTTAATTTGTATACCCTGTCTGGATAGTTTGGGTTTTCAAACCCTGGTGGTTGACAGACATATACCTCTTCTTCAATTGATCCATAGAGAAAAGCACTTTTTACATCCATTTGATAGACTTTGAAGTTCATGTAAGAAGCATAGGCTAGGAATAATCTGATTGCTTCTATCCTAGCCACAGGTGCAAAAACTTCTTCATAATCTATACCCTCTTCTTGAGTATATCCTTGAGCCACTAGCCTTGCTTTGTTCCTTATGACAATACCTCTTTCATCTCTCTTGTTTCTGAAAATCCACTTTGTGCCAATTGCTCTGTGACCTTTAGGAAGGTCTACTAAATCCCATACATCTTGTAGCTTGAATTGTAACAGTTCTTCTTGCATTGCTTCTATCCAGCTAGATTCTTTCATAGCATCATGTGCCTTTTTAGGCTCAAGCTGGGATAGAAAACAAGAAAGGACTGTATGCTGTTGATCTTGCATTTCTTGAAGCCTGCTTTGATGTCTAGTCATCATAGGAGAAGAGATATCTCCTATTACCAGCTGTGGAGGATGATTCTTTTGAACTCTGGTGTTATGACTAGGTTCTTCATTCAGTCCAGCCTCTAGATTAGAGTCATGCAACTCAACTGAAGTGTTTTCAGATGCCACTTCTGATTCTTTATTTTCTTGAGTCTCCTCATCTCTAGTTTCTTCTTCACTCTGATTTGGTCCAGTAAATGATTCCTTTTCACAGTCTTCAACAGAATTCACTGTGGGTATGGGAAATATCACAGATTTAGATATACTTTCTGAGACTTGTGTGATCCCTGATCCTCCACATCCTGTTCCTGTAGAATCATCACTACTGAAACCAAAAGAATTAGTTAGTGAATCAATGTCAAATAGCCACTGAGGTCCAGACCCAACAGGATTTGGTGTGCTCTCATTGCATTTGACATTGTCACTTTCTTCAATTATTCTAGAAGAAGAGTTAAATACTCTGTAGGCCTTACTCTGAGATGAATATCCAACAAGAAATCCATCATCTGCTTTGCTATCAAACTTACCTAAGTGAGATTTGGTATTTAGAATTGTACAAGGACACCCAAAAGGTTTGAAGAAACCAATAAAAGGTTTTCTTTTATTTAAAAGCTCATATGGGGTCTTGTTCTTTTGCTTGACCACTAGAACTCTGTTTTGGACATAACAAGCAGTATTAACTGCTTCAGCCCAGAAGGTAATTGGCAATTTTGAATCAGCCAACAGAGATCTAGCAGCCTCTATTAGTGTTCTATTCCTCCTTTCAGCAACACCATTCTGTTGAGGAGTCCTAGGAGCACTATATTGCCTCTCAATACCTTTTTCTTCACAAAAGGTGTTTAGATCATGATTTTTAAACTCAGTTCCATTATCTGATCTAATGACTTTTACTCTTTGATTAGTTTGGTTTTCAATTCTTAGAATAAAGGATTTGATAAGACCACTTGTTTCATCCTTAGTCCTTAGAAAATATACCCAAGTAAATCTGGAGTAATCATCAACAATAACCAAGCAGTAAGATTTCTTGCCTATACTCATAACATTTGTAGGACCAAACAGATCCATATGCAGTAACTGGAGACAAGAAGAAACAGAATTTAACTCTTTGGTCTTATGAGAAGTTTTGTGTTGTTTGCCTTTAAGACAAGCAACACAATGATCATCACATGAAAAGACTTTTGAAGGTAACCCTCTTACAAGGTTATTTTTAACAAGATTGTTCATAGTCTTGAAATTCATGTGACACATCCTTCTGTGCCATAGAGAGGATTCATCTACAGAAGCTTTTGAAACAAGACAATTTAGAGATGAATCACTATCAACATTGTCCATATTAAGACAGTAAACATTGTCCTTTCTTGGAGTTCTAAGTAGTATCATGCTTTCATCAACTACCTTGAACCCTGGAGCAAGAATCATACACTCAGTATTAGTAAATAATATACTATGTTGTTTGTCACAAACCTGTGATACACTTAACAGGTTGTACTTTAATTGATCAACATAGTAGACATCCTCAAATGTCATCTAACCTTTGGTGACATTACCTTTTCCACTTATCTTACCACCAGTAAGATTGTCTCCAAATGCAACATGTCCTCCATTGATATGCTTGAAATCCTGAAGGCATGACAAGTTGCCTGTCATGTGCCTAGAGCAACCACTATCAACATGCCAAATGCTCTTTCCCTTGAGCTGTTGGTTGCCCTGCACATTAGATAAATCAATTAGTATGAATTAGGAACCCAAGCCAAAGTGGTCTTGGGTACCCCTTTCTCATCAAAATATTTGCATTCTTTCTTGACAAGATTTTTGAACTTTAACTCCTCATTCTTGGAGTACTTTGTTACAATAATAGGCTTGGAACTATGTTTGCTAGAATCAGTACTAGTTTTAGAAGTACTAACTGCCTTGGCAGCACTTGCATGCTTAGCAGCACTAACCTTGTTAGAAGTAGTAACTGTGTTAGCAGCAGTAACTGTGTTGGCAGTATTAACCTTTGAAGAGGTATTAACAGTATTAGCAGCATTAATATTTTCAGCAGTACTAACACTGTTAGCAGTAGTAACTGTGTTAGCAGTACTAATATTGTTAGCAGTACTAATACTGTTAGTACTTCTAGGTACCCACATTTTGATACTTTCTTTTAAAATCTTTTTCTTTAAAGTGCCTTTACTTTCAACAGATTTCTTTATCACATGTTTCTTTCCAGCCTTCCTATAACCAACAGGTTTTTGCACAAATCTTTTAAAGTTCATCTGTTGGTTAATTGGGTTGAAGTAACAATACTTAGCCAAATGATTCAACTTGCCACATATAAAACAAGGTTTTGGTCTATTGATTTTATTCAGATCAACTCCTTGTTTCTGAGCCCATTGATTATTCCAGTTTCTTTGATTTCCTCTTTTTAAACCAGAATTTAGGCTCTTGGCTTTATTGCAATCACACTGTTTACAAGATCCAGGATTCACAACTGTGGTTTGTTTGTAATGGACCTTGTTATCATTTCCGTTAGTCTTCTCTATCTCCTTGGACTTGACCCAGATTTTCCCACATCCCTCATTGGTGATAATATTGTTTTCTAATGGTATCTTTTTACTCACATTATTATCCCTGTTCTCACTGGCTCCTTTTTCAGTCAAATCCTTAACTACTACTTCATCCAAAGGATCTATCTTAAAGGCTTTCTCAGATAAGTCCTTTTTCTCCTTGGTTTCTAACAAGTCTGAAGTAGGAGGGATATAATTGTTATTGTAAGGAGGAGGTGTATTGTTGTATCCAATACCAGGCTTCATCTTGTCATGAATCTGAGCCTTTAGAAGAGAATCCATTGCTTTTGAAGCATATGAAAACTTTTCTATGTCAAGTTTAACTTTAGACAGTTCCTCTTTCAGCCTATCACTCTCTTCTAAGGATTTAGACAGTTTGGTCTCTAACTCATTCTTTTCCCACTTCCAATAGTTTGTGTCATAAGAGTGTTGAAGTTCATTAGCTTGAAAGCCTTTGATTTGCTCTTCAAATCTCTCTACTATCAACACATACTCTCTTCTGTCCTTTTCTAATCTTTTGAGGTCATCACACATACTTTGATTGTGATCTCTGTATCTTGTGACAGTGTCAATGCAAGATTTAGTACAAAGATTAGAAATTACCTCAGAGGGAAGATCAGACACTTCTGCCATAAGAGCTTGATTCTGAATGGCTTCCTCAGCTTGATCACTCCAGTCAAATCCCATTCCTTGTTGAGAAACAAGGGCTTGAGCAGGATTCTTGTTTTGATTGTAGCCTCCATTCTGAGTTTGTTGGTGGTTGTTGTTTGGAATAGCACTCCTGCATTCTCTAGCAAAGTGTCCTTTCATGTGACACTTATAACATTCCACCTTGGTCTTGTCAAAACCAACTCCATCTTCTCTTCTTTGAGAGAAGTTATTTCTTCCAGTTCTTTTAATGAACTTTTTCACCCTCATGGATAACATGGCCATCTGCCATTTAATATCCATCTCCTCCAGATCATCAGGGTGAATTTGATCAAGATCATCATTAATCAGAGAATTGCTGCTATGACTGGACAAAAAGGCTTCAAATATAGTTTCAGTGCCTTTTTCTGAACTTACTCCACTGACAGTACTTACTGTTTCAGGGTTGGCAGTAGTATCAGTAGATGCTGAAAGAAGTGCAGCATTGTGAATATAACCAGAGGGCTTCTTCTTGGTTTCTACCTCAGTTTCAAAAACTCTTAGATCATTGTATAGATCATCAATTTCTTTCTCTTCCAGATTGTCACTCTGTCTATATGAGACAGTGTACATAGTCCATTCATCTCCAAGAGATCTGAGAAACTTTCTGTTGATATCATCTTGTTCCATCTTCACCCCTACAGTAGCCAGTTCACCTATGAGCTTATTGAACCTATCAAAAGTTTGAGTCATAGACTCATTCTTTGTGGAAGTGAAGTTCTCATACTGCTGCTTTAGAACATCTCTTTGATTTCTTTTGATGCTCTTAGTTCCAGCAAATCTTTTCTCTAGAGCATTCCAGAGAATCTGAGCATCAGTGTAGTTGCAAAATTGATGCTGATATTCATTGGGAATGGCCAAGAGCAGAGTGCTCAAAGCCTTCATCTCTGTCTGTCTGATCTTCCTCTCACCATCTGACTTTGGTGGAGGTCTTTTCCCATCTGGTCCTATCCTTCCAGCTTCAGAAGGACCATTCTCAATGATATCCCACATTGAGTAGTCAGTGAGAACAATATATTGTCTGATTCTGATCTTCCACATGTCAAACTCACTTGGTTTGAGCATTGGAACCTTAGAAACCAAAGTACTGCTTGATTCTGTAAGATTTTCCATGATGAATAACTGTTTCTCAGAGAGTTAGGCTCTGATACCACTTGTCAGGATCGAATTCTCAACAAGAATTAATTCTCAGAAACAATATCAAAGAAGTTTGCGGAATAACACTTTGATATTTAATCAAACAGAAAATAAAGACAAAATATAATCAACAAACTGTAAACTTGTATTGAATGCTTTGAAGTTACAAAATTACACACTCAACCTCAATATTGATGAACAGGCTCACCAATACGAATTCTACTTCTCTAGAATTAGGATCTATGCCTTGAGGTTGATTTTCTCTCTAAGAATGAAAAACAAAAGTTAACTCATTATTCTAAACTATACAATATATATACTGAATACAAAGATAATTACAATAAATAAAATATCTTCAGTATATCTTCCATGTATATCTCTAAGCTTCCATAATCTTCAGATTATCCAGCTGTCATTCTTTCCATCCGAATCTCTTTAGCAGCACTAACCATGATCAGCAGCATTAACTTCTTCTAGCAGCATTAACCATGATCAGCAGCATTAACTTCTTCTAG
The DNA here is from genome assembly GCA_954870635.1 of Arctium minus. Lineage (NCBI taxonomy): Eukaryota > Viridiplantae > Streptophyta > Magnoliopsida > Asterales > Asteraceae > Arctium > Arctium minus. The sequence goes on from OX941087.1 coordinate 61,428,697, forward strand.
CAGTACTAACTAGCTAAGCAGTACTAACTTTGTTCAAGCAGCACTAACTATGACTAGCAGTATTAATAATACTAGCAGTAGTAACACTCAACAGTATTAACCTTTAAGTCTTCTAGCAGTAGTAACTTTGAACCAGCAGCATTAACCATACTTAATGAATTCTTCAGTTCCCAACAAATTTATAGGTTTATCGCAACTCAAACATATCACCAAGTATCATGAGATGTGTGCTCATTGGCATCTTTTAGCATTGTGCACATTGGCATCTTCACATGAGTGTGCTCTTTGGCATCTTTTAATCAAAAAGTTTGGTAAGTAAAGAACATGTCGTAAACGTAACTTTCTATCTGACCCTATTGCAGGATTTGGGTCAGCCGCTCCCAGACCAGTTGGGCTTAGGGGACTAGGTTTCAAGCACCCCTTGGAACTTACTCTCCCAGACCAGAAAGGCTACATCGACACATCCTAAACCCATTCATACCAGTAGAAGATGACTTTCGATCTGGTTCTATAGAAGGATTTGGGTTCGATCACTCCCAGACCAATTGACCTTAGGGGACCAGATGACAAGCATCCCACGGAACTTACTTTCCCAAACCAGAAAGGTCACAGGTACAAATTTTTAAACTTAGAGATTTCTGTATTTTACATATATAATTCATCTCAATCACCCAGTTTTACATCTAAGTGCTTAGCCCATATTTTCATTACGATCCATAATTCAGACTTTTTAGGATTTCCAAGCATTGTAAACTATAAATATTCCGAATCACATATTTTTAAAGCAGTATCAAAAGTTTCAAACATGTTGCTGACCTTTCGACTTTTGTAAGACTTGAAAGATGAACATATAAAACTTCAATATAAACAAAGCAACTTGAAAATTTATCCTAGACACACATTTTATTCAAAAGAAAGAAAAAAACTGTAAAACTTTTACTTTATAGAATACAATTTGTAAGGATTTAAACTTTTAAATTGATATTTAGTCGGAACAAAATAAAATTCAATAATACCTTCTTCTACATAATGTATAATGAATTGGTGTCTCATATCAAAGTTTTGGATCTGGTCGAACATGCTCATATTCTAAAAAAATTTGAGATAACTGGAACAACATCACAGACAGAGATAAATGCAGCGGAATAATGTAGATGCACTCACAATTTCTCATTTGTCCAGAAGCTTAAATGATTTGTAGAACGAGTCCTAAACTGATATGTTTAGAAGTCGAAGTCCGTTGAAGTACGGATTTTGAGCTGATTTACTCAGAAGCCATTGTTCTCTTACTCCCCCTTGATGTTAGGTGCCTGCAACTCATAATTAATCTTTTGTTTTGGTACCCACTTGTATTTGGGTCCATATTTGTTAGTTGCAGTTCTAATGGGAGAAAACTTGTTAGATTTGACATAGAAAGCACGAGAAAAATAATCAGATGAATTAACAGAATCATCATTAGAGGACGAAGCATAATCATCTGAATTTGAACCAGAAGAGGAATAGGAGACATCTTTTGCAATTTGAATCATTTGCTTTATTGAATATTTGAAAATTTTATTACAAGTAGCAAATGAATCATTTTTATAGATTTTGTCTACATATCTATCCTCATAAGTTGCAGATTCATCAGATGTCCGCTTGACCCTCCATATCCGCCTTGTTGGCATGCTCAAAGTCCTATCTGAAAATTTTGAATCACAAGAATTAGAATTATCTAAAATGACTTTAGCTTGTTTGTTTGACTTCTTTGACCTATTTCTTTTACGCTTTGGTTTATAACAATCATCCTTTAGCGTAAAAGATTCATCAAAAAATTTCGAATTAAGATTTGAATCAGAAGAAACAATTTTACCTAAGAATCCAAACTGATCAGACATTAAACCTGAACTTGCCTCAGAGTCAGAAAATTTTTGAGAAAAGTTTTCAGATTTTAGAACTACCTTTTTGTTTTCCTTAAAATCAGAAGAAAGACCAGAAACAGAATCTTGTTTTTGAGAAATTAATTTTTCTTCAAGACTTGAAGTCATAAAAGAAAAAATAACATCTGATTCAATTTCGCTTTGAATATGTTGTTCTTTTATTTTATCTTCAACATCAATGATTTTGCTTTCTAACACTAATGGAGGAATATATCTCTTAGAATCATAAGAAACTGGAGATATATTTTCTTTATTAGTGTTAGTAGCACATATATCGAAATAATCATCAGATAATGAAGATTTAATTGGAGAAATGTCATTTAAACTGTTTCTGTTCTTCTTTGATTTTTCAGGAAAATATTTGGCATTTTCGCGCGTGTAAACAAAAGAAATTTCCTTTTTCTTGTTTGTCATTCTTTTCTCATTTTCGATATCTAAAACTTGCTTTTCATTCATCCAATCAATTTTAAATTGAGGAGCATATTTAGCAAGACTTAGATAATCGAATTTATATAAAGTAGGGGATTTTTCTATAGCATTGTTTAACCAATGAGGATTTTCAAAACCAAGTCCCCATTTTTCTTTGATAGACTCATAACTCCTTGGTTTGTTCAAATACATAGTTTGTTCAGTTTGATTCCTTCGATATAATTTTTCTTCCAACTCATTTATTTTATCTGAAAAATTATCTTTTAATTTGGTCATTTGAGTCAAAGAATCAAGACAAGTCATACTTGATTTTTCTAAATCACTCAATTTCTTTTGAAATATTTCTTTTGTATGATCCAAAATAGATTTTTCATCTTTCAAAGAGATTTGTAATTTATCAATCAAATTTGACTTTTCTGAATTTAATTGTTTTTCAGATAATAACTTTGAGCGTAAATCATGTAAAGCAGTTATAATGATATTCATCTGTGAGGATATAAATTTGAAGTCAAAATCAGAAGGTACCTCATCTTCATCAGTGGAATCTTCATCATCATCATTGCTTAGATCATCTCCTATGAAACACATTGTAGCAATTTCCTCATTACCAGCTTCATCGTCAGAGTGATCTAACCAGAATTCTTCTTCAACAAGCAAAGCAGTTCCATTCTCTCTTTTCTCAGCTAGTTCCAGTTTCTTCCGATAATACGCAGAATCCCGAACTACCTTCAATCGACAATCCTTGGCAATGTGACCCGGCTTTCCACAGTTAAAGCATGCTGAAGGTTTCTTAGCCTCGGGCACTTGGACATTCTCGTTCTTCTTTGACCCTGAAGTGAAGCGAAGATTGTTGGAACCCGAATGATGTTGGAACTTCTTGTGATAGTGTTGAGAAAGAATAATCATTGCCTTCTGTAGCGCCTCACCATCATCATCAGTTGCACCATCATATGCATTCTCGGACAATGCTTGTTCAGCCAGTTTGCTTGTGAGAAGTGCAATCGAATCCACTGTCTTCTTGTTTTTCTTGTCAAGTTTAGCTTTCTTCTCCTTGACTATGCACTCATCTGTCATCAGAATCTCGTAAAGCTCTTGGATTTGCATAGAAGATATCCGGACATCATTCCTCAAGGGATGGCAAGATTTATTCCATTCTGGTTACAAAGCATTGAGGAACTTCAGATTTGTCTCCAGCTCAGTCTTTTCCACTTTTATCTTTCGTAGATCATTTATTACCGCACATAACCTGTCAAAAACAATTTTCAGAGATTCCCCATCTTTGGCTTTGAACTCTTCAAAATTGTTCATGAAACGCGTATGCCGAAGTTGTGTCGCGACCGTTAAACCAAGCATAATCTTTTCTATCTGAGTCCACATCAATTTCGGATCGTGCTTGAAATAATCAATTCTATTATAGATAGAATTGGGCAATGCTAACATCAGATTAGACTTTGCTTCACGATCTGCTTTTTTCTTTTGTAACCTCTTCAGCAGTCAAAGGAGTATCGTTCTTAGGTCTGATAAACGGTCCTTCAGTAAATGACTTCATCATTTTTTATCCATTAGCTTGACGCTCGATGAAGTTAATGAACCGATCTTGCCATTGGGTGAATTCATTTTCATTTATCAAAAGAGGAGGACGAGTTTCTGTTCCCAACGACATCATAAGATCATTCTTGTAAAACTGAGCTTGAAACCAGAACTTTGACATATCCATATCTTCAGAAATCCAGAGAAAAAATTCTAAGTCTTGAACACAGAGAAACTGGCGCAAACTGAGATTTGCACGAATAGAGGATGGCACAAACTTGCTTTTGCGCTAGACGAAGATGGCGCAAACTTGACTTTTGCTTGATAAGAAGTTGGAGCAAACTTTACTTTTCGTTAGAAGTTGGTGGCACAAACCTTGACTTTGCGTGAGATGAGAGTGACGCAAAGACACTTTGCGCGAATAACAAATGACGCAAAAATCTCTTTGCGCGATGAACAATTGGCGCAAACTTAACTTTGCGTTATACAAAGGTGGCACAAGCTGATCTTTACGCGAGATGACTGTATCACAAAATGAACTTGCGCGAAGAACTTCTAGCGTAAACTTTACTTTGCTCGATATGAAGATGAAGCAAATTAGACTTTGCTCGATGAAGAGATGGCGCAAAAGAACCTTTTCGCGAGAAATTGACCTGAACTTTTGCAAATTTCTAGCGCAAAGAGGAAGATGATCTGGCGCAAAGCTGGATGAACTGGAGCAAAGCTTGGACGAACTAGCGCAAAGTTCTATGAACTCGCGCAAACTTTGAATCTAGCGCAAAATGATGATAAACTCAGAACTCTTCTAAAAATTGATTACGGAACCAAAACAGATGAAATTTTCTCACAAAGATTTGATCGAAAACCATTTTCTAATCACTTTCAAATAACAAAATTGATCAAAAATTGTAAAATCGTGAAATCTTGAACAGAACAGTAAGCACAACAAGTTTTCCAGAAATTCGAAAAAATTTGAAATTGAAGCTCAAAACTCAATTTTCTTGCAATCTGATGTGAAACAAAAAAATTATACTATTAAAAACGGATCCAACGAACCAGAAAGCAAGAAAATTCGTTCAAAAACCAGTCTGAATTTGATGAAAAATCAAAAAATGAGATTTTCTTGAAAAAATCAAGAAAATCGATCAAATTTCCTGATTCAACCACAAATTCAGAATCGAAAAACGTTTCTCTTGTGTGCCCAGATTCTAGTTCCTAATAACAAACAATTAATCAAAACAAGATTTATCAATCAATTACCTGTTTGATTTCAATCTCAAATTCAACGATTACAAGTTTCTCTCTCTAGAACACTCTTTCTCTCTCTACAGATTTCTCTCTCTTTCAGATATGGACTTCTTAACTTGTTCACCAACTTGTTACTACTAAAAACAGAAAATACAAGGTATTTATACCTATAACTAAAATACAAAGAAACTAAAATACAAATACAAATACAAATACAAATACTTTGACTTTTATTACAAATAGACTTTGACTTTGATGAGTGTTGACTTTCTCAGCTTTGACTTCTTACACTTTGACCTTCAGTCTTCTTGGTCTTGTATCCAACATATTTATGCTCTAACATCTCTCAATCCTCTCAGATTCAGATTAGGCTCTGATACCAATTGATAATGCAAGATCGTTCTAAATCTACTGAGAGAAAGTAGAGAGAGATAGTTGAAAGCGCAAAAGTGTAAACTCTATTAAGATGAGCGTGAATGACTTACAAAACACAAAGCCACAAGGGACTTAAATACCCTTGGCTAATACAGAACCCAAAAGCACACTAAACACAGTATTAGACGAAGCCTATAAATACAATGATTACTATAAAATCTGACTTAACATGCAGTTTACAAAGACTTCATAGTATATCAAATGGAAGTAAAATCAGCATTCCTGAATGGAAAGCTGAATGAAGAAGCCTATGTTGAACAACCTCCAGGGTTCTTTGATCCTAAGCATCCAAATTATGTATATAAGTTTGATAAGGCTTTTTATGGTCTAAAACAAGCCCCTCGTGCTTGGTATGACACTCTCTCATCTTTTCTTATCTCTAAAAATTTTGAACGTGATAAAATTGATAATACTTTGTTTTTCAGAAAGATAAAATGTCACATTATTCTTGTGCAAATATATGTCGATGACATTATATTTGGTTCTACTAACCCATCTCTGTGTACTCGATTCGCTGAAAGAATGAAGAAAGAATATAAAATGAGTATGATGGGTGAACTAACTTACTTCCTTGGACTTCAGATCAAGCAAACTGAAAAAGGTACATTTATTAACCAAGGTAAGTATGTTAAATACATGATGAAGAAGTTTGATCTCACTCAAACTTCAGCGATGAAAACTCCTATGGCACCTCCTCTGACATTAAACAAGGATCCAACTGGAAAACCTGTTAATGTCATTGCCTATAGAGGAATGATAGGCTCCCTGGTGTATCTAACAGCGAGCCGACCTGACATCATGTACTCTACATGTCTTTGTGCACGCTATAAATCTGAACCCAAGGAATCCCATCTGATCACTGTAAATCGAATCTTTAGATATCTGAAAGGAACTCCCAACCTCGGTCTTTAGTATCCCAAAGACTTAGGGTTCGATCTAATTGGATATTCAGATAGTGATTTTGCAGGTTGTAAACTCGATAGAAAGAGCACCACTGGTGGATGTCAGCTTCTAGGAGGAAAGCTGGTAAGTTGGACAAGTAAAAAGAAAAATTCAGTGTCCACTTCCACAACTGAAGTTGAATACGTAGCTGCTAGAAGTTGTTGTGCTCAAGTATTATGGATGAGAAATCAACAATTAGACTATGACCTTCAGCTATCAAAGATTCCAATCTATTGCGACAGCACTAGTGCCATCGCTATAGCAAACAATCCAGTACTACATTCAAAGACAAAACACATCGAGATCAGATATCACTTTATCAGAGATCATATGATGAATGGTGATATTGAACTTCACTTTATCCCTACTGACTATCAGCTTGCTGATCTTTTCACCAAATCTCTTGATGAGACAAGATTCAACTTTCTCATCAGTGAGCTTGGAATGTTGAATCTTGAAGATTAACTCTTCATCTTTCACGCATTATGTCAGTCATACACAGTTCCCCTTCATCAACTGCTGTCTATCCAAATATCTTTGACTCGCAGGTATGTTCTCTCATTCTTTATCACTGAATATCTCATTCAGTAAGACGTTTGTTAGATTTGTTTTTTATAGTAATCATTGTTTTTATTTTCTATCCAATACTGTTCTTAATGTTCTTTTCTGTATTGTAAAGGCTATGGGTATTTAAGTCCCCTTAGAGCCTTTGTTTTATAACTTTGGCAATCACATTCAATACATCAGTTTACTTTGCGCTTCTCTACTCTCTCTCTCTACTTTCTCTCTCTAAAGAATCAGTGATCTTGGACTCTCAATTGGTATCAGAGCCAACTGAATCTTGAGAGGATTGAGAGATTGTTTTTCTGTATCTGAATTTGTGATTGAAATCGAAAATTTGATCGATTTTCTTGAATTTCTCAAGAAAATCTCGTTTTCTTGATTTCTCATAAAATTTGGATCTGTTTGTGATCGAATTTGATTGTTTTTGGGCTCATTAGTCTCGTTTTTGATAATCGATCATGTTTGCTTCATATTGTTTTGCATAAAATTCAAGTTTAGATCATCGATTTTGTGCAATTGAATTTTTCTGGAAAAACTTGTTCTTCGTTCTGTTACTTTACGATTTTGTGATTTTGTTGATTTTAATCAATATTGTTGATCAAAAGTTGTTAGAAAGGTGTTTTCGATATTCAGTATGTGTTTTTCATGTATAAATTTCTTGTTTTTCATTTGATCTTCCGCATTATATTTGATTTTCTGTGGTTTGCGCTTCATTCATGTGGTTTGCGCGTCATTCATATTACTTTGCGCGTAATCATGTTGCTTTGCGTATCTTTCATTTAGTTGAATTGCGTGTTTTACTAATCTTGATCTTGTTTTTCAGGTTTTCACATCTAGCTTCAAACGCAAAGTCTGCTTTGTGTTTCTTTCTACAAACGCAAAGTGAAGTTGCGTTTCCCTCTATAAACGCAAAGTGAAGTTTGTGTTTCCCTCTACAAACGCAAAGTGAAGTTTGCGCTCCCTCCAACACCCGCAAATCTCTAGTTTGCGTTTCTTCCTACATACGCAAAGCCTTCTTTGCGCGTCAGTCTACATCCGCAAACCTTCTCTTTGCGCGTCTCCCTGACTTAGTTTAAAAAAAAAGTGTTTTTAATCTATCCGCAAACCTTCTCTTTGCGAGTCTGGAATTTTTTTTTAGTGTGTCATCTTTATTTTTTTAAAACTTTGTGTCATAACAAGTGTTTTTAAGATTTTCAATTTTTAATATTTTTTGAATTTTTTCAATTCAATCTGATTTTTTATTTTCTGGTACATCAGCAATGGATTCTGCCAAGTTTGCTTTCCAAGCTAGGTTCTACTCAAATGATCTGATGATGCAATTGGGAACAGATAGTCGTCCTCCAGTCTTAATCAACGAAGATGAGTTTACACAATGGCAAGATAGGTTCATAAATTTCATTGATCGTCAGAGTAACGGAGAAAATATGATGAAATCTTTTTCCGAAGGACCTTTTGTCAAGCCAAAAGGTGACATTCCTTTGACTGCTGATGAAATCAAACGCGAAAAAGCCGATAGAGAAGCAAAGTCCAATTTGATGCTAGAACTGCCTAACTCAATCTACAATAGAATTGATTGTTTCAAACATAATCCAAACATGATGTGGACTCAATTAGAAAAGATCATGCTTGGGTCATCAGTTGCTACTCAAATACGCCAGACACGCTTCATGAATAACTTTGAAGAATTTAAGGCAAAGGACAATGAATCTCTGAAGGTGACTTTTGACCTATTCTGCACTGTGATTAATGATCTAAGAAAGATTAAAGTGGAAAAGATTGCTCTTGAGACGAATCTGAAATTCCTTAATGCTCTTCAGTCTGAGTGGAATAAATCATGCCATAGATTAAGGAATGATGTCAGAATCTCAACAATGCAGATCCTGGAATTATATGAGATTCTGCTAACTGATGAGAGTTTGGTGTTAGAGAAGAAGGTCAAAGTAGAGAAAAAGAAAAAATCAGTAGATCCGGTTGCTCTTCTCACAAAGCAAATATCTGAACAAGCATTGTCTGAAAATGCTTACACCGGATCAACTGAAGATGATGGCGAGGCTTTACAGAAAGCAATGATCCTTCTTTCTCAGCACTATCAGAAGAAGTTCCAACCGAGATCGGGTTCCAGCTCTTCACACTTCACTTCTGTTTCTACAGTCAAAGTGCCTGAGCCTAAGCCTGCATCTTGTTATAACTGTGGAAAGTCGGGCCACTACTCAAAGGAGTGTCGTGCAAAGAAAGTTAGGGACTCAGCTTACTACCGCAAAAAATTGGAACTGGCTGAAAAGAGAGAGAATGGAACTGCTTTGCTGGCTGAGGAAGAATTCTGGCTGGATTATTCCGATGATGAAGCTTCAAATGTCGAGATCGCTCAGATGTGCTTAATCGGTGATGATCAGTCAGACGATTCTGAAACTGATGAGGATGCGGTATATTCTGAATTTGACTTTAATTTCATTACCTCTCAGATGAATATCATAATTAATGCTTTGTCTGATTTACGTTCAAAGATTTTATCTGAAAAGAATTTAAATTCTGAAAAGTCAGATTTGATTGACAAACTGAAAATTTCTTTGAAAGATGAAAAATCTATTTTAGAAAATACTAAAGACATCTTTCAACAGAAATTGGATGATTTGGAAAATTCAAATAAGACTTATCTTGAGTCTTTGACAGCTATGACTAATTTAAAAGATGAATTTTCAGATAAAATAAATAAGTTAGAAGAAAAACTTTATCGAAGAGACCAATCTGAACAAACAATTTATATGAACAAACCGAGGAGTGAAGAGGCTTTAAAACAAAGATGGGGACTTGGTTTTGACAATCCTCATTGTTTAAACAAAGTGATAGACGAAGTTCCCACCTTATATAAATATGACTATCTAACTCTTGCACATTATGGTCCACAGTTCAAATTTCATTGGACTAGTGAAAAGGAAGTGTTAGATCTCGAAAATGAGAAACGGATAAATAACAAGAAAAATGAAATTCCTTTTGTTTATACAAGTGAAAATGCAAAATATTTTCCTGAAAAATCAAGAAGAGCAAGAAAGAGTTTTAAATGATATATCTCCAATCAAATCTTCAATGTCTGGTGATTTTATTGCTCCTTATGCACCTGATTCTGATAAAGGAAATATTTCTCCAATCATTTATGATTCAAAGAAATATACCCCTCCTTTAGTATTAGAAGAAAAAATCATAGATCTTGAAGATCAGATAGAAGATCAAAATATTTTGAAGAAAATTGAATCTAATATTATTCTTTCTTTCATGACGTCTAGTCTTGAAGAAAATTTATTTTTTCAAAAATCAGATTCTATTTCTAGCCTATCTTCTGATTCTAAGGAAAATAAAAAGGAAGTTTCAAATTATAAAATCTTTTCTCAAAATTATTCAGACTCTGAGGCAAATTCAGATTTATTAGTTGATCAGATTGGTTGCTTGGATAAATTTATTTCTTCTGATTTAAATATTAAGTCTAAAATTCTTGATGATTCTTTTACGCTCAATGATCAATATTATAAACCTAAGCGTAAAAGAAGACGGTCAAAGAAGTCGAAGAAACATGATACAGTTCTTTCTGACAATTCTAATTCTTCAGATTCCATTCTTTCAGATAGGACTTTGAACCGGTCAAAGAAGCAAATCTGGAGAGCGAGGCGGACATCAAATGTTCCTATGACTGAGGAAGATAGATATGTAGACAATTGTTATAAAAGTGATTCATTTGCTTATTGTAATAAAACTTCAAAATACTCTATAAAGCAAATGTTTCAAATTTCCAAAAATGTCTCATATTCATCTTCTGATTCTAGTTCAGATGATTATGCTTTATCTTCTGATAATTGTGCTTATTATTCTGATGATATTTCTCATGTTTCTCGTATCAAATCTGTTCATTATTTCCCCATACGAACTGCAACTAACAAACACAGGCCCAAATTCAAGTGGGTACCCAAATCTTTATCTGATTCAAAGTTGCAGACATCACATGTTAAGGGGGAGTAAGGGAAAGTGGCTTCTGAGTACTTCAGCTCAGGACCCGTACTTCATAGACTACGACTTCTAAACAAATCAGTTTAGAACTCGTTCTTCAAAGTTTTTAAGCTTCTAACTAAATGAGATACTATGAGTACATCAATTTTATTTCCGCTGCATTTTATCTCTGATTATGATGTGTTCCAGTTTTTCTCTTTATTTTTTCAAGAATCTGAGCTTGTTTATCTATCTTTTGAATTTGTATAAACCAATTTTTTTTTAATTTGAGACACAAATTATTTTTTATAATGTGAAAGATGAAATAACTTAATTTTATTTTGTTCCAACTAAATATCAATTTGCCGAATTCTTTACATTTTGTCTTTAATGAAATTTTTTAACATCGGCATGTTGAATTTAAAAGTTTAAATCTTTACAAATTTTATTCTATATAGTAAAATCTTTCAGATTTTCTCTCTTTTGAATAAAATGTATGTCTAGGATCTTTTACAAGTTCTTTGTTTATATTAAAGTTTTATATGTTCAACTTTCAAGTCTTACAAAAGTCGAAAAGTCAGCAACATGTTTGTAACTTTTAATACTGCTTTAAAGTTGTGTGATTCGGAATATTTATAGTTTACAATGCTTAGAAAACCTAAAAAGTCGGAATTTTGGATTGTAATGAAAATATGGGCTAAGCACTTAGATGTAAAACCTTGTGTTTGAGATGATTATTAAATTCTTATAAATCAGAAATCTCTAAGTTTAAAAGTTTGTACCTGTGACCTTTCTGGTTTGGGAAAGTAGGTTCTGTGGGATGCTTGTCATCTGGTCCCCTAAGGTCAACTGATCTGGGAGTGATCGAACCCAAATCCATCAATAGAACCAGATCGAAAGTCATGTTTTACTGGTATGAATGGGTTTAGGATATGTCGATGTAGCCTTTCTGATCTGGGAGAGTAAGTTCCAAGGGGTGCTTGACACCTAGTCCCCTAAGGCCAATTGGTCTGGGAGCTGCTGACCCAAATCCTGCAATAGGGTCAGATAGAAAGTTACGTTTACGGCATGTTCTTTACTTAATAAACTTTTTGATTAAAAGATGCCAAAGTGCACAAGCTTAAAAGATGCCAAAGAGCACACTCATGTGAAGATGCCAATATGCACACTGCTAAAAAGATGCCAATGTACACACATCTCATGAAACTTGGTTATATATTTCTGAGTTGCAATAAACCTGTAAATTTGTGAAAGTCTGAATTTTTGATGGCTTAGTGTGATTACATGCAAAGTTCTCTATTATATTTTTAGAATTGCATTTTCTTGAAGCTAATCAAAGTTCACATGCGAGCACACTGAATAGATTGATGAAAGTTTTTGAAACTGAACATGTCTTAACTAGATATGCAATAAAACTTGTTCTTGTATCCAACAACATATGCTTGATTTCAACTGATTGATAAAATTGTAATATTTTACTCTGTAGAATTTAATTTGTTTAGTGTTTAAAATTTTATATGTTTAGTTGTTTCAAAATTTACATTTAGTATATTTTTCTTTCTACATTAATATTTGATCATTGTGTTCTCATAAATATATTTTAATGGGTTTATGCATTATTCAAGGGGGAGTAAACAAAGAGAATGTATTTTAAAGATTATATCTGTTTTTGAGGGGGAGTATATGATTTTCTTTATATGAATGATAATTTGAATTATTATATCTAGTGCATTTGTGTAGGGGGAGTCAAAGGGCTTCAAAAGGTAAAAATTTTCTGAGTTTAAGTCAGATTTGCGCTTACAACATGACACGCAAACTTCGGTTTGCGCATCCTTCATGAATCGCAAACCTTGCTTTGCGTCTCCTTCATGAAACGCAAACCATGCTTTGCGTCCCCTTCATGAAACGCAAACTTTGGTTTGCGCGTCCAACATGAAGCGCAAACCTCCTCTGTTTTTCTCTGTTTCTCTGATTTTGCAGATCTTACGTTGTCTCGCTTCCAACATTTACATGACCAAGTTGATCAAGATCATCAAGGTCATGAGGGGGAGAAGTCAAGGAGAAGTTTAAGAGACAAAGAGCTCAAAAGTTTATCTGTTGATCAAGATTCGCTCAAAGATTCTATTCTCTCAGCTACAACCGATTCGTTGGCTGTTCCTGCTCTGAACACCACAGTTCATTCAAGATCATTCAAAAGAGGTGTATCGTCTTGAGCTTAAGCAGCAAAGAAATTTTCAATCTGAAAAATACTGAGAAGAAATTTTTTTTCTTAAAAGTCAGAAAGCTTCTCAAAGTCGCTTTTATAGTCTGTGCTGTTTTTGAAGATTATTTTTGAAGACCACAACGCCAATGATTACTATGGGGGAGATTGTTAGATCTGTTTTTATAGTAATCATTGTATTTATTTTCTAGCCAATACTCTTCTTAATGTTCTTTTCTGTATTGTAAAGGCTAGGGGTATTTAAGTCCCCTTAGAGCCTTTGTTTTATAACTTTGGCAATCACTTTCAATACATCAGTTTACTTTGCGCTTCTCTACTCTCTCTCTCTACTTTATCTCTCTAAAGAATCAGTGATCTTGGACTCTCAACGTTTTTCAAAAATCAAATCTTCAATCACTGATTTTCTTCAAGTGATTAAAAGCTTTTTGATAAACAAATCTTATCTGTGAAAAGAAAATTTATCTCTGAATTTCTATCAGAGATTCTTTCAAAAGAAAACCTATCTCTGACTTTTCTTCAGCGATACTTTCTAAAAGGCAAATGAAACGTTTTTTTCCTCTCCTATGACGTCATTTGAACCGACAATCCATGACATGCCTTTTTCTCTAACACGTACGTCCGTTGCCCTTCTATCCAATCAACTTCGTAGGACGTGTCCATATCATGTTGAGCATTTGTTTTCCCGCCTCATTCCTTCTCTCTCTTCATATAAAAGGAATGTCTTTTTCCATTCTTATCTTTTTACGCTCACTTAAAACTTCCTAAGCAAGAAAAAGCACTTAAAGCAAACAAGAACACCCTAATCTTCAAATCTTCAAGATTATCATGTTCTTGTTCTTTACATTCTTTCATCTTCAAAACATTCTTAAATCCTAAATATTCTCTTATTTTGGACTTTAAAGTGTTTCTTCCATTTAAAATCATTCCTTTTGATTTTAACTTACTCTAAGAACATTTGGTTTTTCAAAATGTTCCTTCTTTTTCTTGAAGAACACTATTTTACTCTAATAACAATTTTGTTTTTCTATGTCTCTTTCCCAAAACAGAAACTAGTAAAATATTTTAAATTGTTTTTAGACTCTAAATCCTTTATTCTACTCTATTTTCTTCTATTCAGAAATGGCCCAAGCTAGCCTCATTTCTTCAAAGAATGTGAAGTTCACCATCACTGAATCTGAAATCCCAAAGAACAACCATCTGGACAGGTTGGACTTTGAAGCTGACAAGTACCCACATCTGGTGGAAGCCGCAACTTTTCTGAAGCAATCTTGCATTGCTTATGTGTGTGTTCCAGATTCTAGTTTCTAAACAAGATTAATCAAACAAACAAGATATCTCAATCAATTACCTGTTTTGATTTCACTTTTAATTCCTCAATTACAAACTTTCTCTCTCAAGAACTCTCTCTCTCTCAGATACGTATTCACTCAAAATGACAATTAGACAACTAAAAACTCCTAACAGAAATACAAGGTATAAGGTATTTATACCCACAACTAAAATACAAGAAAACTAAACTACAAATACAATACATTGACATTGACTTTTATTACAAAATAACTTTGATTTTGATGAGAGTTGACTTTCTTCAGCTTTGACTTCTTGAACTTTGACTTTTGTCTTCTTGATCTTGTATCCAACATATTTATGCTGTAACAATCTCCCCCTTTGGATTCAAGATCACTATTGAAAAATCTAGCAATGCAGTCTTCACTTTAAGCTCTGTCAGTACAATCTCCCCTTTTTCTTTGATGGTATTCTTTCCAAAACTGTCTTCAAACGATTAACAATCTCTCCAAAACTTTCACAATAATACTTTCAGACTTTGGAAAGAAATTATCTTCAGAATCAGCTCGAATTTTCTTTAGCAGATAATCTTCAAAGAAAATTTCCTCAAATTTTCAGAAATTCTTTGATCTTCTTCAAATCTTCAAATCTTTACTTTGAACTTTTCTGACTTAGACATTTCTGAAAATCATCTCTCAAAACTTTATCATTTCTTGATACCATCTCCCCCTTTTTGATGATTTGAGCATCTATATCATCAAAACTTTACTTCCAAGAAATGTCTTTGACCATTCTGATCTGTCAAACTGAGCCTCTGATTCTGTGATCCATAACCAAGTATTCATCTAGATCTTTGCAAATCCAGACAAAATAAGAACATGTAACTCCTGAATCAACAAATGAATCAGTTAAAATGTCTGTCAGTAACACAAAGTCACTGTGTGTAACGGATACACAATATAAAGGAGCTTTTTGATGTTCACTCCCCCAGGGCTTCCATCCAATCATCGAAAAAGCACAAAGGAAATTTCTATGAATGTTATGACAAAGAAACAAATTCTTTGTGTGTTCGTGCATGTGTAGAAAGAATTAAGCACGGATAATTGCTTTTAATAAGGCTCAACATTGTGTAAACCACTGAGACAACAGTAGATAAACACAGACTCAATGTGCATGATTGAAGTGCGAATGTGGGGCAGACTTCCTTCTTTTTCAATATCCAGATTTTCCAAATGAAAACCAGATAACATATATGCTGCGTCCCCTTGAAAATGTGAAACATTTTCTTTTTGAGAAGAAAATGAGTGGTTGGTGGGGTTTAAGCAAGAGTTGGCATGGGCTATTTGCCTGTTTCAATAACGTTCACCAAAGAATTGTGAAACATTAGTAATGTGGCTGCCCGGCTCAGAAAGTAGTTGGTGCAGAGTTTGATATTCTTTTACTCTGATCTCACACCCTCTTTCTTTTAATCATTAAGCTCACTACTAACCAAGCTCTCTTTTCCATTTTACCTCATCACACCCACAATCATTTCTTTTTGACTCCTCACACTCAATCACTAAGGATTAACTTCTTGGGTAGAAATCACTGGTTAACGTGATTTCAAAGAAGTTCATGTAAGTCCTAGCACAAAGAACCCATATAATCCTATGAAAGCAGAATGTTGCTCAAATGGTTTAACTTTATTAGTTAAAGCTCATATACAAATATCAGATGTATGCTCATAAAATATAATCATGAAGATTTGAGCATTTGAAACATTGAAGTGTTTTCAAACAAGTATATTGAATGAATGAACATGAATGCAAAAGGCTTGTTTGAAAATCTGACATTGTATGAAAATGATCAGAAATGAATGATATAACAATCAAAGTTTAAGGTCAAGAATAATGGATATTGTCTATACGAAACAAAAATATAGACATTCTTGAAATGACGTTTCGAAATGAAATATCGCTCAAAATTCTTTAAAGTACAAGCGGGGTGTCTTACCATCGAAAAATTGTATCAATTTAATTTACAGACATGGTAAGAACAATTTGATCAAAAATTAAACCGATGTGTGTGAATACTTGAAAGTATGTAGAAAAGACAATACGCAAGTATTTATCTTTGGAAACACACGGTTTATTTATCAATTAAGCACAAAAATAAAATGAAAACATTTAAAATCACACTACCAATTCATGAAAACTGTTTAAGAATCGGGAAGTGGTTTGAACATTTTAAGAAAATGTTTTCATATGATTGAAAGTTGCCTTCTTTCAACCATAAATGAGATTAAGATAAGAAATTAACCTTTTGAGGATAGTCTTAAATCTCATGAAGTCATGCTGAAGTCATAAAGATATGATTGTGTCAGCTTCTCTCATCCTGCATAAGTCTCAAAGTCATGTCAAAGCAACTTTATTCACAAAATTATTCAAATGTAAAAGACATTTAATGTACGAGTTCTGATCTGAAATAATCAGAAATCATAGTCTTACTCCTTTTCACATGACTTATAAGCTCCCCTTAAAATCATGCAGTACAAAAATTTTGTCATTTAAGTAAAATGCAGAAATTAGTTACGCTCCCCCTCAAATGAATGTAGATCATATAAAATCTTCTTTTAGTCACCCTGAGATCATGAGCAAACAATTAAAGTGCAGATATCCTTCAGACATAAAGATAAAGAAAATGATGAAAAATAACAATACGTAACTTTATTAGGTAATAACTGATTATGCCTTCAGATTTAACATACCAAGCTTAGAGATAAGAAAATTAAATCTCTTTTCATCTAAGGGTTTGGTAAATAAATCTGCAAGTTGATAATCTGTTTTTACAAAATAAAGTTCAATTGTTCCTTTTTCTACATTATCTTTGATAAAATGATACCTGACATCAATGTGTTTGGTTTTCGTATGCTGAACAGGATTAGCAGATATCGCAATTGCACTCTTCGAGTCACAATATATTGGAATTTTATCAAACTTGAATCCATAGTCTCGCAGCTGTGTTCGCATCCACAGAACTTGAGAATAGCAACTGGCAGAAGCTACGTACTCTGCTTCAGCAGTCGATGTGGAAACGCAAAGTTGTTTCTTTGATGCCCAGCTAACGAGCTTGTCTCCAAGAAATTGAATGTGACCTGAAGTACTCTTTCTCTCCAACATGCAACCTGCATGATCTGTATCTGAATAGGCAGTCAGTTGAAAACCAGTATCCTTAGGATACCACAAAC
This sequence comes from Arctium minus, assembly GCA_954870635.1. Lineage (NCBI taxonomy): Eukaryota > Viridiplantae > Streptophyta > Magnoliopsida > Asterales > Asteraceae > Arctium > Arctium minus. Next base: position 61,446,473 of record OX941087.1, read on the forward strand.
CAAGATCTGCAGTCCCCTTCAGATATCTAAAAATCCTTTTGACAGCAGCCAAATGAGATTCTTTAGGAGCAGCCTGATATCTAGAACATAAGCATGTTGAAAACATAATATCTGGTCTACTAGATGTAAGATACATTAACGATCCTATCATACCTCTATAAGTTCTAACATCAACACTTTTACCCGAAGGATCAGTGCTAAATTTAGTACCTGGTGCGATCGGGGTTCCAATTGGTTTACAATTTTCCATTTTGTACTTCCGAAGAATATCCAAAATGTACTTAGATTGGTTAATGAAAATCCCCGTTGAAAACTGTTTAACTTGTAATCCGAGAAAGAAATTCATCTCTCCCATCATACTCATTTGAAAACGTGACACCATGAGGTTAGAAAAGTTTTTGCAATATTTAGGATTAGTAGAGCCAAATATTATATCATCAACATATATTTGAATAAGGATGATATCGGCTTTTTCCTTTTTGATGAACAAAGTGGTATCAACTTTACCTTTAGAAAAACCGGACTTGACCAAGAATTTAGATAGAACATCATACCATGCTCGAGGGGCTTGTTTTAAACCATACAGGGCTTTGTCCAAGATGTAGACATGATCTGGCTTATCTGGATTCACGAACCCTTCTGGTTGAGACACGTAGACTTCCTCCTTAAGAATGCCATTCAGAAAGGTTGTTTTCACATCCATCTGATAGACTATGAAATTATTATGAGCTGCGTAGGCTAGAAACATGCGGATTGTCTCTATACGCGCTACAGGAGCATATGTCTCATCGTAGTCTATGCCTTCCTCTTGCCGGTAACCTTGGCAACAAGTCTAGCTTTGTTCCTTATGACGATACCATCTTCATCCTTTTTATTCTTGAATACCCATTTAGTGCCAATTATGGATTTTCCTTCCGGTTTTGGAACTAATCTCCAGACCTTCAGGGCTTCAAACTTATTTAATTCTTCTTGCATAGAAGATACCCAATCCGAATCAGCTAAAGCCTTTGATACTCGCGTAGGCTCTATCTTGCTGAGGAATGAGTCATGCATACATTGATTAAGAGTCGCTGACCTAGTTTGTACAGGTTTGTTGAGATCTCCAATTACTTGATGTAATGGATGCTCTTTGGTCCAGCGATGCTCATGAGGGAGTGGAGTAGATACTGATTGAACATGATCATCATCTAGAAATCCACTATCAGGCTCTTCAGTTTGAATAATAGGAGGAGGATTTGCATTTGAAGTTTCAGGTGCAGAAGCATCAGTTGGAACAGCAGACTCTGGCTGTTGAGTAGACAATATATCACACCTAACTGAAACAGTTACTTTTGGCTCAGCAATTACTTGTATATCTTCAATTGTAGGAGTAATTGTAGGAATGTGAGTTTCTGACTGAACGGAGGATACAGGTTCAGTTATAACTTCTGAAGTGACTGGATGATTGCAACTTGTGTCTTCAGACCTGTCAGCCACAGCAGATTTAGGTATATTAGATCCTAGAAACTCATCATAAAAGAATTCAAATAACAAATCTAAATCAGTTAAATGTGAAATAGATGTAGAAGCGTTATTCGAATTTTTCTTTGTAGAAACAGGTTATGGACTGATCTGCCCAGAAGCTAATACGCCAGTTATCACGGGTTCTGAACTGAATTGTTCAGAAGCCATTTATTCATCAAAAGTAACATTAACGCTCTCGACAACTGTCTTTGACTTCTTCAAATAAACACGATATGCTGCAGATGTTGAAGAATAACCAATGAAGATACCCTCATCCGCCTTAGCACTGAATTTATTCAGACTCTCTCTGTCATTAAGCACAAAACATTTACACCAAAATATATGAAAATACTTGATTGTTGGTGTTCTGTTGTTGATAAGCTCATATGGAGTCTTTTGAAAACGGAGTTGTATTATGGACCAATTTTGAGTGTGAATGCAGTTAACACAGCTTCTGCCCACAAGAATAAAGGTAGATCAGATTGGCTGAGCATAGTACGAGCGGCCTCGACTAGCGTCCGATTTCGCCTTTCGACTACTCCATTTTGTTCAGGCGTACGAGCAGCAGAGTATTGATGTGATATCCCGACCGATTCGAGATATTCTTCAACTATCTTGTTTTTTGAACTCTGTGCCATTGTCTGTTCGAAGAAACTTGACGTGTCTTTGCATATTCACTTGGGTCGTCTTTAAGAAAGTAATGAGAACTTCGGGCGTCTCATCTTTTGATCGAAGAAATTTGACCCATGTGTATCTCGAGTAATCGTCCACAATAACCTACACGTATTTCTTTCCACCCAAACTCTGAGTTCTCATTGGACCACACAAATCCATATGTAACAATTCTAACGAAGAACTAGTGCTTGGTTCAGGCTTCGGTTTATGAGCGGTTCTCTTCATCTTACCCTTTTCACAAGCTGCGCATAAGTGTTCTCTTTCATATTTCAGCTCAGGAAGTCCTTTGACCAATTTCCCACTAACCAGCTTGTTAATATAACGAAAGTTCAAGTGAGATAAACGTCTGTGCCAGAGCCAACTTTGTTGCGTTGAAGCTTTTGTCATTAAGCATACTTGACTGTCAATCTGAACTTTGGACAAATTGATGGTGTAGAGGTTCGTCTTTCGAGTTCCAGATAAGAGTTATGTTCCGTCTTCAGTACGAACTGAGCAACTCTTAGACTTAAAGTTGACCTCTAACCCTTTATCGCAGAATTGACCGATGCTAAACAAGTTGTGCCCCAAGCTTTCGACATAACTCACTTTACTGATCGTTATGTTATCTTGAATAATGTCACCATATCCTAAGATAGGGGAAAGTTGATCGTTTCCAAATCTGACATTTCCACTGAATTTCTCTGTATAGTTAGACAATAAAGCTTTTTGCCCAGTCATATACTTGGAACATCCACAGTCCAAGTACCACATATGCCGGGTCTGCAAGAGAAATCAGGAAACAATAGATTTAGGTACCCATTTAAAAACGGGTCCTAACAGATTAGTACAAGATTTTGGTATCCATTTAAATATGGACCCTCCTTTTCTTTGAAATCCTTTAAAAACATTTGATCTTGAAGAATAAACATGATAAGATACATACCAATCAGAAGAATTATGAGAATAAGCAAAATCAGTTCTTCGATAATTATAATGAGATGTAGTAGTAATAGGAGATAATTGAATCAACTGCTTTATTTTGAATAACGCTTGTAAGAAGTTATAAGGTTTTGTTTATGAGAAGCACATTGACCAACTACGTCTGAATCACTACTAACAGATTTAGTACAAAAATTATCAGAAACTGATCCAGCTATCTCATCATCCTTCCGTTTTGGTAGCCATTCAGTTCGAGCTTTCGACCTTTTCTTGCTTATATCTGAAACAAAAGATTTAGATTTATTAGGAAAAGCAGATTTCTGAGAGTGAGTTTTCTTTTGTGTACCAGTGTATTTCTGTTTCTGTAATCGCTGTTTCTTATGTTTCTTACCTTGAGAATAATAATCAGCAGTTACAGAAACTGATTCACCAACCTTAGTTGATGATTTAACAGTTTTAAGAACACATGGTAACACCTTTTCATTTCTTAGACAAGTAGAATGATCAGGAAGTTTAGCATTGAAGTCAAACAAATCAATTTCTTCTATGCACCCATCATCAGAATTTAGAAAGTCATTTGCAGACTCAAATAAGTCATCAAAATTATCAGATGAAGTTGAAGGTGTCTTTGAAACTGTAGAACACTTTAAAGATTTAGTTTGAAAAACAGTGTTCTTCAAGACAGTAGAAAATACAATTTGTTCAATGTCAGCCAAAAGTTTTTCATCAGATAAAACATTTTCAAGCTCAACTATTTTGCTTTCCAGAATAAGAGGAGGAAGATAAACCTTTTCAACTGCAGGTTTAGCCTTCATCTCAGAAACAGAATAACTTGCAAAATAGTCATTTGAAAGAACTTTTGGTGTTTCTGCAAGATAACTATCATTTAACTTTGCATAGTTAAATGGTAGTTGCATTTTCTTTATATTCTTCCTGTTTTCAGTTTCTTGGACCTCAACTTCTTCTGGTAATTTGGTAACAAATTTGGGTTTTAAATGAGGTTGTTTACCAGCACAAGCAAGAAAATCAAAATTATAAAGTGCTGGTTGTTTTCTGATGGCTTTCTTAAGATAATGGGGGTTTTCAAAACCAAGTCCCCATCTTTGCTTAACATCAGCCTCTTCATCAGGTGCATTAAGAAAAATGGTTTGATCTGTTTGGCCTCTTTTATAGAGTTTGACTTCCAGACCATTTACCTTCTTATTCAAAAGCTTGTTCTCAACCTGCAATTTATGAACAGTTAGTGCAGATTCTCTTTTTTTCAAACTCATACTTAGAAATTTTAATTTCGAACTCAGAAATCTTCTTTTCAAAACAATCTACTTGATATTTAGAATCAGAAGCAGATTTGCGTAAAGAATCAATCAGATCTTTGTTCCCAATAACAGACGTATTAAGCTCAAAGATCTTATTGTTCCTTTTAGCAACTCTTTCTTTTTCCTTTTTCAATTTATTTTGTAAATCTTGTAGCTCAACCACCATGGCTTCCATTTTGGTAATGAAATCTTTTTGACTTAAATTTAATACCTCATCAGCTGTCTCGTCATCTGATTCATCATACTTGACCTCTTTTCCCATAAGACAGAGATAAGCAGTTTCTTCCTTTTCTTCCTCTTCACCTTCTGAATGATCCAGCCAAAATTCGTCCTCAGCCATTAAAGCTATGCCTGCTTCTTGCTGTTTGGCCAATAGCAACTTGTTCTGATAGAGCTGAGAATTACGAACTTTTGGCTTTCTACAATCTTTTGCAAAATGAGCAATCTTGCCACAGTTGTAGCATTTGACTGGATCACTTTTTGGCTTTTCGACAACAGTGTAGTCATTCACGAACTTCTTCCTTTCATCAGGTTTCTTCTCAACATATCTGTTCTCTTCATATCTCCTTCCTTCCACCCTTTCTCGGTGCTCGTGATTCTTAGAACTTGATGAAGAACATCGTTGAGAATTTGATCCCGGTTTTTTGTAGAATTTCTTTTGAAAGGCACGGGTTAGCAACAACATGGCTTGTTTCAGACTTTCTCCATCATCACCATCTGTCTCAGATTCTGACTCAGAGCTCGTAAGCACTTTCTTCTTTTTCTTCTTCTCTGCCTTTTCTTTCTTTTCTTTCTTCTTCTCTCCAACTACCAAAGCAATCGGATCAGGAACCTTTTATGCCTTCTTCTTTTCAGCTCTTTTCTCCTCAACTTCCTCTTCATTTTGCCTCAGAGTCTCATAGACTTCGTGAAGAGGTATTTCACTCAAGTCTTTCATCTGCTTCATCCTACGTGTATGTTTCTTCCATTCAGGTCGTAGGATACTCAGAAATTTGACATTGTTTTCCAGCTGCTTCTTTGTCACTTTGTTCTTCGTCAGTTCATTCAGAAGCAAAGTAAATCGTTCATAAGTATCTTCCAAACTCTCATTCTCTTTGGCTTTGAATTCCTCGTAGCTATTGATGCAGTTAGCCACTTTTATCTGATTCCCGACCTTGGATCCCATCATCATCTTTTGTAATTGATCCCACATCTTTTTAGCATCATCCTTGTAGCTATCAATCTTGATGTAAATCTCATTAGGAATGCTTTGAAGTAGAAGAGATCTTGCTTGCTTGTCTGCTTTATACCGGCTTTTCTGTTCTTTAGAGTACTGTGATACATCCACTTTAACTGGTTTTGTCTTTTGTTCTCTTTCCTCATCACCATGTCCACTATCAGATGAATCATCATCAGCAAGTACTTGAACCATGATTGGTTTCATAGGACCGTCTGTAATTGACTGCAGAATATTTTCCCCGTTTGCATGTCTGTCTATAAAATGCAAAAATCTATCCTTCCACTACTCGTACTCTCCTTTGAACAGAACAGGAGGCTTGACATCGGTGCCAATGGAAAGTGCATCTTTAGAAGTCATCTTGATTAAAACCTGTTTTGAAAAATATATCCAATAAGAAACTAGAACTGATCGTTAGTCTAAATATGAAATCACAAGAAAAATCTTGAAATTTAGAAAAATCAGAAATTTCGAAAATATTGACTAAGTATCAAAACTCGCAAGTCACTATAGAACTCGCAGGTGCTTAAACTCGCAAAAACCTATTCACTAATAAACACGCAGATCGATGAAACTCGCAAGACACTATTCCCTCTGAAACTCGCTAACGCCTAAACGCGCAGATTACTGTTCACTATGAAACGCGTTAACTGAGGCGTGCGCGTTTCCAAAACTCGCTCGTCAATACTTGCACGTTTGAACAAAACTCGCTAGCTATTCATGCGCGTTCCAACACTTAGAAATTTTTTCTGAAATTTCAAACTCGCACGTTGAGTAAACTCGCAAACCACTGTTTCAGCTCAAACTCGCACCCTTTGATTAGCGCATTTGAAGAACTCGCTAACCACTATGTGCGCGTTCTGGTCCTTAGAAATTTATCCAACTTTTCCAAACTCGCAGACTTCAACTAGCGTGTTTCTAAAACTCGCTAATCGTTACTTGCGCGTTTTGACCAAAATCGATTTCCTTCAGCTTACGCGTTCTAACGACGAACTTTCACGTTCTTCAGATCTAGCGCGTTCTTCAGAATATCGACCCAGAAATTGATTTTTCCATCTGTTTTGCGATCAAACCTTTGTGAATTGGTCTGAAACTTTGAATGGATGCTCGATTACAATACTAGAACATATTACAATGCAAGAATTTTGATCTAAAACTCAAAAATTACAAATTTGATTTGAGCACAGTGTTAAGAACTCGTGAACATAAAAACCACAAGAATTCGAAAAATTCGAATTGATTACAGTGCAATTCACAAATCTTTCTATACAAACTCAATCTATTACACTTGTCTAACAAAACCTAATCAATTTCATCAACAAAATTGCACTAACACTCCAAAATCAAATCTCTCGTTCAAGAACACATAGTCGACACTTTTCTTGATCTGATTTCACATTTGGATCTGCTCTGATACCAATTGTGTGTTCCAGATTCTAGTTTCTAAACAAGATTAATCAAACAAACAAGATATCTCAATCAATTACCTGTTTTGATTTCACTTTTAATTCCTCAATTACAAACTTTCTCTCTCAAGAACTTTCTCTCTCTCTCTCTCTCAGATACGTATTCACTCAAAATGACAATTAGACAACTAAAAACTCCTAACAGAAATACAAGGTATAAGGTATTTATACCCACAACTAAAATACAAGAAAACTAAACTACAAATACAATACATTGACTTTGACTTTTATTACAAAATAACTTTAACTTTGATGAGAGTTGACTTTCTTCAGCTTTGACTTCTTGAACTTTGACTTTTGTCTTCTTGATCTTGTATCCAACATATTTATGCTCTAACATTATGCTCTTACTGTGGATCCCAAACAATCAAAGACCTTGCTTCAACAATTCTGGTTTACAACTGACAAAAGCTCGGTCACCAACAAGAAAGGTGAAGAGGTCCCTGCCATCTCCTTCGCTACTGAACAGGGTCCCGGATTCCTTACAGCTTTTGGTCTCCGTAAGGCTCTACGATTCCCTGCAAAGACCAACGTTGGCTTCGACTCTCTTCCAACTGACGCTGAGCTCATCTGATTTTTGGATGACATGGAATACACGTGGGACAACAAGCCTCGCTCCAAGATTCCAAACAAAAAGTTGACCAAAATTCAGAAGGCAAACATGCCCTCCCAGATCAACTATATCTTTACTCATATCATTCAATGTATGAGTGGCAAGATAGGGTATGTTGGATCCCAGATTTAATCTCACAACAATGATATAAACAACAAGATAGGGTATGTTCTAGTTATTTTCAATACTTTCATTGGTTCAGATTTGGGGTTAACAATCTCCTCCTAAGTACTGAAAATAAATAAAGAACACATAGAACATTTAACTAGAAAGCGAAGAGGAGAAAGTCATCCTCTTTAAATATTACTTCTCATAAGAATTTGGAATTACAAGAGAATAATATTAAAAAAAAAATTCATAACATATCACTAGAACATATCCTATGAAACTTCATGATTAGCTCTCTGAAGTTAATCATTGAGCCAATTTCCAAGTCTAGTTTCGCCAGTCGGTCTGCTCTGTGTCGTTCTTGCTTCACATGAATCATCTTTTGTACGCCTTTCAAGGTTTCATCAGAATACTTCGCCACTTGCGAAGCTAGAAAGATTTTCTTCTCTTGGTTCACTCTGTAGATAAAACCCAGAGGTTCTTCAATGATTGATCCAGTCTTCTGTTTGTCCAGGTTTTTGATGGTTTCCTCTGGTTCAGTCACTTGGAGCTTTTCTTCACCCAAGTTCAGAGCTATCTGAAAGTCTCGTTTGGCTCTGTGTTTGATGTAAGCTTCCATTGCCCGTCTTACTTCAACCATGCCCATTCTTATCTCCCTTCTTCCTGAATCGTATCTTGCAGAGCAGTAGGCATAGAGATGAGTGAGATCATAAGGATTTAGATTTACTAGATCATTATCATTGAACTCGTAAATCTTCTGATCAGATCGAGTCACCACATAATGCCTATATATGATTTTGTTGAAGGCGAATGTCTTTTCAGTGATTTTCTCAACTTTTATTATTGGAGCATCGTTGAGAACCGCCTTTCTTGGTGATGTCTTTGACTGTCTGAATCTTCGTTCGTAGTCTAGCATATCCTCTCTGATTCTTTGATTCAGAGGGATTACTTGAGTGTCTTCCAAATTGAACTCACAGTATATATGCCGAAAGTGATCTTCTATCGATGCTTCAGGAGTGGATTCTAAGAATATGGGAGGATGAGTGAAGACCTTGGCTGGTAAACCGATGCCTGTTTTCTGAACAAGATTCTCTTGAGGAGCCTGTTCATCAACAACCATGGTTTCTTTGTCCTTGAGCTGTGAATGAGTTATCGCTGAAGGCTGTTCAGAGATATATCCATCTATCTCTGGAGATTCTTTTAATTCTGAAGCTGTTGAGATATGATGAGGTTGAGCGTTTTTGAAAACATATTCTTCGACATCAATTACTTCGATCTCTTCTCCAGCAGCTTCTTCCTCTCTGTCAGAATCTTTCTGTTCTTTCTCAGACTCTGAGTCAAAGGCATCTCTCATCACCATTGGTTGTATTTCGGGTGATGAGAATGCATCTTCAGAGGATGTAGAAAAGTCTATAAGTTGTTCTTCTTCCTCTTCCAGAGCTCCAATTTTCTCTTGAGTTGCATCGGTAACTGGAGTGATTGGAACACCTGGTGTTGATGAGGCGAAAAGTATAATCGGTGCTGTGAATGATTGCAAAGTTCGGTTTTCATCAGAAGAGGTGGTGTTCCTCTCTGGTTCCTTCTCTTGAACTGGTGCAGAGGGAGCAGCTTTAAAGGTGTGCGCGGTTGTATCTCTGATCTCCCTATCTTGTGATTCAGAGTTCTCATCATCATCTGAATCCTCAGAATCATCAAATCTGGCTTTCTTCACTACATCGCTACAAGTCCCACCATAAAACTTGCGTTTGTATTTGGGAGAGCTTGGTTCAGCGATTCCTTTTCCTTTGGGATCCAGAAGTGTCTTCTAAATGGATTCGATTGCCTCTGAAGCCGCAGTTCTGATTTCAGCAATCTGGTCCTCTGATTTATAGTTGTGAAGTTCCAGAGTAGCTTTGACCTACTTCTAAGCAATTGTAGAGATCTTGGAAGAACAAGTCAGCATTCTGCTCATTATTGCGGATTTGAAAGAGGCCAGATCACTTTTAGTGATGAGGTCTTCAGAAGTTCGAGGTGGCGGCTATGGTGTTGCTGATGGTGCGGTGACTTCTGGTACAGAGGCTTGAATTTAGTTTTGATGAGGTCAGAGATAGAGGCCATTTGATCTGTTGAGAGTGAAGATGATCTGGTGGCTACTACCTCGTCCCTTAGTTCTTGTAGAGCCTTCTGGACATCGATGGTTGTAGATGCTTGACTTTGAAGAGATGCATTCTGAGCTTTAAGATTGGCTATCTCCAGAGATGATTGAGCCTTCTGTCTGAACAGTTCTTGTTCCAACTCTTGGATTCTGTTTGAGGAGTCCAAAAGTTGGGTCTTCAGAGTGGAAACCTCTGCTCTGAGGTTTGTGTTTTCAGAGCGAAGAGCAGAGGTCTCTGAACCGTCAATTCTCTGAAAGTTATGCTCATTCATGGAGCCTCTGACTTCCTCACAGAATCTCTGGAACTCAGATTTTGTGAGAAGTTCATAGAGGGGTACATTGGTTACATCACATGTAGCCAAATTTTCCTCGAGTTCAGAGGAGCCTTCGTTCAGACCTGTTTTGATGTTGTCTCTGGAAGGACTTCCACTCAATCCTTGATGTTCCGAAGAATCATCTCTGAGTGTTCTGTTCTCAAACAAGTCCTCCTCCTCAGATTCAGAGGACTGGAAGTGAATGTGGGAGTTGAGCTTGCGATCCAGGAAAGTCAATCCTTGTTCTTGTAGGGCAAGCCATTGTCCCTGAGTTGGACAGCTACTTCTAGATATCCTAAAGGGTGAGAGATGAGCCACAGAGGCATCATTATGTGTAGGATTTCCGGATATACTCTAAGGCAACTGAGTACTTAAAGTATTGGCTAAGTCCTGTGAAGAGGGCTTATCCAGAATTTGAGTTTCCTCAGTTATGTGAACTTCAGAGGTGGAAAAAGGTACCTCTGAAGTGGCTGGCTGATTTGGGTTCGAGGTGTGCACCTCTGATTCAATAACCATTACCTCTGGATCAGGTAGGTTAGATTGTGTGGTTGAACTGGGAGATGGGGTTGGTGTCCTAAAATATATGTGCCTTGAGGCATCTTTTTGTATGGAAGGGGAAGAACTCTCAAGTTTCTCCAAGTCCTTAGAAGATTTGCTCTCTTCTCTCTGAGAATCTTATTGGGTCGTTTGTTCAGGGTCCTTTGCCAAGCATTTGTTCTTCTTCTCTATTGATGTAAGAATAATATCAAATATTATGCCGGTCATGTCCAAGTTGCGATTGAAGAATAAGGCATACATGATTGACAGTATTTCTGGTGTTGCTTGATCCATGCTCCCCAGTTTGCAGGTGAGAGTGCGGTTTAGGATAGAGAACATGAAGTTCCATATTGGTGGTAGGTGTTGTCGTCGGAAGTTGCTCAATCTGGTGATTTCAGTGTTATAACCTAGCATTCGAATGAACTGGAGTAGGGTTTCAGAAGTTGGGCATTTCTCAAAACGCGTGATTTGAAGTTCCTTAGTTGTTAGGAGTGGGAGAACTTCTCTTAGAACAGTAGGATTGATGAGTATTCGACATTTTACGACTTGAGATATGTCGAACTCGCCGATTATTCCGTTATGTGCATCGCTGTAGTGACTTGAAGAATACCATTCTTGAACAAACGAGAGTGGACATTCATTGGTAAAAGAAGTTAGGGCTTGAGTCAGTTCACAGTTGGAGAAGAACTCGCAGATTATTCCGTATTGTTCTTCAAATTTGGGAGAATCAAGCTGAATCATGTGATTGTTGTCTTTGATTGGAAAACGATACAGTCTTGAAGGTTCGCCAGATTTGGGAAAAAGTTTGCACCATTCATTTGAAGACGCCATTTTTGAGTTCAAGTGAAGAAGATGAAGTTGAAATTCTTTTTGGAGAGAAAGATAGATTGTGCTCGAGAGTAATTTGTAAAAATGAATATCCGGATTTTAAATTGGTTTTGTATCCAAATTTAGAAAAAGATACACTCGAGTACATAAGGTGAAACAGCAGTGATTTGACCCTTTGGATAAAGCCGTTTGGCCTTTCACTCATCCCTTTTTGTGACACGTGGCCTTGAAAATTGTTGTACCTACTAATGTAGGTTCCAAGAAAATAGGAAATGGGCACCATTTTTTTAATAAAAAATTAAATAACTTCTTTGTGCTGACTAGACAAACCTTTCGCCTTAAGAAGATATCACTTGTAATAAAAAGGTTCAGTTAAACTGAAATTTTAATTTCAAATGATATCAAAAATTGCTTATTAATTAAAAAGTTCTTGTTTGAGGAATGACTTGGTCATAAAGTTGTTGACTCCCCCTTGACAGATGATTTGTAAAAAAAAAATCCTCAATTTCAGAGACTCTGAGATTAATTTCAAAGACTCTGAGTAGACTTCAGAGACCATTTTCAGAAACTCTGAGATAAATTTAATTTGATTCAGAGACAAAATTCAGAGATTCTGAGTTGACACTTGAAAAGTTCTTTTTCTCAATTTCAGAGACTCTGAGTTGTCTTCTGAAAAGTTCTTTTTCTCAATTTCAGAGACTCTGAGATGAAATTCAGAGACTCTGAGATGTCTTCTGAAAAGTTCTTTTTCTCAATTTCAGAGACTCTGAGATGAAATTCAGAGACTCTGAAAAGTTCTTTTTCTCCCCCTTGACAAAAGAACAACTTTTTATTTTTCTCCCCTTGTCATGTGTTTGGAGAACATTCAGAGACTTATATTGATATATGCTACTTGGTTCAAAGGCTCTGATTATTTGATCAAGAGACTCTGAATTTCTTCCTTGTTAGGTAGACATATTCAACATTCTAACTTGCTAATTAAAAAATTGAACCTTCGTTCATCTAAAGCTTTTGTGAAAATATCAGCAAGTTGGAGATCAGTTGGTACAAAATACATTTCTATTATTCCCCTTTCAACATGATCTTTTAAGAAATGATACCTTACATCAATGTGCTTTGTCTTTGAATGTTGTACTGGATTGGCAGAGGTGGCTATGGCACTTTTTGAATCACACAGTATGGGTATTCTTTCATATTGTTGGCCATAATCTCTGAGTTGAGTTTTCATCCATATTACTTGAGAGCAACAACTAGCAGCAGCAACATATTCTGCCTCTGCAGTTGAAGTTGAAACACAGTTTTGTTTCTTGGATGACCAACTTACCAGCTTATTGCCCAGTAACTGACAGCACCCAGAGGTACTTTTTCTGTCAAGCTTACATCCTGCATGATCTGCATCAGTGTAAGCTGTTAGATCAAAACTAGAAAGTTTTGGATACCAGAGGCCTAATGATGGTGACCCTCTTAGGTATCTGAAAATTCTTTTGACAGTAGATAAATGAAATTCTTTTGGATTTGCTTGATATCTAGCACAAAGACATGTTGCAAACATTATGTCAGGCCTACTTGCAGTTAAGTATAATAGTGAACCTATCATGCCTCTGTAGGTTTTTATTTCCACAGATTGTCCTGAAGGATCAGAGTCAAGTTTGACTCCGGTGGCTGGAGGCGTTTTCATAGAAGTTGAATCATTGAGTTTGTATTTGTTTAAATTTCAGAGAAATATTTAGTTTGACTTATGAAAGTGCCTTCTGAAGTTTGTTTTACTTGTAAGCCCAGAAAGAAAGTTAATTCTCCCATGAGGCTCATCTCAAATTCACTCTTCATCAACTCTGAAAACTTGTCACAATACTTTTGATTTGTAGAGCCAAATATAATGTCATCAACATAAATTTGTACTAATAGCATCTCATTTTTGTACCTTTTCATGAATAATGTTGTATCAATTGTGCCTTTGTCAAATCCATTTTTAATCAGAAAAGTGGACAGAGTTGCATACCAAGCTCTTGGAGCTTGTTTAAGTCCATACAGAGCCTTATCCAAATAATAAACATGATTAGGAAACTCTATACTTTCAAATCCAGGTGGTTGCTGGACATAAACTTCTTCATTTAATTTACCATGTAGAAAGGCAGATTTAACATCCATTTGATAAACATTGAATCTTTGTGTGCAGCATAGGCTAAGAAGATTCTGATTGCTTCTAGCCTAGCTACAGGTGCAAAGTTTTCATCATAATCAATACCTTCTTCTTGGCAATATCCTTTAGCAACCAACCTGGCTTTGTTCCTGATTATAATTCCATCCTCATCCTTTTTGTTTCTGAAAACCCATTTTGTTCCAATTGCAAATTTTCCTTTGGGAAGGGGAACTAGGGTCCAGACTTTGTTTCTTATAAACTCTTGAAGTTCATCCTGCATTGCTAAAATCCAATGAGGATCTTCAAGAGCTTCTTTTACCTTCTTTGGTTCAATAATGCTCAAAAAGTTTACGTAGAAGCATTCATTGATTGTTGCAGATCTTGTTTTAACTCCTTCTGATGAGGATCCAATGATTTGATCAATTGGATGATCTTTAGTCCATCTTGAGATTGGAGCAAAGATTTGGGGTGGAGTTTGAGCTTCAGAGATGACAGTTGGTGACATCTCTGTTGTGCTGTTCAGAGGCTCTGAAGTTGTTTCCCGAGATGGTGAAGCAGATTCTTGAATTTCTTCACTATTTGGTTCTGGAGTTACTTCAGACACTCCTTGATCATCCTCTTTTTGATCTTCAGCTTCTTCTGATTCACTTTGTTGATCTGAATTTGGTGAAACAGAAGGTGTTAATTCAGAGGGTCGAGAAAGGGTTGTACCTGTTTCTTGGGGTCCTTCTGAATTTTCTCTTTATCTATCTCTGAAGATAACTTCTGGGTTATCTTCATCAAAGAAATCTTCAAATATTCTGTTTAATTCAGATTCTCTTGATGATTCAGAGATAGGTGTTGAGAGACTTTCTTGTTGTTCAGAGCTTTTATTGTCATCAAAAGTGATATTGATGCTCTCTTGGATGGTCCTTGTTCTAAGATTGAACACTCTGAAAGCTTTTGAGGCTAATGAATATCCAATGAATTTGCCCTCATCAGCTTTCTTGTCAAACTTTCCAAGAGATTCTCTATCGTTCAGAATGTAACACCTGCATCCAAAAACATGAAAATATTTAACATTAGGTTTCCTATTGTTAATGAGTTCATAGGATGTTTTCTGAAATCTCTTGACAATTGTAGCTCTATTCTGAGTAAAGCAGGCTGATGCCACTGCTTCTGCCCAAAAATTTGTTGAAATATCAGATCCAGCTAGCATTGTCCTTGCAGCTTCAACAAGTGTTCTGTTCTTCCTTTCAACTACTCCATTTTGCTGAGGGGTTCTTGCTGCAGAAAAGTTAGGAGTAATGCCTTCTTCTGATAGATATGAATTGATTTTGGCATTTTTGAACTCTGTTCCATTATCACTTCTTAGTTTCTGAACTTTGCTGCTGAATAGAACCTGTAATCTTTTCAACAATCTTATCAAAATATCAGGTACATCAGATTTGGCTCTGATGAATTCTATCCATGTGAATCTGGAAAATTCATCAATTAGAACCATAATGTATTTCTTACCTGCTAGACTCTGTACAGAGATAGGACCACAGAGGTCCACATGTAGCATGTGCAGAGGTCTAGGACAGTTGTGTTCACTTTTGGTTTTATGGGAAGATCTTTTCATTTTTCCCAACTCACAAGCAAAACAAAGATGATCTTTGTTAAACTTCAGAGATGGTAATCCCTTAACCAAATTAAGTTTAACTAATTTATCAAGTGAGGAAAAGTTTAGATGTGAAAACTTTTTATGCCAGAGCCAGACTTCCTCACTATTCAGAGATACAAGACAAAGTTTCTCTAAATCAGTTTCGTTGATTTTGGTAAAATTCATTCTGTAGAGGTTACCTTTTCTGTCTGCTCTGAGTAATTCTTGACCTGATTTTGAGTGGAGAAGTGAACAATATTTTCTTTGAAATTTCACATCAAAACCATGATCACAAAGTTGACTTATGCTGATCAGATTGTGTTTTAATCCATCCACATAAGCAACCTTTGAAACTAAAACATTTCCTCTTGACAACTCACCATATTCTTTAATCTGTCCTTGCACATTGTCTCCAAAAGTAAATGCTCCTCCAGATTTTGCTTTGAATGAGGATAGTAGTTCCTTATTTCCAGTCATATGCCTTGAACATCCAGAATCTAGGTACCAGATTGGCATTGACTGATTATGCAAGACAGATTATTGTTTCTTAGGTACCCATCTCATTATGGGTCCTTTTTTGTTAGGCTTTGGTGGATTTGTATGACTTTTTGGCATTTCATCTTTTGATGTCTTGCCGTTTGTTGTCTTCTGTTGAAATTTTGTCTCTGAGATATTTTTCAGAGATTGATTCAGAAGACAATGTGATCCTCTGAAATGATTTTTCAGTTTGATCAAGAGATGAATGCAGTTGCAATTAATAGAACAAGAAGAAGTAGGAGCAAAGTTTTTCTTTTTATTAAAAGCATTTGTTACATTTTGACTTCTTTTGAAACTAGCATTAGGAATATTACATGTATCCCTAATTACTTCCTTCCTTTTTGCTTGAAAGACAGTCTTCTTTTCAAGTTGCTTTTTCTTGATCAAAAACATCTTCTTTTCTTTGCTGCTTATTGCACAAACAGGATCAATATGGTTAATTTTTGTCCATTTGCCTTTTTGTTCAGGAGAGAATTTTATTGTTTTATAGGTGTAAGAATTAGAAGTGTTTGTTTTATTCCTTGCCTTTTCTTATAATTCTTTTTCAAGTTCCAGAGACGTTTTTGCATGTAAACACATATTTGCAAAATCAGGACTTATTGGAATTCTGGTTTTGGTTTTCAAAATTGAAATTGGAACATTCAAAATACCTGACCCAACAGTTTCTATCTTTTTGTGAATTACATTCTCTGGTTTACAAAAAATATGTTCATCAATCTCTTGATCAGATTCTGAATCAGAATCAAGAAAGTCTCTCTTAGTTTTAATAGAGATAGCTACCTCTATTGGTTTTTCAATTTCTTTTGTTCTAGAGACTTTAATGATCCGTTTCATGCTTTCTTTTCTTTTTAAGTCCTCCATGACATTTTCTTTCCATATCTTTTTAACATCATCTTCAAATGTAGTTCTGATGTTTTCATCTGACTTTGGTGAATACAGAGGGGCATTCGGATTTAGTGAACTCTGAGATTCATTTTCAGAAGTACTTGTATCAGAGGTACTTTGTTCGGATGTCTCTGATTCATTTGAGATGAAAGCATCAAATCTGAAAATTTCTTTGGGATCATAGCTCTGAGGTTTTGTGAAGTGTACCTCTGAAGTTTCTTCTTTTATCTATAACACAGATTCTTGAAAGTTTTTTACTTCAGAGTATGTAGTATTTTTGAAATTTAGAGCTCTTGCTTTTGATCCCTCTGATGTTTTCATTCTTTTGAAGTTATTCAGAGATGGACCTTCAGAGCTTTGGACCTTTCCCATACGGAAAGTGGAAGAAAGTGAAGTTTTCTCCAATCCAGTGAATGAATTCAACTCATTGAATCCCAGCCCTTGAGAGTCCATTTGAGTTTTTATTTTGTCGAAAACACCTTGTGCATTAACATAGCTTTTGATTCGAAGATTTTTTCTATCTAGAGATTGATGTAGGATTCTCTTTCCTTTTGAAAAAATTTGGTTAAGGCAATAGAATTGAGCCTTTCATACTCAGATTTCTTTACTTCTTCTTCTTTTCCTTTTAAAACTTTCTCAATTTTTCTTATTTCTTCTGAAAATGATTTTTCTTTTTGCTTGTGAGGGTCTTCAAGTTTGGTTTTTTCAAGAAAAAATTCTTTCTTTTCTGATTCCAGAAGATTCTTTTCTCTTTTGAAAAAAATGAGCTTTTTTGTCACTTGCTCTCTTTTCTTTTTCTCTTCAAGAAACTTTTGCTCTAGATCCTGAAGTTCATTAATTAGTTTAAAAGCATCTATTTCAGGATCACTGTTAGAGGTGTAAAGAGAGTTTACCTTTTCAGAGTTGTCTGCTGATGCTCCATCAGTTTGATTTCCATCTGAAAAAACCATACCACAGAGATTGGTAGGTTCTTCCTCGCCGTCACTTGTTGAGTCTGATAGCCAGTCTTCCATTTCTGCTACAAGAACTCTTTCTTTTACGTTGTACTTGTATTTATTCTTGTAGTAATCTTGATCTTTGACAAGTTTTCCTCTGCAGTTTGCAGAGAAATGGCCTATTTTTCCACATCTGAAACATCTTCCATCATTTTGATTTGTTGGAAGAGTGGCAGTACTTGTCTCTGGCTTCTGTTCTTGAGGTTTGAAATATCTCTGTGGCTGTGGATACCTTGGTTGAAATGATTGTTGATGTCTTGATTGTTGAGTTGCATCATTGTTGTTGAAGTTTGTACCCTTTTGATCACTATATAGAGTGAATCTGGGTTCTTGTTGAAATCTGACACCATCTTGTTGAAATCTTCTTTCAGGATTTCTTCTTTCTTCATTCTCTCTCCTTCCTTCAAATACTTTCTTGCCAAATTTCTTGTTAAATTGATGAGTTATTAATGCAAGAGATTTGGCGAAGGCATTGATATCATCTTCAGAGTCTGAATCTGAATGATTTTCTTCTGTCATTAGGACCTTTTTGGATCTTCTTTTTGTTTCCAAACCTTTTTGTGACTCTTCACAGTTGTTTTCTTTCGAAATTTGTTTTGAAACAAGTGCAAGGGGTCCACCTAAAGACAGTTTTGATTTTTGCTTCATAACTTCCTTTTCATGTGCAACAAGAGTGCCATAAATGTCAGTTAATGACCATGACTCAAGATCTTGATTGGCTTGTATAGACATGGACAGTTGTGACCATTCTTCATTTAAGCTTTTCAAGAAAAGAACGTTGTTTTCCTCTTTTGTTCTTATCACCCCAAACTTTCTGCATTTGTTGATAAGAATGTTGAATCTTGAGTAAGTTTGGTGTAATATTTCTTCTGGTAGAGCATGAAAATCATGATATTCATTGATGCATAGATTTCTTCTATTTTTCTGGGTTTGTAGGCCTCCTTCAAGTTGATTTAACAACTGATCCCATATCTCTTTTGCAGTTTTACAAGAATCAAGTTCTTGAAAGATATCACTGGGAATGGCCATTATTAGTAATTTAACAGCTTTTGAGTCATTATCCATCATATTAGTTTCTTCATCAGTGAAGTTTGTGGTTTTCTTTTCATAATATGCAGGGATTTTAGCAGTATCTGCTGTTGCAGGAACTCTTGGTACCAACACCATTGGAATGTGAGGTCCAACGTTCACTGATCTAAAGAGATCCTTGTCCATACCTTCTAAGAAATTTACCATCCTTATCTTCCATTGGGGATATTCATCCCTTAAAAGTGTTGGAGGTTTTGTTAATGACCCAGCTGTATAAATGGCACTTATGCTTGAGTTTTCCATTTTTGAAGAAAAAGATGAAGATTTGAAGAACATATGCTTTTTGTATTTAACAGTGATTTACTATCAAATCTTGAGCATATGGTGTTCTTTAATAAACCAGGTTTATTTGAACATGCACAGATATTGAAAGTTAGAATCAATGAGATGTAAATCTATCCGAGTATGCAGATGCGATCTTACTTTGTTTAGAAAACAATGAAGGCTCTGATACCAATTGTTGGATCCCAGATTTAATCTCACAACAATGATATAAACAATAAGAGTAATAACAGCGGAAGCAGTATAGTTTAATATCAAAGGAGATTCAAATATCACAGTTCATAAAGCAAATAGATAAACAAGATATTCTTTTAATAAAATATTCAACTTATATTATCAGTTATAAGACTTCTTAAGCACACTTTGAACAATAAGGTGATGGTCCTTTTTATAGGACCATAAACTAAACAGTGTACTTATCTGACAAATAGAAGCATGGCTTGAACAGTATCTTACCTAAGAGGTAAGATCAAGATATTGAACAGTGTCTTACCTAAGAGGTAAGATCAAGACATGCTTGAACAGTGACCTACTCTAGAAAGGAAATCTTATCACAAGGTGACGTGTCATCTGTTCTTCTTTGTCAAGAAATTCAGAGTGAACATCTTCAGAGCTCTGAAGTAGGATCTCTGATGAGGGGCTCTCTGATGTCTTTCTGTGAGACTGTCTCTGAACTGACTTCAAAGACAGACATACTTTCTTCAGACTGACTCTGAACTGACTTCAGAGACAAACTTGCTTTCTTCAGACTTACTCTGAACTGAACTTCAGAGACAGACTTGTTTTCTTCAGACTAACTCTGAATTGACTTCAGAGACAAACTTGTTGATGTCCCTTGAAATTCTTTAGATGAAGAATTAGTTATTTTCAATACTTTCATTGGTTCAGATTTGGGGCTAACAGGGTCACTGGACCAGGCCAGCAAGATGCAGCTCCAGATGGGTTACTCAGTGATAGGCCGGAAAACATTTCGACTATGCTGGAGCGATCTTTGACGATCTAGTGTCAAAGATTGAGAACATTGAGAGGGATTCCAAGATCCCATACGTTCGTTTCATCTGTGCCTATCTCCATTTTTTATACGCTGAGAAGTACCCTACTGCCAATGACGGGCAAAGGTAGGCCAACGAGCACCGGAGATCAAGTCCGCTGAGAACGAGGTAAGTCTCTCTACCCTACGTTCTCGCCTCTCTCTACTCTTCTACTTCAGCGGCCACGCAGGAGGTTCCTTCTTCTGTTATCCCTGCAGTTACCACCACTTCCAAACGCCCATCAACTTCTCTCTCTGGTCCTTCTAAAAAGGCCAGAAAGACCAAGGAGTCAACCCCTTCGGGAACAATACCTGAAGTGTAAATTCTAATTCCATTGATGTTAAAAAAAATGACTTCTAGACAAATCAGTCTAGGACTCGTACTTCAAAGTACAAGTAATGGCTTTTGAACAAAACTGTTCAAAACCCGAACTTTAATGTAAAGGATTGTGACTTCTGATCACATGACAGATCAGGACCCGTTCTTCAATGTTCAGTCATGGATATTTTGTAAATATCCAGGGGGAGCTTAATAGACCTAAATCATTCTATAATGATTTGAGGGGGAGCCTTAAAGGTAAATATCTTCTAATCCTAAATCTCTTATTGTTTGAAAAAAGAACAACTTTCGAACATGAAAAACAGTTTCTTAAATGTTCAAACCACTTCTCTATTCTCAAAAGATTTCATGAATTAAGAAGTGTAACTTTAAATGTTTTTCATTGTTGAACTTTAATGTTTAACTGACCGTGTGTTTCCAAAGATCAATACTTGTGTATTATCTTTTCTATATACTGTCAAGTATTCACACACATTGGTTCAGTATTTCATTTGATTTTGTTATTACCATGTCTCTAAACGAAACAATTTTCGATGGTAATACTCTCGTTTGCATTCAAATGTTGTTGAGCATCAATCATCATTTCTAATCTTGTGCTTTCATTGCAAAATTGTTTTTATTCGTACATATAAACAAAATATCCAATTCTTTGATACCCTAAAAATTTCATTTGATCTGATTGATACATTGTCAGATTATCAAAACAATTCTCTTGATTTCATTTTATTCATATCTTTAATGAGCATACATTTTGACAGTGTTATCGTATCTGTGCTTTACTGTTCAAGTTAAATTGTTGAGCAGCTATTCCTTTTAGAACTTACATGGGATTCTTGTGTGAGCTTAAACAGAACTTCCATGGATTCACGTAAACTTGTGTTTCCTACCCAGGAAGTTATCCTTGAGTGATTGAGGGGTGAGGGGTTTTAAATCAAAGAGTGGGGGAGATAACTCATCCGGTTGAGTTTTTCTCATTGTGTGGAGTGGAAAAATGTAAATGAGAGTTTGGTTAGAAGTGAGCTTAAATGTTAAAAAGAAAGAGGGTGTGATAACAGAGTTAAAAGAATATCAAAACTCTGCACCAACCACTTTCTGAGCCGGGCAACCACATTTTCTGATTGGTTCACATTCTTTGGTGACCATCATTGAAAAAGGCAGTGAGCCCATGCCAACTCTTGCATTAACCCCACCAGCTACTCATTTCTTTCTTAACAAAGAAATGTTTCATTTTTTTTGGAGACGCAGCATATCTGCTATCTAGTCTTCACTCGGAAGATTTAGATATTGAAAAAGAAGGAAAGTTGCCCCACCTTCGCACCTATTTCATGCACATTGAGTCCGTGTAATACTTGATGTTGTCTCAACAGTTTACACAATTTGACCCTTATGAAACACAATCATTGTGCGAAATTCTTTCATGTATAAGCACACAGAAAATTTGTTTTTCTGTCAGAACATTCATAGATAAACCATGTGTTTTTTCAATGATTGAATGGAAGTCCTGGGGAGTCATCATCAAACCAGCTCCTTAAATTGTACATTTGTTGTACAAAGTAACTCTGTGTTACTGACAGGAACTTCTAACTATTTCATTTGTTGAATCAGGGTTACCAAGTTCATTATATCTGAATTTGAAAAGATTCGGGTATATACAGTTCATGATTCAGATACTCAGATCAAAGGATCGAAAATGTCAAATTATCATAAAGGAGGAGATTGTTACGTTGAATACAAAGGGGGATGATCAAAGAGAATGTTGAAATTGAAGATGTTTTGATGATTATGGTGCTCACAATCATCAAAAAGGGGGAGATATCTACAAAGATCAATTTCAAAGACAAATGGTGAAGATAATCCTGAAGAGATAATTCTGAAAGTTTAAGACAATTCAGATGCTTACTATGTTTCAGAGACAGATTCTGAAGATGATTCAAGAAAGTTCATTTTTTCTGAAAACTGATCAGAGATTACAGTGATAAAGATACATGATTTTCAAAGATTCCTCGAAGTCTGCAAAGTTTCGAAGAAGTTTAAAGAGTTTCAAAGGTTTGTTTAAGACTTGTTGACTTTCAAAGATACAAAGTGTTAAAGACTTTTCAAGATTCTTCAAAGACTGAAAGACTGAAGATTGTTAAAGTCTCAAAGTCCAAGACTGTTAGAGACAAAAGTTGAAGAATCAAGTGTTGAAGATTAGTGTCAAATTTTCTTAAATCTTGAATACAAAGGGGGAGATTTTTAGTGTATTAATTGTATCCAAGATTTAAATAAGAAAATTCAAATCTTGTAAAGTCAAATAGTCAATCTTGTTTAGTCAATATGGTGTTTAGTCTTTTAAGTGTTTTAGCTTTGATATAAATAGTGTTTCCTTTGTAATAGTTTGTAAGAGGTTCATTATTGTAATACACATATGACTATGCTTTCTTTCACTACTCTCTCTCTAAGATCTTGACATTGTCAAATATTGAATTAAGAATTTCTTGATTGTATCTGGGAATACAATATCACTGCTGACACCGCACCTGTGACAACACCCATTTTCTCAGTGCCTCAAGCTCCACAAACTGAGGTAAATCCTACTATCACAAGTGTTATCTCTACTTCTATCCCCATTACTTCATCTTCTTCTACTATTTCTTTGGTCATTAATCCTCACAACATTTCGCAGCAACCTCTTCATGTTGCACACATCGGACCTGATACTCAAACACACTCTCAAAACTTTGAGGGAGACATGCAATTTTATAATGTGTTTGATCTATCAGGTACTCCTAAACCCATATACAGTTCTCCCACCTCTCCATATAAGCCTGCGCATCCTTATGCTCAACCACTGACTTTTATTTCAGGTCCTACTTTGGGAACAGTTGACGTCAACGTCAACAAACTTGCAGACAAAGTGGAATCTCTTTCCACTTCCCTGAACATCACCACCAGCGTTGTCTATCAAGCTGGTGAGGAGCTGAAGAGGCTGACCGCTGCCTCCACTTTTAAGGATGAAGCCTCTCAGATCACGACCCTTCAAGAAGAGATCATCAAAGTCAAGGAGGTCTTGCTTGTCAATCATCAACAAGTTCAACTCCCTCAAAAAAGATTTGGCTCCCTCACCACTGAAGTCCGGGGTCCCTCTTCAAAGATTGACTCCTGCACAACTCTGCTAAATCAGGTCTTGAACAAGCTGACTGAACCAGCTTCAGCGCCAACGCCTTCATTCACGGAAAATGATAGTACATTACTGAATATCGTCGTTGAATTTATTCATCAGGCTACTTCCAAGATCCCTGATATTGAAGGACGTGTGGTACATTTGGAGATTGAAGTCCGTTCTCTCGCAACTGCTAATGTTGCAACTGATAATGTTGAGCTCCTCCATGCTGATAATGAAAAGAGGGGGAGAGATCAACTAAAGAAAATTCAGAAGCAGCTGCAGCTGAGGTTCAGACGGAAGAACCTCCCTCTCAGGTTGAGGGGGAGAAGGTCGCTGATCAAGACCCTCCCTCTACTTTAATAGCTCTAGTTGATGAAGAAGAGGAGGAGGAGAATGAGGAAGAAGATGAAGACCTTGATCTCCCTGATCAAGAGAAAGACAATGTTGCTGATGATGATGAAGATGACGATGAACAGGACCAATCTCTTTGGTTCTCAGCTACAAATGCCTCATCAACACCAGCTGTCAAAGGGATTGTTCTTTCTGAAGCAGGGGGAGAAGGGAAGAAGCTTCAGGTGCTTCATCCCAAGGCAAGCAAAAGAGAATAGCTGCCGAGGGAAACCTGAAACTTGTTTCACCATCTGATGGGGAGAATCCTTCTCAGGTATGCCTATCCATTGTCCCTCTTTCATTCTATACCTACCACTACCCTCTCTTATTCTAGCCTTTATCTTTATTCTTCCATATAAATAAACAATAACTCCTTTCTTCTTTTTTGATCAGTTAGTTTTCTCCCCTGCTTAAGGGAACTGAACTCCAAATAATCCTAGCTCCAACAGCTGAAGATCAAATAATTCCAACCTCATTCAATGAGGTTGATGAAGAAGAAGAAGAAGCCTTGCACCATCCAGGAAGGCCCTCTAGACCAACTCAATGGTCAGAGGAAGAACTGAATAAAAGAAGAACATAGATGATCTCTCACCTAGAGAGTCAGCGGTTAAAGAATCAAAGATGGGCTCAAAGATTGTAGTCATATATCTCTTGATGAAAGGTTACAGTACGTGAATGACAATGACACACATGACTAACTCATATGCTTACATTGACTTCACTTAAAGGCTTACACAAAACAAGACAAGGAAATGTTATATATAGGGTCAAACAAACCTTGACCTCTATACAAGCTTACATCAAAAGTCAAACAACAAAGGTAAACAAACTATACAAATTGACTCAAAACATGATCTAACAATCTCCCCCTTTTTGATCAGTTTGCTAGTCTTCAACTGGTCCACTTCTTCATGTACGTCCTTCTTATTCCCATGGAACTTTCAAACCTTCTGATGGCTTGTCTGAATCTGATTCTGCCTTTAATAGCACTGATTACATTCTCTGTCCAAATCCTTTCCAACATGGGCATATGATCATTCTCAGCAAGTCTTTGTTTTTCACTTTCTTCATGCTTAGATTACAGTTTCTCAACAACATCTTTCAGAGTACCATCTGAATACTTAGGAATTTCAGCTGCTCTCATGAACCTTTTCTGCTTCTTGTCAACATTCTTATACACAACTCCTAGTTTTGGATTTCTGATAACTGTGTAGAGTGGAATTTTTTAGAAGCATCTAAGCCTGTTTATAGTTACTTGCCATGTGAGTTTGTATTTTCTTATATCCTTGAATAAAGTTGCTTCATATTCCCCCTGAGAAATAATGGCAATTGTTTTGAATTATTAAAGTTAGTTTGTTTCATGTTAATTGATAAGTGTGTGGGGCATGGAATTGGATGACCGAACCATATATGTGAGAATTGGATTGTGTTAGCTATCTATAACATACTTCAATTATAAAGAGCTTTTGGGACTTGGATTGATGTTAGATGTCCTTAGCATACTTAATTTATGGTGGGGATTATAGATCAATGATAGTTTGATGATATACAAAAATAGATATTTCTTCTGTTTTGAAGCGAATAGAATAAATAATTAAATATAGCTATAATTTAGTTGATTGCATAACTATATTATTAACATAACACATTTTTTTGTTTGTAGTTAATCCATAAAATTAAAAATAATGATGGATCATCTTGTTTACTTGAATATCATTTAAAAAGATTTATAGGATTAATCCAACCATGAGTGCCTATAGTACTTTTCACTTCACCGTATGACTTCCTCTTTTCCATGCATGTTCTTCAAATTTTTTGCATGCTTGCATTTCTTATTGGGCGACTTGCATCCAGTAGAAAAAAAAAAAGAAAAGATTTGGGCTTCTTGATAAACACAAGGACTAAGGCCTTCCGTAAGATAAAGGAATACATGTTGGTAAAATACTTTTATGGGTTATGCCAAATACATTTACGAGTTGTGCCAAATTCTACTTCATGATGATCAACTCCAAACTTGTTAATGGAGTATATAGACACGGTTAATCTGTTATACCATTTCAATTGTCCCCTCGTTGGATGTGGTTGTGCCAAATACTATTACTCATTGAAATGTAAATGATGCAGACGATGCTGATAGAATTTTAAAGTCTCCCTCCATTATATGAAGAATCTCCGAACATTTTTAAGAGTTAACTCTAGCAAGTAAGTATTCATATATTGTATTGAAGAGAAGCAAAAGTTACATTTTTATACATCCAAATAAATTCTTTTACTAAATCAAATGAGCTACAATTGGGTTTATCGAGAGTGATCTTGGTTTTCTAGTTCGTTTGGGCTATACATACAAAATATTCTGAAGTACATAATATTTAGATACGACTAGATATCGCTAGACCAAAGGTCATTTGGTACATACATACTAAATATTTAGGTTCAAGAGATATCACTTTGCACTTAGGACGTGTGTGTGTTCTTTCTTTTATCTAGGTTACATTCTTTTTTCTATTTCTCTTCTTGCTTCTTCTTTTAATGGCAATCGAGGAACCAAAGCATCACACAATTGAACCATGAACACCGAATCGTCGTTAGTTTTTGAGTTAGGTTTTACTATGTCTCTTGTCTTTGCACTTTTTCTTGATGCCTAGTAATCTGTCAGCAAATCATGGCCGTCGCAACCATCTTATTTAGTACATAATTTTGTTGATACTCTTGATGAAATGGATATTTATTTGAAGGTGTATTTTCAATTTATTCAAGCCCATATGTTAGTGTTCTTTTTCCTGTGATTTTCTCAATTAACATATTATTTCCTAATTTGTCTATATAAATGTTTTCTTCGATTTTATTGTCATTTTCATGGACTACATTGATGACTAGTGCTATGAATGTTTGTTCTTAAGATAGGTTGGATTAACATGAGAGGCTAGTGATATAGAAAAAAGATGGAGCAAAGATGGTGATGGTTGTTTCTTTCAAATATTAGTTTGTTTTTATAAAACTTTTACAAATCACATGTAGCAGGGTATTCGGCTTCATTGTCATTACTCATTACTGGTAAATGCTATATTCCTAATTGTACAAAAATATATTATTTACCACATTCATGTAAAATGATCACTTTTTTACACGATAACCTCTTTCACGGTTGTAAAACCGTGTAAAGGCCCTTTTTGTTAGTGGTACGGTACCGGTTCGGTTCGAGAAAATGGTCCAGTTTGCTTATCCCTATTGCTAACCATCGATCTGGCTTTCTTGATGTGTATGCAGGGGAAATATCAAGTCCAAGGTTACCAAGAGATCTATCTTTGCTGGGGAATGTTAATATGGTAACAATTATTTCTCCATGATACAATGTACATACATACAACTTGTGTTCATCTATATATGTTTACAAACGCTACACACTTGTAAAAACTCTCCATCGATTGTAGTTTTTCAATCTAACGGGGTTTATCTTTTTGCAGGTATCACGAGCTTGTAAAAATAATTGCGTGAAGTAAAGACATACGAAGCAAAAAAACATCCGAGATGATGAAGAGACCTAGGCAAACGAGGATTATAGGTTACATAAGAAAAAATCTATTTAAGATATTTAGTACTTTTTGTTGCTGGTGTTTCCATACATTAATTATATAATGTATATTATTTCAGTATTCTTATGTCTTGTTAATCGTTTGATTCAAATTTTGAGTTTTTAAATTAAATTTATATTCATTATACCTTAAAATGATTAAAACCGTCACTAAAAGATAGCTTATAGCAACGGTTTTGATAATTTAACGTCAACATGTTTTGTTACAATGAGGGTTTTGAAAATAAACGTCACTATATGTCTATTGTGGTGACGGTTTGAAAAATAGACGTTATTGCATGTCATTCTATAGTGATGTTTTGAAAAATAAACGTGACCATATGTTAAGTTATGGTGACGGTTTTGAAAAATAAACATGATTGCATGTCATGCTACAGTGATTGTTTTAAAAAATAAACGTCACCTTATAACATGCTAGAGTGACGATTTTGATAAATAAACGTTACTGTGTGACATGCTATCTTGACGATTTTGAAAAACAAACGTCATCGTATGTCGTTATATTATGACGATTTTGAAAAATACACATCACCATATGTCATGCTACGGTCACAGTTTTGAATAATTAACGTCCATGTATTCATACTATAATGATGATTTTGAAAAATAAACGTCGTCGTATGTCATGTTATAGTGATGATTCTGAAAAATAAATGTCACCATATATTATGCTACAGTGACGATTTTAACAAATAAAAATCACCACGTGTCATTCTACGATGATGATTTTAAAAAATAAATATCACCGTATGTCTTGATACGGTGATAGTTTTAACAAATAAACGTCACCATATGAACTTCTACAGTGACGGTTTTCGAAAATAAACGTCACCATGTCATGAAAATTAGTTGACGATTTTAAAAATATAAACGTCACCATATGTCATGCTATAGTGACATTTTTTATAAATAAACGTCACCGTATGTCATGCTACAATGACAATTTTGATAAATAAATGTCACTGTATATCATGCTTAAGTGACGACTTTAACTAATAAATGTCGATGTATATTATTCTACGGTGACGGTTTTGAAAAATAAACACCACCATATACTATGTTACAGTGATGGTTTTGAATAATAAATGTCACCGTATGTCATATTATAGTGACAATTTTGAATAATAAAGGTCACCAAATGTCATGCTGTGGTTATGGTTTTGAAAATTAAATGTCACTGTTTGTCATGCTACTGTGACAATTTTAATAATTAAAGGTCACTGTATGTCATCCTACAGTGACAATTTTGACATATAAATGTCACTCTATGTCATGCTATGATGATGGTTTTGACAAAGAAATGTCACTATATATCATGTTATTATGACGGTTTTGAAAATATAACGTCACTATATGGCATGCTACGGTGACGGTTTGAGGAAAAACATTAATTTTTTATAGAACTAAAGTGACGGTTTTAAGTTATTGTAACGTTTTTTTATGTGATTTCGTAACGTTTTTTAAACGTAACCAAAAGTGTATCAAAAGTGACGGCAAGTAAGGTGACGATTTTTATGTCCACGAAAACCGTTACCGTATACCTATGGTAACGATTTTTAACCGTCACTAAAGACCTTTTTTGTACTCATGTCTTCAAGCAAAGGATGAGTCATATCAGGTGCAAGCAGGTTGATTCTCTTCTGGTTGGTCTCAATACCTAGCTGAAAGTCATAGCAGTAAGTAGAGTAGATATGTCTTTTGATGAACCTTTTGATAGTATCTAGAGCATACACAACTACAGGAAATCGCCTGGTTCTTCCTCTAAACTCATGATACATAAATTTAATATCTCTGTTAGCTCATAAATATGTTGGATACAAGATCATAGAAGACTGAAGACTGAAGGTCAAAGCTAAAGTCAACTCTCAGCATCAAAGTCAAAGTCTCTGTAATAAAATGTCAAAGTCAAAATTGTAATTTTGTTTTTCTTAGTCTTGTGCGCGTTTTTAGTGGTGTGCGTGTTTAGCACCATGCGCATTTCTAGCTTTTGTATAAATAGGGATATGGTTTGATGTTGTGTATGTATCTTATAAGAAGTACACAGAGAGAAGAGATAGTATTGTGAGAGAACTGAAGTTAAAGAGAGAAATTGTTATGATTTGAATCTTGTGATTAATAACAGTGTTTGAATTGGAGGTTGATTGTTATAATCTTGATCTATACACATTGTGGAACACACAATTGGTATCAGAGCATACAAAATTCAGAGCATCAAGGATCAATTTCGAGTTTTTGGATCATAATTTTTCACGAACTCGCAAGATGTACTGTAGAGATTCAAATTTCGTGATTAAGTGTTGGTTTTGAGTTGTAATTGGTTGTATGAGATTCGTTTTAGCATTTAGAATAGATCTCGTTTGTATTGTTTTGTCTAATTCACTCGATTTTATAGAGAATTTTTTATTTTTGGTTAAAATCGAGTTTGAAGTTTGTTTTTCATTTTGTTCTAAGATCAATTGTGTAAAATTGTTGATTCAAGTTTGAATTCATCACTTGTAATGAGTTCGTGAATTGTGTTAGAAGATATCTACAAAGTTTCAAGGCAATTGAAGATGATTTGAATCGAATCAGATTGAAAAATCAAGTTTTTGGACTGTTCAAGGCAAGAACTCGCTAGATCTGAGAAACTCGCAAGTGAAGAACTCGCAGAAGAAAGAACTCGCTAAAGTCCAGAACTCGCAGAGACTTGTTTTGAAATTAAAGTGAGGAACTCGCAAGTAGGGTCGTGTGAGAAGCAAGAACTCGCACATAACTAGGTGCGAGTTTCTACTGTTCAAAGTCTTCTTTGTGCGCGAAGTGGTTTCTACGAGAAGTGTGTATCGTGCGCGTTTAAATTTTTCGCGAAGTATCCTTGCTTAAATTTTTTCTAAGTCTAGAACTCGCAAGTCCCTGTTCTTGCGCGTTCGTGTTTAGCAAGAAGTCTTTCTTAGAAAATATTCAAAGTCTCGAACTCGCAAAGGTCTTGCGAGAAGTTTCAAAACTCGCACATTGTGGTGTGCGAGAAGTAGAAACTCGCAGAGTACACGTGTGCGAACCTTGGTTCTCGCAAGTAGTGTTGTGCGCGAAGCAAAAACTCACACAACATTGTGTGCGAGAAGTAACTTCACGCAGCCTTCTTTGTGCGCGTTTCTCAAACTCGCACGAAGGCATTTGCGCATTTTTCTTGTTTTTGGTTTATTTGGTATGCGAGTTTCATACTTAGTCAATTTTTCTGAATTTTTCTGAAATGTAACTAAGTTTGATTTGTGTAGATCCAGTTTGTTATCTGAATTTTGACGATCATAAAAAGTTGTATAGATCAAAGATGACTTCCAGAGAAGCACTTGCTATTGGATCTGATGTCAAGCCTCCTGTTCTATTCAGAGGTGAATATGAACAGTGGAAGGACCGTTTTCTTGATTTTGTGGATCGGCACGCAAATGGAGAAAACATTCTTTTGTCTGTCACAAAAGGTCCTTTCAAGATTCCTACTGCTGAAATACCTGTTCCAAATAATGAATCAGATGATTATGAAGTTCAGACAAGAACTATTGAGATCGAACCTGTTCAGCTCACTGATGCTCAGAAAAATCGGTTAAAAGCTGATAAACAAGCCAAATCTCTTCTGCTTCAGAGTATACCTAATGAGATTTATATCAAGATTGACAGTTACAAGGATAATGCCAAGTCTATGTGGGATCAGCTACAAAAGATGATGATGGGTTCGAAAGTAGGCAACCAAATGAAGGTAGCTAACTGCATAAACAGCTACGAAGAGTTCAAAGCGAAGGATAATGAGATCTTAGAGGACACGTATGAAAGATTTGTTCTTCTTCTAAATGAGTTGTCAAAGAACAAGGTTAAGAAGAAGCAGATTGAGAACAACGTGAAGTTCCTCAGCATCCTGCAACCAGAATGGAAGAAACATACACGCAGGATGAAACAGATGAAAGACTTGAGTGATATCCCTCTTCATGAAGTCTACGAGACATTAAGACAGAATGAAGAAGAGGTGGAAGAGAAAAGAGCTGAGAAAAAGAAAGCTGAGAAGGTTGCAGATCCCATAGCACTTGTAGTTGGAGAGAAGGAGAAAGAAAAGAAAGAGAAGAAGAAAAAGAAGAAGATTGTTATTTCTAGTTCTGAGTCTGATTCTGAATCCGATGGTGATGATGGGGAGAACCTCAAGCAGGCAATGCTATTACTGACCCGAGCTTTCCAGAAAAAGTTCTACAAGAAACCAGGGTCAAACTCACTGAGGTATTCTTCTACGGGATCAAAGAATCATGAGCATAGAGAAAGAGTTGAGGGTAGAAGGTTTGAAGAGACAAGAGTTGTTGAGAAAAGGCCAGAAGAAAAGAAGAACTATGTGAATGATTATACTGGTGCTGAGAAGAAAGCTGATGATCTGATCAAGTGCTACAACTGTGGCAAGGTTGGTCATTATGCAAAAGATTGTCGGAAGACGAAGGTTCGGAACTCGGAATACTACAAGAACAAAATGCTCTTGGCCAAGCAACAGGAAGCTGGCAAGGCATTAATGGCTGAAGAAGAATATTGGTTAGATCATTCGGATGTTGAGGAAGAGACAGAAGAGTCAGCTCACTTATTCTTAATGGGTAAAGAAGATAAGCATGATGATTCTGAGGATGAGACATCTTATGAGGTAATGCACTTAACTGAAAATGATTTTGTGACCAAAATGGAAGCCATGATGGTCGAACTTCAAGACCTTCAATCCAAACTGAAAAAGGAAAAAGACAGAGTTGCTAGGAGAAATCAGAAGATCTTTGAGCTTAATAAATCAGTTATTGGGAACAAAGATTTAATTGATTCTCTACGCAAATTTGCTTCTGATTTTAAACATGAAAAAGATTGTTTTGAAAATAAGATTTCTGATTTTGAATCCAAAATTTCTAAGTCTGATTTAGAAAATAAAGAATTTGTTCTAAAAGTTCTCAAATTGCAGCCTGAAAACAAGAGCTTGACTAAGAAGGTAAATGGTTTGGAAGTCAAACTTCATACTATAGGCCAAACAGATCAAACTATTTTTCTAAATACACCCATTGAAGAGGCTGATGTTAAAGAGAAATGGGGACTCGGTTATGATAACCCCCATTACTTAAAGAAAGCCATCAGAAAACAACCAACATTATATAACTTTGATTTTCTTGTTGCTGCTAGTAAATATCCTCATTTAAAACCCAAATTTGTTAGCAAATTACCAGATGAAATTGAGGCTAAAGAAACTGAAAAGAGAAAGAATGTAAAGAAGATGCAACTACCATTTCGCTATGAAAAGCTGAATGATAGTTACCTTTCTGAAACACCAAAAGTTCTTTCAAATGATTATTTTGCTAGCTATTCTGTTTTAGAGATGGAGGCAAAACCTACTACTGCAAAAATTTATGTTCCTCCACTCATTTTAGAAAGCAAAATAATTGAGCTTGAAAACGTTTTATCTGAAGAAAGAATTTTGGTAGATATTGAACAAAGTGTATTTTCAACTCTATTAAAGAACACTGTTTTTCAAAACAAATCTACAAAGTGTTCTAATTTCTCTAAAGCTCCTCAAACTTCAACTGATAATTTTGATGACTTATTTGCGTCTGCAAATGATTTTCTTAATTCTGATGATGGGTGTGTAGAGGAAATTGATATGTTTGACTTCAATGTTTCACTTCCAGATCATTCTACTTTTGTTATTAATGGAGAAGCTTTACCAAGTGTTTATGAAAAAGGTGAATCATCAACTAAGATTGGTGAATCAGTTTCTGTGAATGCTGATTACTATGCTAAGGGTAAGAAACATAAGAAACAGCGCTCACAGAAACGGAACAACACTGGTAAACACAAGAAAAATCAATCTCAGAAATCTGATTTTCCTAATAAATCTAAATTCTTTGTTTCAGATTTAAGAAAGGAAAGGTCGGAAGAGCGAACTGAATGGCGACCTAAAAGGAAGATTGATGAAAAGGCATAATCAATTCCTGATAATTCTTGTAATAGATCAAATAGTAGTATGTCTGATGTAGTTGGTTCTGTTGCTTCTATTAATGAAAACCTTGTAACTTCTTACAAGAGATGTTCTATAAAGCAATTGTTCCAATTATCTCCTACTACTACTAAATATTTTACTTATCGGTGGAATGATTTTGCTTATCATCATTATTCTAATGATTGGTTTGGGTCATATCATGTTTATTCCTCTAAACAAAATATTTCTAAGAGTTTTCAAAAGAAAAGAGGATCCATATTCAAATGGATACCAAAATCTTGTGCTAATTCGTTAGGACCCATTTTTAAATGGGTACCTAAAATTGTTATTCCCTGATTTCTCTTGCAGACCCGTCATATGTGGTACTTGGATAGAGGTTGTTCCAAGCATATGACTGGGCAAAAGGATTTATTGTCTAATTATACAGAGAAATTCAGCGGAAATGTTCGTTTTGGCAATGATCAATTTTCACCAATTCTTGGATATGGTGACATCATTCAAGATAAGCTGACGATAACGAAGGTGAGCTATGTAGAAGGATTAGGGCACAACCTATTTAGTATTGGTCAGTTCTGCGACAAAGGATTAGAGGTAAATTTCAAAGCTAAGAGTTGCTCGGTGCGTACTGAAGACGGCAAAGAACTCTTAGTCGGCACTCGAAAGTCCAACCTCTACACTATCAATCTTTCAAAGGTCCAGACTGACAATCAGGTTTGCTTACTGACAAAAGCTTCGATGCAGCAAAGTTGGCTTTGGCACCGACGGCTATCACACCTAAATTTTCGTTATATCAACAAATTGGTCAGTGGAAAGTTAGTGAAAGGTCTTCCTGAGCTAAGATACGAAAAGGAACATCTATGTGCAGCGTGTGAAAAAGGGAAGATGAAGAGAGCTCTACATAAACCGAAGCCTGAACCTAGTACCAGTTCTCCATTAGAGTTGTTGCATATGGATCTCTGTGGTCTGATGCGAACGCAAATCTTAGGCGGAAAGAAATATGTTCTAGTTATCGTGGACAAATATTCGCGATACACGTGGGTCAAATTTCTACGTTCAAAATATGAGACGCCCGAAGTACTCATCACATTTCTGAAGACGACCAGGTGAATCTGCAGAAACCAGTCAAGCTTCTCAGAACTGATAACGGCACAGAGTTCAAAAACAGATATGTTGAAGAGTATCTCGAATCGTTCGGGATATCACATTAATACTCTGTTGCTCGTACGCCAGAACAGAATGGATTAGTCGAAAGGCAAAATCGAATGCTAGTCGAGGCCGCTAGCACTATGCTCAGCCAATCAGACTTACCTTTGTTTCTGTGGGCAGAAGTTGTTTCGACTGCGTGTTACACTCAAAACCGTTCCATGATACACCGCAGATTTCAAAAGACTCCGTATGCTTTGCTAAACAACCGAACACCAACCATCAAATATTTTTATATTTTTGGTTGTAAGTGTTTTGTGCTAAACGACAGAGAGAGTCTGAACAAGTTCAGTGCTAAGGCTGACGAGGGCATCTTTATTGGATATTCATCTACATCTGTTGCATATCGAGTGTACTTAAAGAAGTCGAAGACTGTTATCGAGAGTGTAAATGTCACATTTGATGAGGAGATGGCTTCTGAACAAGTCAGTTCAGAACCCGTGATAATCGGAGTGCTAGCTTCTGGGCAAATCAGTCCAGAACCTGTATCTACAGTGAATAAATCAGATGTTGCATCATCGTCTACTACTCATTTATCTGATTTAGATCTTTTATTTTAACTGTTTTATGATGAATTTCTTAGATCTAACTTGAATAAACCTGTTGTGGTTGACAGGATGGAAGATTTAACGACTAATCATCTAACTACTTAAGATGTTTCCACTGAATCAAATTCCCCGATTCAGCAAGAAATTCCAGTTCATATGCCTACTCCAATAGTTGAAGCTGTAACTACTAACGAAGAGCCAGAAGTTGCTGAATCAGTAGAGTGTACTATAAGGACTGATCAACAGACTGAACACACTGTACCTACTGAAACTTCTGCACCAATTATTTCAACTAAATCCCTCCCTCATACTGTACAAACAGAAGTTGTTGATAGTGGATATCTAGATGAGAACCATGATCAATCTTCGTCTAATCCACTCCCTCATGAACATCGTTGGACCAAAGAGCACCCTCTTCATCAAATCATTGGAGATCTAAACAAACCGGTGCAAACTAGGTCAGCAACTTTAAATCAATATCTACATGACTCACTCCTGAGCAAGATATAGCCTACTCGAGTATCAGAAGCTCTAGCTGATTCGGATTGGGTGTCTGCTATGCAAGAAGAGTTAAACCAATTCGAAGCCCTAAAGGTCTGGAGACTAGTTCCAAAACCGGAAGGAAAGACTATTATCGGCACTAAATGGGTATTCAAAATCAAGAAGGATGAATATGGTATTGTCATTTGAAACAAAGCAAGACTTGTTGCCAAAGGTTACCGGCAAGAGGAAGGCATAGATTACAACGAGACTTACGCTCTAGTGGCACGTATAGAAGCAATCCGCATGTTTCTAGCGTACGTTGCTCACAAAAACTTCACTGTCTATCAAATGGACGTGAAGACTGCCTTTCTGAATGGCATACTTAAGGAGGAAGTCTATGTCTCGCAACCAAAAGGCTTTGTGAATTCAGATAAATCAGATCATGTCTACATCTTGGATAAAGCACTTTATGGATTAAAACAAGCACCTCGAGCCTGGTATGAGGTATTATCAAAATTCTTGGCCAAGTCTGGCTTTACAAAAGGTAAAATCGATACCACTTTATTCATTAAAAAGGAAAAAGCCGATATCATTCTTATTCAAATATATGTTGATGATATAATATTTGGCTCTACAAATCCTAAATACTGTAAGAACTTTTCAAATCTAATGGTGTCAAGATTTCAAATGAGTATGATGGGAGAGATGAATTTCTTTCTCGGATTACAAGTAAAACAGTTTTCAACGGGGATTTTTATAAACCAAGCAAAGTACATTTTTGATATTCTTCGGAAGTTCAAAATGGAAAATTGCAAACCTATTGGAACCCCAATGGCACCAGGTACTAAGATTAACACTGATCCTTCGGGAAAAGCTGTTGATGTTAGGACTTATAGAGGAATGATAGGTTCTTTAATGTATCTTACTTCAAGTAGGCCAGATATTATGTTCTCTACATGTTTATGTGCAAGATATCAGGCCAATCCTAAAGAATCCCATTTATCTGCTGTAAAAAGAATTTTTAGATATCTGAAGGGAACTGCAGATCTTGGTCTGTGGTATCCAAAAGATACTGGTTTTGAACTAACTGCTTATTCAGACGCAGATCATGCTGGATGTATGTTAGACAGGAAGAGCACATCGGGTCATATTCAATTCCTTGGAGACAAGCTCGTTAGCTGGTGATAGTCCAAGATCACTAAATCCTAGAGAGAGAAAGTAGAGAGAGAGCAAGTAGCGCAAAGTAATATGTGTATTCAAAGTATGCGTGAATCCTTACAAGGAACAAAGACCAAAGGGAGTTAAATACCCTTGGTCAATACAACACAGTATTAGACATTAGACACAGTATTCGACCAAGCCTATAAATACAATGATTACTATAATATCAGACCTAACAATCTCCCCCTTAGTAATCATTGGCGCTTTGGTCTTCAAAATTCATCTTCTAAATCAGCACGGACCATAAAAGCGACTTTGAAAAGCTTTCTGACTTTTAAAGAAAAATTTCTTCTCAGCATCTTTCATATTAAATTGTCTTTGCTTCCTTGACAAGTATGGACCAGTAGCTTGTGCTCTACACGACACACCTCTTTAAAATGACCTTGAATTAACTGTGGTGGTCGGAGCAGGAACAACAAAAGAAGTAGTTGTAGCTGAGAGAATAGAATCTTTGAGTGAATCTTGATCAGCAGATAAACGTTTGAGCTCTTTGTCTCTTTATCATCTCCTTAACATCTTTTAACTTCTCCCCCTCATGACCTTGATGATCTGGATCAACTTGGTCATGCATATGTTGGAGACGAGACAGCTTAAGATCTGCAAAATCAAAGAAACAGAGAAAATAGGGAAGGTTTGCGCTACTAGTTGGTGGCGCAAAGTGTGATTTGCGCTAACAGAGAGAAGCGCAAAGTGAAGTTTGCGCAACATGCAGGAAACACAAAGTGAGGTTTGCGCTTGAAGCTGTTGGCGCAAATTGAGCTTTGCTCTACCAACGTGTGACGCAAATCTCACTTGGAGTCTGAAAAAAATTTTACCTGTTAAGCCCTTTGACTCCCCCTACACAAATGCACTAAATTTGACAATTCAAGTTAGCATTTATATAGATAATCAGACACTCCCCCTCAAAAACAGATATGGTCTTTGAAAATATTCTCTTTGTTCACTCCCCCTTGAATAATGTACAAACCCATTAAAATATATTTATAAGAACACAATGATCAAATATCAATGTAGAAAGAAAAATATACTGAATATAAATTTTGAAACAACTAAACATATAAAATTTTAAACACTAAACAAATAGAATTCTACTCAGTAAAATGTCACAGATTTATCAATCATTTGAAATCAAATATATGTTGTTGGATACAGAAACAAGTTTCGTTGCATATCAAGTTAAAACAAGTTTAGTTTCAAAAACTTCCATCAATCTATTCAGTGTGTTCGCATGCGAATCTTTAATTAGCTTCAAGAAAATGCAATTCTAAAAATAAAATAGAGAACTTTGCATGTATTCACACTAAGCCATCAAAAATTAAGATTTTCACAAAGTTATAGGTTTATCGCAACTCAAACATATCACCAAGTATCATGAGATGTGTGCTCATTGGCATCTTTTAGCAGTGTGCACATTGGCATCTTGACATGAGTGTGCTCTTTGGCATATTTTAAGCTCATGCACTTTGGCATCTTTTGAATCAAAAAGTTATTTAAGTAAAGAACATGTCGTAAACGTAACTTTCTATCTGACCCTATTGCAGGATTTGGATCAGCCGCTCCCAGACCAGTTGGCCTTAGGGGACAAGGTGTCAAGCACCCCTTGGAACTTACTCTCCCAGATCAGAAAGGCTACATCGACATATCCTAAACCCATTCATACCAGTAGAACATGACTTTCGATCTGGTTCTATAGAGGGATTTGGGTTCGATCACTCCCAGACCAATTGACCTTAGGGGACCAGATGACAAGCATCCCAAAGAACTTACTTTCCCAAACCAGAAAGGCCACAGGTACAAACTTTTAAACTTAGAGATTTCTGTATTTTATGAATTTAATTCATCTCAATCACTCAGATTTACATAAGAATGCTTAGCCCATATTTTCATTACGATCCAAAATTTTGACTTTTTAGAATTTTCCAAGCATTGTAAACTATAAATATTCCGAATCACACAACTTTAAAGCAGTAATAAAAGTTTCAAACATGTTGCTAACTTTTCGACTTTTGTAAGACTTGAAAGTTGAACATATAAAACTTTAATATAAACAAAGCAACTTGAAAATTTATCCTAGACACATATTTTATTCAAAAGAAAGAAAAAATGTAAAAACTTTACTTTATAGAATAAAATTTGTAAAGATTTAAACTTTTAAATTCAATATGCCAATTTAAAAAAAAATTCAATAAAGACACAAAGTAACGAATTCGGCAAATTGATATTTAGTTGGAACAAAATGACATTCAATAATTTTATCTTTCACATTTTGTAAAAAAAAATTGTGTCTCAAGATTAAAGAATATTGGGTTATACAGATTCAAGAGTTAGTCGAAGAAGCTCAGATTCTTGAAAAATATTGAGAAAAACTGGAATAACATCTTTATCAGAGAAAAAATGCAGCGGAAATAAAGTAGATGTACTCACAGTATCTCATTTAGTCAGAAGCTGAAAAACATTGAAGAACGAGTTCTAAACTGATTTGTTTAGAAGTCGTAGTCTGTGAAGTCCGGGTCTTGAGCTGATTTACTCAAGATCCATATTTCTCTTACTCCCTCTTAACATGAGATGCCTGCAACTTTGAATCAGATTGAGATTTGGGTACCCACTTGAATTTGGGCCCGTGTTTGTTAGTTGCAGTTCGTATGGGGAAATATTTGTTAGATTTAACACAATAAGCATAAGATAGATGATCACAAGAATAGTAAGCACAATCATCAGATGAATACAAAGCATAATCATCTGAACTAGAATCAGAAGAAGAATATGAGACATTTTTGGAAATTTGAAACATTTGCTTTATAGAATATTTTGAAACTTTATTACAATAAGCAAATGAATCACTTTTATAACATCTGTCTACATATCTATCTTCCTCAGTCATAGAATCATTTGATGTCTGCTTTGCTTTCTAGATCTGCCTTGATCGAGCGCTCAAAGTCCTATCTGTAAGAATTGAATCGGAAGAATTAGAACTGTCAGAAAGAACTTTATCTTGTTTCTTTGACTTCTTTGACCGTCTTCTTTTACGTTTAGGTTTATAATATTGATCATTTAGCATAAAAGAATCATCAAGAATTTTAGACTTAATATCAGATTCAAAAGAAGCAATTTTACCTAAGTTACCTAACTGATCAACCAATAAGTCTTCACTTACCTCGGAGTCTGAATTATTTTGAGAAAAGATATTAAATTTAGAAACTTCCATGTTGTTTATATGACAATCAGAAGAAAGGCTAGAAATAGAATCTTGTTTTTGAAAAAATAATTTTTCTTCAAGACTAGACGTTATGAAAGAAAGAATAATATCAGATTCAACTCCTTTTAAAATCTTTTGATCTTCCATCTTATCTTCAAGATCAATGATTTTGCCTTCTAATATTAAAGGAGGAGTATATTTCTTCGAATCATAAATGATTGGAGAAATATTTTCCTTATCAGAATCAGGGGCATAAGAAGAAACAAAATCATCAGACACTGAAGATTTGACAAGAGATATATCATTTAAAGCTTTTCTGCCTTTCCTTGATTTATCAGGAAAATATTTTGCATTTTCATACGTATAAACAAAAGGAATTTCATTTTTCTTGTTATTCATCCTTTTCTCATTTTCGACTTCTAACACTTGCTTTTCACTAGTCCAATGAAATTTAAATTGAGGAGCATAATGTGCAAGTGTTAGATAATCGTATTCATATATAGTGGTAACTTCCGTTTTAGCTTTATCTAAAAATTGAGGATTTTCAAAACCAAGTCCCCATCTTTCCTTTATAGATTTGTAACTCCTTGGTTTGTGCATAAATATGGTTTGATCAGATTGATCCCTTCGGTATAACTTTTCTTCTAACTCTGTTATTTTATCTGAAAATTTATCTTTTAAATTGGTCATGTCAGTCAAAGACTCAAGATAAGACTTATTTGAATTTTCCAAATCATCCAATTTCTTTTGAAAGATGTCTTTTGTATTTTCCAAAATAGATTTTTCATCTTTCAAAGAAATTTTCAGTTTGTCAATCAAATCTGACTTTTCAGAATTTAAGTTCTTTTCAGATAATAACTTTAAGCAAAGATCAGATAAAGCATTAATTATAACATTCATCTAAGAGGTAATGAAATTGTAATCAAAATCAGTATATACCTCATCTTCATCAGAATCAAAATCGTCTGACTGATCATCTCCAACCAAGCACATCTGAGCGATCTCTACGTTTGCAGCTTCATCGTCAGAATGATCCAGCCAGAATTCTTCTTCAGCAAGAAGAGCAGTTCCGTTCTCTCTCTTTTCAGCCAGTTCCAGTTTCTTTCTGTAATAAGCTGAGTCCC
The DNA here is from genome assembly GCA_954870635.1 of Arctium minus. Lineage (NCBI taxonomy): Eukaryota > Viridiplantae > Streptophyta > Magnoliopsida > Asterales > Asteraceae > Arctium > Arctium minus. The sequence continues at coordinate 61,487,899 of OX941087.1, forward strand.
TAACCTTCTTCACTCGACACTCCTTTGAGAAGTGGCCTGACTTTCCACAGTTATAGCAGGCAGCAGTCTTTGGCTCGGGCACTTTGACTTTAGAATCGGAAGTGAAGCAAGAATTGTTGGAACCCGATCGTGGTTGGAACTTTTTCTGGTAATGCTGAGAGAGAAGGATCATTGCTTTCTGCAGTGCCTCACCATCATCATCAGTTGACCCATTGTAAGCGTTTTCAGACAACACTTGTTCTACCAGTTGGCTCGTGAGGAGTGCAACCGGGTCTACTGATTTCTTGTTCTTCTTATCCAGTTTGGCCTTCTTCTCAAGCACCAAGCTCTCATCAGTCATCAGAATTTCATAAATTTCTTGGATTTGCATAGTGGAGATTCTGACATCATTCCTCAGTCTGTGGCAAGATTTGTTCCACTCTGGTTGAAGTGCATTGAGGAATTTCAGATTTGTCTCAAGCTCAGTCTTTTCTACTTTAATCTTCCTCAGATCATTGATAATGGTACAAAATCTGTCATACACCGTTTTAAGTGGCTCCCCGTTCTTGGCTTTAAATTCTTCAAAATTATTCATGTAGCGTGTATGCCTGAGTTGAGTTGCTACTGAAGATCCAAGCATAATCTTCTCAAGCTGTTGCCACATCAGATTAGGATGAGTTTTGAAACAATCAATACTGTTGTATATTCAGTTTGGCAATGCTAGCATCAGATTTGCTTTAATATCACGATCATCTTGATATGCCGACAACTCATCATGTGTGTATTCTTTAGTAGGCTTATATAATCTAGAAGCCAACTTGGATTTTTCAAACGGTCCTTCAGATAGAATGATCAACATGTCATTACCATTCTTTTGACGTTCAATGAAGTTCAGGAACCGATCTTGCCACTGTGTAAACTCATTTTCATCAATCAGCACTGGTGGACGATTTTCTGTACCCAAAGACATCATAAGATCACTTTTGTAAAACTGAGCTTGATAAGCAAACTTGTCAGAATCCATGTTTCAGATAATCCAGAAAAAAAATGCGAAGTGTTGAGATGGCGCAAAGTTGATCTTTGCGTGAGAAGCAGAAGACGCAAACTGAGCTTTTCGCAAGCAGTATGAAACGCAAACGAGGCTTTGCGTGAGCAGGCTGTGGCGCAAAGTAGCTATGCGTTATGCGAAGAAAACGCAAAGTTGAGTTTGCGTGAGTAGCGGGAGACGCAAACTAGCTTTGCGTGAGAAGAGCAAGACGCAAACTAGGTTTGCGTGAACCAAGTGAGACGCAAACTTCGCTTTGCGTGATTGGAGAGAGACGCAAAGTTTGAACTTTGCGTGATTTGTTGAAGACGTGAGCCAAGCTTTACGTTATGAGAAGAAGACGCAAAGTATCCTTGCGTGAATCACCCAATGCGAAAACCTGAAACACTAGTACAATGATTAGAACAATAAAACTAGCGCAAACTGATATGAACTCGCGCAAACATGTATGAATTGGCGCAAAGTAGAGATCTAGCGCAAACCGATAGAAAATCAAGAAAACTTCCAAAAACTCGATTTCAAACTAAATTTGATGAAATTTTCTTATACAAAACCTTTCGAAAACAACTTTTTAACACAATTTAATCAACAAAAGCGATTAAAAATCACAAGATCGAGATTTCAAAAAATACATAGTCAAAAACGTATTTCCAAATATTCGAAATTTCTCAAAATTGACAATCAAAATTTGTTTTTCTTGAAATTTGATGTGAATCAAAAATGTTTAGCATGTAAAAACGGATCCAACAAACCAATTTTCAAAGAAATTTGTTCAAAAACAAAGCCGAATTTGATGAAAAATTCGAAAACGAGATTTTCTTGAAAAAATTCAAGAAAATCGATCAAATTTTCGATTTAATCCACAAATTCAGTATCGAAAAAACAATCTCTCAATTCTCTCAAGATCTAGAACAGCTCTGATACCAATTGATAGTCCAAGATCACTAAATCCTAGAGAGAGAAAGTAGAGAGAGAGAGCAAGTAGCGCAAAGTAATATGTGTATTCAAAGTATGCGTGAATCCTTACAAGGAACAAAGACCAAAGGGACTTAAATACCCTTGGTCAATACAACACAGTATTAGACATTAGACACAGTATTCGACCAAGCCTATAAATACAATGATTACTAAAATATCAGACCTAACAGCTGGGCGTCAAAGAAACAACTTTATGTTTCCATCTCGACTGCTGAAGTAGAGTATGTAGTTGCTGCCAGTTGCTGCTCTCAAGTCTTGTGGATGAGGACACATCTTCAAGACTATGGATTCAAGTTTGACAAAATACCGATTTATTGTGACTCAAAGAGTGCCATAGCTATATCAGCTAATCCTGTGCAACATACTAAAACAAAGCACATTGATGTCAGGTATCATTTTATTAAAGATAATGTAGAAAAAGGTACAATAGAACTTTACTTTGTAAAAACAGATTATCAACTTGCATATTTGTTTACCAAACCTTTAGATTAAAAGAGATTCAATTTTCTTGTATCTAAGCTTGGTATGCTAAATCTCAAGGTCTAATCAGAGATTACCTATTAAAGTTTCTTTTATTGTAATTTTTCATCATTTCTTTATCATTAATTCTGAAAGGATATCTGCACTTTAACATTTTTGTTCATGATGTCAGGGGGAGTGAGACAAGATTTTAAGATGATCAACATTATTTTGAGGGGGAGTTTATAGAATTTTTGCATTTACTTAACTGCTAAATTTTTGTGATGCATGAATTTATGGGGAGTCTATAAATACATCAAAAGGAGTAAGGATATGATTTCTGATTACTTCAGATCAGAACTCGTTCACTCAGTGTTTTACTGCTTTATGTTGTTTACTTTTCAATAAGTTTTTGTGAATAAAGTTGCTTTGACATGACTTTGAGACTTTTGTAGATTGAGAGAAGCTATCAAAATCATATCATTATGACTTTAAGCTTGACTTTATGAGATTTAAGACTGAACGACAAAGGTTAAATTTCTTATCTTAATCTCATATATGGTTGAAAGAAGGACGACTTTCAATCATAGAAAACATGTTTTTAAATGTTCAAACCACTTCTAGATTCTTAAACAGATTTCATGAATTGGAAGTGTGATTTTAAATGTTTTCATTTTATTTGAGTTTGAATGTTTTACAAACCGTGTGTTTCCAAAGATAAATACTTGCGTATTGTCTTTTCTATATACTTTCAAGTATTCACACACACCGGCTTGACTTATTGTTCAAAATGTTCTTACCATGTCTCAAATTTGAAACATATTTTTCGATGGTAAGACACCCCGCTTGAACTTCAATGAATTTTGAGTGTTATTTCATTTCTAAACGTTTCATTCAAGAATGTCTATATTTTGATTCATATAGACAATATCCATTATTCTTGACCATAAGCTTAATTGCTATATCATTTGTTTGTGATCATTTTCATACAATGTCAGATTTTTCAAACAAGTCTCTTGCATTCATGTTTATTCTTTCAATATACTTGTTTGAAAATACTTCAATGTTTAAAAATGCTCAAATCTTCATGATTATATTATGAGCATATACACATCTGACTTGTATTTGAGCTTTAACTGTTCAAGATAAACCATTTTGAGCAACATATGCTTCATAGGAAAATATGGGTTCTTTGTGCTAGGACTTAAATGAACTTCTATGGATTCACGATTACCAGTGTCTCCTACCCAAGAAGTTAATCCATAGTGATTGAGTGTGAGGAGTCGAAAAGAAATGAGTGTGGGTTGTGCGTTGAGGTAAAATGGAAAAGAGAGTTTGGTTAGCAGTGAGTTAAATGATTAAAAAGAAAGAGAGTGAGAGAACAGAGTAAAAGAATATTAAACTCTGGACCAACTACTTTCTGAGTCGGGCAGCTACATTACTAATGTTTCACAATTCTTCGTGAACATTATTGAAATAGGCAAATAGCCCATGCCAACTCTTGCTAAAACCCCACCAGCTACTCATTTTCTTCTCAAAAAGAAAATGTTTCATATTTTCTGGGGACGCAGCACATAATCTATCTGGTTTTCATTTGGAAAATCTGGATATTGAAAAAGAAGGAAGTCTGCCCCACCTTCGCACTTCAATAATGCACATTGAGTCTGTGTTTATCTACTGTTGTCTCAGTGGTTTACACAATGTTGAGCCTTTTTATAAAAGCAATCATCATATGCTTCATTCTTTCTACACTTGCACGAACACACAAGGAATTTGTTTTCTTGTCCTAACATTCATAGAAATTTCCTTTGTGGTGTTTCGATGATTATGGAAGCCCTGGGGGAGTGAACATCAAAAAGCTCCTTTCCAATGTGTATCCGTTACACACAATAACTTCGTGTTACTGACAGACATATTAACTGATTCATTTGTTGATTCAAGTGTTACATGAATATTTTGTCTGGATTTGAAAAGATCTAGATGAATACTTTGTTCGAATTAGCAATGAATCAGAGGCTCCGTTTGTAAGATCAGTGGTCAGAACATATAAAGACATTTCTTGGAGAAAGTTTTGATGTTATAGATGCTCTATTCATCAAAAAGGGGGAGATAAATTACAGAAATGTCTGAGTCAGAAATTTCAAAGTTAACGAATTGTTCGAGATAAAAGGTTAATTGTGAAACAAGAATGCAAAGTTGAAGATTTCTGAAAGATGTGCTGATTTCACTGAAATTTTCTTTGATGGTTACTTTGCTAAAGCAATCCGAGCTAATTCTGAAGATAATTTCTTTCCGAAGCCTGAAAGAGTTTCTGTGATAGGTTTGGGGAGATTATTGAAGATTATTTCTATCATATTTAGGAGAGATTGTTAATATTTTTTAGAGATAGACTTGGAAGAATACAGTCAAAGATTGTCCAGATTAAATCAAAAGGGGAGATTGATTTGCTAAATCTTTCAAACATGATCTTGAATCCAAAGGGGGAGATTATTAGCGCATAAATATGTTGGATACAAGATCATAGAAGACTGAAAATTGAAGGTCAAAGCTAAAGTCAACTCTCAGCATCAAAGTCAAAGTCTCTGTAATAAAATGTCAAAGTCAAAATTGTAATTTTGTTTTTCTTAGTGTTGTGCATGTTTTTAGTGGTGTGCGTGTTTAGCACCATGCGCCTTTCTAGCTTTTGTATAAATAGGGATATGATTTGATGTTGTGCAAGTATCTTATAAGAAGTACACAGAGAGAAGAGATAGTATTGTGAGAGAACTGAAGTTAGAGAGAGAAATTGTTATGATTTGAATCTTGTGATTAATAAAAGTGTTTGAATTGGAAATTGATTGTTATAATCTTGATCTATACACATTGTGGGACACACAATCTCTAAAGTTCAGGTTTGCAAAGTCAGCTTCATTAAAGACATAAGTCTTCAAATCCTTCCTTTGAACTATAAATTCAAGATACCAGATCTTTTGATACCTCTTTAAAATAACTCTGTCGCCTTGCAAAATTTCAGCTCTACTTCTTACTTCTTTACAGGTTCTTCCAACAGCGTGAAGTAACCTGACATATTCTTGCTGAAATTTAGGAGATTTGTCTGGAATCCCCAAGATTTGGACTTGATCTATTTGCCTGATATAGCTTACAAATATCTTAACACCTTCCTCAAGATATGGAACTCTTAAAGCTCTTCTGATCCTTTTGATTTCTTCCAAAGTAGAACCAAATTCATCATAGCCTATGTAGGAGTAGAACCCACTACAGCAGTACTTGAAGGACCTGTTTCTGGTTCTTGAACAATGGGCTTATCTAGCGGCTCTCTCTCAAACTCTGATTGATTTACAGGACTATTAGGCTTTCTCTGATAAGGCAGTTCTTCTTCATCATTAACATCAGAATTCAGATTGACATTTGGCTCAGCATCATCAGCTTGACTTACATTGGCTTCAGGAAATTCAAAAGTACTAAAGGATGGAACAGTTGGAATAGCAGTTGTACTTGGCTCGAGCACTTGTCCATGAATAGGACTGAGATGAAGATCATCTGGAGTACTCTGAGTAAACATAGCATTCAAATCCTCAGTATCTTTGTCCTCAAATAAGTCATCAAGTACACTTTCTTCATCAGCTGGCACCTCCTCAACTCTTTTGACAATTTCAGTAACTTCAACTACTTCATCATCTAAAACTATGTCAACAAAATCATTCTTTTATTTCTTCCTCCTTAATCTTCCAGTACATCTCATATTTGGCATCAACTTCATCATCATCGTCATCATTTTCAAGAACAATGATGTCAACATTTGGCAATACTGTAATCTCCATAATCTCCTGCCTAGTTGCAATCTTAGGCTTTTCAACCCTTGATTCAACTCTTTCATCAATGTATAAAACTAACTCCATTTGATCATTCTGCTCATTACCATGATCAACATTCCTTTCAACATTTTCAGCACTTTCAGCCCTTTCCTCAAACAAAACAACATCATCAGATCCAGCAGTTGTCTGTTTCTCCTTATTCTCCCCCTCATGATCATTATCAGGATCATGATCATGTTTTTCTGTAGAAACAACTGCTTGGGTTTTACATGAAGTTTGAACAACCTGTTTGAGATCAGATATAGCAAACAAAATGACAGATTTAAAAGAATTAAACTCAGTGGCACCAACCAAATCTGCTGGTTTCACAGATTGTGGCGGTTGCTGTTCAAGGTGGGATTGCGGAAGGGTAAGAAGATTTGCATCTTGCTGGTTATCCGGAGCTTGTGCTAAAAGTTTGGCAAATAGCAACGACTTCAGCTCATCAATGGATAAGTCAGCAGGTTGGGTATTTGGAAGTGACTTGGATTGTGGAGTAGGTTCAGGTTCGGATATCGGATCCTTCCCTTTCTGTAAACGTTTAACTCCAATCATCTCCACCTCAAATTTCTGAAAAATCCTGGTTTCAACAGCCTTTAAGGCGCCGTTGAGAGTTTCCATAGACACAAAGTTTAGGTGAGTAACACCGGAATCACGTAGATTTTCCGTTTGCATGACAGTTGTAGAATCAACTGCATGGCATGTGTTCATTGTTGGCAATGATATGTCAATGACAGGACTTCCATCCGGTCCTCGTAGTCCAGATTGGGGATCTACTCTGGATGTTCCAATCGGGTCACTAAGACTTTCAATGGTAGTTGTTTCAAAAAGTGTCCTAGGAATAACAATAGGCAATTCAAAAGGCACTAGACTCAATTGTGCATTCAAAGAAATCGAGAACGGGGACTGCTGTTGTCTTTGTTTAATACCTGGAGTCTCTGAGCGATAAACCGGTAGAATGTGAGCTAAAACCCCGTGAGAAGATGAAACTGTCTCTTGTTGAGAAGAGATAGAGTGGGTGGCCTGGGTGTGCAATTGCATAAGTGGGCTACTTATGTCTTTTTCAACACCTGCACGCAACAAATGCGGCAAAGTGGTAGATTTGCCTGCCCTTTGGAATAGGTAGGTTCGTCTGTACACACGCTCTCCATGTTCTTTTTTTACAATCTCACTCTCTCTCTCAATATTTTCAACTAAAGCTCCCTCGGTTCTCCTTGTATCTCCCACAACATCACTAAGGATGGTATCAACTTGAACTTGATCTTCCACTTCCATGGCATCAGTACCATAGAATGGTTCAAACACATCAGTTTCTTCATCAACTTAAACATCAACTTGTTCCTCAGTTTGAATAGCAGCACCACCATCATTGTTATCATCATTATCATCATCATTAGAATCACCAGCAACATCAGTTTCTGTTTCCTCATCATCTTTTGAAGCAATCTCTGTATCACTAGTAGCTGATGGAACTTCACTAGAAGTACTTTCATTTCCATCCAGATTAGCATGATCCAGTTCATTGTCAGATCCTTGACCTTCATCAACAGGAGGTGTCACTGAACGTGAGGTAATCACCCGTGACCCTGATGCCTCCAGTCTAGGTCTCCGACCCCCTCTAGAGCCCCTCTCCGTGTTTTTCCTCTTCACACCCCGTTTCTGTACATCCGCAGTAGCAGAAACCCTTACAGACTCCGCTCTCCTAGGGTTTGAGCCTTGGGTAGGGTCAACCGATCCTGGTTGTCCTATAGACTCTCTATACTCTACAATACTATCACACTCTGGATCAGCGTAATCAAGTAGACTTTATTTGACTTTCAATTCCAATGATATTGGATCCAACATTTATGCACTAACATAAACCTTGTCTAAGGCTAACTTTGTTAATGTTCATGAATAGATGCACATCAACAATTGTTCACAATAAAAGTCCACCATCAAGGGTACTTCACGGAACCACCAACGAGACATTACTTCTGTGGTCTAGAAATTAATGTTGACATGTTAGATGTGGACGATCTTTCCATACAACTACTTGAACAGATCATGAAAGAGTTGGACTACGACAAACAAAAATATTATAGGTTGTACTTTAAAAGGCCGAATGAAGACTTCTTGACTGGACTGGTAGAAATGACTACCGAAGAAGATGTAGCCAATATACGGCAGTATGTTGACGGCCATACTGTGATTGAAGTGTACATCGAGAAAGTGGATCTTTGCACTTCCAGACTCGTCTCGCCAGAGCATATAAGAAGTCGACAGGGACTGTCAAAAACCCAAGCATCGTGTAGCCGTAGCTTGACGTTTGGATAATTTTGTACTGGTTAGTATTTGTTTGTTATGAAATAATCTTGTATAACAACTAAGTTGGTATGAGTTGTTATTTTTAATAAGAATCACTTTCAGAAGAATCTTGCAGTAATTATCAGACTACTTTTCAGACAACTTAAAGACCTTTTCAAACCCAAAATCTTTTATTCATGGGCAAACTACAACATGAAACATCAACATTGAAACTCCAAGTATGAAACAACAACATATAAACTGGAAAGTACAAAACAACAACATAGAAACAGCAAAGAATGAAACCAACACCCCTAGCACCACCTAAGGATAAAGAGCCTTACATTGATCAATCCAGTTTTGCTTCTCTGTTACCTTCGCTTGAAGAACTGCGAAGTCTTGTACAATCTTGTGGACTTCTAAGTTTTCTCGGTGAATACAGGACTCCTTATTGGCTCAACAGAAACATTCTGTTTTTTTAGGCGAATCTTGCAGGCCTTTGAAGGTGAATATGACAGGCCTTTGTAGATGAATCTTGCAGGCCTTTGCAGGGGAATCTGACAACCTTTTTCAGGCGAATCCTGCAGGCATTTGCAGGCAAATCTTGCAGGCCTTTGTAGGGGAATATGGCAGCCTTTTTCAAGCGAATCCTGCAGGAATTTGTCGGGGAATCTGGAAACCTTTGTCAAGCGAATCTTGCAGAACTTTGCAGAAGAATCTGACAGAACTTTGCAGATGAATCTGGAAGGAACTTTTTAGACGAATCTTTTGACCATATCCACATCCGCGATCATGAACCTACCTTGGCATCGACTATAATTAGATGGTCTGATGAAGTAGTAATTCACAACTTGCTATCTATCCTTTCTATCTTCTACACCATTTACAAACATTCTCTACCTTTTTGTAACACTATGGCTAGAGGTTCACGCTCTAAGGGGAAAAGGTCAGCGAATGGGGCTGGCACTTCACGCTCCGCCGACAGCCAACCATTGAATGATGGAGCTTTCTGGAGTGACTGGAAAGTACAAGAAACAATGGAAGAGTGAACGCAGTTTGGGAGAATTGCGGTCTATTACCCAATCACGGATCAGGAGAGAGAACAATATCACAATGCATGAGAGGCATACTACCATGATCATGGCTTCAATGAACCACCAACGTATCAATCTAACTAGGGGGAGGGTCTACCAATATCTCAAATAATGCCTGCCAGGTTGAAAAAGTCCTGTGATGAGGCGAATGCGGATATCAAAAAGATAAAAAGGATGTGGCTACACAATAGGGAAATTCAGCAAGACAAAGAGGAGTGTCTTACGGAGAAGAAACAAGACCTGGCACAAAGGAATCACGAGCGTAGGGATCTGCAACGAGAGATTGATGAGATAGAAGATGAAGTAAGAGAAATCAAATAAAGCTACACCGGCATGGAGAAGATGATCAGGGAAAAGGCTGACTGGGTCATCAAAATCTAGGAAATCTACCCATAGTAGGTTTCTCCAAGGGTGGTTGTTGTATGGATGTACTTTATCCATTTTCTATGTTTTCAATAAAATGATGCTTTAATGTTTACTTTATTTTACACACAAGAACATCAAAAAAGCACGATAAAGTAGATAAAATCAACACTAAACATGAAAACAATATCACTTAGCATACAATATTTAGTCGTTACAATCAAGGGAAGTCAATGTTAAGGTCAGTGCTATCATGTCTTAAAGTTCCATGTGGTTCTAGCTCTGATGGGCCCTGCGAGCTAGTTCTTTGGCTACTTAAACCTCTACTCCTAGGTACGCTTGAAGGGGCAGGCATTGGACATTCTCCACGAGTATGTCCTACTGCTCCATACCTACCACATTTTCTCTGTATCGGACCTTCACCATGAGATGGACGTGGATCGTTCTTTCTTGGTATCCTGGTACTTCTCTTGGTTATTAACGGTGGATAGCATGGCGTAAGGGGGACGTGTGGAGACACCCATGATTTAGGGGGTCCAGCCGGATTGATTACCTCCCGATATGTTGACCGGTAAGTATCGGACATGTAGTGACTTATAGCCAGATCGCTGAAATCTCTACGACCCATACACCTTGCAGCAGCGATGGCATGACCGCACGGTAACCCCGAATATTGCCATTGCAGAAATGAAAAAACATGGTTGATCATATCGACAGTCGTGTCATAACGGTTATCTCGAAACTGGTACTTATCATATCCAATTCCGCTTACCCTCCATGTCGCAGACTTTCCCACCCTTTTAAGAATTATCTGCTTCGCCACTAGTGTGAGAAGATTACGCATTTTATCTACAAATATGTGTTAATTGTGTTACGATTTATAAAGAACACGAAAAAAGCAACTAACATACAAGTTCAAGTTTTCATAGTTTATCAACCTCCCTTTTGCCGTTGAAGTAGGTACCACTCTTGATGAAACATTCGGAAGTACTCCATAAGTCCGACAATCGGTACTCTATAAGCAAAACGAGAGAGTGCATTCACCGACTCTACATTATTGTAGGTCATAATGTTAGACCGTTGTTCAGGAAAATGGGCCCTTGACCACCTCTCCTTACCAGCGTCGTCCATAACTTGTGCTCCACGATCTACTTCAAATCGTAGTGCATTCATGTACCAGTCAAACTCTCTACCTGTATACGCTTTGCATGCCTTCCCGTAGGTCATGTGGTTTGTTGTAATACGTTTGTCCACACTTTTCACGTTCATCTCCAAATGTCGACAACATAAGGCATGAGGGGTCGCTGGGTACACGGCAGAAATTGTGGCGCTTATGGAAGGAACCCTGTCGGACATAAACGCGAACCCTGTCGGGTCTCCGATACATTCTCTCAACATGGACAGAAACCAACCCCAGTCCTCCCCTGTCTCGGACTTGCCTACTCCGAAAGCTATAGGCACAATGCTGTTATTTTCGTCCATGGAAACCGCCAAGAACATCATACCCAGGTAACATCCCTTTAAATGGGCATCGTCTATTACAAGGACACGACACATATTTGTCAAAAATGTGCGAATCTGCAAAAACGTAGGTGGTTTCTGTGAATCCAAGATCTCTAAATCCTAGAGAGAGAAAGTAGAGAGAGAAAGAGTAAAGTGCAAAGTATGAATTGTATTAGAATGAATGCGTGAATCCCTACAAGACACAAGGACCAAAGGGACTTAAATACCCTGGTCAATACAACACAGAATGAGACATCTAAACACAGTATAAGACCAAGCCTATAAATACAACGATTACTATAAAATCAGACTTAACAATCTCCCCCTTAGTAATCATTGGCGATGTGGTCTTCAAAATCCATCTTCTAAATCAGCATGGACCAACTAAGCGACTTTGCAAAGCTTTCTGACTTTTTTTTTTTAAAAAATTCTTCTCAGCATCTTTCAGTTAGAGTTATCTTTGCTGCCTTGACAAAACTGGACCAGATTGGAATAAACTTGAACGAACAGTCGATTCATCAGCTTGTGCTCTAGACGACACACCTCTTTTAAATGACCTTGAATGAACAATGGTGGTCGGAGCAGGAACATCAAAAGATGTAGTATAACTGAGAAAATAGAATCTTGAGCAGCAGAATCTTGATCAGCAGATAAACGTTTGAGCTCTTTGTCTCTTTAATATCTCCTTAACTTCTCCCCCTCATGACCTTGATGATCGGGATCAACTTGGTCATGCAAATGTTGGAGACGAGACAGCTTAAGATCTGCAAAATCAGAATAAAGGAAAAATAGGGGAGGTTTGTGTGACACGCTGGTGGCGCAAAGTAAGGTTTGCGCTAGCCGAAGGTGGCGCAAAGTGAGGTTTGCACGACCAACTGTTGGCGCAAATCTGACTTGAACTCAGAAAAATTTTACCTTTTTAAGCTCTTTGACTCCCTTACACAAATGCACTATATTTGACAATTCAAGTTAGCATTCATATAGAAAATCAGATTCTCCGCCTCGAGAACAGATAAGATCATTTCAGAATTTTCTCCTTTATTTACTCCCCCTTGAATAATGCACAAACCCATTAAAGTATAAATGAGAACACAAGAAAATGAAACATCAATGTAGAAAGAAAAATATACTGAATATGTATTATGAAACGACTAAATATATAAAAATTTAAACAAAAACAAATAAAATTCTACTTAGTAAAATATCACAATAAAATCCATCAGATGAAATCAAATGTATGTGTTGGATACAGAAACAAATTTTATTGCATATCAAGTTAAGATATGTTCGGTTTCAAAAAATTTCATCAATCTATACAGTGTGCTCTCATGTGAACTTTGATTAGCTTCAAGAAAATACAATTCTAAAAATATAATAGAGAACTTTGCAAATAATCACACTAAGCCATCAAGAATTCAGACTTTCACAAATTTATAGGTTTATTACAACTCAAACAAATCACCAAGTATCATGAGATGTGTGCACATTGGCAACTTTTTAGCATTGTGCTCTATGGCATCTTTACATGAGTGTGCTCTTTGGAATCTTTTAAGCTTGTGGACTTTGGCATCTTTTTAATCAAAAAGTTTATTAAGTAAAGAACATGCCGTAAACGTAACTTTCTATCTGATCCTATTGCAGGATTTGGGTCAGCCGCTCCCAGACCAGTTGGCCTTAGGGGACTAGGTGCCAAGCACCCCTTGGAACTTACTCTCCCAGATCAGAAAGACAACATCGATATATCCTAAACCCATTCATACCAGTAGAACATGACTTTCGATCTGGTTCTATAGAAGGATTTGGGTTCGATCACTCCCAGATCAATTGACCTTAGGGGACCAGATGACAAGCATCCCACATAACTTACTTTCCCAAACCAGAAAGGTCACAGGTACAAACTTTTAAATTCAGAGATTTCTGATTTATAAGAATTTAATAATCATCTCAATCACAAAGTTTTATGTCTAATTGCTTAGCCCATATTTTCATTACGATCCAAAATTCCAACTTTTTAGGTTTTCTAAGCATTGTAAACTATAAATATTCCGAATCACACAACTTTAAAACAATATCAAAAGTTACGAACATGTTGCTGACTTTTCGATTTTTAAAAGACTTGAAAGTTGAACATATAAAACTGCAATATAAACAAAGTAACTTGAAAATTTATCCTAGACACACATTTTATTCAAAAGAAAGAAAATTTTAAAACTTTTACTCTATAGAATAAAATTTGTGAAGGTTTAAACTTTTAAATTCAACATGCCGAGATTTGAAAATAGAAACAAATTTTGATCGACAGGTTTATATTCAGTTGAAACAAAATATAATTCAATAATATCATCTTTCACATAATGTATAAAGAATTTGTGTCTCATTTGAAAAAAATTGGGTTGAACAAATTCAGGAGTTGAATAAAATAACTCAGATTCTTTGAATAATATTTGAGAAAACTAGAACAACATCATAAACAGAGATATATGCAGCAGAATAGAGTAGATGCACTCACAGTTTCTCATTAGTCAGAAGCTTAACTACATTGAAGAACGAGTTCTAAACTGACATGTTTAGAAGTCGAAGTCCATTGAAGTACGAGTTCTAAGCTGAAGTACTTAGAAGCCAAAATATTTCTCTTACTCCCCCTTGACATGAGGTGCCTGCAACTTTGAGTCAGATTGAGATTTTGGTACCCACTTGAATTTGGGCCCATGTTTGTTAGTTGCAGTTCTTTTGGGGAAATATTTATTAGATTTGACACGAGAAGCAAGAGAAAGATTATCAGAAAAATAAGCACAGTCATCAGATGAATACAAAGCATAATCATCTGAACTAGAATCAGAAGAAGAATATGAGACATTTTTGGAAATTTGAATCATTTGCTTTATTGAATATTTTGAAATTTTCTTACAAACAGCAAATGAATCACTTTTATAATATTTGTCTACATATCTATCTCCATCAGTCTGAGATTCATCAGATATCCACTTTGTTCTCCAAATCTGCTTCGATGACTTGCTCAAAGTCCTATCTGAAATATTAGAATCAGGAGAATTAGAATTATCAAAAATGACTTTATCTTGTTTCTTTGACTTCTTTGACCGTCTTATTTTACGTTTAGGTTTATAATACTGATCATTTAGCATAAAAGATTCATCAAAAATTTCCGAATTAATATTTAAATCAGAAGAAATAATTTTACCTAAGCAACCAATATGATCAGACAATAAATCTGAACATACCTCGGAGTCAGAATTATTTTGAGAAAAGATATCAAATTTAGAAACTACCATTTTGTTTTCTTGACAATCAGAAGAAATGCTAGAAATAGAATCTTGTTTTTGAAAAAATAATTTTTCTTCAAGACTAGACGTCATGAAAGAAAGAATAATATCGGATTCAATTTCTTTTAAAATATTTTGATCTTCCATCTTATCTTCAAGATCAATGATTTTGCCTTCTAATATTAAAGGAGGGGTATATCTCTTAGAATCATAAATGATTGGAGATATATTTTCCTTATCAGATTTATTAGCAAAAATATCAACAAAATCATCAGACACTGAAGATTTGACGGGAGATATATCATTTAAACCTTTTCTACCTCTTCTGATTTATCAGGAAAATATTTGGCATTTTCATATGTGTAAAGAAAAGGAATTTCCTTGTGAGTGTTTTTCATTCTTTTCTCATTTTCGATTTCTAATACTTGATTTTCATTCATCCAATCAATTTTAAATTGAGGAGCATATTGAGCAAGAGTTAGATAATTGTATTTATATAAAGTTGGGGATTTTTCCATCGCATTGTTTAAAAAATGTGGATTTTTAAAACCAAGTCCCCATTTTTCTTTTAAAGCTTCCTCACTCCTTGGTTTATTCATAAAAATTGTTTGCTCAGATTGGTTCCTTCGATATAACTGTTCTTCTAATTTATTTATTTTATCCGAAAAACTGTCTTTTAAAATGGTCATTTCAGTCAAAGATTCAAGATAAGTCTTATTTGAATTTTCCAAATCATCCAATTTCTTTTGAAAGATTTCTTTAGTATGAACCAAAATAGATTTTTTATCTTTGAAAGAAATTTTCAGTTTGTCAATCAAATCTGACTTTTCTGAATTTAAGTTCTTTTCAGATAATATCTTTAAGCGAAGATCATGTAAAGCAGTAATTATAACATTCATCTGAGAAGAAATAAAAGTGTAATCAAAATCAGAAATTACCTCGTCTTCATCAGAATCAGAATCATCATCTAACTGATCATCTCCAACAAAGCACATCTGAGCGATCTCGACATTTGTAGCTTCATCATCAGAGTGATCTAGCCAAAACTCTTCTTCTGCAAGCAAAGCAGTTCCATTCTCTCTTTTCTCAGCAAGTTCCAGTTTCTTTCGATAATATGCTGAGTCCCTAACCTTCTTCACTCGACAGTCCTTTGAAATATGACCCGGCTTACCACAGTTGTAACATGCAGTAGGTTTCTTTGCCTCGGGCACTTGAGCATTCTTGAACCCAGAAGTGAAGCGAAGATTGTTTGAACCCGACCTAGGTTGAAACTTCTTCTGATAATGTTGTGAGAGAAGGATCATAGCTTTCTGCAGTGCCTCACCATCATCATCAGTTGACCCATCATAAGCATTATCAGACAATGCTTGTTCTGCCAGTTGTTTCATGAGGAGAGCAACCAGATCCACTGATTTCTTGTTCTTCTTGTCCAGTTTGGCCTTCTTCTCTATGACAATGCACTCATCTGTCAGCAAGATCTCAAACATCTCTTGAATTTGCATTGTTGAAATTCTGACATCATTCCTTAGTCTGTGGCAAGATTTGTTCCACTCTGGTTGAAGTGCATTGAGGAATTTCATATTTGTTTCAAGCTCAGTCTTTTCCACTTTGATTTTCCTCAGATCATTAAACACAGCACAAAATCTGTCATACACAGTTTTCAGTGGCTCCCCATCCTTGGCTTTAAATTCTTCAAAGTTGTTCATGTAACGAGTATGTCGGAGTTGAGTAGCAACTGAAGATCCAAGCATGATCTTTTCAAGTTGTTGCCACATAAGATTCGGATGATTTTTGAAACAATCAATCCTGTTGTAGATAGAGCTTGGCAAGGCTAACATCAGATTTGCCTTTATATCACGATCAACTTGATACTCCGATAACTCATTAGGTGAATATTCTTTGGTAGGCTTATATAATTCAGAAGCCAACTTGGGTTTCTTAAAAGGTCCTTCTGAAAGAATGTTCATCATGTCATTTCCATTCTTTTGACGCTCTATAAAATTCAGAAACCTATCTTGCCACTGTGTAAACTCATTTTCATCAATCAGCACTGGTGGACGATTTTCTGTACCCAAAGACATCATAAGATCACTTTTGTAAAACTGAGCTTGATAAGCAAACTTGTCAGAATCCATTTCTCAGAAATCCAGAAAAAAATGTTAAGTCTTGAAACAGTTGGCGCAAACTTGACGTTTGCGTGATAGGCAGAAGACGCAAACTAAGATAGTCGCGAGCAGTTGGAGACACAAACCAACTTTGCGTGAGTAGAAGGAGACGCAAACTAGGATTTGCGTGAGCTGTGTAAAACGCAAACTTGGATTTGCGTGAATCACTGAAGACGTAAATCAAACTTTGCGTGAGCTTTAAGTGGCGCAAGATGATATTTGCGTGACCCGATGATGGCGAAAACCTCTCTTGCGTGATACAAGAATGACGAGAACTTGACTTTTCGAGATGTGATGAAAACGCAAAATGAAACTTTGCGTGAGAAGTGAAATGCGCAAACTGGGATTTGCGTGAAAAGAAGCTAACGCAAACTTCTGTTTGCGTGATACTGAGTTGGCGAGAACTATACTTCACATGACGAACTGATGACGAAAACCTGACTTATCGTGAGAGTAGGGTGGCGAGAACTTGAAATTTTCGCGAATCACTGAAAATACAACCTTAGCTTTGCGTGAATCAAAGGTAGCGAGAACTTACTATCTGCAAACAAAGAATGGATTCGCGCAAAGTAAGATGAACTCGCGCAAACCACTATGAACTCGCGTAAACTTTAAATCTAGCGCAAACATGATAGAATTTCATAAAAACTTCAAATATTGATTACAAAACAGAAATTGATTGAAATTTCTTGCACATATACGATCGAAAACTATTTTCTGACAACTTTCAAGAAAAAACTTCGATCAAAAACCACAAAATCGAAATTTCGAAAACTAACAGTTCATAAAACACGACTTTTCCAGAAATCGAAATATTTCAAAATTTACAAACAAGACTTGAATTTCTTGCAAATCGATGTGAATTAAAGATGTTTAGCAATCAAAACCGAATCCAACAAACCAATTTTCACAAAAAATCGTTCAAAAACACGACCAAGTTTGATGAAAAATTCAAAAACGAGATTTTCTTGAAAAATTCAAGAAAATCAATCAAATTTTCGAATTAATTCACAAAATCAAATATGAAAAACAATTCTCTCAATACTCTCAAGATCTAGATTAGCTCTGATACCAATTGTGAATCCAAGATCTCTAAATCCTAGAGAGAGAAAGTAGAGAGATAGAGTAAAGTGCAAAGTATGAATTGTATTAGAATGAATGCGTGAATCCCTACAAGACACAAGGACCAAAGGGACTTAAATACCCTGGTCAATACAACACAGAATGAGACATCTAAACACAGTATAAGACCAAGCCTATAAATATAATGATTAATATAAAATCAGACTTAACAGTTTCACTTTGTAAATGTTATAATTTATAATATGTAAACATACAACGTTTTAATATACGTACCGCACATCCAAGGGCAACGAAATACAACTCAAAACGTCCGTTTAAATCCGTCCTTATTCTGGTGCGTATACCTGGATTCTGTAGCTCCGAATTATATAAATACGTAGGGAGTCGTTCATACGACTCCTCGGGAGTGCCTCTCACTATTAGTAGTGCCCTGCATCGCACACGCCATCCTTGGTGGTAACCAATTATGATCCCGTACTGCAGGTTTATATCGTTAACGATGTCCTTTGGCCAAAATGTCTTGCTAGCATCAAGAAATTTGCCTTTCAGTATGTGGCCCAAAGTCCTTTTGTTGGCTTGTCGGTGGCTGAGATTCAGTTGCGTCCTCGAACAAGTGTGTACGTCATGCAACTTTCTAACGACAAACAACCCTCCTATAGAGCCCACAGACTTCTCCATCATACGCCAATTACAATTTTTTTTGTCACATACAACCTTGAATCTACTTTTGTCGGATTTCTTCGTTCTAAACATGAAACCCTCTTTCAAGAACTTAATTCCGAGCTATATGGTCATTTCATCCTTCGTATCAAATACCTGACCTTCATGTATCCTTGAACTGCGATTATAAGGTGCAGGTTGGTTGGTTGGTATATAGGCCTCCGGGGTTGGAATGGAATGAAGCATATCTGTTAGACCACAGTCTCATTGGATTCAAGATCATCCAAACTGAATATCGCAATCTGAAGCTAAAGCCGGAAAGTCGACTCTCGATATTAAAGTCTAAATGTCGTTTGTAATAAATGTCAAAGTAATTAATGTTTATTGTTATTAGTTTAGTTAGTTAGTTTAGTTAGCTTTATAATATCTAAGTTAGATTAGATATTATTTGGTTTATATTGTTTAATATTGCAACTTGTTGTTGCAAGTGGTTTTAGGTTGAGTGTCTAAGAAGCTTGAGATAATATCAGATCTCAAAAACTCTCTATTATCAAGAACACAAAACACACACTAAAAGGTGTAAAAGAGAGAAAAATAGAGAACACATTCAAAGCTTGAATCGATCAACCTTGTAACCTTTGTTATATATCAATACAGGTTGGTAATCATATTGTGTTGTTTTTTCTATAAAACATGATATAGTATTGTGGACCCACAATTGGTATCAGAGCCTGATTTAAGACCAAAATTAAGTTTTAAGAAAAACGACTCTGTGTTCATATTTGAAAATCGATTTCTAGATTTAAGGTGTTTTAGGTGTTAAAATCGATCAGGTTGTGATCGATATACATGCTAGATTGAGTTATGAGTGTTTAATTTCAGTATAAAGCTTTAATCGAGTTCCATTTTGTGATTTTAGTGGTCTGAGTTCGAGTTTCAAAAGTTACTGTGCCATCAATTTATTTTCTAAAAAGTGATTTTTATCGAGATCAAGTGGTCACAATCTATTCTAGAAGTGTTTTTAGACATATTGGTAGAGTTTAGTACTGCTAATCGACGAAGAAACAAGTTTTTAGTTGATTTTCGAAGTACAGGACGAACTTACGCAAACCAAGGGACGAACTCACGCAAAGCTCACTTTGCGTAATCTACTTTGCGCAACCAACTCAATACGCAAAGCTCCACTTTGCGCAACCCAAGTGATACGCAAAGTCCACTTTGCGCAACCAACGTCATACGCAAAGTCCACTTTGCGCAACGCACTTGATACGCAAAGCCTACTTTGTGCAACTCAAGCATCACGCAAACCTCAGTACAAGTGATCTTCTCTTCACGAAAAGCTCAAGTCTACTTTGCGCAACCCTCTCGAAACGCAAAGCTCACTTTGCGCATCCAACTTGAAACGCAAAGTTCACTTTGCGCCACCCTCTTGAAACACAAAGCTCACTTTGCGCAACCCACATGATACGCAAACCTCAGTTTGCGCAACCCACTTGACACGCAAACCTCACTTTATGCAATCAACCTCTCGCGCAAACCTTCTCAAAACGCAAAGTTTTTTTTTCCAGACTTAGAATTTTCTTCAAAAATGACATCCAGAGAAGCCCTTGCAATCGGAACTGACACCAAGCCACCTGTTCTCTTTAAAGGAGAATACGAACAGTGGAAAGATCGGTTTCTGAACTTTGTTGACAGACATGAGCTGGGTGATTTCATCAGACAGTCGATAGAAGAAGGGGTTATGAAACTAATTATGATGACTCGTTTGGTTGGAACTGTGCCGACACAGGTTGAACTTAATTATCATGAGCTAGAAGATGATAACCTAAGAAGAGCCAAAGGTGATAAGTTAGCTAAGTCATACATTCTACAAGGAATTCCAAACGAAATCTATGTAAAGATTGACAGCTACAAGGCCTCGGGCAAGGAAATGTGGGATCATCTTGAAAAGATGATGCTGGGTTCAAAGGTTGGAAATCAGCTTAAAATCTCCAACTGCCTGAACAATTATGAAGAATTTAGAGGCAGAGTGGGAGAAACTTTAGAAGAAACCTATGACAGGTTTGTGACCTTGCTGAACAAACTAAGCAAGAACAAGGTCCACAAATCTCAAATCGAGCTGAACGTCAAATTCCTGAGTATTCTACAACCGGAATGGAAAAGATTTGCCAGGCAGATGAAGCAGATCAAGAATCTGAATGAGATTCCACTTCATGAGGTGTATGAAACCCTCAGACAAAATGAAGAAGAGGTGGATGAAATTCTAGATGAAAAGAGACAAAAAGGAAAGACAGTTGAAGACACAGTTGCTCTTGTTGTCAGGAAGAAGAAAAACAAGACAATTGTGTATGAATCAGAAGAAGATGAAGGTTATGCAAACTCTAACATGGATGAAAATGAACAACTAAAGCAAGCAATGATTCTGCTGTCAAATGCTTTTCAGAAAAAGTTCTACACAAAGCCAAGTTCAAACAGTCAGAGATATTCTTCTGGTCCGAACAACTACATCCACAAGGAAAGGGTTGAAGGAAGTAGATATTAAGGAAAGAGATTTGAAGGGAAAAGAATAGAGGAGAGGAAACCTGAAGAGAGAAGATATCAGTCTGAAGGAAAGAGAATAGAGGAGAGGAAACCAGAAGATAGAAAGTTTAAAGTTGAAGGATCCAGTCCGACAGAACCACCAACGTGCTACAACTGTGGCAAAACAGGTCACTATGCCAGAGACTACCGAAGACCAAAAGTCAGAAACTCCGATTATTACAAGAACAAGATGCTTCTTGCAAAGCAACAGGAGGCTGGTAAGGCACTGATGGCCGAAGATGAATACTGGCTCGATCATTCAGACGAGGAAGAAGAGGATGAAGAGAAGGATGAAGCCGTCAACATGTGGTTGATGGGAAAACAAGAATCAGATGCTGAAGATGAAGCTGATTCAGATGATGAAGAAGAGGAGGTATGTGATTTATCGTATTCAGATTTCATGAATAAAATGCATGCCATGAATTTAAAACAACAAGAGTTAGAGTCGAATCTTGAGCGAGAAAATGGTGTTATAACTGACAACAACCAACTGATACAGAAACTTAGCAATGAAATTGTTGAGAAGAAAGTATTGATTGAGGTTTTACATAGAGATAATGACACCAACGCAAAGGAAAAGACAATAATTCTTAAAGAGAATTCTGAACTCAAGTCTAAACTGACAAAAAGTGAGATTGATATATATGAGCTTACAAAATTGCATTCTTCATGTACCAAAGAAAACTTTTCTTTACTTGGTAAATTAAAAAGTTTGGAAGAGAAGTTATACAAAATGGGTCAAACTGAACATACTATTCATCTGAACAAACCCAAAGAGGAAATAGAGAGATGGGGAATCGGTTATAAGAATCCTCACTGTCTTCAAAAAGGAATGTCTGAAGTGCCTGCACTTTATGATCATCTTTCTATGAAATTAGCTCGACGAATGTCAGGATCTAATTCTTAACAAGAATAATGAACTCAGAAACAATATTAAAGGAGTTGCGGAATAACACTTTAATATTCAACTATCAATGTAACAGTAAATCAGAAATCATAACTTGTAAACTTTATTGAATGATTAAAGTTACAAGCTTTCAAACAAAACCTCAATCTTGATGAACAGGCTCACCAAGACGAATTCTACTTCTCTAGAACTAGGATTATAAACCTTGATGTTAATTCTCTCTCTAAAATCTTATCAATCAAAAGTTAATTCTATCAAAGACTTCTATACTATTTATACAAGACATATTACAAGATAATTATCAAAACACAATTGATCTTCAGTCCATAATTATCTCCTTTACTTTAGCAAGTCTTCTATACAGCTGTCTTCCTTCCATACTGAGTCTTCATCTCATAAGCAGTATTAAGTTGTAGCAGCATTAACCACTCTGAGCAGTACTAATCTCCAACAGCACTAATTCTGCTTAGCAGTAGTAACTTCTTCAAGCAGTATTAACCTTGATTAGCAGTAGTAATCATACTTAAGCAAATCTTCAGTTCCCAACAATCTCCCCCTAACTTGACTTTTAGAAAGAGAAGTCAAGTTCTTCAGATAAGGTCTTCAAGATGCTTTCAAAACCTAGGTTTACATCCCTAGATTAGGATCTAAACCCAAGATTTGATTGATGATTCTGCTTACCACAATCTTTGCCATTTCTGAATTCTTTGAACATGTAAGCTTGGCATTCAACATTGCTTGCAGTTTACCCTTGCTGTGATCATAGATCTTATCAACCAAGTAGTACTCATGATAAGCTCTGTCTACAGTGATGACATAGACTCCACACCTTTCAAATATCATCCAGTTTTCTATTCTTTGGAATTTATTCTTTAGATGCAAATCTCTGATCACATGTTGAACTTTGCTAGGATCAAACATCATACACAAGTACTCCATGGCTAATTTGATTAAGCTCATGTCTTCTCTTGTCAGATCCTTTTCATATAGACTCATTCCAACTTTAAACATCTCTTCTAGATCTGATCTTGAACAGCTTCTGATGATTCTCCCCCAAGTAGAATACACTTCATATATGTCTCCCATTCTCTTAATCCTGAAATATTTCTTTCTTTGATCTTCCAGGATATCCCAAAAGATGATTTCAGGTGCTTTCATAGAAATGGGATCAGCTTGTACTGGTTCATCATCTGTTACAGTCATGTAAAGCTCAAAATGCACATTAGATTGACTTGGTTGTTGTGCACTTTGACTTGTTTGCTCTGTATGACCTGCAACAGATGGTTCTGCCTCTTTTTCTGCTTCTTCAATCCTTGGCTTTTTGGACTGTTTCTTGGAAGCTATGGTCTTTACTCTCTTTGCAGATTTAGCTTCTACATCAACTTGCTCTTCCTTCTTTTCTTCAGCTTTCTCCTTTGAAGGAGTGGTTTCCTCAGGAAAGGGTTGTTGGATGTTGAGATCATACCACTCTTTCATCCTCCTTTCTGTTTCTTCCCTTTGAGAGGAATCCCCTTGAAGTTTTGCCATTTCCTTGTTATACAGCTCCTCAACTTTGCTGTATGCCATGTTAGCAAACATCTCCCCTTTTACACCAATTGAGCCTCTCAGAAAGTTTATCATTTTTCTCCTTTCTTGATTGGCCAAAAAGGTCTTAGAGGGTTGTCTTTTCTGAATCTTTGAAGGCATTCTGTGCTTGGTTGCTTTTACTATACTTTTCTTGGCCTCAGCTGCAATTTTCAGGCTCTTTTGATACTCCTCATTCAGCTTAGTAGACAGATCTAGAGCAATCTGTCTATCTTTGGCCTGTTGAGTCTCTTCTTCTTATTGTAGCTCAGCCTGCAGCTTCTTAGCCAATTCCTCATCTTGTTCAATCTGTTTCAGTTTCTTTGGTGGCTTTGCAGATTCATCCACCTTTTCCTTTCCTTTCCTCTTTAATTCTGCCTCACTGATTTCTGTTCTTTTCTGTTCAATAGCTCCTTCTTTAATAACCACTCCCTTGGCCTTTTGAGTAGCCTTAGGAGTGTCATTCCTGGCTTTGACCAATGTTTCTGCAATTTCCAACTCTTCAACAGATAGCCCTGTCACTACTGCTTGATCTTTTTCAGTTACTGCTACTTGTTCTTTTTCTGTTACTGCTGCTTGTTTAACAGTTTCTGCTGCTTGACTAGTTTCTGCTGCTTGATTAACAATTTCTGCTGCTTGACTAGTTTCTGCTGCTTGATTAACAGTTTCTGCTTCCCTATTCTGCTCCCCCTTAAATTGTGCTTCCATACCACTAGGACTGAGTTTCTCCTTTTCATCCTGTTTCTCCCCCTTTTTGAAAGCATTTGCCCTCTTCTTCAAGACAAACTGTTTTCTTTTCCTTTTCTGCACCAACTTCGTCACTAGCTTCTTCAGTTTGGTAATCTGCACTTGTTGAGACATAATAACCAATTTCATCTCCTCTATGTCTGCTCCTTGTTTGATGACATCTAGATTAATGTTTCCCATTGTATCCATCAATTCTTGGTAGTTATATCTATCCTCACCTTCTCCAGGAGTGTTACCCCCTTTTGAAGGATCATTGGAACATTTAGTAGTGGAAGTCTTCTACCTAGCAGAAGCACCCTCCACCCCTTTGATTTCTTGGCACTTGGGACCTTTGAATGATTGCTCATCCAAAGTTGCCATGAGGGAGGTCTTATTGATGTTACCACTGTCCTCCTCTGTGCTAGCAGGAGTAGTGGCATCCTTCTCACCCATATGCTCATGCATCACCTCAGTGAGCACCTCCTTGGGGTTGGGAGACACCCCTGTGGTTTCTCTATAGATATTCTCTAATGGAGAATACTCCATTAGATGGCTTAAAGACTTTGTGGGTGAAGGTACAAGAAGGGAAGGAGCCTTCTTTACCTTTTTCCTTATGTAAGTATTGGTTATGGGTGAAGTTGGTTTTTGAAGCAGGGACTGAGGGATTGATATAGTGATTGAAGGTTGGGATTGGCTCTCAGTGGGATGGTCTAATGAGGTCCTTGACCCTGAAGCCATACCTTCTTGATTGTGGGACACCACCATCATTGTAGAGAATAATGGGGTGTCAACTCCTTCCGAGTCCATGGGAGATCTCTTCATATTTGAAAAGACCTTGCCCTTGGGGATTTTAGGTACATATACCTCATCAAATTGAGGCATATCCATCAATTCAGTGGTTATAACTGCCTGGACAAATCTTGGGTACATATAGAAACTCTTTTTATTTCCCAAGTTTGACACAAGGTCATTGAAAATCATTTTTGAGAAATTATACTTTCTGGCAGTGGCCAAGAAAACCAAAGCATAAGCAATGGTACTACTGAACTCACTCCATCCAGTAGTTTTTCTAGAAATGCAATGCATAAAGGTATGGACAAAGAAATGCCATTGGGGAGAAAATTTAGCTTTGGAGAACTTGAAAACACCCAATGGGCCTCCATACCCCATTCTAGTGAGAGTGGAAAATAGATCATCATTAGAGATAGATGAGATACCTGAGGCATCGTCTAGTTGTAGACTGATGTGAATTACCTCTTCAGAAACTGTCAAGGGTTTGTCACACACCCTTGTCTTGATAACCTTCACACCATTTTCAGTAATAGCAGTGGCATTGGCCCAAAATTGCTTATGGTGCAGAATGTAGATTGATGGTGACACTGTAAGAGCATGAGAGATATGGCTGGACTTGAGGAAATCGACTATTTGATGAAATCCAGCAGCCTGCTTAGGCTTTTGAAGCATTGTGATCTCGTTGTGTTCATCAATAAACGCCATGGATGCCATCGAGCTTGAGTAAACTGGACTGAAACTCACTAGGTGCTTGAGAGAAAAAGGTTAGAGAGAAGATGAACAGTATTCAAAGAGTCGTTATGAGCTTTTAGGCGGGCAAAGAGGGTATTTATATGATTCGGGAAAGAAGCAGTATTAACTCAGAGCAGTATTAACTGAGATCAGTATTAACCACTAACAGTATTAACTAACTAGCAGTATTAACTGAGAGCAGTATTAACCACTAGCAGTATTAACTAACTAGCAGTATTAACTGAGAGCAGTATTAACTGAGAGCAGTATTAACCACTAGCAGTATTAACTAACTTACACTATTGAAGGTTGAGTTAGTCTGAGCAAGGCAATACACTTCCTGAGAAAGATGATTAGTAGCACCAAAAATAAACAAATAACAGGTATACAATCACTTTTTAAACATGAGCTCATTCAGAGTTGATCATGCCTACACTTGTGACCAAGAAAGTGAATCTACCCACATCAAAAGCTTTAGTGAATAGATCAGCAAACTGGTTATCAGTATGAACTTTAGCAACTTGAATAAGCTTCTTTTCATTGCAGTCTCTAATAAAGTGATACCTGATTTCAATGTGCTTTGTTTTGGAGTGCTTGACTGGATTGTTCACAATGCTAATAGCACTGTTATTGTCAATGAAGATTGGAGTGTGAAGAAAGGTTACCCCATAGTCCAGCATTTGATTCTGAATCCATAGAACCTGAGAGCAGCAACTTGCAGCAGCAATGTACTCAGCTTCTGTTGTGGATAAGGACACTGTGGTTTGCTTCTTGCACTGCCAAGATACTAGTATTGCACCCAAAAATTGACATCCCCCTGAAGTATCCTTTCTATCCATATTAGCACCACCCAAGTCACTGTCTGAATATGCAATCAAGTCAAAAGTAGATTCATAAGGATACCAAAGACCTAATCTAGGTTGTCCTCTTAAGTATCTGAAAATCCTCTTAACAGCTTGAAGATGTGACTACTTTGGCTTGACTTGGAATCTGGCACACACACACACTGGAAACATGATATCTGGTCTTGAGGTTGTGAGATACATGAGAGATCCAATCATTGATCTATAAAGATGGACATCAATATCCTCCCCCTCAAGATCAGCAGTGATCTGTTTGTGTGTTTCCATAGGTGTGCTTCCTGGCTTTGAGTCTGATAAACCATATTTGTCTAGGATGTCTTTCACATACTTTGATTGACTTATGAAGATCCCATCTTTCTGCTGTTTCACTTGAAGCCCAAGGAAGAAAGTAAGTTCACCCATTAAACTCATTTTGAAGCTCTTGTGCATCAACTCTTCAAAGTCTCTACACATCTGATCTTTTGTGGATCCAAAGATGATGTCATCCACATAGATCTGAACAAGTAGGATGTCCTTCTTACTTCTTATAATGAAAAGGGTTTTGTCAATTATTCCCCTTTCAAACCCATTTTCCAAGAGATAGGTAGACAGAGTGTCATACCATGCTCTTGGGGCTTGATGTAGACCATAGAGTGCTTTCTTAAGTTTGTACACTCTGTCAGGATATGATGGATTTTCAAATCCAGGGGGCTGACAGACATATACTTCTTCATCAGTTGTTCCATATAGAAAGGCACTCTTCACATCCATTTGATATACCTTGAATTGCATAAATGAAGCATAGGCTAGAAACAGCCTAATTGCCTCTACCCTTGCAACTGGAGCAAAAACTTCCTCATAGTCTATGCCTTCTTCCTGAGTGTACCCTTGTGCCACTAGCCTTGCTTTATTCCTGATTACTATTCCTCTCTCATCCTTTTTATTCCTGAAAATCCACTTGGTGCCAATAGCTCTATGACCTTTTGGAAGGTCCACCAAGTCCCAAACATCTTGCAATTTGAACTGTAGCAACTCTTCTTGCAAGGCTTCTATCCAACTGGAATCTTTCATTGCATCATGAGCCTTCTTAGGCTCAATTTGAGATAGAAAGCAAGAGAGTACTGTATGTTGTTGATCCTGCAAAACTTGAAGTCTGTTTTGATTCCTTGTCATCATAGGAGAAGAAATGTCTCCTATTACCAGCTCAGGAGGATGAATCTTCTAAGTTCTTGTCTGATGACTAGGTTCTTCATTAATTCCCACATCTAAATTGGAATCATTTAAGTCAGCTGAGGAAATCACATCAGCTGCTTCTGGCTCTTCATGCTCTGAATTCTCCTCATCTCTTCTTTCTTCTTCACTCTGAATTGGTTAAGTAATAGTTTCCTTTTCACAGATTTCAACAGGGTCCATTGTAGGTAATGGAAAGATCACAGACTGAGGAATATTATTCTGTACTTGTTCTTCCCCTGATCCTCTACTTCCTGAACCTACATGATCATCACTACTGAAACCAAAAGAGTTAGTTAGTGAATCAATGTCAAACAACCACTGAGGACCAGAACCAATAGGGTTTGGTGAGTTCTCATTGCATTTGACATTGTCACTTTCCTCAATTATTCTAGAAGAAGAATTAAATACTCTGTAGGCCTTACTTTGAGATGAGTAACCAACAAGAAAACCATCATCTTCCTTGCTATCAAACTTTCCTAAGTGAGTTTTGGTATTGAGAATGGTACAAGGACACCCAAAAGGTTTGAAAAATCCAATAAATGGTTTTCTTTTATTAAAAAGCTCATATGGTGTCTTGTTGTTAGGCTTGACTACTAGAACTCTGTTTTGGACATAGCAAGCAGTATTAACTGCTTCAGCCGAGAAAGTAATTGGAAGTTTTGAATCAGCTAACAGAGATCTAGCAGCTTCAATCAGTGTCATATTCCTTCTCTCAGCAATACCATTTTGTTGTGGAGCCCTAAGAGCACTGTATTGCCTCTCAATTCCCTTTTCCTCACAAAAGGTGTTTACGTCAAGATTTTTAAATTCAATACTATTGTCTGACCTAATGACTTTTACCTTTTGATTTGTTTGGTTTTCAATTCTTAGAATAAAGGATTTGATCAGTCCACTTGTCTCATCCTTAGTCCTTAGAAAATATACCCAAGTAAATCTAGAGTAATCATCAACAATAACTAAGTAGTATGATTTCTTATCTATACTCATAACATTTGTAGGACCAAACAGATCCATATGCAACAACTGAAGAGAAGAAGAAATTGTGTTCACTTCTTTGGACTTATGAGAAGTTTTGTGTTGTTTGCCTTTGAGACAAGCAACACAATGATCATCACATGAAAAGAATTTTGAAGGCAAACCTCTTACAAGGTTGTTTTTAACAAGTTTATTCATTGTTTTAAAGTTCATGTGACACATCCTTCTGTGCCAAAGAGATGATTCATCCAAAGATGCTTTTGAAACAAGACAATTTAGGGATGAATCAGTTGAAACATTTTCCATATCCAAACAATAGACATTATCCTTTCTGGGAGTTCTTAGTAGTATCATCTTTTCATCAACTACCTTGAATCCAGGAGCAAGGATAATGCATTCTGAATCAGTGAATAATATACTATGCTTTTTGTCACAAACCTGTGATACACTTAACAGGTTGTACCTTAACTGCTCAACATAGAAAACATCCTCAAAGGTCATCTTACCTTTTGTTACATCACCCTTACCACTAATCTTACCTCCATCTGGAGTATTACCAAAGGCAACATGTCCTCCATCAATTTTCTTGAAATTCTTGAGGCAAGCCATGTTCCCTGTCATGTGCCTAGAGCAACCACTATCAACATGCCAGATGCTCTTTCCCTTGAGCTGCTGATTGCCCTGCACATAAGATAAATCAATTAGTATTGATTGGGAACCCAATCCAAAGTGGTATTGGGTCTCCCTTTCTCATCAAAGTATTTACACTCCTTTTTTATGAGATTTTTAAAATCAGAGCACTCTTTACTGGAGTATTTTGTCAAGATGATTGGTCTAGCAGCACAAACACTAGAAGCAGTACTAATTTTAGAAGTACTAACAGAGTTAGCAGTACTAACAGGTTTAGCAGTACTAACCTTGTTAGAAGCACTAACATTGATAGCAGTAGTATTGCTTCTGGCAGCACTATCTTTGTCAGCAACACTATTTGTGGTAGAAGTACTAACAGTTTTAGTGCTTTTGGGAACCCACATCTTGACACTCTCTTTTACAGTCTTTTTCTTCATATGGCTTTTATATTTAACATGTTTCTTAGCCACATGGTTCCTTTCATTCTTCCTATAACCAAAGGGTTTTTGCATAGATCTTTGAAAATTTAGCCTTTGGTTAGTTGGATTAAAATAACAGTGTTTGGCAAGATGATTCAATTTGCCACATATGAAACAAGGTTTTGGTCTGATGATTCTACTCAGATCAACTCCTTGTTTCTGAGCCCACTGATTATTCCAATTTCTTTGATTTCCCCTCCTTTTATCCTGTTTTAGGGACTCAGATTTATTACATGCACACTGTTTGCAAGGAACAGGATTCAAAACTGTAGTCTGCTTGTAATGAACCTTTTTGGACTTTCCCTCAGTCTTCTCTACACCATTGGATTTGACCCAATCCCTTCCACCACCCTCATTGGTAAGAATGTTATTTTCTAAGGGAATCTCACCACTCACAGTGTTATCCTTACTCTTACCAGCTTCTTTCTCAGTCTTGTCCTCAACAACTACTTCATCTAAAGGATCTATCTTAGTGGCTCCTTCATGCAAGTCCTTCCTATCCTTGGTCTCTAGCAAGTCTGATTTAGGAGGGATGTAGTTGTTGTTGTTGTTGTATGGTGGTGGTGTGGTATTGTACCCAATTCCTGGTTTAAGCTTATCATGGATTTGGACCTTTAGAATAGAATCCATGGCTTTAGAAGCATAGGAAAACTTTTCCACATCTAGCTTAACCTTGGCTAGCTCTCCTTTCAACTTTTCATTCTCCTCCTTGGACTTTGTCAGTTGGATTTCTAGATCATTCTTCTCCCACTTCCAGTAATTTGTATCATATGTGTGTTGAAGTTCATTGGATTGGAAACCTTTGATTTGTTCCTCAAACCTCTCAACAATTCTCACATAGTCTTTTCTATCGTTCTCTAATCTTTTAAGGTCATCACTCATATTCTGGTTGTGATCCCTATACCTTTTAACAGTGTCTATGCAAGTTTGAGAACAGAGATTAGAAAGTACCTCAGTTGGGAGATATGATACTTCTGCCATGAGAGCTTGATTTTGAATGGCCTCTTCAGCTTGATCACTCCAGTCAAAACCCATTCCTTGTTGAGAAACAAGAGCTTGAGCAGAGTTTCTGTTCTGGTTGAAGCTTCCAGTCTGTGCTTGTTGGTGGTTGTTGTGAGACACTCCACTTCTGCATTCCCTGGCAAAGTGTCCCTTCATATGACACTTATAGCACTCAACTTTTGACTTATCAAAGCCTGCTCCATCTTCTCTTCTATGAGAGAAGTTGTTCCTCCCAGTCCTCTTAATGAACTTCTTCACCCTCATAGAAAGCATGGCCATCTGCCATTTAATATCCATCTCTTCAAGATCATCAGGATGAAGCTGTTCTAAGTCATCATTGATTAAAGAGGAGTTACCATGGCTGGAAAGAAAGGCTTCAAAAACAGATTCATTGCCTTTTTCTTGATTTACTCCACTGGCAGCATTAACTGATTCAGGGTTAGCAGTAGAATCAATTGATGCTGATAGGAGTGCAGCATTATGAACACATCCAGTAGGCTTCTTCTTTGTTTCCACCTCAGATTCAAACACTCTTAGATCATTGTACAGATCATCCAGTTCCTTTTCTTCCAATAAGTCATTCTGTCTGAATGAAACAGTGTACATGGTCCATTCATCTCCAAGAGATCTGAGGAACTTTCGGTTGACATCATCTTGTTCCATCTGGACTCCAACCGTAGCCAACTCGCCAATTAACTTATTGAATCTGTCAAAAGTTTGAGTCATAGACTCATTCTTTGCAGATGTAAAATTCTCATATTGCTGCTTGAGAATATGCCTTTGATTCCTCTTAGTACTCTTGGTGCCAGCAAATCTCTTCTCTAAGGCATTCCATAGAATCTAAGCATCAGTGCAATGTTGAAATTGATGTTGATACTCATTAGGAATGGCCAAAAGCAGGGTGCTTAAGGCTTTCATCTCCAACTGTCTGACTTTCTTCTCACCATCAGTTTTTGGAGGTGGTCTTCTGCCATCTTGTCCAATTTTACCTTCAGCAGAGGGACCATTCTCAACAATGTCCCACATAGAACAGTCTGTAAGGAGGATGTACTGCTTGATCCGAATTTTCCACATGTCAAACTCATTAGGTTTGAGCATGGGAACCTTTGAAATAAAAGTACTGTTTGATTCACCTGTGTTGTCCATGATGAATGAAGGTTTCTGAGAATACTTGCTCTGATACCACTTGTCAGGATCTAATTCTTAACAAGAATAATGAACTCAGAAACAATATTAAAGGAGTTGCGGAATAACACTTTAATATTCAACTATCAATGTAACAGCAAATCAGAAATCACAACTTGTAAACTTTATTGAATGATTAAAGTTACAAGCTTTCAAACAAAACCTCAATCTTGATGAACAGGCTCACCAAGACGAATTTTACTTCTCTAGAACTAGGATTATAAACCTTGAGGTTAATTCTCTCTCTAAAAACTTATCAATCAAAAGTTAATTCTATCAAAGACTTCTATACTATTTATACAAGACATATTACAAGATAATTATCAAAATACAATTGAAATTCAGTCCATAATTATCTCCTTTACTTTAGCAAGTCTTCTATACAGCTGTCTTCCTTCCATACTGAGTCTTCATCTCATAAGCAGTATTAAGTTGTAGCAGCATTAACCACTCTGAGCAGTACTAATCTCCAACAGCACTAATTCTGCTTAGCAGTAGTAACTTCTTCAAGCAGTATTAACCTTGATTAGCAGTAGTAATCTGTCTCAGCAGTAGTAATCATACTTAAGCAAATCTTCAGTTCCCAACAACGAATCCCTGAGTTTAAAACTTTCTGGACTAAACTATCAGAAGAGGATGAAGCCAACGAAACTGAAAAACGGTTGAAATCATCTAAAGTTCACCTTCCATTTTATTATGCGAAGATGAATAATAGTTATAATGAAAATCCAATATATCAAAAGAAGAAAACTCTTTCAAGTGATTTCTTTCAAAGTTATTCTGAAAAAGAAATGGAGGCGAAGCCTATTCAAGGTAAACTATATGTCCCTCCTCTTGTTTAGAAAGTAAAATTTCTGAACTCGAGAATTCTTTAACAGATGAAAGACTTTTGATGAATATTGAACAAAAAGTTTTTTCAACTGTGTTAAAAAATGTTATTATTTCTAAAGCTTCAAACTTTGAGGATATGTTTGGTTTAGCAAATAAAGGGTTTGATTTTCTGAACGCTGACGGTGGTTTAGATGATTGTTCTAATCAATTTGATTTTAATGCAAAACTTCCTAACCATTCATCTTTTGTTAAGAAATCTTTAGGAAAAAACAGCATGCCTGTTAACAGTGCAAAATCAACGAAAGTTGATAAGTCAGTCTCTGTGAAAGCTAAAAATGCTAAAGGTAAGATTATATCTCAGCATTCACAGAAACCGAACACTACTGGTAATCCTAAGAAGAAGCATTCGTTTGTTGCTCAAAAGTCTAACTCAACAGTTTCACATGTTTCAGATCTGAGCAAGCAAAGGCCAGAAGTTAAATCTCTGTGGCAACCGAAACAGAAGCTTGACAAGACCGTTAAATCGTTTTCTAGTGTTAATTGTAGTGAGACTTCGCCTAGTAAAGATGTCTTAATTGCTGATGTTGATATTTTGAACTCAAAACTTGTTGTTTCTCGTAAACAATATACAATGAAGCAATTATTTCAGTTATCTTTATCTACTAGAAAGTCTTCTATTTATGATAAACATGTTTCTACTTCTTGTCAAGATTCTGAAGATTGGTTTGGCAATTATCATGTGCATTCATCTCATTCTAATTATTCAAATGCATTTCAAAAGAAAAGAGGACCCAATTTGAAATGGGTACCAAAATCTTGTGCTAACACAGCAGGACCCAAATTCCAGTGGGTACCTAAGGCTAAATCTGTGTTGCAGGCACCCAAAGTTTAAAAAGGGAGCTTACAGATATGATCTTGATCCAAAGGGGGAGATTGTTAGACCACAGTCTCATTGGATTCAAGATCATCCAAACTGAAGATCGCAATCTGAAGCTAAAGCCGGAAAGTCGACTCTCGATATTAAAGTCTAAATGTCGTTTGTAATAAATGTCAAAGTAATTAATGTTTATTGTTATTAGTTTAGTTAGTTAGTTTAGTTAGCTTTATAATATCTAAGTTAGATTAGATATTATTTGGTTTATATTGTTTAGTATTGCAACTTATTGTTGCAAGTGGTTTTAGGTTGAGTGTCTAAGAAGCTTGAGATAATATCAGATCTCAAAAACTCTCTATTATCAAGAACACAAAACACACACTAAAAGGTGTAAAAGAGAGAAAAACATAGAACACATTCAAAGCTTGAATCGATCAACCTTGTAACCTTTGTTATATATCAATACAGGTTGGTAATCATATTGTGTTGTTGTTTCTATAAAACTTGATATAGTATTGTGGACCCACAATATCAAAATAATCATTTAACTCACCAAATGATTTATTGCTAAAGGTATATTTTTCTGCTTCTTCGTCCTCATCATTATCGGTATCTGATCTTTCCATATCAGATATACCCAGTGTGAAAACATGGGTTTCGTCATCAACAACTCCAGCAAACCGTCTTTCTTGGTGTTCTTCTTCTGGTTGCGTCTACGGAACAAAAACGGGATATGAGTCGTTAAGACCATATGTATGATCCGAATAAAATGTTAGGTCGTAGGACGCCTGAAATTTAGAATCAGGCTCCAGTTGATTACCACCGACATGGGTTTCGTCTTCACCTACGTCATCATCTTCGTCATCACCTTCATCGCACATCAATGGTGCGACATACACAAAAAGTGCTGGAGGTATTTCTGACTGGGCTGCAAATTGCATAAGACTAGAGATTTCTCGATCGTTGGTTAGCTCTAACATTGAGCCATCATCATTCCTGTACACCAACTTGCAAACAGCAGAACCTTCGATTCCACATGTTTGCATGGCGTAAGCAATAAACTTCTTATGTGAGATTATTAGTACACAAATATATATTGGATACAAGATCATGAGAAGTTCAAGCTGAAGATAAAAGTCAAAGTCAAAGAGCTCAAGTCAAACCCTCATGGTGAAAGTCAAAGTCTTTGTAATAAAAGAAAAGTCAAAGTCAATATTTTAGTGTTATGAGTGTTTTAGTGTTGTAAGTGTTTCTAGGATATAGTAGTGTTTTTTGTTAGTAGACTCATTAGACTAAGAGAGGTTAGATGCATTGTACGCGTATTGTGTTAGAGAGAGAAATATTCAAGAGCTTGTTGTAATCAAAATTGATTGAAATAGAAATTGATTGAATTCGAATTAGTTTC
Organism: Arctium minus; assembly: GCA_954870635.1. NCBI lineage: Eukaryota > Viridiplantae > Streptophyta > Magnoliopsida > Asterales > Asteraceae > Arctium > Arctium minus. The sequence continues at coordinate 61,523,405 of OX941087.1, forward strand.
TCATCTTGATCATTTGCACTGATTGTGGGACACTCAATTAGTATCAGAGCATACGGAAATTCAGAAACCATGGTTTAATTTCAAGATTGTGGTCGATAGTTTCAAGAACTCGCAAGCTATCTGTTCATATTTGATTTTGGAGATTCTGTGTTGATTTGGTCATGTAATTGTTTGAGTTAGAGTCAATTTGTTGATTAGAACAAGTTTTCATTCGAATTGTTTAGTCTAATTCACATCAATTTGGTGTGAATTTTGATTTTCTTGATTTGTTTGTTCAAGTTTGATATGTACTGTATTCTAGATCAATTCTTTATACTTAGTGTTTTTTTATTGTAATCGTCTGGTTGTAATCGGTTCGGTGGGTTGATTTAGAAGATTCCTGCGAAGTTTCAAATCGATTGGTGAAAGTTTGGATCGATTTCAGTTGGAAAAGTTAGTTTTTGGAAGAAAACTGAAGAACACGCAAGATCCAAAGAACGCGCAAATGAAGAACACGCAAAGGCTTGGAACTCGCAAGTCTTATTGTGCGAGAAGTGGAAACTCGCACGTCTCAGTGTGCGAGTTCATACTGTTTGATTCTTTGTCTTGCGCGAAGTAGTATCTGTGAGAAGTGCTTTGTGTGCGCGAAGTAAAAAAAGCTGAAAAATTTTCTAAGTGTCAAACGCGCAGACGCATTGCGCGAAGTGACATCTTAGAGAACTCGCATGTAGTGGTTTGCGTGAAGAATAAACGCGCAAGGTTCAGCTTGCACGAACTCAGAACTCGCACATCCCTTTGTGCGAGAATCAAGAACTCGTATCCTTTGTTGTGTGCGAACCTCGAACGCGCACATCACTGTTTGCGTGAAGTTCATTTTTGTGGTTTGCGAGTTTTATACTTAGAAATTTTTTTTGTGTTTTTCAAAATTGACCAAGTTTGACTTTCTTAGTATAGTTTGTTTCTGAATTTCTGAAGATCAGTTTATCTCAGTGCTTGTTAAAGATGACTTCTAGAGAGGCTCTAGCGATTGGTACTGACGTGAAGCCACCAGTTCTGTTTAAGGGCGAATACTAATAGTAGAAGGATAGATTCCTAAACTTTATTGACCGGAATGACTTGGAAGACTATATCAGAGTATCATTAAAAGAAGGAGTGATGAAACCTCCTACTAAGATTCTGTCTACTTAAAGAGAAAATGGTGAGGAGATAATAAACAAAGAGTACCCATTGCCACTTGAGGAATACACTGATGAACAAAGGAAAAGACTTAAAGCTGACAGATTGGCAAGATCATTCATTCTGCAAGGGATTCCTAACGAGATATACGTCAAGATAGATAATTATAATGCCACGGGGAAAGAAATGTGGGATCAGCTGGAGAAAATGATGTTTGGGTCAAAGATCGGTAACTAGTTGAAAGTGTCTAACTGCCTGAACAATTACGAGGAATTTAAAACAAAGGAGGGTGAATGTCTGGAAGCTACCTATGATAGGTTTGTGACTATTTTAAACGAGCTTAGAAAGAATAAAGTCAGGAAGTCTCAGATAGAGTTGAATGTCAAGTTTTTGAGTATACTGCAACCAAACTGGAAAAGGTTCACAAGGCAAATGAAGCAGATGAAAGATTTGAACGAGATACCACTTCACGAGGTATATGAGACTCTCAGGCAGAACAAGGAAGAGGTAGAAGAGATTAAAGATGAGAAAAGGAAAGCTGAAAAAGTGGTTGCTGATCCGGTGGCATTGGTAGTAAAGAAGAAAGAGAATAGGTCAGTAAGCTTGAAAAATAAGAAGAAGGTGATAATTTCTGAGTCCGATGAAGATGAAAGTGAGGAGGATTCTAACTCTGATGATTGTGAGAACCTGAAACAGGCAATGCTACTTTTGACAAAATCTTTCCAAAAGAAATTATATAAGAAACCAGGGTCGAATAGTCAGCGACACTCTTCGGGATTAAGAAACTATGAGCACAAAGAGATAGTTGAAAGCAATAGGTTTGAAGAGAAAAATCCAGAAGAGAATAAGTACAGATATGAGAATAAGAAGGAATCTGAGCCGGTAAAGTGCTACAATTGCGGGAAAGTAGGCCATTATGCAAAGGATTGCTGGAAACAAAAGGTCCACAATTCTGAGTATTATAAGAACAAAATGCTTTTGGCCAAGCAGCAGGAAGCTGTCAAAGCATTGATAGCCGAAGATGAATATTGGCTAGATCATTCTGAAGATGATGAGGAAAAAAAAGAAAAGGCTCATATGTGTTTCATGGGTCAGAAAGAAGTTGAAGCGGATTCTGATGGTGAAGATAATGAAGAGGTATGTGATATGTCTGAATCTGATTTTCTTAACCAAATGCAAGCCATGATGATAGAACTTCAGGATTTATAGTCTAAGCTAAAACGCGAAAAAGGTATCATAAAAGAGAAAAACCAATCAATACTGAAGCTCAACAATGATCTTGCCGAGAAGAACGTATTGATTGAGGCTTTACATAAAAACATTGATACCTGTGCGAGAGAAAATACTGTAATTTATAATGAACTATCTGAAACTACTTCTAAGTTTAAACTGTGTGAACATGACATCAAAGAGGTTACGAAAAAGTGTTTATCCTTTAAGAAAGAAAATAAATCTTTGGTTGAGAAAGTGAATGTTTTGGAAGAAAAACTTTATACTTTGGGTCAAACTGAACAAACCATTCACCTTAATAAACCAAAAGAGAGTAGAGAGTGTTGGGGACTTGGTTACGAGAACCCACACTATCTGAAAAAGGGTATATCCAAAGTGCCTGCTTTGTACGATTTCAGATTTCTAAAATTGGCACCTCAATACCCTGAACTCAAAGTTAAATGAACTAAACTATCAGAAGAGGATGAAGCTAAGGAAAAAGAAAAACGGAAAAACAAAACTAAAATGCAACTTCCATTTCGATATGAGAGGTTGAATTCTAGTTACAGTTCTGATCAGTCAAAATTTCTTTCTAATGACTACTTTCAAAGCTATTCTATAGAGGAATTGGAGGCAAAACCGGTTGAAGGTAAAATTTATGTTCCTCCACTCATGTTAGAAAGTAAAATTTCTGAACTCGAGAACACTCTAGCAGAAGAAAGAATTTTGACTGAGATAGAACAAATGGTGTTTTCAACTGTTTTCATTAATTCTGATTTTTCAAAGTCTTCCAAAGCTTCAAAATCAAATGATATAACTGGTCTGTTTGATGAAGAGTTTGATTTCCTAAATTCTGTTGGTTGTTTTAATGATTGTATTGATCAATTTGACTTTAATGCAAAACTTCCAGATCATTCGCAATTTATCATTAATTCTAACGGTTTACCCAGTGTGTACGAAAAAGGTGAATCATCAACGAAAGTTGATAAACAGTCTCTATGAATACCAAGGATGCCAAAGATAAGAAGAAGAAAACTAGGCATTCACAGAAACGGACCACCACCGGTAAGTCAAAGAATAAGCAATCTTTCAAAACTCAAGGTTCTAGCTTTCAAAATTCAAATGTTTCAGATGTGAAAAGGAAAAATACTGAAGTGAGATCAGAGTGGAGACCAAAGAAGAAAATTGAGGAGCCTGTAAAATCATGTTCTGATTCTTTTGTAATAAAATGACTGATAGTAAAACAGATGTAGTTGGTAAAGTTGCTTTTCATAAACAAAAACTTGCAACTTCTTACAAGAGATATTCAATAAAACAATTACTCCAATTATCTTCGTCTACTAAAAAGTCTTCTAAATATCGTCGGAATGATTTTGTATCTCGACAATTTTCTGATGATTGGTTTGGTTCATATCATGTATATTCTTATAATTCATATGCTTCAAAAGGTTTTCAAAAGATCAAAGGGTCCAAATTCATATGGATGCCAAAATCATGTGCTAACACTATAGGACTCATCTATAAATGGGTACCTAAACCGATTGTTTCCTGATTTCTCATGTGCAGACCCGTCATATGTGGTACTTGGATTCTGGTTGATCCAAGCATATGACCGGACATAAAGATATATTGTCTAATTATACAGAGAAATTTTGCGGGAACGTTCGATTCGGAAATGACCAGTTTTCACCGATTCTCGGATATGGTAATGTTGTATAAGACAATGTAACGATCAAGAAGGTGAGCTATGTAGAAGGACTAGGACATAACCTATTCAGAATTGGTCAGTTTTGCGACAAGGACTTAGAGGTAAATTTCAAGGCCAAGAGGTGTTGCGTGAGAACTGAAGACGGAAAAGAACTCTTGGTCGGGACGAGAAAGTCAAACCTCTACACGATTAATTTGTCAAAAGTCAAGACTGATCATGAGATTATGGTTTTAAGTATGACAAAATCCCGATCTACTGTGATTCAAAGAGCGCCATTGCAATATCTACAAACCCTGTTCAACATACGAAAACCAAGCACATCGACGTGAGATATCATTTTATCAAAGACAATGTTGAAAAAGGTACAATCGAACTTTACTTTGTAAACACAGATTATCAACTTGCGGATTTGGTTACCAAGCCTTTAGACGAAAAGAGATTTAATTTTCTCATTTCAAAACTTGGCATGCTAAATCTCAAGACTTAATCTGTTATTACCTAGTACATTTTAGATTTTGTTATTTTTCTTTATTTCTTGCACTGAAAGGTTTGTTCATGATTTCAGAGGGAGTGTGAGACAATGTTAAGATGATCTACATTTTAGGGGAAATTAGAGAATTTTGCATATTTCTTACACTGACATATCATATGATGCAAATTTTCAGGGGGAGTAAGGACATTGACTTCTGATTACATCTGATCAGAACTCGTTCTTAACAAGTTTTCCTGATTTTATGTCTTTATTTTTCAATAAATTTTGTGAATAAGACTTTGTGCATCGACGATTTTTGACTGAATGCAGATTTTGAGGGGGGGCTTACATGATCATATCCAATATGACTTTTGAGCTGATTTCATGAGATTTAAGATGAGCGTAAGGATCATTCTAAACTTAATCTCATACATGTCTGAAAGAAGGACGACTTTCAGATATGAAAACATATTTTTTAAATGTTCAAACCACTTCTCGATTCTCAAAATGATTTCATGAATTCAGAAGTGTGATTTTAAATGTTTTCATTTTAATGTACTTTCATGATTAACTAGTTGTGTGTTTCCAAAGATAAATACTTGTGTATTATCTTTTCCATATACTGTCATGTATTCATACACACCGGTTTAGTACTTTTATTGACTAAGTTCTTACCATGTCTCATATTGAAACCAAATTTCGATGGTAAGACACTCCGTTTGAACTTCTTTTCTAGTTGAGCATTGATTGATTCAAAACGTTTCTTTTAAGAATGTCTATATTTGATTTGTATAGACAATATCCAATTTTTTTTTCATGACCTAAACCTTGATTGTTAAATCATTCATATTTGATCTTATCATACAATGTCAGATTTTCAAACAAGTTTCTTGTATTCATTTTATTCATTCAATATACTTGTTTTGAAATATCTTCCACGTTTAAAATGCTCAAATCTTCATGATTATCTTTATGAGCATACATACATCTGACATGTATTTGGTTTTGTGCTTTAATTGACAAAGTTAAACCGTTTGAGCAACTTTGCTTATAGGACAACATGGGTTCATTGTGTGAGGACTTAACAGAATTTCTATGGATTCACGTTAACCAGTGTTTCCTACCCACTAAGTTATCCTTAAGTGATCGAGAGGCGAGGAGTCAAAATAACTGAGTGTGGGTATGTATGATGAGGTAAAATGTAAAAGAGAGTTTGGTTAGAAGTGAGCTTAAATGTTAAAAAGAAAGAGGGTGAGAAATCAGAGTAAAAAAATATCAAACTCTGCACCAACTTTTTCTGAGTCGGGCAGCCATATTACTGTTGTTTCACAATTCTTTCGTGAACATCATTGAAATTGGCAACTAGCCCATGCCAACTCTTGTTTAAAACCCCACCAGTTACTCATCTTTTTCTTAAAAAGAAGATGTTTCAATTTTTCCGGGGATGCAACACATATGCTATCTTCTCTTCATTCAGAAGATATGGATATTGAAATAGAAGGAAGTCTGCCCCACCTTCGCATTTCGATCATACACAATTGAGTCTATGTATTACTGTTGTTGTCTCAATGGTTTACACAATTTTGAGCCAATTATCAAAAGCAATCATCATGTGCTTAATTATTTCATACACAAGCACGAACACACAGAGAATTTGTTTTTCTGTCTAAACGTTCATAGTTTAACCTTGTGTTATTCGATGATTGAATGGAAGACCTGGGGGAGAAGTTATTCGATAGTTTAACTTTTTCTGAGTCGGGCAGCCATAGTTTAATCTTGTGAAATTTTTGATGATTTCTGTGCTACATCATCAAAAAGGGGGAGAAGTTATTTTCAAGAAATGTTGGATGAAGAAAAGTTTGTAACAGTTATGGGGGAGAAGTTAAAGAAATGTTGGAATTTAAAGGAGAAATCATTTCAAGAAAGACGATTTGAAGAAAGTTTGCTGAAAGAATATGTCAAAGAATGCAGGTTGTGGGAAGATTTTACAGAGTTGAAAGAGAAAGTTCAGAGATTTTAAAAAGTTTGCTGAAATTTACTGAAATTTTCGTTGAAGATGATTTGCTCAAGCAAACCGAGCTAAATCAGAAGATAATTTCTTTCTGAGGTCTGAAAGAGGCTTCTACAACTTTTTGGAGAGATCGTTAAAGCTTGTTGAAAAGGATGTTGTTCAAAGACTTTGGGAAGATTACAGAAAATTTGAAGACTGTTTAGACAAAGAGGGAGATTGTGCTTCAATGCTTATTTTTTTGAAGATGATCAATTGTCTTAACAAAGGGGGAGATTAAATTAGTTAAATATCAATCAAAGGGGGAGATTGTATTGCATATCTTTTTGAAGATGATCTTGAATCCAAAGGGGGAGATTGTTAGTGCACAAATATATGTTGGATACAAGATCATGAAGGCTGAAGTTCAAGCTGAAGATAAAAGTCAAAGTCAAAGAGCTCAAGTCAAACCCTCATGCTGAAAGTCAAAGTCTTTGTAATAAAAGAAAAGTCAAAGTCAATGTTTTAGTGTTATGAGTGTTTTAGTGTTGTAAGTGTTTCTAGGATATAATAGTGTTTTCTGTTAGTAGACTCATTAGACTAAGAGAGGTTAGATGCATTTTACGTGTATTGTGTTAGAGAGAGAAATATTCAAGGGCCTGTTGTAATCAAAATTGATTGAAATAGAAATTGATTGAATTCGAATTAGTTTGTCATCTTGATCATTTGCACTGATTGTGGGACACACATAAATGTTTACTGACAATTTTACACCATGCTTAGATTTATAAACAAAATCTCACTCGTTCCCATAAATAATTCGTTATTTTTAATTATTTACTTTTATTGTTTTTCAAAATAATGTTATTAATTTTTTCTATATATTTAGGAGCAGTTTGGTTCATGGAATTGGAAGGAATTTGAAGGAATTGAAATGACCAATTTCATTGACCAAATTTAAAACCTTTGTTTGAAAGCTATATAACCTTTTTATTTTGGTGTCACTTTGATATATCTTCAAAAACTTTCTAATACTATATTTTGTTATAAAAAATGTTTATTTTGTTATAACTTAATAAATTACATAATTAATCAAAAAATATATATAATATATAAACAACTTATTAGGGGTAAATTGGTCATGTTATCTGTTCTGTTCTGTTAAGTTCTATTTTACCAAACGTTGAACAGTTGTTCTGTCATGTCCTGTCCTGTTCTATCATGTCTGCGTACCAAACACACCCTAAAATAGAAATTGGAGTAAAGTTGATTCCATTTTAATGCAATTTTCACTTTAATTTAACATGAATAATTTAATAACCTACCAATCTTATCTCATATTCCTAATTTTTATTCCATCTATTTTTGTCACAAAAGAATAATGTATCTTGTTATCCCAAACCCAAGAAGATCGGAATTTTTAAAGATTGATGCTATATACAATCAATTTTATACTAGAATCTATACTATATTATAAAACACAGATAAAAAACTCTTAAATACAAATTATTAGGTACAAGGTACCATCATTTTATGCAAGATTTTAAAATTTCTTAATTTACAAGTATCAAAGCACAAGATACATATTACTACTGCAGACTTCTAACACCCACCAATTTGGTATGTGCAGAGTCTTCCTTTTATGTAGATTTTTCCATGTATTACTATTAATTAATATATTATATTACTATAAATTTGTTTTAATTATATTATTAAATATGTAATTGGTTATTTTTTCTAGATGTCATTAAAATATATAAGATAATTCTTGAATTCTAACAAAATACTTAATTTTTTTTTATATAAAAATATTATATTATTAAGGCTAAATTAAACAAATTTATAAAAAAACATTATCATTTTCTTAAAACCATCCAAAATCGTACTATAAATCAACAAAAAAAAAACAAAAAATAAAATAAAACATTAAAATGATTATGTATTCTATTTTGAAAATTTTAAAAAATCCGGTACTATAAATTCCTGGCTCTAGAAAGAAGGAAACGCAAGCAAAAAGCGAAAAGAAAAGAAAAGAATGGTCGGAGTCGGATTATTATCCTCTGTTAGCCACGCCATTTTTATTCCCACCACTTCCACACTCCTTCGCCGGAGCGTCAACAATACGCGCTGTTCCCGTCTCCCATCATCCTTCCACTTGTCGGTGTTGAGCTATCATGCTTCACAGACCAATACGGTTTGCATCCTTAGCCGGAAGCCACTCTCATCAACCACCTATTCCTCCGTCGCCGCAATACCTTTCGACATCTCGCCTCCTCCGATTGACCACGACCTTCATGTAAGCAGTTGCCACATCTGTGTAGTTTCCACGTTTTCGATTTTTTTAAATGTTTCTATGTCGTGTTGGAAGTGTTTGTTTAATAGTCGATTGATGATATCTGGAATTTTAACTTTTGTCTTGTTAGGTGTTAAATGTAGTAATACTCGGCAATTTCGTTTTTTTGGTTTATATTATTGAATAGGCCTGACTAGTGATGACTGCTTTTCCTCAATTTACTTCTTCAAGTGCTGAGGTGATTTCATTGAAGTTGTCCCACGGCATACTCGTATAGGTGATTTCATTAATTATATGCTGCACTTCATGCACCAACAAGGGCTATGAAATCCTCATTTTGAGAGCTTTAAGCTCTTCCAACCATTGAACGACTTGTTATTAACCATTGAACGACTTGTTATTATCCTCTCAATGTTTCACTGACAAACTGCCTCGCCAAAGGCTTAGTTGAAGATCAGCCAAATTCACTTCTGACTTAATATAATTGATTGATATAGCACCATCTATTAGCAACTGCTTAGATGTACTATGCCTTGTACAAAAATGCCCTTTGTTACCATGGAAATACCTATTCTTTGTCCTTTATCCAAAAAAAATATCTATTCTTTGCAATGGTAATGCTGCTTGGCAATCACAATGCATGGACACACTGGGTGTTGGTTTAATACCCAAAAAAGTACTTGCTAAAAGGTTGGTCAACCACCCATCTTCATTGCTGGTCAACCCTAAAGCAATAAATGCTGACTCCATGGTGGGCTTGTTTTATGAACTTATATTTGGCTTATTTCCAAGATGTAACTGTAAAACTTTATGAATTTGCTGAGAACTTAGTTTCTTTCCATTGATATCAAGAGCTTTATATAAGGAGCACAGACATAGTCCTAATCGGAAACTAAAAAAGATAAAGATAATCGGAAACTAAAAGAGATAAAGATAGATGAGATAAACATAAATAAATGAATATCCTAAGCTAGTTGTAAGGAAATAAAATTCTTCACTCCCCCTCAAGTTGGAGTGTGGAGATCACGAACACCTAACTTGCCCAAGAGATAGCGGAAGCGTTCTGTCCCAAGGGGCTTCGTGAAGATATCAGCTGCTTGGTTCGTTGTGTCAACACACATGGGCTTGATTTCCTGTGATTCAACTAGTTCACGAACAAAGTAGCAATCCATTTCTACATGTTTGGTTCTTTCATGGAAGACGGGATTGTTTGCAATGTGTCGTGCAACTTGATTATCACAGTAGAGTGGAGTGGGTCCGATTTGTGGTGCCTCGAGATCACATAATAACCACCGCATCCACAAAATTTCACTAACAGTTGTTGCCATTGCTCTATATGCCGCCTCTGCCGAAGACCGGGAGACAACCGATTGGTTCTTGGTCCGCCACGAGATTGGTGCCCCCCCTAACGTGATTAGATACCCAGTTCGTGACCGTCGAGTGAGCAAACATCCTAGCCAATCAACATCACAATGAAGGTGGCAGTTATGTTACATATTCATCGAACCGCTTTGGTTGAGTCTTCTTTCTCTCTGGTCGACTTTCACCCATATGTTCCCCATCATTACCTTCTCTTGATTCTGGATCATGAACCACTGTGTGATCCATATCATTGGGATGTAATTCATTATTGTTCACATCAGTCTACTCGGTGTTTGTTTCTTGATTATTTGTTGGATCTTCTGGCTTACCTTGTTCGTCCACGTCACGTTCAACTATTGCTTCACTAGTTATGCTTTGGCCGATGTGTGCCTCTTTGAATGGAAATTGTGTCTCAATGAACTTCACTCTGGTTACCACAATTTTTTTTTCAAGTAAGTCGTACACTCGATAATCCTTTTGACCATGCGGGTAGCCAATGAAAACACAGGGTCTCCCCCTTTCCTCAAATTTATCCCCGGGATTATTATTTCGTGCATAAACCAGGCAACCAAAAATGCGCATGTGAGTATATGTAGGTCTCCTTTCAAATAAGATTTCATATGGAGTTTTGTTGCCGATTATCTTGGAAGGAATTCGATCTATTATACGTGGGTGTTAAAATATACTCTCCCCAAAAACCGATCGGTAAGTTTGCTTGGAACCTCAAGGCCCTAGCCACTTCGAGGATGTGTCTGTGCTTCCTCTCGACCACTTCATTTTGTTGGGGTGTATGAGGGCAAGAGGTTTCTAAGATGATTCCTCGTTCATCATAAAACTTCATCATGTTATTTGAGGTAAACTCACCGCCATTATCGCTCCCTTATCTTTTTTATTTTCTTCCCAAATTGGGTGTTCACCATGTTGCAAAATGCCACGAGACAATCACTTGCATCCGACTTATTGATAAAAAATAACGTGCTCCAAAAAATGTTGGGACATAATACCCCCCCCCCCCCCCCCCTTACGTCACAATGTATCAAATAGAAACAAGCAACTGATTTTATTAAGCTATCAAAAAATGGTAATCGAGTTTGTTTGGCTCTTATGCAAGAGTCACAAAAATCAAAATTGTTGACTATGTCACCAAGAAAGTTAATCTCGCGAAGTTTAGAATTTGAGGTGTGACCCAACCTTCTATGCCAAGATTCAGCATCAACTGGAGTTATTACTGTTGCTGCCTTTATTGTCGGTTCGACACAATATAGACCACCGCTGCACTTACCCACGCCAATCAGGTTCCTCGAGTGTAAGCCCTGCATTGTGCAAAAATGGGGAAAAAAGGTCACCGAACAATTTAATTCTTTCGTTAACCTGCTTACTGATAACAAATTGCACTTAAAATATGGGATATGGAGAACTTTATTGATCCTTAGCCCATTTGGCAAAGTGGAATTGCCAATCCCTTTAACAGGAATGACATCGCTATTTGTAATTGCCATAGGTATTCCATTGTCATACCTTTGCTCATCACTTAGCATGGCCTTTTCACAAGTTATATGTTCTGTGGCCCCTGTATCGATTACCCATGTTTTATTTAAGTTTTTCTTAACAACCATATTTGTCGGGGGAGTGATATCAGACATCGAGCAATCAATGCCGGAATAGTGTTTGATCAGTCTTGCATACTGATCAGCGGACAACCCAGGAATAGGACTGGTTTCGGTGATGACCTGGGTTGCTCTTGGGTTGCGTTGACCCTCAATGATTCGATCACCCCCTTTGTTTCCTTCTCGTTTCGATTTTCTGGCCACCACTCCGGGCACGCGATACGTTTGAAGCATCCATCGAACGTGTGACCTGTTTTGCTACAATGAGTGCAGTAATCTATCTCTTCCACACCTTTACCGCTTTACGTTTGTCTTCCCTATTCGAGTCTGATGGTTTGGAATCGGGAAGAAGTCCTTGCCGGTCTTGTGCCCTTGACGTTGAGCCTGGAATGCAGCAACTTCAACATTGGTTCTTCTTCTTGCTGATATTGACTTTTGCTGCTCGTCTTCGGAAACCATATGGTATGCCGATCCCAAGGTTGGCATTGGTTCCATGGTTAGTATTTGTGTCTTTATGGTTCCAAAGGTATCATCTAGTCCCATCAAGAACTCATATAATTGCTCATTTTCTTTAGTTTCTGCCATCTCCTTCCCAACTCCACACGTGCAGTTTCCGCAGGTGCACTTTGGTGTAGGTGAGACAGAATGTATCTCATCCCATACTCCTCGCATCTTCGTGTAGTAGGCTGAGACGAAGTCCTTTCCTTGTCGTGTCAAAGCAATTGCACACTTCAGTTCATATGCGCGTGGAACACTTTCTTTGCCGAATCGTTCCTCTAGATCCTTCCATATTTCTTCAGCGGTGTCGGCATATTTTACGCTATGCCTGATTTCCTTTTCCATGGCCGTAGTGAGCCATCCCTTGATCCTGGCATCACATCGTTTCCACGTCATCAAATTTGGTGATGTCGCTTCTGGCATCTTTATAGTTTCATCAACGAAACCGATCTTGTTTTTGGTGAAGAGAAAATTCTTCATCTCTTGCGACCAATCTGCATAGTTGTTGTCATTTAGCATGTCGTTAACATGCATTTGTCGAGGATAATCCGAAGGATGGATATAATACGTTGAGTTCGGATCTACTGCTGTACGTCCTTCATCTTGATTCTTGGTCATCGTTCTCTTCTTTGATTAGAGCCGGTTGCTGATTAGAGCTAGGGTTCGTAGGATCCCGCTCTGATACCATGTAAAACTTTATGAATTTGCTGAGAATTTAGTTTCTTTTCATTGATATGAAGAGCTTTATATAAGGAGCACATATAGAGTCCTAATCAGAAACTAAAAAGGATAAAGATAATCAGAAACTAAAAGAGATAAAGATAGATGAGATAAACATAAATAAATGAATATCCTAAGCTAGTTGTAAGGAAATAGAATTCTTCAGTAACACCCCCACGATGGGTGAACATAGAACCACTAGTGGATTTTTATCTCATTAGATTCAAATATCAAGTTAGCATAATTGTATCCTTGTAATACAGAGGGATATCCGCCAAACGTATTTCATGGTACTTCAAAAATACTTAATTAGTTACATTAGTGGGATTTTGAGTATAGCTACTTAATTAATCTACACATACATAAGTTGTATATGATCTACAACAATCATTTCATGCATCAAACTCCCTATAATTTATGCATACTCAGATTGTGTAGCAGGGTCACCTCTATTTATCTTTAATCAGGTATTTGTGTCATAAGGGATTCTCACGCATGTAACATCAAACCACCCAAATCTTTTAAGCAGTTGTTATATGACAACATTATGCCATGATTTCCATCACTCTTATCCAAAATCAAGGAGTTAATTACACTACCCTTCTATGAATCTGGTTAAGAACTCCAACCTAACCTATTGTGAAACAAATGTGAGGAAGAAAATGAAGAAAAGTAACGTATTTCTTGAACCTATCTCTAGAGTTGCGAATTTGAAAATGTATTTATAGGAAGAAACCAACTAACTACATTCTACAACCACTTGTTCCAACCACTAACTAACTACCAATTAAATTCACTAACTTTATTGACACCAGGGGCAGACCTTTTTGGGATATTAAAGGTGCACATGCTAAACTTTGAGCGGTGCTCTAGGATATTAGAAAATACAAGGGACATGAACCAAAAGAACCTGAAAAGGTCCTCAAAATCCACCAAAAAAAACAGGAAAACCCTTGAAACTGTGGAATTCGGTTAAAAACACTCTGGGCTTACACCTAAGACATGGTCTTGCATCTTGCTCAAAAGGTCGATTCCATTTGGAAAAATGTATTATATTCTTCAAATCGACACAATTGACTTTTCCAGGGGTCAAACCGCGTTGACTTTTCGCCTTTGATCCGTCTTAAAGGCAAAAATCCTAGGTCCGCTGCAGACCAACTCCTTGTAAAGATATACAAGTCTAATATAACATAATTACCTAACCCCAATCAAATCTAATTGTAATTTATGTTGGTAAACTTAGTACCCATAAAACTCCTATATCCACAATACTTTGACTAGTACCAAACCTAAGCATATCATTAATCAAAATTTTCATGTCTTTGTTTAAGGGCTTGCTATAAACCATATGCAGATTTAAGAAGCTTTATTTTGTTTTTTTGACTAGGAATTATGCAACCTTCGAGTTGCCTCATATAATTTTCCTCTTTCAAGTCCACATTTAAGAAAATTGTGTTTGCATCCATGTGATGAACAGTAAGTCCATTTTTGTAGCTAAGGCGGTGAGAACCCTAATAGAGGAAATCCCGACCACAAGAGTAAAGCTATCAAAATAATCAAGATGTATGATCATTTTCCTCAGTTTGTCCGTATATATCAAAAGAAGAGATACAAGTTTCCCATTTGTTCCACTCAAAAGGATGCTTTTTTTTTTCCTTTCTAACTAAAGTCCAATAAATTTTTGTTGTTCACCATTTTCATTTATGGTGTTAGAAGAAATGAAGATTTTGTCATGGTCACTCTACTTGATAAGAATTGCAAGACCCACAAAATGGAGAGCAAATGAAAAGGTGTCGTCATTTCACAAATGTGCCTCTGTTTTTGGGAGAGGTATAATAGTAAATGTGTAGCTATGTTATGGATAAGATTGTGTTGAACTTTAGAAGAAGATTGATATCGAAAATGACATTATAATGCATGATATCCATTCCTACTTGTTGCTCGAAGCAAAAAGGTGAGATTTTTGGTTCACGCTGTTAAATGTGTGCAATTGTCATGTTACGTCAACTTTAATTTCCGGTCCTTGTAGGATGACATGGCTATTGCGGGGGTAAAGGTGTCAGAAGATTGGGTTATTGAAACATTCAATAATGATGAGGAGGCGCTAGATATGGTTGACAATGGCACCGTGGTGGGTACTAAAAGGTGCTTTATGCTTTTTATTGTTAATCTTTTTTCGAAACATACATCCGCTTATTGTTGAAAACACTCAAGTAGCTCTTATTAATGGTTGCTGGGGGATGTGATATATATAACTTGACACCAAGTGTTTTGGTGTATGTAATTCTTTTTATATGGTCAACATCCATTTTAAAACCACATAGGTTAAGCATGGAGTTATTTAGGAGAATAACCTTCTTACAGTTTTTTTTTACAAGCATGAGCTTATGACAAATTTAAGAACGCTCCTGTCTAATAGACAAAAGCCTCTTCCTAACACAAGAGGCCTCAAAATCTGTCAAAAGGTCATGCATTTAAAAAAATCTGTTAGAAGGTTATTCTTCTAAATAACCTGTTGAGCATGATGCTTGGTTTCTTAACTGGATTTCAGGAAAGATTTGGGATTTGATCTGCTACTCTGCTGCAACTTATATATTGATCGAAAAACATAATGTATTTTGTTTCCTAATAATACATATCACTTGCTGGATTTCTTATTTCTAAGTTTCAAGTTCAACAAAAATTATAGGACAAGTTGTATTGTACAAAATGAAAGCTCACATATTTCATATTGTGCAATACCGTATCATGAGCTTTGAAATCACTCTTTAATTTCTAATTGAAAATTTCCATTTCTTGTTTGCTCTTCTTTTTTGAACTTTGAAGTGACTTTTACAAGGATTTCACCAGAGTACTTCAAATGGTTTAGGAGACTATCGTTTCTAATAACTTTCTTAAAGTAATATTACTTTATTTGATTGCTGCAGGTTGTTGATCTTTCCCATTATGGCAGGATAAGAGGTAACTGTTCTGATTTCCGTGTCTTCAAATTGAAGCATAATCTTCTTGTCCTTTCTTGTTATAATCATAATTTTTATATGGACCACATAATCCCATGTGGCAATGCTTATAAGATAGGTTCTGGAATATTAGTTGCAGAATATGATATTTTGCAGTCACATACACATTCATTTCCTTGAGAGATATACACAATGGATCAGATAAATCCAATGAAAAATGTAAGCCATGCTATAAAGGAAAGAAGGAATCAGAGAACTTCATTCACAGGGTTTTTGCTAAATGGTGCGTTTTTTACACTGTAACAGAATCCGAGATGGGAACTTCAAATGTTATCAGCATTTGTATTTGTAGGAAATCAGACTTATAGGTTTCCTTCCTATAATTTGTGTTATGTTTATTAGGAATATTCTTCTAATTTTCTGTGCAATATAATGTACATTTATACCATAAAGGGCTAGAATATTTTCTGTTTTTCTTAGGAGCTAATTATGGCATTGATTTGGAGTCCTTGTATATATATGTATTCTTTCTGATTAAAGAAAGAGAGAGAAAAACATTCCCAATTCTCATTGCTTCAGTACTGTACTAGAATTTCCAGTTTCGCTTCATAACTGTGCAGTTTGTAGTATTATCCTAAGCCGTGTACATACTTCTATAAATTGTATACTTGACGCTTTAGTCAAGGAGGTTTCTGCCGAGCATAAGTGTAGCTTAACTACAGTTATATAGGATCTAGCGTTCCACCTGATGACATTCAAGTTTAACATTCCTTATCTACATAATGATGAAAGGAAACAAATCACGGTCAAGGACAATGAGTGATTTATTATAAGTTATAGGGTAGAATCTAGTAGATATACACAGATAGATGGTGGTTCTTATTATTGGTCTCTTGTCATACTAATACAAGTATGTGGTTGTATATGCAACTTTCCATGCTCATGTACTTTAACATGAGTGTAATTTGTGTTAATTTGGTGATTTTTCTTTCTATTTACTGTTAATGAGAAGTCAGTGGAGAAGATCGTATCCAATTTCTTCACAACCAAAGTACTGCAAACTTTGAGGCACTCTCTGAAGGAGGGGTAAGTCTTTGGAGGTATTAATAGTTAATGGGTTTGTTATGGAGTCTTTTGTTGCTTTGTCTAATTTTGGTGTTGATTGTGGCAGAAGACCATGTGATATATTAAAACTGAATCTTGTAGGGGTGTGACACTGTCTTTGTAACTCCAACTGCTCGAACAATCGATATTGCCCAGGCATGGATCATGGTAATCATATACACAAGTATGTTGTATGAGTCACTTCAAAATAGAGATGGCACGGACTGGTCCTGAACCCGGCCTAAAAAAAATTATCTGGTCAAAGTAGTCCAAAATAAAGCCTGGCCCGGACTGGCCTGGACCAAATGGATTGGTTTTTTTTGCGCATCTCTACTTCAAAAGATCTTACATTAAGTCTTACAAGTGTTCTGGTTTGCAGAAAACAGCAGTTACACTTGTCGTATCACCATTGACAAGTGGAAGTATCAGAGAAATGCTCAGGAAGTATGTTTCTACGCTTTCAAATTTCTTTATCCAGATTTTCTTTCAGATTTTAGCTCGTAGATTACAAAATTCGTTCCTGGGGATGACCTACCTTTTATGGATATGTTTGTTGATAAAATAATTACGAGTTATGGCATGAACTTTGCATTTTTACTATACAATTTGTCCCTGATGCTAACATCATTAATGTGACTCGAAGTGAAAGACTGAAACCATATTAGATACATTCAAATAAATCTAAAGGCTTCCTGGTGTTGCGTGCACCCAACCATTGCTGGCTATCATCTTGTAGATGTGGGAAGCATTACTATTTTGTGCACGTCATTTAATGTTTCCTCCAATTGGTTTTTGGCACAAGAGCATGGAGCAACCTGAACTGCACCCCCTCCAATTTGTTTTGATCAACTAAATTCAGATCTACAATTTTTTCTTAGAAGCGCTTCTATTAAAATTAGAAGCGATCTCTTCCACAATAGATCTTGTGTTCTTTTTCATCTGTAGGTTTAAATCTAGAAAATTTGGGGTAAATGTTTTTTAGCGATATTGATTTGGGTTTCAATTAGAGTTTTGATTTAGGTTCCCTTATTCTGTTTTTTATTTTTGTTTTTTGTTTTAATTTTAGCATCAGGTACGACAAAGATGATGAATAGTTTTGTTTTTTTGGTTATGGCTTTTGTTGGCTTTCGTCTCAGTAATTACTTATCTTAATTTTCATGTTTGTTTTGATGCATCTCGGTAATTATGATGAATAATTTCTTCTGTAAAATGGCCTTGGGAGTTTGGACTCCGAAAGAAACTTTTCTTGATACTCTTCTCTGTTCTTCCCTTGTACCAGTAAAATGTCAAAGATACTTGTCGACTCTTGCTCCTTGAAAAAGAAGTAAAAGAGATTGTCTTTTTCGTAACAGGCCATGGTTTGGGCTCTCATTTTTTGTATGTAATTTGGAAAAGCAACCTTTAATATTCATGAATGTTCTTTGAAATAGCAAAGGGAAAGCAATTTAAGCTCATCTTCATTGTATTCCAACCTGGGGGTTGGATACAAACTCTGAATTGAGGCTTGAGTTCTTGTTTCTGTCGGGACCTTTAAATGACTTCAGCATCAAGCTATAAGCTCTTAAGCAATGCATATTTTGAAGTTTCAATGCAAAAGTTCTTTGCGTACTAGGAGCTTTAATCTTGTTGACAACTTCGCTTGCATTATGTTAGAGAAAGTAGTTGCCCCTATTTTAGTCTTTGATGAACATTGTGCCTTTTAGAGTTATTCTACTCCTGATTAGATCTTACAAAAGACATGGTACATTTGAAAGGATTTAAGCAAGTAATAACCACTATGATACAGTTTAAAGTATTTAACAATTAGCACGAAGAAAATAAAATTATGTAAGCAAAGAGAAATATGCTGGTACTTATAGAAGGAATCTAATAACCTGGAGGTATACTTTTAAAGGATGTTGCATGCACGGAATGGAATCTTCTGTCTTTTTATGAGAGGGGGACCCCCAAAGTAACCCTCTGTTGGGGAAACTTTTGTACGATCGACAGAAACCTCACATAGGATCATTTGCTCAGAGAAGATATCTCAAAGTGACAATTGGGATTTTAAAATTTCTACATTCTTGGATTTTATTTGTTATCTTTCTGGTGGAAGGAAAAATACCTCAAAATCTTGTTTGGTGAGTGCAGGTACATATTTTTCGCCGACAAGGTAGAAATTCAAGACATTAGTGACAAGACGTGCTTGTTTGCACTTGCTGGACCGAAAAGCAATCAAGTAAGGCTTCCATGAACTTCAACTTGAAGATTCCTTCTTATATATAATTGCATTCTTTATCTTCTCGAGGTGCAATAATTTTAATAATGCTATTAATGGCATTGTAACAGGTAATGGTGGATCTGAATCTTGGTGACCTTATTGGACAACCTTATGGTTCACATAAGCATTACAATGCAAGTCATTTCTTTGTGCAGTTTTGTGAGAATAGTTATCATTGTTATTTCTTGAATTCATCTCTTTTCATGTTGTGTTATTGGTAATTCTTAATTACTATTTATGTGTTCCCTATGACAATGAGGGGTCTATTTGTTTACATCCTTTTTCACTTTTAGTATTTTGACTTTATCAAGTTAGTTGGCTATGAGGACCCTTCCCACTAGCATACCAATGGGAGGATTTTGCATGTCCCCTCCCCCAAATGGGGTGTCAAAAATGGGTGGGAGGGGGCATTAGAGGGTGATTCTTTAAAATTCTATTCAGATTCGAGGAGGATACGTGAGTAGCTCAAAACCCTATGTCCGGTCTTTTACAAAAATACCTCTATCCATTTGTTATCCCATCTTCTTCTCTATGTTGTTTTTAATTGATTAATAATTTTTTCATTTACATTTTATACAAAATGTTTTTTATACATCAACTTGTGTCAAAAGTTCATGAAATATTGAACACTCAGGGTCAAGGCGAATTATGTGGTAAGGTAGTTACAGGCGGGGCGGACATGAGGTAGGCGAGTCCTTATCTGGTGACTTGGTTCAGTTTCAGTCATTGCATAGGAGATCAGTCTTAAGCTGGTGAATACTTAAGTTTACATGGTGGCAAAGTAGATTTCATAGGTGGAAGTTTAGGACTCACGTCTTGTTTGTTCCTACACTTATAAATTTTGTGACTATACGAACACAGACGGTGGCTATTTTCCTGCTTTGTCTGCATGGTTATTTCTTGTGGGAAATATTTTCTCAATAGTCTATATGCAGGTTGGTGGCAATCCGGTAACCGTGGCAGTGGGAAGTGTCATCTCTGAAGAAGGTTTCTCACTATTGATGTCACCAGCAGGTGCAGGATTGATATGGAAAACTCTTTTAAATCATGGTGCAATCCCAATGGGTTCTAATGCATGGGAGACATATAGAATTCTCCAAGGTTAAGTTGTTATTTTACTCTCTTGTATCTCCCTCGCTTGATGTTTAATGCAATCTTCGCCACCAGATGAAAAGAAGTAACGAAGGAGAAAACACAATAATTGGAACACGTTGGTTCTTCCATAAATAAGAATTCAGTTTGATTTCTTTTTTGTTGATGCCCCAACTCCTACCCCAATTGTAAGTTGGGTTCTTAGATCATGACACTTATAGATTTAAATCCCCTTGATTGATTCAATGATTGATTAGGAGATGAGATGAAGATTGGGACATCGAGATGGAACCATAAGGCATTTTCTTGTATTGAATGTTTTATTCTGAAATTACAGGAAAAGGGAAAAGAAAACACAAGATTTACATATACTTAACACTAGATTACACTAATGACCTAAATGGCCCCTCAACTATGTACAAATGCTAACACCCCTTTGAGTCAGGCCACAAGAAAATCACATAGATATTATGGATTACTTGTTTTCTGACTGACACCCGGTTCTCATGTTCAGTTTTAGTAACTTACTGCTTGTGACATCATCCCTCTAATATTAAGAGAGACTATGCATGAATTTTAGAGGTCTCTTCAAAGTCATCCAGAATATAGGGGGTCTTTGTCATAATGTTATAATATAAGGGTCTAGATATAATTTATTATCATGATACCAATGTGCATCTCAAGAGAAAATACTCCATCCTTTTGGAACAAATCAACTACATCTTGACTTCCAATGTCAAACCTAGTCGCTGTTGAAATACAAAATTGATAAGAAAATGCTTACTAATTTACCACCAAATATTTTAGAAAGTTGCTTGTTTTAAGGCTTACTAATTTACCATCAAAAGGGTTAGAATCTGTAACAATGTTTAACTTACAGTACGCACTTCATCATGCAGTCACTAAAAACTTACAGTGTAACACATTTCATCGTGCAGTCACTAATATCCAGTCAAATTCTCACTCTTATTACATACCTTGGTAATTGTACATTATATATTTCTGAAACTGGAGGCAGCTTGTATGTTTAAGATTCCCTTGGTTCTTGTTCTATAAGCAGCTGTTTGTAGAATAATGATGAAATAGAATAAGCAAAATGGTAGTAATAGAACATAAAGAGAAAATGTTATGTACAAAGATTATGATATTGATTTCAGTTTTTAGATTATCATATGCTTACAATCTTCGCTTTTGATGTTACCTTTACTAGTTTTCCTCTATTCTCAAATCCACAGGAAGGCCAGCACCTGGTAGTGAGCTTACAGACGAGTTTAATGTTCTGGAGGCTGGTCTTTGGAATGCAGTATCTTTGAACAAAGGTACATATGTAATTTCTGTATTTTTCTTGCTAACAAATGTTTTTAGCAGTTAACTGTAATAATAGGAACCCTCCTCAGGATGTTACAAAGGACAAGAAACCATTTCCAGATTAATCACATATGATGGCATCAAGCAGAAGTTGTGGGGAATTCAGCTTTCATCCCCAGTGGAACCCGGCAGTCCAATTACAGTTGAAGGAAAGAAGGTATAAGCTCTCAGTTTTTTATGTTTTAAATTCACATAAGTTAGATATGCACCCATGTAACCTTGGAATAGCTTAAAGGGGTTCATTCTCATGGTCAATGGAATCTATCTTCAGAGGAAACCCTAGCCTCATGGGTGTTTCAAATCATACCTTTCGTTTGTGTTAACACAATGCATTGTGGTCCATGGGGGAGGCAACCTGTGTCCCTTTCAAGCTATAAAGGTATTTTCAACCTCATTTAATGGATCATTACAAGATCCATTTCAATGCAATTTCATGTTGGCGGAAAAGGTCTACAAAGTTGAAATTCATTGTTGCTAAACATTTTAAAGTTTAGCCGGTTATGTGTGGAATTTGATGAGAAGATATTTTGAAGGACACTCGCTTGCTTAGGTAAAATTGATTATTGTGAGAAGAAATTTATGAAGAAGTAGGTGTCGACTTATATTTGGTTTCACCACATTGACATCTTAGAAAACATGAGAAATGATGTAAGATATTGCTTAGAATCCTGCAGAAAAACTAAAGGGAAAAATGTAACAACTAACAAGGTAGAAAAGCTAAAGGGAAAAATGTAACAAAGTTTGGTTTAGTTCCTATTTAGTGTAACGAATAATTGTTATCCTCAATCGATGTAACAAAGTTCAAAAAAGAATGTGTACCTATTTTGACGGGTAACCTGCCAATCTTGTAACATTTGATAACGTGGATACCCATTTACGTAAGGTTTAGAAAATGTTTATGAAAGCTTTATCACGAAGGGGACGATAAAATTGGCGCCCACGTCATCAAATGCTACAAGATCAACAAGTTACCGATCAAAATGGGTACAAAATTGGAAATTTGGAAACTTTATTACACTAATTGAGAGAAAAATGGTTTCACTGAATTGTAATTAAGGCAAACTTCGTTGCATTTTGATACATTTTGCCTAAAACTAAAAGATGAAAGACTTGTTAAATCTGGGACGGGTTCCTTTTGGCTTCTGTTCTTTTCAATCTTTCACATGAAACAAAGCATTCATGCATGATAATGACAACGATAACTCAGATTCTTTTAGTTATTCCAATTTATCCTGACCTAAGGCAGAACTACGCCTAAAAGAAAGTACGGATGGGGCTTTCCAGAGGGTGGCGTCATACCATTTTAGCAGAATGAGTTTTGCCATAAAAAACATCGACTCTTGTGACATTTTTGCAGGTAGGAAAGTTAACAAGTTACACGGCTGGAAAGAGTGGAAACGAACATTTTGGTTTATGCTATATCAAGAGGAAAGCTGCTTCAAAAGGGGACACTGTTATTGTTGGGGACAATATTTCTGGGACAGTGGTTGAAGTTCCTTATCTTGCACGCCAACGGCCATTGACGTTGAATTCAAAACCTTAGTTCTGAGCATCCAAAAGGTTTTAAAGCGGCTCAGATACCTGAGCTAATGACCCTTTAGTACGGAAGCGTTTGACGTTTATGAAACATCAAGCACAAACGTTATGAGTTATGAACATAAGGTACAAAGAGGTAAGAACCATTAGAAAGGTGTTATTCCTTTATGACCGCCATCTTTTATCAACTCTAATTGTAAAGGCCGGTTAGGTCAAGCACAGCGGTTAAAGTTTGTGATTGGTCTTTGTGCTCGGTTACCGGTCCTTTAATCCATTTATGAACCTTATAATGAGGAAGGTATGCATGCCATTGTTGAATTTGAAATTCTAGAAACTCTTTTCAAACGGGACATTTTGTTTTGGTAAGACTGGGTGTCTGGATTAATTTACATAGAAGATATTGTTAGGACCGTAAACGAACCGAGCCAACCATTCATGAATCGTTCGGCAGGAAGTTCGTTTATGTTCGTTTATTTAATAAGTGAAAAGAATATGAACACATTATTTTGTTCGTTTAGTTAAATGAACGAACATGAACAACGGTCTCGTTCGTTCATTTTCGTTCGTTCGTTTATGTATATAAATATTTTTATACATATATTCTGACATTAATGTGTAAAAACATAAATTAAATTAATTTTTTAAAGTTAATTTTTTATACCTCCTAAGTTTACCTGATTTTTCATTTTGTTATGTTATTTTTTACGAACAAAATGTTGAGTAACGGTGGTTGTTTTTTATTCATATGTGTTTGCTCATTTATGTTCATTTATGTTCGTTCGTTCGTTTACATTCGTTTAGCTCTTAATGAACAAACAAAAACGAACACGACCAAACATATTGTCTTAACGAACGAACATGAACACAAATAAATTCGTTCGTGTTCGTTCGTTTGTTCAGTTAAGTTAAACGAACGAACACGAACAAGTCTCCGTTCGTGTTCGTTCGGTTTGTTTACAGCCCTAGATATTGTAACACCATATTTTCACCGTGAGAAGTGTTACATAATTTGAAACAATTCCTTTAAAGATACTCCAAAATTACGGTTGAATTAAATTTTAGATCGTTTACAGCGGAAGACTTTAAAACAATAAATATGTAACTTAATGCTAACCCGTCCCATACCAAGTTGCGTTACAATATTTATTCACAATAGATGACTGGACATATATATTAAACTTAAATAGATAAGACAAGTCTCTATGTGTGCCCCTTTTCTTTTGTCCAACCTGAAACCTCCTGTCTCTGAGATACATACTATAGTCAGCTTATAAAACTCAGTGAGTTCATGGTTTGCGTGAATAAAATCATATCACATCATGCATATCAACTTATAAACTTTGTATCAAATAGTATGTGTTTTCTGAAAAACATGCAACACTGAAAGAAAAGATATCTCATAAACTGTTTTGTCGGGTATGGATCATTTTGTCACTGGCATTCCCTGGGTTGTCCGACCTGCACCTGTCTGGACACCCATTACGGAGTCATGCCACTTGTCGTGTGACTTATTGGTCAAATGTCCACCCGTTAAAACTGGTCATAAAACGTTCGACTGAAATAGCATGCTATAGTTACTCAAAACAAGATAAATTCAGCATGCCACTGATCATAAATAACATACATGTAAAATATATTGTATTATGTATGAAAACTGAAACATCATGCATATGTACACATCACCATGTAAATCATATAATGCTCAAAATAAATTTGTACATAGGCATGCATCCCATTGTAAGTCTCATAAAGACTCACCTGTTCGTGTGGATCGACTATTGATAACTCTTGACCGAAGACCTACACATTTTAGACCATAATATCCAATTAATGACTTAAATCTTTAAAAGTCAACCATAGTCAACTATGGTCAACCCGACTCGACCTAAAGTCAAACTCCAAAAATCGGGTCTCTTAATAACTCAAATATCTCCATTTGATCTCATCGTCAAAATACTTGTGGGTCAAACGAGGTAAAATTCAACTATTGGTCAACACGATCAACCTCGACTAACTTTAATCAAACCCCAAGTCTAAAACTCGATAACGTCCCAAAACGTCAAAATAATCATTTTATAAACTTATAAATTTATCTCTCTAAATTAAAGTGTCTCGATAGTTATTTAACTCAAATTATTACGCTTTAATCTCATTATCAAAATAATTTAATAAACATCTAAGCGTTACGCTTGATAACGACTCTTAACATTGATTTATCCTTTTAATAGCTAAAGGATCATATATCATGAATTAAGGTGTCCTAAACAATTGTTAATATCAAAATACGTCACCTTTAAAACATTTATTAAATTACTAAATAATTTAATAAACCATTTAGAAAAAGATTACTTAATTAATATTAATTTTCTAAACAAATTAATACATTAATTAAATATCATATCAATAAATTTAGAAATTAAACTAATCAACTACTATAATCTAAATAATAAAATATAATAAAATCTGAAACTAATAATTATACTAGGTCCAAAACTTAATAACCCAATTAAGTTATTAAACCCAAAATAAATAGTCGAATTAATTAACTAACAAATAACCCAAATAAATATGATCGAGACTTAAATACTAAACAAAAAAAATAAAGGGCCCAAAAAAGAAAACTTAGCCCAGCAAAAAGCAGTTCACGGCCCAGGAAAACAACCAGCATCCGGCCATTTCCGCCGGCCGACTTTCTTTTTCATCCAAATCATGGTTGTTCGATTTTGAAGTCGATTGACTTTATTTTTTCACCGTTTTCATTATTTTTCTTGTAAAAAGTCTAGAAAATCATTTTCCTTAACCATAGGAACAAAAATCAACGAAAACCATCAAGTATTGAGTCTCACACGCTAATTTAAAGTTTGAGTTAAAACTCAACTCGAAAATCAGTAAAAAACGTAAAATTGGACCTTCAAAACTAAAATCTGAGACATAAGACTACTAAGGTTCGATAAAGGACTTAAAAGCGAAGCTAACCATATAAAGAACTTGAAATTTGTTTGAGTATTTTATCTCCAATCGTCGATAAACGGAGCTTTTCGACACCGAACTTCAACCTCCGATTTCTCCTTCTAAACTCGACCAAATCTCGATTTTCTTGAACCCATATGCTTTTCAACCTGTTACCTTTGTTTATATGATTTTTTTTGTCTTACTAGTTGAAAATTGGAGCCAATAGAAAGCTAGAAATCGTCCCGTCATTTTCAAATCTTAAAATTTTCAGATTTGATATATTTACAAAATAGGTCCCTCTGATTTGGACCTGTTGACGTCTGACACCGCCCCTGAACTTTCAGAAACTACATTCGGCCCCCTGGCTTCAGAAGTTTGGCCAAACTTACACTTTTCACCCTTTGTTGACTTTTTCTTTCACTTTTAGTCCAATTGATCATAAACTCATTTTTTTTTCCATTTCTCACTTTCGTTAAGTGACACAATTGACTATTTTTCACGTTTTTCTTCACATTTTTGATCTAATAAAATTAAACCCATTTTATTTTATTTTCCCTTTCTTTTTATTTCCTTTCTTTTTATTTTTACTTATTTGCACCAATTTGGGGTGTCACAGTCACATATATGTATTTTGATGATAAGCCTCGAATGCAATATAATTGCTTAAAGAGACTTGATACCCATTTGCTAAAAATAACCCAATATTTTTCTCTATCTAAAACACGAATCTGCAAAATCGTTTTATAGGTTTTTTTTAATTTATAAATTAAGAAAATGATGATGAAGAATAAAGGATGAAGATCATGAGTAGAAAAAGAAGTCTTGTTCTTTCCTAAAAGGTCATGTGGTTATGCATTATCAACCTTAAAAAAATGGAATCGAGAAGGAACATTTTTAGGGTACGACAAGATGAGACATGATAGTAAAGAAACTTGTTTAACAACATTTGGTGTGACAATGGACTGGTATAGGACAAGACTTGTACGGTACAAAAATCAAGAAGATGGAACAAGATTGGTAAATTACTAAACCATCTATGTCAAATTAAAACCTTAACACATTCTAAAATTCTTTCACAACTCACTCTTGCTCGTCAATCATGTTCACTCCGTCTGCGTACCAAATGCACCCTTAATTTGTTATACAAGTGGGTAGATCAAGAAATCTTGAAGAATAAGATAAAACGATATACGATTTTTCTTTACAATTGCTCGAAGTATATTTTGTTTTATTACACTAAGAGGGTTCAAATAAGAAATACCAAAAAGTCGAGAACGTATGGATAAATTATTCATATGTGAATCATTAAAGCAAATGTGGGTGTACATGCATCTTCATATGCGAAAAAATGGTAAAAAATATAGGTAATTGAATATGGATTCACATATGCATCTTCAAATTAATTTATTTAGAAATTTACCAATGAATCATATATTTTTAAGTTCTCAGCATTTTTGTCTTCCTTAATTAAATCTTCCTCTTATATTGCAGTTTGCTAATTTGTTGGCAACATGGAGGAAATTTTACACGGATGTTGTTTTAGCATAGATTTATTCTTACATCCATATCCAAGAAAACACCTACGAGATCTTTAGTTGATCCATTCGTGAACATTAAAACTTGAAACAAACTTTCTTGATGAAATAATATCATTATTTTTTTATTTATTAAGTTAGCTTGATTCTTTTAAAGCAGTGATATACAAAAAATAGCTATAATCTGACTAGCTTAATTATAGTTAGATCGATTTTTATAGTATAAGGTTATTATTTTGTTTTTTTGATTTTTATAGTATAAGGTTATTATTTTGTTAAAGTCCGACATTGGCTCCGGTTAATCATTTCGGTTCAATAGAGGAGATATAGGAACATAAAGTTTACGGATGTTTTTGAATCCCGATCATGTTCAACCTAGCACGTCAATTGTTCGATGTAATGCCTGAGAGAATTCTACAACAATAACGGGTATATTCAGCATCCTAAATCCTATATTATACTATCTGAGGTTATGGATCAAGCAATTATAGTTGTATTGCTGGTATTAGCAGTGGTACCAAGGATGTTGCATTTTGATTTTAGTTTCAGAGTAGTGCTATATCTTTAATTCCTTTCTATTTTTCATTTGTTGTTATCATTGAATTATGGATGCCGAGCTTCGACATGTGATTGTACCCATTGTTGTTGTTCCAATCGCTACCATATATGGATGTTAACCATTGACGAGAAAATAATGTTGTCACTCAAGGAGGCTAACATAGCAAACTTAATCCCCCCTTTTTTGCGGGTTCTATAAATTGCAATTACTCGCCCTATAAATAAGTCATACTTGTATACGAGTTAACGAGCCAAAAATTTCTTTTACCTTAAAAAATAAAGTATGTGACATCACAACCTATGTAAAACATTCAAAATACACAATTTTCTTTCCAATTTAAAATAAGACTTGGTATATACATAACTTAAAGAAAACTTGCGATTAAGGATTGAGGTCGTCAATTAGGACGTTGATAGAAATTGGCACAATATTATACATAAACAGGCCGAACATATTTGTACAAAATTTTCTTTCATCGTCCATGTCCGCTTTTTATTCTTAACTACACCATCATCCATCAATTTTTTCAAAAATGGTTGTCCAATTCTGCTTTCTTAATGGTTGGATCCAATGAGTCGTGGCTAGAGAAGGAAATTTTAACTGTAGGGGCGGGTACCCGCGACCCTAACGGGGCGGGGATTCATCGCTTTAGCGGGTAACGGGGTGGGGACGGGGATTTATTTTCATATCCGAAGCGGGTTCGGTGTGGGGTTGGGGATGACATTACCCGCCCCTAATCTGACCCCTATTAAACCTTTTAATTTATTTAATATATGTATATAGTGTGTGTATAAATATATATATGTATACATTATTATTAAATGATAAATACATTTTTATTTTCAATATTTATAATTAATGCAGTGACGATTTATTATAATTAAGTTTAAAATACATTTTTTTATTTTTTTAACTAAACGGGTACCCAACGATTCCCCAAACCCGCCGGTATTCCTTTCCCCCGAACTCGTCACGGAATAATCCGGCCGGGGACGGGGAGTTTAAACGAGGGTCGGGGTCAGGGACGGGGGATGCATTACTGATAGCTACAAATCAATTGATCAAGTACCCTTCTTAGAGAACAACTATGATCAGTGTATTGTATTCATTATGTGTAAAAGACTAAATGGTAAATACATCATCCAGGCGCGGTATAAATCCACTCTGAGAGAGGAAATCGTTCTAACAAAAAAAGTAAGAACCAATCCCAATGCTACAGATGGCAATTGGTGGTCCTGAGAAAATAAAAGGCTTATTTATTTCATAAAAGCAAATGACATCGTATCAATGTCCTCTCCATCAAAACATCCTTGACCTCAAGGATGGTAATGAGCCCAAATGTCGAAATCTGAGAATCTCCTCTGCAACTCCTCGTAATCCTCGCATGTGCTATCTTCTGGTTCTGAATTGCTCCAGTGTATCAAAACCTCTGATGCTATTTTGTTTTTCTTTCTCACCATTCTTTTGTCTAATACCTTCCAAGGCAAAGGAACAAATTCCCCCTGTTTCAGTGACTGGAGGTAGCATACTTGAAGTAACATGATCACCTATCTTTTTCTTCAGCAAGGAGACATGAAATAAATTATGGATTCTTAAGTCTGGGGAATATTCAGTTTATACACTACCTCTCCTATCCATTGAATTACTTAAAATGGGCCAAAGTATTTGGCGACGAGTTTGTGAAATGCTCTTCAGTTGACCGATTGTTGTCTATAAGGCTGCAATTTAAGGTACACCTAGTCTCCCACTTCCAAAATTATTTCTTTACGATGTTTGCCAACCTCTGATTTCATCCTCTGTTGAGCCTTGGTCAGGTTATCTTTGAGCACACAGGCCTGTCTCTCCCTTTCTCGTAATTTAGCATACACGGCTTGGTTACGTGAATACTTGGGGTGGTAATGGATGTAGCTCGAGGGACTCTGCCCAAATAAAACTTCATAGGGAGACATAACCAGACTCAAATGATGTGAAGTGTTGTACCACATTTGAGCTAGAGGGAGTCACTTAATCCACGATGTAGGCGCCTCTAAGGTGAAACACCGTAAATAAGTTTCTAAGCACCGATTTACAACCTCCCTATGCCCATCCGATTGTGGGTGATAATCAGTGGAGTAGCCAATCGAGTCTTATGGACTTGAAAATTTTTATTCTAGAAGGTGCTGAGGAAACGTGCGTCCCTGTCAGATGTGATATTTTTCAGCATTCCGTATATAGTAGAAACGTTTTCCATGAAGACTTTAGCTATAGTGGCTGCCATATACGGATGTTTCAAGGAAAGTAAATGGGAGTATTTGCTCAATTTATCGACTACCACGAATATGGTAGAATAACCTCATGACTTAGGTAGGTCGTCAATGAAGTCCATTGAAATTACAGACCAAAACCTGTCCGGAATCTCGATGGGTTGTAGCAATACGGAAGGGGTTGTGGTGTCGTATTTGCATTGTTGGCAAATATGGCAGCTCCTCACAAAGTCTCGAACCTGAGCCTGCATTCCCTTCCAATACACAACCCTGGATAAGCGTTGGTTTGTGGCATGGACACCAGAATGCCCTCCTATAGCACTCTCATGAAATAATTTAATAAGATCCTTTTTGAGCTCTTGATCTTCCCCGACGACCAATCGTCCTTTCCTTAGTAAGGTCCCCTCCTCCAAGTAATATTTTCCCACCGAAGTGGGATGCTCCTTAAGGATTTCAACCACAGCTTGTAGCTTACCATCCATGCTCACACTTCACAAAATTTTTTCTTTCCAATTTGAAAGGACGCTGGAAATGGCTAGGCACGATAAAGAAGATTCATTAGGCCTCCTTGAAAGAGCATCTGCTACCTGGTTGTTACACCCTCTTTTATAAACGACCGTATAGGGCAGCCCAAGTAATTTACTCAACCACTTTTGAAGAGTGGGATTACATTCCTTTGGCTTGAGTATATGATTAAGAGCTTGGTGATCCATTTTGATAATGAAAACCGTCCTAACAAGTATCCTTTCCAACGTTGAATCGTTGCCATAATTGCTAACAACTCTCTCTCTCTCTCTCTCTCTCTCGTATGTAGCAAGTTGTAGATGTTTCAGACCCAAAGCTCGACTGAAAAAGCTATGGGGTGTTTTTCTCGGATGAGTACAACGCTGTAACATTCGGAAAATGCAAGTAAGTCATAATAGGATTTTATGCTTCTTTTCCTTAAAATTGCTCTCAGATAAGTCGAATAAATTGGAGAACACTATTGGAAAACCAAAACCTCTAGACTGGACCTTAGAACGACAAATCAGAAGGAAAATAGGCTCGAGCTGGGGTTGAGCGAGTGTGCCATGCGACTATGACAATTTTCTTAGTCGCAACTCACTATCTCGGAGGGAAAGAGAGGCGCGGTACATGCCGCGCGTTTGTGATAGCGATAGTGCCCGCGGGCATTCTCGCATGTCACTCTCGTCGGCCTTGTACCGAGAGTGGGGGAGCGAGAGATATAATGACAGTGATTGTGTTAATTCCCAATTCTATCAAGTTCTAATCACAATTATAATCACAAACAAGATGACAACAACAAATTAACTACCTGTTTTCAATTCCAATTAACAATTTGTATACAACAGTTTTCTCTCTCAAACTTTCTCTCTCTAACTTGAATGCGTACAATTCAACAACTGCTCTAACCACTCTGACTTGTTACTACAACTACAACTTCTAGCCACAAGTCTATTAAAGCAAAACAAAACACACACTTACAAACACACTACAACACAAAGACTTTGACTTTGAATTTATTACACTTTGACTTTGACTTTCTTGCTTTGAGAGTTGACTTTAAGCTTTGACTTGGCTTGACTTTGACGTTCAGTAATAATGATCTTGTATCCAACAAATATGTGCACTAACAATCTCCCCCTTTGGATTCAAGATCATCTCTAAAAGATTTTGCAATACAATCTCCCCCTTTGTTGCAATGAAGAACTTTATCAACTTGTCTCCCCCTTTGTAGACTTCTTGACAACTCAGAACATTTTCAGAAATAATCATAATCATTGAAGTGTAATCTCCCCTTTTTATACTCAGAACAATCTCCCCTTTCTTTGATAAAACTGTCTTCAAAACTTTTAGTAATCTTCCCAAAGTCTGTCTTCAAGAACATTAACAATCTTTCCAAGGTTAGACAAAAGAAAGAAATTATCTTCAGATTCAGCTCGGTTTGCTTCAGCAGATGTCTTCAAAGAAAAATTTCAGTAATCTTTGCTCACTTTCAGAAATCTTTGAAGTTTCTGTTTCAGCTCTGAACAAACTTTAACTATCTGAATCAAACATTTGCAATTAACTCTCTTCAAACTTTCTTTAACAGCTTTCTTTCACAATCAATTCTTGACCATTTCTTCCATCTTCAACATCTCTTGAATGCTTCTCCCCCTTTTTGATGATTGGAGCATGAAATCATCAAAACTTTAACAAGAAATGTCAATGAAATTCTGACCACTGATCTTTTTAACGAGCCTATGACCATCTATTGATCCAAAAAGATATTCATCCGAATCTTTGCAAATTCAGACCAATTATGAATGTAACACCTGAATCAACAAATGAATCAGTTAAAGTGGTTGTCAGTAACACGAAGTCACTGTGTGTAACGAATACACATTGGAAAGGAGCTTTTGAGATGTTCACTCCCCCAGGTCTTCCATTCAATCATCGAATAACACAAGTTTATTTTATGAATGTTTTGACAGAAAAACAAATTCTCTGTGTGCTCGTGCTTGTGTTTGAAAGAATGAAACACAAATGATTGCTTTTATAAAAGGATCAAAGTTGTGTAAACCATTGAGACAACAACAGTTAAACACAGACTCGATTGTGCATGATCGAAGTGCGAAGGTGGGACAGACTTCCTTCTTTTTCAATATCCTGATTTTCCAAATGAAAACCAAATATATAATGTGTTGCATCCCCTTGAAAAATTGAAACATTTTCTTGTTGAGAATAAAATGAGTAGCTGGTGGGGTTTTTATCAAGAGTTGGCATGGGCTAGTTGTCTGTTTCAATAATGTTCACGAAGAATTGTGAAACACTAGAAATGTGGCTGCCCGACTCAGAAAAAGTTGGTGCAAAGTTTGATATTCTTTTACTCTGTTCTCTCACCCTCTTTCTTTTAATCATTGAGCTCACTTCTAACCAAACTCTCTTTTTCATTTTATCTTGTCACACAACCCACATTCAGTTATTTTAACTCCTCACTCTTCGATCACTCAAGGATTAACTTCTTGGGTAGGAAACACTGGTAACGTGAATCCATAGAAGTTTAATTTAAGTCCTCACACAATGAACCCATGTAATCCTATAAGAATACGTTGCTCAAAATGGTTTAACTTTGCAGTTAAAACACAAATATATACAAGTCAGATATCTGTATGCTCAATGAGATAATCGTGAAGATTTGAGCATTTTAAATATTAAAGATATTTCAAACAAGTATATTGAATGAATGAAATGAATACAAGAAACTTGTTTGAAAATCTGACATTGTATGAAAAAGATCAATATCTGAATGATTTATCGATTAAGACTTAGGTCAGCAAAAATTAGATATTATCTATAGGAATCAAGATATAAACATTCTAGAAAGAAATGTTTCGAAATGAAATAACGCTCAAACTTTGAATATCAAGCGGGGTGTATCACCATCGAAAAATTTGTTAATTTGAGACATTGTGATAACATATTCAACAAAAATAGTAAACTGGTGTGTGTGAATACTTGAAAGTATATGAAAAAGATAATACACAAGTATTTATTTTTGGAAACACACGGTTTATTAATCATGAAAGCACATTAAAAAGTGAAAATATTGAAAATCACACTTCTATATTCATGAAATCTTTTAAGAATCAGAAATGGTTTGAACATTTAATAGCATGTTTTCCTATCTGAAAGTTGTCCTTCTGTCAGATACGTATGAGATTAAGATTAGAAATACACCTTTTGCTCAGTCTTAAATCTCATCAAGTCAGCTCTACGTCTTATATGATATGATCATGTAAGCTTCCTCTCAATTCTGCAAAAATCACAAGTCGTCAAAGTACAAATCTTTATTCACAATATTTATTGAAAAGTAAATGACATAAAGCAGTAAAACTTTGAAATTACGAGTTCTGATCAGATATAATCAGAAATCATATTCAGTACTCCTTATCTCTTACTCCCCCTGTAATTATGCATCAGAAAATTTATCAGTGATAAACACATGCAAAATTTATATGAACTCCTCCTGAACTGTATATAGATCATGTTTTCATCTTCTCACACTCCCCCTGAGATCATGAACAAACCTTACGTACAGATATCTTTCAGATTAAAAATAAAGAAATGAAGAAAAATAACAATAACTAAAACTTTAGTAGGTAATCACATATTAAGTCTTGAGATTTAACATACAAAGTTTTGAAACGAAAATTAAATCTCTTTTTATCGAGAGGCTTGGTAAATAAATCAGCAAGTTGGTAATCTATATTTACAAAATAAAGTTCTATTGTACCTTTTTCCACATTATCTTTGATAAAGTGATATCGTATGTCGATGTGTTTGGTATTCGTATGTTGAACATGATTCGTAGATATGGCAATCGCGCTCTTTGAATCACAGTATATCGGGATCTTGTTGTATTTGAAGCCATAATCTCGGAGTTGTGTTCTCATCCACAATACTTGAGAACAACAGCTCGCCGCAGCGACGTACTCTGCCTCAGCTGTTGATGTAGATATACAGAGTTGTTTCTTTGAATCCCAACTCACGAGTTTATCGCCCAAAAATTGTATATGCCCCGACGTACTTTTCCTTTCAATCATACAACCTGCATGGTCTGCATCTGAATATGCTGTCAGTTCAAAACCTGTATCCTTAGGATACCACAGACCAAGATCTGCAGTGCCCTTCAGATATCTAAAAATTCTTCTGACTTGCAGACAAATGGGATTCTTTTGGATTAGCCTGATATCGAGCACATAGACATGTAGAGAACATTATATCTAGCCTACTAGAAGTTAAATACATCAAAGAACCAATCATACCTCGGTAGGTTCTAACATCGACAACTTTTCCCGAAGGATAAGTGCCAATCTTAGTTCCTGGTGCCATCGGGGTTCCGATAGGTGTACAATTTTCCATTTTGAATTTTCTAAGAATATCGAAAATTTACTTTGATTGATTAATAAAAATCCCCGTTAAAATATGTTTGACTTGTAATCCGAGAAAGAAATTCATATCTCCCATCATACTCATTTGAAATATGGACACCATGAGATTAGAAAAATTCTTACAGTATTTTGGATTTGTTGAGCCAAATATGATGTCATCCACATAAATCTGAATTAAAATGATATCGGATTTTTCCTTTTTGATAAACAAAGTAGTATCGATCTTACCTTTAGAGAAGCCAAACTTGACTAAGAATTTAGATAACACTTCGTACCAGGCTCGAGGGGCTTGCTTCAATCCATAAAGAGCTTTGTCCAGAATGTAGACATGATTCGGATTTTCTGGATTGACAAAGCCTTCAGGATGTGAAACGTAGACTTCCTCCTTGAGAATGCCATTTAGAAAGGTAGTCTTCACGTCCATTTGATAGACAGTGAAGTTCTTGTGGGCGGCATATGCAAGAAACATGCAGATAGCCTCAATGCCCGCCACTGGAGCATAAGTCTCGTCATAGTCAATACCTTCCTCTTGCCTATACCCTTTACCACTAGTCTTGCTTTATTTATGATCACGATACCATCTTCCCCCTTTTTGTTCTTGAATACCCATTTTGTGCCGATGATAGTCTTTCCTTCAGGCTTAGGCACAAGTCTCTAGACTTTTAATGCTTCGAACTGATTCAGCTCATCTTGCATCGCAGTTACCAATCTGAGTCGGCTATAGCTTCAGCTACTCGTGTCGGCTCTACCTTGCTCAGAAATGAGTTATGCATACACATGTTTAATGTAGCAGACCTAGTTTGCACCGGTTTAGATGGATCTCCAATGATCTAGCTTATCGGGTGCTCTTTGGTCCACTTGTGTTCATGAGGGAGTGGATTTGATGTAGATTGATCATGATTCTCGTCTAAGTATCCACTTTCAGTTTCTTCTTGTTCAGGGAGTGGTTCAGTTGAAGTATTTGGTGCAGAAGCATCAGTTGGTACAACAGTATCTGGCTGTTGAGTAGACGTTACAGTACAACCAACTGAGTCAGCAACTTCTATCTCGGCAGTTTCAATTACAGCTTCAACTGAAGAAGTAGTTGCTTGAACTAGAGTTTCTTGCTGAATCGGGGTAACGAATTCAGAATACACATCTGAAGTGACTGGATGATGACCACTTGACTCTTCAGGTCTGTCAATCACAATAGATTTAGGCAATTTAGATCCAAGAAACTCATCGTAAAAGAATTCAAACAATAAATTTAATTCTAATAAATGAATTGTAGATGTAGAAGGTTTATCAGAATCAGTAACATTAACCACAGGTTCTGGACTGATTTGTCCAGAAGCTAATACTTATGTAAGTACGGGTTCTGAACTGTTTTGTTCAGAAGCCAACTCCTCATCGAATGTTACGTTTACGCTCTCTATGACAGTCTTTGACTTCTTTAAATAGACTATGTATGCAGCAGATGTTTGAGAGTATCCAATGAAGATGCCTTCGTCAGCCTTGGGACTGAACTTGTTCAAGTTCTCTTTATCGCTCATCACAAAGCACCTGCATCCAAAAATATGGAAGTATTTAATGCTAGGTGTAAGATTATTTATCAAAGCATAAGGAGTTTTACCAAACCGGTGGTGGATTATGGAGCGATTCTGTGTATAGCAGGCAATCGATACAACTTCGACCCATAGAAACAGAGGTAGATCCGATTGGCTTAGCATAGTTCGAGAGGCCTCGACTAGCGTTCGGTTTCGTCTCTCTACTATTCTGTTCTGTTCTGGCATTCTGGCAGCAGAATATTGATGTGTTATCCTGACTGATTCGAGATAATCTTCTATGGTGCTATTCTTGAATTCTGTGCCGTTATCTGTTCGAAGAAGCTTGACTGGATTTTGCAGATTCACTTGGGTAGTCTTTAAGAAATTGATGATGACTTCGGGCGTCTCATCCTTTGATCTCAGAAATTTGACCCATGTGTATCGCGAATAATCGTCCACAATCACTAATACGTATTTCTTACCGTTTATGCTTTGCGTACGCATAGGACCGCAGAGATCCATATGCAACAACTCAAGTGGAGAACTTGTACTAGGGTCAGGCTTTGGCTTATGAGCAGCTCTCTTCATCTTACCTTTCTCGCACGCTGCACACAGATGTTCTTTCTCGTATTTAAGTTCAAGAAGTCCTTTGACTAATTTGCCCGTGACCAGTTTGTTGATGTAACGAAAATTCAGGTGAGAAAGCCTTCGGTGCCATAACCAGCTTTGTTGCAGAGAGGCTTTTGACAGTAGACAAACCTCATTATCAGTCTGACTTTTGACAGATTAATAGTGTCGAGGTTAGACTTTCTTGTGCCGACCAAGAGTTCCTTACCGTCTTCAGTATGCACAGAACATCTCTTGGCCTTGAAATTGTGACCCAGATTACTAGCATACGATTTAACAACACAGATTAACAACACAACTATTATTGATTTATCACAAGATTTACAATAGTCACAGATCTAACTCGTAATCACAGATCTCACATGTGTGTGTTTACTGTGTGTGTGAATTCTCTTACCAATCTGCTGAATTCGTATATCTATGTGCGTTTTCATAACTACAAATCTAACAGAGAAACCTATTTATACTAAGTCAACTTAAGTTGACTTTACAAAACAAAACCCTTAACTTTCAACCTATTACAACTTTGACCCTCTATTTAATCTTGAATACAATTCTAGTCTAACAATCTCCCCCTTTGGATTCAAGATTAAATTTTTTTTGACAATAATCTTCAGGTCTTTGTTTCTTCAGAAATGATCTTTAGCAAATGATCTTTTTCACTCTATTTAGATTGTTCTCTGTGAGATGCGAATTCCATCAGTCTGAGAGTTCTACGTGCGAGTTCTTCATCATGTCTGCAAATTCTGTAAATCTCGAGTTAATTTTCACAAAAATCCACCAATTTCCACTCAAATCTTGATGTTTGATTCTGAAACTATGTAGGAATGATCTTTATGCCATCGAACACAACCCTACGGAGTGAATTTCACCAAGATCAAACATGTTCGTGGAATTTGAATCTTGACAGTCCGCGATGAAAAACTTTCTGAAACTTGACAGATTGATCAAATTCTTCGAATCTATTGATCAAACTGATTTCTGCTTCAAACAAGAATTGTTCTAATAATATGGACGATTGCATTTGTTAGGACTGAAAGTCCTAGTGCGTGGAAAGTTCTATAAAGTATTTATAGTGTTTAATTGTTAATTATTAATCGCGTTGTAAAAGCCTTTTATTTTAATATTGGGCTTTGTTTGTTATTTGGGCCTTAGTTTGGTTTGTTGGGCCTTCGGCCTTTAGGTTTTTAGGCCTGAGTATATAATGTGTGTTTTCTAATCTTTAGGGTTAGAAGTTGAGAGAAACAGAATTGTGTGCTTATCAGGTTTAGAGAGAGAGTTTGCTTTTCAATCCTATGTTTGTAACTCTTTCAATCATTCAATACAATTAATCTTTCAATTATTCATTGTTACTTGAGCAATCTGGGATTCACAATTGGTATCAGAGCAAAGAGACGAAGATTTTATTCGAAAAAGGTAAATTTTTTTCTCTTCTCTGTTCGGTCGACTTCTAAAATTGATTTTTGGGTTTATTGATTTTTGCTAAATCGTTGAGTCTAGTTGTCCCCAATCTACTTAGGTGTGTTAGATTAAAGGTTTGGTAAAGTTTCATCTTCCAATTCGTAAGATTGAAGTAGAATTTTGGATTTTAAAGATCTAAAATTTTTAGATTGTGTTCTTGAGTTTTATTGAAAAATCATTGTTTTTGGTTGAAAATCAGTGAAAAAGAGTGTTAAAATTCTAGATTTAATCGATATATATTGCTAAAGTTCATTAGCGTTCGATTAAAAGTTTTAATTTTGTGTTTGGAGTCGATAAGGTTCTATTTTTTTGTGTTGTGCGCCGCCAAGCCCTTTTTTAAGCCCTCTCCTCCCCAAGCCATCTCCTCCCAGCCATCTCCTCCAAGCCATCTCCTCCCCAAGCCATCTCCTCCAAGCCATCTCCTCCGAAGCCCTCTTCCCACCCGAAGCCCTCTTCCCAACCCCTCTTCCCACCCGAAGCCCTCTTCCCAACCCCTCTTTCCAACCGCGAATCCCTCTTCCCACCCGCGAAGCCCTCTTCCCACCCGAAGCCCTCTTCCCAACCCCTCTTCCCACCCGAAGCCCTCTTCCCACCCGTGAAGCCCTCTTCCCACCCGAAGCCCTCTTCCCAACCCCTCTTCCCACCGTGAAGCCCTCTCCTCGCGAAGCCCTCTCCTCGCAAAGCCCTCTCTCCTCGCGAAGCCCTCTCTCCTATCGAAGCCCTCTCCTCGCGAAGCCCTCTCCTCGTGAAGCCCTCTCCTCGGCCAAACCCAAGTCTTTAACCTCAAACCCTCTCCTCTCTAAATAACTTAAACCCAAGTCCACTTCCTTCACTCGAAACCTGTCTGCTCCAAGTCTTGCTCAGTAGTTTAATTTTTTATTTTAATTTTATTTATTTATTAGTTAAGTTTTTGAGTTTCTCTTTTGTCATTCATTCCTCTACACCTTTTTTTAATTAAATCGCGATTGTCTTACGATCATTTTGTTCAAGTAACAATGTCTTATTCTGCTTATCAACAAGAAATTTCTGATCTCAAATCCAAGATTGTAGTTCTTGAAGCCAGATTGGAAAACAATTACAACGTGCTTGTGTAAGTTAATTGTGAAAATGCTGATAATCTGAGTTGGGCACAAAGCTTAAAAAGAGAAAAAGAAAAACTTGCTGAAGAAAATGATGTTTTGAAGAAGCAATTTTCAGAACTCTAGAAAAAGTTTGAAAAATCAGAGAATTTTGAAGCCCAAGAAGAGAAGACTCTGGAACTTGAAGAGAAACTAAAAGCTGTGGAGAGTGAAAATCTTGATCTCAAGAATAGGCTTTCTATTTTTGAACAAGAAAAATTAGACTTTTCAAAGGAAAAGAAAATTTTTGAGAGAAAGATTCTCGAGCTTTCAAGGAAAGTTTTCGATGAAAGAAAGGTTTTTGAGCTTCAAAATGCAAAACTTTCAAAACAAATTTCTGATTTTGAAAAGGTTTTGATAATGGAGAGAGATATTTTTGCAAAAGAGCGAAAAAGTTTTGAAATGGAAAAGAAAGTGCTTGAAAAGAAAAATGTTGCGATTTTCAAAGAAATATCTGATAAACGCAACAGTATCGAAAAAGACTTTGAAAGTGAGAGGAAGTTTTTCGAAACAGAAATTTGTAAGCTTTCACATAAATTATCTGGATTAACGACAGAGATCTTGAAAGAACAGAAGGTAAAATCCGATTTACAAAAACAATTTGATTCAATTCTCGAAGAAAGAAATGGTTTATCCGTAAAAGTCAAGAAACTTGAAGAACTCAATTTTAAAGCCGATTTATCTGAACAAGCCAGTCCCGATACTGTTGTTCAGTCTCCTTATTCTTCAAGTTCAACTTCCACAACTAGTTCTTCGAAGAGTTGTGTCAAATCAAATGAATTTTCAAAAGATCGGATTCACCCTTCAAATCTTTTCTATAATTCTCTTGTTGATAATAAAGATAATCAAGTGTTTCGAAAAGTGAAAATGGTTTGGAAAAAGAAATCAACTACAGAAGACAGTGGTGGAAACATGTCATACAAATCTCTTGTAGTTGATCCAAAGTCACCGACTCATGTCTATTCCACAACTAAGTTGATCAGTCTAAACCGATCAAATATCTGTTGCACTTATTGTGAAAATAGTGACTTTGTAGATTCCAGGTATGTCAATAGCTGGTATGGTACTTATAGTATCCCCAACCCCCATTTTCATAGCTTTAAAGCTAAGGCATCTAACCATCAAGGATTCATCAAAGCATGGATACCAAAACCAAAATCTGTCTAATCTGTTTTGCAGGAATGTCATGTGGGATTTAATTCAGATTATTCACGTCACATGACTACAATCAAGGGTTATGCCATCTTTTGAGGGGGAGTACCAGTTTTTTTTCTTTAAACTTTCATATCGACTTCTGAACACTTCAGTTCAGGACTCGTTCTTAAATGCTTTTGACTTCTAATTCTCTCAAATCAGAAATTTTACTTCAATGTTTTATCTTGGTGAGTTAAAGGAGTGTTAGGGCTCATAAAGTTTTTACTTGAATCGGAAGGACCTACCCAAGAAACACATCTCATTCATAGATATCAGTGAGGGGTCTAGATTGATAGATGAGTTCGGAGTGAAAAAAAAGAAAAAAAATGGTGCGGATGTGACAGGACTTAAAAAGAATTATTGGTCCTTACCAAACCGAGTCAATTATCCGGGTTACCACATAATCTATTCATTCTCGTTCTTTGGAGATGAATATTGAAATAGACATGGACCCAGTGTCGATAACTCGTGTCACCCCACTTAGCCACTCAAGTATCTCACAAAAGGTACTTGTTTCATATATTCACGGAGATTTAGCACATAATCTATCTATTCCTCACTCGGAGGTCTTAGATATTGAAAAAGGAAGACATTAGCTCCAGTCTCCAAACTTCATTTTCATCTCACTGTGTCTATTGATTTATAACATGTGTCCCAGGTTGAATCAATCTTTGATCCGAAAAGATACATATTTATATTTTTTTCACACACGCACGAATCTTGGTGATTCCAATCGCATATCTTTGTGATACTGCCGGAACAGTTTGAGAAGTAATTTTTAGTATTTTACTTCGGTGATAATTGTAAGTCCTATCAGAGATACATCGATGCCAACTCTGAAAATAGGCCACACAATTATTTTAATTGTTGTGATAACAGTTACTATCGTGTTTATGTGTTACTTGATTACCCCAT
Source organism: Arctium minus (assembly GCA_954870635.1). NCBI lineage: Eukaryota > Viridiplantae > Streptophyta > Magnoliopsida > Asterales > Asteraceae > Arctium > Arctium minus. Next base: position 61,565,800 of record OX941087.1, read on the forward strand.
CTTGGTTACTAAATGTTTTATCTTATTTTTTGCTACTCATCCGGTTAGTCTTTGAACATACATGATGCCCATGATTCTCCTAATCATCATGAGGGGGAGAATGCAATAACAATGACACAAGTTTGAAAGACAGATTTCCATGTTGAGGGGGAGTTAGCAAAAGCGGAGGGGATCAACATTATCTTATTTTCTTAAATCTGAGGTTGAAAAGCCATGGATTTCAAGATTGCATTGGTTCTTCTATCCTTTATCAAGTGGTGTTTGCTACAAGTTGATTCCTCCTTCGAGCATATTGGTTCTACAAGTTCTTAAGTTGAAATTCAATTCAACTCGTGGTTCAGAGACATATTCTTTGTTTTTAAACTGAAGATGCACTGTGGAATGTCACGTAACTCGCACATTATCTTTCTTGTGTGCTGATTCGATGTGTCGAGTTTCTACAGTTAAAAGCTGCTCAGTTTGTGCATTAAGTCGAGGCTATTGTTCATTGAATCTGCTTACAAAGTTGAAATTATGAAGACCAAGAGCTTTATTCAAGGGGGAGCTTGGAATGACATGAAGACAAGTAACACCAAAGTGTTTCAGATATTCAAGAGGGAAAGAAGATCAAAAAGTGAAGATTTCAAAGAGATAAATCCTTTATACAACTTTAAGGGGAGATTGTTAGGACTGAAAGTCCTAGTGCGTGGAAAGTTCTATAAAGTATTTATAGTGTTTAATTGTTAATTATTAATCGCGTTGTAAAAGCCTTTTATTTTAATATTGGGCTTTGTTTGTTATTTGGGCCTTAGTTTGGTTTGTTGGGCCTTCGGCCTTTAGGTTTTTAGGCCTGAGTATATAATGTGTGTTTTCTAATCTTTAGGGTTAGAAGTTGAGAGAAACAGAATTGTGTGCTTATCAGGTTTAGAGAGAGAGAGTTTGCTTTTCAATCCTATGTTTGTAACTCTCTCAATCATTCAATACAATTAATCTTTCAATTATTCATTGTTACTTGAGCAATCTGGGATTCACAACATTGATACAAATTTTACAACAAAATCAACACTAAATCAAAAATTTGATTTCAATGCAACAGTGACTTTTCCAAGAATGAAAATTCGACCTTTCTGATTATTCTGATCTAGATCTGATACCAATTGTGACCTAGATTACTAGCATACGATTTAACAACATAGATTAACAACACAACTATTATTGATTTATCACAAGATTTACAATAGTCACAGATCTAACTCGTAATCACAGATCTCACATGTGTGTGTTTACTATGTGTGTGAATTCTCTTACCAATCTGCTGAATTCGTATATCTATGTGCGTTTTTGTAACTACAAATCTATCAAAGAAACCTATTTATACTAAGTCAACTTAAGTTGACTTTACAATACAAAACCCTTCACTTTCAACCTATTACAACTTTGACCCTCTATTTAATCTTGAATACAATTCTAGTCTAACAGAAATTTACCTCTAGGTATTTGTCACAGAACTGTCTAATGCTAAACAGGTTATGTCCTAATACTTCCATGTAGCTAACCTTCGTAATCGTTATGTTGTCTTGAATCACATCACTGTATCCCAAAATCGGTGAAAACTGATCATTCCCAAATTGCACGTTCCTGCAGTATTTCTCTATATAATTAGACAAAATATCTTTCTGCCCAGTCATATGCTTGGAGCAACCAGAATCCAAGTACCACATATGACGAGTCTGCACAAGAAAAATCAGGGAACAATAGCTTTAGGTGCCCATTTAAATGTGGGTCCTATCGGATTAGTGCAAGATTTTGGCACCCACATAAATTTGTATATGGACCCTCTGATCTTTTGAAAAACCTTTGAAACATTTGAAGCATATGAATTATAAGAATAGACATGATAAGTACCAAACCAATCATCAGAATATCGGTGAGAAACAAAATCATTCCGTCTATATGTAGAAGACTTAGTAGTAGACCGAGATAATTGGAGTAATTGCTTTATTGTATATTTCTTGTAAGGAATTACAAGTTTTTGTTTATTAGAAGCAATAGTACCAACTACATCAGAACTACTATCAGTCGATCTATTACAAATATTATCAGGACATGATTCTGAACTCTCATCAATCTTCCGTTTTGGTCGCCATTCAGTTCGTTCTTTCGACCTTTTCTTTTTCAAATCTGAAACAAAAGATTTAGATTTGTTAGGAAAAACAGATTTCTGAGTTTGTCTTTTCTTAAGCCTACCAGTGTTGTTCCGTTTCTGTGAGCGTCGTTTCTTTTGTTTCTTACCTTTATCATAATAATCAGTACTCACAGAAACTGATTCACCAACCTTGGTTGATGATTCACCAATTTCATATACACTTGGTAAAGCTTTGGAGTTTATAATAAAAGCAAAATGATCTGGAAGTTTAGCATTAAAGTCAAACATTGTTAGAGCATAAATATGTTGGATACAAGATCATGAAGACCAAAAGTCAAAGTACAAGAAGTCAAAAGCTAGAAAGTCAACTCTCAGTGAAAGTCAAAGTCAAAGTTTAATAAAAGTCAAAATCAATGTATTGTTTTGTTTTGTTTCCTTGTTTTAGATAGTTGGTATAAATAGATTTTATTTTTTGTTTTAATAGATAGATGACTAGAGAGTTTTGTACGCGTATTTTTGAGTGTTGTAGAGAGATAAAGAGAGAAACAGATTGTAATCTTTGATTTGTGAAATTGAAATCTAAACAGGTAGTTAAACAATCTTGTTTTGTTAATTGATTTGTGATTAGAAACTTGAATCAGGGACACACAATTGGTATCAGAGAAGGTTCAATTGAAATCAAATCAAGAAAACCGAAGTCGACACTATGTTCGTAAAGATTAGATCAATTTTGAGTTCTTGTGTGATTTAGAGTCTGTAATTGATTGAAATAAGTTTGTATGATGTATTCGATCGAGTTTGTATAGTTTGGTTCACAAATTGCACTGTAATTTTCACAAATTTTTTGTTTTTGTAGAGTTCGAGTAACACGAGTTCTGTGCACTGTTCTTTGAATCAAATTGTATTAGAATGTGTTTTAGATTGAAATTAGTTGCTAGTTTTTGGTTCTAGGGGTGTTTGTGGTTAGTTTGTCGAAGTTTCAGATCGAAATTTGAGATCTAGATGTGTTTTTAGTCGATTCAGAGGTGTTTTTATTCGAAAACTCAAGAACTCGCAGACTTATTCAAGAACTCGCAAGACTCATATCAAGAACTCGCAGATGATCAAGATTTCGTAATTGTTGAAAGAATTCACAGAAAACCTCAAGAATTCGTTGGAATCATCAGATTTCGCATAGTTATTTCTGAAAAATTCTTAAGGACAGAATTCGCAGTCCTCTGTATTGCGAAATCCAAAGAATTCGTAATTGAGTCTGTTGCGAATTTCATAGAATTCGTAGAGGATTCGCAGAGGATTAATTCAAAAAGTTTAAGTACAGAATTCGTAATTATCTCTATTGCGAATTGTCAAGAATTCGCTTTACTGAGTGTTGAAGATTCTTAGAATTCGTAGAAGGAGCTTTTGCGAATTTCACAATAATTCGTATAAGAGTTGCTTACGAAAAGTTCGTTATCAAAATATTTCATATGTACAGAATTCGCAGAGGTCATGTTTGCGAAAAGTGGTTGATTTTTTTTTTCAAGGACATAATTCGTTTCTGTGAGTGTTACTAATTTTTGTGCATTGCGAATTCTGTGATTGTCTTCATAGCTTGCGAATTCTGTTTGTTTCTTAAAGCTTGCGAATTCTAATCCCTATCCTGTGAATTCCTTGTGCTTTTAGTGTACATTGCGAATTCTTTATTGTTCTAAGGGTAGATTGCGAATTCTAGACTTAGTGTCTTTTAGAAATTTCTTTGTCTAGTTCATTTCAGTGTTATTTTGTATTCTTGTGATTTCTATTGGACTAACGGTCAATTTCAAGTTTCTTATTGCATATTTTTTAAAACAGGATGACATCACGAGAAGCTCTTGCTATTGGAACAGACACAAAGCCACCAATACTCTTCAAGGGAGAGTATGAACAGTGGAAAGACCAGTTCATGGACTTTATTGAAAGACACGAATTGGGTGAACTTATCAAGAAATCTTTGACAGAAGGAATCATGACAATTCCCATGAAGACTCGTACTATTGGAGGTGAACAGAGAGAGTATCCTTTACCACTAGATGAATTTACTGAAGAGCAGTTAAAAAGAAGAAATGTTGATAGACTAGCAAAAACTTACATTCTTCAAGGAATCCCAAATGAAATCTATGTCAAAATTGATAGCTACAAAGCTACAGGCAAATAAATGTGGGATCAACTGGAAAAGATGATGCTTGGATCAAAGATCGACAATCAGCTTAAGATTTCCAACTGCCTTAACAACTATGAGGAGTTTAAAGCCAAGGAAGGAGAATGTCTGGAAACTACTTATGACAGATTTGTGACATTGCTGAATGAACTTAGCAAGAACAAAGTGAATAAGTCACAAATTGAACTGAATGTCAAATTTCTCAGTATTCTCCAACCTGAGTGGAAGAGATTTACAAGACAGATGAAACAGATGAAAGATCTGAATGAAATCCCACTCCACGACGTTTATGAAACTCTCAGGCAAAATGAAGAAGAGGTAGATGAGATCAAAGCTGAGAAGAAAAAGGATGATAAAGCAGTTGCTGATCCGATTGCTCTTGTAGTGAAGAAGAAGTCGGTGAGCTTGAAAAAGAAAAAGAAAGTGATAATTTCTGAATTAGAAGAGGCTGAAAGTGAGGATAATTCTGACTCTGATGATTGCAAAGATCTGAAGCAGGCTATGCTTATGTTGACTAAGGCTTTTCAAAAGAAGTTCTACAAAAAGCCAAGCTCAAACAGTCAGAGATATTCATCTGGTTCCAGAAATTATGAACATAAAGAGAAAGTTGAAGGAAAGAGAATTAAGGAAAAGAGATCTGATGAGAAGCCATACAAAGCAGAAGAGAAGAAACAACTAGAATCTACCAAGTGCTACAACTGTGGTAAGCTTGGACATTTTGCAAAAGACTGTTGAAAGCCAAAAGTCCGAAATTCAGAGTACTATAAAAACAAGATGCTTTTGACAAAGCAATAGGAAGCTGGGAAAGCACTGATGGCTGAGGATGAGTACTGTCTAGATCACTCAGATGAAGAGGTTGAGAAAGAAGAGACAACTCATATTTGTCTAATGGGAAAGATAGTGAATGAAGCTGAAGATGAAGTAGAATCTGATGAAGAAGAGAATGACGAGGTATGTGATATGACTGAATCAAAAATTTTAAATCAAATGCATGCTATGATGACTAAACTCCAAGAATTAGAGAATAAACTTAAGCGTGAAAAAGGTGTTATTAAAGATAAAAATCAATCTATACAGAAACTTAGCAATGATATTGCTGAGAAGAATGTATTGATTGAAGCATTACATAAAAACATTGACACCAGCGCGAAAGAGAAGACTATAATTCACAAAGAATTATATGAAACTGTTTCAAAATATAGACTGTGTGTGTTTGAATCAAAAGAGCTAAATAAAATGTATTCTTCGCTTTCAAAAGAAAACAAATATTTACTTGAAAAAGTGAATGTTTTGGAAGGGACATTATATACTTTGGGTCAAACTGAACAAACCATTCATCTAAACAAACCCAAAGAGAATAAAGAGTGTTGGGGACTCGGTTATGAGAATCCACACTACCTCAAAAAGTGTATATCAGAAGTGCCTGCACTTTATGATTTTGGTTTTCTAAAACTGGCACCACAATATCCTGAACTTCATGTTGAGTGGACTAGATTATCTGAAGAGGATGAAGCCAAGGAATTTGAGAAAAGAAAGAAGACAACTAAAGTTCAACTTCCATTTCGATATGAGAGGTTGAATAACAGTTACAATTCTGATAAATCAAAATTTCTTTCTGATGATTATTTTGAGAGTTATTCCTCAAAAGAGTTGGGGGCAAAGCCTATCGAAGGTAAAATTTACGTTCCTCCTCTTGTGGTAGAAAGTAAAATTTCTGAACTCGAGAATACTCTGACAGAAGAAAGAATTTTGATGGATTTAGAACAAACCGTGTTCGTAACTGTATTGAAAAATTCTGATTTTTCTAACTCTTCTAAGGCTTCAAATTCTGATGATATGTCTAGTTTACTTAATGATGGGTTTGATTTCTTAAACTCTGATGGTGATTTAGATGACTTTATTGCTAAATTTGATTTTAATACTAAACTTCCTGATCATTCATCTTTTGTTGTTAATTCTTTTGGATTACCAAGTGTTTACAAAAAAGGTGAAACATCATCGAAAGTTGATAAATCAGTTCTTGTGAAAGCCAAAGTTGCCAAAGGTAAGAAGAAGAAATATGGGCATTCACAAAAACAGATCACCACTGGTAAGTCAAAGAAGAAGCATTCGTTTGATTCTCACCGTTCTAACTCCGAAGTTTCAAATTTTTCAGATGTGAAAAGGAAAAGGCATGGAGTTAAGTCTGAGTGGCAACCAAAGAAGAAGATGGACGAGATTGCGAAATCATCTTCTATTTCTGATTGTAATAAAGATACTGATAGTAAAGATGATGTAATTGTGAATGTTGCTTTTTCAAAAACAAAACTTGTAACTTCTTACAAGAGATATTCTATGAAGCAATTATTCCAGTTATCTTCGTTTGCTAAAAAGTTTTCTGATTATAATAGAAATGATTTTGGGTCTCGGAAATATTCTAATGATTGGTTTGGCACATATCATGTATATTCTTATCGTTCTTATGCTTCAAATGTTGTTTCAAAAGGCAAAGGGTCAATTTATAAATGGATGCCAAAATCTTGCAATAACCTGCCAGGACCCAAATATAAATGGGTACCAAAACCAAAAGATGAATCTGTGATGCAGGTATTTGAAGTTAAAGTGGAGTAAGAGAACGTTGACTTCTAAACACAACAGTTTAGGACTCGTTCTTCAACGACCAAAAGATGTGATACTCCCGGTCTGATATGAAATTGTACTCCTTCACTCAAATGAGGAAATCAATTTTCAAGGGGGAGTACATATTTTTCTGAAATATGCATTTAAAAGATATGATGATCTACATTCCAGGGGGAGTAGTGAATCTATCATGAGCTTTTTCACTGACAAATATTAGATGCATATTTTCAGGGGGAGTATGAATTAAGATTTCTGATTATTTCAGATCAGAACTCGTACATTCAATGTTTTACTGCTTTCTGTCATTTAATTTTCAATAAAGTTTTTGTGAATAAAGTTGATTTGAGATGACTTTGAGACATTTGCAGATTGAGAGGATGCTATCAAGATCATATTTTTATGATTTTCATATTGACTTCATGAGATTTACCATGGCACGACGAAGGTTAAATTTCTTATCTTAATCTCATATATGGTTGAAAGAAGGACGACTTTCAATCATAGAAAACATGTTCTTAAATGTTCAAACCACTTCCCGATTCTTAAACAAATTTCATGAATTGGAAGTGTGATTTTAAATGTTTTCAAGATTTACTTGTGCTTACATGGTTATAAACCGTGTGTTTCCAAAGAAAAATACTTGCATATTGTCTTTTCTATATACTTTCAAGTATTCATACACACCGGTTTGATTTATTGTTCAAATTGTTCTTACCATGTCTCAAATTTGAAACATATTTTTCGATGGTAAGACACCCCGCTTGTATTTCAAAGAATTTTGAGCGTTATTTCTTTTCGAAGCGTTCATTTCAAGAACGTCTATATTTTGTTTTGTATAGACAATATCCATTATTATTTTTACCATAAGTCTTGATTGCTATATGTGTGTCCCAATATATAATCATTCAATCAAGCAAACATATAATCAATACAATAATGCAAACCTGATACAATTAATCAAACGATTCAACTGATTACAAGTGTTTTTGATGAATCCTCTCTCTCTGCTTCTTGTTCACGGCGCACCACACCAACAACCTCTCTCAAATAATTAATTTCTCAATTAAGCTTTCTTACCTCTAACCTAATTACCACTAAAACAAAAAAATATTTACTTAGGCCTTATTAGCCTAATGGGCTTGGCTTGGCTTGGCTTGGGCCCAACAACAAAAACAACTAACTTATTTAAACAATAAAGACTAATAAAGAAAATACGTAAACATACTTTGACTATTTATTACAAAAGGACCCTAGACTATTTGTTGAGACGACTTTATCAGCTTTGACTTCAGTTTTTCCATCTTCAGATAATGATGATCTTGAATCCAATAAAACTGTGCTTTAACAATCTCCCCCTTTGGATCAAGATCATTACTAAAAAGATTTAGCAATCCAATCCTTCTCTTTAAGCTCAGAAGATGCAATCTCCCTCTTTGTCTTTAGAATGTGGCAATCTCCCTAATCGATTAAAATAAAATCTCTTGGAAAGAAATTATCTCCAGTTTTAGCTCGGAATGCTTTAGCAAATCATCTTCAAGGAAAATTTCTTCATTTCAGCATATCTTCAGAATATCTTCCATTTCTTGATTGACGCTTCTCCCCCTTTTTGATGAAAAGAGCAAAGAGTTCATCAAAACGTGTCGTCAAGAAATTTCTTCCACCATTGATCTTGCAAACAGAACCACTGATTATCCATCAATTCATTAAGATGTTCATCCAAATCTTTGCAAATCTAGACAAGTTAGTAAATGAAGTGTAACTCCTGAATCAACAAGTGAATCAGTTAAAAATTGCATGTCAGTAACACAAAGTCACTGTGTGTAACGAATACACAATATAAAGGAGCTTTTATGATGTTCACTCCCCCAGGGCTTCCATTCAATCATTGAAACACCACAAAGACAATTTCTATGAACGTTATGACAAAGAAACACATTCTTTGCGTGTTCGTGCAAGTGATAGAATAAATTAAGCATAAGATGATTGCTTATAAGGCTCAAAATGTGTAAACAACTGAGACACGTAGTTAAACACAGACTCAATGTGCATGAGTGAAGTGTGAAGGTGGGGCAGACTTCCTTCTTTTCAATATCCAGATTTTCCAAATGAAAATCAGATAGCATATGTGCTGCGGAGAAGAAAATGAGTGGCTGGTGGGGTAAGGTCAAGAGTTGGCATGGGTTAGTTGTCTGTTTCAATAATGTTCACCAAGAATTGTGAAGCATTAGAAATGTGGCTGCCCGACTCAGAAAGTAGTTGGTGCAGAGTTTAAAAATTCTTTTACTCTGATCTCACACCCTCTTTCTTTTTATCAGTAAGCTCACAGCTAACCAAACTCTCTTTTAACAATTTCTCTCATCACACATCCCACACTCATTTCTTTTTACTCCTCACATTCAATCACTAAAGTATTAACTTCTTGGGTAGGAAACACTGGTTAACGTGAGTCCATAGAAGTTGCTTTGAAGTCCTAGCACACTGATCCCATGTTTTCCTATGAAGCATATGTTGCTCAGATGATTTAACTTGAACAGTTAAAACTCAATGATGAATTAGAAAACATTTAAAATCACACTTCCAATTCAAGAAATCTGTTTGAGAATCGGGAAGTGGTTTGAACATTTAAGAACATGTTTTCTTATGATTGAAAGTTGTCCTTCTTTCAACCATAGATGAGATGAAGATAAGGAATTATACCTTTTGAGTGCAGTCTTACATCTCGCGAAGTCAAGCTTAAAGTCATAAAGATATGATCTTTGAAGCATCTCTCAACCTGCAAAGGTCTAAAAGTCTAGTCAAAGAACTTTATTAACTGAAATTGAAATGACAGAAAGCAGTAAAACACTTAATGTACGAGTTCTGATATGAAATAATCAGAAGTCATCACCTTTACTTCCCCTGAAATTATGCACCAGAAAAATTATCAATGTAAAAGATATGCATTAACTCCTCCTCAAATGTTGATCATCATATATGTCGGATGCATAAAATTTTAGACAATTATGTACTCCCCCTTGAAGGTTGATTTCCTCATTGGAGTATTGAAGTACAATCTCTTATCAGCACACGAGTAAGGTCTTTTGATCACTGAAGTACGAATCCTAAACTGTTGTGTTTATAAGTCAAACTTCGTTGAAGTACGGGTTCTAAGCTGATTTACTTAGAATCCTTCGTTCTTCTATGTTGGGAAATTAAGAAATACACAAGTACAGTTAATACTGCTAGAAGAACTTGATTAATACTTCTGAGATTAATGCTGCTGAGTGAAGTTAGTACTGCTAAGTCAAGATTAATACTGCTAGAGGAGATTACTATTGCTAAGCAATTTTAGTACTGCTAGTAGTTAGTACTGCTGAAGGTTAATACTGCTCAAAGTATTAATGCTCCTGAAGACTTAGTGCTGCTTATAAGATTATCAAGATTCGTGCAGATCAAGTTTGAAGATTATGGAAAGCTTGGAGATAAAGATGGAAGATTATTTTGAAGATCTTTTATTATTTGTAATTATCTTTTATCTTCAGTATTTATAGAATAGTTTGTAATTGATAGAGAATAACTTTTAGAGAATTCTGAATTTTTGTTTTGATAGAGAGAAACAACCTCAAGGTTTGTAATCCTAATTCTAGAGAAGTAGAATTCGTATTGGTGAGCCTGTTCATCAATATTGAGGTTGAGTGTTGAATCTTGTAGCTTTACAACCATTCAATAAAGTATACAAGTTGTTCTTCTGATTCACTGTTTTCATAGATTATTGAATATTAAAGTGTTATTCCGCAAACTTCTTTAATATTGTTTCTGAGTGTTCATTCTTGTTTAGAATTAAGATCCTGACAAGTGGTATCAGAGCTAGTATTTTCAGAAATCTTATTCATCATGGAAAACACAGCTGAATCAAACAGTACTCTGGTCTCAAAGGTTCCAATGCTCAGACCCAATGAATTTGACATGTGGAAGATTAGAATCAAGCAATACATTCTCCTCACAGATTACTCTATGTGGTTCATCATTGAGAATGGCCCATCTGATGCAGGAAAGATTGGTGAAGATGGAAAAAGAACTCCACCAAAGACTGATGCAGAAAGAAAGACAAGGCAGACAGAGATGAAAGCCTTGAGCACACTGCTCTTGGCCATTCCCAATGAATATCAACACCAATTCTGTAATTGCACTGATGCACAGATGCTCTGGAATGCTCTAGAGAAGAGATTCTCTGGTACCAAAAGTACCAAGAGAAATCAAAAGGCAATCTTGAAGCAACAGTATGAAAACTTTATGTCAACTAAGAATGAGTCTATGACTCAAACTTTTGACAGGTTTAACAAACTGATTGGTGAACTAGCTACTATGGGAGTACAGATTGATCAAGATGATGTAAACAGAAAGTTCTTAAGGTCCCTTGGAGATGAATGGACCATGTACACTGTGTCATTCAGACAGAATGATCAGTTGGAAGAGAAAGAACTTGATGATCTGTACAATGATCTTAGAGTATTTGAAGCTGAGGTGGAGGCAAAGAAGAAGCCTTCTGGATATATTCATAATGCTGCACTCCTATCAGCATCAATTGATTCTACTGCTAATCCTGAATCAGTTAATGCTGCTAGTGGAGCAAATCAAGAAAAAGGCACTGATTTTGTGTTTGAAGCCTTTCTTGCCAGCCATGGAAATTCCTCCTTAATTAATGATGATTTGGAACAACTTCATCCTGATGATCTGGAAGAGATGGATATTAAATGGCAGATGGCCATGCTTTCCATGAGGGTAAAGAAGTTCATAAAGAGGACTGGGAGGAACAACATCTCCCAAAGAAGATAAGATGGAGCTGGGTTTGATAAATCAAAGGTGGATTGCTACAAATGCCATCTGAAGGGACACTTTGCCAGGGAATGCAGAAGTGGCGTGTCTCACAACAACAACCACCAACAAGCACAGTCCGGAAACCTCAACCATAACAGAAACTCTGCTCAAGCCCTTGTTTCTCAACAAGGAATGGGGTTTGACTGGAGTGATCAAGCAGAAGAGGCTATCCAAAATCAAGCACTTATGGCTGAAGTATCTGATCTCCCATATGAGGTAAGTTCTAATCTCTGTTCTAAAACTTGCATAGACACTGTTAAAAGGTACAGGGATCACAACCAGAAGATGAGTGATGACCTTAAGAGATTAGAAAAGGATATAAAGGACTATGTGAGAATTGTTGAGAGGTTTGAGGAACAGATTAAAGGTTTTCAAGCCAATGAACTCCAACACTCATATGACACCAATTACTGGAAGTGGGAGAAAAAGGATCTAGAACTTAAACTGACCAAATCTAAAGAGGAGAGTGAAAAGCTAAGAGAGGAGCTAACCAAGGTTAAGCTTGATGTAGAAAAGTTTTCCAATGCTTCTAAAGCAATGGACTCTTTACTACAAACTCAGATTCATGATAAGCTGAGAAGAGGAATTGGGTATAATGCCACACCACCACCATATAACAACAATTACATCCCTCCTACCTCAGATTTGCTAGAAACCAAAGATAGGAAGGACTTGCCTGAGGGAGCCACTGAGATAGATCCCTTAGATGAGGTAGTTGTTGAGGATAAGACTGAGAAAGAGGTTGGTAAGAGTAAGGAGAACAAAGTGAGTGGTGAGATTCCTCTAGAGAATAACATTATCACCAATGAGAACTGTGGAAGGGCTTGGATCAAATCCAAGGACATAGAGAAGACAGAGGGAAAGTCTGGTAAGGTCCATTACAAACAGACCACAGTTGTGAATCCAGGTCGTTGCAAACAGTGTGCATGCAAGAAGAATGTGCCCCAAAAGCATGATAAAAAGAGGGGAAATCAAAGAAACTGGAATAATCAGTGGGCACAAAAACAAAGGGTTGATTTGAGTAAAATCAATAGACCAAAACCTTGTTTTATCTGTGGCAAATTAAATCATCTTGCCAAAAACTGTTATTTCAATCCTATAAACCAAAGGATGAACTTTCAAAGACCTATGCAAAAACCCTTGGGTTATAGGAAGATTGAAAAGAATCATGTGGCTAAGAAAACTGTTAAATCTAAAAGACACATGAAGAAAAAGTCTGTTAAAGAAAGTGTCAATATGTGAGTTCCTAAAAGCACTAAAACTGTTAGTACTGCTAGCACAAATAGTGCTGCTGACAATGATAGTGCTGCTAGAAGCAATACTACTGCTAACAATGTTAGTGCTGCTGACATTGTTATTACTTCTTCAAAAGTTAATACTGCTAACCCTGTTAGTATCGCTAACTCTGTTAGTACTTCTAAGGTTAGTACCGCTTCTAGTGTTTGTGCTGCTAAGCCAATCATATTGACAAAGTACTCTAATAAAGAGTGCTCTGAGTTTAAAAACCTCATCAAAAAGGAATGTAAATACTTTGATGAGAAAGGGAGACCCAAGACCACTTTGGCTTGGGTCCCCAATCAATACTAATTGTTTAATCTTATGTGCAGGGCAACCAGCAGCTCAAGGGGAAGAGTATCTGGCATATTGATAGTGGTTGCTCAAGGCACATGACAGGGAACATGTCATGCCTCAAGAATTTCAAGAAAATTGATGGTGGTCATATTTCCTTTGGTAATACTCCAGATGGAGGTAAGATAAGTGGTAAGGGGGATGTAACCAAAGGTAAAATGACCTTTGAAGATGTATTCTATGTTGAGCAGTTAAGGTACAACCTGTTAAGTGTATCACAGGTTTGTGACAAACAACATAGTATATTATTTACAGATTCTGAATGCATTATCCTTGCTCCTGGATTCAAGGTAGTTGATGAAAAGATGATACTACTAAGAACTCCCAGAAAGGATAATGTATATTGCTTAGATATGGAAAGTGTTTCAGCTGATTCATCCCTTAATTGTCTTATTTCAAAAGCTTCTTTGGATGAATCATCACTTTGGCACAGAAGGATGTGTCACATGAACTTTAAAACAATGAATAAACTTGTTAAAAACAACCTTGTAAGAGGTTTACCTTCCAAAGTCTTTTCATGTGATGATCATTGTGTTGCCTGTCTCAAAGGCAAACAACACAAAACTTCTCATAAGTCCAAAGAGTTGAACACAATCTCTAATTCTCTTCAGTTGTTGCATATGGATCTGTTTGGTCCTACAAATGTTATGAGTATTGGTAAGAAATCATTCTGCCTAGTTATTGTTGATGATTACTCTAGATTTAGGGTATATTTTCTAAGGACTAAGGATGAGACAAGTGGACTGATCAAATCCTTTATTCTAAGAATTGAAAACCAAACTAATCAAAAGGTAAAAGTCATTAGGTCAGACAATGGTACTGAATTTAAAAATCATGACCTAAACACCTTTTGTGAGGAAAAAGGAATTGAGAGGCAATACAGTGCTCCTAGGACTCCACAACAAAATGATGTTGCTGAGAGAAGGAATAGGACACTGATTGAAGCTGCTAGATCTCTGTTGGCAGATTCAAAACTTCCAATTACTTTCTGGGCTGAAGCAGTTAATACTGCTTGCTATGTCCAAAACAGAGTTCTAGTAGTCAAGCCTAAAAACAAGACACCATATGAGCTTTTAAATCTCAGAAAACCTTTTATAGGATTTTTCAAACCTTTTGGGTGTCCTTGTACCATTCTCAATACCAAAACTCACTTAGGAAAGTTTGATAGCAAGGTTGATGATGGTTTTCTTGTTGGTTACTCATCTCAGAGTAAGGCTTACAGAGTTTTTAATACTTCTTCTAGAATAATTGAGGAAAGTGACAATGTCAAGTGCAATGAGAACACACCAAATCCCATTGGATCTGGTCCTCAGTGGTTATTTGACATTGATTCACTAACTAACTCTTTGGGTTTCAGTAGTGATTATCATGCAGGTTCAGGAAGTGGAGGATCAGGGGTTGAACAAGTACAAGTACAAGACATTATTCCTCAGTCTGTGATCTTTCCCATACCTACAATAGAGCCTGTTGATGTTTGTGCAAAAGAGACAATAACTGAACCAATTCAGAGTGAAGAAGAAGGAAGAGATGAGGAGAATCAAGTGCATGAAGAGCCAGAAGCAGCTGATGAGATCCCCTCAACTGAGTTAAATGATTCCAATATGGATGTGGGAATCAATGAAGAACCTAGTCATCAGACTAGAACTCAAAAGAATCATCCTCCAGAGCTGGTCATAGGAGACATCTCTTCTCCTATGATAACAAGGAATCAAAGCAGACTTCAAGAACTGCAGGATCAGCACCACACAATACTCTCATGCTTTCTATCTCAAATTGAGCCTAAGAAGGTGTTAGAGGCAATGAAAGATCCTAACAAGTGGTATCAGAGCTATATGATTCAGAGATGCTAAAGCTTCAAGGGAATGAAACTGCAAGGGTGGAGATGGAGAAGAGAATGAAAGAAAGTAATGATTTTCTGATAAAAAAACCTTTTCCAGATGAGCAAGAAACACCACCAAAGAAAGAAGTCACTCTTGGTGAAAGATTCCAGTTGGATAGAAGCTATGCAAGAAGAGTTACTGCAGTTCAAATTACAAGAAGTTTGGGACTTGGTGGACCTTCCAAAAGGTCATAGAGCTATAGGCACCAAGTGGATTTTCAGGAACAAAAAGAATGAGAGAGGCATTATGATAAGAAACAAAGCAAGGCTGGTGGCACAAGGGTACACTCAAGAAGAAGCCATTGACTATGAAGAAGTGTTTGCTCCAGTGGCAAAGGTAGAAGCAATTAGGCTATTTCTAGCCTATGCCTCATACATGAAGTTCAAGGTATACCAAATGGATGTGAAGAGTGCCTTTATGTATGGTACAATTGATGAAGAAGTATATGTCTGTCAGCCCCTTGGATTTGAAAATCCATCATATCCAAACAGAGTATACAAACTGAAGAAAGCACTTTATGGTCTGCATCAAGCCCCAAGAGCATGGTATGATACTCTGTCTACCTACCTCTTGGAAAATGGGTTTGAAAGAGGAATAATTGACAAGACCCTCTTCATTAAAAGAAGTAAGAAAGACATCCTATTGGTTCAGATTTATGTGGATGATATCATCTTTGGATCTACAAAAGATCAGATGTGTAGAGACTTTGAAAAGTTGATGCACAAGAACTTTAAAATGAGTTCAATGGGTGAACTTACCTTCTTCCTTGGACTTCAAGTGAAACAGAAGAAAGATGGGATCTTCATAAGCCAATCAAAATATGTGAAAGACATCCTGGAAAAATATGGATTAACAAACTCAAAGCCAGCAAGCACACCTATGGAGACTCATAAACAGATCACTGCTGATCTTGAGGAGGAGGATGTTGATGTCCATCTATATAGATCAATGATTGGATCTCTCATGTATCTCACAGCCTCAAGACCAAACATCATGTTTCCAGTGTGTGTGTGCCAGATTCCAAGTCAAGCCAAAGCAATCACATCTGCAAGCTGTTAAAAGGATTTTCAGATACTTAAGAGGGCAACCTAGATTAGGTCTTTGGTATCCTTATGAATCCAACTTTGACTTGATTTCTTATTCAGATAGTGACTTGGGAGGTGCTAACATGGACAGAAAGTCTACTTCAGGAGGATGTCAACTTTTGGGTGCAAGACTAGTATCTTGGCAGTGTAAGAAACAAACCAAAGTGTCCTTATCAACAACAGAAGCTGAGTATATTGCTGCTGCAAGTTGCTGCTCTCAGGTTCTATGGATTCAAAATCAGATGCTGGACTATAGGGTAACCTTTCTTCACACTCCAATCTTCATTGACAATAGCAGTGCTATAAGCATTGTTAACAATTGAGTCAAGCACTCCAAAACAAAACACATTGAGATCAGGTATCACTTTATCAGAGATTGTAATGAAAAGAAGCTAATTCAAGTTGCTAAAGTTCATACTGACAACCAGTTTGCTGATCTATTCACTAAAGCTTTTGATGTGGGTAGATTCACATTCTTGGTCACAAGTGTGGGCATGATCAACTCTGAATGAGCTCATGTTTTAAAAAGTGTTTACATACCTGTTATTGGTTTATTCTTTGGTGCTACTAACATCTTTCTCAGGAAGTTATTACCTTGCTCAGAGTACCTTAAGCTTTAAAAAGTGTAAGTAAGGTTAATGCTGCCAGTGCAGTTTTAATACGGCCAGTGCACAGTTAATACTGCTAGTGGTTAATACTGCTCCCAGTTAATACTGCTAGTTAAGTTAATACTGCTAGTGGTTAATACTGGTCTCAGTTAATACTGCTAGTTAGTTAATATTGCTAGTGGTTAATACTGCTCCCAGTTAATACTGCTAGTTAGTTAATACTGCTAGGAGTTAATACTACTTATGTCCCGAATCGTATAAATACCCTTTTTGCCCGCCCAAAAGTTCATAACGACTCTTTGCTTTCTATTCATCTGCTCTCTAACCCTTTTCTCTCAAGTACCAAGTGTTGCAGTCCAGAATACTCAAGCAAAATGACATCCATGGCATTCATTGATGAGCACAACGAGATTGTGATGCTACAGAAGCTGAAACAAGCTGCTGGATTCCACCAGATTGTGGATTTTCTCAAGTCCAACCACATTGCCCATGCTCTCACTGTGTCACCAACAATATACATAGAGCATCAAAGACAGTTCTGGGCGAATGCTACCGTAGTGACAAAAAAATGGTGCGCAGATAATCAAGACAAGGGTATATGACAAACCCTTGTCAGTTTCTGAAGAGGTGATACGCATCTGTCTACGTCTAGACGATGCTGAAGGTATTACTTCTATTCCTAATGAGGACTTGTTCTCAAACCTTTCAAGAATGGGGTATGGAGGCCAATTGGGTGGTTTCAAATTTTCAAAAGCCAAATTTTATACCCAATGGCGTTTTCTTGTTCATACCCTGATACAATGCATTTCCAAAAAGACTACTAGATGGAGTGAGTTTAGCAGTACCATTGCTTATGCTTTGATCTGCTTGGCCACTGCCAGAAAGTACAATTTCTCTAGAATGATTTTCAGTGATCTTGTATCAAACTTGGGAAGCAAAAAGAGTTTTTATATGTACCCCAGGTTTGTACAGGAAGTTATAACCCATGAATTGACGGATATGCCTCACTTTGATGAGGTATACGTACCAAAAATTCCCAAAGGTAAGGTCTTTTCAAACATGAAAAGATCTCCATTGGACTCGAAAGGAGTTGACACCCCATTGTTCTCTACAATGATGGTGGTGTCCCACAATGAAGAAGGTATGGCAGCAGGGTCAAGGCCCTCATTAGACCATCACACTGCTAGACAATCCCAACCTTCACCCTCTATATCAATCCCTCAGTCTCTTGTTCAAAAGCCAACTTCTCCATTAACCCAAACTTACATAAGGAAAAAGGTAAAGAAGGCTCCTTCCCTTCTTGTACCTTCACCCACTGAGCCTTTAAGCCCTCTAATGGAGAATTCTCCATTAGAGAATATCTACAGGGAAACCACAGGGGTGTCTCCCAACCCCATGGAGGTGCTCAATGAGGAGATGTTTGAGCATATGGTTGCTAAGTTGCCACTACTCCTGCTAGCACAGAGGAGGTCAGTGGTAACATAAATAAGACCTTCCCCATGGCAACTTTGGGTGAGCAATCATCCAAAGGTCCCAGGTGCCAATAAACCACGGGGGTAGCAGGTGCTTCTGCTAGGCAGAAGACCTCTACTAGAAAAAGATCTCATGATCCTTCAAAAGAGGGTAACACTTCTGGAGAAGGTGAGGACAAATATAACTACTATGAATTGATGGAAGCAATGGGAAACATAAACATGGATGTGATCCAGCAGGGGAAAGAAATAGAAGAGCTGAAACTGATAGTTCTGCCTCAACAAGAACAGATTGTCAACTTGAAGCAAATGGTGAAGAAATTGATTCTGCAAAAGAAGAAGAAACAGTTTGTGCTAAGAAGGAGGAAACCAGTGACTGATGCTCCCAAAAAGGGGGAGTTAGAAGCTGATGTCAACATGGAAGATGTCAAAGAAAAGGGGGAGCAAGAGAAAGCTGATTTTGAGGGGGAGCAAAAAGCAGTGGAAACTGAGTTTGTACAAGAAGCAGTAAAAGAGCAAGCATCAGTAACTGTTAATGCTGCTGGTTCAAGCCAAGCAGCAGAAACTGTTAATACTGCTGAACTGAAAGAAGCAGCAGAAATAGTGCAAGAAGTTCTGACAGATCTTGAGATTGCAGAAACCTTAATCAAAGCCAAGCATGATACTCCCAAGGTCATCTCAAAGGCCAAAGGAGTTGTCATCAAAGAACAAGGTGAAGTGATCAAGAAAGATAGTGTATAGAAGAAGGTGAGCAAAGACAAAGGCAAAGCTAAAATGGTGGAATCTGATCAACCAATAAAAAAGCAAAGGTTGGTTGAGTCAGATGAAGCTTTTGCCAAGAAGATACAAGCTGATATTGAGCAAGAAGAAAGAGTTCAGGTTGAAAAGGACAGAGAGATGGCTAAGGCTCTAGCTGCTGAACTGAATGAAGCTTATCAACAAAGCCTGGCAACTGAAATTGCACAGAAGAAAGCTGCAACTCTGAAGAAATCAGTGGTGGTAAAAACAGCTGCAAAGAAGAGACATCCCTCAAAGACATTCCTTGGTACTCAAGAGAGAAACAAGATGATTACATTTCTCAAAGGTGCTGTAGGAGTCAGAAAGGAGATGTTCTCAATGATGTCTTTTGAGAAGATTAAAGAGCAATATGATTCAGAGATGCTAAAGCTTCAAGGGAATGAAACTGCAAGGGTGGAGATGGAGAAGAGAATGAAAGAAAGTAATGATTTTCTGATAGAAAAACCTTTTCCAGATGAGTAAGAAATACCACCAAAGAAAGAAGTCACTCTTGGTGAAAGTCTAAGGACTTTAAAAAGAACCAAGATGATGGCAAGAAGAAAGTCAACCAAGAAGCCTAGAATAGCTGAAGGAGAAGCTGAGAAGGTTGCTGAAGAAGAAGGGGCACCTAAGTCATCTGAAAAGAATGAACCAACAAGAACTGATGATGTAAATTTATACATGGTAGTGATGGACAAAGTGCCTGAACCAATTTCAGCAGAACCTGTTGGTGTGAAGCCTCCTGAGGTCATTCTATGGGACACAATGAAGGTTGATGGCAAGGAATACATAAGGCTCAAGAGGAAAGATGAGAAGTATGAGGTGTTCAATACTTGGGCAAAGATTGTCAGAACATGCTCCAGGTCAGATCTTGAAGAAATGTTTGAGATAGGTATGAAGTTGTATGCAGATCAACTGAAAGCTCCAGAGATTTCAATTACAAAATTAGTGATGGAGTATCTGTGTATGATGTTCAAACCTGAAGAAGTGGAGCATGTCATCAGAAATGTGTTCAAAACTGTCAACAATTGGACTCTATATGAAACTAGTGGAGTATATGCACTAACTATGGACTTAAATCACATAGAGTACTTCCTAGTGGATAGAGTGTACAATCACAGCAGACTAAAGCTTTATGCAATGTTGAAGAAGAAGCTAGGATGTGTTCCAGATTCAGAGATGGCTAAGTATTTGATTCAAAGAACAATCAATCAGAGTTTAGGGTTGGATGCAAATACAGGTGTATGAGCCATGAAGTTTTGGGAGCATCTAAGAATACCATTTGAAGAACTTGACTTCTCTTCCTAAAAGTCAAGTTAGGGGGATATTGTTGGGAAATTAAGAAATACACAAGTACAGTTAATACTGCTAGAAGAACTTGATTAATACTTATGAGATTAATGCTGCTGAGTGAAGTTAGTACTGCTAAGTCAAGATTAATACTGCTAGAGGATATTACTACTGCTAAGCAATTTTAGTACTGCTAGTAGTTAGTACTGCTGAAGGTTAATACTGCTCAAAGTATTAATGCTGCTGAAGACTTAGTGCTGCTTATAAGATTATCAAGATTCGTGCAGATCAAGTTTGAAGATTATGGAAAGCTTGGAGATAAAGATGGAAGATTATTTTGAAGATATTTTATTATTTGTATTTATCTTTTATCTTCAGTATATATAGAATAGTTTGTAATTGATAGAGAATAACTTTTAGAGAATTCTGAATTTTTGTTTTGATAGAGAGAAACAACCTCAAGGTTTGTAATCCTAATTCTAGAGAAGTAGAATTCGTATTGGTGAGCCTGTTCATCAATATTGAGGTTGAGTGTTGAATCTTGTAGCTTTACAATCATTCAATAAAGTATACAAGTTGTTCTTCTGATTCACTGTTTTCATAGATTATTGAATATTAAAGTGTTATTCCGCAAACTTATTTAATATTGTTTCTGAGTGTTCATTCTTGTTTAGAATTAAGATCCTGACATTCTACTCCCCCTTGACAGTAGGTGCCTGCAACAAAGAATCAGTTTTCGGCTTTGGTACCCACTTGTATTTGGGTCCATGAATGTTAGTTGCAGTTCTTGTGGGAGAAACGGAATAAGAACCATACCAGAAATGATCACTGGTTTTGTGAATAGGATCATGTGTACGACAATAAGAACAATAGTATTTCTTACCTGATAACTTGAGTAATTGATCTCTCGAGTAGACATGATCAGGTTTACCTTTACGCACATTGTTCCTTTTGGTATTAGACGCATGTACACATGATTCTCTTTCTTTCAGCTCATCTTCAACTGGTTTCTTCTTCCAGACCAGGTCCTCTTCTTTGTATCTTCTTCTTCTTTGATGTGTACCTGAACCATCTATATTGCTATCATAGAAAAGGTTAGTTTTACGAATCTGATCAAAAGATTTAATTGACCTTTGTGAAGAGACATATTTCTGATTTGAACTTGATACATTCTTTTCAAGCACTTTAATCGTCGAAGCAAAGTTGTCTCTTTCTTTAACAAGTAGGTCAAACTTCTTCGTGAACTCAGACTTCGTTTTCTGCTCTTTTAGTGCATTTGCAGATAGTTCAGTTAGCTTTTTGCTCTCAGCCTCAAATGTGCATCTTTCTTCTTCAAATCCCTTCTCAGCATCCTTTCTTTGGCCGGATATTTTTTTGAAGACACCAACGTTCTTCTGTTCAATGGCCTTCTTCTCTTTTGCAGACTTTTCTCTTTCAAGGATGATTACTTTATGGAAATCAGAAACTTGCTGAGAAAGTTTCATGCATTTCAGCTCAACTGCTTTCTTATCTTCTGCACATTTTCTCGAAAAATTTGAGAATTTCTTTACAAATGATTTCTTATCAATCTCAAAATCAGATCTTTCTTTGGTCATCTTTTTCTCCAGATCAGATATCTTCTTTTGAAGATCAGCATTTGCAATCTTCAAATCATTAACTTTCTCATTATTCTCAACAAAATCTAGTTTCTGGATTTGAGCTTCCAAGGCAGAAATCTTTTCTTTTAGTTCAGAGTTCTCAAATTCCAGAAACTTTACTCTTGAAGACAACTTTGGTCCTGTCATAATTTTCTCAATATGTTCCCATAACATCTTTCCTGTAGCCTTTTTGCATTCTAACTTGATGGAAATCTCCTTTGAAATTTCCTCGGAAATTCCTTGCAATATAAAAGATTTGGCTAAACAGTCAGCTTGATGTCTTTTTCTTTGCTCGTCTGAGTACATATCAAGTGGTAAAGGAAGCTCTTTTTCTTCGCTTTCTCCATTATCCTTTATAAGATTAAAAACTTTCCTTGGAGCTGTCATACTTCCTTCCCTCAGAGATATTCTAATCAGATCCCTTAATGCATGTTTATCATTGAAATCTATGAACTGATTTTTCCATGCATCATACTCTCCTTTGAAAAGTACCGGTGGCTTCTCATCAGTACTGATTGAAGGAGTTTCACTAGAATTCATTCTGATAGATATAAGATAAGAACTTGAAAAATGACCGTTAGTCCAGATAAAATCAAACAATATTGAAAATCTTAGAATGAAATTCAGAAAATTTTGATCACGAACAGAACTTTGATACGCAAAAGTCAACTCGCACTAAGAGGTTTGCGTGAGAAGCAGGTCGCGCAAAGAGGAGCTTTGCGCGAGTAACTGTTGGCGCAAAGTGAGAATTGTGCGAATAGTGGGTCGCGCAAAGTGTGGTTTGCGTATCAAGTGGGTTGCGTAAACTACGGTTTGCGTATCAAGTGGGTTGCGCAAACTACGGTTTGCGTATCAAGTGGGTTGCACAAACACTGTAGACGACAGGAAACTATTCGACCGGTATGTTGCACGACCGGAAGCTTGATTGGACCGATAAAGATTCGACTGATAGAGTGTATGAACCGGTATAGAGAGTTCGACCGGTAGTGACTTTGACCGGTAGTGAATAGAATCGATAATGTGCTTCGACCGATAAAGAAAAAGAACCAGTATTAGCTTAGACCGATAGACTTCCTTAGACCGGTATTCAAATGGACCGATATACTCTAAGGTCATACTATTGGGGTGGACTATGTGAGTACCGGTCGACCGGATTAAAAAAAAATGAGAGGACCGGTAGAGATCGACCGGTAATTTGCTATTAAGCAAAGACCGATAGAAAGCAAAGACCGGTAGAGGTCTTCGACCAATATTAGGTTAGACCGATAGAGGTCTTTGACCGATATGTTCTTGATGATATCGACCCAGTTAAACACAAATCACTCCAGAAAACACTCGATATCACGAATTAAACAACCAAACTTCGCTAAAATGTTCAAATAACCAACTATAACAGATTCCAATCAATTAATTTCAATTTAAAACCACTTTAAGAAGAATTCGATTTCTGATGGCACAGTGTCGACACGAACGAACCCAGAACAGCAAAAATCATCAAATTGATAACCGAAATCGATGCGATGCTCAACAACAATCAATACGCAGTCAAGATAATATGCTAATCAAACACAATCCAATCAATAACACCTTGAATGAACAATCACACAATAAAAATTATGAATCTTTGACAGAAAAACAGAACCGAACAAAAGTTATTCAATTCAATCAGTACATGCTCTGATACCAATTGTGTGTCCCAGTGATTAACAATTCAATCAAGTAAACCAATAAACAATACGATAATGCAAACCTGATACGATTAATCAAACGATTCAACTGATTACAAGTGTTTTTGATGAAATCCTTTCTCTCTACTTCTTGTTCACGGCGCACCACACCAACAGCCTCTCTCAAATAATTAATTTCTCAATTAAGCTTTCTTACCTCTAACCTAATTACCACTAAAACAAAACAATATATACTTAGGCCTTATTAGCCTAATGGGCTTGGCTTGGCTTGGCTTGGGCCCAACAACAAAAACAACTAACTTATTTAAACAATAAAGACTAATAAAGAAAATACGTAAACACACTTTGACTATTTATTACAAAAGGACCCTAGACTATTTGTTGAGACGACTTTATCAGTTTTGACTTCAGTTTTTCCATCTTCAGATAATGATGATCTTGAATCCAATAAAACTGTGCTTTAACACTATATCATTTCATTTCTGATCATTTTCATACAATGTCAGAATTTCAAACAAGTCTCTTGCATTCTTATCTATTCATTCAATTTACTTGTTTAAAATATCTTCAATGTTTCAAATGCTCATATCTTCATGATTCTATTCTGAGCATACATACATCTGACATTTGTATATTTGTGCTTTAATTTCAAACAAGTCTCTTGCATTCTTATCTATTCATTCAATTTACTTGTTTAAAATATCTTCAATGTTTCAAATGCTCATATCTTCATGATTCTATTCTGAGCATACATACATCTGACATTTGTATATTTGTGCTTTAACTGATAAAGTTAACCATTTTTGAGCAACATATGCTTTATAGGAAAATACGGGTTCTTTGTGATAGGACTTAAATGAAAACTTCTATGGATTCACGATTACCAGTGTTTCCTTCCCAAGAAGTTAATCCTTAGTGATTTAGTGTGAGGAGTCGAAAAGATATGACTGTAGGTTGTGTGTTGAGGTAAAATGGAAAAGAGAGTTTGGTTAGATGTGAGCTTAATGATTAAAAGAAAGAGGGTGTGAGATCAGAGTAAAAGAATATCAGATTCTGCACCAACTACTTTCTGAGCCGGGCAACCACATTACTAATGTTTCACAATTCTTCGTGAACATTATTGAAACATGCAAATAGCCCATGCCAACTCTTGATATAAGCCCCACAAGCTAGTCATTTTCTTATTAAAAAAAAGTGTTTCATATTTTTCAAGGGGATACAACACATACTCTATCTGATTTTCATTTGGAAAATCTGGATATTGAAACAGAAGGAAGTCTGCCCCTGTTAAACCCAGATAAATAGTTGATAAACAATCACACAACACAATAAAGATCAAGAGATAAACAAATCAGAATAACATACCACGATCCCTTGATTAATCAGATAAAACATGTGTGTGTTCTTTGTACCTTGATGCGTACGATTACAGAGATAATGTACAACCTCCTCTTCAATAGTTATGATTATGATAATAATGAGGATTCTTAGAGGATTTTGAGAGGATTCTCCTAAAAACCTAATAATTAAAACCTATTTATACTAAGCCGTATAGGCCTAATGGGCTTGAGGCCCAATAACAAATAACTATCAACTTATTACAATTTGAACCCTGAACTTTAATCTTGAATACAATTTATGATTCAACAATCTCCCCCTTTGGATTCAAGATTAAAATTTTTTTGGCAATTTGCTTCGGGTCTTCAATTTTCTTGAAAAACTTTAGATACAGTCTTCATCTTTCTCTTTCTTTAAATGAAGTGTCCTTCTGACGATCATCTTCAATCAGACTTTTGAATTCTTTGAAATCTTCAGCAATCTTCAGATTATATTCTCCCCCTTTGTATATTCTCCCCCTTTTTGATGAGTGGTGAGGATCATCATCATCATCAAAACATAGCAAAACAATCTTCCCCTTTTTGTATAGTCATCAATTAAGCACTGTCTTCATGTATAGATCCCTGTGTGGAAATAAGAGCAGTCTCTCCAAATGGAGAAAGTGATTATTTCAATCTTTTCAGATTCAAATAAAATAAATGTGGTAACCCTGAATCAACAAATGACTCAGTTGTAATGCCTGTCAGTAACACAAAGTTACTATATAAGGAGCTGGTTTTGATGTTGGCTCCCCAGGACTTCCATTCAATCATCGAATAACACATGGTTATCTATGAACGTTCTGACAGAAAAAAAATTTCTGTGTGCTCGTGCATGTGTATGAAAGAATTAAGCATAGATGATTTCTTTTCAATGTAGGCTCAAAGTATGTAAACTTGTTGAGACAACAACAGATTATACAAAGACTCAATGTGCATGAAAAAGGGTCGAAGGTGGGGCAACTTTCCTTCTTTTTCAATATTAGTATCTTCCAAATGAAGAACCAATAGCATATGTGCTGCTTCCCCATAAAATGTGAAACATTCTCTTTTTGAGAAAAGAATGAGTAGCTGGTGGGGTTGTATGCAAGAGATGGCACGGGCTAGGTGCCTTTTTCAATGTCTTTCACAAAGAAATGTGAAACAACAGATAATGTGGCTGCCCGACTCAGAAAGAAGTTTGGTGCAGAGTTTGATATTCTTTTACTCTGTTCTCTCACCCTATTTCTTTTAATTCTCACTTCTAACCAATCTCTCTTTTCCATTTTACCACTTCACATACCAACACTCAATCTTTTGACCCCTATCCTCTCAATCACTCAGGGAATACTTCCTGGGTAGGAAACACTGGTTATCGTGAATCCATGGAAGTTCTGTTAAGCTCACACACTGAATCCCATGTATTTTCCTAAAAGAACATGGTGTTCAACAGTCTTTTGTACATGAAAGCACAAAGGAATACAAACATGAAGAATAAAAATTTGGAGAAGTCAAAACATAAGATGTTTGACAATGCAATTCTCCCCCTCAAACTAAAAAGAGTTTGTCAATTAAGCTCTTTGATGATTAAGCTCCCAAAAATCATTTAAAATCACACTTCACAATTCATGAAAATCTTTGAAGAATAGGAAGTAGTTTGAACATTTAAGAAACCATTTTTCACAAGTGAAAGTTGTTCATCTTTCAACAAGTGATAGAGTGTAAGGATTAGAAGGATATGCCTGTAAATCATAATCCTTAACTCCCCCTGGAATGAATATTTTCATTTATGTGTTCTCCCTCTTTATATCTGTAAAACAACAATTCATCAGAAAAATATGATAATGATAGTAAAAATCATATTTATCTTCTCCTAAAAGATATAACAGTTAACTCCCCCTCAAATCAAAAACTTCTATAAAAGATTTTATCATTTAAGCATCCTATCAGAAGAAAACATTTGAGTACGGGTTTTGAACTGAAGTATTCAAAAGCCATGATTACTTATTCTCCGGTGAGAATAGTATTTAATCTTTTCCTGAAAAATTAGAAAATACATCAGTAAAAGTATAAAGCATATAAGCTCCTCCTTAATATTTGCATAATCCTTAATCATGAAACCGAGTTCTGAATTACTAGGATTAAGGATTAAGGATCATCTTTCAAAGATGATCTTGAATCCAAAGCGTGAGATTGTTAGAGCATAAATATGTTGGATACAAGATCATGAAGACCAGAAGTCAAAGTACAAGAAGTCAAAAGCTGGAAAGTCAACTCTCAGTGAAAGTCAAAGTCAAAGTCAATGTACTGTTTTGTTTTGTTTTGTTTCCTTGTTTTAGATAGTTGGTATAAATAGATTTTATTTTCTGTTTTCATAGATAGATGACTAGAGAGTTTTGTACGCGTATTTTTGAGTGTTGTAGAGAGAGAAAGAGAGAAACAGATTGTAATCTTTGATTTGTGAAATTGAAATCTAAACAGGTAGTTAAACAATCTTGTTTTGTTAATTGATTTGTGATTAGAAACTTGAATCAGGGACACACAAACATATCAATACTTTCCTCAACACACACATCATCAGAATTTAGAAAATCATTTGCAGACACACATAAGTCATCAAAATCAACTTCTGAAGTTTGAGGTGCCTTAGAAGATGTTGAACACTCTTTGGATTCAGTTTTAAAAACAGTGTTCTTTATTACAGTAGAAAATACACTTTGTTCAATGTTAACCAAAATTATTTCATCAGATAAAGCATTTTCAAGATCCACTATTTTGCTTTCTAACACGAGTGGAGGAATGTAAATCTTAGTTTTAATTGGTTTTGCCTCCATCTCTGTAGTAGAATAGCTAGCAAAATAATCATTTGAAAGAAACTTTGGTTTTTCTGAAAGATAACTATCATTCAGCTTTTGGAGCTGAAGCTAGAGCTTAAAAGAGAATGATTACTTTACAAAACTTAGGGGGAGAATGTTAGAACATAAATATGTTGTATTTTAGGAAGTTTAGTAAAGTAATCCTTTATTGTTTGTATTGGGCCTTGTAATGGGTTTGGGCTTATTGTGTAACAAGGGGTGTGGGGTATAAATAGGAATCTTGTAGTTCATTGTTTCTAACTTTCATTTTGTCACAAAGTAGCTTGTATATGAGTTATTGCTCTCTATAGTTAGTTTACTTTTCATGTGAATAAAACAAATACAGATTCATCCCAATTCCTTGTTAATCTTTATCATTCAATCAATCTTTGATCTCTTGGACCTCACAAGTGGTATCGGAGCCGAACACATAATTTTTCTACGCACGATCGAGATCAGATTGCATTGAAAGAACAACCACTGTGAAGTTTTTCGAATTTGTTGATTTGATGATTAATTGGATGTTATTTGATGTATAATTGATTCCGTGGATATAGTAGTACTTTTTGGAATCGATTACCTTGTACAATTTCATCAAATTTGGTTGATTAGATCAATTTTGAGAAGTTTATATTCGAAAAAGTCTTGTTACTATGTTATGATCGAAGTGAGTTTTAGAGTCGAATTTAGACAAGATCATCAACATCAAATGTGCTCCAAAGTTGTTTTCGAACCTGTTCTCAAAAGCTCATCTTAAAATTCGAAGTACAGAAGGTTAATTTGAAGATTTCAGTGGAAAACATTCGAGATCAACAGAATTCGCATGATCAGTTGAAGAACTCGCATGGCTTGAAAGAACTCACATGGAAAGAATTCGCATGGAAGATTTTGGAAGAATTCGCATAGCAGAATTCACATGCTGAAAGTTTTGAAGAATTCACATTCTTGAATTTGCATGGTCTTTGATGATGATATTTTTCTTAAGTACAGAATTCGCACAAGAGTCATATGCGAAATGTTTAAGAATTCACATGATGAAATTCTTTAAATATGAAATTTTGTTAAGTGTGGAATTCGTACAGAAGAGTGATGCGAAAAGTAAAGAATTCCCATGGAGTAAGATGCGAGAAGTTAATATTTCGTATGTGTGAGTGATGCAAATTGTGAGGAATTCACAGGTGTGAATCATGCGAGATGCGAGGAATTCGCACAGAGGTGCGTGCGAAAAGTAAGAATTCGCACGCAGGCCTATGCGAATTCTGGAGTTTTTGGCTAATGCCATCATGTGAAGTGTGCTTCAGTGAATAGTGATCTACGAATTGTTAGTGTTATGCGAAAAGTTTTGATATTTTTGAGAAAATTGACTGTTCTGAACCTAGTTTGATACAAGTTTGCCCTGTTCCCGAGATTTTTACGCTTAATGCATATGTGACATCACTCTTATCATATGTTGGTCACATATCCTTAGCAACTGATCTAATCTTCACGAGTGCTCATGATTTTCAAGATTTTCAGATACTGTATTGAGTTAGCTGCCTGAGCATCTGCAATCATCAGTCTGGAAAGCTTCTTTTGTTGTTAGAACGTTGAGTGCTCTTTATCATTCTTCTGACCTGATCACTCAGTAGTGTAAGCTACTGCAATCATTGTTTTGATGCTTGAGTTGTGATTCAGAATCCTGAGTGCTTATAATCATCCAGCTGATTCGTGAAGAAAGGAGTTCTGGGTTTGACTGTTCAGTATTTTGGAAAGCAGCTAGAAAATGAGCGTCTTTTCATCAGTTGTTGAATCTTTATCAATCTTCTAACCCTTGCCTTGTAGTGTTGCTACCAGTTGCTACCCTCTGTAAGCTGATCAGATTAAGTTCTTAAGCTGAACTCTTATTTCAACTCGAGGTTCAAAGACATATCAGATGTTATACACTGAAGATGCACTTGGTTGTCATTACATAATTCAACACATATCATTCTTGTGGGCATACGAAATATGATGGGTTTACAAGAGTCAAAAGCTGTCTTTATGTGCACTCAGTCGAGGTTATGGTCTACATCAGATATGACATTATAGTTGAAACTTCAAGGATAAGAGCTACTTTCAAGGGGGAGCTAGAGGAGCTTTGAAGTTTATGCAACACTAAGTTTTATAAATAAATCAAGGGGGAGAGGAGCTGAAGCTGGAGCTTAAAAGAGAATGATTACTTTACAAAACTTAGGGGGAGAATGTTAGAACATAAATATGTTCAATTTTAGGAAGTTTAGTAAAGTAATCCTTTATTGTTTGTATTGGGCCTTGTAATGGGTTTGGGCTTATTGTGTAACAAGGGGTGTGGGGTATAAATAGGAATCTTGTAGTTCATTGTTTCTAACTTTCGTTTTGTCATAATGTAGCTTGTATACGAGTTCTTGCTCTCTGTAGTTAGTTTACTTTTCATGTGAATAAAACAACTACAGATTCATCCCAATTCTTTGTTAATCTTTATCATTTAATCAATCTTTGATCTCTTGGACCTTACAGATTGTGCCCCATGGCACTATCGTCGGGCACAGTCGCATGCGGGGTTCAAGAGTATAAATGCAACCCTTGACCGATTTTGACCTCATATCTTCCCATACTCGTTTTAGTTGGTCAATTTTCAGATGAAAGGTGCGATCTTATCCATCTCAAGTCTCCTCCCTCATTAATTCCAACCTTGAGGTTGTTGGGAGCTTGATCATTACATTTAAAGCTAACCTTGGAGCATTGATTGTGGAACCTCAAGTCATCTCCATCCTAGGGTTTTGCTATTTTCTAGGTTTTACTAAAAAACCTAGTTAGTGAGTTTCTAAACCCTTTATGAAAACTAGATACATATCATTATTTGTCTCTTCATCATCTTACATACTCATTTATGAAGTATTTACTTTTACTAAAATGGCCACTTGATTTTTGAAAGAATTAATAACTAATGGGGGTTGGAAATGTCCAACTTGATAATATGGGGTTTCTATGAGTTGTGTGCATGACATATCTTAAGAAAAGATGTTAGTTAAACAATTATCCATTTCTTTGGTTGTGACCTAAATTGGGAAATTACCTTTATGGGTATATGATTGTTTGTAGCTAGCATTGAATCATTATAAGGTGCACGTGAGTATATTTATCATAATGACATTGCTTGGGCATACTTTATGTGCAGTTATGTAATTGAATGGCTAATGTAAGCTTATTGGAATGTTATATGAAATATCAATCGTGATACGTGTGTGGTATTTAAATCACAAGTTGCTTTGTTAGTGTTGAAATCACTTCATGTGGACCAATGTGTCTCTTGGGAAAAATTTGGAATAACGGATGAGCCAAGTCAAGTAGAAACTAAGAGAACATAGTCTTGGGCGCCACCGCATGGTATGTGCCTAGAGCTCCGCCGTTCGAGGCAATGCCTGAGTTGTAACCCTCGTACGTGCCGAGCCTTTTTGGTGTCACTCACGGTAGTTGACACTAAGGTATCTCGTCTCTATGGGTGGAACTTTTTTGGTGTTATGGGTCTCCCCCGTTGACTCCAATTATTGGTACCTTGTGCATTAATTCTTGTTAATTGTTCAACCTCACTAGAATTTCTGGCCTAACACTTGTTTGGTGTCGATATGTATCTCAGGTTCTAGCGACACCGTCACTAAGAAGTTGTAGGTGGATTGAGTGAGCTTGGGGGCGTACTTTTGGGACACCAACCTTTAAGAAGGCTATTGGAGTAGAGATGACACCCTTTTGTAATCTTATGTCTACTTAGAAATTAGATTAATAAGTTATCGTCTATTTTCATTAAATTATAAACTGTAATTAAACAGGTGTATATACTTTCCCCATTTTTGGGAGACTCATGCTATGGAAAATTATATACCACATTTCCATTTTTGGAAGTTTGTTGTTTATCTCAATTTTTGGGGTGTTACAAGTTTGTATCAGAACTTTAGTTTAAGTGAACTAGGTGTCGACTCTAGTATACCTAGACTTAAATTGTAAACGTTATTGGCATCTTGCCAACCTGGGTAGGTGCCATAGGAGGGGAGAGCATTAGAACTTACGAAATTGCGTTAATTAAGAACTATAACGACAATAACGAGACTTCTTGTGTATAATATGTCCATGATTTCACTTAGCTACTGCTATTATGAATATATTGTTACGTGAGCGTGCTTGAATTATTGTTGTTGTGATACTTAATAAATGTGGTAGTACGTATCTATAGCCTGTTTCTCACCTTCCTTCCCGTGTGTATCGCAGACCAAGATGGTTAATACTCGGAGTAGAGTGCAAACACCACCGGAAGGTATTAAGGCGTCGACATCTACGGCCGATCACCCGGAGGTGGTCGTGGTTGCCACAGTTCCACTTAGGCCACCCGTGTTGGGCGGAAGAGTGGTCACATACCAAGGAACAACATTGCAACGTTCGTACTGGTCATCGAAGAAGTCACCCTAGAAAGCCGAATGATAGGTAGTATGATGCAGGCCATGAATGCAGCCATGGCCCAACAACATAAGTTCTTCTTGAAGCTACTAGAAGATCGTGATGCCAGCCACCACAGACCCGAGACGATAGCAGAAAATGTCTTGAACGGGTCAGGGGGTGTAGTAAATGTCGTCGACATCGAAGAACAAATTCTAGTCGGGGAGAGAAGGAGAGATAGGGGATGTTCCAACAAGAATTTCCTTAGTAGAAAGACACCAGAGTTTACAGGAATGACTAACCCAGTCACGTATATGTACTGGATCAAGGAAGTGGAGATGACATTCGAGTCGAGTGAATGTGATGACTCTCAAATAGTCAAATTCGTCTCCCAATTTCTTAGGGGCGAGGCACTAATCAGGTGGAACCTCACACGATCTGCTCTCACGCCTGAGGTTTTGGCGAAGCTCACTTGGCCGGTTTTCAAGAAGAAAGTGTTAGACAAGTACTACAGTGAAAGGGCCTAGGACAAGATCGAAGAAGAGTTTAGGAACCTTAAGAAGGGGATCTGTCAATCTCTGATTACTCAAAGCAATTTCTGGAAAATCTGGGTTTAGTGGAGCATCTGGCTCCCGATGAGAAGATGAAGATTAAAGCGTACCACCGTAGGTTACCGACCAATGATGAAAACGTCGGTAAGGAACGCTAAAGTGATGACACTTCAAGAAGCTATAAAGGAATCTCTTTTGGTAGAGGACGACTTGGCCCAAAGGAAGGTAGAACGAGGTCAAGTTGGGGAAAAAAGGAAATGGTAAGGGTCATCCGGACCCACTCATCAGTTTCGACCATTCTCCGAGAATAGGAACATTGATCCCCGACGCGAAGTGAGGTGGTGCCACAAGTGCAAGAGTAAGCATAGTGTTAATGCCAAAAAATTGTCCAAAGGAAGATTTAAGGTCCATGTGGAGCTTTATCCAACTAAAGAAAGTAACTAGGCGACAAGTCGTGCGACAATAACAGAATAAAGAGACAAGAGATTTGGTGATGCGGAGAAACCTCAACGAGGAAAAAACTGTGGACGACCAAGAAGAGTCGTTGAGCACTATGATCGCCAAACAGGGCGACGTCTTTATGTATTATAGTGTTTTACACAATAACTACAAAATACAAGTGTAAAAACTAGTAACAAGTGCAGGTCGTGTATGAAACACTTTGGTCGTGTGTATAATAATGTGATAGTGTAATACGATAGAGAGCTCTTGCGAGAATTCTTCGTGTATCTTGTAATATCGGAGATCTAATGTTGTAGTTGTAGATGATGTAGTAAATCGAATAAAATGTATATCTTGGGTATTTATAGTCTGTGATCTTCATAAATGTGTCATTAAATCTTTGGTGTAACGGTCGAAGCTCCATAATGGATTTAATGGCTTTGGTCGGTTATAGCCATTGGTCTTTAAGAGCATTAAACCTGCATTGAATAAACAAGAGAAGAACGTTGGGTCGTAAGTTAGTGTAATCGTGGTCGAGGAAAACCTTGTGATGGTCGTGCGACTAACGCTCGACCGACGTTCACAAAAGTGTCGACAAGTGCTATAAATATGTTTGGTCGTCAGGGCCTTATCATAATACGAGATCAGTCATGCGTAAGATGCATTTGTTGTGGTCATGTATTTTTGACCCAAACAGTTTGCCCACAAAATGTAAAATGAGGCGGCCATTTTTGAATTTTAAATTTTAAATTTTTTGACGAAAAAGTTGGTCTCCACGTATCACTCGGGGAGAGGCTCTCGTCGCTTCAGAACCGACACGTGTCACTTGGGGAGAGGCTCTCGTCACTTCAGAACCAAATCGGTTCGTTTCTAACTAGACCCATGATGGTCTATCTGATACATGTGATGTCACAGTGGTGTGGGGAACACGCGTGACAGTTGCCAAGACAGGTGTCGAAAATCTGTCGATGCTTACGAAGAGTCGATCGACACGTGTCGACCATTGAGCGATTGATACGATTTTCGCGTATAAAGAGAGATATCCAGGGATCGTTTTCTTTTACTCCTTCAGAGTATTTTAGAGATAGATTTCACTGTGAATCTTTTCCAAGTTTATAATATCCTTGCCCGATTTAGTTTCGATCGAGGTTTAGAGAGGCTATATAAGGTACGATCTTCATCACTTCCTTATATGCGATTCAAAACCCAAGCAAGAAAACCTAGGAGAAACTGGGATATACTCGGTTTGTCTGAGCTTAAAATTAGTTTGAGAGGATTAGCCATGTCGAGTGAACCTGCGAGCATGATTCGAGATCAAGATGATCTTGATTCCTTTAGGCGATTAGCGCATATCCCTTCTACTGTGACCATAAACACTCTGGGTCAGGTTCGTCGTGACATGTGTCCGGAGGGGTACTTTGTTATCTACGAGTATCCCTTCAAAATACGGTTCAAATAGCCTTATTCTCCTCTGTCGAGGCTGTTTATGATGACCGTTGGTCTAGCCTCGGGCAACTTATGCCCCTGTTTTGGAGGGTCGTCTCGGTTATCGAGTGACTCACGAAGGACTGGGGGTCGCCATTTGACGTGAACGACCTTCTTAAGGCGTACATGGTCAAGGTGGATGGGTTCCACCGTTACAGTCTTTTCTCTAAGTATCGAGGTGATCGCACCTTGGTACTTAACACTGCGGTCAACGACCATAAGTGGAAGACTAGGTACGTCTTTGTGCGTATAGCATTACTGGGTCCAGACAATGATGTGCCTGAGACGTCTTGGAATACGTCGAGTGAGTATTTTCTTTAGGTTTTGTCTTTGTCGTACTATTTCTATCGATAATTGATTAATATCTATCAATTTCTTCTGTATTTTTGATTTCAGCAATCAAGTTCGACGAGGTATAGCCGAACAACGATTCGGTGTACAAGATCACGCGTTTTTTGGACTACAACTAGGACGGGATATCTTTTTCTTCTCGTTATCTAGTCGACGACGATGAGGATGATATACCTATCGTCGAGCCTCTTGAGGTCGAGGTCAAGGTCCAGGAGGGAGAGGAGGAGGAAGGAGAGGAGGAGGAAAAAGAAGAACAAGAAAGAGAAGAGATGGCTGGTAACGTACTCGTCCCTTGGTTTATTTTATTTTCCTCCTTTCTTGACTTTTCGTGCGTTCTAACCCTTTTCTTTGTTTGTTTCAGGTGGTTCCCCAGCGAAGACCACGACTGCGGCTGCTAGGAGAGCGACCGAGCTGGAATTGGCCCGAAAGGGTCATGAAAATAGAAAGGGGCTCTCGACTGCTGGTTCGTGTTTTCCAAATAAACAAGGATGGTGGTTCCGAGGGAACCGTTGTCAACGGGTGGCGATGCGTCGAGTGTTGCCACTCCTCAGAAGGCGAAGATGGGTGACCCAATACCAGCGGTCCCCATAAACGTAGTACCTCCAGTGGTGAATTCACCGGAGGTGTTAGGTGGTGAGGGACCACCACTAGAGAAACAACAGGGGCAGGCGACTGAGGCCTCTGTCTCCATTCTCCAGTTGTCCGACAAGGGGAAGGGACCCATGGAGGTCCAAACGGTTAACTTTACATTGCCGTTGGACTTTTTAGCGGATGATGTGCTCGATCGAGCGAAGATATTTCCTCATCTGGGGGAGTATTTCAAGGGAGTATTTCAAGGGGATGTCGGTCGACGACTTGGGATCCAACGTCTCCAGTCTCTCCTTTATGGTAAGTGTCGAAACTTACTTTTTTATTACTTTGTTTTTTTGTCGTTTTAACTTTTGTACTAATGTCGTGGGTCGTGTGCTGCAGACGTTCCAGGCCTCTCTCAGCCTTTACATCGAAATGAATAAGATTAGGTGAGCTCTGTCGATTGCTCTCGAAAGAGAGAAGGTGGCACTGGAGAGGGAGCGGGCTGCTCTGTCCAGGGAGAAGGAAGCTACGTCCCAGGTGGAGTCTCTGACCGTGAGACTTGAAGAAGCCCACAAGATCTTAGAGGTCTCCGGTCGTCGAACGACCGATCTACAGACGCGCCTCCATATGCCATGTGAGATGTTGTAGGGGACGAGGGAGGAGCTGGAGGGAGTGCAAATGTCCCTGGTCGAGAATGAAAAAGAGATCGCAGGCCTCAAGGATAGGGAGGTCGAGCTAAAGACCATGGTGGAGGAGCTAGAAGAAGAATTGAAGTCCGTCGAGGCTTTTACTCGATGGATAACCAAGGCAGCGATAATGAGGCATCATCTTGTTGGGAAGAATCCCTTGCCAATGCTACTGAAGACCTCAATATCTATCTTGCGGATGTCGGGAACGAGAAGGATCTGGACTCCGAAGATGAGAAGGATGTCGAGGTGGTCGAGGTCGAGGAGGAAGCCCAGGCAGACGAAGCTTCAGAGTCATAGCCGACTGAAGATGCTCCTTCATCTTGAGTTTTTCTAGCTTTTAGTCTTTTGTTTTTACTGTTTATATGATCGACTGTTGGTGGTCGAGCCTTCCACTTGTAACCATCTAATTTTAGTTTTGAATACAAATGGTTTTTATCTTATCTGTCGAGCATTATAAAATAAGTAAACGATATCTCATGATAAGACATAAGTCAATAAAATACCTGGAACTTTTCAAACCTAAGAATCGTGTGATCAAACAATCATTCAATCCAATGATACTTGCGATTAACACGATATAAGTAATCTAAGGATACTTGTGGAATGATTCATACCAAGGATGCTTGTGACTAAGGTAATCCAAGTAGTTCAATCTAAAGATTCTTGCGACTAAGGCATTTGTTCATAGTGAAAAAAATTTCTAAGTTAAACTTAGATTATAAATCTTAGAGTTTTACAAGACCAAATCGTGTAAAAGACTTACGATCTTATTTCATGCGATCCTGCGAGAAAACAATGTTAGAGGTTGGTCGTTGGCTAACCAATGACCCTCTGATTCTTAAGTCAGTATTGGTTGTGACAAATAATTGTAAGGAAAAAAGAATAAAGGACTTAGATAAAATACCTCTTGAGATGTGTTGCATTCCAACTACGAGGGATTTCCTGGTGGTCGAGGGTTTGAAGCCTATAGGAACCTTTTCCCACGACTTTAGATATACGATAAAGACCTTCCCATTTGATAGAGATCTTACCTACGTTCGACTCTTGAGTGTTTTGAAACAGTCGACGTAAGACATGGTCGCCTACTTGAAAGACTTTGGTCTTTACGTTTTTGTTAAACTGACGCTCGACCGATTGTCTTTGAGATGCCATTCGGACTAGCACTAATTCTATCAATTCTTCAAGGGTGTCAAGATCATAACTCAGATCGACTAGGTTATGGTCGACCAAGTCATGTCTCGATGTTGGGAGCTGGATCTCGACGGGTAGAACTGCTTCGCAACCATAGACCAAAGAAAATGGGGTTTGCCCTGTGGACGTACATGGAGTTGTACGATTTTCCCATAGGATTGTGGGAAGTTCTTTGACCCATTTTCCTTTTGATGCTTTCAATATCTTCTTGATCGAGTTTATAATAGTCTTATTGCTCGATTCTGTAAGTCCATTCGATTGAGAATAGCGCGACTTCAAGGTCGATAGTTTTATATTACGATCCTCACAGAATTGCTGAGTTCTTTCGCTTATGAATTGGGATCCATTGTGGTAGACAATCTCGGATGGTATCCTAAACCTGATGGCATCTTGTCGTAATGTCGGCCAATAGTAGCCTTGTCGCGATATTCGATTGGATAGACTACGACCGCCCGAGTGATTGCCATATTTACCGTCGTGCATTTCTTGCAAGATGTTTTGGACTTCTGTTTTGCTTGTGACACATCGTAGGTTAAGTCCAGTGGACGATCGTCGATAGAGCTTGCCTTGTATTACGACATATCTGGATGCCTTGAATCTGATATTTCGAGCTTCCATTCTGTCTTCTAGAAGTTGGTCGTACACTAAGTAGTTCATTATATCGGTCGACCAACCTTCTTTTTCATTATCGATTTGGACTATGTCGTCATGATCAATGGACGATATCATGAGATGTATCATGGGTATTGTGTCGAACGGAGGTTTTCTAAGTGCTGATCCAAGATTGGCTAAGGCATCAACTTGAGTATTCTGATCTTTTGGGATTTGTTCAATCGAAAATGGCTTGAAATTTTCTGATTTTGCCTTGGCTATCTTGAGATATGACGTCATCTTTGAGTCCTTTGCTGCAAACTCGCCATTCATTTGGTTCACAACGAGGAGGGAATCGCTCTTGATGTGCAACCCTTTTTCCCCCAAGTCGAGCGTCATGTTCATTCCTATGATCAAGGCTTCATACTCTGCTTCATTGTTCGTTGCTTTGAATTCACATCGTATGGAGTACACCATCTTGCCCCCCTGTGGCGACTTTAAGACGACGCCCAGTCCTGTGCCTCTAGCATTGGACAATCTGTCGATATGTAGAGTCAAGGGTTTGTCATTGTGAGTCACCACAAAAAAAGATTCGTCTTGTGCTTCTTCTCTAATTCATGACTAAAGTCAGCGACAAAGTCTTCTAGGACTTGTGATTTGATCACAGTCCTGGGCTTGAAGTCGATGTCATAGCTGCTAAGATATATACTCCATTTCTCTAGTCGACCTGTCAATTCTGGTTTTCTCAAAACAGAATTGAGTGGAAAGTTAGTAACGACAATTATAGGATGCGACTCGAAGTAATGTCGCAGCTTTTTGGTAGCTGTGACTAAAGATAGTAATAATTTTTCCATCGATGAATATCTGGTCTCAACGTCAAGCAAAGATTTACTTACATAGTAGATAGGTAGTTGATGTTTGTTGTCTTTTCTTACCAGGACTGCACTTACCGCATTGGGGCTAACGACCAAGTATAGTTGTAGGACCTCATTGTCTTATGGTTTCGACAGCAGTGGAGGCGACACCATGTATTCTTTTAATTTTTGCAATGCTTGCTCGTGGTTGTCCATCTACTGGAAGCCTTTATTCTTTCGCAAGACATTGTAGAATAGGTGGCATTTGTCCGACGATCATGAGATAAACCTATTTAAGGCTGCCACACGACAAGTTAGACGCTGGACTTCTTTGAAGTTTCTCGGTGATTTGATCTCGACTATGGCTTTGATTTAATCAGGGTTAGCTTCGATCCCACATCGAGTCACCATGTATCCTAAGAATTTCCTGGCGCTTACTCGGAAAGAGCACTTGGTTGGATTCAGTTTCATGTGATAATTTCTGAGAATGTCGAACGACTATCGTAGATGCTCGACATGATCGACAACTTGTCTTGATTTGACGAGCATGTCATCAATGTAGACTTCCATGATATCGTCGAGTCGTTCCTTGAACATTTTGTTGACCAGGCCCTGACATGTGGAACCTGCATTTTTCAAACCAAAAGGCATAACCTTATAACAGTAAAGACCTCTATTTGTCATAAAGGCAATTTTCTCTTGATCATCGACGTGCATAAGTATCTGATTATATCCTGAATACGTATCCATGAATGTCAAGAGTTCGTGTCCAGCGGTCACATCGACTAATGCATCGATGTGCGGCAAAGGGAATAGATCCTTCGAACACGCCTTGTTTAAGTCTGTAAAATATATTCACACCCTCTTTTTGCCGTCTTTCTTTTATACGACCATGATATTGGCTAACCAGTCGGGGTACTTTACTTCTCCAATTTTCCTGGTTTTGAGGAGGTTGTCGACTTCGTCATTGATCACCTTGTTTCGCTCTGGAGCGAACTTTCGACGTTTCTGCTTGATGGGTTTGAATGATGGGTCCACATTTAATTTGTGAGAAATGACGTCAGGGTCAATGCCGACCATGTCTTCGTGCATCCAAGCGAACAGTCAGCATGCTCCTGCAAAAAAGAGATTAGTTCTTTTTAAATAGAAGGATCGAGGAATGAACCTACGAAGACGACTTGATCAGGATTGCTTTGGTGCAGGATGATTTGCTCCAAACGATAGTCATCGACAGTGTCGGGAGCATCCTGGTTCTATAATTGTTAGATGGATTGCTTTCGCGATTTCATCGTTGTCTTGTAGCAATCACGAACAACTTTTGGTTCACTATTGATCTCCTGGACTCCCCACGACATGAGAAATTTCATCGTCTGATGAAACGTTGAAGGGACTGCCTTCATGTCGTGGATCCAGGGTCGACCGAGAATGACGTTGTACGCTGACGAATAGTCGATGATGCTGAACCTAGTCTGCTTGTTGATTCCTTTGGCATAGACTGGTAGAGTGATCTCTCTAAAGGTGCTTGTCACGTCTCCAATGAAACCAACCAAGGTCATTGAGCGTCGAACGATCTATGACTTCTCGAGTCCCATGGCATTGATGGTGTCGAGAAAGATTATGTTTGTTGAGCTTCCCCTATCGACCAACACCCTCCGGGTTAAACAGTTGCCGATCTTGAGCTAAACAATTAATCTGTCGTGATGTTTTTGATGTAGGTCGCCTAGGTCATCTTGGTTGAACGTTATCTTCATCGACTCTAGCTCCAATTCTTCCTTTGGTTGTGAGGAACGGGGGACTGGCTGATCATTTGCCCCCCGACTGGTATGCCTTTTTGCTGCAGAATAAGTCAGATCACAGATGTCGGATCCTCCCGTAACACAATTCACGACTTTCTCATGAACAGGAGATAGGGGTCGAACGTCATTGTTGAGTGTTGCTGGTTCGTCGAATATTTCTTTAAGATTGCCTTTTGAAACATGCCCAACGAGTTCCTTTTTAAGAGCAATGCAATCGTCCGTCGTATGACCATGGTCACTGTGAAAGTCTCACCACTTGGTCTTATCCTTCTTGTCATCACCCTTATCAATTTTCTTTGGCCAACTAATGGTTACTTGTACGTTTCTCAATGCTTCGACCAATTCTTTAGAAATCTCTTTGAATCCATAGGAAGAAACCATAGGATACTGAGGGAGCTTGGTCGTGGTCAAGACCTTCTTCTTATCAAACCTGATGTTCGATATTTGTCGC
Organism: Arctium minus; assembly: GCA_954870635.1. Lineage (NCBI taxonomy): Eukaryota > Viridiplantae > Streptophyta > Magnoliopsida > Asterales > Asteraceae > Arctium > Arctium minus. The sequence goes on from OX941087.1 coordinate 61,607,251, forward strand.
GATGTGTTGATCCAAACTCTCTCAGTGATTTGATAACGACCCTCTTTTAGACTTAGTGAAAATTAAGTTATTATATGTATTAGTGTTTCATCATCAGCGATCAGACTGAGTCTGTTCAGTTATCGCTGATGACCTTTCTGTAAACATTTAATATGTATGTGTTTCACTTTCAGCGATCAAACTGAGTCTGTTCAGTCATCGCTGATCGTTTCCCATGTAACACAGTTAACGTAATCCCTGAAGACAAGTCTCGCGTCAACATAGTTCATAGCTGAATCGAAGACGAAGCCACTGAACAATAGATAAGTCTACTAATGACCTGATGCGGATATCAGCGAAGACCAGACGAATCTACTTACGCGAAGAAGCCTGAGGAAAAGCTTCAGCGATAGCTGAACTTCTTTATGTCTGGAAGAAGAGATACTCAGCGATCAACGATCACAAAGCTTATGCCTCAAGTTTTCTTTTGTCTTACCTTGCACAACCAGTACGATGTGTCAGAACGGACACGTCTCTGCCACAAATCGTACAACAACTCTGTCAACTACACTGTTCATAAGCGGCCAAAAGCATGTCTCCAAAAGTAAGACTCCCAAAGCCAATCTATGAATGCCACGTGTAAAGTACCCTGCCATGCATTTAATGCATAGGGTATAAATAGGAAGCTCACCCCTTCATCTGAAGGTGTGCTCAATCCTTGAACTCCATAATAGAAACCCTTGTTTTCTATCTCTCTAAAATCCCCCATTCTCTGAATTTCTTGTGCAACCATCTTAGTGTTTCTTAAGTTTGTTTAGATTGAGTCTGTCTTAATCTTATTCCGCAACAAACTTGTAAATTGTATTTTGATTTATCAATAAACAATTTATTAAACTTTAATTTCTGTGTTTGTATTCAACCCCCCCCCCCCCCCTTCTACAAACTTGTTAAGCACCTTCGGGACCAACAAGTGGTATCAGAGCAGTTTGTTTAATCTAATAAACAAGATCTTGCTGTATACTCTTCCTTGCTATTCTAAAATGGCACTAAACACAAACACGAACTACTATGATAATGGTTCACTTTCTAAACCTCCTCGATTTAGCAGAGATAACTTTTCTCTATGGAAAAATCGAATGATGCTATTTCTTGAAGGTGCGGATCCTACTATACCTGAATATATAGAAAATGGACCCTATGAACCTGTTAGAATTATAGCTGCGGTTCCCGCTACTGCCACCACTGAAGCTGTCCCTGAACGATATGTCGTTAAGGAAATAGGACAGTGGAGTGATGAAGATAAAAAGAAGGTAGGCATAGATGCAAGAGCAAAGACCATTATATCAATGGCTCTGCCTGATGAAGTTTTCCATTCCATCATGCATCTAAAAACTTCTAAAGAAATGTGGGAAATCATATGTGTTCAATATGAGGGCACCACTGAAATCCAAGAGACCCGAAAGATTAACTTGGTAAGACAGTATGAAAGTTTTATCGCTGGTAAGAATGAATCTCTTTCTGACATTCATCAGCGGTTTAACTGCCTGATCATTGACCTAAGAACTGTTGGAAGGACCTATTCTAATTCTGAGGTCCTAACAAAATTCTTGGAAAGTCTTCCTGAAAGCTGGGACAGTTATTCAATATGTCTTAAGCTGACAAAAGACTTACATACTCTCTCTCTAAGCACTCTGTATGGAATATTGCTCAACTATGAGCAATCTAATCTCCTGAAGAAGAATCTTGTAAAAGATTCTAAAGACTCCAAAAGCACTGCTGTTGCTTTAGTCTCGTCAGAGATAATTCCATCCCAGCGATCTACTCTCACCATCACTGAGTTAGATTCTGAATCTGAGGATTTATCAGACCCTGATCTTTCAGAGTTTAATGAATCTTTAGCACTCTTGACAAACTCCTTCAAAAAGTTTGCAAGAAAGAGCAATTTCAAAAGAAATAAGCTCCTCTCTATTGCTGACAAGCCTAAATCAACCCCTGTTGATAAGGCTACTGCCACTTGCTATAACTGTGAGAAAACAGGACATTTTTCTAGTGAGTGCAGGTCAAAGAAAGTCTACAAACCTTCTACCTCTAGAAGAAGATCCAGCGATGACAAATACCTGAAGCTGAAGGAGAAATATCAAAAGCTGAAAAGCTATCAGCGAAAAGGTAAAGGTCTCATCGCTGAAGAACATGACTGGGCTGAATCAGAAGAATCATCTTCTGATGAAGAAGAAGTCGCTAATCTTTGCCTCATGGCTGAGATTAAAGAAGAAGTAGAAGAACCATCTGAACCTTCTATGAGCTACATATCATCTCAGGTATCTATCTCAACAAATCCCTCTCTGCCTGAAGCTGAGAGAAGTCGCGCTGTTGATGTGCTGACGATTGACCTTTATAATGCTCTAAATTACAAAACTCAAGATGAAAATAAAAATGTTTATTTAACACAAGAGCTAGAGAAATGTCATGAAAAGATCAGTGAACTAAATCTTTTAGAAGAAAAGCTGAAAGACCAAGTCATTATAAATGAAATCATCAGCATTGAACGCGAACAAGCCATCGCTGCTCTAAAAGCAGAAAAGGCTAATGTTGAAAAATGGTGCAAATCATCAACAAAGATCTATGAGATAATAAATGCTCAAACTCCTGAAAGTGATAGAACTGGTCTTGGTTTTTGGACACCACAGGATGATCCTAAAGAAGAAAGTTCCTCGCTTAAGTTTGGAACTTTTGTCACATCTTTCTTTGACACTTCTTATAATCAATTCTATCCATGTTCTTCTTCAGATCCCATCCCTGAGGAGATATCTGCAAGATCTAAGTCTGCAGATAAAGGAAAGTCTATTCTTCCTCCTCAGAAGGCTTCCAAGAAAACCAAACTGAAAGTTCCTTCCAAACCTTCAGTGGATAAACCTTCTAGCTCAGTGACAGAAATCTTTGATATCTGTCCTCCAAAGCTGAAGGTTGATCTAAAGCCCGTGAGACCTGAAGAAATAAAAATTCCTCCCAGATCTCGTGCTAAAGGCATTCTTGGAGCTGGACCTGCTCATCTTAAGTTTTCAAAACCTTTTGGTTATAAAACCACCATCAGATATAGAAAATGTTATCACTGTGGATTTACTGACCATATTGCGAGCAAGTGTCCAAATACCACCGAAGCTGATAAAACAGCCAAAGTGAAGAAAAATGCCTCTAAGGCAAATAAAGTCACCAAAGTTGAAAAATCAACCAAAGTGAAAAATACCACTAAGGTTAAGAAATTAACCAAAGTGAAGATTACCACTGAAGCTGAATCTTCATCAGCAGTGAAGACTGCTGAATCTTCCTTATCCACTAACTCTGAAGGACCCATTGAAAAGTGGGTACCAAACAACGCTTAATCTTCCTTATGTATGCAGGGATCAAAGGGCATCTGGTATCTCGATAGTGGATGTTCTCGTCATATGACTGGACAAAGAGACCTGCTCACTGAATACAAGGAAGAGAAAGGTCCCTCTGTGACCTTTGGTGGAAATGGAAAAGGATTTACCCGAGGGTTTGGTGTCCTCAGCAATGGGACAACTACCTTTCGAAGAGTCGCTTATGTAGATGGACTGAAGCACAATCTTCTAAGCATCAGTCAGCTATGTGACAAAGACTACGAAGTTCGCTTTTCTAAGAAAGCATGTTCAGTGGTAGATGAAAAAGGAAAACTTGCTCTCAGTGGTTATAGAAGAGAAAATGTCTATGTAATAGATATGGACTCTACTATCACTGATAACTTATGTTTTCTCTCTAAGGCCTCTTCTGATGTCAACTGGCTATGGCATAAAAGGCTCTCTCATCTAAACTTCAAAACCCTGAATTCTCTCTCATCTAAGGAACTGGTTTCTGGTCTTCCTCAGCACTCATATGCTAAAGAATCTCTCTGCTCAGCATGTGAAAAAGGAAAACAAACAAAAGCTAGTTTCAAGTCGAAACAAGTTTCCTCAGTGACAAGTCCTCTTCAGCTCCTGCATATGGATCTATTTGGCCCTGTCAACATCCAATCAATAGCTGGAAAGAAATATACGCTTGTCATTGTAGATGAATATTCTCGCTACACCTGGGTTATTTTTCTTCGCTGTAAGAGTGATACTCCAGAAGAACTAATATCTTTTGTCAAAAAGATGGAAGTGCTGAATAATCTTACTGTTCGATCAATAAGAAGTGATCATGGAACTGAATTCAAAAATAGTTCCCTGGACAATTTCTTTGAGAACAAGGAATCTCTCACAACTTCTCTTCAGTAAGAACACCTCAGCAAAATGGAGTCGCTGAAAGAAGAAACAGAACGATCATAGAAGCTGCTAGATCAATGCTCAACGATTCTCACCTCCCTACTCAATTTTGGGCAGAAGCTGTAAACACTGCATGTTTTACTCAAAACAGATCGCTGATAATAAAGCGATTTGGGAAGACAACTTATGAACTCTTTCTTGGAAGGAAGCCTTCTATCAGCTTTCTTCATATCTTTGGTTGTCAGTGCTTTATCTTAAACAACAAAGATCAACTTGAAAAGTTCGACCCAAAAGCCGATGATGGAATATTTTTAGGATATTCCTCCATCTCCAAAGCCTACAGAGTTTTCAACAAGAGAAGACAAACCGTAGAAGAAACCATTCATGTCACGTTTGATGAAACGCGCTCAGCGAACTCTAAACCAATCGCTGACAATGAAGAACTGAATACTTGGATGATCTCTCACTATAGAGAAACTGAACCTTTCTTCTCAAACCATCAGCACACTGAAACTCCAGCTGCTGATGAAGAACCAAGTATCGTACCTCCCACCGCTGAATCCACCTCATGGGTTTCAGCTGAACCTCTAAACACATTACCACCATCAAATCTGCCTTCGTCTGGAAACCTCTCTAGTGAACCTACTCAACAGTTAATTGCTGATGAACCTCAAACGTCCTCATCAGTAAACATCCCAATTGTTGATCCAACCTCTGAGTTAAGCGATCATGCTCCTGCTCAGCGATGGACAAGAGATCACCCAATAGATCAAATTCTCGGTGATCCAGATGCAGGTATTCAGACACGACGAAGCTCAGGTAATATCTGTCTCTTTGTAAACTTTCTCTCCTTAATAGAACCAAAGAAGACTGATGATGCCCTCAGAGATCCAAACTGGGTCAGCGACTGAATTTTCTCGAAACAAAGTTTGGAATCTCGTTCCTAGACTATCTGATAAAACTGTAATAGGCACCAAATGGGTGTTTAGAAACAAGTTAGATGAACATGGAACTGTAACCCGCAACAAGGCTCGACTTGTTGCTCAGGGATACAGACAAGAGGAAGGCATAGACTATGATGAAACCTTTGCCCCTATGGCCAGGCTCGAAGCAATTCGACTATTCTTAGCTTATGCAGTCTATAAAGACTTCATCGTTTATCAAATGGACGTAAAATCAGCTTTTCTGAATGGAAAGCTGAATGAAGAAGTTTATGTAGAACAACCACCAGGGTTCTATGACCCTAAGCATCCAAATTATGTTTATAAATTGGATAAGGCTCTCTATGGTCTAAAACAAGCCCCTCGTGCTTGGTATGACACTCTCTCATCTTTTCTTATCTCTGAAAATTTTGAACGTGGCAAGATTGATAATACGTTATCTTTCAGGAAGATAAAAGGTCATATAATTCTTGTACAAATATATGTCGATGACATAATATTTGGTTCTACTAACCCATCTCTATGTACTCGCTTCGCTGAAAGAATGAAGAAAGAATATAAAATGAGTATGATGGGTGAGCTGACATATTTTCTTGGTCTTCAGATTAAACAATCTGACAAAGGTACTTTTATCTGCCAAGGTAAGTATGTTAAAGATATGCTAAAGAATTTTGATCTCACACAAACTTCAGCGATGAAAACTCCTATGGCACCACCGCTGACACTTAACAAGGATCCATCTGGAAAACCTGTTAATGTCACTGCCTATAGAGGAATGATAGGCTCATTGCTGTATCTTACAGCGAGCCGACCTGACATCATGTACTCTACTTGTTTATGTGCATGCTATCAATCTGAACCCAAGGAATCCCATCTGATCGCTGTAAAGCGAATTTTCAGATATCTGAAAGGAACTCCTAACCTCGGTCTTTGGTATCCCAAAGACTCAGGGTTCGATCTAACTGGTTATTCTGATAGTGATTTTGCAGGCTGTAAACTCGACAGAAAGAGTACCACTGGTGGATGTCAACTCTTGGGAGGAAAGATGGTAAGCTGTACAAGCAAGAAACAAAATTCTGTGTCCACTTCCACAGCTGAAGCTGAATACGTAGCCGCTGGAAGCTGTTGTTCTCAAATCTTGTGGATGAGAAATCAACTATTAGATTATGACCTTCAGCTGTCAAAGATTCCTATCTATTGCGACAGCACTAGTGCTATCGCTATAGCAAATAATCCAGTGCTATATTCAAAGACAAAACACATAGAGATCAGATATCACTTTATCAGAGATCATGTGATGAATGGTGATATTGAACTTCACTTTATCCCTACTGACTTTCAGCTTGCTGATATATTCACCAAACCTCTTGATGAGACAAGGTTCAACTTTCTCATCAGTGAGCTTGGAATGCTGAACCTCGAAGAATAATTCTTCAGCGTTCATGTATTGTGTCAGTAATCAAAAGTTCCTCTCATCTTTCTCTCTGATAAACATTCTGACTCAGGTATGTTTTCTCCTTTCTCTCAAGATGTTTTTCTTCAAATATAAACTTTAATCACTGAACTTTCTTCAAATGATTAAAAGTTTTTTTTTGAAAAATACATTAATCACTGATATTTCTAGTCAGTGATCCTTTAAAAGGAAAATCTATCCCTATCTTTAAAATCAGGGATACTTTTAAAAAGGAAAATCTATCGCTGACTTTTCTTCAGTGATCATTTCAAAACGGACAAATGTACAGTCTCTCTCTTCTATGACGTCATTTGAACCGACAATCCACGACATGCCTTTTCTGACACGTTCGTCCGTTGCCCTTCTATCCAATCAACTTCGTGGAACGTGTCAATGTCATGATGATTTTCTTTTCCCGCTTCATTCTCTCTCTTCTCTCTCTTCGTATAAAAGGAATTCTTCTCTCCTTTATACGGTTTACGCTTTCAAAACATTCAAAGCAAGAAACATTCTCTCAAGAACACTCAAGCAAGTAAACCCAGAATATTGAATCTGCAACTCTTTTTCTTCAAGATACACAGGTTTATTTCATGTTTATATGCTTTGTTCGTATGCTTTTTATTCTTTTTAAAATCCTGCTCGTTTTCTATGGATTTTATAAAACGTTTTTTTTCAAAAACTAAAGATCATTCTTTCTGATTTTATGTTTTTCAATAAAAACCTTTTGGTTTTAAAGTGTTCTTCATTCTTTCTACCCAGAACACTATTTTTTTTACTCCTAAAAATAACTTGATAGTTTTCCAGTTTCCCTTCTTCTATGGAAACTGGTAATCATATTATTTTTAATCTAAATCATTTCTTCTATTATGCCTCTTTCCATATCAGAAATGACACAGTCTTCAATCGTTGCTTCCAAGCATGTACGATTCGCTCTCACTGAAGTTGAGATTACTAAATGTAATCATTTGGCCAGACTCGAGTTCAAAGCTGACAAATACCCACATCTGGTGGAAGCTGATGAATTCCTCAAGCAGTCATGCATAGCTTACGTGATCACTGTGGATCCTAAGCCCTCCAAGACTCTACTCCAGCAGTTCTGGTTCACTGCTGATGCAACTGAACTCACCAACAAGAAAGGTGAACGAGTCCCTGCTATCTCGTTCAGCACTGAATTGGGGCCAGGGAGCATGACCGCTCTTAGCCTCAGGAAATCTTTAAGATTCCCTGACAAACCAAAGAGTGGGTTCGACGCACTCCCCACTGATGATGAGCTGATATCATTCCTGGACGCAATAGGCTATTGTTGGGAAAACAAACCGAGATCTTCTATTCCCAACAAGAAGCTCACCAAGATCCTAAAAGCTCAGATGCCATCACAACTGAACTTTATCTTCTCGCACATAATTCAGTGCATGAGTGGGAAGAGTGGTTCGCTGGATCAAGCCAGCAAAACACAACTGCAGATGGCCTACTCCGTTATCGCTGGTCAAAACTTTGACTACGCCACAACAATCTTTGAAGATCTGAGGTCGAGATTAGAGAAGCCTGAACGAGATCCCAAGATCTCGTACGTATGTTTCATATGTACGTATATCAAGTTCCTCTATCCCAACACCTATCCCACCAAAGATGATGGCACCTTTGCCAGGGTAGGTCAACAATCACTGGAGGTCAAGCCACTCGCAGACGAGGTAAGTATCTCTCTCCTTCGCTCTCGTCTCTCTCTCCATTCTTCTTCATCTTCAGCGACCACGCAGACGGTTCCTTCGTCTGCTATCCCTGTCGCTACCACTACTTCTAAACGACCATCAGCTAGTCCGATTGGTCCTTCTAAAAAGGCCAAAAAGACTAAGGAAAGTACACCCTCTAGTACTATACCTGAGGAAGCTTCTCAACAAGCTACCTTAGATGCATTTGTGGGTCTTTCCTCCACAACTTCAGCAGTCACTCATACTGCCGTGTCAGCGATCTCACTCGCTGTCACATCATCAATAACCCCACCTACTATCTCATTCCCTGAGATTAACCCCATCCCTACTTCTATCCCCAAAACTCTTCCTTTTTCTCCTCACTTGGTCTCTGAACCCGCTACCTCTTCTTTCCCTATAGGACCTGAGCATCAAACTTTTGAGGAATCTATGCAGTTCTACAAAATGTTTGATACGTCAGGTCCTAGCTTGGCGTCTGTTGACACGCATGTCAACAGTCTGGGAGAAAAGGTGGACGCACTCACCAACACCATCAATGAAACCACCAGCGCCGTCAATCAGGCTGGTGAGGAGCTGAAGAAGTTGACCGCCACTTGCTCATCTAAAGCTGAGAACTCCCAACTTTCAGCTGTTGAAGAACAAGTCGTCCAACTCAGAGAGTCCTCTCGACTCTTTCAAGGGCGATTTGAGTCTCTTACCGCTGAAGTTCAGGGTCTCTCTTCAAAGGTTGACCTCTGCACGTCCCTTCTTCAGCAAATTCTACAGAAAGTGAATGCACCAGCTCCAGCGCTGCCTCCCTCCTTCACTGAAGATGATCGTACCAACCTCAACATCGCTGTGGAATTCATTCATGATGTCACATGCGACATCCCTACGGTTGAAGACCGTATTAAGTGTCTGGAGGCTGACGTCCAAATGCTAAAAGCTTCAACAGCTACTCCAGCAGCTGAACAATCCCCTACCGCTGATAATGACAAAGTGGGGGAGAAAACTGAAGAAACTTCTATTGCTGCTGCTGGGGAAGCTAAGACTCCAAAGGAACCTCCCTCTCAATCTGAGGGGGAGAAGACAAAAGAATCCTCATCAATTCACTCTATTCTCTTTGAAGAGGATGAGGAAGAAGACGATGAAGAGGAAGATGATCTAGATCTTGATGATCAAGAAAAGGATCAGCCCTCCGATGACGACGATGACGATGAAGACCAATCTATGTGGTTCTCTAAGCCGAACGTCGCATCAGGGACAACTTCGCAAGAGGTTGTCAAAACAGGGGTGAGAGGTGATACATCTTCAAGTGTTCCTTCGCAAAGCAAAGACAAGCAACCGATCGCTGAAGAATGCTTGAGGACTGGATCACAATCTGAGGGGGAGCATCCTTCTCAGGTATGTCTTTCAATTGTACCACTCTCCTACTCTTTCCAAACCCCTATTTCTTTCTAAGCCTTTATCTCTCTCGTTCTAAAAATACACTTATCCCTTCTTTCCTTCTTTTTCTATCCAGACAGTTCTCACCCCTGCTTAAGGGTTCTGAACTACGAATAATTCCAGCTACTATCGCTGAAGAAATAATCCCAATCTCTATCGCTGAGATTGATGATGAAGAAGAAGAAGATTCCCTGGTCCATCCAGGAAGGCCCTCTCGACCATCTCATTGGTCAGAGGAAGTGGTGAAGAAAAGAGTTGAAATGATCGCTCAACTAGAAAGTCAACGGCTGAAAATCTCTCTTCAAACATCCACAGAGCTCGACTTCCTCACTGAAGCCGAAAGAGAAGAATCTGCCAAAGCTGAGAAGCTGATCGATGAATGCAAACGAGATGCCTAACTTGCTTTAAAGATTCAATCTTCTCAAGTCAAGGACAAAAAGCTGAAAAGCAAACCTGTGGAAGTTCAAGCTGCACTACTGAAAGAAATTGAAGAGGAACACTCCAAAGAACAAGAGATCAACGATAAGTCTATCGATTGGTGCAAACAAAAGATGGATTATCGTTCTGATCTTCTTCCAATATTAGCCGTGACTATCTCTGGTCGCAAGAAGAAAGATCAACTCTCAGTGACCATGGAGATTACCAGAGAGGATGGAACCCAAAAAGCAATGTACGTATCAAAACTTGAGAGCTTCGGATTTACGGAATGGTTAGAGTTCTGGGATGCGCTGAAGAAATCCAAATCTACATACAGAGGCTACGTTGAAGGACTTATTGAAGCCCTCATAAATAGAGTCATTTCTGTACTAAAGCTGCCATCTCCTCTTCCTCCCAAATCTTTGAAACTCAAGAGAAAAATTGGGTCCTCCTCCTCTAAAGATGTCGCCATCATCAGGAATGAAACTTCTATCAAAATTTCAAGAGATGCACTATTTGGTCCTCCTCCCGATCTTTCAGTTCTGGACTTATCTCTGCCTCCTGGTGGTCCTTTCCAAGCTGGTCAAGTAATTGACAATCCTTATGGAATATTCTTCAGAGATGATGATGAGGAACTCAGATTTCAAAGAATCTCTGAGATTCCTATCTGTCCTCTGAATCATCTCAAGGATCTCTTATGCTTATGGTGTGACTTCTTCCCTGCTGCTGAAGAAATTAAAGAAATTATCAGTCAAGAATCTTTGAAACGAAGACAGAAAGGAGAAGAAATACCTGAGTATATGATAAATCCTCCTAAATCTTCTTTTAATAGATGATAGATTAGTTTCCTCTGTAATCTGTTAGTTATACTTACAGTAGTTAGTTACTCACTTGTACTTATGTTTTTCATATCTTGTAATTCCATCCCTGAATTAAATGAAAATCGCAGTGATGTACTTAACCCTATCAGTACTGTAAAAGATCCCTCAAAATAGTAATTGGGACATGCATTCTATGAGTCCTTTTTATTCCTATATTTTGAATCATAAAGTAATTTTCTTTTGTTACTTTGTCATTATCAAATAGGGGGAGATTGTTGATCCAAACTCTCTCAGTGATTTGATAACGACCCTCTTTTAGACTTAGTGAAAATTACGTTATTATATGTATTAGTGTTTCATCATGAGCGATCAGACTGAGTCTGTTCAGTTATCGCTGATGACCTTTCTGTAAACATTTAATATGTATGTGTTTCACTTTCAGCGATCAAACTGAGTCTGTTCAGTCATCGCTGATCGTTTCCCATGTAACACAGTTAACGTAATCCCTGAAGACAAGTCTCGCGTCAACATAGTTCATAGCTGAATCGAAGACGAAGCCACTGAACAATAGATAAGTCTACTAATGACCTGATGCGGATATCAGCGAAGACCAGACGAATCTACTTACGCGAAGAAGCCTGAGGAAAAGCTTCAGCGATAGCTGAACTTCTTTATCTCTGGAAGAAGAGATACTCAGCGATCAACGATCACAAAGCTTATGCCTCAAGTTTTCTTTTGTCTTACCTTGCACAACCAGTACGATGTGTCAGAACGGACACGTCTCTGCCACAAATCGTACAACAACTCTGTCAACTACACTGTTCATAAGCGGCCAAAAGCATGTCTCCAAAAGTAAGACTCCCAAAGCCAATCGATGAATGCCACGTGTAAAGTACCCTGCCATGCATTTAATGCATAGGGTATAAATAGGAAGCTCACCCCTTCATCTGAAGGTGTGCTCAATCCTTGAACTCCATAATAGAAACCCTTGTTTTCTATCTCTCTAAAATCCCCCATTCTCTGAATTTCTTGTGCAACCATCTTAGTGTTTCTTAAGTTTGTTTAGATTGAGTCTGTCTTAATCTTATTCCGCAACAAACTTGTAAATTGTATTTTGATTTATCAATAAACAATTTATTAAACTTTAATTTCTGTGTTTGTATTCAACCCCCCCCCCCTTCTACAAACTTGTTAAGCACCTTCGGGACCAACACGATGGTTCTACTTTGATTGCTGATTTGGTCTTGAATTTTGGCTTCTTCACGCTTAACTAATTTTTGTCGCTAGAGTGTTTACGTCGAAAGGCAACATCGTCTTCGACCCTCATATAGGCCAAAGTCCTTGCTCGTACATCTTCGAAGTTCTCTGGGGGGTATTTTGTCAAATCAGTGTAGAGACCTGAACTCTCATCCAGACCACGTTTGTATGCCTCGATCGTGGTCTTGATGTCACAGTTACGGAAACTAATCATCTCGGAATTAGAGGGATTGAAATAACTCCGGATGGATTCTCCAACCTTTTTCATGACATAGTACAAGTCACTAGTCTGCTTCTCCATCTTCGACTACTTGCGAATTGTTGGGAGAATTGGTTCACTAGTTCAACGAATGAACTAATGGACTTAGGTTTGAGGCCGATCAACCATTGGAGGTTTGCACCCGTGAGGGTCGCCCCAAAACTTTTGCACATACACACCTCTAGATACTGGTGTGGGATCGACATTGTCCACATCAATTGCTTGTATTGAGCGATGTGTTCTGTTGGATCCGTGATGCCAGAGTATTTTGGTGTGAATGTCAGGATGTTGTATTTCTTAGGGACATCGACCATAGCTATCTCATCGACAAAGGGAGACGCTTGAAACCCTGTGCGAGGCTCGACATCGACATGTACTGCTGATCCTGGTAGCTTGGCAAGTAGCGACAACACTCGTTCATTTTGTTCCTCCAGCATCTTCAATCTTTGAGTGACAAGATCGTCCTGATTATTCCCTTGAGTTGCCATCGGGACGTGCCTAGAGTTTTGGAAACCATTCCGTTGCAATGAATCGGAAACATCTCTATTGTAATGAAAGGTTGGAATTGGCATTATGGGAATCGACGTTGTAGGAGGCATCGTGGGAATCGACACCATCGAGTGGAAGAATGGTGGAAGTGGCAGTGGCATCGTCGGCATAGGTTGACTAGGGATGCCAGGGAAGGGAGGTCTTGGATAATTGGGGAGTGGAGGTCCCAACCAAGGCATGCTGAAGCCCCCAAGACCATGCGAAGGCCCTGCTACGTTGCTAGCATTCCGATTCCTCAAAGACGCGATCTCTTCAGCAGCTTGTCTGTTTTGATTTGACAAGGCATCGATGCGAGCACGTGCAGTGGTCAAATCCATGTTCATCTGGGCTATGATTTGCTCTTGGGTTCCTTGAAGAGCTGCTCTTATCCTGTAGAAGAAAGACACTCGAGGAAATTTTTAGTACTACGCACGGTTGTCAAGGATTTTCTTTAGATGGTGGCCCACGGTGGGTGCCAAACTGTTAATGCCAAAAATCATCCAAAGGAAGATTTAAGGTCGGTGTGGAGCTTTATCTAACTAAAGAAAGTAACCAGGCGACAACTCGTGCGGCAATAACAGATTAAAGAGACAAGAGATTTGGTGACGCGAAAAAACCTCAATGAGGAAAAAACTGCGGACGACGAAGAAGAGTTGTCGAGCACTATGATCGCCAAACAGGGGCGACATCCTTATGTATTAAAGTGTTTTACACGATAACTACGAAATACAAGTGTAAAAACTAGTAAGAAGTGCAATTCATGTATGAAACACTTCGGTCGTGTGTATAATACTGTGATCATGTAGTACCATAGAGAGCGCTTGCGAGAATTCTTCATGTAGCTTGTAGTATCGGAGCTCTGATGTTGTAGTTGTAGATGATGTAGATGCTCGAATGAAATGTATATCTTGGGTATATATAGTCTTTGATCTTCATAAATGTGTCATTGAATCTTTGGTGTAACGGTCGAAGCTCCATGATGGCTTTAATGGCTTTGGTCGGTTATAGTCGTTGGTCTTTAAGAGCGTTAAACCTGCATTGAATAAACAAGAGAAGAACGTTGGGTCGTACGCTAGTGTAATCGTGGTCAAGGACAGCCTTGCGATAGTCGTGCGACTATCGCTCGACCGGCGTCCAAAAAGTGTCAACAAGTGTTATAAATATGTTTGGTCGTCAGGACCTTATATTTATACGAGATCAGTCGTGCGTAAGATGCATTTATCGTGGTCGTGTATTTTTGACCCAAACACATAGTGGTCTATGCAATCCAAGCCCTATTCGGGTCCCACCTAGTGTGCTAAATGTGGAACGAAGGATCATTCGGCCCGTGATTGTCCTATCCGTGGACCCGTGTGCTTTGAGTGCCGAGAGTCGGGGCATGTGAAGAGAGAATGCCCAAAGTTGATAGGAGGTAGCTGAAGTTTTTCAAGCGGGTCGACGGAGAAGAAAGAGAACTCACCAACTAAGGGCGCCGAGCCGAGCATTTCAAATGACCGCCGAAGAGGCGAGGGAGACCAACGATGTAGTATCGGGTACGTTCCTTGTAAACTCTTTGCATGCTCGCATATTGTTTGATTCAGGTGCAAACCGTTCGTTTGTATCGAGTTCTTTTAGCAAACATTTTTTAACTCCTGTTAGTGCCCTCTCCGATGCCTTGGTGGTAGAAGTAGCTAATTCGAGCTCATAATGTTGATTGTACTTTAGAGTTAGATGGTAATCCTTTTAAGGTAGATGGTGTGGATTGGATATAACCCCAAAAGGCTATAGCAACTGGCAAATCATGCAAGTATACATGGCTCACTAGTATCGTCCAAAGCAAGTAATAATGGTAAGTAATACCAGATATCGTACCTCAGGGATTTTCAAAGCAAGAAGAGCAACCAAATTCAACTTTAAAACAAGATTTCAAGAGTAAAAACGAAGCAATATCTTTGGAGAGTTGGTAACTACAGTACTGGAATGTAACAATAAGTAAAAGATAGTATGGGTGTAAGTTCAGATTGGATTTCAGCTAACATAGTGCAGTGAACATTGCTATATCATCACAAGGGTGCTGCAGCAATAGCTCTCTACAAACACTACTGGATTGAACGACCTTCCAAGGAAGTGCAGATTAGACCATATGTTGGTAGTGCACATGGTGATGCATCAAGAACCAAACTTAATACAGATCTTTCCTTTCTTTCCATATAGTTCGCAACCCATAAGGTTGTTGCAGCTCTCTGTAGCCTCTATAACACAACTAGTAAAAACATTTGTGTTGTCTTAATTTTAAGGTCCAACTCATCTAAGTAAAATAGCATGTGTCAATTTGTCAAAGATTACCAGATTAAATGTTTTTACCACTTGTGAATAGTGAAGTAAATTGATATTAACATGCAAATATCCACTAACACTTTGGCTGAATCTCACAACCTTCCCTTACACCCACACTAAGGTTTTTAGCCTAGCATGACTGGAAGTAAAAACATAAAAGTAAATGACATGAAAATAGAAGACATGAATGTAAATGACTTAATGTAAATGGCTTGAAAAGTAACTTGCCAGAAAAGTAAATGAAGTGTTGTAAATATTTTTGTAGCAACTGACAGCAAGTAAGAACAAAATTCAAAAGATTGCAATATGTTAAAACTACTAGATTACAAAGTTTGTAAAAAGCTTTTATTCAGCTGATGTATGCCTAAGCATAAGGATGGGATGATATTAAACAACAATAATTACCTCCTACTTATACTAAACTAAGAGAATCAAAAGATGCTTAAAAAGTACAAAAGATAATTGTGCATTGGTTATTAACCAAGCATAATAAGTACACTAATCAAAACGTAAAGATGCTTAATGGAACTAAGCAAGGCATCTTCAGGGCATCTTCCATCACCCTCCTCCAGAGTTGTACTTCTAAGATGCCTTCAAAAGCTTTCCCTCGAAAAGAAAATTTTCCATTGATTGAGCCATCTGCTGCCAATATTAGTGTTGTAGCTGTACCTGCTGTAGAAACTGTTAGTGAGCATTATTTTCACCAAAAACATTAAACAATACCATTTTCTACATCCTAGCTCCAATAAAACTAAAAGTGCAAATTAAGAAAAAAAAGACTCAAGATAGTATTGGGAAAGATGTAAAATAGATTAAAATGAAGTCCTAAATGAGTGCTAAAGTATATACTTTTATACACTTATCACATCTCCACACTTAAAGTTGTTGCTTGTCCCCAACCAACTAAAATGACAACTAAAAATGACTCAATTTCTAGAAAATAAAAAAAATTAAGGGGTGAAATGAAAAATCAACTAATGAGATTAAAGACCAAAACAGAACCATAGCCATGCATAGTTTTATGTTCCTTTGTGTTATTTCAAGACCATATACCAAGTACACACTTCCTATTGTAAGACTTTGATCATACCAAGAAATTTAGAATCCTTAGGACTTTTTGAAGGTTTTGATCTTTTAGGCTCATGGGTTTTCTTTCTCCCAGTCTCTCAAGTATATGTGTATGCTATGCATATGTATTCTTTTTCCTTTGACTTGTATTCTATGACTCTGATTTGAAAATTTTGAGCATTTTGCAGCCCTATGGGCTTTTTTCCATTTGTTGCTTGCTCATGAGTCCTCATGATCTCCTCTCCACACTTAGAATTGGTCAATGTCCCCATTGACACTTTTAAAATGATTAAACTTTAAAGGAGCAAAGGATATGTATATTGGTGTATATGAAAGAATGGCCTAAGTCATTTTCTAAAATCCATAGCATGAAAGTCTGTTTGCTTCCCAGGTAGATGTGCATTGTTCTGGCTTAAACTTATAACAACAAAATTACTTGGTATGTGGACTGTAAAGGACTAATCTCATTATCTACAAAGAGTAAAAATAAAATTCCTACACTCAAGGGTTTAAAACTGCAAATAAGAACAAAAATCCATTGAGCTAAGGGTAGAGAAATGGACCTGCCCTACTCTTTGGGAGTAGGTGTTGCTGCAGCAGTGGATAGAATCTCCTCTGCCTCAGTGATTTGTTCTTGTGGGTAGGTTCTAATACTGGCATACTTATCTGGATGCTTAGTTGCCCACTCATACTCCATGACAACTTCTCTTTTCATCTGGTAGTCCCTATAGAGGGCAGTGAGTCTTCTGACTTTTTGCACAACCTTCGCTGCATTCTTCTTGACTCTCCTTACTGTTTGAGTCTCTATAATAGCTTTCCCTGAAACCATTTCATCATTAGGCATAGATCTTACCTTGGCCTTTGTGAGTAGGGCATGGATGAGTGAAGGGTGCCAAAGATCTCCCTTAGTTTTCTCCACACAGGACTTGATGCTCCTACTGATTACCTTTCCTATGCTGAACTTTTTCCCACTCATGATACAATAGAGGATGACCATCCTCTCAAAAGTGATACTTGTGTCATGAGTGGTAGGCTGGAGAGTGTTCCTAATGAAATAGAACCACACATTCACAACAACGAGCAAATCCCTACTGTTCATGGTCCTAAACATTCTGTTTTTCCATGTGGTTCCAGGCTGGGCTATGGTCATGAGGACCTTCCTAGCATCCTCCTCTGTGGCTTTGTTTACAAGGGTTTTGTAGACACTATTGGTAGGTGTAACCATCCCAAAAAGGTTGTCAATGGTGGCTGGATCATAGGACACATTACAGCCTCTCACCTTCACTGTATGGCTTTTGGATGATGCAACCTCAGCATAGAATTTCCTGATTAGGGAGAGGTTGAATCCACAAGGGGCTGCACAAAACATCTCCCATCCCATCTTCCTAATGGTCTCACTCAGAAATGGGTATTCTTTCAAACACTCAAGGCTAAAGCCTTTGTCAGCCAAGGCCTCTTTGGAAGCCATATGACCAAATTGGTCATATGCTTCCCTACTGCTAAAAGTGCCAAAGGAGATATTGAGTCTCTTGGCCTTGTTTTGGCTTGGGTCAAGTGAGGTTACCTTCTTCCCTTTGCTCGTTTTCTTCTTTGGGGTCTTGTATAAGTCAGCCAAAGTTTCCTCATTCTCTGCTGTTGTTGATGCAACAATCTCTGCATTGCCCACAACAACATCCTCATCCATGGAATCATCATCCTCAGAACTATCCTCATCATTCTCATCCTCATCTGTACTCTCCTCTCTGGTTCCCTTCTCTTTGATATCAGCCTCTACACCCCTGCTATTGTCTCCCTTCTCCATAGTGACAGTCACATCCTCATGCTCTAGAGGGTGTGATTGTCCAACCATAACACCTTCAGGGCTAGATGGTTGAGTACCATGGGATTTCCAACACTGAAGTGGGTGTAGGAAGTGTTGTATGGATTTGTTCTGGTGGTGGGATTGGAATGGTAATATTCATGATGGTAGTGGTAATAGGCATCCGAGGTGGTGCTATGGTGGTTTCTCCCAAAATGAAGGCTATGGCAGCATCAACCTCATCAAGGAGGTTGGATTGGCTTGGATTGCAGGTGTTGTGGGATGGTGTTTAAGAGTGGTTTGTTGAGTTTTCAGTGGTTTGTGGGCTTGGAGTCAATGGGAACTTTCCACCAAGCAAGAGGATTTGTGGTGGATCAGTTTGGGGTGAGGTTGGCTCTTTGTTGATGTCAATATTTAGTGACTTGTGGTAGAATGAGGTAGAGGAAACAGAGTTGGAAGAAGTTTGGGTTGGGGTAGCTTTGGCCTTGGCTTTCTCTCCTTCCCCTGTTTTCTGCTTCTTCAATGGGGGATTGGCTGTCGAAGATGGCATTGCCACAACCTTTCCCTTTGATTCTTGGTTCATCTCCTCATTCTTTCCTCTTCTTTCTGTTTTCTGGTGCTCCTTCTTGTCACACGATCAACCCCTGTTTTTGTTGCTTTCTTTGCTTGAGACTTCACCCTCTTCATGATTCTTCTTTTGAAATAGAGTAAGATAACATGTAGAACACTGTTCTAGCCGACCCTCTTTCTTCCAAAAATGTTAAAATAATCAAGTTTAAAGCAGTTAAAGGTTGTGATCGTGGGTATTTGGTTGAGGAAACCGAATGGGATGGGAGTTTAAAGGCTTTTTAGTTCAAAATCAACTAAGAAATTATTATGACATTTGAAAAGATTTGTACAAATGATGCCTTGTTATTGGAACTTAAAATAAATCATAACTTTTCCCTCTAAAAAGTAGAGTAAAAAGGCATCTTGCAATTTTTTCTGAGCAAATTTCGGCTGAAAAGACTGTTAGGGTACTGTGTAGATTACTACAGCAACACACAGATTGCTATAACAACCTACAGTTTTCTCCCAAAGTCCTTTAATTCTTAAAAGCTCTTTTTCAACTAAAATTTAAAATCTAACTACTATACATATTTACATTCTCAAAGGTTGCAATAGCCTTCCAAACCATGTTCTCAAGCTAGATTGAGGTGTATCATAGATGTGGTACCTGTGGTTGCTGTAACATCATTATAAGATTTTACTCTTTGACCATTCACTTTGAAAATGGATCCATTTTTGGGGTCAATGAGCTCAACAACCCCATTGTTGTGAACTACAAATGGCCCTGTCCACTTGGATATTAGTTTACCTGGAAACAGTTTGAGTCTTGAGTTAAAGAGTACCACCTTTTGTCCAGCCACAAAATCCCTTTGTGAGATCCTTTTATCATGCCAGTTTTTGGTTTTTTCTTTATAGATTTTGGCATTTTCATAAGATTGATTTCTTAATTCCTCAAGTTCATGGATTTGTAGCTTTCTCCTTTCTCCTGCAGCATTATGACACATGTTTAGTTCTTTCAAAGCCCAAAAAGCGTTGTGCTCAAGTTCAAGTGGTAAGTGACAAGCTTTTCCAAAGACTAGCTTGTAGGGACACATTCCAATGGGTGTTTTGAAAGTTGTTTTGTAGGCCTATAAAGCATCATCAAGCTTAAAGGACCAATCCTTCCTTGTGGGTTTCACCACTTTTTCTAGAATGTTTTTGATCTCCCTATTTGAGAGTTCTGTTAAGCCATTTGTTTAAGGGTGATATGCAGTAGCTACCCTATGGCTTATGTTATACTTCTCAAGAACTCCTTTCATCATGTTATTTACAAAATGGGTACCCTCATCACTAATCATAGCTTTGGGAGTACCAAACCTTGTGAAAATGTTTTTATGCAAGAATTTCACTACAGTTTTTGCATCATTGGTGTGGCATGCTGCAACCTCTACCCATTTAGAGACATAATCCACAACTACCAATATGTATTGAAAATTTCTAGACATGTGAAAGGGTCCCATGAAGTTAATACCCCTCACATCAAAGAGTTCTACTTCAAGAATGCCATTTAGGGGCATTTCATGTCTTTAGGAGATAGATCCAACCCTTTGACACTCATTGGACCTTTTCATAAAACCATCTGCATCTTGAAATAGGTTAGGCCAAAAAAATCAAGATTGAAGAACCTTGGTTGCAGTTCTCTGGCCACCAAAGTGACCACCATATGTTGCAACATGATAATGTTGTAGCACTGCAGGCACTTCTTCTTGAGGTATGCACCTCCTCAGGATTTGGTTAGCCCCTAGTTTGAACAAAAAACGGTCATCCCATATATAACACTATGAATCATGAATCAGTTTCTTTCTTTGATTTTTGTTTAGCTCAGGTGGTATGATCCCAACAGCCAAGTAGTTTGCAATGTCTGCAAACCATGGGGCTGTAGAATGCTGCAGCATCAAGAGATGCTCATCAGGGAATTTCTCTCACTAGAACTAGATTCTCCTTTTTCCAATCTTGACAAATGATATGCAACTTGGTTCTTTAGGCCTTTCCTATCTACTATTTCAATGTCAAACTCTTGTAACAAAAGAACCCACCTTATTAACCTTGGCTTGGCATCTTTTTT
This sequence comes from Arctium minus, assembly GCA_954870635.1. Classification (NCBI taxonomy): domain Eukaryota; kingdom Viridiplantae; phylum Streptophyta; class Magnoliopsida; order Asterales; family Asteraceae; genus Arctium; species Arctium minus. Next base: position 61,628,134 of record OX941087.1, read on the forward strand.
AGCAATCAAATATTTAATGGCAATATGGCCAGTGTGAATAATGACCCTTGTTCCCATCAAGTAAGATCTAAAATTTTCCAATGAAAACACCACAGCCAAAAGTTCCTTTTCAGTGGTTGTGTAGTTTATTTGAGCTTCATTTAGAGTCTTACTGGAATAGTAGATTGGGTGAAAAATCTTTCCTTTTACTTGGCCTAAAACATCACCAACTGCCTAATCACTTGCATCACACATTAATTCAAAATGTTGTGTCCAATCTATTGTTACAACAATAGGGGCATAAATCAAGGCTTTCTTCAAATGGTTGGTCATGCTGCAGCAATACACAGAGAGGTTTTGAAAATTTGGAAAAATCTTTTATGAACTTTCTGTAGAATCCAGCATGACCAAGAAAACTTCTTATGCCTTTCACATATGTGGGTTCTAGTAGACTCTCTATGACTTCTAACTTGGCTTTGTCTACTTCTATCCCTCTTTTTGATATCACATGGCCTAACACAATCCCCTCCTTAACCATGAAATGGCATTTCTCCCAATTTAGAACCAAATCAGTCTCCTCACATCTTTTGAAACTTTGTTCTAAGTTTTTCAAGCATTCCTCATAGGAGCATCCATAGACAAAAAAGTCATCCATGAATATTTCCATAGAGGTCTCTAACATATCAGAGAAAATAGACATCATGCATCTCTGAAAGCTAGAAGGAGCATTGCATAGTCCAAAAGGTATCCTTCTAAAAGCGAATGTACCAAAAGGGCAAGTGAAAGTGGTTTTCTCTTGATCTTCTGGTGCTATAGCAATCTGATTATATCCTGAATAGCCATCTAAAAAGCAACAATATTATTTTCCAACTAACCTATCCAACATTTGGTCAATGAAAGGTAGAGGGAAATGGTCGTTATGGGTTTCTTTGTTAAGCTTCCTATAGTCCATACAAATTCTCCATCCTGACACTACCCTGGTTGGGATTAGCTCATTCTTCTCATTTTCTACTACAGTCATACCTCCCTTCTTAGGCACACATTGGACAGGACTTACCCAAGAGCTACTAGCTATAGGGTAAATGATGCCATCATATAGCCATTTAAGAATCTCTTTCTTAACCACTTCTTTCATCACAGGGTTTAATCTCCTTTGAGGTTCAACTGAGGTAAAGTCCTTTTTCTCCAAAATAATTTTGTGTTGACAAATTGATGGACTTATACCTTTTAAATCAGAGATTGTCCAACCTATGGCTTTGGTGTGTGCTTGAAGAATTTTCACTAACTGTTTCTCTTGTTCTACTTCTAAGGAGGATGAAATGATCACATGTAGCTTACTGTTATCTCCCAAGAAAGCATACTTAAGATGGGCAGGTAGTTGCTTTAATTCTATTTCTGGTGGTGCTTCTATGGATGGTAAAGGGGTCTGTTTGGGCTCATCTTCCAGTAGCTCATATGTTGCGGCAGCATGCTGCAGCAACTCACTAAAAGGCTTCACTAGTCTCATCATCACTATCCACAATATCTTCCAAATGTTCAATATTTCCTCTTATAATGCCTTCTAGGGCTTCTTCATGGCACATTGATTCAATGTTACTTAAAACAGAACACTCCTCTTTCTCCTTAGGGTATTTCATTGAGTCGAAAACATTAAAAGTGACATTTTGATCTTGCACTCTCATTGTTAACTCTCCTTTGTGGACATCTATGATTGTCCTACCTGTGGCAAGGAAGGGTCTTCCTAAAAGAATAGGAGTGTCTTTATCTGCCTCAAAATCAAGGATTATAAAATCTGCTGGAAATATGAACTTGTCCACTTGGACCAAAACATCCTCTATCTTGCCCTTAGGAAATGCTATGGATTTGTCAGCTAACTGTAAGGTGACAATGGTTGGTCTGGCCTCTTCTATCCCTAAGTTGTTGAAAACTGATAAGGGCATTAGGTTGATGCTAGCACCAATATCACATAGAGCCTTTCCTACATGTTTCCACCTATAGAACAAGGGATTGTGAAACACCCAGGGTCCTTAAGTTACGGGGGAATTTTCTTTAACAAAAGGGCACTACATTCTTCAGTAAGGGAAACTGTCTCATACTCAGTCAATTTCTTTTTCTTACTCAAAATGTCTTTCAGAATTTTGGCATAGCTGGGCATATTCTCAATAGCTTCAACTAATAGGATGTTGATGTGCAATTGCTTGAATACATCCAAGAATTTTTTGAACTGAATGTCCTCCTTTTGATTCCTTAACCTATGTGGGTAATGAATGTATGGGGGAACAAGGTTTATTTATGAAGTTTTAGGATTGGAGGCTGTTTGGACAGTAGGGGTTCCTAAGTCTGCTATTTTCGGTGGTGCTGCAGCAACATGATCTGTGTGTGGTAGATCTATGGAAACATCATCCTGGCTTGACTCTATGGTTTTTGGTTTTGGTTCACTTGGAAAAAGTGAAGGAAAGTCAGAATTGTTGGGTATGGTCATAGACTTTTGAGGTACTACTAGTTCAAGAACAGCAGCAGGGGTTGCTGTAGTAATTGGTGGTCTTGCTACAGCAGGCATCTCAGTCACAGGTTGTGAAACAGTCATGGGTTTTTTTGGATTATTGTAAACTAAGTCCTTTTCACTTCTTAAACTAACAACTTTCACATGTTCCTTGGTCAAGTTCCTAGGGATCTCAGTATCACTAGGGAGTGTTCCAACAGGTCTATTTCTCAACTCAATGGCCATTTGTCCAATTTGTTTTTCCAAATTCCTAATGGTTGCATTTTGATGACTCATTGCTGAAGCAATTTGATTTTTGAATCCCTTCGACATGTTTTCAAGAGAAGGTGATGAGTCACTTTACTGTTTAGGATTTTTTGAAAAGCTGGCTAATTTTGTTGAAAATGATGTTGGTTTTGAGAGCTACTTGGTTGAAAGCTTTGCCTTGTTTCTTTTACAATGGGTGGATTCAAACATGGACTATTCCAATAAAAGTTGGGATGATGTTTCCAACTTGAGTTGTAAGTGTTTGAAAACTGGTCAGGTCTGTTGTGCACATAGTTAACAGATTCTGAGTTTATGCTGCATTGGTCAAAAGTATGACCTTCACCACAGTACACACACTGGACCGACAAGGACTTAGAGACAGATGCTGCAGCAACAATGTTTGCAGCAGGGACAACTAAGTTTTTGAACAAGCTAGTCATATCTGAAAGTTATGCAGTGATAGCAGTGTATGGATCTATCTCATGAACTCCTGAAGCCTTCCTAGGTCCTATTGCTCTAGGATCTGCCTAATGACCATTGTTGTTTGAAATATTTTCTAGAATGTCATAGCCATCATTATAGGTACTAGCATTAAAGGCTCCACCTGCTGTAGCATCAAGCATCTGTTTTGCAGTGGTATCAAGACCATTGTAAAAAGTCTCAAGCTGTATGAAGTATGGAATGCCATGATGTGGTCATTTCCTTAACAACTCCTTGTACCTCTCCCAAGCATCAGGAACTGCCTCATCCTCAAGTTGTTTAAAAAAACAAATTTCATTTCTGAATTTGGCATTCCTGGTTGGTGGGAAGTATTTCTTTAAAAACTTTTCAGCCATGTCATTCCAGGTTGTTACTCAATCCGGTTGTAAAGAATTGTACCAAGACTTTTCTCTATCCCTCAAAGAAAATGGAAATAACTTCAACCTTAAGGCTTCATCAGTCACTCTTTGGAGGTGAAAAGAGTATGTGATTTCCATAAAGGACTTCAGATGTATGTGTGGGTCCTCTGATGGTAATCCAACATATTGACCATTTGTTTGTAACCTGTGAAACATTATGGGCTTGAACTCAAAATGATCAGCCTCAATGGTGGGCCTACCTATCCCTGTGTGCAACTGGTTGAACATAGGAATATAATAGCTCATGATGCCTTCATTTCTAGAGTTAGCAAGTCTGATTACTTCCTCGTCAGGGTTGGGCCTAGGAGCAGGTCCAAATTGAGCATCCATGGAAGGATAGGTTAAATCTGAGAGAAAATTTCTTTGCACCCTCCTTCTTCTTCTGAATGTTCTTTCAATATCAGGATCTAACTCAAAAACTTCCCCGTGAGGTAATCCTAGCATAAACCACTAAAAATACAAAGATGGTAGAAAAATCAAATTTCAAAATGACTTAAAGAAAACTTTTCACCGAAGTTCGACGAAAAATATCGCATTATCTGTGAGTTCTTCGCAAACTGCGAACTCACTCAGGCCCTAATTACAACCACCACTGAATGTCCATGGAGGAATCGTTGGCGAGTTTGAGATCTCTCAAACTATGAAGTGTCAAGTTATCATCAACCCTGCTGTTCTTCGTGAAGTCATTCCACTCCTAACAACTAAAGAACTTCAAATCGCTCGATTTGAGAAACACCGCTCCTTTGAAACCCGTTCTTTTGTTTGTTCAAATGCTTGGCTACAACACTGAAATCACATGCCTAAGCAATTTCAGAAGACAACACATTCCTCCTATTTGGAACTTTATGTTCTCTGTTCTAAACCGAACTCTCACCTGCAAGTTGGGGAGCATAGATCAGATAACTCCCGAGATCCTCTCAATAATGTATTCTCTCTTCTTCAATAGAAATATCGATATGGCTGGCATCCTCTATGAACAAATCTTCACGGCTATAGAGAAGAAGAACAAGTGCATCACAAAGGATCTAGAGCAACTCACTCCTTCATCCAGAGTTCCATCAATCGCCTTCCCAAGGTTTCTTGCTTTGATAATCATGGTTCCAATTGATCATCTTCAAATTCTGACCTATCCTGATCAGAGCAAGGCACCCTTCTCTATCATGACCAACTTTAAACCAATAGTTCTAGCTAAAGGATACCCAAGGACAAGAAGGATCCCTCAACACATGCTGAACCAAGTAAATCTCAATTCTAAATCCCTAGCTTCTCATCTCTGTGTTGCCCAAGGACTAGAGTCAGTCCTGGGCACCCCAACACAATTAGGTCCTATGCCTGAGATGGAAAGTCAGAGTATCCCTACTTTAGAGGGATCAGAGGACCCTGAAGTACAGAGCACTCTGAGAAGTGAACCAGAGGGTACTCCTATCAGAGAAGTCGTATTTCAAAGAGCTTACAAAGCACCAGAAGGGGCGGTCAATGAGGGAGAAGTGGAAGTCCCTTCAGAGACTAGTGAAGAGACTAGCTCTACTAGCTCTGAAGAAGGTGAGGATAAATCTTCAGAGGCTAGCTCTGAAGATTCTCAAAGTGAGATGAGAGAGTCCCTTATGGACTTGGAGAAACCTGAGAGTTCTAACCCTACCTCTAAAAAAGATGCCAGAAGGCACCTTTATTTTAGGACTCCTACACCAACTCCAAGTGCATCCACACCATCTAACCAGCCTAATCCAGAGGCAATGTGATACGTAATCGATGTGATTATGTCAAACTTGGATTAATATGAAAGGCTAAATGGTTACAAAGAAAAGAGATGGAAAAGAGATACAAATCCACAGAGGGATCCCAGGGAAAGAGTTCCCTCCTCACAGCTAACTGCTATGATCCTAACTGAATGGATGTTATTTTCTACATGCCCCTCCATTCTCCCACACGACCTTATTTAAAAAAAACAAAAAGCTAACTAATTTTCCTTATGGGCCTTGGGCCACCTAGTGTAGACTTTCCAAGTAGTGGGCTTAGAAACACTCTGGTCTAATATTGCATCACTTGGCCCTCCTTCAAAAATGGTCTTGTCCTTAAGACCAGCATCAGGGAATTGACTTCAAATAGTAATTGCATCCTCCCACGTTGCCTCTTCCAAAGAACGACCCTGCCACTGAATGAACTACTGAAGCACGGTTTCTCCTTGACAGACGTAAGATCGAGTAGCTCGAATGGCCTCCGGAAACAATTTATCTGAAACGTCTGAATCAAACTCTGTAGGTAAGGAAGGCTCCACCAAAACATATTGGACAACTTTCTTTAAAAGAGAAATATGGAAAACCGAATGTACTTTGGATGAAGGTGGAAGCTGTAAATGGTAAGCAACCAGACCAACCTTCTCCAAAATCGTAAATGGGCCATAATAGCGAGGTGCCAACTTTTGATTGATTCGTTGAGCTACCGAAAACTGTCGGTAGGGACGTAACTTGACATAAACCTGTTCGCCCATTCAAACGATGCATCACGCCTTTTCTTATCAGCTTGTGTCTTCATGAGAGCTTGGGCTTGAAGTAAATGAGTCGTCAACTGTTTTAATGACTCATCCATGTATTTCAACAATTGTCTGACCATCTCAACACGGACTTCACCAGGAATGAGTTGTGTCACATTCGGAGGTTTGCGGCCATACACAATTTCAAAGGGAGTAACGCCTGTGGATCCATGAAATGATGAATTATACCAAAATTTAGCCCATGATACCCATAACGACCATGAACGGGGTAGATCAACAGCAACACAACGTAAATATGCTTCCAAGCAACGGTTTATAACCTCCGTTTGCCCATCAGATTCAGGATGGTAAGAGGAACTCAAGTGCAGTTGGGTTCCTTGTAAACGGAAGATCTCCTACCAAAAATGACTCATAAACAGAGGATCCCTGTCACTTACAATGGACTTTGGTACACTGTGAAGCCGGATAATCTCACGAACAAAAATATCCGCAATATTTCGGGCCGTGTACGGGTGTTTGAAAAGAATAAAATGACTATACTTAGATAGTCGATCCACCACAACTAAAACTGTGTCAAAACCTTTGGATTTAGGCAATCCCACAATGAAATCCATTGATAAATGCTCCCATATAGTTGCTGGTACTTCCAACGGCTGCAGTAAACCTGTCGGGGTTAACGAGCTCGATTTACACCTTTGACAAATGTCGCACTCTTATACAAAACGCTGGACTGTAATGGTCATGCCCGACCAATAAAGATTCGCCGCTAGAGGACGATACGTTCTGTAATAGTCTGAATGTCCACCGGTTGATGTCGTATGGAATTCTTGCAACAATGCCGGAATCCATTTTGAGTTGCGTGAAATTACTAATTGGCCTTTATGGTATAAAATACCCATATGAACCACGTAACCTGGATGAGAATTAGGATCTTGTAGGCAATCTTTGACTAGCTGTTGGATATGAGTATCTGATTTGGATTCTTCCAAAAGTTGAGCACCTTGTACCCACACCGGTTGGTAAGTCATAGCCTTCATTCCCCCTTCATCGTCACGTCTAGATAAGGCATCAGCAACTTTATTTTCTTTTCCCGTTTTATAACAAATATCGAAATGATAACCGAGAAGTTTGGCTACCCAATTTTGCTGATCGGGAGTAGTAATATGTTGATGTATGAGATGTTTGAGACTTTTATGATCCGTATATACTACAAACTTCGTACCCAACAAGTAACTCCGCCAATGTTGGACGGAAAGAGCCAACGCCATAATTTCTCGTTCGTATGCCGATTTAGCAAGATTCCAATCACTTAAAGCCTTACTGAAAAAGCTATGGGTCGGCTTTGTTGCATCAAAACAGCTCTGATTCCTCAACCTGAGGCATCACATTCAACCACAAACAGAATTGAGAAATTTGGGAGAGCAAGCACCGGTGGAGAGGTAACGACAACCTTCAAAAGATCGAAGGATTGCTAAGTCGAATCATTCCAATAGAAATTATCCTTCTTTGTCAACTCGGTCAATGGTTTGGCAATAGATCCGTAATTTCGAACAAACTTATGATAATAACCCGTAAGTCCAAGAAAACCCCGTACCCCCTTAACTTGTTTCGGGGTTGGCCAATCGATTACCGCTTGAACTTTCTTAGGAACCATTGAAACGCCCTTCCCATTGATGATATGGCCAAGATATTCCACCGACGATTGACCGGATACTTCCTATTTACCACGAACTGATGGGCCAAGAGAACTTTCAAAGTGTCAGTTAGATCACAGGGGTGTTGTTCCCATGTGGGGCTGTAAATTAAAATATCATAAAAAAAACCACGATAAACTTTCGTAAGTAAGGACAAAAAATATCGTTCATGATAGCTTGAAACGTAGCAGGAGAATTGGTCAGGCCAAATGGCATTACGAGATATTCGTAATGCCTATCATGTGTGCGAAAAGTTGTCTTCTGCATACTTTCTAGCTTCATTCTGATCTGGTTGTAACCATATTTCAAGTCCAACTTCGAGAAAAAATTTGCGCCCGATAATTCATCCGGTACCGTGACTTTGTTTAATGCTCTATAATCGACACACATTCGCCATGTTTGGTCTTTTTTACGGAACAAAAATTACCGGACTAGAAAATGCATTGTTGCTCGACCGAATAACTCCCAAGGACAGCAACTCTTGAACTTGTCGTTCAATCTCCGTCTTGTGTGCGTGTAGATAACGGTAAGGTCGAACACAAACAGGACCTTGACTGGGTAGGAGATTAATGGCATGATCCTTGCTATGAGAAGGAGGTAATCCCGTAATCTCACTAAAAACAGGAGTGAAATCAATGAACAATTGTTGTAATTATTGTGACCGTTGCTGAGACAAAATGGTCGAGGGCCCAAGGTTGTGATCAGTTGAATCATTGTGCGAATCTAATAATGCCTCCGCATTCGTCAACCAACTCTGTAACGAAGAATGACATGGGTACGAAGAAGAAATCCCCTATAAATAAACCTCTTGACCCTGATGCAAAAACTTCATTGATTGAGACTCCCAATTATGAATGACATCTCCCAAAGTTTGCAGCCATTCAATTCCCAAAACCATATCCATATTTCCCATCTCAAATAAAAGCGCATCGATAACAAATTCACAAGTTCCCACCGTAATAGGCACCGCAGTACACTTTTGAGACACAAAAACCTTGTGTCCATCACCCAATTTGATGTGCAACAGATAGGCCCAGACCCGGGACATTTATTCTAAAAGCAACCTATTCTTTGGATAGACATTGAAATCAAACCAAGGATTTAACCTTCAAATCTAGTGATTATTTCCTTGAATCACCTAAGATGGACTTATAAAAACTTTGAAATCTTAACCAACTTTCTCACAAAGTTAACACCCCCTCCCCTCGAACGAAAAACACACTTCAAAAAATGAAACCTTTTGGAACTTGCTCCCCTAGACTTGTGCTTTTTGGAGAAAATATATTTGGATAAATATTTAGCACAATCTTTTCTCTCCCCCCCCCCAAACGATGAACAAGAAAACTTATTGATTACCATGCGGTGTGACTCCTCCTGAACACATGAGCAAACAATTAAAACATTCCAGAAACGATAAAAATAAGTAACTGAAATTAAAGCATGAAACAACGAAATGAAACAAAATCTAACTTATTAATACAAAAGTTTGGAAATTAAACAAAACTGTACAAGTAGAATGCAATAACCAATGAGTGTGAACTTAATTATCCAGAGAAAATTCATTGTAGCATTAAGTAACAGTCATTCGTTATTGAATAGAACTTGTACGGGTCTTAAGAAATGATCAAACTTTCAGATTGAGCATACCTGGCTTGGACACTAGGTAATGAAAACGTTTCGTCCAAGGCTTTGGTAAACAGGTCTGCTATCTGATGCTCATTATAAGCAAAGTAGAGTTTGAATGTACCTCATTTGACGTTATCCTTAATGAAGTGATAGCGAACGTCGATGTGTTTCGTCTTCGTGTGTTGGACAGGATTGCTTGATATTGCAATTGCGCTCTTTGAGTTGCAGTAGATGGGGATCTTGGAGTAGGTGAATCCATATTCCTTGAGATGGGTACGCATTCAAATAAGCTGGGAATATCAACTAGCAGCCGCTACATACTCCGCAACGGCGGTAGAGGTTGATACAAAATTCTGCTTCTTCGATGCCCAACTGACTAGTCGATCTCCCAAAAACTAAACATGGCCCAATGTGCTTATCCGGTCCTATATGTTTCCGGCATGGTCAACATCTGAATATGTCGTCAGTTCCAAACCTATCTCTTTCGGGTACCATAAGCCAAGATCAACAGTACCTTTTAAATAACGAAAAATACGTTTGACTACAATTAAATGAGACTCTTTTGGTTTTGACTGAAATCTTGCACAAAAAAATGTGAAAACATAATGTCAAGCCTACTTGTCGTCAAGTACATCAGATAACCTATCATTCCTCTATAGGTCTTAACATCCACATCCTTTCCGCTGGGATCAGAGTGTAACTTAGTACCTGTAAACATGGGCGTTTTCATGGGTGTAGAATTTTCCATCAGGTATTTCCGAAGAATATCCCATATGTACTTAGATTGATTGATGAACATCCTCGTTGACAATTGTTTGACTTGAAGACCCAGAAAAAAGTTCATCTGACTCATCATACTCATTTGAAAATGCTTACCCATCAAGACTGAAAAGTTATGACGGTACTTAGGATTTGTTGAGCCAAAGATTATGCCATCAACAAAAATTTGTACAAGAATGATGTTAGATATAGTTTTGATTCAATTTGTAATGTTGTTGACTTTTATGTTTGACTTTACTTAGTGTGTATTGTATGAGGTTATGGATTGTGTAACCCATATAAATACCTTTCCTTGTCTTTTTATTCATTGTAAGTAAGTATGCAGCCTTTTCATTCCATGTACTGTAACTCATTGTTACATATATACAGTACTACATTTGGCAAAATTCTCTCTCTAGATTTCTTACTTTGTTTCTTAATCTTTGATTGTTAATGCGTGAAATCTGGAACAACAATTGGTATTAGATCAAATCAGATTAACTTGCACAGATTTGAAAAAAAAATGATTTATATATTTGGAAAGTTACTGTTCACGAAGGCTATTGTTCCATTGATCAATTTCTTGATTTTTGGGTTGTTTTTAGTGTATAAATGATTGCACTGTAAACATTTAGTATTAGTGATCATTTTCTATTCACACTGTAACCACAAAATCACATGAATTCATTGTCAATTTGATCAAAATAGGAAGTTTTGAAAGTTCATTGTATACGCACTGTTTTTGACCAAATTCCCTTGATCAAGTATGTTCTTGGAAGAATTGATGTCCAAGTGTTGTTCTCGATCATATGTTGAGCAAAGTGTCAAATTTTGGTGATCAAATTCCAAGATTTGAGTGGAAAATAGTGGATTCAAAGTCAAAATTGATCAAGATCCAAGGAATTCGCATAGACCATGAAAAACTCGCATGAGAAGGAATTCACATAAAGTAGAATATTGAAAATTTGCTAAGGACAGAATTCACATATCAAAGCATACGAATTTCTAAGAATTTGCACCCTTCTTCATACGCAAAGTTCAGAATTCGCATAGAGGCTCATATGAAAAGTTAAAGAATTCGCATCTCAAAGATTAAAATTTTTCTCAGTCAAGAATTCGCATCAATACGAATTGTTTGAAGATGGAAAAGTTTCTAAGTCAAGAATTCGCATCACAGTAGAAGACTTGTGCGAAAAGTACAAAATTCACATCCTTCCTTGTGCGAAAAGTGCAGAATTCGCACATAGCTACATGCGATAAGTGAAGAATTTGCACATAGTTACAAGCGAAATGTCCAAAATTCGTATATAGTTGCATGCGAAAAGTGAATAATTCGCACATAATTACATGCGAAATGTCCATAATTCGTATATAGTTTCATGCGAGAAGTGAAGAATTCTCATCCTTTTTCATACGAATTTCTTTGTGTGCGAATTTTTTTGATAGTGTTATGTGAATTTCATACTTAGATTAATTTTGAGTGATTTTTCTGTGATTTTAAGAGTTGATTTTTCTGATTATCTGACTAAGGATCTTTTCAAGCATTGAAAACACCCAGATCTAAAAAAAAAACTCTCCCCCTTTGGATTCAATATTTAAAAATTTGACAATAGTCTTCAGCTCTTGATTCTTCAAAATTTAACTTTGACAGCTTTGAAATTTGAAGCTTTGGCAATCTTCAATCATTTGGCTTTTGAAGAATCTTCAGATAAACTTGAAAATTCTTTCACTTTGTCTTTGAAAAGTCATCAAGTCTTGAACATTAAATCTTTGAAACTTTGATCTTTGCAACTTTAAACTTTGAGGAATCTTTCAATACTTGTATCTTCATCTCTTTGATCTATGAATTGTCTGTCTTTGAACAACAAATCATCTCTAATCATCTCGGAACAACTTTATCATGCTATCTCAAACTTCTTGACTTTGATAAATCTTCTGTCTTTGGAAATTGAAACTTTCAAAATATCTCCCCTTTTTTGATGATTGTGAGAATCATGATCATCAAAATTCTTTTCAATTTCATCACCGTCTTTGAATAATAATCTCCCCCTTTGGGAAAAACTAACAATCTCCGCCCTTTTTGATATATGTATCTGTCAATTAAAAAATGTATATACCTGAATATTTTCAAATTCAGATATAATAGGAATTGTAAACCTGAATCAACAAATGATACAGTTAGTATTGCCTGTAAGTAGCACGAGCCACTTTGTACAACGAATGTACATTTGAAAGGCGCTTTTGTGATGTTCACTCCCCTAGGGCTTCCATTCAACCATCGAAAAACACGAAGGAATTTCTATGAATGTTATGACAAGAAAACTTATTCCTTATGTGTACGTGAAAGTGTGGAATGATTGAAGCTACTCAAGCTTTTTCAGGCTCGAAATGTGTAAATTGTTGAGACAACAACAAGTATTACACGGACTCAGTGTGCATGAAAGAGGTGCGAAGGTGGGGAAACTTCCTTCTTTTTCAATATCTAAATCTTCCGAGTGAAGACCAGATAGCAGATGTACTGCGTCCCCAAGAAAATGAAACATTTCTTTTTCGGGAAAGAAACGAGTGGCTGGTAGGGTAATTTCCAGAGTTGGCATGGGCTCACTGCTTGTTTCAATGATGGTCACCAAAGAATGTGAACCAATCAGTAGATGTGGTTGTCTGACTCAGAAAAAGTTGGTGTAGAGTTTCCATATTCTTTTAACTCTATTCTCACACCCTCTTTCTTTTGAACATTTAAGCTCACTTCTAACCAAACTCTCATTTCCATTTTACCGCTCATCACAATGAGAAAAACTCAACCGGATGAGTTATATCCCCCACTCTTTGATTTAAGATCTCTCACCTCTCAATCACTCGAGGATAACTTCTGGGGTAGGAAACACATGTTAACATGAATCCATGGAAGTTCTGTTTAAGTTCTCACACAAATCCCATGTAATTTTGTCCTAAAAAGAATAGTTGCTCAACAATTTATCTTGAATAGTTAAGCGCATGATATCATTGTCAAAGAAATGTATGCTCATCAAGGATATGAATGAAATTTGAGCTTTTAAACTTTGAAGATCTCTCAAAACAAGGATATTGAATGAAGGAAATGAAATCAAGAGAATTATTTTGAGAATCTGACAATGTATCAATCAAATCAAATATCACAAAATATGAACGTGGAAAGAATGAGGTATCAAAGAACTTGATAGTTTGTTTATATGAACGAATATAAACAAATTAGCAATGAACGCTCAAGTTGAAATGATGATTGTTGCTCAACAACATTGAAATACAAACGGGATTATTACCATCAAAAAATTGTTTCGTTATGAGACATGGTAATGACTAATTCAAATGAAGTACTGAACCGGTGAGTATGAATACTTGGCAATATATAGAAAAGATAATACACAGGTATTGATCTTTGGAAACATACGGTCAGTTAAACATTAACGCTCAATAATGAAAAACATTTAAAATCACACTTCTTAATTCATGAAATATTTTGAGAATAGAGAAGTGGTTTGAACATTTAAGAAAACGTTTTTCATGCTTGAAAGTTGTTCTTTTTTAAAACAATCAGAGATCTAGATCAGAAGATACTTACAATTAAGCTCCCCCTCAAATCATGATAGAATGATTTATATTCTGATAAGCTCCCCCTGGATATTTGTATAATATCCTCATTTTAAACATTTAAGAACGGGTCCTAATCTGTTGTAACCAGAAACCACACTCTTGACATTGAGGTGCGGGTCTTGAACTGTGTTATTCAAGAGGCACAATCCTTTATCCTTGAAGAGCGGGTCTTGAACTGAATTGTCCAAGAGCCAATGTTCTTGCTCCCCCTTAAACCTTGGGTGCCTGCAACACAGATTTAGATTTCGGTACCCACTGGTATTTGGGTCTTGATGTGTTAGTTGCAGTTCTTTTGGGGGTAACATAATAAGAACCATACTAGTAATCAACAAAATTATTACTTACAAAGTCATTTGCTCCACAGTAAGAACAACAAATCTTCTTTTGAGCAATCCTGATCAAATGATTAGTAGAATAAAACATATCAGATTTACCAAAAGATTTACCTTTGTGTGCACTGTTCTTTTTGGCATTGGATGTGGATGTAGATGCTTTGTCATTCTTCTTTTCATCCGAAGAACCTTTAACTCTCCAGACCATCTGTCCTTTCTTAGAATTCTTTCCAAGAGATTTTACATAAAAGTTTGTTGGACTATCAACAGATTTATCATAGAACAGATTAGATGGACGAATCTGATTTGATTTGACAATGTTTGGTTTGACACTGATCTTTTTTAAAACATTTTCATGAATGGAACTTGAAGTTTTTTTGAAAGAACAGACTGATTCGGTTGAATTATCATCAGGTGATTGATTAATCACATCAGCTGAAATTTTAACATTTGCAACTTCCAAGTCTTTTATCTTTTTGGATAAAATGTTTCTTTCAGCAGTAAGTGTGTCAAACATTTGTTGCAAATCAGATTTTACCAACTTTTCTTTTTGAAAATCTGAAGTTAGAACAGTTATCTTTGATGTGAGCTTAGATATTTCGTTTTCAAAGATTTGGCGTTCTTGCTCAAATTCTTTTTCTGAGTTCTTGGTTTTCTAAGAAATTTCCTTGAAAATCCCAACATTTCTCTTTTCAGATTTCTTCTTTTCAATCTCAAAAGGCTTCTTCTTTTCTTGAAACATTTTCTTTTCCTTTTCAAGCAAGTTTTGTAAAACAGAGATTTGTTTAGGAAGTTCAAAGACTTTATCTTCAAGAACTTTTCTCTCTTTTGCAAAAGTATCTATTTTGGTTATAACAATCTTTTCAAACTCAGATACTTGCTTGGAGAGTTTTAAGCATCTTAGCTCTAACTCTTTCTTCTCTTGGATAGCTTTCTTAGAAAAGTCAGATAGTTTTTGAGCAGAAGCATTCTCCAGATTTGCTTTGTCTTTATCTGATTAGAGGCTTTTCATCAGTTCAACATTTTTTGCTTCCAATGCAGATATTTGATCTTCAAAAGCTTTAAACTTGACATGTAGATCAATTGATTCATCTTTAAGTTCTGTTGTCTTCTGTTCAGTTGACTTCAGCTTGCTTTGAAGATTTGTTATCTTTTTCTCTTTCAGCTTGATTACTTTCTCATTAGCCTGGATAATATCTTCTTTGATTTTGATTTCGTTCTCTTTTGTCTTAATGATACCTGCACAATCAGATTTAGAATGATCAATACATTTTGCACATTCAGAGGTTTTATCAGTATTAACAAATTTAGCATTCAACTCCTGAATCTGATTTAGAAGATCTGAATTCTGAATCTTCAGTTTATCGCGTTCAGCTTCTATGACAGGTATTTCAGGCATGTATATGATGGCAACATCTCTTCCAGATAGTACATTTGACATCTTGATGTGCTTGAAGATATACTGAAAAAAAATATGAAACACAGAAATCAGAGAAAAGAAAGAGAAAAAAAATCAAAAAATATTACCTAATAGAGTGATCTTAAATAGAAACTGCGATTAGAAGTTGAGTTATGTGCACACCCTTAAAATATAAGAACAACAAGATTAAAGTCGGAAATAAAATCTGAAAAAACAAAGAATAAACTTGTCTTCCAAAAATTAAATATGAAAATCAGCGCGGAATCTTGACTTATAATCTTTAATCTGCAAAAAATATGAAAAATATATCAGTTAAGCTCAGAAACAGAGAAAAACAACTAAAAATGACACAAAACGGATGAAAAATGAAAAGAAAATGAAAAACATGGACTAAGCACGACAAAAATGAAAAATCAACAAAAAATGACTAAAAATGAAAGAAAATACGAAAATAGGGACTAAAATCGATAAAATACGAAACTAATACGAAAAACGAGAACTAAAAGAGAAAAATACTAAGATTCGACAAAAAACGAGAACTGAAACAACAAAAACACAAAATTATAAAGTCTAGGGACTAAAAACGTAAAAACACTAAACTTACAAACTATAGGGACCAAAAATGCTAAAAACTGAAACTAACAACTACAAGGGCTAAATTTGACAAAAATAGAAACCTAAACTAGAGGGACTGAAAATGACAGATTTTAAAAGAACTTAACTGATTTAACGACCCTAACAAATTTGGACTAAAATTGTAACAAAAACTAACAAAACTAACAACAGGGACTAAAAATGACAAACTGCTAAAAGACACTAACTGAACTAACACAAACCAACAGAATTGGACTAAAAAGTAAAGAAATTTAACGGAAAACCTAACGAAACACTAACTAACGACTAATAACGACACTAACTAAAGAAAATAATGAAAAAGAACTAAAATTGTAACGAGCCTAACAACTCTAACAGATGAAAGTTAGACTTAATGAAGAAATGGACTAAAAATGTTACAAACTTAACGGAAGTAACGAAATTCCGTTAAGTTACTATTCATCTTCTCCTTCCTCACGATGGTAGCTGTAAAAACAGATTATGGATTGGGGCGGAGCCAGGATTTTGAATCAGGAGGAGCATTATGTATTTAAAAAATATATATTAATTTTTTGAAAGTAGCACGCACAATAATTTATATTGATGAAATGATAAATTCCAAAATGAAGGTAGCAACCTAACTATTGTAAAAGAATATAACAATGATCTTATCAAATTCAAAAACGATCTCGACAAGTTTCTTTTTTCTAAAACTTATCAATTTTGGTAATTAGAATCAAAGGTTTTGAAATATTAAAATAAATCATAAAGTAAAAAGCTTCTTACTACTCCATTATTTTCATATCCCTCTCCTTTGTTCTCAATTACTCATCAAATGGCATTCAGTATTTTTTGGTCTTTTTTCTTAACAATATATTAATAAAATTATGTGGAAAAAACATATATAAGTGAAGTTTAGTTGTTATAAATGATTTAAAGATGTGCATTACTTGTAATGAACTAATCCTCCTTTTACTTAAAATCAAAATAGATAAAAATATCATATAAAATAACTTTTTTTGGGGCAAGAACCAATATAGATGATAAAAGTCACACAAAAACTATTACATAAATTTAATTTTTATAGGGACCAATAGTGCATATAGAAAATAAGTTTAGGGCTAGATATGAAAAAAAATAGTGATCCCTCCCCACCAGTCCACCACCAATACCATCCTATACCAGTGTGAGAGAGGGAACATAGAAACAATTAAATATTAAACATCTTTCCAAGCATCCTATATGTATTGAAAACATTGAAATGGCAGGAGGTGCTTGTGCCCTCTCTGGCACCAACGTGGCTCCGCCACTGATTATGGAAACAAATTTTTCGATCAAAACTCTTCTCTTGTTATCCCTTAAGCTTCCTTGATTGATTAAACCTCGAAACAATGTCTCATACTCTCAAAATTTGAAACCGAAAATTTCCGAAATACCGAAAAATTCTGAAAAACTCTTCGTTTTCACCAAATCGATCAAGGTTTGCTTCAATTTGATACTTGATCAAAATCCTATCGATCACAACAGAAAAATCGATATCATGCACGGAGTTGTGAACGTAGTATCAACAAGAACAATCTCCGCCGAGATTCGAATTTTCCGGCGACCTTTCTTGTGATCCGAAATGAACTTTGATGGTCTGAAAATCGATGATAATCAACAAAGGAACAAGATTATGAAGCTCCAACGTTGAAATCAACAGCTGGAATTTTTTTCCGGCCAAACCCGTTTTTCCGACAACTACTCCGGCGAAGCTTCAAACGTATATAACTCGATGAATATTGGACCAAATTCAATTCTGTAAGTTGCGTTGAGTTCTAAATCAACAGAGGAACAAGTTAAAAGTGATTAGATCGATTAAAAACAACAAAAACAAAGACCCACTTGATGTTATTCTCGACTGTGAATTTTAAAAAAAAAAATCTAAGTCTGGAACGCGCAGAGGTGAGGCTTGCGTGAAGTAAGGTTTTCGCAACCTTCAGTGTGCGTGAAGTAGGTTCACGCAGAACACTGTTTGCGTGAAGTAGCATTTTAGTTGTTTGCGTGAAGTAGCAGAGGAAGTAGCATATACGAGTTCTGAGTTTAAGTAGTTTTCGTCAAGTGTTAGAGGAAACTTGCGTGTTCATCACCAAGCAGTGTGCGAGTTCTTGCAATCATAGATCCTTGCATCAAGTTCATTTCATGAACACTGAAGGCGTTGGTGTATTGTAGACAACAAAGATCAGAGTTGAAGAGGAGAAAAACATGTGTATCACAACAATGAGGGCAATCCAAGTCATGAATCAAACTGGGAGTCACATAAAAATATGGCTTGCGAGTTCTTCAGTTTGAATGTTAAGTTCTTCACATGAACACATGCAGCTCACAAATTCCCATTTGTGTTCTTGAATTCTTAAAAAATGGAGAATTTTTTCAAATTTCTTCAAATCCTCATGAAATCTTGGACGATTTTTGTTGAAATTGTGCACAAACACTCGATCAAAAACCACAGAATCGAACCTTCTTGAATGTAACAATACGTGAAAAACCACTTTTTCAGAAAATTAAAGATTTTCAAAATTGACGATCAAAAACAGATTTTCTTGCAAAATGATGTGAATCAAAAATGTTCTATAATCAAAACCGAATCCAACAAATCATATTACAAAGAAATTCATTCACAAACCAGACCGAATTTCATTAAAAATCAAAAAATGAGATTTTCTTGAAAAAATCAAGAAAATCAATCAAATTTTCTGATTTAATCACAAATTCAGATACGATATCACGTTCTCTCAATCCCCTCACACTCGTAAATCTCTACCCGTGAAGTTAACCCTTTGAGAAATTCTTGTTTCTGATCGTAGAATTTCATCCCCTATATCTTACCTATTAAGTCGTATCACGTCATGAGTGGTCTGTGTGGAAAATGGGAAGAAACGAGCTTGGT
This sequence comes from Arctium minus, assembly GCA_954870635.1. Lineage (NCBI taxonomy): Eukaryota > Viridiplantae > Streptophyta > Magnoliopsida > Asterales > Asteraceae > Arctium > Arctium minus. Next base: position 61,647,236 of record OX941087.1, read on the forward strand.
ACACTCTGGGCGATAGTTCCCTGGCGAGAGTGCCCTGGGCACAATCTTCGGGCACAATCGCCACCGGGGGTGTTCCCGCGGTACGTTTTGGGCGATAGTGCCCTGGCACAATCGCCAGGCACAATCGCGGTCGGCCCCACGGCCTTTTAGAGTCGTGATTCTCAACCATTTCCCTCATTCTCACTTCCAAATTCCTTCTCTCTTCTCTCCCAAACCCCAAAACCGAACCCTAACCTATTTTGGGGGTTTTTCCTCCTCAAACCACATGATTACTCACCATCTAGCTAGTTGGGAGATTGAGTCACAAAACCTCCATTTTCATCTTCCTCATCAAGTTCAACGGTTGGGAGCTCGGGTTGAAGTGATGGATTGGGTGTTCTCGGAAGGTCTCATCATCTTAAGTGGTAAGCTTTCTTGAAATAATGTTATAAATGCTCCATTGGTGGTTTCTTAGTGTTTGGTATCTCAAATATCGGATTTGTTAGTTTTGGAGAAACTAGGGTTTTGATCTCGTTTAGGGATTTTAGTATATAATGTTGGGGAATGTTTCTATGTGGTTGTTTATGGATATTTATGGTTTGGAGTGTTTGGATCTAGGTTTCGGAAGTTCTCAGCTTGAGGATTCAAGCGGGCTTCAAAAGTGCTCGTTGGGTGAAATCTAGATTTAGCCTAAATCTAGCAAGGTGAGTTCAAGTTGATTTGGGAAAACGATGTACATGCCAAAATGGTTATTTTAAATTGTTTTACATGAAATTGTTAACTGCTGATAAGTTTTGAGTAATTTGAAGTAAAAATGTATTTTACTTGGTATTTGTTAAAGTGCGAGTACTTTAAGGAGTTTTTCATATTTGATAAACTTGGCTTATTTTAGTTTCATAAAACGCTCATAAGTGGGATTTGGTCATCTTGGTAAGTAATAACATGATTTATGCATCTTGGTGAATTTGGTACAAATGAAGTCTATTTCATGTTATATGCATTTTTGTGTGTTTGCAATCATAAACCCTTTGGAAAACCTTTGGTCCCATTATATGTTGAGTTTTGGGTTAATCTCGTCTTTGAGGTATGTGTCTTTATAAACGCCGTTTAAAGTCATTTCATTGTATGGGAATTGTTATTTATCGGTCAAGCACGTTTCAACATTATACTGGTTTTCATTTGGGGGATTACGTAAGTTGTTGGGGCTTGGGCTCGGTTTTGACTAAATTGAGTCTTGAGGACATTTGTCCGGGGTAATAACCGTTGTGGAGTTGTTGAGTATAATGACGTACTTTTCGTGTCATTTGGGTGTTGCATGTTTGAGTTATCAAGTAAGGAGTTGAGATTCCTATCTTGAATGCTAGTGGGTAGACACTAAAGGTCGAATGAGAACCTTGAGGTTGGAACTCCACTAGGAAACGAATGGGAACTAAGCTCGGTTAACCTTGCGGTGCAGCTCGACGGAGTGGGCACTAAAGGTACCGTGTCCTTGAGGTGACGCTCGTTAAGTGGTGTGCACTAAAGGTGTTGGGGACTTGAGGTGACGCTTATGTTAGTGTGCTCTAAAGTCTTTGATCTGAGGTGCAGTTCGATAACATAGTTATGTTGCTTAACTTTGTGTTCCGCCACGAACATCACCGGAAGGTGCTAATTGGGTATGTAATTGTGTCATTTTATTATTTATGTTTCGGTGTCGTTTTACTTATGGGAATTGTTTACTCAAGATTTATGGGTTGCATATTATACTCCGTTTACGTTTGAAGTATTTTGAGAAGTAAAGTTTTGTTTCATATTCTTATAAATTGAGGGCTTTACTTACTATCCACGTTTTGGATGTTTGGGGATATGAATGGTTATTCACATTTTTCACAAATGGGGTGTCGAACTATGACCCCGTTTTGGGTGAGTTTTGGGCTGCATCGTTTTATAAGAAATGTGAGTATTGGGAGCATTGTCTTTAAAAGTGCATATCATGGGAAAAATGTGTCGTTTACATTTTAAAGTTAACTATTTCGAAGGATCTTGCTTTAAACTAAATTCCTTTCTTTTAAAGATATATTCTTTATATTAAAACTCTTGAGCTCACTAGGCGTTAAGCCTAACCTTTTTATTTGTCGGCATGTGCATCAGGTTTCCGTCAGGGGTTCGGTTCTAGCAGTGCTATGAAGAGTTGAGCTTTAGCCTTACAAGAGTGAGTAGTCTGTGAAGCTTTCCGCAGGTTGGGGAATAGCAATTGTTTGGGTTTAGTAACACCCGTCCTTTTCATAAATTGTATGCATAGGATGATGGGAGTATTGAGGTTAATTCTCAATTTATGTTTGTAGTTCGAAGTATTTATTGATGTATTTAGAAAATTTTAAATAAGTTGCTATTTCCAGATTTTGGGGGTGTTACAAGTTGGTATCAGAGCTTATGTTTGAGAGATTTAGGTATTGATTTTTGGATGCCTAGACTCAAACTAGCATTCTTATAAGTGATTGAAAGTGAAGTTGCACATTAGGCACCTTAAGATAAGATATCTTGGAGTTGATCAGTCGCTAGAAACGGGAAATCGTCAATGGTCGCGAGGATGATCATGTATGGTACGTTCATAATGGCACCTGGTCAGTGTTATGGTGAACCTACATATCACATGTGTATACTTGAACTACCTTAGTATGATGACCGTTGGGGTAGTGAGAAAGTTTCTAAGCGAGTAATCTAAGGAAAGGTTGATGTCTATAGCGATGTGACGTCGAACTGATAGTTAAATGCGTTGAATGCATTAAGTTGATCATCTTGATTAAGAATTATTGGTTGGATTAGAACTATAAGTTCGTTAGACCAATTTTATTTTGAGGAGAAATTGTAAGTTAACCCAATTAGTGGGTTCGTGACTCTAAGATGCTTGATGTATCCGGATTGCAATAGTACGTCGGGAAAATGGAGGAGTGTAGTCCTGAGATGCTGAGTGCCGACCAAGTTCATGCACGAAATTTATTTCTAAAATAAGTTTGCATCAATTGTTTCTCATGTATTCGAAGCATAAAGTGTGTTATACTTTGAAGTCTTGGTAAAACATTTAGCACTCATCAGATTTTTAAACTATGAGCTTAAGCATGCATGGAATTGTTTGTTGCAAGTTATTACAATTTATATGGAAAAGTCTCCCCATCCCTGTTTTGTGTTTAACGCTATTTTTGGACATCTTAAGATCCGTGTTTTAATGCCACATGTGGTATTGGGCAAGTGACTGTAGAATTTTTAACCTTGACATTGGATCTCCTCCACGTATGTTAAGGTTTTAAAGGAAGAGTTGTCCCACTGTTCTCGAGTCGGAATTTCTAGAGAATTTTAGTCTGTACGAGTCGTGTTTAATTTTACGGGGTATAGTCCTACAACCTTTTGAGTTCGTGGGTATATTTTGAGATGCGTGTGTTTTAATTATTATGGCATATAAATTACGAGCTTTTGGGTGACGTATCTAATGTGAGTTTTGTGGAAAAGGGTCACTTTATCCTACGTGGTGGTTTTAGAGTTTTGACATTTTAGACTTATTGTCGTTTTACGTTTTTTTTATGTTGAGACACATAGATTTTTACACCGCTTGATTTTACCGTCAATGAGTTTATGAAAGTTTAATTGGGTTTATGGCGTTTTATTTTATGACCCTTAGAACCGCGTAATAAAAAGAAATTTTGGAACGGGTAGACTTGCATTATTGTGTGCGTTAATTTACGAGTTTTGTTTAATACTTTGTCTCATGCGAGTCTTGCACCTACATTTTTGCAACCGTAAAAGGCACCTTGAAAATCTTAATGTCGAATGATTACATCTTGAGTTTCACGCGGGTATATGTGTATACTTTTGGGTTGGATCTGATTTTCACTCACGTGAGTAAATATGTGAAATATTTATGTCATTTCATGTTAAACTTCTAATCTAAACGTGCTTCGATTGTGGATTTTGCTGTTATAAATTTTCTGCAAGACATGAAATGAATTTTCGGATTGCATATCGTTGTAGTTACCATCTTGGTCAAATGTGTTTTATCGAGGCGACACAAGGCTTTAAACTCGATTTGAAAATTTATTTGTTGTCCAATCATTTTACAAAGTTTTGGGGAATAAACTGATGCATAGGAGACTTGTTGAAGATTTTATGTCGCAACGTTTTCGGTTAAAGAAGGAAAAGTTAAAAGTTGAAAGTTGTGAAGTTCTTTTTTGGAGCTGTACGAACATTTATTACACGCGTTTGGTGCAGAAAGTTATTTTTGGTATACATAGTATAATTTGTAGTATGTTGGGACTCTGGTAGTCCGTTTGAAAATTTTGTTATTCATCTTATGTTACCTTTTTATTAACGTAAGTAACGATCAAATGAGTTTTGGAAATGGTTTTACATGCGTAGTGTTGATAATCAGTTTTGAACGGTAGTGTATTTTACTGCACGATTAACTGTTATAAAATTTATGTAGTTGAAAGTTTATAAATTTCAAATTGGCGTAATGGTTGAAAAAAACCTTGAACCCATTAGGGCTATAGATTTAAAATCCCTATCGAAAAAGGATGTTGTAATTCGGGACTAGAAGAGTCATTGGGAAGCGAAGCGTCGGAAGATCCGACTTGTGGTTGATTCTGAATTTTGGGTTTCAGATTTTGTTTTGGGTAATGCATGAAAAATGGAGATATTAGATTAAGTCTTCTCAGTTAATTAAGAAATGATGTTATACTTTGGTAAGCATGCGGGATAAGGTCTCACGTGATTATCTGCGCTTGAATTGGGTACGACTTGGTGGGTTGTTCGTCGCTGTGACATTATGGATTATGTTGATGGTGTACCGTCTTAGTGCGTTCCGCAATCAAAGGAAATTTTGTGGTTCATTTGTTAGAAATGTAAGGTTTCGAATTCTAGCATTCTGCTAGGTGTCAACCTTAGTGTAACGATCCGTCTGGAATGGGATTTTTGGGCGGGATGTCCACGTTTTCGAGGTCACCGTTTAGCCCTAAGTGTCGACTTGTTTTCTTGAAGTCAATGGATCTTGGAATATTCAGAAATATCCCAGTTGGACCATGCGAGATAATGACCTTTCGGTAATGGAAACTTGAAGAAGGTTAGATGTTGTTAAGAAAATACCGATGTGTATAAGCTTTTCCATGGTGAAAAGGGTTGCATTAGAGGATTATTGTGAGGCTAGGGTTGTAACGGAGTTGAGTGTTGACCGAATCCGGGTTAACTAGTTGCCTGAAGGACGCATTGGTGCGCCTTAGGAGGTCAACTTTATCAGCATTAGGAGTGGATCAGTTGAAATTTGAGGATTTTGGAAGTTTAGTTATGATCTTTGATATTGGGTTCAGAACCGTGACGATCCGAAGGAATTTGATTGGTGAAATGTTGAGGTCACAAACTACCCTAGAGGTAGTGATTGTCATTCTAAGGTTGGGAGACGACCGTAACCTTGTGGGTAAAAGGTTACTTTGGAGAGTTAAGTGTTCGCTCGGTTATGAGCATATTGTGCCCAAGAGGGGCAGCATAGATGTGTATCAGTGCAAAGGTCCAAATAGTGGTGCTGGAAGAAGAGTTAAGGGAAATCCTTCTGCGGGCAAGGTTTCATGGGAATCTGGATTTCGAGGACGAAATCATTCTAAGGTTGGGAGGATTGTAACACTAGTAAATCTCTACCCATGAAGTTAACCCTTTGAGAAATTCTTGTTTCTTATTGTAGAATTTCATCCCCTATATCTTACCTATTAAGCCGTATCGCGTCATGAGTGGTCTGTGTGGAAAATGGGAAGAAACGAGCTTGGTACACTCTGGGCGATAGTGCCCTGGCGAGAGAGCCCTGGGCACAATCGCCGGGAACAAGTGCCAGCGGGGGTGTGCCCGCGGTACGTTTTGGGCGATAGTGCCCTGGCACAATCGCCGGGCACAATCGCGGTCGGCCCCAGGTCCTTTTAGAGTCACGATTCTCAACCATTTCCCTCATTCTCACTTCCAAATTCCTTCTCTTTTCTCTCCCAAACCCCAAAACCGAACCCTAACCTATTTTGGGGGTTTTTCCTTCTCAAACCACATGAGATTACTCACCATCTAGCTAGTTGGGAGCTTGAGTCACAAAACCTCCATTTTCATCTTCCTCGTCAAGTTCAACGGTTGGGAGCTCGAGTTGAAGTGATGGATTGGGTGTTCTCGAAAGGTCTCATCATCTTAAGTGGTAAGCTTTCTTGAAATAATGTTATAAATGCTCCATTGGTGGTTTCTTAGTGTTTGGTATCTCAAATCTCGGATTTTTTAGTTTTGGAGAAACTAGGGTTTTGATCTCGTTTAGGGATTTTAGTATATAATGTTGGGGAATGTTTCTATGTGGTTGTTTATGGATATTTATGGTTTGGAGTGTTTGGATCTAGGTTTCGGAAGTTCTCGGCTTGAGGATTCAAGCGGCCTTCAAAAGAGCTCGTTGGGTGAAATCTAGATTTAGCCTAAATCTAGCAAGGTGAGTTCAAGTTGATTCGTGAAAACGATGTACATGCCAAAATGGTTATTTAAAAGTGTTTTACATGAAATAGTTAACTACTGATAAGTTTTGAGTAATTTGAAGTAAAAATGTATTTTACTTGGTATTTGTTAAAGTGTTAGTATTTTAAGGAGTTTTTCATATTTGATAAACTTGGCTTATTTTAGTTTCATAAAACGCTCATAAGTGGGATTTGGTCATCTTGGTAAGTAATAACATGATTTATGCATCTTGGTGAATTTGGTACAAATGAAGTCTATTTCATGTTATATGCATTTTGGTGTGTTTGCAATCATAAACCCTTTGGAAAACCTTTGGTCCCATTATATGTTGAGTTTTGGGTTAATCTCGTCTTTGAGGTATATGTCTTTAAAAATGCCGTTTAAAGTCATTTCATTGTATGGGAATTGTTATTTATCGGTCAAGCACGTTTCAACATTATACTGGTTTTCATTTGGGGGATTACGTAAGTTGTAGGGCCTTGGGCTCGGTTTTGACTAAATTGAGTCTTGAGGACATTTGTCCGGGGTAATAACCGTTGTGGAGTTGTTGAGTATAATGACGTACTTTTCGTGTCATTTGGGTGTTGCATGTTTGAGTTATCAAGTAAGGAGTTGAGATTCCTATCTTGAATGCTAGTGTGTAGACACTAAAGGTCGAATGAGAACCTTGAGGTTGGAACTCCACTAGGAAACGAATAGGCACTAAGCTCGGTTAACCTTGAGGTGCAGCTCGACGGAGTGGGCACTAAAGGTACCGTGTCCTTGAGGTGACGCCCGTTAAGTGGTGTGCACTAAAGGTGTTGGGCACTTGAGGTGACACTTATGTTAGTGTGCTCTAAAGTCCTTGATATGAGGTGCAGTTCGATAACATAGTTATGTGGCTTAACTTTGTGTTCCGCCACGCACATCACCGGAAGGTGCTAATTGGGTATGTAATTGTGTCATTTTATTATTTATGTTTCGGTGTCGTTTTACTTATGGGAATTGTTTACTCAAGATTTATGGGTTGCGTATTATACTCCGTTTACGTTTGAAGTATTTTGAGAAGTAAAGTTTTGTTTCATATTCTTATAAATTGAGGGCTTTACTTACTATCCACGTTTTGGATGTTTGGGGTTATGAATGGTTATTCACATTTTTCACAAATGGGGTGTCGAACTATGACCCCGTTTTGGGTGAGTTTTGGGCTGCATCGTTTTATAAGAAATGTGAGTATTGGGAGCATTGTCTTTAAAAGTGCATATCATGGGAAAAATGTGTCGTTTACATTTTAAAGTTAATTATTTCGAAGGATCTTGATTTAAACTAAATTCCTTTCTTTTAAAGATATATTCTTTATATTAAAACTCTTGAGCTCACTAGGCGTTAAGCCTAACCTTTTTATTTGTCGGCATGTGCATCAGGTTTCCGTCAGGGGTTCGGTTCTAGCAGTGCTATGAAGAGTTGAGCTTTAGCCTTACTGGAGTGAGTAGTCGGTGAAGCCTTCCACAGGTTGGGGAATAGCAATTGTTTGGGTTTAGTAACACCCGTCCTTTTCATAAATTGTATGCATAGGATGATAGGAGTATTGAGGTTAATTCTCAATTTATGTTTGTAGTTCGAAGTATTTATTGATGTATTTAGAAAATTTTAAATAAGTTGCTATTTCCAGATTTTGGGGGTGTTATATCTCAGATTTAGGATGGCTCTGATACCAATTGAAAGTCCAAGATCTACCAAATCTTAGAGAGAGAAAGTAGAGAAAGAGAGAGTGTGCGCCAAATGTAAATTGTTCTATTCAAATGAGCTCCAAAGTTACAAAGACAAAGCACCTAAGGGACTTCAATACCCTAAGGCCTAAACCAATACAGATAAGCTAACAGAACACAATTAAGACGAAGGTTAATAAATACATTGATTACTATTTAAAATTGAATTAACATCTTCTCCCAAAGCTCTGATACCAATTAAAAACACCCATATCTATTAGGTAATTGACATTAATTCCATTAATCTTGAATGATTTACATGAAATTGAAGCTTTCTCTCTCTAAACTCTCTCTAACTTTCTCTCTCTAAAAATATAACAATGAAAGCTTCCTTCACCAAATGCTTAACCCCTAAGCAAACTAATATCAAGCACATTACAAACATATTTCAAATACAAAGTAAACTACTTTGACATTTTAGATTAAACAACATTGACTTTTGACAACTTTGACTTTCTTTGACTTTTCTACTTACATTGACTTTACAAGACTTTTACAGTTAAATCTTGAATACAATAAATGCACTAACAAGCATTATTTCAGATAAATTTTGACAATGCCTTACATAGATGAAAAGGGAAACACTGTTTTGACACCAAGAGACTGTGAAGTGGCATACATGCCTGAGATACCTTTGATAGAAGAAGAGAATGCAAAGCTTAAACTTCAGAATTCAGAATTGAAAGCTGACATTGAGACACTGAATGTCAAACTGAAGAAAGCTGAAATCCAAGTATCTACATACCAGGCAAAAGGAAAAGATTGGTTAAAGAAAGTAGACGAGAGAAGTAAGAAAGAGAAAGTTGAATTAGAGAAAACTTTCAACCAAAGATTATCTGATCTTTCAAAGAAGGATGAAAATGAAAAGAAAGATCTAGAAATCAGATGTGCCAAACTTTTACAACAAGTTTATGAATTTGAGAAAATTGTAATATCTGAAAGAGATATCTTTGAGAAAGAAAAGAAAATTTCTGAGAAGAAAAATGTTGTTCTTTTCAAAGAAATTTCTAAGAAAAATCAGAACTTGGAAATTGATTTTGAATTAGAAAGAAATGTTTTTGAAGCTGAAATTTCAAAACTAACCAACAAGTTAGCTACTTTGTCTACAAATATACTAAAAGGACAAAAAAGTAAATCTGATCTTCAAAGTAAATTTGATAAACTTTGTAATGAAAAATCCAAGTTGAATGACAAGATCAAACAACTTGATATAACTAATGCTGATTTATCTGATAAAATAACATCTGAAACACCTGACTTATCTTCTTATGATGATGATTCAGTCGAATTAGTAAGCCCTTTTCAATCAGTTTCTAGCTTGTTTCAAAAGATGGTTTTCAAGAAAAAGAATGTCAAATCAGAAATCTTGAAACCAAATCAGATGAAAACTCCTAGTTCATTTTATGTTAAATCTGTTGATAAACATTCTGCTTATTTTTCAAAATCTGGATTTAAAGCATCCGAGAAAGATAAGATGATCTGGGTTGTAAAGGAATCTCCTGAATCAGTCAAATACCAGAAATCATCTGCACAAGATACAAAGGTAAATAAGAACAAAGCTTCAAAAGGTAAATCTTTTACTCCTGATTACATCAAGTCTACAAAGCATCTGATTAGATTAGCTAAAAGAAAACTTTGTTGTTCTTACTATTGCACTGATGATTTTGTACATAAAGCACACATCAATAACTGGTTTAATTCTCACAAGCATTATTCTAAAACTGCATATCACAGAGGTGAAAACCACTCAAAGAAGTTTTCACATACTAACCAAGATGGACCCATATTCAGCTGGGTACCAAAACCTGTTAAACCTGTGATGCAGGAATCCACACTCAAGAAGGAGTGAAAGAATGATGGCTTTTGAACAAAGCAGTTCAAGATCCGGTCTTCAATGATAAAAACTGATGACTTCTGAGTAAAGTAGCTCAGGACTCATTCTTTAATGTTCAAGAATGATGACTTCTGAACATAACAGTTCTGGACTTAGTCTTCAAAGAGTTTTACTGAAAGAATCTTTAAATGTCAAATCTTTTTAAGGGAGTATTTCTTATCTCTAATGAGTTACTGAGGAGATTGTGCTTACATTAGGATTTTGGGGAGATTATACTTCAAAGAATATTTTTATTCTAAAGGAGAAACATAGTTACGTTGTTATATCTTTTATTTCCAAAGGTAGAAACAAATACATATTCTTATATTTTACGTTGTATGCAGATATGAAGGGGGAGCATATCTATACAATTTCTGAAAGATCCATCTCATGTTAAGGGGGAGCAGTATGATATCAAACACCAATTGTCATGATATGGAAGAGTCAAACCAATGAGAACAAACCAGAGATCAAGTCAAGGGAGAGCAAAGACAAGAAAATCATGTCAAGTCAAAGGGGAGCTTAATACAAAAATATTTTCAAAAGGGGTGTAAGTTCAAGGGAGTAAGTGTGTTTGTGTGTGTAAAACATTTTGGGAATTAAATGAACTTAAAATGTCAATTTTTGGAAAGTTTCCATTTTTAGAAAGCTTCTATTTTTGGCATGTTTTGAAAAAGTTTCTATTTTTAGCAAGTTTCCTTCTTTAGCATGTTTTTCAAAAGATTGGAAATTTTGCTAAAGTCCAAAATTCGCATACAGTGCCATACGAATTCTGAGGAATCCGCACACTATAGCATGCAAATTGTTGGAATTCGCATACAATGGCATACGAATTCTAACTTTTCGTATCCCTCTATATGCGAAAAGTGAGGAATTCGCATCCTTTGCCATGTGAATTGTTTGTTATGCACAGAATTCGCATATAGCTTCATGCGAATTCTCCGACACAATTGTCTTAACTTCTTTGTAAGACAATTCACATTTTAGTGTTATGTGAAAAGTGATTGTCCAGTCTACTCGTGCCACGTGTCTGTTCAATTCTTGAGTATAAATACGTAAGTTCTCAGTTTTACAATCACTTTTCAAAGTTTTTAATCTCGTACGAATCTTTCAGTGCACTTAGAACCTAAAACCCTCTCATACGACTTCCTTGATTTCCAGACCTTGTTCATCAAAGTTCTTCGATTCAAGATGGTTATTGATTTTGATTATTGATTTGTTTTCAGTTTGTTTCTTTGTTTCTTTGATTTCTTGCAAGTGTTACCCTAACCGGATTAGTTTTAGGGTTTTTGTTCGAACTCTTCGATTGGACTGTTCATCTTCGACTTCAAATGGACCTTTGAAATTTCAAAATTAAAACTTGAATCTGATCTTTGTGTTGATTTGGACTCTAATGTACATTAAATTCATGAAATCGAACTATAATCTGGAATCATTTCACCCTAATTCGAACATTTATGGGTTTTGATTTGTGATTTTGAAGTTATCGACTTTTCAGTGTTCATCATTGTTCTTGGCTAATAATCATAATTTGATGGTCGAAATGACTTTTAATCTCAAAGTTCATTCGTTAATGTTGTTTGTAATCACTAATCGAACCAAAGGATAACAAAATTTTTGGATTAAAAATCAAAATCAAAGATTTTTGGTAATCTGGGTTCTTATGAGTTTTTGAATATCATCAATGATGTTCTTGGTGTTCATATCAAACACTTAGAAAATTTTCAAGTTTTAAATTTTGAAAATTTGAAGATCATGCGAATTGTTGAATGATTTCAGTGCCATACGAATTCCATGGTTTTTCAATGTCAAATTTATTCTAAGTCCAAAATTCGTATCTTGCATCATACGAATTATTTGTTGTCCTTAATGTAAAATTCTTTCTAAGTAAAGAATTCGTATATATGGTCATACGAATTTTGTGTCATATTCATTTCATTTTTATTCCTAAGTGAGGAATTCACATACTTGGATCATGGGAATTCTATACTTGGTGAATTTTGAAAAATGGTTTTCATTGTCAAACTTTTGATTTTTCACTAACATTTTGGACCTTGTCCATACTACTGTTCATCTTTTTCAGGTACCAAATGGCTGACAATCAATAAGTTGACCAACATGTTCAGATGGGTGAAAACCCACCACCCGAGGCATCCAGAGAGTGCCCAATGCCATCATCTAGATCAGACTATCAATCAGCACCTGGTGTCCATCCAGATCTTGTTCTCATTTCACCATCAGAAATGAAACCTCAACAACCAAACAACCATTGTATGGACTTCACTATCAATATTGATCCTTTGGTCCTTGACATTCTCAAGAACCATCCTCTGAGGTGTGCTCTCAGTGCTCAAGGGAGTTTACCAGAACTATATGTCCAACAAGCATGGAAGACTATCAGATTCAGTCATATGAGGGTTAACAATGAAAGAGTGCCCATTTTCAAATTGGAGATAGATCATTTCACCTCAGTACTGAACTATTAGAGACTCAGATTTATTCTATGTCTGCCTGCTGCTGATGCAAGGGAAGGGAGAATTTCTTATGATGACCTTCCTACATTATGATTCGGAGATTAAAAACCCGTTAGTTAACGAAGTTATCAACAACTCCAAACCTAGATTTTGCTTGTCCTCAAGAAACATTTGGCGTAAGGAAATATAACAATGAGATAACAAGCAAGCTTACCATGGTAATGGGTTTTTGAAAGGGGACAATATGAACGATCATTTTAAACAAAATAAATGAGGGAAGACTAATACGAACTTAATAAGAACCAACATGTGTTTCCTAGATTCTTGGTTAATTAAGTTTGGACAAAACTAATATTGACATGAAACTATTATCAAGCACATGTTTGTTAAGATCAATTTCATCATGTACACAACTAGTGGAGGATTTTGCTTCAACCCTAACCTCACGGGATGCTCTCTTAACACTTGAGTCCTAGGTTCACACTCATCACAAACACATGCGGGCGAGTTAATGTACAATAAAATAGCAAGACCATCCGCATGTGATAGAATAGAAACACGCTAAAGTCAAATAAGATCTCATGGAACGAATTGAGTAGTACGATATGAATTACACATGCATTGTTCACAAATCATGATTTCTAAAAGATCAATCGGGACTTAAAGGGATGTAATACGGTATAGGATAAAGGAATAGAAAGAATGGTCATGGCATCATTAGTCCTAAGTGCATCAAAACTAATAGTAGTTCGAAATTCTCTTCTTCTTTTATGTGACCGCACATCTAAGCAAGACTTCCATCAGTCATGGCTACATGCCAACTTTATTCTGTATTTTTTTTAAGAACTCTTTCACGGCTTTTATCGATTCACCCCCAAAATTGTTCCGACGCGATTGTCCATCTTTCTCAATCCATGATGCACTTAGACTACGGGGTAGGTTAGTGTATCTGGATAAGTTAAAGTATTTAGGCTTAAATAACGTCTACAAAGTAGTTACAGGATCATATATCAACAAAAGGGGTAAAGAAAGAGAGGCTAGAAATGATATACCAACAGAAATTGCACACAAGCCCGATATCGTTTCTCAAAGTCCACACAATTCACAAGTAATGCACATGTTAAAAGGTAAAGACCAATCTGTACTACTTAATGCCAAAAACAAATGATATCGAACTATCAAATTGGAAGGATTGAAACGTGTATCAAGATGGTGAACAAAGTTGAAGCATCACTCGGAAATGAAGGCATTAAAGCTCAAAATCTCACTAGGGTGGTCTCTACTAATATCCACAATTAGTGTACACAACTACACTATCTCTCTACAAACATGACTCAACAAAAGTATGCATGTCAAGAAAAGTTTTCCAATTCACTTAACCAATAACTACCAACACATGTATTCATTCCAATTAAATAAGCATTATATACAACCTAAGCATTTCTAATGATCAAAATAAAAGTTCATACAAGTCGACTCACTAAAAAGATCAAAAACGAAAACTCCAAACCTTTGAGACACATTGTCTCCAATGTGCTCCATTAGTTACACAGTCGGTTCTGTAGAATTTAACCATCACCTTGAAAGTGTACATACACTAACGGAGAGACAACATTACAAAATGGAAGAGAAAACAAACCGGTCAGTTGTCATTTTCCTCACGAGGCCACGATGATGATGGTCCAGAGCCGGGGTCTCTAGATCGTCATTGATATGTGACGTTATAATGTCTCTCATCTAGAACCTGACCAAGGCGCTGGTTGATTTGCCTCACCTCTACGCTAGTCCTCTGCTGACCCTCGCTCAACCGCTCTACAGCTTGACTCAGCCGCTCCACGGATGGTATCACATCCTGCCGTCTACCAATCGGAGGTGGTGGTGGTCTAGCACCCTTACCCGCGACACCCTGTCTAACTTCATCCTGAGGCTGCGCCGCTGCAGCTCGTCCCATGTTTCTGTATCGTCTACCTTTCGTAGGAAGGTTGGGTAAACCATGATGGGTGCAGAAATGATTATAGGCTTTCTTGCCTATAGCTGATTTGGGTGCTTCAAGGGCACCCTCATCAGAAGCTGCTGCTATCCCGACCCTCCTGCAGAAATAAGTGACAAGACATGGAAAATAAATGAGACTGCGCATCTCACAACCAAATTTGAGAATCTGGTTGAAGATGATGTGTCCAACATCGAACATGTAGTTGTGTTGGATGGCAAATAGGATCTGGGCAGTTTCCATTGAGACATTGGTGCGGTGGCTGGATGGTAACAGGCTGCATTTTATGAAGACAGTTCAGAATGCGACGTCCGGGTGCAGGTCACCATGGTTCATTGATTCGTCCCCTTGGACCCACATGTCCGAACTGTCATGGCGTAGGCTACCTGATAAATCACAAGTAGAGTAGTGGCGAACAATATCGACAGTCATGCCACCATGGTCGTCAAAATCATGAGCAACCTCATCGGGGACAGCCGGGGAATGCAGATACTCATTGATGGTGGATGCTGAAATATCCACCTGTGTCCCCCTAACCCAGACGATCCCCTCGGTGCGGAAGACTTCCGGAACCATGGCCGCATAAAACTCGCATACCAATCTTGGATGGTATCTCGGCGGAGTATGGATATAGTGTTCCCAACTGCGAGCAGTGACTGTGCCCAGAATGGACGTCGAGTCAAGCCCCTCTTGTGCTATGCCTCTCTCTGGCCAGAAGCCACGTGCACTGATCTAAGCATATATGTCTCCGTAGTGTGTATTTAGCGCGCTCGCCAATTCCAGCTGCTCGTCTGCATCCAGCCTGCCAAAGAGTTAGAATCGATCGCGTCTGAGAAAATTGTTGCGCACCATGATGAGACCTACAAGAAAATTAGAGAGCTAAGCTACGAGTAAATTGTTTACAAAAGAATGGAAACATGTATCACGACTTAGATTACGCTTAACCAATGCAATACCAATACCAAAAATCCCCTAGTTAAGCTTAAAACAACTACCCGGAACAAGTTGCATGGCATGATCATAATAATAGACAATGTGCCCAATTTATCATGCCATCAACTAACAAGATCAAACAACCACATTCACTTTGACAACCAACATAAATTTGGCTAAACTTTCACTTTGACAATGTGGTGTACTAGGTTACTAAACGCATGCACTTAAGAAATTTAGACAATTTAGCACAAAGGCACAAGCTTATCCACCATCAATGGTCTTAGCTTCAATATTTGGGTATTTAGGGCACATAATGTAAACAATGATAAATTTTGGATGAACTAGTATGTAAGACTTCAACAAAATCCCTTATACTAGCAAACTCACCAAAACCCCCAAATGTACAAGTCTCTAAATCATATATGCAAAAACCCTAATTTCAATCCATGGTGAAATTGTGCTATAGATGAAAATATGGAGTGAAATGATGCAAAAGCAAGTGAATAATCAACTCCAAACCTATTTTGATGCATATTTCCACAAAACATGAACATGGAACACTTTGACCTAAAATCTTGTAATCACAACAATGTAGGGAGAAATAAAATGATAGAGAGAAGGAATCTTACTTGAGAGGTGTAATAACTCAAAGGATCAACAAAAAAATTGAGGAGAAATCGATGAGATGAGTAGGGAGCTCAAGAAATCGGCAAAGTCGCCCAAGAACAGTGTCAAAATCTCCCTTAGAAAGCTGTCTGTGTGTGCGTGTGTGTGGAGTCTGGAAATCGAACAAGGGTTTAAAAACCGTAAACCCTTTGGCAACATTGACACCGTGACAATGCCCAGGGCAAAGTCGCGGGTCATAGATGCAATCAATGTACCGCGAGCCTACCCTTAATGGCGACTATGACCAAGCGAAAATGACTAGGTCATTGTCGCTGGTCATTGTCGCATACTCTGTACCGTAGGTATCCAGGTTTGTGCGCCTATGACACTGGCGACAATGACAATGTCATTGTCGCGTGTCATTGTCGCTGGTTGGGTCTAGGCTACTGTTTCTTAAGGCTAAAATGACAGATTTCAAGCACAATTAATACTGAGAACAAAGCTGAGTTTCGGGTGAGTCACGGAAACTAACAATTAACCAAAAATTAAAATTAACCTCGGTGGGTTGCCTCCCACCCAGCGTCTTATTTAGTGTTGTGGCACGACCTTCTTCGATTTTCAGCTTGGCTCGGTTTCGCTTGCAGAATTGGATTGCCCATACCTTCGGGTTTTCTTGATTCTCCCCACATCCGTTCTCCCATTATCAATGGTTTCTGCTCTATCAGGCCTTCTTCTCGGTTCATCTTTGAATTCTACCTTTTTGAGAACATGGAAGATTACCTTGTCGTTCCTAACTCGGAGAGTCATCACGCCTTCTTCCATTTCTATCAGTGTCACCTCAACATCTTCGTCCACGTCTAGAATTACAAAATCAACTGGGAAGTAGAATTTCCCGACCTTCACTAAGACATCTTCCATAACTCCATATGGGTAGTTCACCGATCGATCTGCTAATTGGAGTGTTATGTTTGTTGGCTTCACGTCCCCAGGCCAAGTTTCCTGAAAATGGGTAAAGGTAGCAAATTAATACTTGCTCCTAAGTCGCATAACACTTTATTGAAATTAACAGTTCCAATTTGCACAAGTATAGAGAAACTCCCTGGATCTTGAAGCTTCGGAGGTAACTTGTTTTGAATGATTGCACTACACTCCTTAGTAAGTGCAATTGTGGCAAAATCTTCAATCTCCCTCTTTTTTCATGAACTTGAGGTATGATGGCATCTGTGCCAGAGCATATGGAAAAGGAATGTTAATCTGCAATTTTTTAAATATCTCTAGAAATTTTGCAAAATTAACATTATCCTCATGTGCTTTTAATCTGTTCGGAAATGGAACTTTTGGTGTCACGGGGTTGACCGGTGCTCTCTCCATCACTCGCTCAGTCTCCTTCTCTTCCTTTCTTTCCGAATTCTCCATTCCTATTCTGTCATCCACTTCCTCTTCATCTTTCTCATCTCCCACCACTACTTCGTGCTCTCTTCTCTTCTCCACCACTGGTTCACTGATTAGAGTATTGTTCAATTCCTTACCACTCCTTAAACGAATTGCATTGCAAGTCTCCCTTGGTTGCCTCTCTGTTTGACTTGGGAGTTGACCTGGGATTTTTGACTGCAACGCCTCCGCAATCTGGCCCACTTGCCTCTCGAGAATTTGAATGGAGACAATATTTTGGTCAGTGGTCGCTTTGATTCTATTAACCGTATTGGTTAGTGTGCTCACAGAAGAAGTGATCCCATCAACGGTTGAGTCCATTTTCGACATGAACGTCATCATCATTTCCTCCATCCCCGTATTTTTTTTCAGAAGTCTGCCCCTCTTCTTGTCTAATTTGATTATGACCTGGATGGGGATAAACATTAGTAGAATTAGATGAGGAACTTAAATTAGAATTGTTACCATAGTTTTGAGGATTTTCCATTGCTTCCTTAGGGCCATTTGTCGATTGGTTCCAAGAAAAGTTCGGATGCTTCCTCCACCCCACATTGTAGGTATTAGAGAAGGGGTCATTCCGCTAACGGTTGTGGTTCTGAAGGAAATTCACTTGTTTCGGTGAGTAGAATGGTGAAAACTGCTCCATTATTCCATCATTTGATCTCTGGCCTTGAAGGGAAGATCCCTTCAACTGATTTGTGATCATGACCAGTTGTGCTTTTATTTGCCGAAGCTCATCAGTATCTTGAGCCTTAGCTATCCTTCTAACATCAGATATTGGCGTGGCATAGCTATGCTTGGCCAAATTCTCAATCAACTCCCACGCTTCTTCGTTGGTCTTATTCATTAATGCTCCCCCAGCAGTAGTTGTGATATCATTTTTAAATTGGGGGTGTAGTCCACCAAAGAATGTCTGGATGACTACCCACTCGTGTAAGTTGTGATGGGGGCATCTCTTTAACATGCCTTTATACCGCTCCCACGCCTCATATAGGGATTCTTGATCCCATTGTGCAAAGTGAGTAATCTCGGCTAGTAGTTGGGAGGTACGGCCGGGAGAGAAAAACTTATACAAGAATGCGGCAACCATTTCCTCCCACGTATTGATCGAATTCGGCGGCAAATTCTCTTCCCACATGGCTGCTCTATCACGAAGGGAGAATGGGAAACATCTCAGCTTAATGGCATCTTCAGAAACCCCGTTCCATTTGAAAGTGTTGCAGATTTTTTCAAAGGAACGGAGATGACCGTGAGTGTCTTCGGTCGACCCTCCTCCGAATTGGTGAGCTTGGAGGAGCTGGATAGTTCCTCCGCCGATGCTTATACTCCTCGTTGACCCACAACTACCGTTGGTGTAGCATAATTCCTCATGGGAATTCGATTTGGTGGTAGGGGTGGATTGTTATTATTGTTGACCGGAACCTGGCCATTCACGTTGTTATCACCCATATTTCTACGATTTCGGTCTCTGGCTTCTCAACGTAGTTGTCATGCGGTTCTTTCAATTTCAGGATCTAACGGCTCAAGATCTCTGAAGAGTCTTCTTCTTGGCATAAACCAAAAAGAATCCTGCAATCAAAACACAAGTCGTAAGTACTTTAAAATTGAAATGATATAATAAGACTGAAAAATAAAAATGTATAATCTAATAATCTCTATAGACTATAGTGATATCAACACAACACAAGTTCCCTGGCAACGACACCAAAAACTTGATAGGTCGGGTTTACACCCTCCCCACACGGACCGCAAGTGTATGGTGTCGTATCAAGTAATACGTACGGAAGTACGAGTATCGAACCGTAGGAACTTGGTGTTAATTACCACAAGACTATATCAACTATTAACTAGACTAAATCAAATGGTTGATTTGTATCAACTAACTGCTGATAAGAATTATCTAGAGAAAATGAAGCAGGCACGAAAATACTAACCAGGCAAAAATTCACACCACAAGAGATTACTGATATGATAGAGAAGGGGCTAGGGGTCGGATTTCAATTGAATCTCACCAACAAATACATGATACACATTCAATAAGCTAATACATAAGGTTGAATTTAGTGATTCTAATTATACTCACTACTCTCTTTCGAGCAATAGCAAGAATAAATCATGCAATATCTATTAACATCTCTCGATCGATAAATAGAAGCATTCAATTCATTAAGCATAAGAATCACAACACAAAACTAGGATTTACTTGGTATATCTCTATCCAATATCTCACCCTAGGTTTATCTAACTTTAATCAAATTGTAAATCCAACTTCTCAAGAGGAAAAGCAACCAATAGATAAATAAGATGGCCAATCTTATAAACAATAAACACAAGATAGATAAACTTCAACCAACAAGTGTAGCAACTCAAAAGATTACATTAATCACATATTCAACGGTGCAAAACCAAAATCCATCCTTCCCCCAACCTCAAAAGGATTAGTTCATGATACTAGTAGCAATTAAAACCATAATAAAGAAAATCGCAACACCCAAATACATTGTTTATCAACAAAATTCAAATGGAATGATAAAACTCCCTCGATGAATGATACTCGCTACCAATTTTCCGATCCAATCGTTGTTCCACCTTCTCAATCAGTCAAATATGTCTTTTCGACTTCAAAATCGTCTCCAACAGGCTCCCTATGCTCCTATACTCCATCAATCTCGAGATAACCCTAGAAAATGATTTCCTGCAACTTTTTATATTGTCAGACCACGCCTGCGACTATGACGTGCGACTATGACCATGTCATAGTAACATGGTCATTTTCGCCATTGGCCACCCACCTACGGTACATGAGGTGCGAC
Organism: Arctium minus; assembly: GCA_954870635.1. Classification (NCBI taxonomy): domain Eukaryota; kingdom Viridiplantae; phylum Streptophyta; class Magnoliopsida; order Asterales; family Asteraceae; genus Arctium; species Arctium minus. The sequence continues at coordinate 61,667,581 of OX941087.1, forward strand.
TTTGACCAGCGACAATGACCTGGTCATTGTCGCATGGTCATTGTCGCTTGGACCTGTATTGTGGTCTCTTTCTTCGCTCGTTCGCTTGGTTCGATATTGTCTTCAACCGGGATATCAAAATGGAACATAAATAAGTATTTTTCCCTTCCACTTGACATCTTGTATTCCTACACAACACTTGCACAAAATATTAGTCCGAAATACCAATTATTACTTCAAAACGAGCCGTAAACTTATGATTCGGAGATTAAAAACCCGTCAGATAACGAAGTTATAAACAGATGCTGAAGTCTTTGAAGGTATAAGAGACATAGGCTATGTGGGGCAACTGACACAAGTGCACCATTTCAAGAAGAACAACTTGCCTCCTTTCTATTATACCTTGTTCTCTGTAATCAACCGGTGTCTGGCAGCCAAGATTTATGGCACAGACAATGCTAGCATTCACATCTTGAAGCTGTTCCATGCAGTGGTATATGATCTACATATAGATTATGTCAATATCTTTTGGACAGAACTATATGAGAAGGTGGTCTCCAAGAATACTACAAAGGCACTGAACTACATTCATTATTAGAGGTTCATGACTCTAATTGTCAGAAGTATGTTAAGGAGCAATAGACAGACTCCTACAAGGATTGATCATCAACTTGCACCAGTGAGCTCTATGAGATACATGATGAAACAAAAGAAAGAGTTCTCTTACTCTATGTCAGTTCCAGAAGGTTTGCTTGATTATGCTGATCTAGAGTCTGAGAGTATGTTAGCTTATAGAGAGTCTATGGGACAACCAAGATCGGTTGGCCCTACCCAAGGCTCAAACCCTAGGAGAGCGGAGTCGGTAATGGTTTCTGATACTATGCGAGTACAGAAACGGGGAGAGAAGAGAAAAAATACCGAGAGGGGTTCAGAGACCTAGACTAGAGGTATCAGAGTCACGGGTCATTACCCAACGTTCAGTGACACCTCATGCTAATGACGGTCCAGGCTCTGATAATGACTTGGATCAAGCAAATGAACTGGCTGATGATGATAGTGATGAAATTCCTTCTGCAACTAGTGATACAGAAGTTACTGCTGATGATAATCAAAGTGATGGGAATAATGCTAAGACTGATGAATCAAATGATGATACTGCTGATGATGACACAGATAATGATGATGATGAAATTCATTCTGAAGTTCCTGCTGAAACAACTGCTCAAGTACAAGATGATGTACAAATTCAAGATGAGCAAGATGATGTGTTTGAAATTTTTTATGAAGCTGATGTTATGGATATAGATGTCAATGCAACAAATGATTCTATTAATGCTGTGGTGGGAGATATAAGGAGTTCTGAGGGAGTATTAGTTGAAAATGCTGAGAGGTTAAGTGAGAATGTAGAAAAAGAACATGGTGAGAGTAAGTGCCTTATAACATACCAATCCAAAAGGGCAACCACATCTAATGCTTCGCCACATGTGTTACGTGCAAGTGTTCAAGACATAAGAAACCCACTTATGCAAATGCATACCCTTGCCAGCCACTCAATCTCCTCAAAACAGGAGCTAGTTTTAATTTCTCATGGGGTTTTAGCACAAAGTCTACCGGTTTCTCATTCGGAGATTCTTGGTATTGAAAACAAAGAACAACAGCCCTAGTTCTCAACTTCCTTCAGTGTAGCATTGAGTCTAGGGCTATTTGATATTCCAATTATCATTCCTAGGACACTTTTTGCTACATCAACCATCGGAAGTCTTAGTAACCCGATCGGAACATCCCGAGTAGATCCGCAATCCGGACTACGAGGACCGATGGAAGTCCTGTTATAGTTAACACTATGCCAGCTATAAGAACAGGCCATGTAGTTGATTCTACCACTGTCATGAAAACGGATAATCTATGTGATTCCGATGTTACTCACCCTGACTATGTGTCAAAGGAAATTCTTGACGGTGCCTTAAAGGCTGTTGAAAACAGAATGATGAAGAAGTTTGAGACATAATGGCAACTGTTAAAAGTTTGTTAAAGGGGAATCAAAAGTAGTTGAGCCCGAGCCTATTCATCAAGTACAACCACCTCCACAACCACAACCTGCTAACTTATCTATTGATGAGCTAAAGTCTTTGCTGTTTGCAAAACTTCTATCACAAGCTCCAGATAACCAACAAGATGCAGACCTTCTTTCACTTCTGCAATCCTACCTTCAACAACAACCACCACAATTTGTGCAACCAACAGATTTGGTTAGTGCTTCAGAGTTTTCTTCTTTTAAAACTGATATTTTGCATGCTATATTTGATTTGAAACAGGTAGGTCAAACTTCATGTACAACCCAAGAAGATGTTTCTGAGAAATGACATGATCCTGATCAAGATCATGATCATGAGGGGGAGATAAGGGAGAAACAGGTTTCTAGTGGATCTGATGCTGCTAGATTATGTGAGAATGCTGAAAATATTGAAAATATTGAAGGAAATGTTGATCATGGTGAAAAGCAAAGTGATCAAATGGAGTTATTTTTGTATGTTGATGAAAGAGTTGAACCAAGGGTTGAAAAGCCTAAGGTTGCAACTATACAAGAGATTTTGGAGCTAACATGATTGTAATATGTTGATATTATAGTTCTTGAAAATGATGGACATGATGAGATTGATGCTAAATATGAGATGTATTGGAAGATAAAGGAGGAAGAAGAAAAGAATGACTTCATGAATATAGAGACAGATGATGAAGTGAAAGATGTTACTGAATTAGTCAAGAGGGCAGAGGAAGTGCCAGCTAATGAGGAAAGTCTACTAGATGGTTTCTTTGAGGACAGAGACTCTGAGGCTCTAAATGTCATGTTTACTCAGAGTACTCCTGAAGATCTACATCTTAGTCCTATTCATAATGAAGTACCAGAGCCTAATACAACTGCCAATCCGTCTGTTCCAACCTTCAGTGCATTTGAGTTTCCTGAATCCAATGAAAGACAAGTTGATGATGCAGAGCAGAATGTTAATCTGAATTCTGATGTGAATGTGGAAGAGGAATTTCCATATCATAGAAAGACAGATAGCCCTATGAATCAAACAGAATTTGTGAGGGAGCGACTACATATGCCTATTGTTCAAGAGTCAAAAGCAGGTCCTTCAGGTACTGCTATAGTGGGGTCTACTCCATACACAGGCCATGATGAGTTTGGTCCTACATTGGAAGAGATTAAAAGGATCAGAAATGCTTTAAGGGTTCCTTATCTGGAAGAAGGTGTCAAGATATTTGTGAGCTATATTAGATAGTTAGATCAATATCAAATCTTGGTAATTCAAGACAAGTCACCTGAATACAAGCAAGAGTATGTTAGGTTGCTTCAATCAGTTGGAAGAACTTGCAAGGAGGTTAGAAACAAATAAGATATTTTGAAGGTCAATGAAGTTAGATTGAGGAGATTTCAAAAGATCTAGTATCCTTAAATTGAAGTTCGGAGCAAGGATATGAAGATTCATTTCTTTAATGAAGCTGACTATGCAAACTTGAATTTTGATGACCATGAATTCTTGTACCATGAATTCAGAGGAAGGATCAGAAGGCATCCTGAGATTGTGTATGCTTTAGACATTGTTAAGAGGTTCATCAGAAGACATATCTTCTATACCTACTGCTATGACTTACAGTTAGGTATTGAGACCAATCAGAAGAGAATCAACCTACTTGCACCTGATATGACTCATTCTTTACTATAAGAAACATCTCTCTACACAGTACTAAGACAACCTGAGTTAGGTGTTATGTATGAGAATGTGGACAAGAAGCAGAAAAGGTTTATGAGAGCAGCTGAAATTCCTATGTACTCAGATGGTACTTTGAAAGATGTTTTGGAGAAACTGAAGGCTAAATATGAAGAAAGTGAGAAGAAGAGGCTTGCTGAGAATGATCATATGCCTAGATTTGAAAAAATTTGGACAGATCAGATAATTCATGCTATTAAAGACAGAATCAGATTCAGAGCAAGCATCAGAAGGTTTGAATCTTTCATGGGGATAAGGAGGACATGTATGAAGAGATGGACTAGTTGAAGACAAGCAAATTGATCAAAAAGAGGGAGATTGTTAGATATAGTTTTGATTCAATTTGTAATGTTGTTGACTTTTATGTTTGACTTTACTTAGTGTGTGTTGTATAAGGTTATGGATTGTGTAACCCATATAAATACCTTTCCTTGTCTTTAGTCATTGTAAGTAAGTATGCAGCCTTTTCATTCCATATAATGTAACACATTGTTAGATATATGAAAGTACTACATTAGGCAAAATTATCTCTCTAGATTTCTTACTTTGTTTCTTAATCTTTGATTGTTAATGCTTGAAATCTGGAACAACAAATGATATATTTCCTTTCCTTTTTAATAAACATAGTATCTATTTTACCTTTGGAAAATCCAGTCTTAATTAAGAAAGATGAGAGAGCATTATACCAGGCTCGTAGTGCTTGTTTAAGACCATATAAGGCCTTATCTAGAATTTAGACATGATGAGGTTTCTCCTCACTCACGAATCCTTCAGGTTGCGATACATACACCTCTTCCCTTGATAACACCGTTAAGAAACACGGTCTTCACCTCCATTTGGAAGACGATGAAGTTCTTGTCGGCGGCGTAGGCGAGGAACATGCGGATAGCTTCGATACATGCAAACGGTACGAACGTATCATCGTAATATATTCCTTCCTGGTGGCGATATCCTTTGGCAACCAGACATGCCTTATTTCGTAGCACGATACCATCTTCGTCCTTCTTATTTTTGAAGACCCATTTCGTCCCAATCACTGTCTTATTCTTTGGTCTGGGAACAAGGCGCCATACTTTGAGGCTCTCGAATTGATTGAGTTCCTCTTGCATGGCTATCACCCAGTCTGGGTCATTTAGCGCCTCAGAGATGGTTGTTGGTTTAATTCGGCTTAAGAACGAAAAGAAGTGATAATCATTTGCAATAGAAGATCTTGTCTAAATAGGTGCTGAGGGATCACCGATCATCTGATGGAGGGGGTGAGCTTGTCTCCACTTGGTGGTATGTGGAAGTGGTTGATATGTCTGTTGTGAGTTGTCAGGATACACATAACCACCCGCGGGTAATTCTTGAATAGCTTCGAGTGACGATGGCCTGTGAAGTGGAAGTTCTGGTTCTAAGTTTATGATTGGAGGGATGGACTCGCGAGAGGGGTCAGGGTGAGTCATGCGAGTTACGGATGATGACTCAACAGTAGTTGTTTCTGGAATGGTTTCCGTAATGGCCGGTGATGTAGCTTCAGCAGTTGCAGCTTAAGGAGCAACTTAAGTAGGCGTAGCTTCAGGAGTAGCTTCAGTGGGTCTGGGGTCACTCGAGCTTGGTGACTCTGAATCATTGACGATTGGATTAGGATCATTAGAAGAGGTTGATTCAGTCGACATCGAGGGACCAGTAAGAGTTGTCACATCCTCTACTTGTGCAGTTGCAATCCTGTTACATGAGCGATCATTAGGATTGGGAGGAGTAAAGAATTTATCATAAAAGTCTTCAAAAAGTAAATCCAAATCAAAAAGATGGGCTTGTGACGTAGACGCTTGATTTGGATTCACTAGGGATGGTGCAAGTCCTGAACGAAGTCGTCAAGAAGCTAACACACCAGTTAATACGGGTTCTGAACTGAGGTGTTCAGAAGCCATGTCAGCGGTGTCTTGTTAAAAGTCACATTCACACTTTCAACAATGGTCTTCGTCCGTTTGTTGTAGACTCAGTAGACTTGAGCTTGACATGAGTAGCCAATGAAAACACCCTAGTCCACTTTCGGGCTAAACTTGTCGAGGTCATCTTTGTTGTTTAGAATAGCACCCGAATGTATGAAAATACTTGACGTTTGGAACACGGTTGTTGATGACCTCGTATGGCGTCTTGTTGAACCACTTGTTGATGATGGAACGGTTTTGAGTGTAGCAGGCGGTTGCAACTGCCACTGCCCATAAGAATAACGGTAGCTTGGACTGAGATAACATGGTGCGTGTGGCTTCCACAAGGGTATGATTGCGTCGCTCTACTACTCCGTTTTGTTGAGGAGTACGGGAAGCTAAGAAGGTGTGGGTGATTCCTACTGAATCAAGATAATCGTCCACCAGTCGATTCTTGAACTCTATACCTTTGTCCGTCCTGATGGTCTAAACTGATTGATTGAGATTGACTTGGACGCTCTTCAAATGTGAGATGATTTATTCTAGGGTCTCATCCTTAGATCGAAGGAATTTGACCCATGTGTATCTTGAAAAGTCGTCGACCATCACAAGAACGTACTTCTTATGATTGATACTTTGAAAGCGCATTGATCCACATAAATCCATGTGCATAAGTTTGAGGGACCTTGAAGTACTCGGAGAGGCCTTAGGCTTATGTGACTCCTTCTTCATCTTACCCATCTCGTATGCTGCACATAGATGGTCTTTTTCGAACTTCAGATCTGGCATGCCTTTCACATGTCCGCCAAGTACCAACTTGTTGATGTTCTTGAAATTCAGGTGTGAGATGCCATAACCAACTTTGTTTGGTCGAAGCTTTGGACATCAAACAAACTTCCTTGTCCGACTTTAGAGAGGAAAGGTCAATAGTGTAGAGATTAGTGCGATACGTCCCAACTAGCTGTTCTTTTCCATCTTCTGTTCGGACGCTGCACCGTTTGGCTTTGAAATTAACCTCTATATTCTTATCGCATAATTGACCTATACTGAATAGGTTGTGACCAAGACCTTCCACATAAGACACCTTCTTGACGGTAAGGTTGTCCTGAACAATGTCTCTATATCCCATGATTGGAGAGTAGTGATCGTTGCCAAATCTCACGTTCCCACAAAATTTCTCGATGAAATTTGTGAGAAGCTCCCTTCTTTCGGTCTTGTGTTTGGAGCAGCCTAAGCCTAAATACCATACATGACCGTTCTGCAAAACAAATTAAGTGGATTTAGGTACCCATTCGTAAATGGGTCCTTTGGGGTTAGGTGGAGCACTTGTCTTAGAGACCCCTTTTGACTTGGGTCTTGATCTAAGATGTGGTGCATTAAACTTGGAACGATAATTAGTAACATGATAAGAACCAAACCAATCAGACGCATATCGACGATCAACAAAATCATTTAATCCACAGTTTGAACAACAAACACAATCATGAGATAGTTGAAGTAAATGTTGAATTGAATAAAGTCTCAAAGGAAATAACTCATTTCGTTCAACTAAAGTATTAGAATTCAAAACATCATGATTGTTATTGTTTTTCCTAGAATGCAAAACTGAATTAATTGATGTTGTCTTCGATGTGCCCTCCTTAGACTTATTTGCTACCCACACTTGTTTGACTTCTCTCCTTTGACCAATGGTATTTGAAATACTGTTAAACACACAGTCAGAAGATTTGGAGTATGAAGATTGTCGCTTGTTTGAGCGGCCGGTGTTTGTTAGGTCCATGATCACAATCAAATCAATGTAAATTAATCAACAAGAGATGAATTGGGAATTGAATGTTTATTCACACAATCTAGAGAGAGGAAATGTTTCTCTCTCTAGAAACACTTAGATCACATAAGGCTACATTGTAAAATGAAAAATTACAAACAATTACAAAACAACTCCCTATTTATACCCTATCAGCCTTGTATACTAATTAATCCCAAACCCAATGCTAATGACAAGGCCCAATAACAATTAAAGAGGCCTTTAAAAAACTTTCCAAACTTGCGAATTCTTCACTTTTCGCATACAGTTACCTTCGAATTCCTGACTTAGCAAAAAAAATGTTGTATCCACGGATGAAGCTTGCGAGTTCTTTGAATCTTGCTAAAAGTCGATCCTGTAAGCCAAAAATCTTGAAATCTTCCACATTTCTTCGAATTTCGAGGTAAAACTTTGCACACATGTTCGAAATTAACATCTGATCACATTTATAGTTGAAGTTCTTCACTAAAAATACATCATAAGAAGAATTTGATCCCAACATAGTGTAAAAAATATTTCGAACCAAATAATATCAAATTCGAACAATTCTTCCAATCTAATAGAAATCAAAACTTGTAATTGATTCGACTTTGATCTTTGATTCAATTTAGCATCACAACTCGAACAAATTAGCACCGAAATGAGGAATTTGAAAAACTCAAAGTACTATTCATGCGTAAAAGTATTGTTCAAATGATCAAATTGTAATATTGATCATATCGATGAATAATTCTTTGATTTAGGCTCTGATACCACTTGTTAGGTCCATGATCACAATCAAATCAATGTAAATTGATCACCAAGAGATGAATTGGGAGGGAATTGATTGTTTATTCACACAATCTAGAGAGAGGAAATGTTTCTCTCTCTAGAAACACTTTGAATGCATAAGGCTACATTGTAAAATAAAAAATTACAAACAAATACAAAACAACTCCCTATTTATACTCTATCACCCTTGTATACTAATTAATCCCAAACCCAATGCTAATGACAAGGCCCAATAACAATTAAAGAGGCCTTTACAAAACTTTCCAAACTTAGAACATTTTATGTTCTAACAGTCTTTTTCTTCTTCTGTGAACGTCTTTTTTATTTAGATTTAGAAGTTTTATTCACAGAAGGGTTTTGAGGGGCAGATGTGGAACACTCACCCTTGTAAGATTTGTCCGGAGGCTCATAAGTTGAATCCATAAAATCAAAATGACTTGGAAGGTTTGGATCGAAATCAAACTAGTCTAACTTACTATCTGGGAACACTTCGGAATTCAAGAAAGTTGAAAATTCCATTACCTCATCAGATGTGACATTGTCACTCGTGGGATTCAGGATATTGGATTGACTTTTGTTTTTCAAAGAATCATTTGCGGAAACATTTTGAAAATCAGAATGGCGATCCTTTTTTGAAAAAGTCCAATTGAGGCTCTTTTCCTTTATCAGAAATAGTTGGTGAAGAATCACCCAAAAACGCTTTGCAAAAAGAAGTATCTGAGGGTGTAGAGGAAGATTCTGACAGATGAATGTTCTCCTCATGGAGTTTTTCAAGATGTACTTGAAGCTCGGCTTTTCAATGTTACTCTTTCATCATATCTGCTGGCAAGGCAGATAGTCGAGAAGTGAGTTTGTTGATCTCTGTCAGAAGATATTCCTTTTCCTCCCTAGATTCTGATTCCTTGTGATTGGAATTGAGACACTCAAGTTTGGATAGTAACTCTTTTCTTTCCATTTGAAAATTAATCCTTTCTTGTTCAAATGACTCTTCCTGCTGAACGATTGTTTTTTCTAAAACCAGAGGTGGAACATAGATTTTGTGATCCATAGATTCCTTCTCAAGTTCAACAGGTGTTGATTCAAGTTTGGCCTGAGAATAACTTCGAAAATAGTCAATTGACAGGAAAGTGGATTTAGCTTTGTTGTACGACTCATTTAGGGAATCATACACAAAAGGAAGTTTCATCTTAATAATATTCTTTCTTTTCAAATTTTCTAGTTTCGTATCCTCTTCATCAAGTGGTTTAGTCCATCTGATTTTGTACTTTGGGTAAGTTTTGTCCAGTCATAAAAATTCAAGAACATATAAAGTGGGCACCCTGGACAAAGCTCTTTTCAAGTAATGAAGATCATCATATCTGATTTCCCATTTAGGATTAAAATACTTGAACACTTTGGGTATGTTCAGATGAATCGTTTCTTCAGTTTGACCACGTTTGTAAAGCTTAAGTTCGAGATCCTTTGATTTGTCAATCAACTTTTTGTTTTCATTTTTAAAGGAAAAGCTTTGATTGACAATCTTAGTCCTCTCACTTTCTGACTTGTGAAGCTTGTCAGTAAGTTCATCTACTTTGGTCTTTAACTCCTTAGTCTCTTTTGAAAAAAATCTCACACTCTTCCTATAGATTTGATATTTTGCACAAGTTTCCAACATTTTCTATAAGCTGCTTATCAATGGTGTTATGATGTGATGACACTATTATTTTTAAAGTGGAGATTAGACGAGACTTTTCTTTTATGGTTTGCTTATAAGAGTCTAACTTTTTCACAGTGATTTGTATCTGATCGATCATGGTTTTATGGATATGAATACATACCTGACAAAGGAGTCACGATCATCGTCGTCTGAATCAGACTGCGTAGAGTGATTTCCTATAAAGCACATATGATCTTCTGCGTCATCTTGATCCTCATTAGACAAATTGATCCATTGGTCATCTTCGGCCATGAGAGCTTTACCAACTTCCTTTTGTTTAGCTAGCAACATCTTTGCCTTGTAGTACTCGGAGTTCCGAACGACTGGCTTACGACAATCTTGGCTTATCCTTTGCTTTCTCATCAGGCTTCTTCTCGAACTTCTTTCCTTCATCTGATCTTCTCTTTCCCTCGTACTTCTCTTTGTGGTCATGACGCTTATGAGGAGTAGTGGAGTACCTCTGATTGTTCGATGATGACTTCTTGAATAACTTCTTCTTTTGAAAGGCTTGAGATAGAAACATCACAGATACTTTGATTTAAGCATATTATGGATCAAAATCATTGTCAATGTCTTCTTCTGGTTTAAATTCACTCTTCACAGGTTCCTTTTGAGAGGTGCGACTGAAAAAACGTTCTCTTCTATCAGAAACGAGTGCAAGAGGATCAGCAACATGCTTTTCATTAGCCTTTTGGTTTCCCATCAGCTCGAGAACTTCATCTTCATCTTGTAGAAGCATTTCAAATAGTTCATGAAGAGGAACATTCTCCAGGATATGATTGTGATGAATATGTGAGGCAAACGTCCTCTACTCTGGTTGGAGATTGTTCATGAACTTGATGCGATTCTTTGTGTTCGTCTTCTTGATGTTGTTCTTCTGAAGCTCGTTCAGAAGTTGATTGAACCTTTCATAAGTCTCTGTGAGAGTCTCGCCTTTCCTTGCCTTGAAGTTGTCATAACGGGTAATGCATCTTGTGATCTTCAACCGATTCCTTATTCGGCTGCCCATCATCATTCTTTCAATTTGGTCCCACATTCCTTTAGTAGTAGCCTTGTAACTGTCAATGCTCGCATATATGTCATTAGGAAAACTGAGAAGAAGGAAGGATTTCGCAGTCTTTTCCCGCCATCATATTGTTTCTTTTCTTTAGTAAACATTTGTGCGAAGTCTTTGGGACCTGTCGAGCTGGTAGGCCTTCATTTTCATTAGCATGTACTTCAGACATGGGAGTAGGTTGCGACCCTTGTGTCAAAGACAAAAGTATCTCGGGATAGATCTCTTTTGATTCGATGAAGTTCATGAATCGATCGTGCCATTGCTAGTATTCCCCGGATAAAGCACGAGAGACTTTCCTTTGGAACCAATAGCCAAGGCATCTCAGGAATTCATCTTTGGTGCAATGTCTTGATCGTGAGACAGTTTATATGATCCAAAAAGATAATCTAAATAAATAGGACTTAAAACAGATAGAAAACAAACTAACAAGGATTGAAAACGATTGAAATTTTAACTTAAAATGACACTGGAAAAAGAATTAAGTAGGACAGAATTGGATTGACACTGAAAGAACAGGACCCGGATAGGAATTCGGGTAAGGAATGAATCCGGGTAAGATGGGAAGTTCGATGACCAAATAAATCTGGTAGCAAATAAATCTAATACCTGCGTGAGGTAAAACCCGGATAGATGTTCCAAAATTCGGTACAATAGGGAAACCTGGACTGAAATCCGGGAAGGAGCCGAGTAACCCGGTGTACTAGACGCTGAACCCGGACCCGGTACGTACGCCTAACGGAGGTAAGTCCGGGTAATGTAAACCGGGAAGAGATGGAGTGGAACCTGGATAATTTAAATCCGGGTATTGATGTAATTCAGTATTGAAATCCGGATAGGGAGGTCAGGTAACCTGGAAAAGGGAACCCGGTATAGGGGTTGGGCTAGAAAACCGGATTTGGGAAACCAGTATTAATATCTAGTAGATGCACCGGATATGAAAAATTCTGGTTTCTAAGAATTTTCTGGGTTTTGACGAACAGTTTCGATAAAATTGGGTTTTAAACCCAAAATTCAATCAAATAAACCTTTTATAACGCAAATTTAATGAACGATTAAGCTTAAAAACACAAACCCAGAACGATTTTAACAGAATTAACACTTAAACTCAAACAAAAATCCTCAATTTTGATTAACCCAGAAGAGCGTCGTTTTCCAAGAAAGTCGATAAACAGACATACCTTTTGGATCAAAATTCTTGTCTCTTTGCTTTGATACCAATTGATAATCCCAATAACGATCAAGTAACAACGATTCAAACGATTAATTGTATTAAATGATTAGAGAGAGTTACAAACATAGGATTGAAAAGCAAACTCTCTCTCTAAAACCTATTAGGCGCACCACACTCTTTACCCTAATCCCACACTAAACATGCTTTAAATACCAAGCCTTAAACACTAAAGCCCAAGGCCCATCAAACCAAACAAGCCCAATAAACAATAAAGGCTATTACAAACGCTTTAAATAAATAACAATAAACACTCTGAAAATACTTTATATAACTTTTAACGCACTAGAACTTTTAGTCCTAACATTCATCCTAATTTGGAGGTAACTACTCCTGAAGTCGAGCTTTGAAAAATAGTGGCTACCAAAGAGCTCATCAATTAACTCTTTAAGTATTGGAATTGGAAATTGATTTTTGACTATAAGATGATTGAGCTTTCTATAGTCAATGCAAAATCTCCAGTTTCCATCTTTTTTCTTGACTAAGACAATCTGGGAAGCTAAATTACTGCTACTGGGCCATATTACAATAGTTGCTTAATATTTCCTGCACCAGTTCTTCAATGATGTTCTTCTGTAAGGAACCATATCTATAGGACTTGAGGTTGATGTGGTTAGAACCTTCTTGTAAAACGATATTGTGATCTAGTGATCTATTGGGAGGGAGTCTTGTAGGGGTTGCAAACGAGTTGATGAGTGCTTCCAACTCTTTGGTTTGGTGGTCATTTGAATTTCCCATGTCGATATGAACCAGTTTAATAGACCACAATTCAGAACACTTTTCGTTGGAACTCATAATGTAGGCTTGATCATCCAACCACCTCGTCTTTTTCTGGCTGTTTTGTCCATCGCTTTCCTTACCATTTGAGATTCCCTGTATTTTGACCATTTGATTTTTCCACAAAAACTCCAACGATAGTTGGTTGAAATTGCATTTGATGTCTCCTAATGAGGACAACCATTGTACTCCCAACATTACTCTATAACCCCCAATCGGCATCGTCAATAAATCACCACAGAAACTAACTCCTTGCATTGACCATTGTATTTTCTTACACAGGAATTGGACTAGAAGTTTATACCTATCAGCCACTGTTACTTCTCTTAACTTGATCGACGTTAATTTCAAAGCCAACCTTTTTGCCAATCTAATATCCACAAAATTGTTAGTGCTTCCACTATCAATTAGCATAGTAATTGGATGCTTCTTAATGAGTCCCCTAATTTGAATGGTTTGGAGCCCCGGAGGCACCCAATAATGCATGAATAGAAAGTGCTGCATTACCTTGATTTCCCAATAATTCTCCTATGACATCTTCCCCCACTGTTTTGTGCCCTTTGATATTTTCCTCCGAATTTTCCGAACAAATCAATGTAACACCCTCAAATTTGGAAAGAGCAACTAATTTAAAATTTTCAATATCACATCACATAAGGGATAAAACCTCTCTCTACAATTCAATACTTGAAATATCTCAAATTAAATTTTATTGTTAACCTCAACGGTTATTAACTCAAGACTTACACAAGGACAAAATCAAGGTCTGGTGCTACTAAAACCCCATATTAGTTGCTATCTCCGAATGCGGGAACATCACTCACTCGCTACATCTTTCTCGTGCATCTATGTTATTCCCAGTGATGTGCAAATCAGATCAAGATGAACAATGAGATTCAATTTCAATAGCCATATTATTCGATTTCAATCACAAGATTACAATCTCTCTTACAAAGAAATATTTCTCTCTCTACAATGTAATTCTTTCAAGGTGCTACTGGACTAACAAAGAAACAAAATTTATATATACCAACAAGGTTACATGACAAACTAAACAAACTAAACACTAAGCTAGCTTTGACTTCTGTTGACTTTGACTTTTTGCAAGAGAGGCTTTGACTTGGACTTTGACTTTCAATTCCAATGATCTTGGATCCAACATATTTGTGCACTAACAATCTCTGCCTTTGGATTCAAGATCATCTTTACAGTAATAAGCTAGTCAACTCCCCCTTTGGATTCAAAAAGAAATTCAACATTAACGAGCAATCTCCCTTTGTTTGATCTTTAACAAATTCAACTTCCACCTTTATCATGTAAACATGTAATTTTCTTGTTCCTTGCAACTTGATAAACAATCTCCTCTTTTGAAAAATCAATCTCCCCCTTTCTTTTGTTTAAGAATTTTATCAAAACTATGACAATCTCCCCTTAAGTCTGTGATAATGTTCTTCAAGAACTTTAACAATCTTCTCTAAGTTGTATAGCAATCCTCTTTCATTGAAAAATAAATTATCTCCAGATTTAACTCACTTTGCTTCAGCAAATAACCATCAAAGAAATTTTCTGTAAACTTCAACAAACTTTCTGAATTCTTCGAACTTCCTCTTTTATTTTGAACATTCTCTCCATAATCCATTTCTTAACTTTCTCAATTCTTGAATCTCTCCCATGACATCTTATCAATTTCTTGACTTTCTCCCCAAAACCATTACAAACTGTTCACCATACAACATTTCTTGAAATTATTTCTCCGCTTTTTTGATGATGTAGAGCATAGAAATAATCAAAACTTCCTTCAAGAAATGTCATGCACCCAATCTCTAACCTCTTTCAGTATCTGATATTTCCAAATGAACATCTGAACCATCCATCAATTCATAATGTATTCATCTGAATCTTTTCAAATTCAGACAAATAAGAGTGTAACCCTGAATCAACAAATGAATTAGTTAAAATGCCTGTAAGGAGCACTAATCCACTTTGTACAACGAATGTTTTATACAAGGAGTTTTATTGATGATCACTCCCCAGGACTTCCATTCAATCATCGAATAACACAAGGTAATTTTATGAACGTTCTGATAGAAAAACGAATTTTCTGTGTGTACGTGCTTGTATATGAAAGAATTTAAACATGAATGTTTTGTAATAGGCTCAAAATGTGTAAACCATTGAGACAACAATAGTAATACACAGACTCAATTGTGCATGATCGAAATTCGAAGGTAGGGCAGACTTCCTTCTTTTTCAATATCTACATCTTCCAAATGAAGATGAGATAGAATATGTGTTTCTTCCCCAATAAAAATTTGAAACATTTTTTTGTTGAGAAAGAAATGAGTAGCTGGTGGGGTATAAAGAAAGAGTTGGCATGGACTAATGCCTGTTTCTGTTAAGTCTGATTTTATAGTAATCATTGTATTTATAGACTTGGTCTTATACTGTGCTTTAAAGCATATTTGTTGTGTAAGCCAAGGGTATTTAAGTCCCTTTTGTCTTAGTGTCTTGTAAAAAGAATCTCACGCTCATACTATACAATTTACTACTTTGCGCTTCAATCTCACTCTCTCTACTTTCTCTCTCTAAGATTTAGAGGATTCTTGGATTATCAATTGGTATAAGAGCCAATCTAAATCTGAGAGGATTGAGAGAACCGTTTTTCGTATATGAATTTGTGAAATAATCTGAAAATTTGATCGATTTCCTTGAATTTTTCAAGAAAATCTCGTTTTTGGATTTTTCATCAAATTCGGATTTGTTTGTGATTGAATTTCTTTGAATTTTGGTTTGTTGGATCCGGTTTTACAAGTAGAACACTTTTGATTCACATCAAATTTCAAGAAAAACAGTTTCTGATCTTCAATTTCAAGATTTTTTCGAGTTCTTGAAAAATCGGTTTTTACGTACTGGTTGATTTTCGAATTATTGAAATTGTGATTATTGATCGAATTGTTTGAATAAAAGTTGTTACAAATCGTTTTTCGAACATATCTGTAGAAGAAATTGTTTTTAATTTCTAATCTGTAATCAAATTTGGTGAATTTTTCTTGTTTTTTCAGCGGTTTGCGCCAGATCCAATCTTTGCGCGAGTTCATCCTGATTTGCGCGAGTTCCTCCTGATTTCAGAGCATCAGATTTTTTTTCAGAAGTTTTCGCCAACTGTTCATCACGCAAAGTATACTTTGCGTCTTTTGCACATCACGCAAACCTAGTTTGCGTCTGCATCTTCTCACCCAAATTCAGCTTTGCGCCATCTCTTTATCACGCAAGTTAAACTTTGCGCCACCACCTCTCAAGCAAAGCTAAGTTTGCGCCAACACAGTGTCACACAAAGTTTAAGTTCTCGCCATCTACTTGTCACACAAGAGTTTAGTTTGCGCCACCTCTAACTCAGGCAAAGTCAAGTTCTCGCCAGCTTCTGCTCACGCGAACCTCTAGTTTGCGCCTTCAACAAGACACAAATCTCGTTTGCATTTGCGTGACCTTCAACTCACGCAAATCATAGTTTACGTTACCATTTACTCACGAGAATCTTAGTTTGCGCCTTCTGTCTCTCACGCAAACCTTCAGTTTGCGCTATCTCAGTCCAGACTTAGAATATTTTTGTCTCCATGGATTCTGCCAAGTTTGCTTTTCAAGCTCAGTTTTACAAGAGTGATCTCATGATGCAATTGGGAACAGATACCCGTCCACCAGTTTTAATCAATGAAGATGAGTTCACTCAGTGGCAAGATCGGTTCATTAATTTCATTAAGCGTCAAGCTAATGGAGAAAATATGATGAAGTCATTCTTTGAAGGACCATTCATCAGACCTAAAAATGACACTCCTTTGACTACTGAAGAAATTACACGCGAAAAGGCCGATCGAGAAGCAAAGTCCAATTTGATGCTAGCACTGCCTAACTCTATTTACAATCGAATTGATTGTTTCAAGCATGATCCAAATATGATGTGGACTCAATTAGAAAAGATCATGCTTGGGTCATCAGTTGCTACTCAAATTCGCCAGACACGTTTAATGAATAATTTTGAGGAATTTAAGGCAAAGGACAATGAATCTCTGATGGTTATCTTTGATAGATTTTGCACTGTGATTAATGATCTGAGAAAAATTAAAGTTGAAAAGACTGAGCTTGAAACAAATCTGAAACTCCTCAATGCACTTCAACCAGAATGGAACAAATCCTGTCACAGATTGAGGAATGATATAAGAATATCATCAATGCAGATCCAAGAGATGTATGAGATCTTAATGACTGATGAGTGCATTGTAACTGAAAAGAAGGCCAAACTGGACAAGAAAAACAAGAAATCAGTGGACCCAGTTGCTCTCCTCATGAAACAACTGACAAAAGAAGCATTGTCTGAAAATGCTTACAACGGGGCCACTGATGATGATGGCGAGGCTCTTCAGAAAGCAATGATCCTTCTCTCACAACATTATCAGAAAAAGTTCCAACCTCGGTCAGGTTCCAACAATCTTCACTTCACTTCTGGGTCTAAAGTCAAAGTGCCCGAGCCAAAGACAGCTGCTGCCTGTTAAAACTGTGGTAAGTCGGATCACATCTCAAAGGAGTGTAGATTGAAGAAGGTTCGGGATTCGGCATATTATAGAAAGAAAATGGAACTTGCCGAGAAAAGAGAGAACGGAACAGCTTTGCTCGTAGACGAGGAGTACTGGCTTGATCATTCTGATGATGAAGCAGACAATGTCGAGACTGCTCAAATGTGCTTAATCATAAATGATCAATCTGATGATGATACTGATTCTGACACTGATGGAGATGAGGTAATTTCGGAGTTTGATTACAACTTTATTTCTTCTCAGATGAACATTATGATAAATGCTTTACATGATCTTCGCTCAAAGTTAATATCTGAAAAGAATTTAAATTCTGAAAAATCAGATTTGATTGACAAATTGAAAATTTCTTTGAAAGATGAAAAATCTATTTTGGTTCATACTAAAGAAATCTTTCAAAAGAAATTGGATGATTTGGAAAAATTAAGTAAGTCTTATCTTGAATCTTTGACTGATATGACCAAATTAAAAGATGATTTTTCGGATAAAATAAATATGTTAGAAGAAAAGTTATATCGAAGGAATCAATCCGAGCAAACAAGTTTCATCAATAAACCAAGGAGTGATGAGGCTTTAAAAGAAAAATGGGGACTTGGTTTTGAAAATCCACATTGTTTAAACAATGCGATAGAAAAATCCCCAACTTTATATAAATACGATTATCTAACACTTGCTCAATATGCTCCTCAATTTAAAATTGATTGGATGAATGAAAAGCAAGTATTAGAAATCGAAAATGAGAAAAGGATGAATAATAAGAAAAAGGAAATTCCTTTTGTTTATACGAGAGAAAATGCTAAATATTTTCCTGAAAAATTAAGGAAAGGCCGAAAAAGTTTAAATGATATATCTCCCATTAAGTCTTCTGATGAGCCAAGATCACAAGATCGTAGAGAGAGAATCTAGAGAGAGAAAGTGTGCTCCAAATGTAACAGTGACTTATATTCAAACTGTGTATTGTTCTTACAAAACTAACAAGCCAAGGGGACTTAAATACCCCAAGGCACTAACAAAATATATAACACTACTGAAAGCAGTAAAATAAATACAATGATTACTATATAATCAGATCTAACAATCTCCCCCTTAGTAATCATTGGCGCCGAGGTCTTAAAAAAATCTTCAAAAACAGCATTGACCATCTGAGCGACTTTGAAGGATCATTGACGTTCTTCTCGTTGACGTAGTCTGTTCAGCCCAACTAACACTTCCAATCGTCGCAGAGTTGAACGGAGATTCAATCTGTCTTGAATAGTGTCCAAAGATCTACGGATCAGACGAATTTCATCGTTTTCAAACAGATATGACTCTTTTCTTGTTTCCAAAAACTTTCTTCTAGCCTCTTGCAGACGATGCTCCAACTGAAGTTTGATCACCTTTAGAGTTCCATCAGAGTAATATCCAACTTCATCAAATCGTAGAAAGCATTTTTCACTTGAGTTATTCTTGTATACTACTCCGTATGGATCTTCGATAATGGTGAATAACGGATAAGATTCTAGATTCTGCAAACTCCGGTTGGGTCTTTCAAGATTAACCACAGGCTGAAAACTTTCGACGACCATCTGAAAGTCAAAAACACGATAAAATCGAATCTGTCGTCGAATGAATCGTTTAAGAACATAAAGAGTTTGAGAAATATCCTGAGTCCGGTGATAAAGATTCCTGAAGTGATCATATAGGAATTCAACATCATCAATTGAAAGATCAACGAAATTAGCCTCTGAAAGGATGTACCGCTTGCAGTCTCTTCTTTCCACTTCAAGATTTGGATACCAAATGTTCATAAACTTACAAATGGTGACACTGAGAACTCGAACTATTAGATGAGAAGAAGAAACAGTGTTATTCCTTCTGCGCTGGCACTTGATAAAAGCTAAGTATTCATGCTGATAAGCTTCTGATTCTTTCTCTACTCCAAGAATGGCATATAAATTGAGTGTCCTTCTTCTAGAAACAAAGATGTTGCTTTGGATATCTTCAAGAAAAGCAGTTTTCAGTCTAGAAGCCATATATCTTTGCTGTAGATTTCTCTGCCTTTGCTGTCTAGATAAAGCTTCTCCTTCTTCTAGAAGAGATGGAGGAATTACCGGTTCGGAAGAAGGAATAACTGCTTGAGCTCTAGACGACTCACCAACTTCAAATGCACTTGACGGAACATTGATTGTCGGAGCAGAATTAGTTATTGGAGTAGACGAAGGTTGATCAACTTCTGGAATCTCACCTTGACTCGGAAGATCAGCATATAATAATTCAGCTTCTTTTGTATCTGATGCATCCATGAAAACAGTATCATCCTCTGTATCAGATAAGATGATGATATTGTTGCAATATTCTTCTTTAACTTGAGCAACTTTCTCAAATCTAACTTCTTCATCATCATCTGAATTTATCTCAATGAAGTTCGCGAAGAAAGATCTCATGTCATTTGCTGCTTCCGACTCTTCAACTTCATGAGCTCTACCTGAGACATCTGGATCCACATAAACTACAATTTGCATATTATTAAAATTTGCTTCAGACAAATTAAATTCATTATGCAAAGCAGTTACATCAGTATTGTCAATCATGACATCCATTAAGTCTTGGATACTGCAATCTTGAACTGTATCAGCAGTCTTTTCTCTATCTCCAGCCACTTCTTCTTGAACAACTTCTCGTGCTTCAGAAGACCCTTCTGTTCTTTGTCTCTTTGCCATCTCCCCCTCATGGCCTTGATGATCGGGATCATCTTGGTCATGTCTTCGTTTAAGAGACGGACCGGCCTCAGTTCTGCAGCTTTGTTCATGAATATCAAGCCTGGAAGATAAATCAAAGAAAGTTTGAGATATAAACGATTTGAGATCAGCAAAACTTGATTGAACTTCCGATCTGAATGCTTGAAACTCAGTAGATAAAACATAGATCCAGTCAGATTCAGATGAAGAAACTGGAGGCGTAGGTTGGAAGTTCCGAAGCAGAAAAAGAAGATCTTGATCCTGATGTTCTGGTGGCGACATAGAAAGAAGTCGAGCATAGAGAAAATCTGTCAACTCTGAAATAGGAAGATCTGATACTGGAGTGCTAGAAGAAGACACAGGTATACGAGTAGATGAAGAAACACCAGTTGACTGAGTAAACAACGGAGGTAGAGGAATAGACATGATCGCTGGAGCAGAATATTGAACAGCAGAAGACGGCTCTCTTAGAACAACCCCAGATGGGCGTCGGAACGGAATCTCTGTAGGAATTACTGAAGTATCAATCTCAGGCATCTTCCCTTTGAATAAAGCTTTTAACTTCAGAATTTGTGCTTCCTTTTCAGCATCCATTCTCTCCGATAACTGCCGAATTACATCATTCAAAGTAGAGAATTTGTCGGTTGAAACTCGAGCTTGATCAGAAGTAATCTCTACAGCTGATGAAGTAGACTGAATAACTACAAGTGTAGTTGCTGGAGCTTGACTTTGAACCGAAGCTGTGGCTTGATCAAAAGTTGTATCCAATTCATCTACTTGAAGATGTGCAACTGGAGGATTAACTGGAACTGAATCATCATCAGAGATAACTTCTGTTGAGACAACCACTTCCGGAGTTCTTACTTTCCGTTCATACACTTTCATGTTCGATTGATTAGCATCATCATCACCATCATCTGAATCACTTGTCGTATTTTCACCATCATCAGAAAACTCAGCATTTGTCTCATCATCATCAGCAACTCCAGTTTCATCAGGATTAGCATCTTTTCTATCATCAGCAGTAACAGTAGTTGCTTCAGCTTCAATATCAGCAATGACAGATTCAACGCGATGAGTAGCAACATCTTGTGGTGTTGCAAAAAGATCAACAACTGTCTCTATTACCTGAGTATTTTCTTCAACTTGCTCTTCATGAGTAGTACCGGCTGGAGTGCCATGAGAAGGTTCTTCCTGTTTAGCCTCTTCAAAGTAATTTTCTAAACAATAATCAATGACACTAGGATCGGTCATGTCAGCATAATTGGCAATAAGACCATAAGGAATGGTCATAGAAAAAGTAAAGGACTTCTTCTGTTTCTGGAGAAAAAGCATCTCAGTATCCTGAACTTGCGGCCAAGATAATCTTCGTGGAATTTCCAGATTGCTTCGAAACATGCTTCTAATAATCATCTTGAGAAACCTGATAAAAGGAATGAACTTTCTTCGCTTGTTGGTTAACTTGTCTTGCACTATTTCGGAAAGCTTGGTCCAGAAAATGATCGTATAGTCGACATGCAGGTCATAGACTACTGCATGGAACAGTCGAAGATAGTGAAGACTAGAACTATCCGTGCCGGTATGTTTAGACGTTAAACACCTGTTGATGATAGAGAATAAAGAATACCAGACTGGAGGAAGGTTAGACTTGTCAAAGTCTACAACCTTGTTCACTGGACCAACATAGCCTAGTCGTTTGATGCCTTCAAACACTTCTTCTTCATATGGAAACTGATCATATGTTGTCCTTTCAGGTCTAGAAGTAGGCTCAGGAAGCTCAAGAATCAACCGTAAACGCTTGTAAGAAAGATATGAGTCAAATTGATCAATTTGGAGATCAAATCGATGAGGACATGCCAGTTCGTTCTTTGTGATGGTGTGCCAGACTTGCTGAACGTAGACTTCCGGAACATCGGCAACTGAACATAGAGCTTGAGAGAGTGGATGTCCACGAAGAATAGTGCGTATGACAGGATGAATCTTGATGCGATCAAAGTCAACAAAATAGTTGTTACGCTTATAAGGCATGTACATGACGTTAGGAAACACATCATTTGGAGATCGCCTAGATATAGAAAGATCAGCCCCGACAGACGGAACAGACGGCATAGGTGTATCATGAGATGCCTGATCAGTCGGATCCTGAAGAACGACATTCTCATCTTGAATCATTGGATCAGTATTTGTTTGAGAAGTCATGATAACCTGAAACAAAACACAGTTAAACATTTAACAGAAAAACAAAAAAAAAATATTCCAAGTATGAAATGCGGGTCCTGAAGGAAACGCATATTAGGTATGCGTGTCCTGAAGGAAACGCATATGAGGGAATGCGTGTCATGAAGGAAACGCATATCATACTGAAACAACTAAAAACACAACTATACGTGTCACTAAGGATACGCAAAATAGACCATGCGTGTTCTTAGTGATATGTAAACTACACAAAGCAAAACAAAACATACTAGAAGAATGCGGGTCACAAGTGAAACGCATAGTTCACTTATGCGTGTCACAGGTGAAACGCATACTTGACTATGCGGGTCACAAGTGAAACGCATACTTGACTATGCGGGTCACAAGTGAAACACATAGTTCATTTATGTGTGTCACATGTGAAACGCATAGTTCACTTAATTTTGAACAAAAACCCTAGAACACGGCTTATTCGAACCCGAGAACCACAAAAACATTAAATCTAAGCACAAAACAACGAATTAAACTAAAAGAAAACATACCTGATAGTCGATTATAAGGTCTAAACAAAACCCAATACGCAAATCGATCTAAATCAACTTGAATCTGAGTTTTAGAAATCGATGAATTAGTGAAATAATCACACATCAGTTAAAACGCACAATAATAGAACAAGAAAAAAATCAAAACAAAGTAAACGAACACTAAACAATCTACAAACATATAATGAAAAACAAAAACATACCTGAACTTTCCAAAATCACAATCTGAAATGAACAGTAAAGAACTCAAGAAGAATAGTACGCAGAGAGAATGGAGGGAAGGTGAATAGTTAAACAAGTTCAAAGATAATAAAGAAAAGAAAAAAACACACAATTACTTCTATATATATTCTAAAAAAAAAATACAAAAAATTAACAACTAAAAAAAATACCTGATTAGCCCCCATTACTCCCCCTACACAAATGCACAAAATTTAACAAATTAGTTTAGTATTTGCATAGTAATTTCAGAAATACTTACCTTATGAATTTCTGATCAGCATAGGAAGAAATTAATCAGCAATATTCACTCCCCCTCAAAAACAGAATAGTCTCAGATATAGAAACCAGATATACACTCCCCCTCAAAAAAATGCACAGACCATATGACAAAAACACAGACAACAATCATAAAGACATCAATATTAAAGACGATCATATTGAATATAAATTTTGTAACAACTGAATATATAAACTTTTTAAACACTAAACAAATTAAAGTCTACTCAGTAGAATATCCCAGATTTATCAATCAGTTGAAATCAAACGGGAGTTGTTGGATACAGAAACATGTTTCATTGTATATCAAGTTAAGACATGTTCAGAGTCAAACACTTGCAGGTTTCTATTTAGTGTGCTCGCATGTGATCTCTGATTAGCTTCAAGAAAAATGTAATTCTAAGCATAAAATGAAGAACTTTGCATGTACAGACACTAAGTCATCAAGAATTAAGATCTTCACAAATTTACAGGTTTATCGCAACTCAAAATATATCACCAAGTATCAAGAGATGTGTGCTCATTGGCATCTTTTAGCTGTGTGCTCATTGGCATCTTCACATGAGTGTGCTCTTTGGCATCTTTTAAGCAATGTGCACTTTGGCATCTTTTAATTAAAGAGTTCATTAAGTAAAGAACATGCCGTAAACGTAATTTTCTATCTGATCCTATTGCAGGATTTAGGTCAGCCGCTCCCAGACCAGTTGGCCTTAGGGGACTAGGTGTCAAGCACCCCTTGGAACTTACTTTCCCGGATCAGAAAGGCTACATCGACATATCCTAAACCCATTCATACCAGTAGAACATGACTTTCGATCTGGTTCTATTGCAGGATTTCTGTTCGATCACTCCCAGATCAATTGACCTTAGGGGACCAGATGTCGAGCATCCCTCGAAACTTACTTTCCCAAACCAGAAAGGTCACAAGTATAAACTTTTAAACTCAAGGATTTCTGTATTTTAAATGCTTAAAAAAAATCATCTCAATAACTCAGATCTATACCGAAGAGCTTAGCCCATATTTTCATTACAATCTACAATTTTGATCACGTAGGTTATTCAAGCAAAGTAAACCATAAATATGCCGACTCACATATCTTTAAAGCAGTATCTAAAGCGTCAAACATGTTGCTGACTTTTCGATGTTTGAAAGATTTGAGCTTTGAACATATGAAACTTTAAATATAAACAAGGAAACTTGTCAAAGATCCTAGACACACATTTTATTCAATTGAAAGAAAATTTGAAATATTCAACTTTATAGAATAAAATTTGGAAAGATTTAAACTTTTAAATTCAACATGTCAAGTTTTGAAAGCAGAAAGTTAAATCGTTTTTCATCTAAAGCTTTTGTAAATATATCAGCAAGTTGATATTCAGTTGGTACAAAATATAACTCAATAGTACCTTCTTCCACGTGATGCTTTATAAAATGATATCGCATGTCTATGTGCTTGGTCTTGGTGTGCTGGACAGGATTGACCGATATTGCAATCGCGGACTTGCTGTCACAATATATTGGCACAGTCTTGTATAGCATCCCGTAATCGCGAAGTTGCATTTTCATCCAGAGCACTTGAGCACATCAACTAGCTGCAGTGACATATTCAGCTTCGGTTGTTGATATTGAAACGCAATTTTGCTTTTTCGACACCCAGCTTATCAGTCTGTCACCCAAAAACTGGAGATGACCAGAAGTACTTTTCCTGTCCAATTGATTACCACCATAATCTGCATCAGAATAAGCAATCAAACTATAATCAGAACTTTTAGGATACCATAATCCTAAATAAGGAGTTCCTTTAATATATCTAAAGATGCGTTTGACTGCTAAAAGATGAGATTCTTTTGGTTTTTCTTGAAAGCGAGCACACAGGCACGTTGAAAACATTATGTCCGGGCGACTTGCAGTAAGATACATCGGTGATCCGATCATCCCTCTGTATGTCTTTTGATCCACAGCTTTTCCATCTGGATCCAGTCCGAGTTTGGCACTGTGAGCCATAGGTGTGCCGATTGAAGTAGACTTGTCCATTTTGAATTTCTTCAAAATATCAAAGACGTACTTTGACTGATTGATGAATATTCCATCTGGAAGCTGCTTCACTTGTAAGCCGAGGAAGAAGTTGATTTCTCTCATCATGCTCATCTGAAATCTAGAGGTCATTAAATCAGAAAACCAATTACACAGTGATTTGTTAGTCGCATCGAAAATAATATCATCTACGTATATTTGTACTAAGCAGATATCAAGATTAGTTCTATAAATAAAAAGAGTAGTATCGATCGAGCCTTTGGTGAAGCCGGATTTGACCAAAAAAGCTGACAACTCGTCATACCATGCCCGTGGAGCTTGTTTCAGACCATACAAAGCTTTATCAAGAAAATAAACATAATCAGGACGATCTTTGTCAACAAATCCCTCTGGCTGAGATACATATACTTCTTATTTCAATTTTCCATTGAGAAATGCTGTCTTGACATCCATTTGATATACAGTGAAGTTGCGATAAGCAGCGAAGGCCAGAAACATCCGAATAGCTTCCAATCTGGCGACAGGTGCAAATGTTTCATCATAGTCAATACCTTCTTCTTGTCGATATCCTTTGGCTACTAACCTTGCTTTGTTCCGAACGACGATACCATCTTTGTCCTTTTTATTCTTGAATATCCACTTTGTACCAATGATGCTTTTACCCTTTGGCCGTGGTACAAGTCTCCATACTTTAAGTGCGTCAAACTGATTGAGCTCCTCTTGCATTGCTAAAATCCAGTATGGATCTTCCAACGCTTCAGAAACTTTGTTAGGTTCAATCTTGCTTAGGAAGCAAGTGTACAAACATTCGTTGGAAGAAGCTGTTCTGGAGCGAGTAGAAACATTTCTTTGAGGATCCCCAATAATTTGATGGATTGGATGAGATATTGTCCATTTTGTTGTATGAGGGAGAGGATCAATAACTTCTTGAACCACTTCTATTTGTTGAGGAGGATCTTCAGAAGAAATAATGTCAGAAGATGACACATAAATGGTTTCAACTGGAGGAGGTGGAATTTCCATGACATCAGATTCAGGCTCTTGTTCATCAGAAGTAGCTTGTACTTCTTGTTGAACATTTTCTTCTGTAACAACTTCATCTTCTACAGACTCCTCATGAACATTTTCAGCAATATCTGGTTCATGAAAGAATTGATCAGGTTGATGTTCAGAAGGTATGTCTTGAATTTCAGGAGATACTGAAGCAGCATCAGGTTCAGAGGTTGATGCAGCGGAATTAGGATTTGATGCACTCACAGATTCCTGATTCAAAACATTTGACACAATATCAGTATTTGGTTTAGGAACATCATTATAAAAATTTTCAAACAAAAAATCAAGATCAGAAAGATTAGACAGAGAAGTAGAAGGATCTTGATTTGTCGACTGAAGTGCAGGTTCTGAACTAATTTGTTCAGAAGCTGAGTTTCCAGTAATAGCGGGTTCTGAACTGTGTTGTCCAGAAGCCAAATCAACAGCTTCATCAAATTTGACATTCACTGACTCTATCACTTTTCTTGCAGAGAGGAGAAAAACTCTGTAAGCCGCAGAGTTAGAAGAATAGCCCAGAAATACACCTTCATCTGCCTTTGGACTAAATTTGTTCAGATTATTTCTGTCATTCAAAACATAGCATTTACACCCGAAAGACTTGAAATATTTGATGTTGGGTTTAATACCATTCATCAATTCATATGGAGTCTTGTTGAACCGGCGGTGTAGAATTGATCTGTTTTGAGTATGACATGCAGTTGATATGGCTTCAGCCCAGTGAGACAAAGGAAGACCTGAATAAGCAAGCATAGATCTAGCAGCTTCCACAAGCGTTCTGTTTCTTCTTTCAACAACCCCATTCTGTTGCGGTGTTCTTGCAGCAGAAAACTGTTGTAGTATACCTTGATCATCATAAAATGCTTGAAGAGTTGAATTCTTGAATTCTGTGCCATTATCTGATCTAACAACTTTGACGTGCTTTTTCTTATTTGTCTGAATAGTTTTGATGAGGTTGATGAGAATTTTGGGTGTCTCGTCTTTAGATTTGAGAAATTTCACCCATGTATATCTGGAGTAATCATCAACAACAACCAAAACATACTTCTTCTTCCCAATACTCTTTGTCCTCATTGGTCCGCACATATCAACATGAATTAGATCTAGAATGTCCGCAGTACAATGTTCAGGCTTTGGCTTATGAGATGCTTTCTTCATCTTTCCTTTCTCGCAGTCCTGACAGAGATGGTCTTTCTGGAAACGGAGGATTGGAAGACCTCTCACAGAATCATTCTTGACCAAGCGATCCATATATTTGAAATTTAGATGAGCTAGTCGACGGTGCCACACCCAACTTTCATGAATAGAGGCTTTTGATAGAAGACAAATATCTGATGGAACCTTTACTTCGGAAAGATTAATGGTATAAAGATTTGATCGTCTCTTTCCAACAAGTAAGTCCATGCCGCTATTATTCTTTACAGCAACTCTTTTAGACTTGAAACTGACTTCAAGATCTTTATCGCAGAACTTTCCGATGCTGAATAGATTGTGACTTAAACCTTCGACATAACTTACTCTTTTGACAGTTATGTTACCATGAACAAGATCACCATAACCAAGAATGGGAGTCGTCTGGCAGTTTCCAAATTTGACACGACCGCAACATTTTTCTTTAAAATTTGAAAGTAGAGATTTGTTGCCAGTCATGTGTTTGGAACACCCCGAATCCAGATACCATAATTGATTTAGCTGCACAATCAACAATTACTGAGATTTAGGTACCCATATAAATATGGGTCCCTTCTTGTTAGTCCTTTCTTTTTTCTTTTTCAAAAATTTATTTTTCCATAACATCTGAGATTGATCAAATAAAGCATGAACATCATCACATATTAAAGAAGAAACACAATCATCAGAATCAGAATCAGAACTAGAGAGACAATATGAGATATTCTTTGAAATTTGAAACATTTGCTCAACAGAATATTTTGTAGATTTATTACAAAAGGAAAATAAGTCTTGTTTACAAAGAAAATCTACACATTTATTCTCTACAGAAACAATTTCTTCAGATCTCTGTTTGTTTTGCCAAACAGACTTCACAGACTTCTTCAAAGGCCTATCTGAAATAGATGAATCAGAAAAATTAAAATTTTCAGAAATATCAAACTCTTTCTTCTTTTTCTTCTTTGGCCTTCTTCTTTTACGCTTTGTTTTATAGAAATGATCATTTAGCGTAAAAGTGTCATCAACAATTTTAGATAAAATATTTGATTTAGAAGAAGAAGTTTTATCAATAAAATCAAACTGATCAGTTAGTTTATTTGGATAAACCTCAGAGCAAGAAACATCAGATGAACACAAGTTGATGGAAGATTTGATAAGACCAGAATTATTTTCTTTAAAACTCGATTTCATTAAAGAAAAAATAACATCGTTTTCAATCTTTCTCAAAATCTCTTGTTCTTCCAATTGTTCTTCTAGATCAAAGATTTGGCATTCTAAAACTAAAGGAGGTATATATCTCTTAGTATCATAAGGTACTGGAGATATTTTTTCCTTATCGGGATTAGCTTCATTTAAATCAAAGAAGTCATTCGATCTAGAAGATTTAGTAGAAGAAACAATGTTTAACTTTTGTCTTTTCTTCTTTATTTTTTCAGGAAAATATTTTGCATTTTCTTGAGTGTAAACGAAAGGAATTTCCATTCTCTTGTTGTTTATCCGTTTTTTATCTTCCTCAATTGTAGTCTCTTTAGAACTTGTCCAAAGAGGTTTGTATTGAGAACCATATTTTGAAAGACCAAGACAGTCGTAATCATAGAAATTGGGAATCTCAATTTTAGCTTTTTTAAAAACTGATGATTTTTACATCCAAGACCCCAATTTTCTTTTAACGACTCATAGCTCCTTGGTTTATGCATATGAATTGTTTGTTCAGTTTGATTTTGTTTATATAACTTTTCTTCTAATTCAAATATTTTATCCGAAAACACTTGATTTAAAATTGACAAATTAGACAAAGAATCATGAGAAGTCTGTTTTTCAATTTCTAAATCTTCTATTCTTTCTTGAAATTTCTCTTTTGTAAATTTTAAAATAGCTTTTTCATCTCTCAGAGAAATCTTCAACTTTTCAATTTGAACAGACTTTTCTTGATTTTCGCATTTTTCGGATATAAGTTTTGAACGAAAGTCATGTAAAGCATTTGTGATGACATTCATTTGCGAAGAAATGAAATTAAAATCAAACTCAGATGATACCTCAGATTCATCAGTTGAAGTCTCCTCATCCTCATCATCACTGTTGTCATCTCTAATAAAACACATGGCAGCAGTCTCAACATTATCAACTTCGTTATCTGAGTGGTCCAACCAATATTCCTCCTCAGCCAACAAAATAATTCCACTTGCTTTCTTCTCAGCCAAAGCTAATTTCTTCTTATAGAAATCCACATCTTTCACAATCTTCGTTCTGCACTCCTTTGAAATATGACCGGGTTTGCCACAGTTGTATCAAGTCACAGCCTTCTTATCTTCTTTCTTTGGTTCAGCTGCTTTAACAGGCTCATATTTGGGAAAGAAAGGCTTTGATGTAGAATCGGGGTCTACCTTCTTTGATCCAGATGAGAAACGAAGATTGTTTGTGCCTGACCGTTTCTGATATTTCTTTTGATAATGCTGACTTAGAAGAATCATGGCTTTTTCCAATGCTTCGCCATCGTTATCTGTTGACCCGTCGTAAGCAGACTCTGTCAAGACTTGTTCAGTCATTTGGCTAGCTAAAAGAGCGAATGGATCCACAATCTTTGGCTTCTGCTTATCCAGCTTAGCTTTCTTCTTCATTACCATGGCTTCATCAGACATCAGAATTTCAAACATTTCCTGAATGGGCATTTTGGATATTCTAGGATCATTCTTCATTCGATGACAGGATTTTTCCCATTCAG
The DNA here is from genome assembly GCA_954870635.1 of Arctium minus. Taxonomy (NCBI): domain Eukaryota; kingdom Viridiplantae; phylum Streptophyta; class Magnoliopsida; order Asterales; family Asteraceae; genus Arctium; species Arctium minus. The sequence goes on from OX941087.1 coordinate 61,698,098, forward strand.
GTTTGAGTGCATTAAGAAAATTCAGATTTGTCTCCAGTTCATTCTTTATAACTTTGATCTTATACAGATCATTAATAACAGTCCAGAACCTGTCGAAGACACTTTTCAGACTTTCACCATCCTTTGCTTTGAACTCTTCAAAATTGTTCATGTATCTTGTCTGAAGAAGCTGGGTAGACATTGCAGTACCAAGCATGATTTTCTCCAGTTGTGTCCACATCAGCATAGGATTGTGTTTGAAACAATCGATTCTGTTATAGATTGAATTTGGTAAAGCAAGAATCAAATTCGACTTGGCCTGATTATCAGCTTGGTATCTTAGAAGTTCATCAGCATCATATTCTATCAGTGCTTTTTCTACATCAGTAGCTGGAGTGTTTCGAACAGCAGGTATCACTTTCCTTGGCTTGACCATGGGACCTTTAGTCAAAGATTTCATCATATTTTCCCCATTTGATTGCCTTTCGATGAAATTAATAAACCGGTCCTGCCATTGTTCAAATTCGTTCTCATTTATCAGCACAGGTGGACGAGTATCAGATCCCAACGACATCATTAGGTCGTTCTTGTAAAGTTGAGCTTGTAGAGACATTTTGATGAAATCTGGAATTCAGAAAAATAACTAAGTCTTGAAGACCCGCACACCTAAGAAATGCGTGTTCAGAGTAACAAGAACTATCCGGGAATGCGTGTCCAGAGAGATATGCGTGTCCAGTAAGACACGCACTTGTTGTTGTGCGTGTTCAACGTGACACGCACTAGAAGATATGCGTGTGAAGACAGACACGCACTTGTGGATATGCGTGTGAAGACAGACACGCACTTGTAGATATGCGTGTGAAGACAGACAAGCACTTGTAGATATGCGTGTGAAGACAGACACGCACTTGTAGATATGTGATTCCAAGAGAAAACCAACAACCTGAGAGAAAACTAACACTCAAACGTTAGTTTCACAATGAAGATATGATGAAAGCGCATTCTAATAATATGAACATGAATAACCCGCATACTTCATTAAACACACGCATACTTCAAAATCAATGACTAACATACACAATATAATATCGACGCGCACAATATATGAATCACACGCACAATATGATGAATGACCCGCACATCAGGATGAATAACCAGCATACCAACAAACAACTATAAATCTGCTAATTCGATCATAATAATGAATTAAATCCAAAGAAATTGCACAAATTTGATCGAAAACAAGATTTTAATACAATTCAATTAACAAATTCGATCAAAACACTCTAAATCTCAAAAAAAACTCAAATAGAACAGACAACAGAACTCGTCCTTTTTCAGAATATAATCAAACTCAAAATCGAAGCACCAAATCACATTATTTATGCAAATCAACAAGAAACAGACTAGATCGACTAACTAAAACGCATTTAAAAACATCAAATTCCAAGCAATTCGATCACAAAACAGACTGAAATTGGTGAAAATCCAGAAAACGAGATTTTTCTTGAAAAAACAACAAAAATCAATCAAATTTTCGAATTAAACACACAATTCAGTAACAAAATTACACTAATCTCAATTCTCTCAAGATCTTGAAGGCTCTGATACCAATTGATGAGCCAAGATCACAAGATCGTAGAGAGAGAATCTAGAGAGAGAAAGTGTGCTCCAAATGTAACAGTGACTTATATTCAAACTGTGTATTGTTCTTACAAAACTAACAAGCCAAGGGGACTTAAATACCCCAAGGCACTAACAAAACATATAACACTACTGAAAGCAGTAAAATAAATACAATGATTACTATATAATCAGATCTAACATCTTCAATGTCTGATGATTTTGTTGATGTTTATGCTACTAAGTCTGATAAGGAAAATATCTCTCCAATCATTTATGATTCTAAGAGATATACTCCTCCTTTAATATTAGAAGGAAAAATCATTGACCTTGAAGATAAGATGGAAGATCAAAATATTCAAAAAGAAATTGAATCTGATGTTATTCTTTCTTTCATGACGTCAAGTCTTGAACAAAAATTAATTTTTCAAAAACAAGATTCATTTTCTATTTCTGACCTTTCTTCTTCTTTTAAAGAAAATAAAATGGAAGTTTCTCATTCTAAAATCTTTTCTCAAATTTTTTCAGACTCCGAGAAAAGTTCAGATTTATTGTCTGATCAGATTGGTTGCTTAGGTAAAATTATTTCTTCTGATTCTGATTTTAAATCGAAAATTCTTGATGAATCTTTTACGCTAAATGATGATTATTATAAACCAAAGCGTAAAAGAAGAAGGTCATAGAAGTCAAAGAAACAAGAGTCAGTCATTTCTGATAATTCTAATTCTTGTACTTCAATGATTTCAGCTAGGACTTTGAGCACTCATTCCAAGCAGATATGGAGAGCCAAGCGGACATCAAATGATTCTCAGACTGATGAGGATAGATATGTAGACAGATATTATAAAAGTGATTCATTTGCTGTTTGTAACAAAGTTTTAAAATATTCAATAAAGCAAATGATTCAAATTTCCAAAAATGTCTCATATTCTTCTTCTGATTCTAGTTCAAATGATTATGCTTTCTCTTATTCTGATTCTTCTGTTCATTCTTGTGATTATCTCTCTCGTGCTTTATATGTTAAATATAACAAATTCTTCCCCATAAGAACTGCAACTAACAAACCTGGGCCCAAATTCAAGTGGGTACCAAAATCTCAAATTGCTTCTAAGTTGCAGGCATCTACTGTTAAGGGGGAGTAAGAGAAATTTGGCTTCTAAGTACATCAGCTAAGAACCGGTGCTTCAAAGACTTCGACTTCTAGACATGTCAGTCTAGGACTCGTTCTTCAATGCTTGTTAGCTTCTGACTAATGACAAACTGTGAGTACATCAACTTTATTCCGCTGCAATTTATCTCTGATAATGATGTTGCTCCAGTTTTATCAAATGCTTTTAAAGAATCTGAGCTATTTTATTCAATCTCCTAAATTTTGTTCAACCCAAAATTTATCATTTGAGACACAATTTTATTACACATTATGTGAAAGAAGGTATTATTGAATTATATTTTGTTTCAACTGAATATAAACTTGCTGATCAAAAGTTTCTATTTTTCAAATCTCGGCTTGTTGAATTTAAAAGTTTAAACTTTTCCAAATATTATTCTATAAAGTAAAAGTTTTACAATTTTCTTTCTTTTGAATAAAATGTATGTCCAGGATAAATTTTCAAGTTGCCTTGTTTATATTAAAGTTTTATATGTTCAATTTTCAAGTCTTACAAAAGTCGAAAAGTCAGCAACATGTTTGAAGCTTTTGATATTGCTTTAAAGTTGTGTGATTCGGAATATTTATAGTTTACAATGCTTAGAAAACCTAAAAAATCGAAATTTTGGATCGTAGTGAAAATATGGGCTAAGCACTTAGACGTAAAACCTTGTGTTTGAGATAAATATTAAATTCTTATAAATCAGAAATCTCTAAGTTTAAAAGTTTGTACCTGTGACCTTTCTGGTTTGGAAAAGTAAGTTCCGTGGGATGCTTGTCATCTGGTCCCCTAAGGTCATTTGATCTGGGAGTGATCGAACCCAAATCTTGCAATAGAATCAGATCGAAAGTCATGTTCTACTGTTATGAATGGGTTTAGGATGTGTCGATGTAGCCTTTCTGATATGGGAAAGTAAGTTCCAAGGGGTGCTTGACACCTAATCCCCTAAGGCCAACTGGTCTGGGAGCGGCTGACCTAAATCCTACAATAGGGTCGGATAGAAAGTTACGTTTACGGCATGTTTTTTACTTAATAAACTTCTTGATTCACAAGATGCCAAAGTGCACATGCTTAAAAGATGCCAAAGAGCACACTCATATTAAGATGCCATAGAGCACAATGCTAAAAGATGCCAATGAGCACACATCTCATGATAGTTGGTGATATGTTTGAGTTGCAATAAACCTGTAAATTTGTGAAAGTCTGAATTCTTGATGGATTAGTGTGATTACATGCAAAGTTTTCTACTATATTTTTAGAATTTCATTTTCTTGAAGCTAATCGGAGTTCACATGCGAGCATAGTGAATAGATAGATGAAAGTTTTTGAAACTGAACATGTCTTAACTTGATATGCAATAAAACTTGTTTATGTATCCAAATACACACATTTGATTTCATCTGATGGATTTTATTGTGATATTTTACTAAATAGAATTTTATTTGTTTATGTTTAAAATTTTATATGTTTAGTTGTTTCAAAATACATATTCAGTATATTTTTCTTTCTACATTAATTTTTCAATACTTGTGTTCTCATATATATTTTTTTTAAATAGGTTTGTGAATTATTCAAGGGAAGTGAAAAAGGAGAATTTTTACTAAAAGATGATATCTGTTTTTGAGGGGGAGTATCTGATTCTCTATATGAATGCTAACTTGAATTGTTAAATTTAGTGCATTTGTGTAGGGGGAGTCAAAGAGCTTCACAAGTGATATTTTTCAGATTCCAAGTCATATTTGCGTCATCAGTTGGTAGAGCAAAAATTAGATTTGCGCCAACAGCTTATAGCGCAAACCAAGCTTTGCGCATCCTTCATCTAGCGCAAAACTCGCTTTGCGCTTCCTTCTGCTAGCGCAAACCTAAGTTTGCGCCACCAACGTATAGCTCAAATCTCTCCTATTTTCCTTTAATCTGATTTTGCAGATCTTAAGTTGTCTTGTCTCCAACATTTGCATGACCAAGTTGATCCAGATCATCAAGGTCATGAGGGGGAGAAGTTAAGGAGATGATAAAGAGACAAATAGTTTAAATGTTTATCTACTGATCAAGATTCGCTCATGATTCAATTTTTATCAGCCATACTAGTCTTTTGCTGTTCCAGCTCCGATCACCACAGTTCATTCAAGTTTATTTGAAAGAGGTGAATTGTCTTGAGCACAAGCTGATGAATCGATTGTTCTTTCAAGTTTATTACAAACTGGTCCAGTCTTGTCAAGACAGCAAAGACAACAGAGCTTAAAAGATGCTGAGAAGAATTTTTTTTTAAAGTCAAGAAGTTGTTTCACAAAATCGCTTAGATGGTCCATGCTGATTTAGAAGATTGTTTTTGAAGACCACATCGCCAATGATTACTAAGGGGGAGATTGTTAAGTATGATTTTATAGTAATCGTTGTATTTATAGGCTTGGTCTTATACTATGCTTTGAAGCATATCTGTTGTGTAAGCCAAGGGTATTTAAGTCCCTTTTGTCTTAGTGTCTTGTAACAAGAATCTCACGCTTATACTATACAATTTTGTGTGTCCCAATAATTAATCATTCAAACAAGAAAACATATAATCAACACAATTATGCAAACCTGGTATTGATTAATCAAACGATTCAACAGGTTACAAGTGTTCTTGATGAAATCAATATCTCTCTCTGTACCTCTTGTTCACGGAGCACTAACACCACATACAGCCTCTCAATAATAATTTCTCAATTAAGCTCTCTTTGACCTAATTAACACTAATAACTCTAATTTATATTTAGGCTAATAAGCCTAATGGGCTTGAGTTGGCTAAGCTTGGCCCAACAACTAAAACAACCAATAACTTAAATTAAAAGACTAATAATGAAAATACGAAAAACATACTTTGATTATTTATTACAAAAGGACCCTAGACTATTTATTGAGACGACTTTATCAGCTTTGACTTCAGATTTCCATCTTCAGATATGATCTTGAATCTAATAAAACTGTGCTTTAACAATCTCCCCCTTTGGATCAAGATCATTACAAAAAAGATTTAGCAATTCAATCCTTCTCTTTAAGCTCAGAAAATGCAATCTTCCCCTTTGTAACAATCTCCCCAATCGATGAGAATATCTCTTGGAAAGAAATTATCTCCAGTTTCTGCTCGGAATGCTTCAGCAAATCATCTTCAAAGAAAATTTCTTCAATGCAGCATATCTTCATAATATCTTTAGTAAACCTTCAGAACTTTTGATCTCCCCATTTCTTGGTTGACGCTTCTCCCCCTTTTTGATGAAAAGAGCAAAGAGTTCATCAAAACGTTTCTCCAAGAAATGTCTTCCACCACTGATCTTGCATACAGAACCACTGATTATCCGTCAATTCATAAATATGTGCATCCAGATCTTTGCAAATCCAGACAAAATAGAAAATGAAGTATAACACCTGAATCAACAAATGAATCAGTTAAAATTGTCTGTCAGTAACACAAAGTCACTGTGTGTAACGAATACACAATATAAAGGATCTTTTTATGATGTTCACTCCCCCAGGGCTTCCATTCAATCATCGAAACACCACAAAGGCAATTTCTATGAACGTTATGACAAACAAACACATTATTTGTGTGTTCGTGCAAGTGATGGAATAAATGAAGCATATGATGATTGCTTAGAAGGCTCAAAATGTGTAAACCACTGAGACAAGTAGTTAAATACAGACTCAATGTGCATTAGTGAAATGTGAAGGTGGGGCAGACTTCCTTCTTTTCAATATCCAAATTTTCCAAATGAAAATCAGATAGCATATGTGCTGCGTCCCCTTTGAAAATGAAACATTTCCTTGTTGAGAAGAAAATGAGTGGTAGGTGGGGTAAAATCAAGAGTTGGCATGGGCTAGTTGCCTGTTTCAATAATGTTCACCAAAAAGATGTGAAACATTAGAAATGTGGCTGCCCGGATCAGAAAGTAGTTGGTGCAGAGTTTAAAAATTCTTTTACTCTGATCTCACACCCTCTTTCTTTTATCATTAAGCTCACAGCTAACCAAACTCTCTTTTAACATTTCTCTCATCACACATCCCACACTCATTTCTTTTGACTCCTCACATTCAATCACTAAAGGATTAACTTCTTGGGTAGGAAACACTGGTTAACGTGAATCCATAGAAGTTTCTTTTAAGTCCTAGCACACTGATCTCATGTTATCCTATGAAGCATATGATGCTCAGATGGTTTAACTTTATCAGTTAAAGTGCATAGATGAAGCAGAAAACATTTAAAATCACACTTCCAATTCAAGAAATCTTTTTGAGAATCGGGAAGTGGTTTGAACATTTAAGAACATGTTTTCTTATGATTGAAAGTTGTCCTTCTTTCAACCATAGATGAGATGAAGATAAGGAATTATACCTTTTGAGTACAGTCTTACATCTTACGAAGTCAAGCTTAAAGTCATAAAGATATGATCTTTGAAGCATCTCTCAACCTACAACAGTCTAAAAGATCTAGTCAAAGTAACTTTAATCACTGAAATTGAAATGACATTAAGCAGTAAAACAATTTATGTATGAGTTCTGATTAGAAGTAATCAGAAGTCATCACCTTTACTCCCCCTGAAATTATGCATCAGAAAAATTATCAGTGTAAAAGATATGCATTAACTCCCCCTCACATGTTGATCATCATATATGTCGGATGCATAAAATTTCAGACAAATATGTACTCCCCCTTGAAGGTTAATTTCCTCATTGGAGTATTGAAGTACAATCTCTTATCAGCACAGGAGTAAGGTCTTTTGATCACTGAAGTACGAGTCCTAAACTGTTGTGTTTAGAAGTCAAACTTCGTTGAAGTACGGGTCCTAAGTTGATTTACTTAGAAGCCTTCGCTCTCTTATTCCCCTTTGACAGTAAGTGCCTGCAACACAGATTCATCCTTTTTCTTTGGTACCCACTGGTATTTGGGTCCATGTTTGTTAGTTGCAGTTCTTATGAGAATAACAGAGTAAGAACCATACCAGAAATGATCACTTGTTTTATGAACAAGATCATGTGTACGACAGTAAGAACAATAGAATTGCTTACCTGACAACCTGATTAATTGATCTCTCGTGTAGATATATTCAGGTTTACTGTTATACGCATTGTTCTTATCGGCATTATGGTTATGTACACATGACTTCTTTCCATTCTCGTCTTTCTTCTCATTTTCAACTGGTTTCTTTTTCCAGACCAGTTCTTCTTCTTCGTAACTTCTTCTTCTTCTTCTTCTTTATGTATCTGAACAATGTACATTGTCATCAAAGAAAATGTTAGTAGTACGAATCTGATCAAATGAATTGACTAACCTTCTTGAAGAAACATATTTCAAATGTGAGCTTGAGGCTGTCTTTTTGAAGTTAGCTGAATTATTCCTAGGTGTGTGGAATTGTGACTCTGGAGTCGTTTGCTCAGTTACCACCACCTTTGAAACAATCTTTTCCAACTATTTAATCTTTGAAGCAAAGATGTCTCTTTCTTTAACAAGTAGGTAAATCTCTTTCTTGAATTCAGACTTCGCTTTTTGATCTTTCAAGGCACTTTCAGATAATTCAGATATCTTGACAGTCAGCTTTCTAATCTCAGTTTCAAAGAAATTTCTCTCTTCTTCAAATCCCTTCTCAGCATCATTTCTCTGGCCGACTATTTCTTTAAAGAATCCAACGTTCTTCTGTTCAATGGCCTTCTTGTCTTTGGCAAAATTTTCCCTTTCCAGAATAATTACTTTCTCAAACTCCGAAGTCTGTTGAGAAAGCTTTAAACATTTCAGCTCAACTGCTTTCTTATCTTCTGCACATTTTCTGGAAAAATCTGAGAATTTCTTTACAAATGCTTTCTTATCAATCTCAAAATCAGATCTTTCTTTGGCCATCTTTTTCTCCAGATCAGATATCTTCTTTTGAAGATTATCATTTGCACTCTCCAAATCATTAACTTTCTCATTATTCTCAACAGAATGTAGTTTCTGGATTTGAGCTTCCAAGGCAGAAATCTTTTCTTTTAGTTCAGAGTTCTCAAATTCCAGAAACTTTACTCTTGAAGACAACTTTGGTCCTGTCTCAATCTTCTCAATATGTTCCCATAACAGTTTTCCTGTAGCCTTTTTGCTGTCTAATGTAAAAAATATCTCTTTTGAAATCTCTTCTGAAATTCCTTTCATTAGGAAAGATCGAGCTAATCTGTCAGCTTCATATCTTTTTCTTTGCTCGTCTGAGTACATATCAAGTGGTAATGGAAGCTCTTTTTCTTCTCTTTCTCCATTATTCTTTATAAGATTAAAAACTTTCCTTGGAGTTGTCATACTTCCTTCTCTCAGAGATATTTTAATAAGATCCCTTAATGCATGTTTATCAATGAAATCTATGAACTAATTTTTCCATGCATCATACTCTCCTTTGAAAAGTACTGGTGGATTCTCATCCGTACTGATTGAAGGAGCTTTGCTGGAAGTCATACTGGTAGATATAAGATAAGAACTTGAAAAATGACCGTTAGTCCAGATAAAATCAAACAATACTGAAAATCTTAGAATGAAATTCATAAAATTTTGATCACGAACAGAACTTTGTCCCCCTCCGCAGACTTAGCACAGGGGTCCCGCTACCCGGTTAGCGGGTGTGGTCAAGGGGCAACGCCCTTGCGGGGGTATGGGGGCAGCGCCCCTAGAGAAAAAATTTACGCAAAAATCAACTCGCACTAAGAGGTTTACGTGAGAAGCAGGTCGCGCAAAGAGAGGTTTGCGCTAGACACGGGTGGCGCAAAGACTGAGAATTGCGAGAATAGAGGGTCACGCAAAGTGCGATTTTCGTGAGCCTTGGATGGCGCAAACAAAGGTTTGCATTTCACTTGAGTGGCGCAAAGTACAGTTTGCGTGAGAAGCAGGTCGCGCAAAGAAGGATTTGCGTGAGAAGACCGTGGCACAAATTGAGGTTCTCTTGAGCAGTGGGTCACGCAAACTACGGTTTGCGTAAGCCTTGGGTGGCGCAAACACTGTTTACGACCGGAAACTTTTCGACCGTTATGTTGCTTGGACTGATAAAGTTTCGACCGGTAAGGAGAGTTTGACCGGAATGAAGTATGGACCGATATAACTTCGATCGATAGAGTGTTGAACCGGTATTGTGTTTCTACCAAAAAAGGATATGAACCGGTAAAATGCTATGGACCGGTATAGGGCTTAGACCGATAGTGGTCTTGACCGGTAGTGGCTTTGACCGATAGACTTCCTTAGACCGGTATTCAATCGGACCGATATACTCTAAGATAATTCGACCGGGGTGGACTGTGTGTGTACCGGTCGACCGATAAGTTGTCTTCGACCGGAATTGGTCTTCGACCGGTAATACTATGAGTTATCCGGGCGACCGGTAAAGAGAATTGACCGATAGAATGCGGTCGACCGATATGTTCTTGAGTTTATCGACCCAGAAAAGAAAATCAACCCAGAAAACACTCGATTTCTCGAATTAAACTACCAAACTTTGCTAAAAAGATCGATTAATCAACTAGAACAGATTGCTATCAATTAATTTCAATAAAAACCACTCTAAGAAAGATTTGATTTATGAAGCAGTGTCGACTCGAACGAACCCAGAACAGCAAAAATTCACCAAATTGATAATTGAAATCGATGCAATACTCAAAACAATCAATACCCAATCACGATAATATGCTAATCAAACACAATCCAAACAATAACAACTTGAATGAACAATCACACAATAAAATTTTTTGAATCTTTACAGATAAGCAGAATCGAAAAAAAAATTCAGTTCAATCTGTTTGGCTCTGATACCAATTGTGTGTCCCAATAATTAATCATTCAAACAAGCAAACATATAGTCAACACAATTATGCAAACTTGGTATTGATTAATCAAATGATTCAACAGGTTACAGGTGTTCTTGATGAAATCAATATCTCTCTCTGTACCTCTTGTTCACGGCGCACTAACACCACACACAGCCTCTCAATAATTATTTATCAATTAAGCTCTCTTTGACCTAATTAACACTAATAACTCTAATTTATATTTAGGCTAATAAGCCTAATGGGCTTGAGTTGGCTAAGCTTGGCCCAACAACTAAAACAACCAATAACTTAAATTAAAAGACTAATAATAAAAATACGAAAAACATACTTTGATTATTTATTACAAAAGGACCCTAGACTATTTATTGAGACGACTTTATCAGCTTTGACTTCAGATTTCCATCTTCAGATATGATCTTGAATCCAATAAAACTGTGCTTTAACAAATTTACTACTTTGCGCTTCAATCTCACTCTCTCTACTTTCTCTCTCTAAGATTTAGAGGATTCTTGGATTATCAGTTTCCATGATGGTCACCAAAGAATGTGAACCAATAGTAGATGTGGTTGTCCGGCTCAGAAAAAATTGGTGCAGAGTTTTCATATTCTTTTAACTCTGTTCTCACACCCTCTTTCTTTTAATCATTTGAGCTCACTTCTAACTAAACTTTTTTTTTTTTTTTCATTTTACCTCATCACACACCCACACTCTTATATTGACACCTCGCCTCTCGATCACTTGAGATAACTTTTTGGGTAGGAAACTGTTGGTCCCGAAGTTGCTTAAAAAGTTTGTAGAAGGGGTGGTGGATTGAATACAAACACAAATTTTAATGGTTTAATATATTGTTTATTGATAAATCAAATTACAATTTACAATTTGTTGTGGAATAAGATTAAGTAAAACCTAATCTAAACAAACTTAAGAATCACACAGATTGTTGCATAAGAACTAGAGAATAAAGATTGAGAGAATATAGAAAGCAAGGATTTCTATATTATTTGAAAGATAGAAGGCAACCCTCAGATAGAGCCTTGATCTTTCTATTTATACCCTATCCATTAAATGCATGGCAGGGTACTTTACACGTATCCTTCGATGGTTGGTTGCATGCCTCTGACTTTTGGAGACATGCTTTTGGCCGAATGGTAAACAGTGTAGATTTCAGAGTTGTTGTATGATTTGTCGCAGAGGTATGTCTCTTCTGACATTTGTACAATGTGTGCAAGGGTAAGACAAAAGATACTTGGAGTATAAGCTATGTGATCTTCAATCGCTGAATATCTCTTCCTTCACAGAGATAGAAAGAAGTTCAGTGATTGCTGAAGCTTTTCTTCAGGTTTCTTCGCGTGTAGGTAGACTTGTCTTAGTTTCACTGACATCCGCATCAAATCATGAGTAAACTTGTCCATTGTTCAATAGTTTTGTCTTCGACTCAGTGATGAACATCTTTGTTGCAAAACTTGTCTTCAGGGATTACGTCTAACTATTACAAGAGAGATCATCAACGATACTGAACATACTCAGTATTTAATCGCTGATGGTGAAACACTAATACATACAGATGTTAAACGTAATTTTCACTAAGTATTACAGCGGGTCATTATCAAATCCCTGAGAGAGTTTGGATCAACAATCTCCCCCTATTTGATGATGACAAAGTAACTATGAAGAAAATTACTTTAAGTCAAAATATAAGGATAGTCAGGACTCGTATCATACATGTCCCAATTACTATTTTGAGGGGTCTTTTACAATACTGATGGATTTAAGTACTTCACTGAAATTTTCATTAAATTATAAAAAGAAGTTACAAAGTAGAACATGAAAATTGTAAGTACAAGAGAAGTCCTATACTACTGTAAGACTGACTAATAGATTACAAGAGACAAAAGAGAATCTATCTGCTATGTTTTTAGGAAGTCTCTGGAGAGATCAAAAAATCTGGTATCTTTTCTCCTTTCCTTCTTTGATCAACGACTTCTTGTTGAATAAGAATTTTGATGGGATCTGTTAAGTCCAAATATTGTATACAAGATTTAATAAGAAAAGTCAATGTGTAAGTCAACAATGTCAAAGTCATAAGCAAAGTCAAAGTTGTATTGTCAAAGTCAATATTGATTAGTTTTACTTAGTTGTTAAGTTTTTGTTTAGTCTTGTGGTATAAATAGGTTTAGTCTTTGTTAATCTTGTAAGAACTTCATTATAATATTTCAGATAAGTGAGATATATGAAAAGAGCTTTCAAGATCTACTTTCTCTCTCTACTCTCTCTCTAGATTTCATTGCTAAATCTTGTTTGTATTGAGAATTGCTTGATAATATGGGATAACAATTGGTATCAGAGCCGTACCAAACTTTTCAGAAAAGATTTGATCATGATTTGAATTGAAATCTGAAGTTTTAAAATTGAAAATTTGAATTTTTTCAAAAGTTTTTCAAGAAAACGAGTTTGTTACTGTTCATCCGAATTTTCAGTGAAAAAAATCATTTTTAATGCAAGAAATTGGTTTCATTGTGATCGATTAGTGTTGGTGATTGTTTCTTGTTTTGATTCTATATCAAAATTCATTCTAATTCGATGTAAATTTTTCAATTTTTGATATTTTTTTAAAAAACGAGTTCACGTACTGTTCTTGATTAAATTTGATGATTTGTATGTTTTTAATCGAAATTGACTATTAAAATTGTGTTCGAAATGTGTTGGTAAGTATATTGTCAAATTTTTAGATTGAAATTCGAAGTCTAGATGTGTTTTGGTGTGATTTTGATTGAATTTAGAGGTTTGCGTTTGATTCATCTGGTGTGCGCTTGATTCATCTTAGTTTGCGGGTGTTCATACTGGTGTGCGTTTCATTCATAAAAGTTAAGACTTGTGTGTCACACTACAAACGCACAGTTCATGTTTGCATTCCACAAGGCAAACGCAAAGTGACTTTTGTGTTTCACACTACACATGCAAAGCAGAGTGTGCGTTTCACTCTACACACGCAAAACAGAGTGTGCGTTTCACAGTATACTCGCAAAGCACAAACGCAAAGTAGTGTGCGTTTCTCAGCACGCCCGCAAAGCTCATTTTGCATTTCAAGAAGGACCCGCAAAGCTCATCTATGCGTTTCCTTAAGGACCCGCATTCTATACTATGCGTTTCCTCAAGGACCCGCATACCTTACTATGCGTTTCCTTAAGGACCCGCATACCTTACTATGAGTTTCCTTAAGGACCCGCATACCTCACTATGCGTTTCCTCAACAACCCGCATTCTTAGCTATGCGTATCACCAAGGACCCGCACACCTAGCTTTGAGTCTGGAAAGATTTTTTGGTCATCTTTGGAAATATATTTTTTTACATTGCGAAATAACAAGTATTGTTCAAATTTCAATTTTCACGAAATATTTTTTTAAGATTTCAATTTGATCTGATTTTTGATTTTCTGATATACAGTTTGGGAACGATCATTCTCATCAAGCTGATTTCTCATTCAATATTTTCTGAGAGAGAGATGAGTTCACCAATTTTGCTAAGAGGAAGATACGAGCAGTGGAAAGATGATTTTCTCAAATTTGTAGATACAAATGAGCTGAGTTGTTATATCAGATTGTCATTGACTGAAGGAGAGATGACACCTCATACTCCAACAGAAGATTGTACTGAGGATCGAGAGAAAAGAAAGAATGCTGATAATATGGCTCGAACTTTTCTGTTGAATAGTATTCGTCATGAGATTAAAGGTCACATAGATACATATCAGTTGACAGGAAAAGATTTGTACAAATCAACAGGAAAGGAGATATGGGACTAGCTTGAATGGACGATGATAGGGCCAACAGTTGTGTCAGATCTAAAAGGAAAGATTTCTGAGTTGGAAGCTAAAATTCAGCAGACAGTCTCTATTAAGAGCAATGAGCAGAAAGCTAAGAAATTGGAATCTGAGAATGCTGAGCTTCGAAAGAATTTATCTGATTTGGAAAAACAGCTTGTTGCAAATAAAGCTGATTTTGAAAGTGAAAAGAAAATTTTTTCAAAGAAGTTCTCAGATTTCTCCAAGAAGTGCTATGAAGAAAAGAAGTCGGTGGATCTTAAATGCTTAAAATTTTCTCAACAAATCTCAGATTTTGAGAAAGTTCTGATTTTAGAAAGAGAGAAGTTCGCTAAAGAGAAAAAGACCATAGAACAAAAGAATGTAGGATTTTTTAAAGAATTATCTGGCCAGCGAACTGATTCAGAAAAAGAGTTTGAAGAAGAACGTTTAATCTTTGAGAATGAAATTAAGAAACTGACTTTAAAATTGTCTGAATTGTCTGCTACAGGGCTGAAAGAGCAAAAGACGAAGTCTGATTTCAAGACAAAGATTGATCTGCTTGAGAAAGAAAGAGACATCTTTGCGTCAAAGATCAAAGAGCTTGAAAAATCTGTTTCAAGTTCAAATCATAAATATGTCTCTTCAAAAAGGTTAATCAAATCATTCAATCAGATTCGTCGCACTAACTTGTTCTTTGATGAATATTTAGATGGTTCATATTCTTATCCAAGGAGAAAAAGTTTCAAGAACGAGAAACAGGTCTGGATGAAGAAAGCAGTCAAAGATGTCAAGACTGATGAGCTGAAAGAGAAGAATTCATGTGTACATATACACAAAGCAAAGAAGAACAAAGCACCCAACGGTAAGAAATATTATTGTTCTATTTGTTGTACACATGATCATTTTCATAAAACAAATGATCATTACTGGTATGGATCTTACTCTGTATCCCCCACACGAACTGCAAATCACATTTCTGGACCCAAATACCAGTGGGTACCAAAGAAGAAAATTGATTCTGTGTTGCAGGCACCTCAATCCAAGGGGGAGTAAGAAAGACAATGGCTCTTGAATAACACAGTTCAAGACCCGCACCTAAATGTCAAGATTATGGCTTCTAAGCACATCAGCTTAGGACCCGTTCTTCAAAGGAGTTTGAGTTCTAAACACAACAGTTTAGGACTCGTACCTCAGAGATCAAAAAGACCTTACTCCTGTATGCTTGCATCCGATGGATATTGATGGTCTTCATCCCGAGTGAATTGATCTGATCTCTATCCTAAACTTTTTCTTTGCTAAATTTTTCTGATATTGATGGTCTAACAATTCAAAAGGAGTGTTTGATCTCTATTCTGTTTTAACTGATATATTTCAGATGCTTAATTTAAGGGGGAGTAAAGGTGATGACTTCTGATTATTTCAGATCAGAACTCATTCTATAACTGTTTTACTGCTTTCTGTCCTTTTATTTTTGAATAAATAAAATGAATAAAGTGGCTTCTGATCAAATGAACAGACCAGGACCCGTTTTTCAATGATCAAAGAAGGATATTATGCTAATATCTCAAAAGATATAAATCATTTGATCATGATTTGAGGGGGAGCCGAAAAGGTAAAAATCTTCTGATCCTAGATTTCTGATTGTTTGAAAGGACAACTTTCGAGCAAGAAAAACCTTTTCTTAAATGTTCAAACCACTTCTTATTCTCAAAAGATTTCATGAATTTAGAAGTGTGCTTTTAAATGTTTTTCAAAACTTCGAGCTTTATTGTTTAACTGACCGTGTGTTTCCAAAGATAAATACTTGTGTATTATCTTGTCTATATACTGTCAAGTATTCACAGACACCGGTTCAGTATTTTATTTGAAAATGTTATTACCATGTCTCAAATTCGAACCAATTTTTCGATGGTAATACTCCCGTTTGAAGTTCAAAGTTGATGAGCATCATACATCTTTTTCATATTTGTACTTTTATTGATAAATTGTTTATATTTGTTCATATAAACAAAATATCCAATTCTTTGATACCCTAGCTATTTCATTTGATCTGCTTTTAATCATTGTCAGATTCTCAAAACAATTCTCTTGATTTCATTCCATTCTTTCAATATCTTTGTTTTGAGAAATCTTCAACGTTCAAATGCTCAAATTTCATTCATATTTTTAAATGAGCATACATACACTGACATATGATTTCTTGTGCTTTATTTCAAGAAAATCATTGACCAACATGTACTTTCAGGAACATGGGATTCAGTGTGAGTGATTAATAGATCTTCCATAGATTCACGATAACCAGTGTTTCCTACCCCGGAAGAAATCCTTTGAGTGATTAAGGGGAGAGGGGTCTAAAAGAATAGAGTTTGGGAGTGAGCAGAGGTAAAATGGAAATGAGAGATTGGTTAGATGTGAGTTTAATGATAAAAAAAAAGAGGGTATGAGATCAGAGTTAAAAGAATATCAGAACTCTGCACCTACCACTTTCTGAGCCGGGCAGCCACATTACTGATTGGTTCACATTTCTTTGGTGACCATCATTGAAATAGTCAAATAGCCCATGCCATCTCTTGCATACAACCTCACCAGCTACTCATTCTTTTCTTAAAAAGAGAATGTTTCACATTTTCTGGGGAAGCAACATATAATCTATCAGATCTTCTCTTGGAAGATACTGATATTGAAAAAGAAGGAAAGTTGCCCCATCTTCGACCCTTTCTCATGCACATTGAGTCCATGTACAATCATTGCTGTCTCAGTGATTTACATACTTTGAGCCTTATGAAACACAATCATTGTGCTAATTCTTTCAAAACACAAGCACGAGCACACAGAGAATATGTTTTTCTGTCAGAACATTCATAGAATTACCTTGTGTCTTTCAATGATTGAATGGAAGTCTTGGGGAGTCAACATCAAACCAGCTCCTTACATTGTACATCCGTTGTACACAGTAACTTCGTGTTACTGACAGGCATTTCTAACTGTTTCATTTGTTGAATCAGGGTTACACGCTCATTATGTCTGAATTTGCAAAGATTCAGATATATACAGTTCATGATTCGGCTCTTCAGATCAAAGTGCGAAATTTGTCAAAAGGGGAGATTGTTAGTTGATCTCAAAGGGGAAAATCAAAGTCTGTGCTGAAATTGATGAAGTTTTGATGATAATGATGCTCACATCATCAAAAAGGGGGAGAATGTTACAAAGATCAATTTCAAAGATGAAGAGTTGTCAAAGTTTGTCAAAGTTCAAGTCAGAATTTCAAATTGCTTTCCCTGATTTAAAGTTCAAGTCTGATAAAGAAATTCAAAGCCAAAAGATTCTGATGGAAGAATGTTCAAAGAAAATTTTGATGATTCAAGAAAGTTTGTTTCTTCCAAAGATGATTCAGAGATCAAAGTGATGAAGATACATTTTTGTTCAAAGTCGAAAGAATTTTCAGAGTTAAAGTTGTTTTTCAATTTCAAGAATTTCATTTCGTGTTCAAGGCTTGTTGACTTTCAAAGCTTCAAAGAGTAAAAGACTTTCCAAGATTCTTCAAGAGCTGAAAGTTTAAAATTTGTGAAAGCTGCAAAGAGATAAAAGCTGAAGAATCAAGTGCTGAAGATCTGTATCAAATTTTTATTAAATCTTGAATACAAAGGAGGAGATTGTTAAGTCCAAATATTGTATACAAGATTTAATAAGAAAAGTCAATGTGTAAGTCAACAATGTCAAAGTCATAAGCAAAGTCAAAGTTTTATTGTCAAAGTCAATATTGATTAGTTTTACTTAGTTGTTAAGTTTTTTTTAGTCTTGTGGTATAAATAGGTTTAGTCTTTGTTAATCTTGTAAGAACTTCATTATAATATTTCAGATAAGTGAGATATATGAAAAGAGCTTTCAAGATCTACTTTCTCTCTCTACTCTCTCTACTCTCTCTACTCTCTCTCTAGATTTCATTGCTAAATCTTGTTTGTATTGAGAATTGCTTGATAATATGGGATAACAGGATCCACCAATGAAGAATATACACACCACAAGCCTAGAAGATCTTGTAGATGGCTTAGAGGCCAGAGGGCAATCTTAGAGACTCTTTGAAACCTAAGCTTTTCTTCATAAGGCTTCTTTATCACTTGCCCTACTATATAAGGTCCATCAGGAGGCAGTGATAGATCAAGAATTGAGGGATCAGGAGGAGGCCTGAATAGTGCATCCCTGGAGAATTTGATGGAGGTTTCATTTCTGCTAACTGCATCATTTTCAGAAGAGGAGGCATGTTTCCATCTGACTGTTCTTGGCTGTTGTGGAGGAGCTGAGGGCACATTCATTTTAGCAGCGACCCTATTGATGAGAGCTTCAAGAAGATTTTCAACATGGCCTTTGTACGTTGATCTTGACTTCTTCAGTGTTTCTCTAAACTCCAACCATTCATAGTAGCCGAAGTGTTCCAGTCTTGATAAGAACATAGCTTTTGAACTTCCATCCCCTCTGAATATCTCTATGGTAACTGAGGCTCAGTCCTTCTTTTTCCTTCTTGAGATTGTTACGACAGTGATTTTCAGTAGATCAGATCGATGGTCGAGCTTTTTCTTGCACCAAGATAGACTAGCATCGCTGATCTCTTTTTCTTTTCTGTTCTTGTCCTCTATCTCTTTCAGGAGAGCAACTTGTAATTTCACCGGGTTCTATTTCAGCTTGTCATCTTTGAACAGGGATGAATGTACCTTGAGAGCTAAAATAACATCCTTTCGGCAATCAACTATTAACTTCTCAGCCCTGACAAATTCTTCGATTTATGCCGATGAAAGAAAATCAAGCTCTTCATTGGAGGTTTGGGGAGGGATCTTCAGTCGTAGACTCTCCAGGTTGGAGATAATCTCTGCTCGTCTCTGAACTTCATCCTCTGACCTTTGAAGAGGTCGAGAGGGCCTTCTTGGATGACTTAGGGAATCATCAACTTTTTTTTCTTCATCAATCTCGTTGACAGAGATTGGGATTATTGTTTCTTTAGCTATTGGAGCTAGGATTATTTGCTCAGACGTTCCCTTAAGCAGGGGAGATAACTGTTTGAGCAATAAGAAAAAGGAGTTAGTGTATGTTTTTGAGGAAGAGAGAGATAAAGGCTAGAAAGACAGGGGTGATTGGTAGGAAAAGAAAGATAGAGGTACAATAGAGAGACATACCTGAGAAGGTAGCTCCCCCTCAGAAGGTGACAAGAGTTTCAGATTTCCCTCAGCAACGATTCCCTTTTGCTTTCCTTGGGATGAGGTATCTGGAGCTTTGTCATTTTGTCTCCCACCTGCTTCATTTATTACGATTCCCTTTATCGCTGGGGCTGATGAGATGTTTATTGCTGAGAACCATTGAGATGGATCTTCATTTTCATTATCATCAGCGATGACATCGTCAGTATCTTGATCCTCAAGACCAAGTTTTTCCTCGTCTTCTTCCTCCTCTTCCTCTTCTTCTTATTGTAGCACTGAGAAGAGGAAGGATGGGCTTGATCTTCAGAAACAACTGATTCTTTAGCTGTCTTCTCCCCCTTAGCCTGAGAGTGAGGTTCTTCCATATTATCATGCGTTGTATTTTCTTCATTTTGGTCTTTCTCCCCGTCTTTGTCATCATCATTGGAGAGGCGGGAGGTATTAGCAACAACAATAGCAACATTAGATTTGTGGGCATCAGCCTCCAACGTGTCCATACGACCTTTGATCTCTGGAATGGTAGAAGTAGAATTCTGAATAAACTCTACAGCTATATTCAACGACATCCTGTCATCATCAGTGAATGAAGGAGTAGGAGCGATAGCTGGTGTATTCAGCTTTGACAAGATTTGAGTGAGCAATTGATTCGTGTTGTCAACCTTTTCACTGAGGGTCTTGACTTCGTTGGTGAGATGATCAATGTGGCCATTTAGAAATTGCAGCTGAGTAATGTTGTTGGCCACGTTTTCCTTCAGCGTGTTGACCTCAGTTTGGAGAGAGTTGAGCTGAGACGCTTCAGCTTTAGTAGAGATGGTGGTGGAGAGATGCTTCAGGTCTTCAACAGCACTGTTGATAGCAGTTGTGTTGGTGTTGATGGAAGCAGCGACTGACATCCACTTTCTCAACAAGCTTGTTCAGGCTTATTTAGAGAGGTGGGAGAAGTCTATAGGGTCGTAGAGTTACTTGATGTGTCAAATATGTTGTAGAATGCCAGGTCTCCTTTGAAAGAAGGAAATGGCAGGGATGTTTGAGGCAAACCTCCAAAAGGGAGGCCACTAGGTCCTATATTTGCAGCTTGAAGGATAGGCTTTTGTAACTTAGGGAG
The DNA here is from genome assembly GCA_954870635.1 of Arctium minus. Classification (NCBI taxonomy): domain Eukaryota; kingdom Viridiplantae; phylum Streptophyta; class Magnoliopsida; order Asterales; family Asteraceae; genus Arctium; species Arctium minus. Next base: position 61,718,754 of record OX941087.1, read on the forward strand.
GTTAGAGACCAAAGAAATAGAAGGAGAAATAGTAGGGATAGAAGAAGAAGCACTGGTGATGGTAGAAATTACCTCAGTAGGGGTTAGAGTTACTGAAGGAAGCTGGGTAGTCACAAGTGGTGTTTTAACGATAGAAGTCACTGAGACGGTTGTTGTGGGAGCACTAGTGGAGGAGCGGGCCACAAATTCATCCAAGGTGGTCTGTTGAGAGACGACCTCAGGTACATGTGTTTGAGAGGGGGGCTCCATAGTCTTTCTGATCTTCTTGGTAGCACCAGAAAGAGATGATGACTTGCATTTGAGAGGGGTTGTAGTGGCGGGGATAGTCAATGAAGGAACCATCGACGTAGCCACTGAAAGAGAAGAATTGGGAGAAAGAAGTAAGCGGAGGGTTTGAAGACTTACCTCGTTTGCAGCGGGTTTGACTTCAAGGATTCGAGGGCCAACCTTGGAGAAGCTACAGTCACTCTCCGTAGGGTACTTTTCTCCCATGAAGTAGTGAAGGATGGCTGAGATAAATCGAACAAAGGGAATCTTGATGTCTCTGTCAGCCTTTTCGATCCTTGAAAGCAAATCTTCAAATATGTCACCAGCATAGTCAAAATGACGTACGGAGATCACTGTATATCCCATTTGTAGCTGAACCTTGCTTCCTTGATCCATCGATCCAACTTTGCCACTCATGCTCTGAATTATGTGAGTGAAGACATAATTCAGTTCAGATGGCATCTTTTCCTTTAGAATCTTTGTAAGCTTCTTGTCAAGGATAGTAGTACGGGGTTTGTAGTCCCATTGGTATCCCATATGGTCAAGGAACTGGATGAGCTCAGCATCAGTGGGTAAGGCGTCGAAGCCTGCTTTGGTGCGAGAAGGAAAGCGAAGAGATGTACGGATGACCAGTGGAGTGATAGCACTAGTTCCATGTTGATTCTAAAAGTTTATGGCAGTGATTGGCTTTCCTTGCTTGTTCAGGACTTCACCCTTTTCAGCAGTAAACCAAAACTTTTGAAGAATAGTCTTTGAAGGAGTAGGATCAACCTTTAGTACATATCCCAGATAGGAGGCCTTGAGGAAGTTAGCAGCTTGGAGAAGATGAGGACATTTGTTTTTGGGAAGGTCCAAACGTCCCAAATGGTTGTCTTTCGCGATTTCGGATTCAGAGAGTGCAAACTTCACATTCTTTGATGGGATGAGAGCAGTTTGGGAGGCCATTTCTGGGAGGTAAAGGAATAATAGAACAAGAATGGTTTAGAATCCAAAAACAGTGCAAACAATATTACCAGTTTCTTATTAAAGAAAGAAACTTGTAAAAGAAGTTTGTTGTTGGAGGAAAACCAATTTCCTTTAAAAGAAGGTGATAAGAACAGTCTTAAAAACCATAAGGTTTTTGCAAATAAAAAAAATCATTCAAAAATGATTTTAAGAGAAAAACAGTTTTAATCCAAGATAAGAAAAAAAGATATAGGATTAAATAAAAGTTTTTGGAAGACGAAGATGTAAAGAATGAGAACCTGGATTGCTTGAAGGTTTGAAGATTCAAGTGTTCGTAAGTTCTTTGCTTGAATGTCGAGAGTATTTTCTTGCGTTTTAAGTTTTTAGAGAGCGTAAAAGATAAAAATATGAATGGCATTCCTTTTATATGAGAGAGAAATAATTTAGAGCGGGAAAAGGTGGTCATCATGACACATACACGTCCCATGAAGTTGATTGGACAAGAAGTGCAATGGACGAATGTGTCAGAAAAAGGTGTGCCACGGATTATCGCTTCGAATGACGTCATAAGAGAGAGACGTTTCGATTTTTGGAGAGTATCTCTGATAGAAAGTCAGAGATATGGTTTTCTTTGCAAAGGATCACTGATGAGAAATATCAGTGATAAGTTTTGTTTTTCAAAAAGCTTTTAACCACTTGAAGAAAGTCAGTGATTAAAGTTTTAATTTTTGAAAACATCTTACTGAATAGGATTCAATGAGAGAGAATGTGATAACATACCTGAATGTCAGAGATATTTAGTCAGAGATTATGAGATGAGGTAGAACTTTTTATAACTGACATAATGCATGAAAGTTGAAGAGTTAATCTTCAAGATTCAGCATTCTAAGCTCACTGATTAGAATGTTGAATCTTGTCTCATCAAGAGGTTTGGTAAAAAGATCAGCGAGCTGATAGTCAGTAGGAATAAAGTGGAGTTCTATATCACCATTCATCACATGATCTCTGATAAAATGATATATGATCTCTATGTGCTTTGTCTTTGAGTGTAGTACAGGATTGTTTGCTATAGCGATGGCACTAGTGTTGCCGCAATAGATTAGGATCTTGGATAGCTGAAGGTCATAGTCTAATAGTTGATTTCTCATCCATAAGACTTGAGCACAACAACTTCTAGTGGCTATGTACTCAGCTTCAACTGTGGAAGTGGATATTGAGTTCCGTTTTTTGCTTGTCCAACATACTAGCTTTCCACCTAGGAGTTGACATCCGTCAGTGGTGCTTTTCTATCAAGTTTGCAACCTGTAAAATCACTATCTAAATAGCCAGTTAGATCGAACCATGAATCTTTGGGGTACCAAATACCGAGGTTAGGATTTCCCTTAAGATATCTAAAAATTCACTAAACAGCGATCAGATGGGATTCCTTGGGTTATGATTGATAGGGTGCACAAAGACATGTAGAATACATGATATCAGGTTGGCTCGCTGTTAGATACAGTAGGGAGCCAATCATTCCTCTGTAGGCAGTGACATTAACAGGTTTTCCAGCTGGATCCTTGATTAATGTCAAGGGAGGTGCCATAGGAATTTTCATCGCTGAGTTTTGAGTGAGATCAAACTTTTTTAGCATAACCTTAACATACTTACCCTGATGAATAAATATACCTTTGTCAGATTTCTTGATCTGAAGTCCAAGGAGGTAAGTTAGTTCACCCATCATACTCATTTTATATTATTTCTTCATTCTTTCAGTGAAACGAGTACACAGAGATGGGTTGGTAGAACCAAATATAATGTAATCAACTTATATTTGTACAAGAATAATATGGCCTTTTATCTTTCTGAAAAATAACGTATTTTCAATTTTGCCACGCTCAAATTTTTCAGAGATAAGAAAATAAGAGAGGCTTTCATACCAAGCACGAGGAGCTTGTTTTAACCCATAAATAGCCTTATCCAACTTATATACATAATGTGGATGCTTAGAGAACGCTAGGGGTTGTTCAACATAAACTTCTTCATTCAACTTTCCATTTAAGAATGCTGACTTGATATCCATTTGATATACTTTGAAGTCTTTGTAAACTGCATATGCTAAGAATAATTGAATTGCTTCGAGCCTAGCCACAGGGGAAAGGTTTTATCATAGTCTATGCCTTTCTCTTGTCTGTATCCCTGATCAACTAGCCTAGATTTGTTGCGGGTTACAATCCCATTTTCATCTAATTTGTTTCTAAATACCCATTTGGTGCCTATAACTAATTTATCGGATGGTCGGGGAATGAGATTCCAAACTTTGCTTCTTGCAAATTCAGTCAGCTCTTCTTGCATAGCACTGACCCAGATTGGATCTCTAAGGGAATCATCAGTCTTCTTTAGCTCTATGAGAGAAAGAAAATTCACAAAGAGACAGGATATTACCTGAACTTCGTCGAGTCTGAATACCTGCATGAGGATCACCAAGAATTTGATCTATAGGGTGATCTCTGGTCCATCGTTGAGCTGGAGCATAATCGCTTACCTCAGGAGTTGGATCATCAATAGGAATGTTCACTGATAAAGAAGCTTAAGGTTTTTCAGCTATTAAATGTTGTGGTTCAAACAGAACATTATTTACTGAGAGGTTTTCAAAAGAGGGAAGATCTGATGGAGGAAGTGTGTTTAGGGGAACAGCTGAAATCCATGAGGTGGATTTAACGTTAGGAGGTATGATGTTTGGATCATCATCAGTAATAGGAGGATCTGTATGCTGATGTGAGTTGAATAGAGGTTTTGTTTCCCTGTGGTGAGAGAACATCCAAGCATTCAGTTCATCATTGTTAGTGATAGGTTTAGAGTTCGCTGACCTGGATTCGTCAAAGGTGACGTGGATTGTTTCTTCTACTGTTTGTCTTCTCTTGTTGAAGACTCTGTACGCTTTAGAGATTGAGAAATAGCCAAGAAAGATTCCATCATCAGCTTTCGCGTCGAACTTTCCATGTGTATCTTTGTTGTTTAATATGAAACAATGGAAACCAAAGATGTGAAGAATACTGATAGAAGGTTTTCTTCCATGGAAGAGTTCATAGGCTGTTTTGGTGAAACGTTTTACTATCAGAGACCTGTTTTGAGTAAAACAAGCAGTGTTGACAGCTTCTGTCCAAAACTGAGTTGGAAGATGAGAAACATTGAGCATTGATTTTGCAACTTCAATGATCGTTTGATTTCATCATTCTGCGACACCATTTTGCTGAGGAGTTCTTACAGAAGAGAAATTGTGTGAAATTCCCTTACTCTCAAAGAAGTTGTTCAGATAACAATTTTTTAATTCAGTTCCATGATCACTTCTTATTGAGCGAACAGTTAGATTATTCAACACTTCCATCTTTCTAACAAAAGATATAAGTTCTTATGGAGTATCGCTTTTAGAGCGAAGAGAGATTATCCAGGTACAGCGAGAGTATTCATCTACTATAACAAGAGTGTATTTCTTTCCAGCTATGGATTGAATATTGGCAGAGCCAAATAAATCCATATACAAGAGCTGAAGAGGACTTGTCACTAAGGAAACTTGTTTTGATTTGAAACTAGCTTTAGTCTGTATTCCTTTCTCACATGCTGAACAAAAAGATTCCTTGGCGTATGAGTGTTGAGGAAAACCGAAGACCAGTTCTTTTGAGGACAGAGAATTCAGTGTTTTGAAGATGAGATGAGAGAGCCTTTTGTTCCATAACCAGTTGGCATCTGAAGAGGCTTTAGAAAGAAAACCAACGTTTTCAGTGGAAGTAGAGTCCATGTATATTACATAGACATTTTCCATACGATAACCACTAAGAGCGAGCTTTCTTTTTTCATTCACTACTGAACATGCTTTCTTATAAAAGTGAACCTCATAGTCTTTGTCACATAGTTGACTGATGCTAAGAAGACTGTGCTTCAGTCCATCTACGTAAGCGACTCTTCGGAAGGTAGTCGTCCCATTACTGAGTACGCCAAACCCTCTAGTATAACCTTTCCCATTTCCACCAAAGGTCACTGAAGGACCTTTCTCTTACTTGTATTCAGTAAGCAGGTCTTTTTGTCCAGTCATGTGTCAAGAGCATCCACTATCTAAATACCAGATACCCTTCGATCCCTGGAAACATAAGGAATATTATGTTTTGATTGGTAACCACTTTTCAATGGGTCCAGTAGGGTTAGTAGAGATGGAAGGTTCAACAATCCTCACGATATCTGAAGATTCAACGTCAGTGGTAACCTTCACCTTCGTTAATTTTTTAACCTTAGTGTCATTTTTCACCTTGGCAGATTTCTCAGCTTTGGTGACCTTCTCAGCCTTGGAGGTATTCATCTTCACTTTAGCTATCTTATCAGATTTTGTGGCAGTAGGACATTTACTGGAAATATGGTCAGTAAGTCCACAGTGATAACACTTTCTATAGATGAAAATAGCTTTAAGACTAGGAACAGTTGAGTTAGAAAACTTAAGATGAGCAGGGTCTACTCCAAGAATGCCCTTAGCATTAGATCTCAGAGTAACTTCCAGTTCTTCTGATTTCTTATGCTTGATATCAATTCTCAGCTTTGGAGTGGATCTCTGAGTAAAGTCAGTGAGTTTTGATCTAGAGCTGGAGGATTGATTTACTAAAGGTTTGGATGAGACCTTCAACTTTGCTATCTTTGTAGCCTTCTGAGAATGATGGGTAATAGTTTTCCCTTTATCAGAGAGCTTGGAGCTCTTTGATAGGATTGGAAGACGAAGAACACTGAGTAGAAGAAGTGTCAGGGATAGAAGAGACAAACATTCTAAACTTAATCATGGAACATTCTCTGCTAGGTTCATCCTTTTCATGATGATAACCGAGACCGGTTTTGTCATGAGCAGGGATTTGAGCACTTATGATTTTAGTGATCTTTGTTGAAGATTTACACCATCCCTCAATAGTTGCCTTTTCCACTTTTAAAGCAGCAATGGCTTATTCGCGTTCAATGCTGATAATTTCATTGACCATGACTTAATCTTTTAAACTTTCCTCTAAAAGAGTTAGTTCTTTGATCCTTTCATGACATTTCTCCAGCTGCTCAGTTAAATCAATATTTTTTTTTCCAGCTAAAGTTATACCATTTAGTGCATTGCACAAGTCTATTGTCAGCACATCTACCGCGCAACTTCTCTTAGCTTCAGAAAGAGAGGGATTAGTAGAGATTGATACCTGAGAGGAGATGTAACTCATGGAAGTTCCTGTTAGTTCTTCTACTTCTTCTTTAATCTCATCCATAAGACAGAGATTAGCAACTTCTTTTTTATCAGAACTTGATTCTTCTGATTCAGCCCAATCATGCTCTTCAGCGATAAGACCTTTACCTTTTCGCTTAAATCCTTTCGGAATTTGATATTTTTCTTTCAGCTCGAGGTATTTATTATCGTTGGTTTTCTTGAATGTGCAAGGTTTGAAGACTTTCTTTGACCTGCATTCGCTGGCAAAATGCCCAACTTTCTCATAGTTATAGCAAGTAGCAGTAGCCTTATCAACAGGAGTTGATTTTGTCTTGTCAAATAAAGAGAGAGGTTTATTTTGTTGTTCCAGTTTCTAACTCAGTAAATCACACACAATCAATGTAGAAAACGTTCTTTTATTGATTGATCAAGAATTACAATATCTCCGTAGATTCATATACCTATTTGGTGCATATTCTCTCTAAGCTCTCTGTGTACGTGTTGTTGACAGTATGCGTACGTACATATCTAACAAAGACACATGATATTTAAATTGTCAACATGACCTTTCTCAAACAGAAGTCAAACACTTAGACTTTACACTAAAACCCTTACACTTTACAGATTTACAACATTGACCCTCTTTTAATCTTGAATTCAATATAGCTTTAACAATCTCCCCCTTTGGATTGAAGATTAAAAAAAATTGACACTAATCTTCAGGTCTTCTTTCACTTGAAAAATCTTCAGCTTTTTAATCTTTATCAGCTTTAAATCTTGAACACTTTGACTTTCTTCACAAAACTTTGAAGTCTTCAAATCTTTAACAACTTTGACAATCTCCCCCACTTGTTACAATCGTGCTACAAGTTCTCATAAAATTTCCTTACTATAGCAATAGTCTAAACTTGATTTGACTTGAAGTACAAACATCTTTAGCTTTACAACTTTCTCAAACATCTTTAGCTTTTGAACTTTCTCTTGACTTAGATCTCTTCTTTGAATCATCTCTTCGACAAACTTTTTTTTTCTTTATCACTCTTACTTGACTTTGCTTTCTGTTTGAAATTGATCATTGAAACCTCTCGCCCTTTTTGATGAATTTTGAGAATCAGAATCATCAAAACATTATCAATTTCAGATATGTCTTTGAAATATCTCCCCCAAATAGCAATGTAAGCACATTCTTCATGAAGTTCACGAAAAATTGTTTTTACTAGTTGCCTTTTTCAATGAAGTTCACGAAAAATTGTGAAACAATAGAGTATGCGGTTGCCCGACTCAGAAAAAGTTTGGTGTAGAGTTTAATATTCTTTTACTCTGATCTTTCACCCTCTTTCTTTTAAACATTTGAGCTCACTTCTAACCAAACTCTCTTTTACATTTTACCTCAGCACACTCCCACACTCTAATCTTTTGACCCCTTTCCCCTCAATCACTCAAGAATTACTTCCGGGGTAGGAAACACTGGTTAACGTGAATCCATGGAAGTCTTTTAAGCACTCACACTGAATTCCATGTATTTTGACCTAAAAAGAAATGTGTTCCTCAACAGTTATCTTGACAGATAAACACAAGATATCTCTATCAGAAAATTTATGCTCATTAAAAATAAGAATGAAATTTGAGCAATTAGAACATTTAAGATCTCTCAAAACAAAGAAATTGAATGAATGAAACGAATTCAAGTGAAGTGTTTTGAGAATTTGGCAATGATTCGATAAGATCAAATATCATGAATAAAAATATTGGGATATCAAAGAATCGAAAGTTGTTTATATGAACAAGATATAAACAATTTGACAATGAAAGCACAACTATATAGAATAGCAAACGGGAAAATTACCATCGAAAGATGTATCTTTTTTAGACATGGTAATAACAAAGTCAATAAGAATGTACTGAACCTATGTGTGTAAAAATAATTGACAGTATATAGACAAGATAATACACAAGTATTTATCTTTGAGAAACACACGGTTATATAAACGTTAAAGTACTTGATATGAAAAACATTAAAATATCACTTCGAAATTCGTAAAATCTTTTTGAGAACACGAAGTGGTTTGAACGTTTAAGAAAAACATTTTTCACATCTGAAAGTCATTTATCTTTCATAATGTGATAGAGTTTAAGATTCAAAATAATATACCTTTAGTGTAGAAATCTTAACTCCCCCTAAAATGAATATTTATCTTTTAAGCGTCCTTTGACAAAATATCAGATACTCTTCCACTTTATCTGTAAAAAGTCAAAAGATTATCAGAGAACAATATGAATATAACAATTAACCTTATTTCTCTTTTCTACTATCTTCCCCATAAAAAATATGACAGTGAAAAAACTTTAAACAAACTCCCCCTCAAACAAACAGTAAAAACATCTTAAAAAGATGTATCATTTCAGCACCCTTTAGAATAGAAAACCACTTAAGTCTGGGTTCTGAACTGAATTATTCAGAAGCCATCGTCATGTATTCTTCGGTGAAAATAGTAACTCCCCTTAAAAGTAACAATGAATTTATCTTTTAATCTCCTCCTGAAAAATCAGAAAATGTATCAGTAAAAATATAAAACATATAAGCTCTCCCTTAATATTTGCATAATCCTTAATCAATAAACTGAGTTCCGAATTACTAGGATTGAAGTTGTTGGGAACTGAAGATTTGATTAAGTATGATTAATGCTGCCAGTACAACATGATTACTACTGCTGAGATAAGTTACTACTTCTGAGCCAGATTAATACTGCTTGAAGAAATTAATACTGCTGAGCATAGTTAGTGCTACTGGTGAAGATTAATACTGCTCAGAGTATTAATGTTGCTGTGACTTAATACTGCTTATTTGATAGTCAAGATATGCGAAGATCAAGGCTTGAAGATAATCATGGAAGGTTGAAGATAACTATGGAAGAATATACTGAAGATCTTTTAAGTTTTGTAATTATCTTTTATTTTCAGTATATGTATAGATGTATTCAGAATAGTTTTGATACGAGATTTCTAAGTTTTTGTTTAGAGAGAGAATTAACCTCAAGGTTTACAATCCTAATTCTAGAGAAGTAGAATTCGTCTTGGTGAGCCTGTTCATCAAGATTGAGGTTTTGTTTGAAAGCTTGTAACTTTAAACATTCAATAAAGTTTACAAGTTGTGATTCATATTCTACTGTTACATTGATATTTTCAATATTAAAGTGTTATTCCGCAAGTTCTTTAATATTGTTTCTGAGTTTTATTATTCTTGTTAAGAATCAGATCCTGACAAGTGGTATCAGAGCTTAGTATTCTCAGAAACCTTCATTCATCATGGACAACACAGTTGAATCAACCAGTACTCTTGTTTCAAAGGTTCCCATGCTCAAACCTAATGAGTTTGACATGTGGAAAATTAGGATCAAGCAGTACATCCTCCTTACAGACTTTTCTATGTGGGACATTGTTGAGAATGGTCCCTCTGCTGAAGGTAAAATTGGACAAGATGGAAGAAGACCACCTCCAAAAACTGATGCTGAGAAGAAAGTGAGACAATTAGAGATGAAAGCCTTAAGCACCCTGCTTTTGGCCATCCCTAATGAGTATCAACATCAGTTTCATCACTGCACTGATGCTCAGATTCTATGGAATGCTTTAGAGAATAGATTTGTCGGCACCAAGAGCACTAAGAGGAATCAAAGGGATATTCTCAAGCAGCAATATGAGAATTTCACATCTTCAAAGAATGAGTCTATGACTCAAACTTTTGATAGATTCCATAAATTAATTGGTGAGTTGGCTACTGTTGGAGTTCAGATGGAACAAGATGATGTCAACCGAAAGTTCCTTAGATCTCTTGGAGATGAATGGACCATGAACACTGTCTCATTCAGACAGAATGACATGTTGGAAGAAAAGGAACTAGATGATCTGTATAATGATCTGAGAGTGTTTGAATCTGAGGTGGAAGCCAAGAAGAAGCCTACTGGATATGTTCATAATGCTGCACTCCTATCAGCATCAACTGATTCTACTGATAACCCTGAATCAGTTAATGCTGCCAGTGGAGTAAATCAAGAAAAAGGCAATGAATCTGTTTTTGAAGCCTTTCTTTCCAGCCATGGAAACTCTTCTTTAATCAATGATGACTTGGAACAGCTTCATCCTGATGATCTTGAAGAGATGGATATTAAATGGCAGATGGCCATGCTTTCTATGAGGGTGAAGAAGTTCATCAAGAGGACTGGGAGAAACAACTTATCTCAAAGAAGAAAAGATGGAGCAGGCTTTGATAAGTCAAATGTGGAGTGCTACAAGTGTCACATGAAGGGACACTTTGCTAGGGAATGCAGAAGTGGAATGTCTCAAAACAACCACCAACATGCTTAGACTGGAAGCTTCAACCAGAACAGAAACTCTGCTCAAGCTCTTGTTTCTCAACAAGGAATGGGGTTTGACTGGAGTGATCAAGCAGAAGATGCCATTCAAAATCAAGCTCTCATGGCAGAGGTATCTGATCTCCCAACTGAGGTACTTTCTAATCTCTGTTCTCAATCTTGCATAGACACTGTGAAAAGGTACAGGGATCACAACCAGAGTATGAGTGATGACCTTAAGAGGTTAGAAAAGGATAGAAAAGACTATGTGAAAATTGTTGAAAGGTTTGAGGAACAAATTAAAGGGTTCCAAGCCAATGAACTTCAACACACATATGATACAAATTACTGGAAGTGGGAGAAAAATGATCTAGAAATCCAACTAACAAAGTCTAGAGAGGATAATGAAAAGTTGAGAGGAGAACTAGCCAAGGTTAAGTTGGATGTGGAAAAGTTTTCATATGCTTCTAAAGCCATGGATTCTATGCTAAAGGTCCAAATCCATGATAAGCTTAAACCAGGAATTGGGTACAATACCACACCACCACCATACAATAACAACTACATCCCTCCTAAATCAGATTGCTGGAGACTAAGGATAGGAAGGACTTGCATGAGCGAGCCACTAAGGTAGATCCTTTAGATGAAGTAGTTGTTAAGGACAAGACTGAGAAAGAATCTGGTAAGAGTAAGGATAACACTGTGAGTGGTGAGATTCCCTTAGAAAATAACATTCTTACCAATGAGGGTGGTGGAAGGGATTGGGTCAAATCTGAGGGTGTTGAGAAGACTGAGGGAAAGTCTAAAAAGGTCCATTACAAGCAGACTATAGTTGTGAATCTTGTTCCTTGCAAACAGTGTGCAGGTAATAATTATGAGCCCCTAAAACATGATAAAAGGAGGGGAAATCAAATAAATTGGAATAATCAGTGGGCTCAGAAACAAGGAGTTGATCTGAGTAGAATCATCAAACCAAAACCTTGTTTCATATGTGGCAAATTGAACCATCTTGCCAAGCACTGTTACTTTAATCCTATGAACCAAAGGATAAATGTTGGGAAATTAAGAAATACACAAGTACAGTTAATACTGCTAGAAGAACTTGATTAATACTTCTGAGATTAATGCTGCTGAGTGAAGTTAGTACTGCTAAGTCAAGATTAATACTGCTAGAGGAGATTACTACTGCTAAGCAATTTTAGTACTGCTAGTAGTTAGTACTGCTGAAGGTTAATACTGCTCAAAGTATTAATGCTGCTGAAAACTTAGTGCTGCTTATAAGATTATCAAGATTCGTGCAGATCAAGTTTGAAGATTATGGAAAGCTTAGAGATAAAGATGGAAGATTATTTTGAAGATCTTTTATTATTTATAATTATCTTTTATCTTCAGTATTTACAGAATAGTTTGTAATTGATAGAGAATAACTTTTAGAGAATTCTGAATTTTTGTTTTGATAGAGAGAAACAACCTCAAGGTTTGTAATCCTAATTCTAGAGAACTAGAATTCGTATTGGTGAGCCTGTTCATCAATATTGAGGTTGAGTGTTGAATCTTGTAGCTTTACAATCATTCAATAAAGTATACAAATTGTTCTTCTGATTCACTATTTTCATAGATTATTGAATATTAAAGTGTTATTCCGCAAACTTCTTTAATATTGTTTCTGAGTGTTCATTCTTGTTTAGAATTAAGATCCTGACAAGTGGTATCAGAGCTAGTATTTTCAGAAATCTTATTCATCATGGAAAACACAGCTGAATCAAACAGTACTCTGGTCTCAAAGGTTCCAATGCTCAGACCCAATGAATTTGACATGTGGAAGATTAGAATCAAGCAATACATTCTCCTCACAGATTACTCTATGTGGGACATCATTGAGAATGGCCCATCTGATGCAGGAAAGATTGGTGAAGATGGAAAAAGAACTCCACCAAAGACTGATGCAGAAAGAAAGACAAGGCAGACAGAGATGAAAGCCTTGAGCACACTGCTCTTGGCCATTCCCAATGAATATCAACACCGATTCTGTAATTGCACTGATGCACAGATGCTCTGGAATGCTCTAGAGAAGAGATTCTCTGGTACCAAAAGTACCAAGAGAAATCAAAAGGTAATCTTGAAGCAACAGTATGAAAACTTTATGTCAACTAAGAATGAGTCTATGACTCAAACTTTTGACAGGTTTAACAAACTGATTGGTGAACTAGCTACTATGGGAGTACAGATTGATCAAGATGATGTAAACAGAAAGTTCTTAAGGTCCCTTGGAGATGAATGGACCATGTACACTGTGTCATTCAGACAGAATGATCAGTTGGAAGAGAAAGAACTTGATGATCTGTACAATGATCTTAGAGTATTTGAAGCTAAGGTGGAGGCAAAGAAGAAGCCTTCTGGATATATTCATAATGTTGCACTCCTATCAGCATCAATTGATTCTACTGCTAATCCTGAATCAGTTAATGCTGCTAGTGGAGCAAATCAAGAAAAATGCACTGATTCTGTGTTTGAAGGCTTTCTTGCCAGCCATGGAAATTCCTCCTTAATTAATGATGATTTGGAACAACTTCATCCTGATGATCTGGAAGATATGGATATTAAATGGCAGATGGCCATGCTTTCCATGAGGGTAAAGAAGTTCATAAAGGGGACTGGGAGGAACAACATCTCCCAAAGAAGAGAAGATGGAGCTGGGTTTGATAAATCAAAGGTGGAGTGCTACAAATGCCATCTGAAGGGACACTTTGCCAGGGAATGCAGAAGTGGCGTGTCTTACAACAACAACCACCAACAAGCACAGTCTGGAAACCTCAACCATAACAGAAACTCTGCTCAAGCCCTTGTTTCTCAACAAGGAATGAGGTTTGACTGGAATGATCAAGCAGAAGAGGCTATCCAAAATCAAGCACTTATGGCTAAAGTATCTGATCTCCCATCTGAGGTAAGTTCTAATCTCTGTTATAAAACTGGCATAGACACTGTTAAAAGGTACATGGATCACAACCAGAAGATGAGTGATGACCTTAAGAGATTAGAAAAGGATATAAAGGACTATGTGAGAATTGTTGAGAGGTTTGAGGAACAGATTAAAGGTTTTCAAACCAATGAACTCCAACACTCATATAACACCAATTACTGGAAGTGGGAGAAAAAGGATCTAGAACTTAAACTGACCAAATCTAAAGAGGAGAGTGAAAAGCTAAGAGAGGAGCTAACCAAGGTTAAGCTTGATGTAGAAAAGTTTTCCAATACTTCTAAAGCAATGGACTCTTTACTAAAAACTCAGATTCATGATAAGCTGAGAAGAGGAATTGGGTATAATGCCACACCACCACCATATAACAACAATTACATCCCTCCTACCTCAGATTTGCTAGAAACCAAAGATAGGAAGGACTTTCCTGAGGGAGCCACTGAGATAGATGCCTTAGATGAGGTAGTTGTTAAGGATAAGACTGAGAAAGAGGTTGGTAAGAGTAAGGAGAACAAAGTGAGTGGTGAGATTCCTCTAGAGAATAACATTATCACCAATGAGAACTGTGGAAGGGCTTGGATCAAATCCAAGGACATAGAGAAGACAGAGGGAAAGTCTGGTAAGACCACAGTTGTGAATCCAGGTCCTTGATAACAGTGTGCATGCAAGAAAAATGAGCCCCAAAAGCATGATAAAAAGAGGGGAAATCAAAGAAACTGAAATAATCAGTGGGCACAAAAACAAGTGGTTGATTTGAGTAAAATCAATAGACCAAAACCTTGTTTTATCCGTGGCAAATTAAATCATCTTGCCAAAAACTGTTATTTCAATCCTATAAACCAAAGGATGAACTTTCAAAGACCTATGCAAAAACCCTTGGGTTATAGGAAGATTGAAAAGAATCATGTGGCTAAGAAAACTGTTAAATCTAAAAGACACATGAAGAAAAAGTCTGTTAAAGAAAGTGTCAATATGTGGGTTCCTAAAAGCACTAAAACTGTTAGTACTGCTACCACAAATAGTGCTGCTGACAATGATAGTGCTGCTAGAAGCAATACTACTGCTAACAATTTTAGTGCTGCTGACATTGTTTTTACTTCTTTAAAAGTTAATACTGCTAACCCTGTTAGTACTGCTAACTCTGTTAGTACTTATAAGGTTAGTCCTGCTTCTAGTGTTTATGCTGCTAAGCCAATCATATTGACAAAGTACTCTAATAAAGAGTGCTCTGAGTTTAAAAACCTCATAAAAAAGGAATGTAAATACTTTGATGAGAAAGGGAGACCCAAGACCACTTTGGCTTGGGTCCCCAATCAATACTAATTGTTTAATCTTATGTGCAGGGCAACCAATAGCTCAAGGGAAAGAGTATCTGGCATACTGATAGTGGTTGCTCAAGGCACATGACAGGGAACATGTCATGCCTCAAGAATTTCAAGAAAATTGATGGTGGTCATGTTTCCTTTGGTAATACTCCAGATGGAGGTAAGATAAGTGGTAAGGGGGATGTAACCAAAGGTAAAATGACCTTTGAAGATGTATTCTATGTTGAGCAGTTAAGATACAACCTGTTAAGTGTATCACAGGTTTGTGACAAACAACATAGTATATTATTTACAGATTCTGAATGCATTATCCTTGCTCCTGGATTCAAGGTAGTTGATGAAAAGATGATACTACTAAGAACTCCCAGAAAGGATAATGTATATTGCTTAGATATGGAAAGTGTTTCAGCTGATTCATCCCTTAATTGTCTTGTTTCAAAAGCTTCTTTGGATGAATCATCACTTTGGCACAGAAGGATGTGTCACATGAACTTTAAAACAATGAATAAACTTGTTAAAAACAACCTTGTAAGAGGTTTACCTTCCAAAGTCTTTTCATGTGATGATCATTGTGTTTCCTGTCTCAAAGGTAAACAACACAAAACATCTCATAAGTCCAAAGAGTTGAACACAATCTCTAATTCTCTTCAGTTGTTGCATATGGATCTGTTTGGTCCTACAAATGTTATGAGTATTGGTAAGAAATCATTCTGCCTAGTTATTGTTGATGATTACTCTAGATTTACTTGGGTATATTTTCTAAGGACTAAGGATGAGACAAGTGGACTGATCAAATCCTTTATTCTAAGAATTGAAAACCAAACTAATCAAAAGGTAAAAGTCATTAGGTCAGACAATGGTACTGAATTTAAAAATCATGACCTAAACACCTTTTGTGAGGAAAAAGGAATTGAGAGGCAATACAGTGCTCCTAGGACTCCACAACAAAATGGAGTTGCTGAGAGAAGGAATAGGACACTGATTGAAGCTGCTACATCTCTGTTGGCAGTTTCAAAACTTCCAATTACTTTCTGGGCTGAAGCAGTTAATACTGCTTGCTATGTCCAAAACAGAGTTCTAGTAGTCAAGCCTAAAAACAAGACACCATATGAGCTTTTAAATCTCAGAAAACCTTTTATAGGATTTTTCAAACCTTTTGGGTGTCCTTGTACCATTCTCAATACCAAAACTCACTTAGGAAAGTTTAATAGCAAGGCTGATGATGGTTTTCTTGTTGGTTACTCATCTCAGAGTAAGGCTTACAGAGTTTTTAATACTTCTTCTAGAATAATTGAGGAAAGTGACAATGTCAAGTGCAATGAGAACACACCAAATCCCATTGGATCTGGTCCTCAGTGGTTATTTGACATTGATTCACTAACTAACTCTTTGGGTTTCAGTAGTGATTATCATGCAGGTTCAGGAAGTGGAGGATCAGGGGTTGAACAAGTACAAGTACAAGACATTATTCCTCAGTCTGTGATCTTTCCCATACCTACAATAGAGCCTGTTGATGTTTGTGCAAAAGAGACAATCACTGAACCAATTCAGAGTGAAGAAGAAAGAAGAGATGAGGAGAATCAAGTGCATGAAGAGCTAGAAGCAGCTGATGAGATCCCCTCAGCTGAGTTAAATGATTCCAATCTGGATGTGGGAATCAATGAAGAACCTAGTCATCAGACTAGAACTTAAAAGAATCATCCTCCAGAGCTGGTCATAGGAGACATCTCTTCTCCTATGATAACAAGGAATCAAAGCAGACTTCAAGAACTGCAGCATCAGCAACACACAGTACTCTCAAGCTTTCTATCTCAAATTGAGCCTAAGAAGGTGTTAGAGGCAATGAAAGATTCCAGTTGGATAGAAGCTATGCAAGAAGAGTTACTGCAGTTCAAATTACAAGAAGTTTGGGACTTGGTGGACCTTCCAAAAGGTCATAGAGCTATAGGCACCAAGTGGATTTTTAGGAACAAAAAGGATGAGAGAGGCATTGTGATAAGAAACAAAGCAAGGCTGGTGGTACAAGAGTACACTCAAGAAGAAGGCATTGACTATGAAGAAGTGTTTGCTCCAGTGGCAAGGGTAGAAGCAATTAGGCTATTTCTAGCCTATGCCTCATACATGAAGTTCAAGGTATACCAAATGGATGTGAAGAGTGCCTTTCTGTATGGTACAATTGATGAAGAAGTATATGTCTGTCAGCCCCCTGGATTTGAAAATCCATCATATCCAGACAGAGTATACAAACAGAAGAAAGCACTTTATGGTCTGCATCAAGCCCCAAGAGCATGGTATGATACTCTGTCTACCTACCTCTTGGAAAATGGGTTTGAAAGAGGAATAATTGACAAGACCCTCTTCATTAAAAGAAGTAAGAAGGACATCCTATTGGTTCAGATTTATGTGGATGATATCATCTTTGGATCCACAAAAGATCAGATGTGTAGAGACTTTGAAAAGTTGATGCACAAGAGCTTTAAAATGAGTTCAATGGGTGAACTTACCTTCTTCCTTGGACTTCAAGTGAAACAGAAGAAAGATGGAATCTTCATAAGCCAATCAAAATATGTGAAAGACATCCTGGAAAAATATGGATTAACAGACTCAAAGCCAGCAAGCACACCTATGGAGACTCATAAACAGATAACTGCTGATCTTGAAGGGGAGGATGTTGATGTCCATCTATATAGATCAATGATTGGATCTCTCATGTATCTCACAGCCTCAAGACCAGACATCATGTTTCCAGTGTGTGTGTGTGCCAGATTCCAAGTCAAGCCAAAGCAATCACATCTGCAAGCTGTTAAAAGGATTTTCAGATACTTAAGAGGGCAACCTAGATTAGGTCTTTGGTATCCTTATGAATACAACTTTGACTTGATTGCTTATTCAGATAGTGACTTGGGAGGTGCTAACATGGACAGAAAGTCTACTTCAGGAGGATGTCAACTTTTGGGTGCAAGACTAGTATATTGGCAGTGTAAGAAACAAACCACAGTGTCCTTATCAACAACAAAAGCTGAGTATATTACTGCTACAAGTTGCTGCTCTCAGGTTCTATGGATTCAAAATTAGATGCTGGACTATGGGGTAACCTTTCTTCACACTCCAATCTTCATTGACAATAGCAGTGCTATAAGCATTGTTAACAATCCAGTCAAGCACTCCAAAACAAAGCATATTAAGATCAGGTATCACTTTATCAAAGATTGTAATGAAAAGAAGCTAATTCAAGTTGCTAAAGTTCATACTGACAACCAATTTGCTGATCTATTCACTAAAGCTTTTGATGTGGGTAGATTCACATTCTTGGTCACAAGTGTGGGCATGATCAACTCTGAATGAGCTCATGTTTTAAAAAGTGTTTACATACCTGTTATTGGTTTATTCTTTGGTGCTACTAACATCTTTCTCAGGAAGTTATTACCTTGCTCAGAGTACCTTAAGCTTCAAAAAGTGTAAGTAAGGTTAATGCTGCCAGTGCAGTTTCAATACTGCCAGTGCACAGTTAATACTGCTAGTTAGTTAATACTGCTAGTGGTTAATACTGCTCCCAGTTAATACTGCTAGTTAAGTTAATACTGCTAGTGGTTAATACTGCTCTCAGTTAATACTGCTAGTTAGTTAATACTGCTAGTGGTTAATACTGCTCGCAGTTAATACTGCTAGGAGTTAATACTGCTTATGTCCCGAATCGTATAAATACCCTTTTTGCCCACCCAAAAGTTCATAACGACTCTTTGCTTTCTATTCATCTGCTCTCTAACCCTTTTCTCTCAAGTACCAAGTATTGCAGTCCAGAATACTCAAGCAAAATGGCATCCATGGCATTCATTGATGAGCACAACGAGATTGCGATGCTACAGAAGCCGAAACAAGCTGCTGGATTCCACCAGATTGTGGATTTTCTCAAGTCCAGCCACATTGCCCATGCTCTCACTGTGTCACCAACAATATACATAGAGCATCAAAGATAGTTCTGGGCGAATGCCACCGTAGTGACAGGGAATGGTGCGCAGATAATCAAGACAAGGGTATGTGACAAACCCTTGTCAGTTTTTGAAGAGGTGATACGCATCTGTCTACGTCTAGACGATGCTGAAGGTATTACTTCTATTCCTAATGAGGACTTGTTCTCAAACCTTTCAAGAATGGGGTATGGAGGCCAATTAGGTGGTTTCAAATTTTCAAAAGCCAAATTTTATACCCAATGGCGTTTTCTTGTTCATACCCTGATACACTGCATTTCCAAAAAGACTACTGGATGGAGTGAGTTTAGCAGTACCATTGCTTATGCTTTGATCTGCTTGGCTACTGCCAGAAAGTACAATTTCTCTAGAATGATTTTCAGTGATCTTGTATCAAACTTGGGAAGCAAAAAGAGTTTTTATATGTAACCCAGGTTTGTACAGGAAGTTATAACCCATGAATTGACAGATATGCCTCACTTTGATGAGGTATATGTACCAAAAATTCCCAAAGGTAAGGTCTTTTCAAACATGAAAAGATCTCTATTGGACTCGGAAGGAGTTGACACCCCATTGTTCTCTACAATGATGGTGGTGTCCCACAATGAAGAAGGTATGGCAGCAGGGTCAAGGCCCTCATTAGACCATCCCACTGCTAGCCAATCCCATCCTTCACCCTCTATATCAATCCCTCAGTCTCTTGTTCAAAAGCCAACTTCTCCATTAACCCAAACTTACATAAGGAAAAAGGTAAAGAAGGATCCTTCCCTTCTTGTACCTTCACCCACTGAGCCTTAAACTCTCTAATGGAGAATTCTCCATTAGAGAATATCTACAGGGAAACCACAGGGGTGTCTCCCAACCCCATGGAGGTGCTCAATGAGGAGATGTTTGAGCATATGGGTGCTAAGGCTGCCACTACTCCTGCTAGCACAGAGGAGGTCAGTGGTAACATAAATAAGACCTTCCCCATGGAAACTTTGGGTGAGCAATCATCCAAAGGTCCCAGGTGCCAAGAAACCACGGGGGTAGCAGGTGCTTCTGCTAGGCAGAAGACCTCTGCTACAAAAATATCCCATGATCCTTCAAAAGAGGGTAACACTTCTGGAGAAGGTGAGGACAGATATAACTACTATGAATTGATAGAAGCAATGGGAAACATAAACATGGATGTGATCCAGCAGGGGAAAGAAATAGAAGAGCTGAAACTGATAGTTCTGTCTCAACAAGAACAGATTGTCAACTTGAAGCAAATGGTGAAGAAATTGATTCTGCAAAAGAAGAAGAAACAGTTTGTGCTAAGAAGGAGGAAACCAGTGACTGATGTTCCCAAAAAGGGGGAGTCAGAAGCTGATGTCAACATGGAAGATGTCAAAGAAAAGGGGGAGCAAGAGAAAGCTGATTTTGAGGGGGAGCAAAAATCAGTGGAAACTGAGTTTGTACAAGAAGAAGTAAAAGAGCAAGCAGCAGTAACTGTTAATGCTGCTGGTTCAAGCCAAGCAGCAGAAACTGTTAATACTGCTGAACTGAAAGAAGCAGCGGAAATAGTGCAAGAAGTTCTGACAGATCTTGAGATTGCAGAAACCTTAATCAAAGCCAAGCATGATACTCCCAAGGTCATCTCAAAGGCCAAAGGAGTTGTCATCAAAGAACAAGGTGAAGTGATCAAGAAAGATAGTGTAGAGAAGAAGGTGAGCAAAGACAAAGGCAAAGCTAAAATGGTGGAATCTGATCAACCAATCAAAAAGCAAAGGTTGGTTGAGTCAGATGAAGCTTTGGCCAAGAAGATAAAAACTGATATTGAGCAAGAAGAAAGAGTTCAGGTTGAAAAGGACAGACAGATGGCTAAGGCTCTAGCTGCTGAACTGAATGAAGCTTATCAACAAAGCCTGGCAACTGAAATTGCACAGAAGAAAGCTGCAACTCTGAAGAAATCAATGGTGGTAAAAATAGCTGCAAAGAAGAGACATCCCTCAAAGACATTCCTTGGTACTGAAGAGAGAAACAAGATGATTACATTTCTCAAGGGTGCTGTAGGAGTCAGAAAGGAGATGTTCTCAAAGATGTCTTTTGAGAAGATTAAAGAGCTATATGATTCAGAGATGCTAAAGCTTGAAGGGAATGAAACTGCAAGGGTGGAGATGGAGAAGAGAATGAAAGAAAGTAATGATTTTCTGATAGAAAAACCTTTTCCAGATGAGCAAGAAACACCACCAAAGAAAGAAGTCACTCTTGGTGAAAGTCTAAGGACTTAAAAAAGAACCAAGATGATGGCAAGAAGAAAGTCAACCAAGAAGCCTAGAATAGCTGAAGGAGAAGCTGAGAAGGTTGTTGAAGAAGAAGGGGCACCTAAGTCATCTGAAAAGAATGAACCAGCAAGAACTGATGATGTAAATTTATACATGGTAGTGATGGACAAAGTGCCTGAACCAATTTCAGCAGAACCTGTTGGTGTGAAGCCTCCTGAGGTCATTCTATGGGACACAATGAAGGTTGATGGCAAGGAATACATAAGGCTCAAGAGGAAAGATGATAAGTATGAGGTGTTCAATACTTGGGCAAAGATTGTCAGAACATGCTCCAGGTCAGATCTTGAAGAAATGTTTGAGATAGGTATGAAGTTGTATGCAGATCAACTGAAAGCTCCAGAGATTTCAATTACAAAATTAGTGATGGAGTATCTGTGTATGATGTTCAAACCTGAAGAAGTGGAGCATGTCATCAGAAATGTGTTCAAAACTGTCAACAATTGGACTCTATATGAAACTAGTGGAGTATATGCACTAACTATGGACTTAAATCACATAGAGTACTTCCTAGTGAATAGAGTGTACAATCACAGCAGACTAAAGCTTCATGCAATGTTGAAGAAGAAGCTAGGATGTGTTCTAGATTCAGAGATGGCTAAGTATTTGATTCAAAGAACAATCAATCAAAGTTTGGGGTTGGATGCAAATACAGGTGTATGAGCCATGAAGTTTTGGGAGCATCTTAGAAGACCATTTGAAGAACTTGACTTCTCTTCCTAAAAGTCAAGTTAGGGGAAGATTGTTGGGAAATTAAGAAATACACAAGTACAGTTAATACTGCTAGAAGAACTTGATTAATACTTCTGAGATTAATGTTGCTGAGTGAAGTTAGTACTGCTAAGTCAAGATTAATACTGCTAGAGGAGATTACTACTGCTAAGCAATTTTAGTACTGCTTGTAGTTAGTACTGTTGAATGTTAATATTGCTCAAAGTATTAATGCTGCTGAAGACTTAGTGCTGCTTATAAGATTATCAAGATTCGTGCAGATCAAGTTTGAAGATTATGGAAAGCTTGGAGATAAAGATGGAAGATTATTTTGAAGATCTTTTATTATTTGTAATTATCTTTTATCTTCAGTATATATAGAATAGTTTGTAATTGATAGAGAATAACTTTTAGAGAATTCTGAATTTTTGTTTTGATAGAGAGAAACAACCTCAAGGTTTGTAATCCTAATTCTAGAGAAGTAGAATTCGTATTGGTGAGCCTGTTCATCAATATTGAGGTTGAGTGTTGAATCTTGTAGCTTTACAATCATTCAATAAAGTATACAAGTTGTTCTTCTGATTCACTGTTTTCATAGATTATTGAATATTAAAGTGTTATTCCGCAAACTTCTTTAATATTGTTTATGAGTGTTCATTCTTGTTTAGAATTAAGATCCTGACAAGATAAATTTTCAAAGATCTGTGCAAAAACCCTTTGGTTATAGGAAGAATGATAGGAACCATGTGGCTAAGAAACCTGTTAAATCTAAAAGCCACATGAAGAAAAAGACTGTAAAAGAGAGTGTCAAGATGTGGGTTCCCAAAAGCAGAAAAACTGTTAGTACTGCTACCACAAATAGTACTGCTGACAAAGATAGTGCTGCTAGAAGCAATACTACTGCTATCAATGTTAGTGCTGCTAAGAGTATTAGTACTTCTAAAACTAACATTGTTAGTACTTCTTCAAATGTTAATACTGCTAACTCTGTTAGTGCTTCTAGCAAGGATAGTACTGCTAAACCTGTTAGTGCTGCTAACTCTGTTATTACTTCTAAAATTAGTACTGCTTCTAGTGTTTGTGCTTCTAGACCAATCATCTTGACAAAGTACTCCAGTAAAGAGTTTTTTGAATTTAAAAATCTCATCAAAAAGGAGTGCAAGTACTTTGATGAGAAAGGGAGGCCCAAGACCACTTTGGCTTGGGTTCCCAGTCAATACTAATTGATTTATCTTATGTGCAGGGCAACCAGCAGCTCAAGGGAAAGAGCATTTGGCATGTTGATAGTGGTTGCTCTAGGCACATGACAGGGAACATGGCTTGCCTCAAGAATTTCAAGAAAATTGATGGAGTGCATGTTGCCTTTGGTAATACTCCAGATGGAGGTAAAATCAGTGGTAAGGGAGATGTAACAAAAGGTAATATAACCTTTGAAGATGTTTTCTATGTTGAACAGTTGAGATACAACCTGTTAAGTGTATCACAGGTTTGTGACAAAAAGCATAGTATATTATTCACTGGTTCATAATGCATTATCCTTGCTCCTGGATTCAAGGTAGTTGATGAAAAGATGATACTACTAAGAACTCCTAGAAAAGGATAATGTCTATTGTTTGGATATGGAAAATGTTTCAAATGATTCATCCCTAAACTGTCTTGTTTCAAAAGCCTCTTTGGATGAATCATCACTTTGACACAGAAGGATGCGTCACATGAACTTTAAAACAAAGAATAAACTTGTTAAAAACAACCTTGTAAGAGGTCTGCCTTCAAAAGTCTTTTCATGTGATGATCATTGTGTTGCTTGTCTCAAAGGCAAACAACACAAAACTTCTCATAAGTCCAAAGAGTTGAACACAATTTCTTCTTCTCTTCAATTGTTGCATATGGATCTGTTTGGTCCTACAAATGTCATGAGTATAGGTAACAAATCATACTGCTTAGTTATTGTTGATGATTACTCTAGATTTACTTGGGTTTCTCTTTCTTTTCTTTCTTTTTCTCTCCAACTACCAATGTAATAGGATCAGGAACCTTTTCTGCCTTCTTTTTCTCAGCTCTTTTCTCTTCCACTTCTTCTTCATTCTGTCTCAAAGTCTCATACACCTCATGTAATGGTATGTCATTCAGATCTTTCATCTGCTTCATCCTACATGTATACTTCTTCCATTCTAGTTGTAGGATGCTCAGGAATTTTACATTGTTCTCAAGTTGCTTCTTTTTCACCTTATTCTTGGACAACTCATTCAGAAGCAAGACAACCCGTTCATAAGTATCTTCTAAGCTTTCATTCTCTTTGGCTTTGAATTCCTCATAACTGTTGATGCAGTTAGCCACTTTCATCTGATTTCCGACCTTGGATCCCATCATCATTTTCTGCAACTGATCCCACATCTTCTTAGCATTTCCTTTGTAGCTGTCTATCTTGATGTAGATGTCATTCGGGATACTTTGAAGAAGTAAGGATCTTGCTTGTTTATCTGTTTTGTATCGGCTTTTCTGTTCTTCAGAATACTGAGAGATATCCACTACCACTGTTTTCATCTTTTGATCTTTTTCCTCAGTACCATCTTCACTATCAGACGAATCATCATCTGGTATTTGAACCATGATTGGTGCCATAGGACCTTCTGTGATTGACAGCATAATATTCTCTCCATTTGAACAGAACAAGAGGCTTGACATCAGTGCCAATGGAAAGAGAATCTTTGGAAGTCATCTTGTTTAAACCTGTTTGAAAAATATTTGCAATAAGAAACTAGAAACTGATCGTTAGTCCAAATGAAACAATCAAGAAAATACAGAAAACTTGAAATATAAAATCAGAAATTTTGATCACAACCAGAAATATGTCCCCTTTCGCAGACTTAGCACGGGGTCCCGCTACCCAGTTAGCGGGTGGGATCAAGGGGCAACGCCCTTGCGGGGTCGAGGGGCAGCGCCCCTAGAGAAATTTTTTTCACTATTTAAGGCCATATTACTATTTTGAAAAAATTGTCTAAGTCCTCCACACTTTGCGCTTCAATAGGCAAACACAAACCTTTACTTTGCGTTTCAAGTGACAAACGCAAACCTTACTTTGCGGTTCATGTGGGAAACGCACACCCTTACTTTACGGTTCAAGAGGGAAACGCAAACCACAACTTATCTTTGAACTCAACTTTGCGTTTCTAGATACACTTCTACTTTGCATTTGACAACTTTGCGTGTCATGAAAAAGACAAACAATGAACTTCGCGTTTCACGATACAAACGCAAACCCAACTTTGCGTTTGTAGTTACAGACGCAAAACTCGCTTCTCGGTTCTAGTTGAAGACGCAAACATCACTTTGCGTGTCTCGTTGAATACACGAACCTCTGAAGAACTTACACAAAACCTGATGAATGACCCGCAAACCTGTTTAAATGGAACGCAAACCTTGAAGAATGACCTGCAAACTTGATGAATGAAACGCAAACCTCTAAAATCGAACAAAATCGCACCAAAAACTCATTTAGACCTAGACTTTCAACACTATACTTCTACAATTCACTCGTCTACCTAATTCGAACACAAAACTAACACAAAAATTCGATCAAATACGTAAACGATACAAATTTGATACACATACAGTGTCAAGAACTCGTGAACAGAAAAACCACAAAAATTCGAAAATTTGAATTGATTACAGTGCAATTGACAAATCTTTCTATACAAACTCAATCGATTACACTGTTCTAACAGAATCTAATCAAAAGCAACTCGAAATTCGCACAAAAACTCGAAAACATATCTGAACATGAAGAACACAGTGTCGAACATTCTGATTTTCTTGATTTTTTTTTCGATTTGGATCTGCTTTGATACCAATTGTGTGTCCCTGAATCTAGTTTCTAAACACAATAATCAAACTCAAATAAGATTTCAATCAAATTACCTGTTTGATTTCACTTCAAATTCAAGATTACAAATTTTCTCTCTTAAAACACTATTTCTCTCTCAATAGATTTCTCTCTCTAAAATACAACTGAATAATACGTTTTTCTTCTGTTTGTTTCTTACTTATTACAAAGCAAGGAAACCTATTTATACCTACAACTAATTACAAAGAAAAACAAAATACAAATACAATACATTGACTTTTATTACAAAAGGCTTTGACTTTGATGAAAGTTGACTTTCGTCATCTTTGACTTTCTTGAACTTTGACCTTCAGTCTTCTTGATCTTGTATCCAAGCATATTTATGCTCTAGCATATATTTTCTAAGGACTAAGGATGAGACAAGTGGACTGATCAAATCCTTTATTCTAAGAATTGAAAACCAAACAAATCAAAAGGTAAAAGTCATTAGGTCAGATAATGGTACTAAATTTAAAAATATTGATCTAAACACCTTTTGTGAGGAAAAATGAATTGAGAGGCAATACAGTGCTCCTAGGACTCCACAACAAAATGGTGTTGCTGAGAGAAGGAATAGGACACTGATTGAGGCTGTTAGATCTCTGTTAGCTGATTCAAAACTTCCAATTACTTTCTGGGCTGAAGCAGTTAATACTGCTTGCTATGTCCAAAACAGAGTTCTAGTAGTCAAGCCTAAAAACAAGACACCATATGAGCTTTTAAATAAAAGAAAAGCATTTATTGGATTTTTTAAACCTTTTGGGTGTCCTTGTACTATTCTCAATACCAAATCTCACTTAGGAAAGTTTGATAGCAAAGCAGATGATGGTTTTCTTGTTGGTTACTCATCTCAGAGTAAGGCCTACAGAGTGTTTAATTCTTCTTCTAGAATAATTGAGGAAAGTGACAATGTCAAATGCAATGAGAACACATCAAATCCTATTGGTTCAGGTCCTCAGTGGCTATTTGACATTGATTCACTAACTAACTCTTTGGGTTTCAGTAGTAATGATCATGCAGGATCGGGAAGTAGAGGATCAGGGGATGAACAAGTACAAGATATTATTCCTCAACCTGTGATCTTTCCCATACCTACAATGACCCCTGTTGAAATCTGTGAAAGGGAGACTGTTACTGAACCAAGTCAGAGTGAAGAAGAAAGAAGAGATGAGGAGATTTTAGAGCATGAAGAGTCAGAAGCAGCTGATGAGATTCCCTCAGCTGACTTAAATGATTCCAATTTAGAGGTGGAAATGAATGAAGAACCTAGTCTTCAGTCAATAACTTAGAAGAATCATCCTTCTGAGCTGGTAATAGGAGACATCACTTCTCCTATGATGACTAGGAATCAAAGCAGACTTCAAGATTTGCAGGATCAGCAGCATACAGTACTCTCTTGCTTTCTATCCCAGATTGAGCCTAAGAAGGCTTATGAAGCAATGAAAGATTCAAGTTGGATAGAAGCCATGCAAGAAGAGTTGCTTCAGTTCAAATTGCAAGATGTTTGGGACTTGGTGGACCTTCCAAAAGGTCATAGAGCAATTGGCACCAGGTGGATTTTCAGAAATAAAAAGGATGAGAGAGGAATAGTAATCAGGAACAAAGCAAGGCTAGTGGCACAAGGGTACACTCAGGAAGAAGGCATAGACTATGAGGAAGTGTTTGCTCTAGTTGCACGGGTAGAGGCAATTAGGCTGTTTCTAGACTATGCCTCATTTATAAAGTTCAAGGTATACCAGATGGATGTGAAGAGTGTTTTTCTGTATGGAACAATTGATGAGGAAATATATGTCTGTCAGCCCCCTGGATTTGAGAATCCATCATATCCTGACAGAGTATACAAACTGAAGAAAGCTCTCTATGGTCTACATCAAGCCCCAAGAGCATGGTATGATACTCTGTCTACCTATCTCTTGGAAAATGGGTTTGAAAGAGGAATAATTGACAAAACCATTTTCATTAGAAGAAGTAAGAAGGACATCCTACTTGTTCAGATTTATGTGGATGACATCATATTTGGATCCACAAAAGATCAGATGTGTAGAGACTTTGAAGAGTTGATGCACAAGAGCTTCAAAATGAGTTCAATGGGTGAACTCACCTTCTTACTTGGGCTTCAAGTGAAACAAGAGAAAGATGGGATTTTCATAAGTCAATCAAAATATGTGAAAGACATCCTAGATAAGTATGGTCTATCAGACTCAAAGCCAACAAGCACACCAATGGAAACACACAAACAGATCACTGCTGATCTTGAGGGGGAGGATGTTGATGTCCATCTTTATAGATCAATGATTGGATCTCTCATGTATCTCATAGCCTCAAGACTAGATATCATGTTTCTAGTGTGTGTGTGTGTGCCGGATTCCATGTCAAGCCAAAGCAGTCACATCTTCAAGCTGTTAAGAGAATTTTCAGATACTTAAGAGGGCAACCTAGATTAGGTCTTTGGTATCCTTATGAATCTACTTTTGATTTGATTGCATATTCAGACAGTGACTTGGGTGGTGCTAATATGGATAGAAAGTCTACTTCAGGGGGATGTCAACTTTTGGATGCAAGACTAGTATCTTGGCAGTGTAAGAAGCAAACCACAGTGTCCTTATCCACAACAGAAGCTGAGTACATTGCTGCTGCAAGTTGCTGTTCTCAGGTTTTATGGATTCAGAATCAAATGCTGGACTATGGGGTAACCTTTCTTCACACTCCAATCTTCATTGACAATAGCAGTGCTATTAGCATTGTTAACAATCCAGTCAAGCACTGCAAAACAAAGCACATTGAAATCAGGTATCACTTTATTAGAGACTGCAATGAAAAGAAGCTTATTCAAGTTTCTAAGGTTCATACTGATAACCAGTTTGCTGATCTATTCACTAAAGCTTTTGATGTGGGTAGATTCACTTTCTTGGTCACAAGTGTGGGCATGATCAACTCTGAATGAGCTCATGTTTAAAAAGTGTTTGTATACCTGTTATTTGTTTCTTTTGTTTGGTGCTACTAATCATCTTTCTCAGGGAGTTTATTGTCCTGCTCAGACTAACACAAGCTTCAACAGTGTAAGTATAGTTAATGTTGTCAGTGCAGTTTTAATGCTGCCAGTGCAAAGTTACTACTGCAGGTTCATTATTACTACTGCTAGTCTGAGTTACTTCTTCAGGTATGTGTTAATACTGCTAGTTAGTTAATACTGCTAGTTAGTTAATACTGCTCGTAGTTAATACTTCTAGTAGTTAATAATGCTAGTCGTTAATACTGCTAGTTAGTTAATACTGCTCGTAGTTAATCCTGCTAGTTAGTTAATACTGCTAGTAGTTAATACTACTAGTTCGTTAATACTGCTAGTTAGTTACTACTGCTCTCAGTTAATACTGCGAGTGATTAGTACTGCTTTAACTGAAAATAGGGTTAATACTGCTTCTTTCCCGAATCATATAAATACGCTCTTTGCCCGCCTAAAAGCTCACAACGACTCTTTGAATACTGTTCATATTCTCTCTAACTCTTTTCTCTCAAGTAACTAGTGTGTTTCAGTCAAGAATCCTCAAGTAACTACTGTTCATGGCATCCATGGCATTTATTGATGAACACAATGAGATCCCAATGCTTTAAAAGCCGAAGCAGGCTGATGGATTCCATCAAATAGTCGATTTTCTCAACACCAGTCATATAGCATATGCTCTTACTGTGTCACCACCAATCTTCATCGAGCACCAGAAGCAAGTTTGGGCCAATGCCACCACTGTTACTGAAAACGGTGTGCCGTTTATCAAGACAAGGGTGTGTGACAAACCCTTGATAGTCACTGAAGAGGTCATTCACATTAGTCTACGTCTAGACGATGCCTCAGGTATTACCTCTACCCCTAATGAGGAGTTGTTTTCCCATCTCAGAAGAATGGGGTATGAAGGCCAACAGGGTGTTTTCAAATTTTACAAAGCTAATTTTTCTCCCCAATGGCGTTTCTTTGTTCATACCCTTATGCACTGTATTTCTAGAAAAACTACTGGATGGAGTCAGTTCAGCAGTACCATTGCTTATGCTTTGGTCTTCTTGTCCACTGCCAGAAAGTATAATTTCCCCAAAATGATTTTCAATGACATAGTGTCAAACTTGGGAAATAAAAAGAGTTTCTATATGTACCCAAGATTTGTCCAGGCAGTTATAACCTCTGAATTGACGGATATACCTCAGTTTAATGAGGTATATGTACCTAAAATCCCTAAGGGCAAGGTCTTTTCAAATATGAAAAGATCTGCCAAGGAGTCGGAAGGAGTTGACACCCCATTGTTCTCTACAATGATGGTGATGCCCCATAACCAAGAAGGTATGGCATCAGGGTCAAGGTCCTCACTAGACCATCCCACTGAGAGCGAAACCCAACCTTCAACCACTATATCACTTCCTCAGTCTCTTGTTCTTAAGCCAACACCAGTTTTAACCAAAACTTATGCTAAGAGAAAGGTACACAAGGCTCCTTCCCTTGTTGTACCTCCTACAATCCCAGAACCTCAAAGCCCTCTAATGGAGCATTCTCCATTGGAGAATATCTATAGGGAAACCACTGGGGTGTCTCCCAACCCCAAGGAGGTGCTCACTGCGGAGATGTATGAGCATATGGGTGAGAAGGCTGCTACTACTCCTGCTAGCACAGAGGAGGCCAGTGGTAACATCACTAAGACCTTCCCCATGGCAACTTTGGGTGAGCAATCATCCAAAGGTCCCAGGTGCCAAGAAACCAAGGGGGTGGATGGTGCTTCTGCTAGGCAGAAGACCTCCACTACTAAATGTTCCAATGATCCCTCAAAAGGGGTTAACACTCCTGGAGAAGGTGAGGATAGATATGACTACCATGAATTGATTACTGCCATGTCCAAAATGGCAACTGAACTGGATGCTCAAAAGAAGGTTGTCAATTAACTCAAAAAGGTCATCATCAACCAGCAAGAAGAGATCAGCAGCTTAAAGAAGTTGGTTCAGAAGGTGGTTTAAAAGAAGAAGAAGCAAAGGTTTGTGCTCAGAAGAAGGAACCCAGTGGATGATGCTCCCAAAAAGGGGGAGTCAGAAGATGAGGTCAACTTGGAAAGGGAGATACATGGAGTTTAGGGGGAGTTTAATGTACAAACAGAAACAGGGTTTGTGTTGAAGAAGCAGTAGTAATAGATAGAGCAACAGAAACAGTTAATGCTGCTGAAGCAAGCAAAGCAGCAGAAACAGTTAATGTTGCTGAAATAAATGAAGCAGCAGAAATTGTTAAAGAGATACTAACTGACCTCATTAGCAGAAATTTGGAAGAATTTGAGATAGCTGAAGCACTTATCAAGGCTAAACATGATACTCCCAAGGTCACTTCAAAGGCCAAAGGAGTTGTCATCAAAGAAAAGGGTGAGGTGATCAAGAAAGTCAGTGTTGAGAAGGTAGCAAGCAAGGATAAAGGCAAAGCCAAGATAGTAGAATCTGACCAACCACTTAAAAAGCAAAAGCTGATTGAGTCAGATGAAGCTTTGGCTAGGAAGATGCAAGCAGAACTTGAGCAAGCAGAAACAGTTCAAGTGAAGAAAGATAGGGAGATGGCAAAAGCTCTAGCTGCAGAGCTTAATGAAGTATATCAATAGAGCTTGGCAACAGAGATAGCACAGAAGAAAGCTGCAACTCTAAAGAAGTCTGTGATGATGAAAATGGCTGCTAAGAAGAGGCAACCTTCAAAGACCTACCTTGGCACTCAAGAGAGAAAGAAGATGATCACTTTCCTCAAAGATGCTGTGGGAGTCAAAAAGGAGATGTTCTCAAAGATGTCATTTGAACAGATCAAAGGGTTGTATGATGCAGAGATGACTAAACTACAAGGGAATGACCAAGCAAGAGTTGAAGTGGAAAAGAGGATGAAAGAAAGACATGACCTTCTAATAGAAAAACCTTTTCCTGATGATCAAGAAACTCCAAAGAAGGAAGCTACTCTAGGTGAAAGTTTGAAGACTTTGAAAAGAACAAAAATGATGGCAAGAAGAAAACTTGTTAAGAAACCTAGAGTGGCTGAGGAAGAAGCGGAACAAAAGGTAGTTGAAGAAGAAGGGGCACATAAGTCTGAAGAAAACAAAGCTCAATCTCAGGAAGAACCATCAAGTACTTATGATGTAAATATGTACATGGTGGTGATGGAAAAAGTGCCTGAGCCTATAACAGCTGAACCAGTTGGTGTCAAGCCTCCTGAGATTATTCACTGGGATACTATGGAAGTAGATGGAAAGGAGTATATCAGAATAAAGAGGAAAGATGACAAATTTGAAGTGTATCCTACTTGGGCCAAGATAGTAAGAGTATGCTCCAGATCTGACTTAGAGGAAATGTTTGAAGTGGGGATGAGACTATATGCTGTTAAACTGAAAGCTCCAGGGATACCTGTTACAAAACTTGTGATGGAGTATCTATGCATATTGTTCAAACCAGAGGAAGTTCAACATATCATCAGAAATGTTTTCAAAACCATCAACAACTGGACTCTGTATGAAAGAAGTGGAGTATATGCACTGGCTGTGGATACAAGTCATTTTGAATACTTCCTAGTGGATAGAGTTTACAACCATAGCAGGTTAAAGCTGCATGCTATGTTGAAGAAGAAGCTTGGTTGTGCACCTGATTCTGAAATGGCAAGGTATTTGATTCAGAGAATTATCAATCAAAGTTTGGGGCTGAATCATGATATAGGATCTTGAGCAATAGAGTTTTTGGAGCATCTGAAGAACTTGACTTCTCTTCTCTAAAAGTCAAGTTAGGGGGAGATTGTTGGGAACTGAAGATTTGATTAAGTATGATTAATGCTGCTAGTACAACATGATTACTACTGCTGAGATAAGTTACTATTGCTGAGCCAGATGAATAATGCTTGAAGAAATTAATACTGCTGAGCATAGTTAGTGCTGCTGGTGAAGATTAATATTGCTCAGAGTATTAATGCTGTTGTGACTTATTACTGCTTATTTGATAGTCAAGATATGCGAAGATCAAGGCTTGAAGATAATCATGGAAGGTTGAAGATAACTATGGAAGAATATACTGAAGATCTTTTAAGTTTTGTAATTATCTTTTATTTTCAGTATATGTATAGATGTATTCAGAATAGTGTTGATACGAGATTTCTAAGTTTTTGTTTAGAGAGAGAATTAACCTCAAGGTTTACAATCCTAATTCTAGAGAAGTAGAATTCGTCTTGGTGAGCCTGTTCATCAAGATTGAGGTTTTGTTTGAAAGCTTGTAACTTTAAACATTCAATAAAGTTTACAAGTTGTGATTCATATTTTACTGTTACATTGATATTTTGAATATTAAAGTGTTATTCCGCAACTTCTTTAATATTGTTTCTGAGTTTTATTATTGTTGTTAAGAATCAGATCCTGACAGAAGTAAATTCAGAAGTCAAACTCCCCATCTTTATTAATGAAGACCGGGTCTTGAACTTCTTTGTTCAAAAACCATTGTTCTTAAACATTGAAGATTGGGTTCTAATCTGGTGTAATCAGAAACCGACATTCGTTGAAGTACGAGTTTTGAACTGTTGTATTCAGAAGTCTACTTTGATCTTTCGGATACGGGATCTAAACTGTAGTGTTTAGAAGCCATCGTTCTTTCTCCCCTTAGTCTTTAGGTGCCTGCAACACATATTTAGCTTTTGGTACCCACTGGTATTTGGGTCCTGGTTTGTTAGTTGCATTTTTATTAGGAGAGATGTAGTAAGAACCATACCAGTAATTCACATAATTTTTGCTAACAAAATCATTTGTACCACAATAAGAACAATTAATTTTCTTCTGTACAAACATGATCAATTGATTAACAGTATAAACAAGAATAGGTTTGCCTAACGTTTTACCTTTAGGAGCATTGTTCCTTTTAGCATTGGATACATGCACAAATGATTTATGTTCCTTCTTCTCATCTAAGGATCCTTTCACTCTCCAAATCCACTTTTCTTTGTCATTTATCCTTTTATGTTTACCTGAACCATCAACAAGTTTATCATAGAAAATGTTAGAAGGACGAATCTGATCTTTATGTTTAGAAGTATGATTATCATCTGAATCAAACAAAGGATTATTAGAAACATTCACAAAATGTGAACTTGAAGTTGTTTTGAATGAACATTCTGAATCAGCTAGATCATCTCTCGGTGATTGAACAATTGATTATGCGTCTTTTGCTCAGTCAACTTCACCTTGAACATAATCTCTACAAGTTCTTTGATCGTTGAAGATAAACTGTTTCGTTCCTTTAAAAAGATCAAACTTCTTGTGTAATTCAGACTTTGCATTATTCTCTTTCATAACAGTTGATGATAGATCAGATAGTTTTCTAGTCAGCTTGTTTATCTCAGTCTCAAAAAAATTTCTTTCTTCCTTAAAATCTTTCTCTACACTCTTTCTCTGTTCATAAATCTCCTTAAGCACACCAACACTCTTCTGTTCAAATTTCTTCTTTTCTTTTTCAAATTTGTCTCTCTCCATGATGATAACTTTCTCAAAATCTAACACTTGTTGAAAAAGTTTTGTACATTTAAGTTCAACTATCTTCTTGTCTTCAAAAGATTTTCTTGAAAAGTCAGAAAACTTTTGTGCAAAATCTTTTCTTGCATTATCAAATTCAGTCTTTTCCTTCTCAATTTCTTTCTTGTCTTTGGCAATTTGAGCTTCCAATTCAGAAATTTTCTTCTTCAACTCCGCATTTTCTTTATCTAAACCATTTCTTTTCATCTCAAACTTCTTCATCTCCTCTCTGATACAGTTGCTTTTTCTTTCTCTTCAGTTGCTTTTTCTTTCAACATATTTATCTCAACCTCAAGACTAAACACTTTATCTCTTAGCAGGTTTCGTTCAGAGAAGATTTGTGAGTTTATCTTTTTCATATCATCGCATGTTTCTCCAGCAATATTTGCTCTTCTTCTGAGATCATCAATATCTTTTTGCATTAATTCTTTCTTTGACCATGTAGAATTTGCATTAAGACCTTCAGAATTCTTCAGCTTGGTTTGAAGATTTGAAATCTCCTTTTCTTTTGACTCAATGATTTCTGCAAAATTAATCTTGGAGTTAGAAATACAATCTAAGCAAGTAATTTTTTTTCTCTAAAGTCTTAAAATTTCCTTTCAGTTTATTGATCTGATCAAGAAGAGATGAATTTTGAATTTTCAGATTCTTATTTTCAGCTTCAAGGGCTGGAATCTCTGGCATATATGCGATTACACAGTCTCTTTTTGTCAAAACAATATTTCCTTTCTCGTCAATGTAAGGCATCTTGATATCTGTTGAAAATGAGCTTGAAATGATCGTTAGTTCGAAAAAATAATCAACAATTAAAACACTTAAAAAAATTTAGAAAAAAATTCCAATATTTCTAAGGTAAGAATCCTCACACCACCGAGTTTCAAAACAATTCGCACATCAAAGGAAGAACACCAGAATTCGTAGAAAAAGAAAAATTCGCACACCACTATATCAAAATTCGCACACCAAGAACAATTCGCACGACTTGGTATACGAATTCTACGAAATTCGCACATCGCTATATGCAAAATCTAAGAAATTCGCACGACGTTATGTTAGTGCATAAATATGTTGGATACAAGATCATGGAGTATGAAAGGTGAAAAGTCAAAGTCTTTGTAATAAAAGGTTAAAGTCAAAGTGTTGTGTTTTGTCTTTGTTATGTAGCTAGTATAAATAGTTTATTTTCGTTAGTAGAATCATTAGACTAGAGGTACTGAACGTGTACCCAGAGAGAGAAATACTGTGAGAGCATCATCTTGTAATCAAAATTTGAAGATTGAAATAGAAACTGTTTTTTATCTTAATTCAATGTCATCTTGATTGATAATTCGTAACAAGAACACATTATGGGACACACAGTGCTAAGTCTGCGAAAGGGGACAAAAGTTTTGTGCTTGATCAAAATTTTCGTAATTTCATTCTTCAGTATTATTTCTTTGTGTTTTATACTGTGTAAATTCTGCACTTAATTATTTTTTGGAAATTTATTTTTCTGAAAATTTTTTAGTGTGGTTTTTATTTTGATTATAACGATCTCATCTAGTTGGTTGTCTTGGTACATAAAAGTTTGATTACTAACCATACATCTAGGATGTCGAATCAGCTAAATATGTCTGAAGGTTTCAGCCTTGATTTTAAGAACATGCCTCTTTCTGAAGTAAAAGAAAAGGCTAAATATCTTGCTAGACAGTTGTCAAGAAATAGAGACAGAGCAGATGATTGTGAAAGGGAGATTACAAAGCTCAAATCCGAGATGTTACCTCTTGATGCTGAGATTGAAAATCTAAAGATTCAGAACTCATCTCTTCTTATTCAGATTAATGCTTTAAAAGAAAATTCAAAAGATTCTGATTCTATAATTGACCTTGCAGGAATAATTGCGTCTAAAGAAAAAGAGATCTTAGACCTCCAAGCAGAGCTGAAAAGATCTGAATGTAGCTCAACATGGTCAAAGAAGGAACTAATGCAAAGAGAGTTTGATGAGCTGAGAAGAAGAGCAAACATTGCTTGTGAGACATCTGAAGAGCTTAGAAAGTCAAAGTCTCAAGTCTTTGCTGAAAAAGACAAACTTAAAGATAAAGTTCTCAGTCTTGAGGTTGAGATTGAAAAGCTGAAAGAAAAGGCAACCCAAGACAGAGACAATACAATAGCTCAAGATGAGATGTTGAAGATTGAGAAAGAGTGAAAAGAATTTGCCAAGAAATTCTCTGATTTCTCCAGAAAAGCTGTTATCCCAGTTTAATCTAGTTGGTAAATAATCAATCAAGTAATCAAGCAACACAATAATAATCAAGAGATATATAAATCAGAGTAACATACCAATCCCTTGAATAAACAATGAAACCCATGAGTGTTCTTGATACCCTTTGATTACAGAGAAAACTTCACTTGACTATAATCTCTAAACAATAATTATCAAAGGTTCTTACCTAAACCTAAACTAAACATAACTTTAAATACCCAGGCTTTTAGGCCTAATGGGCTTATGGGCTTGATAGACTTAAGGCCCAATAGCTAACAACTATTGACTTATTACACTTTAAACCCTTTAACTATAACTATCAAATAAATACAGGTTAAACCCTTTAATCTTGAATACAATTATGATCCAACAATCTCCCCCTTTGGATTCAAGATTAAAAAAAAATTTGCAATTGTCTTCGGGTCTTCACTTGTCTTCACTTTTCTTTAGATATGACGTTGATAGCTTCACAAACTTGATATTTGAAATCTTCAATCAACAATTCTTCTTGTATTCTCCCTTGTTTGATTATTCTCCCCCTTTTTATATGTTCTCCCTTTTTGTATCTTCTCCCCCTTTTTGATGAGTGGTGAGAATCATCATCATCAAAACTTCGCAAAACAATCTCCCCCTATTCAAGACAATCTCCCCCATTGTGTTTGATCACGTAGCACAGTCTTCATGTAACGAGCCCTGTATGGAAATAAGAGCAGTCTTCCCAGATGGAAAGAGTGATTATTTCAATCTTTTCAGATTAAAATAGAAAGTAGTAACCATTCGAATCTTTTCAAATTCAAACAGTTTAATAAGTGTAACCCTGAATCAACAAATGACTCAGTTAGAATGCTTGTCAATGACACACAGTCACTGAGTAACACAAAGTTACTATATAAGGAGTTGATTTGATGTAGACTCCCCAGGTCTTCCATTCAATCATCGAATAACACATGGTTATATATGAACGTTCTGACAGAAAACAAATTTCTGTGTGCTCGTGCATGTGTTAAAAAAAATTAAGCATAGATGATTGCTTTTTCAATATAGGCTCAAAGTATATAAACTTGTTGAGACGGCAACAAATTGTACAAAGACTCAATGTGCTTGAGAAAGGGTTCGAAGGTGGGGCAACTTTCCTTCTTTTTCAATATTAGTATCTTCCAAATGAAGAACCAATAGCGTATGTGCTGTGTCCCCAGAAAATGTGAAACATTCTCTTTTTGAGAAAAGAATGAGTAGCTGGTGGGGTTGTATGCAAGAGATGGCATGGGCTAGTTGCCTTTTTCAATGATGGTCACCACAGAATGTGAACCAATCAGATTATGTGGCTGCCCGGATCAGAAAGAAGTTTGGTGCAGAGTTTAATATTCTTTTACTCTGTTCTCTCACCCTCTTTGTTTTAATGTTCACGTCTAACCAATCTCTCTTTTCCATTTTACCTCTTTTCACACACCAACACTCAAATCTTTTGACCCCTCTCCCCTCAATCACTCAGGGAATACTTCCTGGGTAGGAAACACTGGTTATCGTGAATCCATGGAAGTTCTGTTAAGTTCTCACACTAAATCCCATGTATGATCCTAAAAAAAACATGTTGTTCAACAGGCTATTGTACATGTAAGCACAAATACCACTTGTTACATGAGAAATAAGACTTTCGGAAATGTCAAAACAGTTATGTATGACGATGCAATTCTCCCCCTCAAACTAAAAGAGTTTGACAATTAAGCTCATATCATTTTGTCATGAAGAATAAGATTTTGGAGAATCAAAAACGAATGTTGTTTATATGAACAATATATAAACATATTTTCAATGAAAGCACATGAATTGACGTTTGATTCAATCAACAGTGAATACAAATAACGTGAGTATTACCATAGAAAGATTTAACTTTTGATACATGGTAATAACAAAGTCAGATAGAATGTTCCGAACCTTTATGTATATGAATACTAGAAAAAGTATATTGACAAGATAAAACACAAGTATTTATCTTTGAAGAACACACGGTCAGATAAGCATTTAAGTATCCAAAAATCTGTTAATATCACAGATATTCTCCCCCTTAACTGAAAGATTTTTTTTTTCCAGAGTTTAAGAAAAAACATAAAAAATAAGGCACTGAAGTGCGGGTTCTAATCCAATGTGATTAGAAGCCATATTCCGTTGAGGTACGGGTTCTAAGCTGATTTACTTAGAAGCCTTCTTTTTGACAATTAAGTCCGGGTTTTGAACTGTTTTGTTCAAAATCCATTGTTCTTCCTCCCCCTTAAACATTAGGTGCCTGCAACACAGATTTAGCTTTTGGTACCCACTGGTATTTGGGTCCTAACGGGTTAGTTGCAGTTCTAGTAGGAGATATGAAGTAAGAACCATACCAGTTATTCACATAATCTTTTCTTACAAAATCATTTGAGTCGCAGTAGGAACAACTAATTTTCTTTTGTGCTAACCTGATCAATTGATTGATTGCGTAAACCAGATCAGGTTTGCCAAAAGTTTTACCTTTTGTAGCATTGTTCCTTTTAGCATTTGATGTATGCACATATGATTTGTCTTTCTTCTTTTCCTCTTGAGATCCTTTAACTTTACAGATCCAGTTTCCTTTTTCTTTCTCATCATGCCTTCTCCAGAAGCTTTTCTTTTGAGACTTAGTCTTCTTGAAGTTACCTGAACCATCAACATTTTTGTCATAGAAAATGTTAGAAGGACGAATCTGATCAGTAGATTTAGAAGTAAGACAGTCATCTAAATCATAGAAAGGATTATAGAAAACATTTGAAAAATGTGAACTTGAAGCTGTTTTTAATGAACTATCTGAATCAGCTAGATCATCTCTTGGTGATTGAGCTATTGACTCTGGCATCTTGTGCTCAGTCAGCTTCACCTTGAATACGATCTCTTCAAGTTCCTTTATCTTTGAGGACAAACTGTTTCTTTCCTTTTCAATCAGATCAAACTTCTTATGCAACTCAGATTTTGCATTCTTCTCCTTCAAGATGTTTGTTGACAATTCAGATAGCTTTCCTGTCAGCTTGGCTATCTCGGTCTCAAATATTTTCTTTTCTTCAGAAAAGTCTATATTTGTATCCTTCAGATCAGCTTTCTTCTTTTCATTCTCAGGCTTTTCTCTCTCTAGAATGATAACCTTCTCAAACTCTGAAACTTGTTGAGAAAGTTTAACACATCTAAGCTCTAAAGATTTCTTTTCTTCGAAGGCTTTTCTGGAGAAATCAGAGAATTTCTTGGCAAAGTCTTTTCTTTCTTTCTCTATATTCAGCAATTCATCTTGAGCTATTGTATTGTCTCTGTCTTGGGTTGCATTTTCTTTCATCGTTTTAATCTCAACCTCAAGACTGAGAACTTTATCTTTTAAAGAGTCTCTTTCAGCAAAGATTCGAGAGTTTGACTTTCTAAGCTCTTCAGATGTCTCGCGATCAATGTTTGCTCTTCTTCTAAGCTCATCAAGCTCTTTTTGCATTAACTCCTTCTTATACCATGTAGAGCTAGATTCATATCTTTTCAACTTTGCTTGAAGATCTAAGATCTTTTTTTCTTTAGACGCAATTATTCCTGCAAGATCAATTATAGAATCAGAATCTTTTGAATTTTCTTTTAAAGCATTGATATGAATAAGAAGAGAAGAGTTCTGAATCTTTAGATTTTCAATCTCAGCTTCAAGAGGTAACATCTCGGATTTGAGCTTTGTAATTTCCCTCTCGCAATCATCAACCCTGTCTGTATATCTTGACAATTGTCTAGCAAGATGTTTAGCCTTTTCTTTTACTTCAGAAAGAGTCATGTTGCTAAAATCAAGGTTGTATCCTGCAGACATATTTAGCTGATACGACATCCTAGCTGTATGGTTAGTAATCAAACTTTTCTGTACCAAAAGAATCAACTAGATGAGATCGATAGAATCAAGAATTAGATAAAAACTACACTCAAAAAATTTCAGAAAAATAAATTTCCAAAAATAATCAAATGCAGAATTCTCAAAAAAAATATAAAACTCAAATGAATCAAACAGTATTAATCTCAGAAATTAATCACAGAAAATCTGGCGCAACAGTGAGATAATTGTTAAGGACAGAGAAGCTTTGCGCGAATAGGCAGTAGCGCAAATGTGAGGTATGCGCGAGTAACGGGTCGCACAAAGTTGAGTTTCGCGCGAGTAAGAAATGGCGCAAAAGAAAGAATTTTTTTTTCGACGGGGGTACTGTTCACCGGTACTGTTCACCTGGTACTGTTCACCTGTACTGTTCACCGGTACTGTTCACCGGTACTATTCATCGACCGGGATTTTTTTTTTTTGACCGGTAAAGATATTCGACCGATAAAAGTCTTCGACCGGGAGGTTGTAAGACTGGTTAACAACTAAGACCGGTATAGAGAGTTCGACCGGTAAGTTGCTTGTACCGGTACTTTGTTCGACCGATAAGAATTTTGAGTGGGTCGACCGGTAAACTGTATGACCGATAAAACTATTCGACCGGTATGTTCTTGAATCAGCCCAGAATGTCGATAAACAACTCAGATAATCAACCCAGAAATCAATACAGACTCAAAATCAGATGCAAAAATCAGTCCTTTGTACTCAGAAACATGTATCAAACACAACCCAATCAATAACAAAGATTAAAATCAACTTTTATACTCTAATTTGATGAGCACAGTGTCAATATTCATACAAACCCAGAAAACACGAAATCACAAATTCAATCACTTTGTTAATTCTCAATGCAATTAATCAATCAGATACTTTTCAATAGAATAAAACTCACTTAATCAGATCAATCTTAATCATAAAAACTCACAGATTCATGAAATCAGATGAAATTTTTTTTTTCGATGAACAGTGATTTCGCGATGAACAGTAATATGTGAATAGTAACTTCGAAATTTTTTTTTTATTTTATTCTTTAGGCTCTGATACCAATTGTTATCCCAATTTAATCTAGTTGGTAAATAATCAATCAAGTAATCAAGCAACACAATAATAATCAAGAGATATATAAATCAAAGTAACATACCAATCCCTTGAATAAACAATGAAACCCTTGAGTGTTCTTGATACCCTTTGATTACAGAGAAAACTTCACTTGACTATAATCTCTAAACAATAATTATCAAAGGTTCTTACCTAAACCTAAACTAAACATAACTTTAAATACCCAGGCTTTTAGGCCTAATGGGCTTATGGGCTTGATAGACTTAAGGCCCAATAGCTAACAACTATTGACTTATTACACTTTAAACCCTTTAACTATAACTATCAAATAAATACAGTTTAAACCTTTTAATCTTGAATACAATTATGATCCAACAAAAGCCTTTGAAGAGAAGAAATCATTAGAGCTCAGATGTGTTAAGCTTTCTCAACAAGTTTCAGACTTTGAGAAAGTTATCATTCTTGAGAGAGAAAAGGCTGAGAATGAGAAGAAGAAAGCGGAGCTGAAGGATAAA
This sequence comes from Arctium minus, assembly GCA_954870635.1. Taxonomy (NCBI): domain Eukaryota; kingdom Viridiplantae; phylum Streptophyta; class Magnoliopsida; order Asterales; family Asteraceae; genus Arctium; species Arctium minus. Next base: position 61,760,930 of record OX941087.1, read on the forward strand.
CATACAGACTTTTCTGAAGAAAAGAAAACATTTGAGACCGAGATAGCCAAGCTGACAGGAAAGCTATCTGAATTGTCAACAAACATCATGAAGGAGAAGAATGCAAAATCTGAGTTGCATAAGAAGTTTGATCTGATTGAAAAGGAAAGAAACAATTTGTCTTCAAAGATAAAGGAACTTGAAGAGATCGTATTCAAGGTGAAGCTGACTGAGCACAAGACGCCAGAGTCAATAGCTCAATCACCAAGAGATGATCTAGCTGATTCAGATAGTTCATTAAAAACAGCTTCAAGTTCACATTTTTCAAATGTTTTCTATAATCCTTTCTATGATTTAGATGATTGTCTTACTTCTAAATCTACTGATCAGATTCGTCCTTCTAACCTTTTCTATGAAAAAACTGTTGATGGTTCAGGTAACTTCAAGAAGACTAAGTCTCAAAAGAAAAGCTTCTGGAGAAGGGATGATGAGAAAGAAAGAGGAAACTGGATCTGGAGAGTTAAAGGATCCTCGTAGGAGAAGAAAAAAGAAGAATCATTTGTGCATACATCAAATGCTAAATGGAACTATGCTACAAAAGGTAAAACTTTTGGCAAACCTGATCTGGTTTACACAATCCATCAATTGATCAGGTTAGCACAAAAGAAAATTAGTTGTTCCTACTGTGGCTCAAATGATTTTGTAAGAAAAGACTATGTAAATAACTGGTATGGTTCTTATTTCATCTCTCCTACTAGAACTGCAACTAACCCATTAGGACCCAAATACCAGTGGGTACCAAAAGCTAAATCTGTGTTGCAGGCACCCAAAGTTTAAGGGGGAGAAAGAACAATGGCTTTTAAGCAAAACAGTTCAAAACCCGGACTCAATTGTCAAAAAGAAGGCTTCTAAGTAAAACAACTTAGAACCCGTACTTCAACGGAGAATGGCTTCTAATCACATCAGATTAGGACCCGCACTTCAGTGCTTTATTTTTCCTGCTTAAAAAAAATATCGGTTAAGGGGGAGAATATCTGTGATTTTAAAAGATTATCTGACTGTGTGTTCTTAAAGATAAATACTTGCATTTTATCTTGTCAAGTATTCATACACATAACGGTTCAAAACATTCTATTTGACTTTGTTATTACCATGTATCAAAAGTTAAATCTTTCTATGGTAATACTCACGTTCTTTGTATTCACTGTTGATTGAATCAAACGTCATTTCTTGTGCTTTCATTGAAAATATGTTTATATATTGTTCATATAAACAACATTCGTTTTTGATTCTCCAGCATATTATTCTTCGTGACAAATTGCTATGAGCTTATTGCCAACCACTTTTAGGTTGAGGGGGAGAATTGCATCGTCAAACATCTAATGTTTTGACTTCTCCAAGTTTTATTCTTCATGTAACTGTATTCTTTTGTCCTTTCATGTACAAAAGCTTGTTGAACAGTATGTTCTTTTAGGAAAATACATGGGATTCAGTGTGAGAACTTAGCAGAACTTCCATGGATTCACGATAACCAGTGTTTCCTACCCAGGAAGTATTCCCTGAGTGATTGAGGGGAGAGGGGTCAAAAGAATTGAGTGATGGTGTGTGAAGAGGTAAAATGGAAAAGAGAGATTGGTTAGAAGTGAGCATTAAAAGAAAGAGGGTGAGAGATCAGAGTAAAAGAATACTAGACTCTGCACCAAACCACTTTCTGAGCCGGGCAGCCACATAATCTGATTGGTTCACATTCTTTGGTGACCATCATTGAAATAGGCAACTAGCCCATGCCATCTCTTGCATAAAACCCCACCAGCTACTCGTTCTTTTCTCAAAAAGAGAATGTTTCACATTTTCTGGGGAAGCAGCACATACGCTATTGGTTCTTCATTTGGAAGATACTAATATTGAAAAAGAAGGAAAGTTGCCCAACCTTCGAACCCTTTCTCATGCACATTGAGTCTTTGTATAATTTGTTGTTGTCTCAACAAATTTACATACTTTGAGCCTATATTGAAAAGCAATCATCTGTGCTTAATTTTTTCATACACATGCACACAGAAATTTGTTTTCTGTCAGAACGTTCATAGATAACCATGTGTTATTCGATGATTGAATGGAAGTCCTGGGGAGCCAACATCAAAACCAGCTCCTTATATAGTAACTTTGTGTTACTCGGTGACTTTGTGTCGTTGACAGGCATTCTAACTGAGTCATTTATTGATTCAGGGTTACATCTATTAACTGTTTGAATTTGAAAAGATTTAAACGGTTACTACTTTCTATTTTAATCTGAAAAGATTGAAATAATCACTCTTTCCATTTGGAGAGACTGCTCTTATTTCACACAAGGCTCGATATTTGAAGAAAGTGCTAAATTGAAGTCTATAAAGACAAAGGGGGAGATTGTCTTGAAAAGGGGGAGATTGTTTTGCAAAGTTTTGATGATGATGATTCTCACCACTCATCAAAAAGGGGGAGAACATACAAAAAGGGAGAATAATCAAAGAAGGAGAATATAATCTGAAGACTGCTGAAGATTTTCAAAGATATCAAATATTTGAATATTTGAAGACTTTTTAAAGATTTAAAGTTTTGAAGCTATCAACGTCATATCTGAAGTTTTTCAAGAAAAGAGAAGACAAGTGAAGACCCAAAGACAATTGCCAAATTTTTTTTAATCTTGAATCCAAAGGGGGAGATTGTTGGATCATAATTGTATTCAAGATTAAAGGGCCTAAACTGTATTTGTTTGATAGTTAAAGTTAGAGGGTTTAAAGTGTAATATGTTAATAGTTATTTGTAAATGGGCCTAAAGCCTATTAGAAAGCCCATTAAGCTTAAAGCCCATATGGCCTAGGTATTTAAAGTTTTAGTTATTTAGTTTTAGGGTTAAAACCTTTCAGAATCCTCACAATTACTTTCATAATCATATAGTGAGGTAGAAAGTTTTCTCCGTATTCAAGGGTATCAAGAACACACAAGGTTTAACTGTTGATTCAAGGGATTGGTATGTTATTCTTGATCTTATCATCTCTTGATTATTATTGTGTTCTGTGATTGTTAATCAACTAGATTAAACTGGGATAACACAATCATGCACAATTGAGTCCGTATATTACTGTTGTTGTCTCAATGGTTTACACATTTTGAGCCTATTATTAAAAGCAATCATCATGCTTAATTCTTTCATACACAAGCACGTACATACAGGAAATTCGTTTTTCTGTCTAAACGTTCGTAGTTTAACCTTGTGTTATTCGATGATTGAATGGAAGACCTGGGAGAGTGAACATCAAAAAGCTCCTTTCCAATGTGTATTTGTTACACACAATGGATTTGTGCTACTGACAAGCATTATTAACTGATTCATTTGTTGATTCAGGTGTTACACTCATATTTGTCTGAATTTGAAAAGATTCGGATGAATACTTTATGAATTGACGGATGTTCAGTGGATCAGTGGTAAAGATCAATGGTCAGAATATGAATTGACATTTCTTGTGGAAGTTTTGATGATTTCTCTTCTTTACATCATCAAAAGGGGGGGGGGCACTCAAGAAAAGGAGAGGTTAATTTCAAGAAATGTTTGTTGAAGAACAGTTTTGGAGATGGTCAACAAATGTTTGTAATGGAAAGGAAATTAAGGGAGAAAGAATTTCAAGGAAGATGATTTGGGGAAAGTTTGTTGCAATATTTGTCAAGAAATGCTAGTTATAGGAATTTGCACAGAGCTGAAAGAGGAAAGTTCAAAGGATTCAGAATGTTCGTTGGAAGTTAGTGAAATTTTCTTTGAAGATGATTTGCTGAAGCAAAGAGAGCTAAATCTGAAGATAATTTCTTTCTTGAGTCTGAAAGAGGTTTCTACAACCTTTGGAGAAGATTGTTAAACTTTCTTGAAGATCATTATCACATACTTTGGGGAAATTTACAAAAAGTTCTGAAGACAATTTAAAGGAAAGAAAGATTGATTTTGAGCAAAAGGGGAGATTGTTCTATGATGTTGAAATTTAATCTGAATCCAAAGGGGGAGTTTTAATGCATATCCTTTTGGAGATGATCTTGAATCCAAAGCGGGAGAATGTTAGTGCATAAATATGTTGGATACAAGATCATGAAGATTGAAGATAAAAGTCAAAGTCAAAAGCTCAAGTCAAAGCCTCTCAAGCTAAAAGTCAAAGTCTTTGTAATAAAAGGTTAAAGTCAAAGTGTTGTGTTTTGTCTTTGTTATGTAGCTAGTATAAATAGTTTATTTTCGTTATTAGAATCATTAGACTAGAGGTACTGAGTGTGTATCCAGGGAGAGAAATATTGTGAGAGCATCATCTTGTAATCAAAATTTGAAGATTGAAATAGAAACTGTTTTTTATCTTAATTCAATGTCATCTTGATTGATAATTCGTAACAAGAACACATTGTGGGACACACACACGCTGTATGCGAATTCTGAACAATTCGCACACTACTATATGCAAATTCTTGACTTAGACAAAATTTTGATCTTTAAGCTTTTCGCATGAACTTTTCGTATGACGGGGAGATGCGAATTCTACACTAAAAAAATCCCTTGTTCTTCAACTTCCCTTATCTATACGAATTATGTACTTAGAAATTTTTTCAACTTTCTATGCGAAAAGTACAAGAATGCGTATGATATACTTATGCGAATTCTGAGAAATTCTTATATAACATGATGCGAATTCTGAGAAATTCATATGCCTCCTTATGCGAATTCTACACTTTTCGTATGAAGGCCTATGCGAATTATGCCCTTAGAAATATTTCCACCAACTTTTCGTATACAAGCAGATGCGAATTCCTTGACTTTTTGTATGGGACTATATGCGAATTCTGTGCATTTCGTATATCACTCTTATGCGAATTCCATACTTGTATTTTCAGAAAAACAAAGTTATGCGAATAGTGTAGATCTTGCGAGTTCTTCAGGGATTATGCGAGTTCTTCAAGTTTCGATGAAAAATTCTTTCAAATAGATCGAAACCTTATCATATCTTCAAGTTTTGATCTAAAACTTTGCCAATTTGTTGACGATCACTATTAGAACCAATTACAAAAAAGTAATTACAAGAAAATTCACTCAAAAGTACAAATCCATGATTGAACAATGTTCAAACTCGTAAAAACTAAAAAAAATCACAAAAATCCAAATTGAATGAAAATTACAGCGCAATTGTGAATTTTATCTATACAAATCAGTTCTATGATACTAATCGAACACAATACAATCAAAAATTCAATCAATTACAGTCTAAAACTCAAGAATCAATTGAAAAACAGAAACTCAGAGTGCGATGCCATTTTCTGTTGATTTTGATCGAATTAAGCTCTGATACCAATTGTTGTTACAGTTTCTAACTCAGTAAATCACACACAATCAATGTAGGAAACGTTCTTTTATTGATTGATCAAGAATTACAACATCTCCATAGATTCATATACCTATTTGGTGTGTATTCTCTCTAAGCTCTCTGTGTACGTGTTCTTGACAGTATGCGTACATACATATCTAACAAAGACACAAGATATTTAAATGGTCAACGTGACCTTTCTCAAACAAAAGTCAAACACTTAGACTTTACACTAAAACCCTTGCACTTTACAGATTTACAACATTGACCCTCTTTTAATCTTGAATACAATATAGCTTTAACATATTTTTTCTTAAATTGCTCTTTCTTGCAAATCTTTTGAAAGAGTTTGTCAAGAGTGCTAAGGATTCATCAAACTCTGAAAGGTCTGTGTCTGATAATTCCTCAGAACCAGAATCTAACTCAGTGATGGTGAGAGTAGATCGTTGAGATGGAATGATCTCTGAAGAGACTAAAGCGGCGGGAATGCTTTTGGAGTCCTTAGAATCATTTACAAGATTCTTCTTCATGAGATTTGATTACTCATAGTTGAGCAATATTCCATAAAAGTGCTAAGAGATAGATGATTTAAGTCTTTGGTCAGCTTGAGACACATTGAATAGTTGTCCCAGCTTTCAGGAAGACTTTCCAAGAATTTAGTTAGGACCTCAGAATTAGAATAGGTCCTACCAACAGTCCTCAGATCAATGATTAAACAGTTAAATCTTTGGTGAACATCAAATAGATACTCAATCTTACCACATATATTTCTGGAATGGCAGGAGTGGTGGCAGTGGCAGTAACTGCAACTATGATCATAAAAGGTTAATATGAACCATTTGTTACATATTCAGGTATAGTAGGGTCTACACCTTCTAGAAATAGCATCATTCGATTTTTCTAGAGAGCAAAATTGTCTCTGCTGAATCGAGGAGGTTTTGAGAGAGAACCATTATCATAATATTTAGTGTTTGTGTTGAGTCTCATTTTGAGAATAGCAAGGAAGAGAATGTTGATCCAAACTCTCTCAGTGATTTGATAACGACCCTCTTTTATACTTAGTGAAAATTACGTTATTATATGTATTAGTGTTTCATCATCAGCGATCAGACTGAGTCTGTTCAGTTATCGCTGATGACCTTTCTGTAAACATTAATATGTATGTGTTTCACTTTCAGCGATCAAACTGAGTCTGTTCAGTCATCACTGATCGTTTCCTATGTAACACAGTTAACGTAATCCCTGAAGACAAGTCTCGCGTCAACATAGTTCATAGCTGAATCGAAGACGAAGCCACTGAACAATAGATAAGTCTACTAGTGACCTGATGCGGATATCAGCGAAGATCAGACATCTAATTACGCGAAGAAGCCTGAGGAAAAGCTTCAGCGATAGCTGAACTTCTTTATCTCTGGAAGAAGAGATACTCAGCGATCAACGATCACAAAGCTTATGCCTCAAGTTTTCTTTTGTCTTACCTTGCACAACCAGTACGATGTGTCAGAACGGACACGTCTCTGCCACAAATCGTACACCAACTCTGTCAACTACACTGTTCATAAAGCGGCCAAAAGCATGTCTCCAAAAGTGAGACTACCAAAGCCAATCTATGAATGCCACGTGTAAAGTACCCTGCCATGCATTTAATGCATAGGGTATAAATAGGAAGCTCACCCCTTCATCTGAAAGTGTGCTCAATCCTTGAACTCCAAAATAGAAACCCTTGTTTTCTATCTCTCTAAAAATCCCCCATTCTCTGAATTTCTTGTGCAACCATCTTAGTGTTTCTTAAGTTTGTTTAGATTGAGTCTGTCTTAATCTTATTCCGCAACAAACTTGTAAATTGTATTTTGATTTATCAATAAACAATTTATTAAACTTTAATTTCTGTGTTTGTATTCAACCCCCCCCCTTCTACAAACTTGTTAAGCACCTTCGGGACCAACAAGTGGTATCAGAGCAGTTTGTTTAATCTAATAAACAAGATCTTGCTGTATACTCTTCCTTGCTATTCTAAAATGGCACTAAATACAAACACAAACTACTATGATAATGGTTCACTTTCTAAACCTCCTCGATTTAGCAGAGATAACTTTTCTCTATGGAAAAATCGAATGATGCTATTTCTTGAAGGTGCGGATCCTACTATACCTGAATATATAGAAAACGGACCCTATGAACCTGTTAGAATTATAGCTGCGGTTCCCGCTACTGCCACCACTGAAGCTGTCCCTGAACGATATGTCGTTAAGGAAATAAGACAGTGGAGTGATGAAGATAAAAAGAAGGTAGGCATAGATGCAAGAGCAAAGACCATTATATCAATGGCTCTGCCTGATGAAGTTTTCCATTCCATCATGCATCTAAAAACTTCTAAAGAAATGTGGGAAACCATATGTGTTCAATATGAGGGCACCACTGAAATCCAAGAGACCCGAAAGATTAACTTGGTAAGACAGTATGAAAGTTTTATCGCTGGTAAGAATGAATCTCTTTCTGACATTCATCAGCGGTTTAACTGCCTGATCATTGACCTAAGAACTGTTGGAAGGACCTATTCTAATTCTGAGGTCCTAACAAAATTCTTGGAAAGTCTTCCTGAAAGCTGGGACAGTTATTCAATATGTCTTAAGCTGACAAAAGACTTACATACTCTCTCTCTAAGCACTCTGTATGGAATATTGCTCAAGTATGAGCAATCTAATCTCCTGAAGAAGAATCTTGTAAAAGATTCTAAAGACTCCAAAAGCACTGCTGTTGCTTTAGTCTCATCAGAGATAATTCCATCCCAGCGATCTACTCTCACCATCACTGAGTTAGATTCTGAATCTGAGGATTTATCAGACCCTGATCTTTCAGAGTTTAATGAGTCCTTAGCACTCTTGACAAACTCTTTTAAGAGATTTGCAAGAAAGAGTAACTTCCGAAGAAGTAAACCTCTCTCTCTTACTGAAAAGCCAAAATCAACTCCGGTTGATAAGGCTACAGCCACTTGCTATAACTGCGAAAAAATTGGACATTTTGCTAGTGAGTGCAGGTCTAAAAAGGTCTTCAAACCTTCTACCTCAAGAAGATCCAGTGATGACAAATACCATAAGCTGAAGAACAAATATCAAAAGCTGAAAAGCTATCAGCAAAAAGGTAAAGGTCTCATCGCTGAAGAACATGACTGGGCTGAATCAGAAGAATCATCTTCTGATGAAGAAGAAGTCGCTAATCTTTGCCTCATGGCTGAGATTAAAGAAGAAGTAGAAGAACCATCTGAACCTTCTATGAGCTACATATCATCTCAGGTATCTATCTCAACAAATCCCTCTCTGCCTGAAGCTGAGAGAAGTCGCGCTGTTGATGTGCTGACGATTGACCTTTATAATGCTCTAAACGACAAAACTCAAGCTGAAAATAAAAATGTTTATTTAACACAAGAGCTAGAGAAATGTCATGAAAAGATCAGTGAACTAAATCTTTTAGAAGAAAAGCTAAAAGATCAAGTCATTATAAATGAAATCATCAGCATTGAACGCGAACAAGCCATCGCTGCTCTAAAAGCAGAAAAGGCTCATGTTGAAAAATGGTGCAAATCATCAACAAAGATCTCTGAGATAATAAATGCTCAAACTCCTGAAAGTGATAAAACTGGTCTTGGTTTTTGGACACCACAGGATGATCCTAAAGAAGAAAGTTCCTCGCTTAAGTTTGGAACTTTTGTCACATCTTTCTTTGACACTTCTTATAATCAATTCTATCCCTGTTCTTCTTCTAATCCCATCCCTGAGGAGATATCTGCAAGATCTAAGCCTGCAGATAAAGGAAAGTCTATTCTCCCTCAGAAGGCTTCCAAGAAAACCAAACTGAAAGTTCCCTCCAAACCTTCAGTGGATAAACCTTCTAGCTCAGTGACAGAAATCTTTGATATCTGTCCTCCAAAGCTGAAGGTTGATCTAAAGCCCGTGAAATCTGAAGAAATAAAAATTCCTCCCAGATCTCGTGCTAAAGGCATTCTTGGAGCTGGACCTGCTCATCTTAAGTTTTCAAAACCTTTTGGTTATAAAACCACCATCAGATATAGAAAATGTTATCACTGTGGATTCACTGACCATATTGCGAGCAAGTGTCCAAATACCACCGAAGCTGATAAAACAGCCAAAGTGAAGAAAAATGCCTCTAAGGCAAATAAAGTCACCAAAGTGAAAAATACCACTAAGGTTAAGAAATTAACCAAAGTGAAGATTACCACTGAAGCTGAATCTTCATCAGCGGTGAAGACTGCTGAATCTTCCTTATCCACTAACTCTGAAGGACCCATTGAAAAGTGGGTACCAAACAAAGCTTAATCTTCCTTATGTATGCAGGGATCAAAGGGCATCTGGTATCTCGATAGCGGATGTTCTCGTCATATGACTGGACAAAGAAACCTGCTCACTGAATACAAGGAAGAGAAAGGCCCCTCTGTTACCTTTGGTGGAAATGGAAAAGGATTTACCCGTGGGTTTGGTGTCCTCAGCAATGGGACAACTACCTTTCGAAGAGTCGCTTATGTAGATGGACTGAAGCACAATCTTCTAAGCATCAGTCAGCTATGTGACAAAGACTACGAAGTTCGCTTTTCTAAGAAAGCATGTTCAGTGGTAGATGAAAAAGGAAAACTTGCTCTCAGTGGTTATAGAAGAGAAAATGTCTATGTAATAGATATGGACTCTACTATCACTGAAAACTTATGTTTTCTCTCTAAGGCCTCTTTTGATGTCAACTGGCTATGGCATAAAAGGCTCTCTCATCTAAACTTCAAAACCCTGAATTCTCTCTCATCTAAGGAACTGGTTTCTGGTCTTCCTCAGCACTCATATGCTAAAGAATCTCTCTGCTCAGCATGTGAAAAAGGAAAACAAACAAAAGCTAGTTTCAAGTCGAAACAAGTTTCCTCAGTAACAAGTCCTCTTCAGCTCTTGCATATGGATCTATTTGGCCCTGTCAATATCCAATCAATAGCTGGAAAGAAATATACGCTTGTCATTGTAGATGAATATTCTCGCTACACCTGGGTTATTTTTCTTCGCTGTAAGAATGATACTCCAGAAGAACTAATATCTTTTGTCAAAAAGATGGAAGTGCTGAATAATCTTACTGTTCGATCAATAAGAAGTGATCATGGAACTGAATTCAAAAATAGTTCCCTGAACAATTTCTTTGAGAACAAGGGAATCTCTCACAACTTCTCCTCAGTAAGAACACCTCAGCAAAATGGAGTCGCTGAAAGAAGAAACAGAACGATCATAGAAGCTGCTAGATCAATGCTCAGCGATTCTCACCTCCCTACTCAATTTTGGGCAGAAGCTGTAAACACTGCATGTTTTACTCAAAACAGATCGCTGATAATAAAGCGATTTGGGAAGACAGCTTATGAACTCTTTCTTGGAAGGAAGCCTTCTATCAGCTTTCTTCATATCTTTGGTTGTCAGTGCTTTATCTTAAACAACAAAGATCAACTTGGAAAGTTCGACCCAAAAGCCGATGATGGAATATTTTTAGGATATTCCTCCATCTCCAAAGCCTACAGAGTTTTCAACAAAAGAAGACAAACCGTAGAAGAAACCATTCATGTCACGTTTGATGAAACGCGCTCAGCGAACTCTAAACCAATCGCTGACAATGAAGAACTGAATACTTGGATGATCTCTCACTATAGAGAAACTGAACCTTTCTCAAACCATCAGCACACTAAAACTCCAATTGCTGATGAAGAACCAAGTATCATACCTCCCACCGCTGAATCCACCTCATGGGTTTCAGCTGAACCTCTAAACACATTACCACCATCAAATCTGCCTTCATCTGGAAACCTCTCTAGTGAACCTACTCAACAGTTAATTGCTGATGAACCTCAAACATCCTCATCAGTAAACATTCCAATTGTTGATCCAACCTCTGAGTTAAGCAATCATGCTCCTGCTCAACGATGGACAAGAGATCACCCAATAGATCAAATTCTCGGTGATCCAGATGCAGGTATTCAGACACGACGAAGCTCAGGTAATATCTGTCTCTTTGTAAACTTTCTCTCCTTAATAGAACCAAAGAAGACTGATGATGCCCTCAGAGATCCAAACTGGGTCAGCGCTATGCAAGAAGAGCTGACTGAATTTTCTCGAAACAAAGTTTGGAATCTCGTTCCTAGACCATCTGATAAAACTGTAATAGGCACCAAATGGGTGTTTAGAAACAAGTTAGATGAACATGGAACTGTAACCCGCAACAAGGCTCGACTTGTTGCTCAGTGATACAGACAAGAGGAAGGCATAGACTATGATGAAACCTTTGCCCCTGTGGCCAGGCTCGAAGCAATTCGACTATTCTTAGCTTATGCAGTCTATAAAGACTTCATCGTTTATCAAATGGACGTAAAATCAGCTTTTCTGAATGGAAAGCTGAATGAAGAAGTTTATGTAAAACAACCACCAGGGTTCTATGACCCTAAGCATCCAAATTATGTTTATAAATTGGATAAGGCTCTCTATGGTCTAAAACAAGCCCCTCGTGCTTGGTATGACACTCTCTCATCTTTTCTTATCTCTGAAAATTTTGAACGTGGCAAGATTGATAATACGTTATTTTTCAGGAAGATAAAAGGTCATATAATTCTTGTACAAATATATGTCGATGACATAATATTTGGTTCTACTAACCCATCTCTTTGTACTCGCTTTGCTGAAAGAATGAAGAAAGAATATAAAATGAGTATGATGGGTGAGCTGACATATTTTCTTGGTCTTCAGATTAAACAATCTGACAAAGGTACTTTTATCTGCCAAGGTAAGTATGTTAAAGATATGCTAAAGAAGTTTGAACTCACACAAACTTCAGCGATGAAAACTCCTATGGCACCACCGCTGATACTTAACAAGGATCCATCTGGAAAACCTGTTAATGTCACTGCCTATAGAGGAATGATAGGCTCATTGCTGTATCTTACAGCAAGCCGACCTGACATCATGTACTCTACTTGTTTATGTGCACGCTATCAATCTGAACCCAAGGAATCCCATCTGATCGCTGTAAAGCGAATTTTCAGATATCTGAAAGGAACTCCTAACCTCGGTCTTTGGTATCCCAAAGACTCAGGGTTCGATCTAACTGGTTATTCTGATAGTGATTTTGCAGGCTGTAAACTTGACAGAAAAAGTACCACTGGTGGATGTCAACTCTTGGGAGGAAAGCTGGTAAGCTGGACAAGCAAGAAGCAAAATTCTGTGTCCACTTCCACAGCTGAAGCTGAATACGTAGCCGCTGGAAGCTGTTGTTCTCAAATCTTATGGATGAGAAATCAACTATTAGATTATGACCTTCAGCTGTCAAAGATTCCTATCTATTGCGACAGCACTAGTGCTATCGCTATAGCAAATAATCCAGTGCTACATTCAAAGACAAAACACATAGAGATCAGATATCACTTTATCAGAGATCATGTGATGAATGGTGATATTGAACTTCACTTTATCCCTACTGACTTTCAACTTGCTGATATATTCACCAAACCTCTTGATGAGACAAGGTTCAACTTTCTCATCAGTGAGCTTGGAATGCTGAACCTCGAAGAATAATTCTTCAGCGTTCATGTATTATGTTAGTAATCAAAAGTTCCCCTCTCATCATTCTCTCTGATAAACATTCTGACTCTCAGGTATGTTTTCTCCTTTCCCTCAAAGATGTTTTTTTTAATATAAACTTTAATCACCGAACTTTCTTCAAATGATTAAAAGCTTTTTGAAAAATACATTAATCACTGATATTTCTAGTCAGTGATCCTTTAAAAGGAAAAACTATCCCTATCTTTTCTAAAAGGGATACTTTTAAAAAGGAAAATCTATCGCTGACTTTTCTTCAGTGATCATTTCAAAACGGACAAATGTACAGTCTCTCTCTTCTATGACGTCATTTGAACCGACAATCCACGACATGCCTTTTCTGACACGTTCGTCCGTTGCCCTTCTATCCAATCAACTTCGTGGAACGTGTCAATGTCATGATGATTTTTTTCTTTTCCCGCTTCATTCTCTCTCTTCTCTCTTCGTATAAAAGGAATTCTTCTCTCCTTTATACGGTTTACGCTTTCAAAACTTTCAAAGCAAGAAGCATTCTCTCAAGAACACTCAAGCAAGTAAACCCAGAATATTGAATCTGCAACTCTTTTTCTTCAAGATACACAGGTTTATTTCATGTTTATATGCTTTGTTCGTATGCTTTTTATTCTTTTTAAAATCCTACTCGCTTTCTATGGATTTTATAAAACGTTTTTTTTGTAAAAACTAAAGATCATTCTTTCTGATTTTATGTTTTTAAATAAAAACCTTTTGGTTTTAAAGTGTTCTTCATTCTTTCTACCCAGAACACTATTTTTCTCCTAAAAATAACTTGATAGTTTTCCAGTTTCCCTTCTTCTATGGAAACTGGTAATCATATTATTTTTAATCTAAATCATTTCTTCTATTATGCCTCTTTCCATAACAGAAATGACACAGTCTTCAATCGTTGCTTCCAAGCATGTACGATTCGCTCTCACTGAAGTTGAGATTACTAAATGTAATCATTTGGCCAGACTCAACTTCAAAGCTGACAAATACCCACATCTGGTGGAAGCTGCTGAATTCCTCAAGCAGTCATGCATAGCTTACGCGATCACTGTGGATCCTAAGCCCTCCAAGACTCTACTTCAGCAGTTCTGGTTCACTGCTGATGCAACTGAACTTACCAACAGGAAAGGCGAACGAGTCCCTGCTATCTCGTTCAGCACGGAATTAGGGCCAGGGAGCATGACCGCTCTTAGCCTCAGAAAATCTTTAAGATTCCCTGACAAACCAAAGAGTGGGTTCGACGCACTCCCCACTGATGATGAGCTGATATCATTCCTGGACGCAATGGGCTATTGTTGGGAAAACAAACCAAGATCTTCTATTCCCAACAAGAAGCTCACCAAGATCCTAAAAGCTCAGATGCCATCACAACTGAACTTTATCTTCTCGCACATAATTCAGTGCATGAGTGGGAAGAGTGGTTCGCTGGATCAAGCCAGCAAAACACAACTGCAGATGGCCTACTCCGTTATCGCTGGTCAAAACTTTGACTACGCCACAGCCATCTTTGAAGATCTGAGGTCGAGATTAGAGAAGCCTGAACGAGATCCCAAGATCTCATACGTACGTTTCATATGTACGTATATCAAGTTCCTCTATCCCAACACCTATCCCACCAAAGATGATGGCACCTTTGCCAGGGTAGGTCAACGATCACTGGAGGTCAAGCCACTCGCCGACGAGGTAAGTATCTCTCTCCTTCACTCTCGTCTCTCTCTCCATTCTTCTTCATCTTCAGCGACCACGCAGACGGTTCCTTCGTCTGCTATCCCTGTCGCTACCACTACTTCTAAACGACCATCAGCTAGTCCGATTGGTCCTTCCAAAAAGGCCAAAAAGACTAAGGAAAGTACACCCTCTAGTACTATACCTGAGGGAGCTTCTCAATAAGCTACCTTAGATGCATTTGTGGGTCTTTCCTCCACAACTTCAGCAGTCACTCATACTGCCGTGTCAGCGATCTCACTCGCTGTCACATCATCAGTAACCCCACCTACTATCTCATTCACTGAGATTAACCCCATCCCTACTTCTATCCCCAAAACTCTTCCCTTCTCTCCTCACTTGGTCTCTGAACCCGCCACCTCTTCTTTCCCTATAGGACCTCAGCATCAAACTTTTGAGGAATCTATGCAGTTCTACAAAATGTTTGATACGTCAGGTCCTAGCTTGGCGTCTGTTGGCGTCTAGGAGAAAAGGTGGACGCACTCACCAACACCATCAATGAAACCACCAGCGCCGTAAATCAGGATGGTGAGGAGCTGAAGAAGTTGACCGCCACTTGCTCATCTAAAGCTGAGAACTCTCAACTTTCAGCTGTTGAAGAACAAGTCGTCCAACTCAGAGAGTCCTCTTGACTCTTTCAAGGGCGATTTGAGTCTCTTACCGCTGAAGTTCAGGGTCTCTCTTCAATGGTTGACCTCTGCACGTCCCTTCTTCAGCAAATTCTACAGAAAGTGAATGCACCAGCTCCAGCGCTGCCTCCCTCCTTCACTGAAGATGATCGTACCAACCTCAACATCGCTGTGGAATTCATTCATGATGCCACATGCGACATCCCTGCGGTTGAAGACCGGATTAAGCGTCTGGAGGCTGACGTTCAAGTTCTAAAAGCTTCAACAGCTACTCCAGCAGCTGAACAATCCCCTACCGCTGATAATGACAAAGTGGGGGAGAAAACTGAAGAAACTTCTATTGCTGCTGCTGGGGAAGCTAAGACTCCAAAGGAACCTCCCTCTCAATCTGAGGGGGAGAAGGCAAAATAATCCTCATCAATTCACTCCATTCTCTTTGAAGAGGATGAGGAAGAAGACGATGAAGAGGAAGATGATCTAGATCTTGATGATCAAGAAAAGGATCAGCCCTCCGATGACGACGACGACGATGAAGACCAATCTATGTGGTTCTCTAAGCCGAACGTCGTATCAGGGACAACTTCGCAAGAGGTTGTCAAAACAGGGGTGAGAGGTGATACATCTTCAAGTGTTCCTTCGCAAAGCAAAGACAAGTAACCGATCGCTGAAGAATGCTTGAGGACTGGATCACAATCTGAGGGGGAGCATCCTTCTCAGGTATGTCTTTCAATTGTACCACTCTTCTACTCTTTCCAAACCCCTATTCCTTTCTAGACTTTATCTCTCTCGTTCTAAAAATACACTTATCCCTTCTTTCCTTCTTTTTCTAACCAGACAGTTCTCACCCCTGCTTAAGGGTTCTGAACTACAAATAATTCCAGCTGCTATCGCTGAAGAAATAATCCCAATCTCTATCGCTGAGATTGATGAAGAAGAAGAAGAAGATTCCCTGGTCCATCCAGGAAGGCCCTCTCGACCATCTCATTGGTCAGAGGAAGTGGTAAAGAAAAGAGTTGAAATGATCGCTCAACTAGAAAGTCAACGGCTGAAAATCCCTCTTCAAACATCCACAGAGCTCGACTTCCTCACTGAAGCTGAAAGAGAAGAATCTGCCAAAGCTGAGAAGCTGATCGCTGAATGCAAACGAGATGCCCAACTCGCTTTAAAGATTCAATCCTCTCAAGTTAAGGACAAAAAGCTGAAAAGCAAACCTGTGGAAGTTCAAGCAGCACTACTGAAAGAAATTGAAGAGGAACGCTTCAAAGAACAAGAGATCAACGATAAGTCTATCGAATGGTGCAAACAAAAGATGGATTATCGTTCTGATCTTCTTCCAATATCAGCCGTGACTATCTCTGGTCGCAAGAAGAAAGATCAACTCTCAGTGACCATGGAGATTACCAGAGAGGATGGAACCCAAAAAGCAATGTACGTATCAAAACTTGAGAGCTTCGGATTTACGGAATGGTTAGAGTTCTGGGATGCGCTGAAGAAATCCAAATCTACATACAGAGGCTACGTTGAAGGACTTCTTGAAGCCCTCATAAATAGAGTCGTTTCTGTACTAAAGCTGCCATCTCCTCTTCCTCCCAAATCTTTGAAACTCAAGAGAAAAATTGGGTCCTCCTCCTCTGAAGATGTCGACATCATCAGGAATGAAACTTCTATCAAATTTTCAAGAGATGCACTGTTTGGTCCTCCTCCTGATCTTTCAGTTCTGGACTTATCTCTGCCTCCTGGTGGTCCTTTCCAAGCTGGTCAAGTAATCAACAATCCTTATGGAATATTCTTCAGAGATGATGATGAGGAACTCAGATTTCAAAGAATCTCTGAGATTCCTATCTGTCCTCTGAATCATCTCAAGGATCTCTTATGCTTATGGTATGACTTCTTCCCTGCTGCTGAAGAAATTAAAGAAATTATCAGTCAAGAATCTTTGGAACGAAGACAGAAAGGAGAAGAAATACCTGAGTATATGATCAATCCTCCTGATAGATTAGTTTTCTTCTCTGTAATCTGTTAGTTATACTTACAGTAGTTAGTTACTCACTTGTAATGTTTTTCATATCTTGTAATTCCATCCCTGAATTAAATGAAAATAGCAGTGATGTACTTAACCCTATCAGTACTGTAAAAGATCCCTCAAAATAGTAATTGGGACATGCATTCTATGAGTCCTTTTTATTCCTATATTTTGAATCAAAGTAATTTTCTTTTGTTACTTTGTCATTATCATATAGGGGGAGATTGTTGATCCAAACTCTCTCAGTGATTTGATAACGACCCTCTTTTATACTTAGTGAAAATTACGTTATTATATGTATTAGTGTTTCATCATCAGCGATCAGACTGAGTCTGTTCAGTTATCGCTGATGACCTTTCTGTAAACATTAATATGTATGTGTTTCACTTTCAGCGATCAAACTGAGTCTGTTCAGTCATCACTGATCGTTTCCTATGTAACACAGTTAACGTAATCCCTGAAGACAAGTCTCGCGTCAACATAGTTCATAGCTGAATCGAAGACGAAGCCACTGAACAATAGATAAGTCTACTAGTGACCTGATGCGGATATCAGCGAAGATCAGACATCTACTTACGCGAAGAAGCCTGAGGAAAAGCTTCAGCGATAGCTGAACTTCTTTATCTCTGGAAGAAGAGATACTCAGCGATCAACGATCACAAAGCTTATGCCTCAAGTTTTCTTTTGTCTTACCTTGCACAACCAGTACGATGTGTCAGAACGGACACGTCTCTGCCACAAATCGTACACCAACTCTGTCAACTACACTGTTCATAAAGCGGCCAAAAGCATGTCTCCAAAAGTGAGACTACCAAAGCCAATCTATGAATGCCACGTGTAAAGTACCCTGCCATGCATTTAATGCATAGGGTATAAATAGGAAGCTCACCCCTTCATCTGAAAGTGTGCTCAATCCTTGAACTCCAAAATAGAAACCCTTGTTTTCTATCTCTCTAAAAATCCCCCATTCTCTGAATTTCTTGTGCAACCATCTTAGTGTTTCTTAAGTTTGTTTAGATTGAGTCTGTCTTAATCTTATTCCGCAACAAACTTGTAAATTGTATTTTGATTTATCAATAAACAATTTATTAAACTTTAATTTCTGTGTTTGTATTCAACCCCCCCCCCCTTCTACAAACTTGTTAAGCACCTTCGGGACCAACAGAGAATAAAGCAAGATCTTATTTATGAGATTAAACAATCTGCTATGATACCACTTGTTGGTCCCGAAGGTGCTTAACAAGTTTGTAGAAGGGGGTTGAATACAAACACAAAATTTAATGGTTTAATAAATTGTTTATTGATAAATCAAATCACAATTTACAGTTTGTTGTGGAATAAGATCAAGTAAAACCTAATCTAAACAAAATTAAGAATCACACAAATTGTTGCACAAGAACTAGAGAACAAAGATTGAGAGAATATAGAAAGCAAGGGTTTCTATATTATTAGAAAGATAGAAGGCAACCCTCAGATAGAGTCTTGATCATTCTATTATACCCTATGCATTAAATGCATGGTAGGGTACTTTACACGTGTCCTACGATGGTCGGTTGCATGCCTCTGACTTTTGGAGACATGCTTTTGGCCGAATGGTGAACAATGTAGATTTCAGAGTTGTTGTACGATTTATCGCAGAGGTATGTCTCTTCTGACATTTATACTATGTGTGCAAGGGTTAGACAAAAGAAACTTGGAGTATAAGCTATGTGATCTTCAATCGTTGAATATCTCTTCCTTCACAGAGATAGAAGAAAGTTCAGTGATCGCTGAAGCTTTTCTTCAGGTTTCTTCGCATGTAGGTAGACTTTTCTTGGTTTCACTGATATTCGCATCAGATCATGAGTAAACATGTTCGTTGTTCAGCAGCTTGGTCTTCGACTCAGTGATGAACATCTTTGTCCCGAAACTTGTCTTCGGGGATTACGTCTAACTGTTACAAGAGAGATCATCAGCGATACTGAACATACTCAGTATTTAATCGCTAATGGTGAAACACTAATACATACAGATGTTAAACGTAATTTTCATTAAGTATTACAACGGGTCATTATCAAATTACTGAGAGAGTTTGGATCAACA
The DNA here is from genome assembly GCA_954870635.1 of Arctium minus. NCBI lineage: Eukaryota > Viridiplantae > Streptophyta > Magnoliopsida > Asterales > Asteraceae > Arctium > Arctium minus. The sequence continues at coordinate 61,780,362 of OX941087.1, forward strand.
GAAACAATGATTATCGTGAATCCATAAAAGTTCATTAAAGCTCACACAATTCCCATGTATTTTGTCCTAAAAGCACAAAGTTGCTCAACGGTTTAACTTTAACAGTTAAAGCACAGTACATTTGTCTTATGTATGTTTGCTCAATAAGATTGTAACACCCTAAAAATCAGAGTAAATTAAAACCTGGAAAACCTGGCAACATGACATTCGTATTGATATAAACCTCCCATAAAGGGGATCAGTCCTTAAAACTTTACAAAACCTGCACAGATATAGGATTCATCAACAAACTAATCTAGCCACCTCTATCATGATTACATCAGTTGACAATCCATAATTCACCAAAAGAATGGGACTTAACAAATGCCCAGTTACAATACTAGTCATCTCAAAATGCCTCGAGACCAAACCCGTCTCTCAAAACCCTGGCAACCCACCGCTAAGGGAAACCTGTTATACACATCATTTGAGAAAAAGTGTTAGGCTTAAAGCCTAGTGAGAACATACAGTTCATAAATCTCAAGCGATATAAACAAATGCATCAAAGTAAATCCTTCCAAAGGTTTAGTTATGCAAAACACAGTTCTTTGATAATATACGGACAACCGGTCCAAAACACATCTTCCGATGACGGGGATTACCCGATTTACCAAGGATTATAGTGGAACACAAAGTAAGCCACAAATCCGAGTTATGAGCTAAATACATGGAACCATGGCTACGAACTCTTCGGTCCGTACTACGATGTGAGGGAGGGCCCCAAGGAACCAGTCATGCTCTTCGTTATACTACATTTGACCCATGGCTAGTAACCGGTCTCACATAACCGTACCAAGTACCCCCGAAGATCAAATGTATCTAACTACAATAGAAGGGGCACAACCATCCCATCCATAAGCCGACTCGATACCTTGGGATCCACTAGTATAGTCATGACTTGTCACAATATTTCATGTGACCATTTTAAAGCTAGATAAACAACTTTCAACACATTTATATTTCAAAATGCCATTTTCCAGACCAACTGTTGGTAAGAAAGATAATCATAAAACCAGTTTACTTCTAATAAGGCGGAACCCATCATTTTAGTCAAAACTGATCGGGAACCCCGAAAATCACCAAAAACTTCATTTATATCAAAATGTAGAGAACATGAAATCATACCGTAGAAATATTTCGGATTTCGCAAGTAAGAGTTTTGACATGTATAAAGTTTGTAAAATGGTAGTAGGAACTCACCAGTAGGTTTTTAGAATAAAACCCGGAAAACCAGATATCGATCACGACGAAGAGGTGAAGCTTAAAACACCGACCCCTTGCTAGAAAAACCGCAAACTAGCAACCAAACGAGACTCGAAGATCGAAAGAAGAAAAGGAAAAAGAAAGAGAGAGAGAGATTGAGAAAAGAGATCTTTTTAATTAAACCAACCAAAATGAGATATTTAACAAAATATCTCATCAGTCCCAACACAGCGCACGACCCGTGCGCTTTCAAAGAAGGGAGGGCGCACGACCCGTGTGGAAAACCACTGTCGAGTCCCTGACCCTTGCGCACGACCCGTGCGAAATTCCTGAAGGAGGGCGCACGACCCGTGCTCCCTGTAGACCAACACAGAAACCTCCTTTTCTCTATTGTTGCTCGCAAATGACCAAACGAAATTTGGGGTGTTACAATCCTCCCCTACTTGGGAATGATTTCATCCACGAAATCCAGCTATACAAAAAGCTGAGGATATCTTCGCTTCATATCCTCTTCAGCTCCCCACGTCACATTTGCTCCCCGGTGATGCTTCCACTGCACCTTGACCAAAGTGACCTCTTTGTGACGTAACTTCTTAGACTTTCTCTCTAAGATGGCGTCGGGTTCTTCCACACAACGGTTACCTTCGTCCACTCTTAACTCTGAGAGGGGAATGACGTTGTCTTCTACCTCTACACACTTCTGAAGGTAACAAACATTTTACGTATTGTGGATTCTGCTCAACTCCGGGGGCAGTTCCAACTGGTAGGCTTGCAAACCCACCCGTTTAAGCACTTTGAAAGGTCCGAGGAAACGGGTACTCAGCTTCCCACGTTTTCCAAACCGGATAATGCCCTTCCATGGCGACACCTTAAGCATCACGCGGTCGCCCACTTGGAACTCTATTTGTCGTCTCTTCTTATCGGCATAGCTTTTCTGCCGATCCTGATCCGCTTTCATTCTTTCACGAATGCATTTGACCTTATTGGACGTCTCTTGCACTATTTCAGGTCCGGCGAACTGTTTTTCCCCCGCTTCATGCCAGCACACGGGAGTCCGACACTTTCGCCCATACAATGCCTCAAAAGGTGCCATTCCAGTACTCGAGTGGTAGCTATTGTTGTAAGCAAACTCCACCAAAGGCAGATGAGAGTCCCAACTACCCCCGAAATCGATGACACAAGACCTCAACATATCTTCTAAAGTTTGGATCGTTCTCTCTCTTTGCCCGTCGGTCTGTGGATGGTAAGCCGTACTCAACTTAACTCGCGTACCAAGATCTTTTTGAAACCCATCCCAAAAGTTCGAAGTGAACCGACTGTCGCGATCCGACACGATCGACAATGGTATTCCATGCCTCGAGACCACTTAATCGATATAAAGTTTTGCTAACTTATCCATCGGTAGAGTCTCGCTCATAACCAAGAAGTGAGCGTTCTTTGTCAATCTATCAACTATCACCCAAATGGTATCGCGACCTCAAAGAGTTTTAGGCAACTTCGTCACGAAGTCCATGGTGATATGCTCCCACTTCCACTCGGGAATCTCTAAAGATTGAAGACTTCCATACGGTCGTTGGTGTTCGGCCTTAACTTGCGAACACATCACACAACGCTCTACATAACGTGCCACATCAAGTTTCATTACTGGCCACCAATAATGCAGTTTCAAGTCCCTGTACATCTTTGTACTCCCCGGATGAATGGAATACTTAGACTTGTGTGCATCTTCAAGAAACAGATCACGGTTACCCCCAAGCTTGGGTACCCACACACGACCGTTGAACAGTTTTACCCCACGGCTATCTTCCGTTAAAAGCAACTGTTGTTTCATCATGACTTCTTCTTTGAGATTCTCTTCCAGCAATGCTTCCACTTGTGATGCCTTGATCTTTTCAACAAGACTAGACACTAACTCGATTCTCGAATGGGTAGCCCGAATACTTCCGCTGTAGTCCTTCCGACTTAGCGCATCGGCCACCACGTTCGCCTTACCCGGATGGTAAAGCAATTCACAATCATAATCTTTAAGTAACTCGAGCCACCGCCTTTGCCTCATATTCAACTCTTTTTGATCAAATACATACTTTAGGCTCTTATGATCTGTGAAAAGTGTACATTTCGTGCCGTAGAGGTAGTGTCGCCAAAGTTTCAAAGCGAACACCACCGCCGCTAACTCTAGATCATGGGTAGGATAATTCTTCTCGTGAATCTTGAGTTGTCTCGATGCGTAGGCAATCACCTTGCCCCTTTGCATCAACACACAACCCAAACCCATTTTTGAAGCGTCGCTATAAACCACGAAGTCTTCTAACCCTTCAGGTAACGACAAGATCAGAGCTTCACACAACTTCTTTTGAAGTATCCGGAACGCCTTGTCTTGTGTTTGGTTCCATTCAAACTTCACATTCTTCCGAGTCAAAACTGTCAAGGAAGAAGCAATTTTCGAAAAGTCTTGGATAAATCTCCGGTAATACCCTGCCAAACCCAAGAAACTTCGGATCTCTGACGGACTCTTGGGAGATTCCCAATTCATCATAGCTTCAATCTTTGAGGGATCCAATTTCACTCCGTCTCGAGTGACAACATGACCCAGAAATTGTACCTCTTTAAGCCAAAAGTCACACTTGGAAAACTTGGCGTACAATCTTTCCTTTCCAACACTTCAAGCACTTCCCGCAGATGTTGTTCGTGTTCTGACTCGCTCTTGGAGTACACGAGTATGTCATCAATGAATACAATGACCGACTTGTCGAGGAATAGTCGGCACACTCTATTCATCAAGTCCATAAATATCGCCGGTGAGTTCCTTAGGTCAAAAGGCATTACAAGAAATTCGTAATGACCGTAACGTGTTCTGAAAGCTGTTTTCGGGACGTCTTCTTCTCTCACCTTCACCTGATGATAACCCGAACGTAAGTCGATCTTGGAAAAACATCCTGCTCCATGAAGTTGATCGAACAAGTCGTCTATTCTCGGAAGCGGATACTTGTTCTTCACCGTAGCTTTGTTCAACTCACGATAGTCGATGCACATTCACAGCGTGCCATCTTTTTTCTTTACAAACAAGACCGGAGCTCCCCAGGGTGACGAACTCGGTCTTATAAAGCCCTTCTCCAAAAGCTCTTGGAGTTGTGCCATCATTTCTTGCATCTCTGACGGCGCTAAACGGTAAGGAGCTTTAGCAATTGGTGTTGCTCCAGGCACAAGGTCAATCCGAAACTCCACTTGCCGATCAGGTGGTAACCCGGGCAAGTCGTCAGGAAAGACATCTGGAAACTCACGCACAATCTTCACATCAACAAGCTTTGATTTCTCTAACTTGGCATTGATCACATAGGCTAAGAAAGACGAACATCCTTTTATCAGACACTTGCGTGCCCTCGCCATTGTGATTATCGCCACTTCGCCCTTTCTCTTCTCACCATAGATCACAACAACTTCACCATTGGAATTGGGAAGTCGTATTAATTTCTTGGAACATACGATCTCGGCATGATTGTTTGACAACCAATCCATACCGACCACAACATCAAAGCCTCCGATAAACATCGGCAGTAAATCGATTGAGAATTCTCTCCCCTCGATACCGAGAGTACACTTCTTTAGAACATCACGGATCAGAACTTGACTACCATCAGCCATCTCTACCACTAACGCATCCTCAAGACTAGTAGTGGGCATAGCAATCTTTTGACAGAACAAATCAGATACGAAAGAGAAACTGGCACCCGTATCGAATAAAATACGAGCAGGTACAGAGTTTATAAGAAAAGTACCCGATACCACATCAGCGGATGCCTTGGCCTCTTCGGCCGTCATCTGAAATGCTCGACCCGGAACCCTCGGAGGGTTCTCCTTCTTTGCCGCTACGCTACCCGTCTTGAGCTTCGGGCAATCTCTCTTCACATGCCCCGGTGCCTTACACTCGAAGCAGACCATCCCCGCGACAGAATAGTCGCGGGCGGTGTGATCATTCTTACCACACTTGAAGCAGAATCTAGAAATGGGGTTACAGTTACCATGGTGCTTTGTTCGACACTTTGAGCACCATCTGGCTTCTTGATAACCGCTGAAGTTGCGGTTTCCGACAAAAGGTCGGGTTCTCTTGGGAGGTACAGAACTGCTCTCCCACTTTCTCTTATCAGTCTCCACCACAGCTTTCTCAGCTTTGTTCCTCGCGAACATCTCTTCCATGTACTGAGCTTCTTCAACCATCTCGCGGAGGTTAGAAACTCTAAAATTGTGGACCATGGATTGCATGTCCGCGGGTAGACCATTCAGATAGGCCTTCATCTTATCCTTCTCTGTTGGGGAAGCGTGCCCCACCAGATCAAGCTTCTCCATTAACTGACGGGTGTACTCCCTCACCGTCAGGCTTGCCTTTACCAGAGACCGGAATTCTTTCTCGATTCGGTCCATTGTTCTTTCATTGCAGAACTCTTCTAACAACTTTTTCTTGAACTCGGACCAAGTCAACTGAGCCAACACAACAGGAGATAGGGTGGATTGAATGACATTCCACCAAATTAGTGTAGTATCCCTCAGCAGTTGGGTACCGAACCGCACTCTCTGATCATCTCCGCATTCGGAAGAGCCAAAAGCTTGTTCGACCGCTCGAATCCACTTCACACACAAGATTGGGTCGTCGGAACCAGAGAACTCTGGCGGTCCGCAACCCAGAAAGGACTTGTAGGAACAACTTTTCCTATTTCCCGGAGCACCAACAATCCCGTGCTCCTCAGCCCTGACCCCTGCACCAGCGACTCCAGGACCCGCTACAATATTTTCCACAACCGTCTCACTCCTCCGATTGTTCACATCGCGGTCCTCAATCACTTTCAGCAGAAACTCTTGTTGCTTTGCCATCTCTTCCCTCATTGCCAACATCATGCTGGCCATCAACTCAGACGGGGTACTAGCATCCCTGATGACTGGGTGGGACGAAGCCAGGTCTACTCGTGGAATGACCTCTGGCCCCCCACCTAGCCCTTACTGAACAGGTGGTCGCACAACAACCTCAGCTCCCTCCAGCTGACCAGCGGTGGAGGCTGTCGCTTCTAGACCATCAACACGCGTACGCGGTCTACCACGCGTATTCACCATCCCAAACTGCTACACAGAACAGGAAAAGAGATAAGAGAGAGTTGGAATAAACGCAAAGGAAACGTACTACCACACTACCAATCGTCATAGCAATAGAAATTCAAGGACACTTACGTACGATATCCTCATAATAACATTAGCTAAGTGAGATTATGAACATATAACACATAAAGGTTCTCGTCACGATAGCCACAATGCCTGATAAACGTACTTTCCGTTGACTCTAAGACTAACCCATCTTAGAAGCTCTACCCAATCTCACGGATCAATTCTTATCATACTCGGTCTAAGTCTAGACATCTTACATTCATGCCTAGTTCACTTAAACTACAGCTCTGATACCAACTTGTAACACCCTAAAAATCAGAGTAAATTAAAACCTGGAAAACCTGGCAACATGACATTCGTATTGATATAAACCTCCCATAAAGGGGATCAGTCCTTAAGACTTTACAAATCCTGCACAGATATAGGATTCATCAACAAACAAATCTAGACACCTCTATCAAGATTACATCAGTTGACAATCCATAATTCACCAAAAGAATGGGACTTAACAAATGCCCAGTTACAATACTAGTCATCACAAAATGCCTCGAGACCAAACCCGTCTCTCAAAACCCTGGCAACCCACCGCTAAGGGAAACCTGTTATACACATCATTTGAGAAAAAGTGTTAGGCTTAAAGCCTAGTGAGAACATAGAGTTCATAAATCTCAAGCGATATAAACAAATGCATCAAAGTAAATCCTTCCAAAGGTTTAGTTATGCAAAACACAGTTCTTTGATAATATACAGACAACCGGTCCAAAACACATCTTCCGATGACGGGGACTACCCGATTTACCAAGGATTATAGTGGAACAAAAAGTAAGCCACAAATCCGAGTTATGAGCTAAATACATGGAACCATGGTCACGAACGCTTCGGTCCGTACTACGATGTGAGGGAGGCCCCCAAGGAACCAGTCATACTCTTCGTTAGACTACATTTGACCCATGGCTAGTAACCGGTCTCACATAACCGTACCAAGTGCCCCCGAAGATCAAATGTATCTAACTACAACAGAAGGGGCACAACCTTCCCAGCCATAAGCCGACTCGATACCTAGGGATCCACTAGTATAGTCATGACTTGTCACAATATTTCATGTGACCATTTTAAAGCTAGATAAACAGCTTTCAACACATTTATATTTCAAAATGCCATTTTCCAGACCAACTGCTGGTAAGAAAGATAATCATAAAACCAGTTTATATACATTCTTTCAATAAGCCACAAACATAGGCAAGTAAAACATCATTTTACTTCTAATAAAAAGCGGAACCCGTCATTTTAGTCAAAACTGATCGGGAACCCCGAAAATCACCAGAAACTTCATTTATATCAAAATGTAGAGAACATGAAATCATACCGTAGAAATATTTCGGATTTCGCAAATAAGAGTTTTGACATGTATAAAGTTTGTAAAATAGTAGTAGGAAACCACCACTAGGTTTTTAGAATAAAACCCGGAAAACCAGATATCGATCACGACGAAGAGGTGAAGCTTAAAACACCGACCCCTTGCTAGAAACACCGCAAACTAGCAACCAAACGAGACTCGAAGATCGAAAGAAGAAAAGGAAAAAGAAAGAGAGAGAGACTGAGAAAAGAGATCTTTTTAATTAAACCAACCAAAATGAGATATTTAACAAAATATCTCATCAGTCCCAACACAGCGCACCACCCGTGCGCTTTCAAAGAAGGGAGGGCGCACAACCCGTGCGGAAAACCACTGTCGAGCCCCTGACCCTTGCGCACGACCCTTGCGCACAACCCGTGCGAAATTCCTGAAGGAGAAACCTCATTTTCTCTATTCTTGCTCGCAAAAGACCAAACGAAATTCGGGGTGTTACAAAGATAATCATAAAGATTTGAGCATTTTAAACATGGAAGATTTTCTCAAAACAAGGAAATTTGAATGAATGAAATGAATACAAAAGACTTGTTTGAGAATCTGACAATGTATGGAAAATATCAAATATGAATGATTTATCAAGAAAAGCTTAGGTCATGAAAAATTGGAATTTGTCTATACGAATCAAATATAGACATTCTTGAAAGAAACGCTTTGAATGAAATGAACTAACGCTCAAATATCAATGAAGTACAAAACGGGGTTTATTACCATCAAAAAATTGTTTCATTTGAGACATGGTAATAATAAATTCAACAAAAATACTAAACCGGTGTGTGTGAATACTTGACAGTATATATAAAAGATAATACACAAGTATTTATCTTTGGAAACACACGGTTAGTGAAACATTAAAGCTTATACCTGAAAACATTTAAAATACACACTTCTGAAATTCATGAAAACTTTTAAGAATTGAGAAGTGGTTTGAACTTTTAGGCAAATATGTTTTCATGTCTAAAAGTTGTCCATATTTCAAACATAATGAGATTAAGGTTAGAATTATCCTTATGCTCAACATTAATCTCATAAAGTCAGCTCCAAAGTCATGATTGATATGATCATGTAAGCTCCCCCTCAAAATCTGCAGCAGTCTAAAAGTCGTCAAAGCAACAAAGTCTTATTGAAAGTAAAACATTTATTGAAAAATAAAGACATGAAAACAGTAAAACAATTTACGAACGAGTTCTGATCTGAATTAATCAGAATTCAATGTCCCTACTCCCCCTAAACATATACATCACAAAATATGTCAGTGTAACATATATGCAAAAGTCTATAACTCCCCCTAGAATGTAGATCGTCTAAATTTTGTCTCACACTCCCCCTGAAATCATGAACAGAACCTTTTAGTGCAGATATCATTCAGATTTAAAATAAAGAACTGAGGAAAAATTAAAAATTAAACTGTACTAGGTAAAACGGATTATGTTTTAAGATTCAACATACCTAGTTTCGAAATGAGAAAGTTAAATCTCTTTTTGTCCAAAGGTTTGGTGAATAAATCAGCTAATTGGTGATCCGTGTTTACAAAATAAAGTTTAATTGTACCTTTTTTGACATTATCTTTGATAAAGTGATACTGCAAGTCAATATGTTTGGTCTTTGTGTGTTGTACAGGATTAGCAGATATGGCTATCGCACTCTTCGAATCACAATAGATTGGGATTTTGTTGAATTGAAAACCATAATCTCGTAGTTGTGTCTTCATCCACAGAACTTGAGAGCAGCAGCTTGCAGCAGCTACATATTTTGTTTCAGCGGTTGATGTGGAAACACATAGTTGTTTCTTTGAAGCCCAGCTTACGAGTTTATCACCCAAGAATTGAATCTGATCGGAGCTACTCTTCTTGTCAAGCATACAGCCTGCGTGATCTGCGTCTGAGTACGTTGTTAGCTCAAAACCAGTAACTTTAGGATACCACAGACCAATATCTGCAGTTCCCTTCAGATATCTAAATATGCGCTTGACCGCCGAAAGATGGGATTTTTTGGGCGAAGCTTGATATCTAGCACATAAGCATGTAGAAAACATAATATCAGGCCGACTAGCCATCAAGTACATTAATGAACCAATCATGTCTGTATAGGTTCTAACATCAACAGCTTTTCCCGAAAGATTACCTCTGATCTTAGTTCCTGGTGCCATCGAGGTACCAATTGGAGTACAATTTTCCATTTTAAATTTACATAAAATATCATAAATGTTCTTCGCTTGATTAATGAAAATCCTCGTATAAAATTGTCTAACTTGTAATCCGAGAAAGAAATTCGTCTCTCCCATCATACTCATTTGAAATCTTGACACCATGAGTGCAAAAAAGTTCTAACAGTACTTGGGGTTTGTAGAACCAAAAATTATATCATCCACATATATTTGAATTAAGATGATATCAACTTTTTCCTTTTTAATGAATAAGGTGGTGTCGGTTTTACCTTTAGAGAAGCCATACTTGACAAGGAATTTAGATAACACGTCATACCAGGCTCGAGGCGCTTGTTTGAATCCATAAAGGGCTTTGTCTAAAATATAGATATGATCTGGTTTGTCAGAACTTACAAACCCTTCTGGTTGAGAAACATACACCTCTTCTTTTAACAATACTGAAAGTCCAAGATCTATCAAATCTTAGAGAGAGAAAGTAGAGAGAGAGATAGTGTGCACCAATGTAAACTGTTCTATTCAAATGAGTTCCAAAGTTACAAAGACAAAGCCCCTAAGGGACTTAAATACCCCAAGGCCTAAACTGAAACAGATAAGCAAAACTAAACACAGTTAAGACCTCGGTTAATAAATACATTGATTACTATTCAAAATAGACTTAACAATCTCCCCCTAAGTAATCAATGGATCTCTTCTCTTTGACGAAGTCGATTTAAACCAAGCAAAACTTCTAAGCGTCTTAGAGTTGAACGGAAGATCAACCTCTCATCAATGGTAGTCAATACTTTCTTGAGAAGTTGAATCTCTTCATTCTCGATCTGATACAGTTCACTTCTTGATTCCAAAAAGATTCTTACAGCGGCTTTTAAACGATTCTCCAACTGTAGCTTGATCACCTTCAACGTTCCATTAGAGTAATGATTAATCTCTTCAAATCTTAGGAAGCATTTCTGACTAGAAGCATTCCTGTAAACAACTACATATGGATTCTGAAGAATAGTGAATAAAGAATATGAGTCGATGTTCGGCAAGATACGGTCGGGTCTTTGAAGGTTTACCACTGGCTGAAAGCTTTCAACAGCCATTTGAAAGTCAAAAACTCTGTAGAATCTGATTTGGCGTCGAATGAATCTTTTAATCACAAACAATGCTTGAGAGACATCTTCAGTTATGTGATAAATATTTCTAAAATGATCGTACAGAAACTCAACATCATCAATAGATAGATCATTAAAATCAGCCTCCAAGAAAGTATATAAGACGCAATCTCTTCTTTCCACTTCAAATACAGGATACCAGATATTAACAAACTTCTTTATCGACACGCTGATAACACGTACTATCAGATGAGGAGAAGAAACGAGATGCTTTCCACGGTGTTGGCAGTTGATGAACATCAAGTATTCGTACTGATAATCTGCTGACTCTTTTTCAACACCAAGAATGGCATGTATGTTGATTTGTCTTCTCCTAGAAACAAAAATATTACTCTGAGAGTCTTCGAGAAAAGCAGATCTAAGCCTTGAAGCCATATGTCTTTCTTGTAAACTTCTTTGTCTCTACTGTCTAGTCAAGGCTGGACCTTCTTCTAGGATAGACGGAGGGATCACAGGATCAGAAGGAGGAATATCCTCTTGAGCTCTTGACGACTGACCAACTTCAAATGTACTAGAAGGAGCAGTGGTAATCGGAGCTTGATCAGCAACAGGACTAAAAGTATCAGGAGTAGCTTCAGGAATCTCATCTTGTGAAGGAAGGTCTCCATACAAAGTATTTGCAACTTCTTCATCCTTGGCATCAATATAGAAAACATTTTCTTCAGTATCAGATAAAACGATTATATCATCGCGATCCTCTTCTTTTACTTTGTAGAGCTTTTTGTATCTGATGTCATCATCGTCATCTGAATTGATCTCTATGAAATTTGCAAAGAAAGTTCTCATGTCGTTTGCTGCATTAGAATCATCTAAGTCATTTGACCTTGTTACGGTGTCTGGATCAACATAAACGACTATCTGCAAGTTACTCTCGATGTTCTGCTCAGAAATATTCAACACATTAGACACAACAGACAAATCAACACTTTCTATCATATTATTTACAAGATATTCAACACAACAATCTTGAATATTATCAGCATTCATTTCTCTGTCAGTCGCCTCATCTTGAGTTTGATCTTCTCTAACTGAAGAACTTTCCACCCTTTGTCTCTTTGACATCTCCCCCTCATGACCTTGATGATCTGGATCATCTTGGTCATGTGTTCGTTTATGAGACAAACCTGCTTCAGTTCTGCAACTTTGTTCGTGACGATCAAACCTGTCAGATAAAACAGTTAAAGCTTGAGTCATGAGAGAGATGCCTTCCTTGATTTCAGATAAATTTGTTCGAGCTTCAGATCTGAAGGAATTGAACTCCTCATACAACGCAGAAACCCTGTCAGATGTAGTAGTAGAAGCTAGAGTCGGAGTCGATTGGAAATTCCTTAGCAGAGAGATCAAGTCTTTATGTTGTTGTTCTGGCGGCGACATAGAAAGAAGACAAGCATATAGCATATCTGTCAATTCAGAAATCGGAAGATCTTGAACTGGAATGCTAGAAGTCACCGGAGGAAATGAAGTAGATACTTGAGGCATAAATGTTGATGCAGAAATATCAGTTGTCTGTGTGAATGATGGAGGAGGAGGAATAGAAACGATCGCAGGAGCAGTAGTAGAAAATGTAGTAGATGGTTCACGGATGACTACCCTAGTTGGTCATCGGAATGGAATCACTTAAGGAAGAACCTCAGGATCGATTTCTATCATCTTTCCTTTTAACAAAGCCTTCATCTTCTGGATTTGTTCAATCTTTTGAGCATCAAACCTTTCACTCGTATGACAGATTACCTCATTGACAGATGTAAATTTCTCAGTCGTGTCTTGTACTTCGACTGAAGAAGTGTCAACACTAGGAGTAAGTTCAGGCGAAGATTGAGAAATTGCTGTATCTAGAACCCGATACTGAGTTGTAGCATTTGCAAATGCTATATCAAGCTCATCAACATGAATATTACCAACTGCAGCATCAATCGGAACAGACTCTTCTTCAGACATCACATCTTCTTGAGTATGCACTTCTGGTTCCCTGAAACTCCTTTCATAAACATGAAGACTAGGCTGATCACCATCATTATCATCATTATCATCGTCATCTCCATCTTTTGCATTACCAATATCAACATTGTTATCATCATCACCTTCAGCAGTAGCAACTCCGGTAAGTACATCAGCAATCTGTTGAACCGCAACATCTCTTTCAACTGCTTGATCATCTTGAGCATCATGAGAAGGTTCATCTTGTTCGGCTTCCAAAGACATATCATTTTCCAAGCCATATTGAATTATGCTTTCATCAGACGGATCAACATAATTTGCAATCAGATCAAAAGGAATTTGCATCGAGTGCTCAAAAGTCTTCTTCTGTCGCTGAATGAATGTTATCTCAGTATCCGGAACTTGAGGCCAAGACAAACGACGAGGAATATCTGGATTACTTCGCAACATACTCCGGACAATCAGCTTCATATATCGAATAAACGGAAGAAACTTTCGCTTTTTATGAGTAAGCTTGTCTTGCACTCTCTCTGAAAGTTCGGTCCAGAAGATGTACATATAGTCGACATGCAAGTCATAGACGACTGCATGAAACAACCGGAGATAATGCAAACTGGAATTGTCCGTTCTAGAATGTTTGGAAGTGATACATCGGTTAAGTACAGAGAACAAAGCATACCAAACTGGAGGCAGGTTTGATTTGTCAAACTGACTTACTCTATTCAAATCACCAAGATAACCCAGATTACGAATACCCTCTAATACATCTGATTCAGAAGGAAAGCTGTCATAGGAAGTTCGAATTGGTCGGGAATTAGGCTCAGGAAGTTCCAGAATAAGTCGAAGACGCTTGTAAGAAAGAAATGATTCAAACTGATCAATCTGTAAGTCGAAGAGATAAGGACGGACTCGCTCATTCTTTGTGATTGTATGTCAGGCCTGTTGTAGATAAACTTCAGGAACATCGACACAAGAAGTAAGAGCCGGAGCAAGAGGATGTCCTTTGAGAATTGCTCGGATAACCGGATGAATCTTAATCTTGTCAAAATCTACAAAGTAGTTGTTTGGCTTGTATGGAAAAATATAGAGCATAGTCGGGAAAACATCATTCGGTGTTCGGCGGTGAGCAGAAAGATTCGCCCCAATAGAAGGTACAGACGGCATAGGCGTCTCATGAGAAGCACGATCAGACGGATCATCTTGAATCACATTTTCATCTTGAATCATTGGATCAGTGATGGTTTGAGAAGCCATCAGAATACCTATGAAACAGAAAAGAAGAAAATTAGACAAGGAAAGTAAAATTGAAAAACACAAAAAAAAAATGAAAAATTTTCCTAAGTCAAGTTTGCGTGACAAGAGAGTGGCGCAAACTCAGGTTTGCGCTATGAACATGTGACACAAAAGAAGGTTTGCGCGACCAACTGTTAGCGCAAAACAAAGTTTGCGTATCGAGTACAAAGTGCAAAACAGATTTTGCGTGATGCACTTGTGAAGAAAACTTGCCTTAGAAAAAATTTTCATGAACAAAAAACACAAAGAAGATTTTCGTGACACGAAGGTAACGCAAAAGTAACTTTGCGTGACCCAAGGGTAGTGCAAAGTTAAATTTGCATGACCAACCTGTTACGCAAAATTACACTTGCCAAGAAACGAGCTACTAAAAAAGGAAATGCGTTTGAAGTTAGTAACACAAAACTAAGTTTGTGTTACCAACGAATAACGCAAAACTAGGTTTGTGTTACAAGAAGGTGACACAAACTTAAGTTTGCACGATGCACTGAAAACGCAAAAACCCTAGAAAACTAAAGAAAATCGTGAGTTCATCTGGTGAGTTTCAAAAATTCAAATAGAACAATTTTAAACCAAAATTAGTGTTCGAAAATCATAAAAGAATGACTACAAACAAATTTCGACCACTTTAATACTGATTAAAATCAGTATTCAACTCAAAAATTTGAAAATTTGAAAAACCCAAAGATGAACAGTCGCAATCATCACCAAAACTAAAAAACGAAGCATAAAAACTACAAAGTAAAAGATGAAATCACATACCTGGAGGACGAATTAGACAACTAAGAAGATCCCAACAATCAATTTAAAGAAAGAAAAACAATCTGATGAAGAAAAATGAACAGCAGAGCAAAAACACACAGTAAGAACTCACAAAAGAAAGCAAAATCAAATAACTACAAATCTATACTAAAAATAACCACAAAACAGAGATTAAACGAAATAAGAAACATACCTCAATCGATGAACAAGAACCTGAAACACTCAGATTTAGAATCGACAAAGATGGAATCTCAACAGATAGAGAGAAACGAGAAGGATTCAATAGAAAGAAAATGAGCGGTAAAATGAAAAAAAAAATAGAAAATCTAACACTATTTATACCAAACAAAATAACACTAAAAAAATTACACTCTTAAAAAAAATACACCAAATAACACATAAAAAAAATGAAATGTTACCTGAATAGCCCTTTTACTCCCCTACACAAATGCACTAAATAAAACAGATCAGATTAGCATTTGTATAGAAAACCAAAAATACATACCTGATGAACTACTGATCTGAACGTTAATCACTGTATCAGATATGTACCTGACCATGTTATTCACTCCCCCTCAAAAACAGAAGATTATCAAATTATCATTCAGATAGTCTCTCCCCCTTGAAAAATGCACATACCAATTGACAGAGATATGGATACACCAACATAGAGACATCAGTGTAATAAGAAAATTATACTGAATATAAATTTTGAAAACAACTGAACACATAAAAATTTAAACACTAAACAAATTAAATTCTACTCAGTAAAATATCACAGATTTATCAAACAATTGAAATCAAACATGTGTTGTTGGATACAAAGACAAGTTTCATTGCATATCAAGTTAAGACATGTTCAGTTTCAAAAAAACTTCCAGCAATCTATTCAGTGTGCTCGCATGCGAACTTCGATTAGCTTCAAGAAAATGCAATTTTAAAAATATAATAGAGAACTTTGCATGTACTCACACTAAGCCATCAAGAATTAAGACTTTCACAAATTCATAGGTTTATCGCAACTCAAACATATCACCAAGTATCATGAGATGTGTGCTCATTGGCATCTTTTAGCATTGTGCACATTGTCATCTTCACATGAGTCTGCTCTTTGGCATCTTTTAAGCTTGTGCACTTTGGCATCTTTTTTTTAATCAAAAAGTTTGGTAAGTAAAGAACATGCCGTAAACGTAACTTTCTATCTGACCCTATTGCAGGATTTGGGTCAGCCGCTCCCAGACCAGTTGGCCTTAGGGGACTAGATGTCAAGCACCCCTTGGAACTTACTCTCCCATATCAGAAAGGCTACATCGACATATCCTAAACCCATTCATACCAGTAGAACATGACTTTCAATCTGATTCTATAGAAGGATTTGGGTTCGATCACTCCCAGACCAATTGACCTTAGGGGACCAGATGACAAGCATCCCACGGAACTTACTTTCCCAAACCAGAAAGGTCACAGGTACAAACTTTTAAACTTAGAGATTTCTGTATTTTATATATATATAATGCATCCCAATCACTCAGTTCTACATCTAAGTGCTTAGCCCATATTTTTATTACGATCCATAATTCAGACTTTTTAGGATTTCCAAGCATTGTAAACTATAAATATTCTGAATCACATATCTTTAAAGCAGAATGCAAAAGCTTCAAACATGTTGCTGACCTTTCGACTTTAGTAAAACTTGAAAGTTGAACATATAAAACTTCAATATAAACAAAGCAACTTGAAAATTTATCCTTGACACACATTTTATTCAAAAGAAAGAAAACCTGTAAAACTTTTTCTTTATAAAATAAAATTTGTAAATATTTAAACTTTTAAATTCAACATGCCAAGTTTTGAAAGCAGAAAATTAAAACGTTTTTCATCTAAAGCTTTTATAAAAATATCAGCAAGTTGATATTCAGTTGGAACAAAATATAATTCAATAGTACCTTCTTCCACATGATGCTTTATTAAGTGGTACCTCATATCTATGTGTTTGGTCTTTGTGTGCTGGACCGGATTGACTGATATCGCGATCGCGGATTTGCTGTCACAATAAATGGGAATAGTTTTGTACAGCATCCCGTAGTCACGAAGTTGTGTGTTCATCCATCGCACTTGAGCGCAACAACTAGCTGCGGCGACGTATTCTGCCTCTGCAGTTGAGATAGAAACACAATTCTGCTTTTTCGATGCCCAGCTTATCAGTCTATCACCGAGAAATTGAAGGTGACCTGAAGTGCTTTTCCAGTCCAATTGATTTCCACCAAAATCTGCATCAGAGTAAGCAATCAATTTATAATCAAAACTCTTAGGATACCACAAACCTAAGTAAGGAGTTCCTTTGATGTATCGAAAGATTCTCTTGACTGCTAAGAGATGCGATTCCTTTGGCTTTGCTTGAAATCTGGCACATAAGCAGATAGAAAACATGATATCCGGCCGACTTGCAGTTAGGTACATTAGTGATCCGATCATTCCTCGATAAGTCTTGACGTCCACAGCTTTTCCATCTAGATCGAGTCCAACTTTAGCACCATGAGCCATAGGTGTGCCAATTGAAGAAGATTTGTCCATCTTGAATTTCTTCAGGATGTCAAAATCGTACTTCGACTGGTTACAAAGAAAGTAGAGAGAGAGTGTGCGCCAATGTAAACTGTTCTATTCAAATGAGCTCCAAAGTTACAAAGACAAAGCACCTAAGGGAATTAAATACCCCAAGGCCTAAACTGAAACAGATAAGCAAAACTAAACACATTTAAGACCTCGGTTAATAAATACATTGATTACTATTCAAAATAGACTTAACAAATACATTCAGAAAAGTTGTCTTGACATCAATCTGATAGACCGTAAAGTTCTTATGTGAAGCATAGGCTAGGAACATCCTAATTGCCTCAATGCGTGCAACTGGTGCATACATTTCATCATAATCAATGCCTTTCTCTTGTCTGTACCTTTGGAAACAAGTCTTGCTTTATTTCGAATCACAACACCATCCTCATCCTTTTTATTCTTGAATACCCACTTGGTGCCAATAATTGTTTTACCTTCAGGTCGGGGCACCAATCTCCAAACTTAAGCCTCAAGTTGATATAGATATTCTTGCATGGTTGTAATCCAGTCCGGATCATAAAGAGCATCTGAAACTTTTGTCAGTTCTATTTTACTCAGGAATGAATTAAACAAACATTCATTTGCTGTCGCAGACCTAGTTTGCACCGGCATTGACGGATCTCCAATAATTTGATGAACCGGGTGCTCTTTGGTCCACTTAAGTACATGTGGGAGTGGATTATATGTTGATTGATCATATTGATCATATAAGTACCCAATATCTTCTTCTTGTTGGGGTTCAGCTGAAGTAATTGGTGCAGAAGTCTCAGTTGGTTGGACACTGGATGTCTGTTGAGTAGGCAATACTTTGCATCCAACCGAATGTATAACTTATGTCTCTGCATTATCATGTGCAACTTTAACTGATTGAGTAGGAATATGATCTGGAGTTTCTATCTGAACCGGGGGATCAGATTCAGTTGAGACATCTGAAGTGATTGAATGATGATTACTTGAATCTTCTGATCTGTCAATCACAACAGGTTTAGTTACTTTTGAACCTAGAAACTCATCATAGAAATATTCAAACAATAAATCTAATTCTGTTAAATGAGATTTAGACGATGAGGATTTATCAAAACTAGAAACATTAACCACAGGTTCTGGACTGATTTGTCCAGAAGCTAATACTCCAGTAATAACGAGTTCTGAACTAAGGTGCTCAAAAGCCATTTCTTCATCAAATTAAACATTTACGCTTTTAACCACAATCTTCTAATTCTTCAAATAAACTCTATATGTCGCAGATTTTTTAGAATATCCAATGAAAATGCCTTCTTCAGCCTTGGGACTGAACTTGTTTAAGCTTTCCTTATCACAAAGAACCTGCAACCAAAGATGTGAAAATGTTTGATGCTAGGTATTCTATTATTAATCAAAGCATATGGTGTTTTACCGAACCGACGATGAATGATTGAACGGCTTTGAGTATAGCATGCAGTTGAGATAGCTTCGGCCCACAAAAATAAAGGTAGATCGGATTGGCTCAACATCGTTCGTGCAGCCTCAACAAGAGTCTGATTTCGTCATTCAACTACTCCATTTTGTTTTGGCATTCTAGCAGCAGAAAACTGATGAGATATCCCGACCGATTCGAGGTAATCGCCAACTGTCTAATTCTTGAATTATGTGTCATTATCAGTTCTGAGTAGCTTAACTGTCTTCTGCAAGTTCACTTGGATTGTCTTAAAAAATGAGATAATGACATCAGGCGTCTCATATTTTGATCTTAGAAATTTGACCCGAGTCGATCTTGAATAATCGTCCACAATCACTAGAACGTATTTCTTGCCATTTATGCTTTGTGTTCGTATAGGACCGCATAGATCCATATGTAACAACTCCAAAGGAGTACTTGTACTAGGTTCAAGCTTAGGCTTATGAGAATCTCTTTTCATTTTACCCTTCTCGAACGCATCACACAGATGTTCCTTTGCATATTTGAGCTCTGGAAGTCCTTTTACTAAATTCCTAGTCACCAACTTGTTAATGTATCTGAAGTTGAGATGAGACAACCTTCTATGCCATAACCAACTTTGTTGCATAGAGGCTTTTGATAGTAGAAACACAGCATTGTCGGGCTTGACATTGGACAGGTTAATAGTGTAGAGATTTGACTTTCACGTGTCGACTAAGAGTTCTTTTCCATCTTCAGTCCTTACACAACACCTCTTGGCTTTGAAATTTACCTATAAATCCTTGTAACAGAATTGTCCAATGCTAAACAGATTTTGTCTTAATCCTTCAACGTAGCTTACCTTCTTAATCGTTATGTTCTCTTGCAAAACGTCTCCGTATCCCAAGATTGGTGAAAACTGGTCATTTCCAAAACGCACGTTGCCGCAAAATTTCTCTGTATAATTAGATAAAATATCTTCCTGCCCTGTCATATGCTAGGAACAACCTGAATCCAAGTACCACATATGACGGGTTTGCACATGAGAAATTAAACAACAACTGGTTTAGGTACCCATTTATAGATGGGTATTTTCATGTTAGCACAAGATTTTGGCACCCATTTGAATTTGGATCCTCTTTGCTTTTGAAAAACACTTGAATGATGTATATAATAAGAACCAAACCAACAATCAGAATATTGTCGAGTAACAAAATCATTTCTACGAGATATGGAAAACTGAGTAGTAGAAGGATTTAATTGGATCAATTGCTTTATTGTATATAATACTTGTAAGAAGTTACAAGTTTTGATTTATGAGAAGCAGATTGACCAACTACATCAGAAAAACTATCAGAATTCCTATTACAATCAGACTCAGAAAATGATTTCGTAGACTCTTCAATATTCCTTTTAGGTCTCCACTCAAGCTTAGCTTCAGACTTTTTCCATCTCAATTCTGAAACACAAGATTTAGACTTGTTAGAAACATGAGATTTAACAATTTGAGCTTTCTTATGCTTATCCGTGTTGGTCTGTTTCTGTGAGCGCCTTTTCTTTTACTTCTTACCTTTAGCATAATAGGTACTCACAAGAACTGATTCATAAACCTTAGTTGATGATTCACCTTTCTCACATACACTAGGTAAAGCATCAGTATTTATCACAAAAGCAGAATGATCTGGAAGTTTAGTATTGAAATCAAACTTCTGAACACTTTCATCAAAACATCCATTGGAATTCAAAAAATTAGTTTCATCCTCAAATAAATCATCATCATCATCAAACTGTGGTGCCTTGGAAGAATTTGTAAATTTGAAATCATTTACTTTTTTAGAACACTTCTTTTGATAAGATGTTTGAGAATAATCTGAAGATTTAAGACTAGCAAAAACATTACCCATGAAAACTTTACAAGATGAAGCATCTGAATCAGTGAAATTGTTTTCACTAACTCTTTTTGATTCAGACTTATCATTTGTAACTTCAGATTTGAAATCAGTGTTCTTCATAAAAATAGAAAACACAAGTTTCACAAGATCAACCAAGATTCTTTGTTCTCAAGTTCAGAAATTTTACTTTCCAAAATGAGTGGAGGAACATAGATCTTAGCTTTAACTGGTTCTGCCTCCATTTCCTCAGTAGAATAACTTTGAAAATAGTCAGTTGAAATGAATTTTGGTTGCTCAGAAAGATAACTATCATTCAACTTTTATAGCAGAATGGTAGTTGCATTTTTTTTGTGTTCTTCCTGTTCTCATCTTCCTTTGCCTCAACCTCATCAGATGATTTAGTGACAAATTTGGGCTTCAAATGAGGATTTTTGTCAGCCACTTGTAAGAAATCAAAATTGTATAAACCTGGTTGTTTTCTTATAGCTTTATTTAAATAATGTGGGTTATCGTAACCAATACCCCAATTATCTTTAAAAGTTGTAAATTCCTTTGGTTTATTTAGATGAATGGTTTGATCCGTTTGACCTCGAGCATAAAGCTTAGCTTCCAAACCATTAGTCTTTTTCAGTGAATTTTTATTTTCAATCTGCAAATTGTGAACTGTTAAAAAAATCTCTTGTTTCTCACGTTCACACATGTTAAACTTGGAAATTGCTTCAGAGATTTCTTTTTCAAAACAAGCTTTTTGTTTTTCAAAAATTTCAGCAGTTTTCTTCAAAGAATCAATCAAGTTTTTGTTCCCAGCAACTTCAGTGTTGAGATCAAAAATTGTTTGACGCTTTTTAGCAATTCTGCCTTTTTCCATTTTCTTTAAAAATCAGATTTAGAAAAATTAATTACCTCTTCAGAAGTCTCCTCATCTAATTCATCATACTTCACTTCGTTGCCCACTAAGCACATGTGTGTTGTCTCTTCCTTTTTACTGTCAGACTTAGAGAAATCTAGCCATTGGTCATCCTCAGCCATCAATGCTTTGCCAGCTTCTTTCTGCTTGGCTAGAAGCATCTTGTTCTTGTAGTACTCAGAATTACAAACTTTTGGCTTCCGACAGTCTTTGGCAAAGTGGTCGATCTTACCACAGTTATAACATTTAAATAGCTCTTCCACCTTCTTTGAGTCATAACTGTTGACATACTTATTCTCTTCGGGATTTCTCTCCTCATACCTCCTTCCATCAGACTTTCTTTCATCATACCTTTTTCCTTCAACTCTTTCCTTGTGTTCAAAATTCCTCGATCCCGATGAATACCTTTGACTATTAGAACCCGACTTTTGGTAGAACTTCTTCTGGAAGGCACGGGTCAGTAATAGCATAGCTTGCTTGAGGTTCTCACCATCATCAGGATCAGAATTACCACTATCACTATCTTCAGACTTAATCAGCACAACTTTCTTTTTCTTCTTCTTATCTTTCTTCTCTTTCTCTTTCTTTTGTATCCACTACCAAAGCAACTGGATCAACAACTGGTTTTTCACTTTTCTTTTTCTCTTTTGTTTCCTCTTCAGCCTCTTCCTCATTCTGACGGAGTGTTTCATACACTTCATGTAGAGGAATTTCACTCAAATCTTTCATTTGTTTCATTCTTCTTGTATGCTTCTTCCATTCGGGTTGCAACACACTCAGAAACTTCACGTTATTCTAAATTTGCTTCTTCTTTACCTTGATCTTGGCCAGCTCATTCAATAGAGAAACAAATCTTTCATAAGTCTCTTCCAAACTTTCACCAAATTTGGCCTTGAACTCTTCATAGTTATTGATGCAGTTAGCCACCTTCATTTGTTTGCCTATCTTTGAACCCATCATCATCTTTTCCAGTTGATCCCACATCTTCTTGGCGGTTGCCTTGTAGCTATCAATCTCAATGTACATCTCATTCGGTATGCTCTATAGTAGTAGAGATCTAGCCTACTTATTAGCTTTGTATTTGCTTTTCTGTTCATCAGAATACTTTGAAAAGTCAATTGGAACTTCTTTTTTTTTATGTTCTCTAGGCTCATCACCATCCTCACTGTCAGAAGACTCTTCATCTGGTATTCTTGTTGTGATCGAAATCATTGGACCTTCTTCAATAGAAATCTTAATATTCTCTCCATTTGTATGTCGGTCCACAAAATCTAGGAATCTATCTTCCCATTGCTCGTACTCACCCTTGAAGAGAACGGGTGGTTTGACATCAGTGCCAATAGAAAGAGCATCCCTTGAAGTCATATTGACCAAAAACATAGATCTTTAAACACAAAATCAGAAAATATCAAAATTCCTGAAAAACTCAGTCAAAAAAATGACTAAGTATAGAATCCTCACGCCAAAGAAGTAACTTTTCGCACACTACTTAGAATTCGCAAACAAAAGGACACGAAATCCAACTTTTCGCACGCTGAACGATGTGGATTCCTAAAATTCGCACGCTGAAGGATGCGAAATCCGACTTTTCGCACGATGAAGGATACGGATTTCAAGCTTTTCGCATATAGCAGGATGCGAACTCTGGACTTAAACTTTTTCTAACTTGAGCTTTTCGCACGATGAGCTTGTGATGCGAATTTCAGACTTAGAAAAATTCAATCCTTTGAGCTTTACGTATCGATGTGAATTTATCCTTAGAAACTTTTCAGACTTTGAGATTTATACTTTTCGCATACAGCGGCATGCAAATTTCAACTTTTCGCACACTGTACTATGGGAATTTCATCCTTAGAAATTCAAAATATCACTTTTCGCATAAAGAAGTGTGCGAAATCTATCTTTTCGTACACAATGAGATACGAAATCCTTTCTTCTCGTATACAAGTCCGTGCGAAATTTGTACTTAACTTTCTTAATTCACCCAATGTTTTGCGAAATCCTCAAGAATCATGCGAGTTCTTCACTATTTATGCGAATTTCGTTGATCTCGGCTCAAAACTTCAAAAACCAACCAAAATTCGATCCAAAACCTTGAATTAGGCCATGAAACTTTGCCAATTGATCTTTGAGAACAACCTGAACAACTTTCAATTGATCGATTACAACCAAATCAACAAAAAATATAAAATTGATTAGGATACAGTGCGTTTACAGGTTCAAACAAAAATTACATCAAATCCAAAAATTCACACAATCTGTTGTGAATTTGGACAAACAACCAACACAAGATCTGTTCTAGATCATAATTCGATTACAACGTAATAGAAATACAATCAAAAATCACACAAAATCAATGAAATCGATTCTAAAACAGAGATGCTTGCGAGTTCTTCAAAGTCGACCAAATTTCCAGATTTCGATCTTGATTTCTGATTCAGTGCTTGCTCTGATACCAATGTTATTCCCAGTGATGTGCAAATCAGATCAAGTTGAACAATGAGATTCAATTCCAATAGCCATATTATTGGATTTTAATCACAAGATTACAATCTCTCTTACAAAGAAATATTTCTCTCTCTACAATGTAATTCTTTCAAGGTTCTACTAGACTAACAAAGAAACAAAATCTATTTATACCAACAAGGTTACAAGACAAACTAAACAAACTAAACACTAAGGTAGCTTTGACTTCTGTTGACTTTGACTTTTTGCAAGAGAGGCTTTGACTTGGACTTTGACTTTAAATTCCAATGATCTTGGATCCAACATATTTGTGCACTAACAATCTAACTAGCACTAAACTCTTCATGGGGTCGTTAGTACCATTTCCCCATCAAGGACCTGATGCACATGCCAAAAAATAAAAAGGTTAGGCTTAAAGCCTAGTGAGTTCAAGAGTTTTCATCACTATATAAAGAATAAAACGGAAAGAATATTATTAAAATCACAATTTCCATTATGCAAAATGTTTAGAATGAATAGTGATGTCTTTTCCAAAAATCCCATTTTTCGTGATAAAACGCTTCAGTGGAAATACTCCGAAAGTATGAAACTAAGAGCAATACTCACATGAAGTACAAATAGGATTAATGTCCAAACACCAAAACATGGAAATAACTCATTCACTCAAAAACTTAATATATGTGGAGGGGATCCAATATCAAGGTCATAAATCAAAGTTACTTGCCTAAGACCCAAACAATATTAAAACATGGATATTGAAATATCCGAAAATAATGTTTGACAACAATGGGGGAGACCCGTTGTTAGTGCATAAATATGTTGGATGCAAGATCATAGAAGACTGGAAGTCAAAGTTCAAGAAAGTTGAAGTCAACCCTCAAAGCATCAAAGTCAAAGTCAATGTAATAAAAGTCAAAGTTGTAATGTTGTATTAGTTTAGCGTGCGTGTTTCTGTGTTTATATATATAGGTGTGTTGTGCATGTAATATAAGAATAGAAGAGCATAAAGTGTTATATGTGTTCCAGAGTTAGAGAGAGAAAATTTGTAATTGATTTCAGAGATTAATACAAAGTTGATTTGATTGGAAACTAATTGTCATGTTGAGAATTGCATTGTTATCTGGGATAACAATTGGTATCGGAGCAGAAGAATTCAGAAGTAATTTGGATCGAATTCAAGATTTGTGTCGACATTTTTCAAGAACTCACAAGTTCCTGTTAAGAATCAATTTTTACAATCTAGTAATGTTTTTTATCTGAGTTTGACTTGTATGTACTCGACTAGATGTTTAGAACAAATTACGTTTGAATTGCTTTGCCAAATTCACAACTTCTCAGTGTGAATTTTGGATTTTTTAGAATTTGTGTTTGAAGTTGATTACGTACTGTGTAAGAATCAAATTTGTTATCTTGGTGTATTAGTTTGAATTCAAATCATTGTAATCCGATTGAAATATGTTTTAGATCAAGTCTACAAAATTACAAGCTAATTGGTGAAGGTTTGAATCGAATCAGTTGGAAAATCGAGTTTTTGGACTGTACAAGGCACGAACTCGCAAGATCCGAAGAACGCGCTAGTGAAGAACACGCTAAGAGGAAGAACTCGCAAAGGCTTAATCTTGTGTTTGAAGTGAAGAACTCGCAAACAGAGTCATGCGAGAAGTAGAAACTCACACAACACTAGGTGTGAGTTTGTACTATTTCCTCTCTTTGTAGTGCGTGAAGTGTTCTCAACGAGAAATACAAGTTTGCGCGTTTGTGTTTTGCGCGAAGTATCCTTGTTCAAAATATTCTAAGTCCAAAACACAAAAGAAGTTACTCTTGCGTGTTTCTAATTTTTTCGAAAATATTCTAAGTCTAGAACTCGCACATATTTGTATGTGAGAACTAAGAACTCGCATAAAGCACGTGCGCGAACCTTGGTTCATGCAAGCTTTGTCGTGCGTGAAGCTGAAACTCGCACAACTCTTTGTGCGAGAAGTTCAGTTTCTTCAGCCTGTTTTGTGCGCAAAGTTCAAAACTCGCACATAGGCTTTTGCGCGAAGTGTTTGATTTCATTGTCATGCACGTTTTGTACTTAGTGAATTATTGTGATTTTTCTGAAATTTAACTGAGTTTGATTTTTGTAGATCCAGTTTGTTTTCTGAATTTTGACGATCACAGTAAGCAGTGTAACTCAAACATGACTTCAAAGGACGCTCTCTTTCCATTGGTACAGACGTAAAGCCTACTGTTCTATTCAAAGGCGAATATGAACAGTGGAAGGATCGATTTTTAGACTTTGTCGACAGACACGCAAACGCGGAAAACATTTTGCTGTCAATAACTGAAGGTCCAATGGTACCACCAACTGTGGAGATACCATATGACGAATCAGCTGACAGTGAGGATGGAGACGAGGACAGAGTGAGAAAAATGAAAACAATTCCGAAAGATTTTGCACAGTATTCTGATGAGCAGAAAAGCAGATTTAAAGCTGATAAACAAGACAGGTCTCTTCTACTTCAAAGTATTCTGAATGAGATATATTTCAAGATCGACAGCTACAAAGCGAATGCAAAAAAGTTGTGGGATCAGTTACAGAAGATGATGATGGGTTCCAAGGTGGGAAACCAGATGAAAGTGGCAAATTGTATAAACAGTTATGAAGAGTTTAAGGCTAAGAACAATGAGAGCCTGGAGGAAACATATGAAAGATTCGTGCTTCTTCTGAATGAACTTTCAAAGAACAAAGTCAATAAGAAGCAGATCGAGAACAATGTCAAGTTCCTTAGCATTCTGTAGTCGGAGTGGAAGAAGCACACCTGCAGAATGAAACAGATGAAGGATTTGAGTGACATTCCACTGCATGAGGTTTATGAGACACTAAGACCGAATGAAGAAGAGGTCGAAAAGAAAAGGGTTGAGAAAAAGAAAACTGAGAAAGTGTCAGATCCCATTGCCTTAGTAGCTGGTGAGAAAGAGAAGGAAAAGAAAGAAAAGAAGAAGATAGTAATTCCCAGTTCTGATTCTTGTCCTGATTCAGACAGTGACGACGGTGAAAACCTCAAGCAAGCTATGCTTCTACTGACCCATGAATTTCATAAGAAATTCTACAAGAAACCGGGTTCGAACTCACAGAGGTACTCTTCGTCTGGTTCAAAGAATCATGAGCATCGGGAAAGAATAGAAGGTTGTTAGATCATAGTTTAATCAAGTTGTAATATTTAGTCCCTGGTTATCTTTTGTTAAGTATTGTGTTATGTTTGACTTGTGTAGGTGTCAAGTTATTTGACCCTATATATATTCCCTTGTTTTTCTTTTTAGGTTAACCTTGCTTAACCTTGTAGTAGCTTTCTTTATCATCCTATTAAATCATTGTAGCAGCCTCTCTTGTGAGATATATGTGACATCAATATTTCCCA
Organism: Arctium minus; assembly: GCA_954870635.1. Classification (NCBI taxonomy): domain Eukaryota; kingdom Viridiplantae; phylum Streptophyta; class Magnoliopsida; order Asterales; family Asteraceae; genus Arctium; species Arctium minus. The sequence goes on from OX941087.1 coordinate 61,808,158, forward strand.
ATCAATATCTTTTTTTCCTTTGATTCATATTTGATAATACTCTGATTATGTGTATGTGTGCTTGAATTTGGAACAACAATTGGTATCAGAGCTACCTCAGAAACTCAGATTCAATCGATTTATGCAGAAATCATATCTAGTTTACTATTTTCGAAAACTTCACTGTTCCATTAGTGATTCTGTGATTTAGTGGTTGTTTTGATGCAATCTTAGGTTCATTAGATGCGTATGATGATTATGAACATGTTTCATATTTATCAGAAACAGATTTGATCACACTTGATCGTTCTATTTAATCAATCTTTGGATTTTTAGAAATATTCATATGCGACCTGTCGTGAATCACAGAATTAGATTTGTTGAAGTTTTTGGAATTTAAATGATTAGGGTTTACTCTCGATCAATATTTGAGCATATTGTCAAATTTTGGTATTGATTGAACAAGTTTTGCCATGGATCTGATGAAAAACTGAAGAAAAGGCTCGAAGTGCAAAAGTTTCGCAAGTTATAGTGATGAACTCGCAAGACTCTTAGAACTCCCAGGATCAAGGATTCTCAAAGTTAAAGTTGAAAATATCCTAAGTACAAGATTCGCAGAAGTGTTCCCTGCGAAAGTTGAAGAACTCGTAGACCGCTTACTTACCAATTCTAAAAGATTCGCAGAGTATAGCCTACGAAAGTTGCAGGATTCGCAGATCTCTACCTTGCGAATTTCACAACTTTCTCAACCTTCTTGCTTGCGAATTTTGGTTCAAATCCTGTGATCTGCGAAAGTTATATCCTTTTGAGTATCCTTTTGCTCATTGCTTGTGAATTCTTGTCTTATTACTCATATTTTTGCACACTTGTTGACTTTCTATACTTAAATACCAGATTTTCTGACCAAAGATCACTTCAAGCACATATTTCAGACACACAGGAAAGATGCCTTACACAGATGATATGGGAAATATTGTACTCACTCCAAGAGACTGTGCTTTATCCTATATGCCAGAGATACCCAAAATAGAAGCTGAACTTGAAACTCTCAGATGTCAAAACAAGAAATTGAGAGATGACATGGATGCTTTAAATGTCAAATTGACCAAAACTGAAGTTCAAGTGAAGCTATATCAAGACAAAGGTCATGGCTGGCTAAAGAGAGTGGATGAAAGAAAGAACAAGGAAATAGCTTAACTGGAAAAGACTTTTAACCAAAGACTGTCTGATATTTCTATTAGTCCCTGATTTGATCAAGTTCTTATTGCTAAAATCATATACACAAACAAGATTTATCAATTACCTGTTTGATTAATCACAAGATTCAATTACAAATGGAATGAATTACTTTCTCTCTCTACAAGTATCTCTCTCTCTAAAACTCACTCTACTAATACAACAATTCTATGAAATGTGTGCATTCTCCTTCTTTTAGAAACAAAGACACAAGGCTATTAAAACCTACAAACAATTACAAAGAAAACAAAATACAAACTACTTTGACTTTAACATTTATTGATTTTGACTTTGATTTTGCTTGAGAGTTGACTTTCAGCTTTGACATGCTTGACTTTTGCCTTCTGTCTTCTATGATCTTGTATCCAACATATTTCTGATCTAACAATCTCCCCCTTTGGATTCGAGATCATCTTCAAAAAGATTTATCAAATCAATCTCCCCCTTTGGTGATTTCTACTCAAAGTCTGTCTTCAAACAAATAACACTCTCCCTTAAAGATGATATAGAAGCTTTTCAACAATCTTCCCAAAGTTATCTCAAACCTCTTTCAGTCTTCAAAAAGAAATTATCTTCAGAGTTTGTTCAGACATCTTCAACAAATAATCTTCAAAGGAATTTTTTGTAATTTCAGCACATCTTCAGAAAACTTTGAACTTTTCTCTTTCAGTCTTTCAATCTTTACCATCCTCTGAACGATTCTCTATCAACTCTCTTATTTCTTGTAACTTCTTTCCAAAACTAATAGTCTTCTTCCATACATTTCTTTAGCATTGTCATCTCCCCCTTTTTGATAATAGAAGCATGAAATCATCAAAACTTTCAACAAGAAATGTCTTTATCAATTCTAACCATTGATCTTTCATACAGAGCCTCTGATTCGCCATCGATCCAAAATAAGATATTCATCCAGATCTTTTCAAATCCAGACAAAGTAGAAATGTAACACCTGAATCAACAAATGAATCTGTTAGATCCCAATACAGACAAACAATTGAAGATACTCCATAGAAAAGTAGAGATAAGATAGAAATTAACAACAATAATAAACAAGAACTTATCTCATATGCTTGGATTGATAGATGGAGGGGATATTGGGAAGAACACCACAGTAAACTAGTAAACGACTCTCATTAGTCTGTTTGTGTGAAAAGTGTTCTCCCAAAACCTAATGAGACAATGAGCCATGGGAACCTTTATATAAGGCCCATTTACAATAAAAAGGCTCAAGCCCACACAACTAATTAAAAAGCCCAAATACAATTTCTTTATAAAACATTCAATTAAATGGGGACTAATTTAAGCTAACAATCTCCCCCTAATGTTTTATAAAGAAAGCATCATCTTGTAGTCTCCCCCTTGCTTTCTTTAGAAACTTTGGTGTGTCATTCTTCGAGTCTTCAAAGCATCACAAGCTCCCCCTCAAATGTAGGCTCATATTCTTGAAAGACTTAGACGAATTATCCCAATTTGTCCAGCTTTCATGACTCAACTTTACCACTGTTTTTAACCATCAAGGAGTCTTATTGAGAGAAAACATAAAGCATGCACATTGAACTCCAGCCTCATAGCTTTTCAACAAGCTTTGATTCATCCATTTTGGATGAAAACTGAGTGAGTTGTGCAAGATTTTCCTCAGCTGCGCAAAATGGTTGTCAAAACAGAAAATTTGACTCTTCGAACCTCGTTGAGTAAACGTTAAGCACCGAGCCTTAAACTTGAATAACGGAGGAGGGAGTGACAAACAATTTGTCACATTTGTATCTTGAAACCATGAAGAACCGACGAGAGAACACCGTTCTTGAAAGTGGAAAGAGTGCGAGTGAAATGCGATGCTTTTGGTCCAACACTCTAATGCAGACTTTGAAACAGATTCTGGCATATCATATCACGGAATTTGAGAAAACTCAAAACATCAAAGTCGTACGTCTGTGTTTTATCGATTCAGCGCAACTGGACTCATGTAAATCAGAGCTTCGAGTAAAAAGTTGTGCGCGTGTTTCTGAAACAGCGCAATGCTGTCAGAAAATTCGAAAATTTCGGGCTTCGAGCTCTTGGCTCATTGCGACCTCTGGACCATCGACCTCTGATATGCGTTCTTGGGTCTACCTCTGGTCCTCCCCTTCTGGTCACTGCTCTTCAGATGTTTGGGTCCACAGAGGCTCTGTGGATAACTTAAGAGCATCTCTATGCCTCTTGAGAGCATCTCTGAATGTCACAGTTCTGCACGCTCTGAGACAGACTTACAGAGGCTCTGCACATTTGCCTCTAATGTTCCTATTCTGCCTCTGAACTTCTGCGCATGCGTATTTTAGTATCTACAGCTGAGTTTGCTCTGATTAATTTTTGTACAGAGCCTCTTGGCACACAACCTCTGAACATCTTCACAGAGGCTCTGCACATGTCTCTGATCAGCCTCTGATCAAGCTGTATTTCAGAGCTCTGAACATTCCACAGAGCATCTCTGAATTTTACGTCTTCTGCACGAACTTTCTGGACAGGTTTCAGAGGTTCTGTGATTTGTCACAGAGGCTTTGCACATAACAGCCTCTGCATTTGTCTATTCTGCCCCTCTACAGAGTTCGAAACCTCTGGACATAACTCTCTGTATCACAGCCTCTGGTACCTTTGGCCAGAGCCTCTACTCATCTCTGATCGACCTCTGCATCAATCTTCTGAGTAGCACCGCTCTGAACATAGCACCGCTCTGCATATGTTCAGAGCTTCTCTGATGACAGATCTGCATCTTATGCAACTGCTCTCTGCACGTTTGCCCATGGAAAGAAAGGTTTAGATCATTGGAATCAACATGCCTGTCATCCATGTCTTGGCTTGAGGAATCATCTGCATATCTAAGCAGCTCAAATGAAAAGTCGATGACCAGCCATGACAACAGATCAAAAATTCATTGTGTTATCAACTCCATTGTTTGGCTAGTTGTTTCTTTGAATCTGCACTCTATACTTAGTAGACATATGGATATTTGTACATTTTGCTGCACATTCGTCTAAAACTCTGCAGAATTATGAATTAACAGCATGATCATTTGATGCTAACTCTGAAATAACATTCTTTGACTGCATACCATCGAATTCTGCTGCATTTGACAGATGCATAATCAACATTTGCAGATTTGAATCTGCAAAAAATCACTTGCTGCGAAATAGGATCCTTTTTGGCAATGTTCTTCCAGAAGCAGATTTGATAACAGCTCAGTTGATAACTGTTGCACATAAAAGATTTCACATTCCATTTGATTCACAACTTCTGGTACTTCGATCTGCTTTACATCCTCTTTCAGTGCGTGGCCTTTTCTGGAAGTTACTGCAATCTTCCTTCTGCAGGATTGATATGTTCCTTGTACTTTGCAGTATTCTTCAGGCATTAATTTCACTATTTCAACAACAACAAATGTAGAATCTGCAATTTCTGCAGATCTTGAACACAACAAATTTTCATAACATGTGCAGATTCTAGACAGCCCGTAAACGTCTACACATGAACATTGAAATCTGATATGTTGTCCAATAACTCTCTGGATCAACAGCAAACAACCTGTTGTAACAACAAATCTGGACAACACCTTTTTGTTATTTTCAAGTTTATGAATTTGCTGCACAATTTAGTTTCGAACAGCAACAAGAACAACAAACAACTTTCTGTCCAGCAGCTACCACTCGAGTTCAACACGGTTTTTGACATGTAATCATCTTTATTTTGAGAAAACGCAAAACATCAAATTTGTGCATCTGTGTCTTAGGTTTTCAAAGCATCCAGAATCTTGAAATTTGGAGCGATAATGAGAGAGATATGATCAAAATGCTACAGCTGCGCAAATCTGACAGCAACTCTGGACACAACAACAAATAGATTCGATTCTTCGATACATAGCTGTTGCTGCATATTTCAAAATCTGGATGGTAGCATGGACAATCTGTTTTGCGATTGGTTTCTCAATTTTGACATCCACAAATCTAAGAATTTGCTGTCACAACATAGATGAACTTCAAGATTAACTCAACAACAACTTCTTGTTTTGCACAGAACAACAAGAAACTTTCTGTTTTTTTTTTTTTTTAATCTTGCATGAACATGAACTAGAACTCCGGATTACATGAACAAATTCAATAAATCTGCTTGTAATTATCCACCTTATATCAACACAGCACCAAATCTTTCTCATACAAACCACATTTTTCTGATCTGAAATTTGGAAATGAAATTAATCTCAATGAGAATCCAACCTTATCTCTCCGAATTTGGATCAAGCAACATTTTCCAAGACCCAAATGAATGAGTTTCATTTAATCGATTAATAGCAGCGGAATTTTGAACAAAATCTAGATCAGAGGGAGAGTCCAATCTCGAATGATATCAAGGTCAGATCTGAGATCAACAACCTAACAATCGAGATGCAAAAATAGTAATGGACTAAAGCACACACAAGGATGGGATCATAGATCAACCATCTACTTAGTGCTTAACAAATGTTAGACTAATAAATCAGAGAGATCAAGAATACACACATGTAATAAATTTGATCAGATTTAATCCAAATAGAATAAAATCTTCACATAGACATTTCATCAAACATGTGGTGTGCAGAAACAGATTTCTGTAGAATCAATCAAATGTTCTATCAAAGATCATCCAAATCTCATCTATATCAAATAATGGATTTTCAATAAGCACAAAAAAAACAGTGAAAAAATCACAGAAATGATATTTGTGTCAAAGCTCATGTGATTGAATCAATCTAAGCACCAAAACAACAAAATAATCATCTAATCTTCAACTGTTGCCATAGATGACCGAAATGAAGAAAAGTTTCTTCATTTGGCTTTGATACCAATTGTTAGATCCCAATACAGACAAACAATTGAAGATACTCCATAGAAAAGTAGAGATAAGATAGAAATTAACAACAATGATAAACAAGAACTTATCTCATATGCTTGGATTGATAGATGGAGGGGATATTGGGAAGAACACCACAGTAAACTAGTAAACGACTCTCATTAGTCTGTTTGTGTGAAAAGTGTTCTCCCAAAACCTAATGAGACAATGAGCCATGGGAACCTTTATATAAGGCCCATTTACAATAAAAAGGCTCAAGCCCACACAACTAATTAAAAAGCCCAAATACAATTTCTTTATAAAACATTCAATTAAATGGGGACTAATTTAAGCTAACAGAATCAGTTAAAATGCCTGTCAGTAACACGAAGTTACTGTGTAACGGATACACATTGGAATGGAGCTTTTTGATGTTCACTCCCCCAGGGCTTCCATCCAATCATCGAAACACCACAAAGGAAACTTCTATGAATGTTATGACAAGAAAAAAAATTCCTTGTGTGCTCGTGCAAGTGTAGAAAGAATTAAGCACAAGATGATTGCTTTTAATAAGGCTCAACATTGTGTAAACCACTGAGACAACAGTAGTGAAACATAGACTTAATGTGCATGATCGAGGTGTGAAGGTGGGGCAGACTTCCTTCTTTTCAATATCTAGATTTTCCAAATGAAAACCAGATAGATTATGTGTTGCGTCCCCAGAAAAAGATGAAATTTCTTTTTAAGAAGAAAATGAGTAGTTGGTGGGGGTTTATCAAGAGTTGGCATGGGCTAGGTGCCTGTTTCAATAATGTTCACGAAGAATTGTGAAACATTAGTAATATGGCTGCCCGGCTCAGAAAAAGTTAGTACAGAGTTTGATATTCTTTTACTCTATTCACTCACCCTCTTTCTTTTTAAAACAATGAGCTCACTTCTAACCAAACTCACTTTTTCATTTTACCTCGTCACACAACCCACACTCATTTATTTTTGACTCCTCACACTCGATCACTAAAGATTAACTTCTTGGGTAGGAAAAACTGGTTAACGTGAATACATAGAAGTTTCATTTAATCTCACACAAAGAACCCATGTAATCCTAAAAAGATCAATGTTGCTCAAAATGATTTAACTTTATTAGTTAAAGCACATAGATGCAAGTCAGATGTTGGTATGCTCAGAAATATAATCATAAAGATTTGAGCATTTTAAACATTGAAGATATTTCAAACAAGTATATTGAACGAATGAGCATGAATACAAGAAACTTGTTTGAAAACCTGACATTGTATGAAATGATCAATATCAAATGATTTATCCAATAAGGCTTAGGTCAATAAAAATTGAATGTTGTCTATACGGAACAAGATATAGACAAGCCCTGAAAGAACATTTTGAAATGAAATCATGCTAAAAAATCAATGAAATTCAAATGGGGTGTCTTACCATCGAAAATATGTTTCAATTTAGAGACATGATAAGAACAAATTCAACAAAAATTAAACCGCTGTGTGTGATTACTTGACAGTATATAGAAAAGATAATACGCAAGTATTAATCTTTGGAAACACACGATTTATTAACGTTTAAGCACAAGTAAAATGAAAACATTTAAAATCGCACTTCCAAATTATGAAATCTATTTAAGAATCGGGAAGTGGTTTGAACATTTAAGAACATGTTTTCTATGATTGAAAGTCGTCTTTCTTTCAACCATATATGAGATTAAGAATATAAATAAACCTTTCCGTTCAGTCTTAAATCTCATCAAGTCAAGCTTAAAGTCATACGAAATATGATCTTGTAAGCATCCTCTCAATTTGCATCAGTCAGAAAGTCTGTCAAAGCAACTTTATTTACAAAATTTTATTGAAAAATTTAAAAGACATAAAGCAGTAAAACATTAAATGTATGAGTTCTGATCAGAAGTAATCAAAAGTCATTATCTATACTCCTTTTCTTTACTTTTACTCCCCCTGCATTTATGCATCAGAAAAATTTAACAATGATAAGCATAAATGAAAAATATTAACTCCCCTTCAATTGGATGTAGATTATATTTTCATCGTTTCTCACTCCCCCTGAAATCATGAACATACCTTAAAGTACAGATATCTTTCAGACTAAAAAATAAATAAATGAAGAAAAATAACAATAAGAAAAACTTTAATAGGTAATCACTGATTATGTCTGTTAGGTCTATTTTGAATAGTAATCAATGTATTTATTTTATGTGGTCTAAACAGTGTTTAGTTTGCTTATCTGTTCTGTTTAGGCCTTGGGGTATTGAAGTCCCCTTGGTGCTTTTGCTTTGAAAATCTTTGAACCTCATATTAAATATCAGTTTACCTTTGGCGCTTATACTCTCTCTCTCTACTTTCTCTCTCTAAGATTTAGAGATTTTGGGATTATCAATTGGTATCAGAGCTATTCTGAATCTGAGAGGATTGAGAGAATCTGTTTTCGTTTATGAATTTGTGGATTAAAGCAGAAAATTTGATCGATTTTCTTGAATTTTTCAAGAAAATCTCGTTTTTTGCTTTTTCATCAAATTCGGACTGTTTTCTGGTCGAATTTTGTTGCAATTCGTTTTGTTGGATTCGTTTTTGATAAAGGAAAAGTGTTAATTTACATCATTTTGCAAGAAAAACGGTTTTTGATCTTCAATTTTATAAATCTTCAAGTTTCTGAAAACTGATTTTTTACGTACTGTGCTATTGTCGATTTCTTGATTTTGTGTTTTTTAATCGAAATGTTTGATTGAAAAGTGTTCAAAAAGTTGTTTTCGAACTTGTTTGTGTAAGAAAATTGCATCAATTTCAGGTATGTAATCGATTTTTGGAAGATTTATGTGTTTCTTCATCGTTTTGCGCCAGATCTATAGTTTGCGCGAGTTCATATAAGTTTGCGTGAGTTCATCTTAGTTTGCGCTAGTTTCTTGTTGATCTAATCTTTGTGCCAATGTATTTCAGGTTTTCGTCTCGAGAAATTCAACTTTTCGTCTTGGGTTATTCACGCAAAGTGCAATTTGCGTCATCCCTGTATCGCGCAAAGTACAGTTTGCGTCTCCTTTTGTTCACGAGAAATACAGTTTGTGCCACCAACATCTCACGCGAAGTTCAGTTCGCGTCTCTTCTGTCTCACGCAAAGTTCAGTTTGCGTCATCAAAGCATCACGCAAAGTTCAGTTTGCGTCATCAAAGCATCACGCAAAGTTCAGTTTGCGTCATCAAAGCATCACGCAAAGTTTAGTTTGCGTCATCTTCTCCTCACGCAAATCCCAGTTTGCGTCTTGCACTTCTCACGCAAAATCAGTGTTTGCGTCATTGGCTTCTCACGCAAACCTTTAGTTTGCGCCAGTCTTCCAGTGTTCAGACTTAGCATTTTTCTGACTTTCTGCTTCTGTCAAGATGTCTCTACAAGCACAGATATACAAGAACGACTTGATGATGTCTTTGGGGTCCGACACTTGACCTCCTGTGATGATAAATGAAAACGAATTTCAACAGTGGCAAGACCGATTCATAAATTTCATAGAGCGACAACCAAATGGTGACAATATGATGAAATCTTTGACTGAGGGTCCTATGGAGAGACTTATGAAAGAAATACTAGCTACTGCAACTACTCAAGCTACAAGAGTTGAGAAGGCTATTAGAGAATATGATGCTGACGAGCACTTAAAATATCAAGCTGATAGTCAAGCAAAGTCAAATATGATTCTTGCTCTACCCAATTCAATCTACAATATAATTGACTGTTTCAAGAAAAATCCTATGCTTATGTGGACTCAATTGGAAAAGATAATGCTTGGATCAGTTGTGGCTACTCAACTCCGTCAGACTAGATATATGAACAATTTTGAGGAGTTCAAAGCTAAAGATGGAGAAAGTCTGAAAAGCGTGTTTGATAGATTTTGGGCGGTAATAAATGATCTGTACAAGATAAAGGTGACAAAGACTGAACTTGAAGCAAATCTGAAATTCTTAAATGCGCTTCAACCAGAGTGGAGCAAATCGTGTCATCGAATGAGAAATGATGTCAGGTTTTCCACAATGCCAATTCAAGAATTGTATGAAATCTTGATGACTGATGAGAACATGGTAATGGAAAAGAAAGCTAAGATGGATAAGAAGAATAAGCCAAAGTCAGTGGATCCGATTGCTCTTCTGGCAAGTCAGCTGGCAGAACAAGCTTTATCGGAAAGTGCTTATGATGGATCAACTGATGATGATGGCGAGGCCTTGGAAAAAGCTATGATACTTCTCACTCAACATTATCAGAAAAGGTTCCAACACAGATCAGGATCAAACAACGTTCGCTTCACTTCCGGCTCAAAGAAAGTGGAACCCGGGGCTCCCTTAAAGCCATATGTTCCAAAGTATGAACCAGTTAAAGTGACTGAGCCGAAAAAGGAAGAAAAGAAGGTTATGAACTGCTTCAATTGTGGGAAACCGGGACACATAGCTAAGGAGTGTCGTGTGAAGGTGGTCAAAGATTCTGCTTTCTACAGGAAGAAGTTAGAATTGGCAGAAAAGAGCGAGAATGGCACAATTCTTCTTGTTGAGGAAGAATACTGGCTTGACCATTCTGATAATGAAGCTGAGAACGAGGAGACAGCAGCTATGTGCTTTATTAGAGATGACAAGAGTGATGATGAACAAGACGACACCTCCACTGATGAATCTGAGGTACCTTCTGAGTTTGATTACAATTCCATATCATCTCAAATGAACGTTATTATCAATGCTTTACATGATTTACGTTCAAAGTTCACCTCTGAAAAGCATGATAATCAAGAAAAATCTGTTTTGATTGAAAAACTGCGAATTTCTCTGAAAGATGAAAAGATTATTTTAACTGACACAAAAAAGAAATTTCAAAAGAAATTGGATGAGTTAGAAAATTCAAATCAGACTTATCGTGATTCTTTGACTGATTTGACTATTTTAAATCAAACTCTTTCTGATAAAATAATTGTTTTAGAAGAAAAATTATATAAGAGAAAACAAACTGAGCAGACCATTTATATGAATAAACCAAGGAGTGATGAGGCAATAAAAGAAAGATGTTTTTTTCATTTTTGTGTTTTCCTTCCTTGTCTAATTTTTCTTCGTTTTTGTTTTCCAGGTTATTCACTGGCTTCTCAAACTAACACTGATCCAGTAATCCAAGATGAGAATGTTATTCTCGATGACCCTTCTGATCGTGCTTCTCATGAGACGCCTATGCCGTCTATCCTTTCTGTTGGGGCAAATCTGTCAAGATCGAATAATTCTAATGAAGAATTTAATTAACACACTCAGAAACAATGTTAAAGAAGTTGCGGAAAAACACTCTAACAGTAAATCAATGGAACAGTACTTGAATGCAAGTCACAAGTTATATTGATTAACTTAATGATTACAAACACAACCTCAATCTGTTGAACAGGCTCAACAGACGTTCAATACTTCTCTATTGAAAGGACTACTAAGAACCTTGAGGTTAATTCTCTAAAACAAACGTATATTGAAAATTGTATCAAAAACTATATCTCTATCAAGGACTTCTAGACTATATATACAGAACTAATTACAAGATAATTATCAAAAAAAAATTGATCTTCATAATCCATTCCATAATTATCTTCATCTCTATCTTCAGCTCCTATTCTTTCTCTTCAAGCAATATCTTCATAAGCAGTATTAACTTCATCCTTATCCAGCAGCATTAACATCCTCAGCAGTATTAACATGCTTGCAGTATTAACCCTTCACTTGCAGTAGTAATCTTCAAGCAGTACTAACTACTAGCAGTACTAACTCTCCAAGCAGTACTAACTCTCCAAGCAGTACTAACTATTCAAGTAGCAGCACTAACTCTTCAAGCAGTATTAATTCTACTAGCAGTAGTAATATTTCATCTTGCATTAGTAATACCTTTCAAGTAGCAACATTATTCATCTTTAGCACATTCAGACCCAACAATCTCCCCCTAACTTAACTTTTCAAAATGAGAAGTTAAGTTCTTCAGCATAGGGTCTTAATGATGCTTTCAACACTTCAGCTTAATTTCCAAGATTTGGATCCAATCCCAGACTTTGATTAATTGTCCTTCTAATCACAATTCTGGCCATTTCTGATCCTTTAACACATACCAACTTGGCTTTCAACATCCCTTCCAACTTAGGTTTGTTATGGTCATAGATCTTGTCAACCAAGTAGTACTCATGATAGCTTTTGTCAATTGTGATCATGTAGACACCACAGTCTTCAAATAACATCCAATGATCAACCTTTTTGAATCCATACTCATGATGTAAGTCTTTGATCCTGTACTTCACTCTTTCAGGCTCAAACATCATGTATAAGTACTCCATAGCAATCTTGATTAAGCTCATTTCAGTTCCTTGCAACACAGATTCATACAGCTTTATTCCAACTTTGTACATTTCCTCCAAGTCAGCTCTGGAACAACTTCTGATCACTTTTCCCCAAGTTGCATAAACCTCAAACTGATCACCCATTATTTTGAATCTAAAATATTCTTTTCTGTTGTCCTTCAGAATATCCCAAAAGATAATTTCTGGTGCTTTCATGGAGATAGGGCCAGCTTGCACTGGTTCTTCATTTGTCAAAGTCATGTACAAATGGAATTGCTCATTGGATTGTTGATTGGACTGCTCTTGATTCTGCTCTGGCTCTGCTGAAGATTCTTCTCTTGCACTTTCAATCTCCTTTTCAACTTCTTCAATTCTTGGCCTCTTTGCCTTAGGCTTGGTAGCAATAGATTTCTTTCTTTTGATAGCTCCAATCTGTTGAGCTAAAGTCTCTTCTTGCTTAGATTTTGTCTTTTCTTTGATAGGAATGCCTTCCTCACTGTCAGGGAAGGGTTGTTGTATGTTAAGGTCATGCCTTTCTTTCATCCTTCTTTCAACCTCTACCCTTTGAGTGAAATCCCCTTGTAGTTTGGCCATCTCCTTCTTATACAGTTCTTCTATTCTACCATAAGACATGTTGGTAAACATCCCTTCCTTGACTCCAACTGACCCTTTCAGAAAGTTGATCATCTTTCTTCTTTCTTGATTGGCCAGGAATGTCTTTGAAGGTTGTCTTTGTCTTGTCTTTAATGTCAGCCTTTGCCTTGATGCCTTCTTTGTTACTTTCTTAGCAGCAGCAGCAGCCTTTAAACTCCTTTGAAATTCCTCATTAAGCTTTGTAGATAACTCCAAAGCCATCTCTCTGTCTTTTGCAGATTGGATTTCTTCTTCCATTACAATCTCTTCTTGCAGTTTCTTTGCTAGCTCTTCATCCAAATCAATCTATTTCAGCTTCTTCATTGGTTTCTCAGACTCAACCACTTTCTCTTTCCCTTTCTTTTTGATCTCTTCCTTATTGATCTTTTTCTTTATCTGTCTGATTCTCCTTCTTTAATGACCATTCCCTTAGTCTTTTGACTGGCCTTGGGAGTGTCATTCTTTGCCTTTACTAGAGTCTCTTCAATTGCTATTTCCTCTGCAGACATACCTGTTTCAGCTGCAACTTTCTCTGTTTCTACTGCTGTTGTTACTACTTCTGGTGTAGTTACTACTGCTGATGTAGTTTCTACTTCTTTTGCTGTTTCTGCTTCTGCATCAATCTCCGCCTCAAAATGAGATTCCATTCTAACAGGGCTTTGCTTTTCAACTTCAGCTTGACTTTCCCCCTTTTTGGAAGCATCATGAGGAATGCTCCTTTTCTTCAATACAAACTGTGTTCTTTTCTTTTTGTGCACCAGCTTAAGAACCATCTTTTTGAGTTTAGCAATCTGCCCCTGTTGGGAGATAATCACCTTTTGCATTTCCTTTATTTATGCACCCTGTTTGAGTACATCCAGGTTGACATTGGCAATAGTTTCCATTAATTCCTCATAGTTATATCTGTCCTCACCTCCTTTGGGTGTGTTGACCACCCTTGAAGGATCCTTGGATCTTTTAGTGGAGGCCTTCTGCCTAGCAGAAGCACCTTCTACCCCCTTGGTTTCTTGGCACCTGGGACCTTTAGATGATTGCTCATCTAAAGTTGCCGTGGGGAAGGTCTTAGGTATGTTCACACTGTCCTGTCCTACACGTTGTGCAAAAACAGTAGTGTGAGCCTTGCTGCCCACATGCTCATCCTTCTCCTTATAGAGCACTTTCTGAGGGTTGGGAGACACCCCTATGGTTTCCCTTTCGATATTCTCTAATGGAGAATGCTCCATTAGAGGGCTTGAAGGCTTTGGGGGTGAAGGTACACGAAGGGAAGGAACCTTCTGCACCTTTTTCCTTATATATATTTTGGTGATGGGGGATGTTGGCTGGACAATAGGGATCTGAGGAATATTAATATAACAGAATGGTGTGGGTAGGTCATCAGTGGGGTGGTCAGATGTGGGTTGTGACCCTGATGCCTCACCATGGGAAAGAGACACACCCATCATTGTAGAGAACAATGGAGTGTCTTGGCCAGAAAAGTCCTTGGAAGGCCTTTTCATGTTTGAGAACACTTTCCCCTTAGGGAGTTTTGGTACATATACCTCCTTGAAGGTAGGTAAATCCGTCAATTCCTTATTAAGTACTTCTTGTACAAACCTTGGATACATATAAAAGCTTTTTGATTTGGTATCCAGGTTTGACATTAAATCATTTAAGATCATTTGTGAGAAATTAAACTTTCTAGAGGTCGCTAAGCAGACCAAAGCATAGGCTATGGTGCTGCTGAACTCACTCCATCCAGTTGTTTTTCTTGAAATGCAGTGTTGTAGGGTATGAACAAAGAATCTCCACTGAGGTGAAAATCTGTTCTTGAAGAACTTGAATACCTCTGTGGGACCTTCATACCCCATACGATTTAGAACTTGGAAGAGATCTTCCTTAGGAAGAGATGTAATACCTGAGGCATCCTCTAAGCGTAGATGGATGCGAATACACTCTTCTGAGATGGTCAGGGTTTTATCACACACCCTTGTTTTGATGACCTGAGTGCCCTCTTCAGTGTGGATGGTAGCATTTGCCCAAAATTGTCATAGATGTTCCACACAGATTGTGGGATTGACAGTGAGGGCATAGGCAATGTGGGACGATCTAAGGAAATCCACAATCGGATGAAAACCTTCAGCCTGTTTGGGTTTTTGCAGCATAGCAACCTCATTATGTTCATCAAAGAATTCTAGTCCTGCCATCGTTCTAATTGATTCTAGGGTTCGAATCGCAATTAGGGTTTACACTGGTGAGCAAGAAATCGAGAGAGAGAGAAAGAGTAGCAATGGAAATTCAAAGAGTCGTTTGTATTTTGGCGGTCACAAAGGGTATTTATAGGTGGAGGGTTTCAGTTAGAAGTAGTACTAAGTACCCTAGCAATATTAACCAGCTCGCAGTATTAACTCAGAGTAGCAGTAGTAACACATACTCGCAGTACTAACACAGACTAGAAGTATTAACACAGACTAGCAGTATTAACACCTACCAGCAGTAGTAACACTGATTAGCAGTATAAATAAAGCCAGCAGTAGTAACTTTTGCACTGGCAGTATAAACCACCTAGCAGTAGTAACCATACTTGACCATATTGGAACTGACATCATGAGTAAACACAAAAGGTTAGCAGTATCAACTGAACTAGAAGTACTAAGTATTCAGTTGAAGCAATCTGAAACACTTAAACACACAAGGTTAGCAGCACCATGCACAATATAAAATGAGAAAGTAAGCAGGAAGGAATCTATACAAGTACATGAGTCAAAAGATAATAGGTTTATTCAGAGTTTATCATTCCCATACTTGTGACCAAAAATGTGAATCTACCCACATCAAAAGATTTAGTGAATAGATCAGCAAATTGGTTACTTGTATGGACTTTCACAACCTGAATTAGCTTCTTTTCATTACAGTCTCTGATAAAATGGTACCTGATTTCAATATGCTTTGTTTTGGAGTGCTTGACTGGATTATTAACAATGCTAATAGCACTGTTATTGTCTATGAAGATTGGAGTGTGAAGAAAAGTCATACCATAGTCCAACATTTGATTCTGAATCCAGAGTACTTGTGAACAGCAGATTGTTGCAGCTATATACTCTGTTTCTGTTGTAGAGGTGGACACTGTGGTTTGTTTCTTGCACTGCCATGACACTAGTCTTGCACCCAAAAACTGACATCCCCCTGAAGTTGACTTTCTATCCAAATTTGCACCACCCAAGTCACTGTCTAAATAAGCAAGTAGGTCAAATGGTGAGTCATGAGGATACCAAAGACCTAATCTAGGTTGGCCTTTGAGATATCTGAATATCCTCTTAACTGCTTGAAAGTGTAACTGCTTAGGCCTTACTTGAAATCTTGCACACACGCAAACAGGAAACATGATATCTGGTCTTGAAGCAGTGAGATACATGAGGGTACCAATCATGGATCTATAGTGATGAACATCCACATCCTCCCCCTCAAGATCTGCAGTGATCTGTTTGTGTGTCTCCATGGGTGTGCTTGCAGGCTTTGAATCTGAGAATCCAAACTTAGTAAGAATGTCCTGGACATACTTGGATTGGCTTAGAAATATCCCATCTTTCTTCTGCTTAACTTGTAGCCCAGGAATAAAGTAAGTTCACCCATAGAACTCATCTTGAATCTCTTGTGCATCAAATCTTCAAAATCTCTGCACATTTGATCTTTTGTGGATCCAAAGATAATATCATCCACATAGATTTGCACTATTAGGATGTCCTTCTTCTTCCTCTGAATGAACAGAGTCTTGTCTATGATTCCTCTTTGAAAACCATTTTCCAAGAGATAGGTAGACAAAGTGTCATACCATGCCCTTGGTGTTTGATGTAGCCCATAGAGTGCCTTCTTCAATTTGTATACTCTGTCAAGATAATTTGGATTCTCAAACCCTGGAGGCTGACAGACATACACTTCTTCTTCAATTCTCCCATACAGGAAAGCACTCTTTACATCCATTTGGTAGACCCTGAACTTCATGAAAGAAGCATAGGCTAAAAATAGCCTGATTGCCTCAATCCTGGACACTGGTGCAAATACCTCTTCATAATCAATTCCTTCTTCTTGAGTATACCCTTGTGCCACTAATCTGGCCTTGTTCTTTATTACTATTCCTCTCTCATCTTTCTTGTTCCTGAAGATCCATTTAGTGCCTATAGCTCTGTGTCCTTTTGGAAGGTCAACCAAATCCCATACATCCTGCAACACAAACTGTAGTAGCTCCTCTTGCATTGCTTCTATCCAGCTTGGATCCGTCATTGCATCATATGCCTTTTTGGGTTCAACCTGTGATAGAAAACAAGATAGTAATCCTGATTGTATGTCCTTCAATCCTCCCAACTTGCTTTGATTCCTTGTGACTATAGGAGAATTGATGTCACCAATCACCAATTGAGGAGGATGATTTTTCTGAACTCTTGTTTGATGAGCAACCTCTTCATTAATATATGTTTCTAGATTAGAGTCATTCTTTTCAGGAGTGCTGCCACCAAAAACTGAAGAGTTATCATCATCTGTGTCATCTTCTTCCAAACATGGCATCTCAGGACCTTTGATTCCTGAATCTGAGGATTGATCTTCCTTTTCACCTTTGTCCTCTTCATTCTGAGCTGGTTCAGTGTCCTTTGATTCTGAAGTATCTTTCTTATCTTGGTCACAGAATTCAACAGGATCAGCAGTAGGTGTTGGGAACAGCACAAACTCTTGTCTTTGTACTTGTACATTTTCTGCCCCTGTTCCTGCATTATGCTCATTACTGAAACCCAAAGAATTAGATAGTGAATCAATGTCAAATAGCCAATCCGGACCTGAACCAAGTTGATTTGGTGTGTTCTCATTGCATTTGACATTGTCACTTTCCTCAATAATCCTAGAAGAGGTGTTCAAAACTCTGTAGGCCTTACTTTGAGATGAATATCCAACAAGAAACCGATCCTCAGCTTTGCTATCAAACTTACCTAGGTGAGTTTTGGTATTGAGAATTGTGCAAGGACACCCAAATGGTTTGAAAAATCCAATAAAAGGTTTCTTCTTTTTAAAAAGCTCATAAGGTGTCTTGTCTTGGGATTTCACTACTGGAACTCTGTTTTGAACATAGCAGGCAGTATTAACTGCTTCTGCCCAAAAAGTGATTGGAAGTTTTGAATCTGCCAACAGAGATCTAGCAGCTTCTATCAGAGTCCTATTTCTCCTTTCAGCAACACCATTCTCTTGAGGAGTCCTAGGAGTACTGTATTGTCTCTCAATGCCTTTTTCCTCACAGAAGCTGTTTAGGTCATTGTTTTTAAATTCAGTTCCATTATCAGACCTGATGTCTTTAACTCTTAGATTTGTTTGGTTTTCAACTCTAAGAACAAAGGATTTGATCGGTCCACTTGTCTCATCTTTAGTCCTCAGAAAATAGACCCAAATGAATCTAGAGAACTCATCAACAATAACCAAGCAGTAGGATTTCTTACCAATACTCATCACATTTGTAGGACCAA
The DNA here is from genome assembly GCA_954870635.1 of Arctium minus. Classification (NCBI taxonomy): domain Eukaryota; kingdom Viridiplantae; phylum Streptophyta; class Magnoliopsida; order Asterales; family Asteraceae; genus Arctium; species Arctium minus. Next base: position 61,826,691 of record OX941087.1, read on the forward strand.
ACAGATCCATATGCAGTAAATTAAGAGGTGAAGAGATTGTATTTATCTCTTTGGACTTATGAGAAGTTTTGTGATGTTTGCCTTTAAGACATGCAACACAATAATCATCACAAGAAAATACCTTTTGTGGCAAACCTCTTACAAGGTTGTTTGTCACAAGTTTGTTCATTGTTTTAAAGTTCATGTGACACATCCTTTTGTGCCAAAGAGATGATTCATCCAATGAAGCTTTTGAAAATAAACAATTTAAAGATGAATCAGAAGCTACACTCTCCAAGTCTAAGCAATAAACATTGTCTTTTCTAGGAGTTCTAAGTAGTATCATACTTTCATCAACTACCTTGAACCCTGGAGCAAGGATAATACATTCAGTATCATTGAATAATATGCTATGTTTCTTGTCACAGACCTGTGATACACTTAACAGGTTGTATCTCAATTGCTCAACATAGTATACATCCTCAAAGGTCATCTTACCTTTTGACACATTACCTTTTCCACTTATCTTTCCACCTACTGGATTATCACCAAAAGCAACATGTCCTCCATCAATTCTTTTGAAGTTTTGAAGGCAGGCCATGTTACCTGTCATGTGCCTGGAACAACCACTATCAACATGCCAAATGCTCCTTCCCTTGAGTTGTTGGTTGCCCTGCACATATAATAGAGCAGTTAGTTTTTAATAGGAACCCAAGCCAAAGTGGTCTTGGGTTTCCCATTCTCATCAACATATTCATATTCAGACTTGATGAGATTATCAAACTGAGGAATCTTATTGCTTGAATACTTTGTCAGAAGAATGGGTCTGTCACTGGAAGCAGTACTAACTTGATTGGCAGTACTAACTTTGTTAGCAGTACTAACATCATTAGCAGTACTAATTGGGTTAGCAGTACTAGCTTTGTTAGCAGTACTAACTTGGTTAGCAGTAGTATTACTTGCAGCAGCACTATTTCTGTCAGCAGTACTATTTGAAGTAGCGGTACTAACAGATTTCTTTACTTTTGGAACCCAAACCTGGACAAAGTTGTTTGCTTTCTTTTTCTTTAAGTTACTCCTTGGCTTTTTTGGAGTATTTTTCTTTGAATTAGCAAACATATTCTGAGCATGAGATTTTATAGGTGCCCTTCTCACATACTCAGCCATATGATTCCTTATTTGCTTCCTATAACCAACAGGATTTTGTATATTTCTTTGAAAAGTGATCCTTTGGTTAATAGGATTGAAATAACATTGTTTGGCTATATGATTTAACTTGCCACACATAAAACAAGGCTTTGGTCTGTTAATTTTTCTCAGATCAATTCCTTCTTTTAAAGCCCACTGATTATTTCTGTTTCTTTGATTTCCCCTTATTTTATCATGTTGTTGGGGCTGATTCTGTTTACAAGTACAGGGATTAACAACAGTGGTTTGCATGTAATGGACTCCCTGTACCTTTCCCTTCCCTCTCTTAGAACTTTCAGCCTTTTCACTCTTTACAAAAGGTTTACCCCCCCCCCCTTTCATTAGTAAGGATATGATTTTCTAAAGGAATTTCTTTAAGGTCATCCTTATTCTTACCCTTAGTGGTCTCTTCTTCAGTCTCTTCCTCAATCACTACACTGTCAAGAGGATCTACATTTGTGGCTCCTGCAGGTAAGTCTATTTTTTCTTGTCTTTCTAAGAGGTCTGAAGTGGGAGGGATATAGTTATTGTTATAGGGTGGAGGGGTATTGTTGTATCCTAAACCTCTTTTCAGGTTGTCATGGACTTGAGATTTTAGAAGTGAGTCCATTGCTTTAGAAGCATTGGAAAACTTCTCAATGTCCAACTTGGCTTTCTCAAAATCACTCCTTATCTTCTCACATTCCTCTTCAGACATTTTAAGCTTAAACTCTAACTAATTCTTTTCCCACTTCCAGTAGTTAGTATCATATGTGTGTTGAAGTTCATTGGCTTTGTATGCCTTAATATGTTCTTCCAAATTCTCAAAAATCACAACATACTCTCTTCTATCTTTCTCTAACCTTTTTAGGTCATCACACATGCTTTGATTGTGATCCCTGTACTTTTTAACAGTTTCTGTGCAAGATTTTGAGCAAAGGTTAGATTTTACCTCTGTGGGAATATCAGTGCTTGTTGACTCTGAAACTTTAGCCATTAAAGCTTGATTCTGAACTGCTTCTTCTGCTTGTTCACTCCAATCAAATCCCATTCCTTCTTGGGAAACAAGAGCTTGAGAAGAGTTCTTGTTGTTGAAGCTAGTGGACTGTGATGGTTGATGGTTGCTAGTATGCTGTTGAGGCATTCCACTTCTGCATTCTCTTGCAAAGTGCCCCAGCTTGTGACACTTGTAACATTCAACCTTGGATTTATCAAATCCAACCCCATCTTTTCTTTTCTGAGCAAAGTTGTTCCTTCCAGTCCTTTTGATGAATCTTTTTACCCTCATTGTGAGCATAGCCATCTGCCACTTGATATCCATCTCTTCTAGATCATCAGCATTTATCTGTTCTAAGTCATCATTAATTAGAGTGGAATTAGCATGACTGGCTAGAAAAGTTTCTAAAACTGAGTCATTAGATCCATCTTGCTTTGATCCATAGGTAGCACTAACTGGTTCTGTATTATCAGCAGAATCAGTAGAAGATGATAAAAGAACACAATCTTGCTTTTCAGAAACAGACTTAGACAATTTAGATTCAAAATCAGAAATCTTATTTTCAAAACAATCTTTTTCTTGTTTAAAATCAGAAACAGATTTGCGAAGAGAATCAATCAAATCTTTGTTCCCAACAACTTGCTTGTTAAGTTCAAAGATCTTTTGATTTTTCTTTTCAACTCTGTTCTTTTCCTTTTTCAGTTTGATTTGAAGATCTTGAAGTTCGACCATCATAGCTTCCTTTTAACCATAAATACAGATTTAAAAATATTAAGTACCTCATAAGTTGATTCTTCATCACTATCATCATACTTCACAGTGTTGCCCATCAAACACATGTGAGCTGATTCTTCTTTCTCCTCCTCATCTGAATGATCTAGCCAAAATTCGTCTTCAGCCATGAGTGCCTTTTCAGCTTCTTGTTTCTTAGCCAAAAGCATTTTGTTCTTGTAATACTCTGAATTTCTGACCTTTGGCTTTCGACAGTCTTTAGCATAATGACCTAACTTACCACAATTGTAGAATTTGATCAGGTCATCAGCCTTCTTCTCAACACCAGCATAGTCATTCAGAAACTTCTTCTTCTCATCCGGTTTTCTGTCCACATATCGGTTCTCCTCATATCTTTTTCCTTCAGCCCTTTCCCTATGTTCATGATTCTTTGAACCCGATGAAGAATACCTCTGTGTGTGTTTGAACCCGGTTTCTTGTAGAATTTCTTCCGGAATGCTCGGGTCAGTAAAAGCATAGCTTGCTTGAGATTTTCTCCGTCATCACTATCTGAATCAGACTCAGAATCAGAACTGGGAATCACTACTTTCTTCTTCTTTTTCTTCTCTTTCTTCTCTTTCTCCTTCTCTCCAGCTACTAAGGCTATGGGGTCAGCAACTTTCTCAGCTTTCTTTTTCTTATCAGCTCTTTTCTCATCAACCTCCTCTTCATTCTGTCTCAAAGTCTCGTAAACTTCATGAAGAGGAATATCACTCAAGTCCTTCATTTGCTTCATCCTACGGGTGTTCTTTTTCCATTCTGGTTGCAGGATGCTTAGGAACTTGACATTATTTTCTATTTGCTTCTTCTTCACTTTGTTCTTTGAGAGTTCATTCAGAAGAAGAACAAATCGCTCATAAGTTTCCTCCAAGCTCTCACCTTCTTTGGCCTTAAATTCTTCATAGTTGTTGATACAGTTGGCCACCTTTATCTGATTTCCCACCTTAGAGCCCATGTTATTCCCTGATTTGATCAAGTTCTTATTGCGAAAATAAATTACACAAACAAGATTTATCAATTACCTGTTTGATTAATCACAAGATTCAATTACAAATGGATTGAATCACTTTCTCTCTCTACAAGTATCTCTCTCTCTCTAAAACTCTCTCTGCTAATACAACAGTTCTATGAAATGCGTGCATTCTCCTTCTTTTAGAAACAAAGACACAAGGCTATTAAAACCTACAAACAATTACAAAGAAAACAAAATACAAACTACTTTGACTTTAACATTTATTGATTTTGACTTTGACCTTGCTTGAGAGTTGACTTTCAGCTTTGACATGCTTGACTTTTACCTTCTGTCTTCTATGATCTTGTATCCAACATATTTCTGATCTAACAATTTCCAAGAAGTCTGAGTCTGAAAAGAAACAACTAGAGATTAAAGTCTCAAATCTTTTGAAACAAGTTTCTGACTTTGAACAGCTCATCATATCTGTAAGGAAGTCCTTTGATGATGAGAGAAAAGGTTTTAAAAGCAAAAATGTAGATCTGTTCAAAGAAATTTCAGACAAAAATCAGATTGTAGAAAAAGATTTTGAGGAAGAGAGAAATATTTTTGAAAAAGAAATATCAAAGCTATCAAGTAAAGTGGCAAACTTATCCACTGAGATCATGAAGGATAAAAGGAGTAAATCTGGCATTCAGAGCAAGTTTGATAAACTTTGCAATGAGAAATCCAAGTTGTGTGATAAAATTCAACTACTTGAGATTGATAATACTGATTTGTCAAACAAGATAACCACTGATGCATCTACTTCATCTTCTTATGATGATGATTCTGCTGAATCGGTGTGTTCTTTTCAGTCAGTATCAAGCATGTTTCAGAAAATGGTTTTTAGAAAATAAGTTGTGAAATCTAAAGCTTCTGAACCAGAGCAGATTAAAACTCCAAAGACCTTTTATGTGAAATCAGTTGATAAGAGTGCTAACCATTTTCAAAAATCTCCAACTTAGTCTCCTAGGAAAGATCAAATGGTATGGGTTGTTAAGGGTTTGTTAGAGCACATATTTGTTGGATTCAAGATCATAAAGATTGAAGATGAAAGTTCAAGAAGTCAAGGCTGAAAGTCAACTATCAGTGAAAGTCACAGTCATTTTGTTAATAAAGTCAAAGTCAATGTATTGTGTTTTTGTTTCTTTGTATTTGTGTGAGGGTATAAATACATTCAGTCCTTGTGTCCTTGTAATCAGTTGGTAACAAGTAAGATTGACAGTGAGAGCTGATTAGAGAAGAGGATTTACTGTTACATCATTCTAGAGAGAGAGAGTGAGAGAATGTAGTGAGAGATTGTAATTGTTTGAATTGAATCAAAGACTTGTGATTACGATTCATGTTTAGATTTCTGTTTTCCAGTTAGAACTTCAATAAATTTGGGAATAACAATTGGTATCAGAGCAGATCCAATTGAAATCAAATTCAAGAAAAGGAGTTCGACCCTGTGTTCGAAAAGTTCAGATCGATTTTTGAGTTTTAGTGCGTAATTTGAATTGTAATCGATCAGGCTTTGCTCGTATAGTGTTTTAGATCAAAATTGTATAGTTTGATTTGAGTTTTGCACTGTAATTGTTCATAATTTTGATGAATTTTGTTGTTGTCAAGTTCACAAGTTCGAACACTGTATTGGATCAATTTGTACATCTTGTTGTTTGTTTTTGAATATTGTTGGTTGTAATCGGTTTTAGATGTTTAGGTGATTGAATTGTCAAAATTTCGAATTGAAATTCGAAGTCTAGATAGTTTTTTTGTGCAGATCAGATCGAATTAGTAGTATTTCTAAGTTTTGCGTCAGATCTACTTTTTGCGCCAACATCATCAGTTTGAAGGTATTCTTCAGCATCAAAGTCATACAATTTTGCGCCAGATCATAACTCTTTTGCGCCAAATTCAAGTGATGAACGTGTTTAGCGCAAAGTTTCTTTTGCATGTTCTGAGCTTTTGTGCCATCTTCATGTAGCACAAATTGGCTTTTGCGCCAGCTTCATTTAGCGCAAATTGTTTTATGCGCTACTGACTTTAGCGCATTTTTTGAGTTTTGCGCCAGTTTCATACTGTTCCATACTTAGACAAATTTTTGAAAACTGTAAATGGCCTTTAAATGTGAAATTTTTTTCTCTAGGGACCCTCGTACTAAGTCTGCGGAGGGGGACAAAGTTCTGTTCGTGATCAAAATTTTCTGAATTTCATTCTTAGATTTTCAGTATTGTTTGATTTCATTTGGACTAACGATCATTTCCAAGTTCTTTTTGTAAACAGATATTCAAGATGGAATATTTCTCTGATGATGATGATAAGATTGAAAAGCTCAAAATAGAACTTCAGAAGTTTGCTTATTCAGCTGCAAATTGTTCGGAGACGTCAAAGAAATATCGTGATGAAAAGAAGGCGCTGAAAGAAAAAGTCAATGCATTGAAAAAGATCAATGAGGATCTTCAGAAGCAAATTTCTGACTCTCATCATTTGAAAGATGGTGAAAGCATTGAGGATAAGGAATAGAGTCTGATAACTGAAAACACTGAGTTAAAAGACAAGATCTCAGTCTTAGAAGATCAGATTGTTAAGTTTCAGCAAACAGGGTGTGCTAATGAAAAGAAGATATTTAAGCTAGAACTGCGAATTGTTGAAGAAACATCCGTTTTTGATAAAGATAAGAAAGAGTTTGCAAAGAAGTTTTCAGATTTTTCAAGAAAGAGTTTTAAAGAGAAGAAGGTGATTAAGCTTAAATGTTCTAAGCTTTCTCAACATATTTCTGAGTTTGAGAAAGTAATTATTTTGGAAAGGGAAAAGTTTGCCAAAGAGAAAAAGGCAATTGAACAGAAAAATTTCGGAATATTCAAAGAAATATCCGGTCAGAGAAAGGATGCTGAAAAAGATTTTGAGGACAAATGAAATTTCTTTGAGGCAGAAATAAATAAGCTGACAGAGAAGTTATCTGAACTATCTGAGAATGCACTGAAAGAGAAGAAAATGAAGTCTGAGTTTGAGACGAAGATTGACCTTCTTGTCAAAGAAAGAGACAGTTTCGCTTCAAAGATAAAAGAGCTTGAAGATATCATTTCTAAGATGGTGGTGGTGACTGAGCACAAGACTCCAGAGTCAATTATCCACACACCTAGAGATGATTCAGCTTATTCAGAATGCTCATTCAAGACAGCTGCAAGCTCACATCATAAGACTGTTTCTTCCAAAAGGTCAGTTAAATCTTCTAATCAGATTCGTAGTACTAACCTTTTCTATGATAGAAATATAGATGGTTTAGGTACACATCAAAGAAGAAGGAGATACACAGAAGAAAAGCTGGTCTGGAAGGTAAAACCAGCTGATGATGAGAAGGATGGAGAAAAGAAAGATGAGAACAAAGCTGAGCTGAAAGGAAAGAGGTCATGTGTACATACACATAAAGTCAAGAAGAACAATGCACGTAAAGGTAAACTTGATCATATATACACGAAAGATCAGTTAATCAGGTTATCAGGTAAGAAATATTATTGTTATTATTGTCGTACACATGATCATGTTCATAAAACAAGTGATCATTACTGGTATGGTTCTTATTCAGTTACTCCCATTCGAACTGCAACTAACACATATGGACTCAAATATCAGTGGGTACCAAATCCGAAAGTTGATTCTGTGTTGCAGGAACCTACAGTCAAGGGGGAGTAAGAGAACCAAGGCTTCTAAGTAAATCAGCTTAGGACCCGTACTTCAACGAAGTTTGACTTCTAAACACCACAGTTTAGGACTCGTACTTCAAAGATCAAAAGTAATGATACTCCTGTGCTGATAAGAGATTGTACTCAGATAATCAGATGAGGACATCAACCTTCAAGGGGGAGTATATATATATTTTTCTGGAAATATGTATTCGGAAGATATGACGAACTACACTTCAGAAGAAGTTGTAGATCTCTATCATGTGCTTTTTCACTGAGTATGAATTATGCTTTCTGATTACTTCAGATCAGAACTCGTATATTCAATGTTTTACTACTTTATGTCATTTACTTTTCAATAAGTTTTTGTGAATAAATTTGCTTTGACATGACTTTGAGACTTGTGCAGAATGAGAGAAGCTATCAAGATCATATTTTTATGACTTTAGCTGACTTCCTGAGATTTAAGATTGCATAGAAAGGTTAAATTTCTTATCTTAATCTCATATATGGTTGAAAGAAGGACGACTTTCAATCATAGAAAACATGTTCTTAAATGTTCAAACCACTTCCCGATTCTTAAACAAATTTTACAAATTGGAAGTGTGATTTTAAATGTTTTCAATTTTATTGTGCTTAATTGATAAACAAACCGTGTGTTTCTAAAGATAAATACTTGTGTATTGTCTTTTCTATATACTTTCAAGTATTCACACACACCGGTTTGACTTATTGTTCGAAATTGTTCTTACCATGTCTCAAATTTGAAACATATTTTTCGGTGGTAAGACACCCCGTTTGTACTTCAATGAATTTTGAGAGTCAATTCATTTCAAAGCGTTCATTTCAAGAATGTCTATATTTTTGATTCATATGGACAATATCCGTTATTCTTGACCATAAGCCTTAACTGTTATATCATTTCTTATCTGATCATTTTTCATACAATGTCAGATTTTCAAACAAGTCTCTTATATTCATGTTTATTCTTTCAATGTACTTGTTTGAAAATACTTCAATGTTTAAAAATGCTCATATCTTCATGATTATATTCTGAGCATACAAACAGCTGACTTGTATTTGAGCTTTAACTGATAAAGTTAAATCATTTTGAGCAACATGATCTTTTAGGAAAACAACATGGGTTCTTTTTGCTAGGACTTAAATGAAAACTTCTATGGATTCACGATTACCAGTGTTTCCTACCCAAGAAGTTACTTCATAGTAATTGAGTGTGAGGAGTCGAAAAGAAATGAGTGTGGGTTGTGCGTTGAGGTAAAATGGAAAAGAGAGTTTGGTTAGATGTGAGCTTAATGATTAAAAGAAAGAGGGTGTGAGAACAGAGTAAAAGAATATTACACTCTGCACCAACTACTTTCTAAGTCGGGCAGCCACATTACTAGCGTTTCACAATTCTTTGGTGAATGTTATCGAAACAGGCAACTAGCCCATGCCAATTCTTGAATAAAACCCCACCAGCTACTCATTTTCTTCTTAAAAAGAAAATGTTTCATATTTTTCTGGGGACGCAGCATATAATCTATCTGATTTTCATTTGGAAAATCTGGATATTGAAAAAGAAGGAAGTCTTACCCACCTTCGCACTTCAATCATGCACATTGAGTCTGTGTTTATCTACTGTTGTCTTAGTGGTTTACACAATGTTGAGCCTTTAAAAGCAATCATCATCTGCTTAATTCTTTCTACACTTGCACGAACACACAGGGAATTTGTTTTCTTGTCATAACGTTCATAGAAATTTCCTTTGTGGTGTTTCGATGATTGGATGGAAGCCCTGGGGGAGTGAATATCAAAAAGCTCCTTTCCAATGTGTATCCGTTACACACAGTAACTTCGTGTTACTGACAGGCATATTAACTGATTCATTTGTTGATTCAGGTGTTACACGAATATTTTGTCTAGATTTGCAAAGATCTAGATAAATACATGGTTATGGATCAACGAATCAGACAGATCAGAATCGTCAAAGACATTTCTTGGAGAAAGTTTTGATGTTATAGATGCTCAAATCATCAAAAAGGGGGAAAAGGTTCAAGAAATGTATGATTCAAAGAAATGTTAAAGTTGGGAGAATACCAAGAAAGATTTCAGAATGGTTGAAGATAATTTGCTAAAGCGATCAGAGGTTTTGTCTGATAGAGGTTTGGTTACAACCTTTGGGAGAGAATGTTAATAATTCTTGAAGAACAGATTTTTTGGAAGATTGGTGAAAGTTTTTGAAGATACAAAGTTTATCAAAGAAAGGGGAGAATGTTAGAATTTTTTTCATATGAATAGGGGGAGAATGTGGATTGTTTGAGAAAAATTATTTTTGTATCAAAGGGGGAGTTTATTCAAATTGAGCTTAAAGAGAGAAGATCGCATTACTAAATCTTTTAGTAATGATCTTGATCCAAAGGGGGGGAATGTTAGAGCACAGATTTGTCGGATTCAAGATCATAAAGATTGAATATGAAAGTTCAAGAAGTCAAGGCTAAAAGTCAACTCTCAGTGACAGTCAAAGTCATTTTGTTAATAAAGTCAAAGTCAATGTATTGTGTTTTTGTTTCTTTGTCCTTGTGTCCTTGTAATCAGTTGATAACAAGTAAGATTGAGAGTGAGAGTTGATTAGAGAAAAGGATTTACTGTTACATCATTCTAGAGAGAGAGTGAGAGAATGTAGTGAGAGATTGTAATTGTTTGAATTGAATCAAAGACTTGTGATTACAATTCATGTTTAGATTTCTGTTTTACAATTAGAGCTTGAATAAATTTGGGAATAACAGGGTTTTCCAGAAGCAGCAAAGCTTCACAGAGCTAACTAGAAGAAGAAGAAAAGAGCTTCAAGAGGTAAATCTTTTGCACCTGACTTTGTCAAATCAACAAATCATTTGATCAGGATGGCAAAAAGAAAATTATGTTGCTGTTATTGTTACTCTGATAAGTTCACTCACAAAGCACAAGCTATCACAGATCTTATCATTACAGTGCTCATCACAGGTATGAGAATCACTCAAAGAAATTCTCAAAAACTGACCAATCTGGACCCAAGTCCATCTGGGTACCAAAACCTAAACCTGTGTTGCAGATAGAAAAAGGAAAAGAGAAGATTGATGATGTCCCAATCAAGAAATACTGAAGGAAAAATGACTTCTGATTACTACAGATCAGGACTCTTGCCTCAATGACAAAATCATGACTTCTAGGTACAACAGCTTAGAACTCATACACAACTGTCAAAAGTTGGTGATCATTTGTAAAACAGGGAGTTTCTCTTACTCTCAATTTTTATCTCACATTGTTTGATATGAAGGGAGCATGACTGCATAAGCTTGACAAAGATCCACAATATGTCAAGGGGGAGCTGCAGGAAGCAATTACAAACAACTCTAAGATAAGCAAGATCAACCAGATATCAGATCAAATGGGAGTATCAGATGAACTCAAGGGACTACTACACTGCTACATCAAGGGGGAGTAAGGATGTGTTGTAAGTGGTGTATGTGTAAAACCTTTTCAGAATTCAAATTGGTAAAAATGCCATTTTTTGAAAAAATTCTTTAATTAGAAAGTTCCTATTTTTGGCAAGTTTTTGAAAGGTTTCCCAAAATAGCCAATTTCCCAATTTGGAATGTTTTTGAAAGTATGGAAATTATGCTAAGTCTAGAATTCGCAGACTTCTAGTCTAAGAAAGCTTCAGGTTTCGCTAAGTAAGCACTTGCGAAACTTGTAGAATTCGCAGACTAAAGGGATACGAATGTTGGACATTCGCAACACACTTGCTTGCTAAAGCTTGGGAATTCGTAGATAACCTTTTGCGAAAGTTTTCCATCTAGCACAGGATTCGTGAACTTGTTTCTCATGAATCCCCACACACGTTGCTTATGAATCCTTCAGTAAGCAACACCACCTTGCGAAAGTTGAGAACTAATCATCATTTTCCACATGTCCAAGCCTTCTCTAAGTATAAATATGACACTTAGAATTTTTCATCCTCACTTTTCTCAGTATACTCTTTCGTAAAAGGCTTAAACCTCTAAAACCCTTTGCTCACGAGTTCTCTCAAAACCCTCTAATTTCATCTCTTCTCATCAAAGGTTGTTTGTTGTTTAAAATCTTGTTTATATTTGCTATTGTTTCTACTATTGTGATCGTTTAATGCAGGTTTCCTCGACTTAGATTAAATTTAGGGTCAGATTTGAACTATTTTGGACTCTTGGACTTCTCAAGACCAAATGATAAATTTTTCAGATTCTTTGGAACTTAATGTTTAATATTGATGTTAAAATGAAATCATAACCCTTGTAATACTGATTTGAACCCTATTGATTACTCATTTGATCTAAAACCTAAACATTGAACGCACATCATCGATTTTGTCGATTAAACTCCTTTGACGACTTCTCGACTAATTCTTAGTCGATTTCCAAAATCAGTGGGAAATCTGATGATTAAAAGTCGATTTAGGTTAAATGTTTTTTTTAAAACACCTAATCGATTACTTTAATACAAAGTTTAAGTCTCCATAATCATTTTTTTTATTTTGGTAATCTGGGTTTACAACAGTGTTCTTGGTGTTTTGAAAATACTTGAACATTCAAGTGCAAATGTTATGTTTCGTAAGGTTTTTGGACGTCCTAAATGTTTTAAAAATCTTAGTGATTCACGAATTCTATGTTAAGTTTTTCTTAGAAAAACCCTAAGTACAGGTTTCGCTAGCCTCATTTCTGCGAATCCTGCTTGTACTTGTAACGTCAGTTTTAGTTCTAAGGGAAGAATTCGCAGACTAATGCCTTGCGAATTCTAAGTTTAAGTGTAGGATTCGCACCTTCTTGAAAATCCTGAACACTAAGTCTAGGATTTCGCAACCATCTATCATGCGAATCCTATACTTGGTGCTTTTCAGAAAGTTGTTTTTCACTGTCAAATTTTTTCAACTTGTGTTTCTGACCTCTTAGACCTTGTCCAAACCTCTCTGTCTTATATTTCAGGTCAAATGGCATCAAGCAACTCACCAAATGTTCAGATGGATGAAAACTCTATCCAAGAGGCTGAGCAGGAGCACTCAATTCCATCTCAAAGAACAGCTGAACTTCCACCTCCAAATGTCAACACTAACATGTTGCTCATACTGCCACAGAATATATGCCTCAGACTCCCAACAACCATAAATTTGAGTTCAAGCTGAACATTGATCCCTTGGTGAACTTAATTCTTCAGAATCACCCACTCAACAAAGCATTGTCTGAGAGTGCTGATGTGCCAGAGATTTATGTCCAACAAGACTGGAAGACCATGCATCTATCTCACATCACCGTTGGGCAAATCAAACTTCCAATCCTCAAAGTCAAAGTTGACTTCTTCTCAGCTGACATAGACCTTGAACTATTCAGAAGATCACTCCAACTGCCTGAAGCTCACTTCAGGGAAGGCAGAACTAGATTTGATGCTCTACCCACTTAAGAAACTGCTCTTGCCGGAATAAGAGACATGGGATATGTTGGTGATCTCACCAAAGTCAGCCAGTTCAAAAAGAACAACCTGCCACCTTTTTACTACACATTGTTTTCAATCATCAACAGATGCCTAACAGCTAAAACTTAAGGGACTGACAATGCAAGTAGCAACATTCTGAATTTATTCTATTTTATTGTGCATGATCTGCACATAGACTATACAATAGTCTTCTAGACTGAACTACTCGAGAAGATCTCTGCTAAGAGAAATACTGTCAAAGTCCTCAATTACCTACCCTGGTTATCTTTTGTTAAGTATTGTGTTATGTTTGAATTGTGTAGGTGTCAAGTTATTTGACCCTATATATATTCCCTTGTTTTTCCTTTTAGGTTAACCTTGTAGTAGCTTTCTTTATCATCCTATTCAATCATTGTAGCAGCCTCTCTTGTGAGATATATATGACATTAATATTTCCCATTCAACATCTTTTTTTCCTTTGATTCATATTTGATAATACTCTGATTATGTGTATGTGTGCTTGAATCTGGAACAACAAAGGTGTCAGGATCGAAATTCAAAACAAGAATTTAAATAAACAGTCAGAAACTTTGTTAAAGAAAGTTGCGGAATAACACTTTAACAAGAAATCAATAGAACATTATATGAATTCAAATCACAAGTTGTATTGAATTAACTTGATGATTACAACCAAAGCCTCAATCTGTTGAACAGACTCAACAGGCGTTCAAAACTTCTCTAATGAAAGAATCACTAAGAATCTTGAGGCTAATTCTCTCTAAAACAAAAATACTCATCCTGCATAATCTAAGACTTCTATACTATATATATTTACAAAACAGATTACAAGATAATTATTAAAGTAACATTGATCTTCAGCATCCATTCCATATTTATCTTCAACTCCTTGTCTTTCGCTTTAAGTAACAAACCATCCTTATCAACATCAGCAGCATTAATTCTTCTAGCAGTATCTTCTTATCATCAGCAGTACTAACATGCTAGCAGTAGCTTCCAACTTGCAGTACTAACTCTCCAAGCAGTACTAATACTACTAGCAGTAGTAATTTCTTCAAGTAGTAGTACTAATGTCTTTAGAAGTAGTAATCTTTAAGTCTTAGCAGCACTATCCAAACTTAGCATATTTCAGACCCAACAATCTCCCCCTAACTTAACTTTTGAAATCAAGAAGTTAAGTTCTTCAGAATAAGGTCTTCATGATGCTTTCAAAATTACTGCTCAATTTCCCATATTAGGATCCAATCCTGCATATTGATTGATTGTTCTTCTAATCACAATTCTTGCCATCTCTGAACCTGTAGTGCAGACCAACTTAGCCTTCAGCATCCCCTGCAACTTTTCTTTGATGTGATCATACACCTTATCAACCAGATAGTACTCATGAAAGCTGTTGTCAATAGTAATGACATATACTCCAGATTTTTCAACAAGCATCCAATGATCAATGCTGTTAAATCCTTCTCTGTGAAGCAAGTCTTTGATAAGATATTTAACTTTATCAGGGTCAAACATCATACACAAATACTCCAGAGCCATCTTTGTTAAGTTCATCCTTGCTCCTTTCAACAAGTCACCATACGATTTTAATCCAACCCTGTACATGTCTTCCAAATCAGATCTGGTACAACTTCTGATGATCATATCCCATGTTGAATACACCTCATACTTGCCATCTATTCTTTTGTTCCTGTAGAATTCTGTGCCTTTATCCACCACAGTATCCCAATAAATGATTTATAGAGCTTTTACTGAGATAGGATCAATTTTCAAAGGTTCTTCATCTGTCACTATTAAATACAAATCAAACTGCTCATGATATTGACTTTGCTGTTCTGAAGCTTGTTGACTTGATTGCTCTTGACTCTGCTCTTTAGTTTCAACATGATCTGCTTGTTGCTGCTACTCTTGTGGATTCTGCCCTTTGAGTAACTGGATTAGATCCTTCTCCATTTCTGATCCTCTTCCACCACTCAGCTTTAATTACAGCATACCTTTCAATCTGATCATATCATGCTTATACTGCTTTTCCACCAGATAATACTCTATCTTTGCCTTTGACATAAATAAAGCATAGACTCCATATTGCTTCAGCAAACGCCATCTCAACACATTCTACTTTTCAAGTTGTATTCTGTCAGGTTCAAACATAAGACATATCCAGTCCATGATCAACCTTGTATCATCCTGAGCACCTTGCTGAATCATGTCTTCATACAACTTCATTCCAACAGAATACATTTCTTCCAAGTCACTTCTTGAGCACTGTTGCATGAATTGATGAAAACTTGTATAGATCTCAAATCTGTTATTTGCTCTTTTGATCCTGAGAAAGTGCTTGTCTTTCTCCACACATACATCCCAAAATATAATCTTTGGAAGCATTGAACTGATTGGAGTAGCAGGCACAGAAGGTGCATCTGTAGTTCTTGATGATTCAACTTTCATTCTTTCACTGCCCTGCTTTTTCTCACCTTCCTCAGTTCTTGGCCTTTTTGCCTTTGTCTTTGTAGCAATTGACTTCATTCTCTTGACAGCTCCAATCTTATGAGCTAGAGCCTCTTCCTTCTTAACTTCTACTTTTTCTTTAGTAGGGGTGCCTTCTTCACTGTCAGTAAAAGGCTGTTGAATGTTTAGATCATGTCTTTCTTTCATCTTTCTTTCAAATTCAACTCTCTGATTGAAATCTCCTTGCAGCTTGGCCATCTCCTTTTTGTACAATTCTTCTATCCTGCTAAAAGACATTTTAGTAAACATCCCTTCAGGAACTCCAACAGATCCTTTCAAGAAGTTTATCATCTTTCTTCTTTCCTGTGTAGCTAGAAAGGTCTTTGAAGGCTGTCTTTGTCTTGTTGATTTCATTGAAGGTTGCCTTTGTCTAGTTGCTTTCATTGTAACCCTCTTTGCATCAGTCTTCAAACTCTTCTGGTATTCTTCATTAAGCCTTGTTGCCAAATCCATTGCAAGCTTTCTGTCTTTGGCCTTTTGGATCTCATCCTCCTTTTCAAACTCCTTCTCAAACTGTGCATTCAACTCCTTTGCTACTTTCAAAGAAAGAGCTTCTGTAGTTAACTCTTCTTGCATTGTCTTGGCCAATTCTGCATACAATTCCATTTGCTTCTGCTTTTTTAATGGTTTCACAGGCTCAACCATCTTTTCTTTCCCTTTCTTCTTGGCCTCTGTCACACTGATCTCTTTCACTCTCTTCTCTGAGCCTCCTTCTTTAAACACCACTCCCTTAGCCTTTTGAGTAGCCTTAGGAGTGTCATTCTTTGCCTTAACCAAAGTCTCTACAATCTCAATTTCTTCCATAGACATTCCTGTTTCTGTTGTTGCTTTCTTTGTTTCTACTGCTTTAGCAGTTTCTACTTCTGGTTCAGTAGTTACTGTTGCTTCTTCAGTTTCTACTGCTGGTTGGCTTACTTCTTCTTTCACAATTGTTTATGTTGCTTTCACACCTTGATCTTTCTTATTCTCCTCAACCTTCTTTTCAGCTTCACCACCAATCTCCCCCTCAAATTGAAATTCCATACTAACTGATCTTTCCTTCTCAACTTCAGCTTCTTGATTCTCCCCCTTTTTGGAAGCATCATGAGCACTTCCCCTTTTCTTCAAGACAAATTGCTTTCTCTTCTTTTTGTGCACCAAATTAAGCACCATCTTCTTGAGTTTGTCTATCTGCCCCTGTTGAGAAATGATCAACTTTTTCAATTCCTTTATCTCCAAACCCTCATTGACTACATCCAAGTTCACATTGCCAATGGTATCCATCAATTCATCATAGTTATATCTGTCCTCACCTCCTTTAAGTGTGTTTACCACCCGTGAAGGATCATGGGATCTTTTAGTATAGGCCTTCTGCCTAGCAGAAGCACCTACTACCCCCTTGGTTTCTTGGCACCTGGTCCCTTAGATGATTTCTCATCCAAAGTTGTCGTGGGGAAGGTCTTATCCATGTTCACACTGTCCTGACCCACACCTTGTGCAGAATCAGTAGTGTGAGCCTTGCTGCCCACATGCTCATCCTTCTTCTGAGAGAGAACCTTCTCGGGGTTGGGAGACACCCCTGTGGATTCCCTTTGGATATTCTCTGATGGAGAATGCTCCATCAGAGGGCTTGTAGGCTTTTGGGGTGTAGATACATCAAGGGAATGAACCTTCTGTACCTTTTTCTTTGTATATTTTTAAGTGATTAGGGGAATTGGCTTATCAACAAGAATCTGAGGAATATCATTTGAAGTGAATGGTGTGGGTAGGTCATCAGTGGGTTGGTC
The DNA here is from genome assembly GCA_954870635.1 of Arctium minus. Lineage (NCBI taxonomy): Eukaryota > Viridiplantae > Streptophyta > Magnoliopsida > Asterales > Asteraceae > Arctium > Arctium minus. The sequence goes on from OX941087.1 coordinate 61,844,031, forward strand.
AGATATGGGTTGTGACCCTGATGCCTCACCATGTGGGTGGGACTCAACCATCATTGTAGAGAACAATGGTGTGTCTTTTCCAGAAAAGTCCTTACTAGGCCTTCTCATATTGGAAAATACCTTCCCTTTGGGAGGTTTAGGTACATATACCTCTTTAAAAGAGGGTAAATCCGTCAATTCCTTGTTTAGTACCTCTTGTACAAACCTTGGATACATATAAAATCTTTTGGTTTTGGTATCCAAGTTTGACATCAAATCATTTAAAATCATTTGGGAAAAATTGAACTTTCTGGAGGTAACTAAGCATACAAGAGCATAAGCTATTGTACTGCTAAACTCACTCCATCCAGTTGTCTTGCGAGATAGACATTGTTGAAGAGTATGAACAAAGAATCTCCACTGAGGTGAAAATTTGCTTTTGTAAAACTTGTAAACCTCAGTAGGACCTTCATACCCCATTCTACCAATTTCTTGAAATAGATCTTCCTTTGAGAGAGTAGAAATACCTGAGGCATCATCTAGATGAAGATGAGTGCGTATGCAGCCTTCTGTGATTGTGATAGGTTTATCACATACCCTTGATTGAATGAACTGAGTGCCATCAACAGTCTGAATTGATGCATTTGCCCATAACTGTCGCATATGTTACACATAGATGGTAGGATTTACAGTTAGCGCATATGCAATGTGTGATGTTGTTAAGAAATCCACAATTTCATGAAAACCCTCAGCTTGTTTGTGTTTTTGTAGCATTGCAAGCTCATTGTGGTCATCAAAGAAATCAAGTTCTGCCATCTTTCTGATCGATTCTAGGGTTCGAATCAAAACTAGGGTTTACACACTGGTAGTCAAGAATTCTAGAGAGGGAGAGAGGATTAAAACTCAATGGAAATTCAAAGAGCTATTAAGGTTTTGGCGGTCACATAGGGTATTTATAGGGTAAGGGATTAGGTTAAAAGCAGTACTAAGTACCCTAGCAGTATTAACACATACCCGCAGTATTAACACATACTAGCAGTATTAACACTGTTTGGCAGTAGAAATACGGCAAGCAGTATTAAATTTTGCACTAGCAGTATAAACCACCTAGCAGTAGTAACCATACTTAACCATATTTGAACTGTCAGCAGGAGTAATAGTGAGAACAGTATTAACTTAACCAGAAGTACCAAGTATCTGATCAGCAAAGCAATCTGAAACACTTAATCACAAATGGTTAGCAACACCATGCACAATGAAATATGAGAAAGTAAACATTGAATAATCTATACATAAATGGTACATGAAGAAAATCAAAAGAGGCTTATTCAGTGTTTATCATGCCCACACTTGTGACCAAGAATGTGAATCTACCTACATCAAAAGCTTTGGTGAATAGATCAGCAAATTGGTTACTAGTGTGTACTTTCAAAACTTGAATTAACTTATTTTCATTGCAATCTCTAATAAAATAGTACTTGATTTCTATATGCTTGGTTTTTGAGTGCTTCACTGGATTATTAACAATGCTTATAGGATTGTTGTTATCAATGAAGATGGGAGTGTGAAGAAAAGTAATACCATAGTCCAACATCTGATTCTGAATCCATAGCACTTGTGAGCAACAGCTTGCAGCAGCTATATACTCTTCTTCTGTTGTAGAGGTGGACACTGTGGTTTGCTTTTTACATTGCCATGAAACTAGCCTTACACCCAAAAACTGACATCCTCCTGATGTAGACTTTCTATCCAAGTTTGCACCACCCAAATCACTATCAGAATATGCAAGCAGATCAAATGGTGAGTCATGAGGATACCAAAGACCCAACCTAGGTTGTCCTTTGAGATATCTGAAGATCCTTTTGACTGCTTGAAAGTGAGATTGCTTAGGCCTCACTTAAAATCTGGCACACACACATACAACAAACATAATGTCTGGTCTTGAAGCTGTTAGATATATGAGGGAGCCTATCACGGATCTATAATGATGAACATCCACATCCTCCCCCTTAAGATCTGCAGTGATCTGTTTGTGTGTTTCCATAGGTGTGCTTGTAGGCTTTGCTTCTGAAAATCCAAACTTTGTAAGTATATCCTGAACATACTTAGATTGACTTATGAAAATGCCATATTTCTTCTGTTTAACCTGTAGCCCAAGGAAGAATGTGAGTTCACCCATAGAGCTCATCTTGAATCTTTTGTGCATCAACTCCTCAAACGCCTTGCACATATGATCTTTTGTGGATCCAAAGATGATATCATCCACATAGATTTGTACAAGCAGGATGTCCTTCTTCTTCCTTTGAATGAAAAGGGTCTTGTCAATGATTCCCCTTTCAAAATCATTTTCCAAGAGATAGGTAGACAAAGTGTCATACCATGCTCTCGGTGCTTGATGTAGCCCATAGAGTGCCTTCTTTAATTTGTATACTTTGTCAGGAAAGTTAGGATTCTCAAACCCTGGAGGCTAACAAACATACACTTCTTCATCAATTTTCCCATAGAGGAATGCACTCTTAACATCCATCTGATATATTCTGAACGTCATGAAAGAAGCATAGGCTAGAAACAGTCTAATTGCCTCAATTCTGGCAACTGGTGCAAACACTTCTTCATAGTCTATCCCCTCTTCTTGTGTGTACCCTTGTGCCACAAGTCTGGCTTTATTCTTTATCACTATCCCTCTCTCATCTTTCTTATTCCTGAAAATCCATTTAATTCCAATTGCCTTGTGTCCTTGTGGAAGGTCAACCAGATCCCACACATTTTGCAGCACAAACTGCAGCAGCTCCTCTTGCATTGTTTCGATCCATCTTGGGTCTTTCATTGCATCATAAGCCTTCTTGGGTTCAATCTGGGATAGAAAACAGGACAACAAACCTGACTGTAAGTCTTTCAATCCTCCTAACTTACTTTGATGCCTTGTGATCATAGGGGAATTGATATCACCAATCACCAACTGAGGAGGATGATTCTTCTGAATTCTTGTTTGATTGACTGCCTCCTCATTAATATTTACATCAAGATTGGAGTCATTCTTTTCAGGAGTGTTTCCACCAAAAACTAAAGAATTTTCATCATCAGTATCACCTTCTGACAAATTGGGCATTTCAGGACATGTGTTTCCTGAACCTGAAGGATGGGCATCCTCTTTTTCACCTTTATCCTTTTCATCACCTTTATCATCTTCATCCTGTTCTGATTCAGAATCCTCTGTTTCTGAATCATCTTTCTTTTCTTGGTGACAAAATTCAATAGGATCAATTGTAGGTGTAGGGAACAACACAAACTCTTGTCTCTGTTCTTGTACCTTTTCTGAACATGGTCCTGCAATTTGCTCATTACTAAAGCCCAAAGAATTAGTTAGTGAATCAATGTCAAATAGCCAATCAGGACCTGTACCAATCTGATTTGGTGTATTCTCATTGCATTTGACATTTTCACTTTCCTCTATAATCCTGGAAGAACTGTTGAATACTCTGTATGCCTTGCTCTGAGAGGAGTATCCAACAAGAAATCCATCCTCAGCTTTGCTTTCAAACTTGCCTAAATGAGATTTGGTGTTGAGAATTGTGCAAGGACACCCAAAAGGTTTGAAAAATCGAATAAAAGGTTTCTTCTTTTTGAAAAGTTCATAAGGTGTCTTTCCTTGGGATTTGACTACTACAACTCTGTTTTGGACATAACAAGCAGTATTAACTGCTTCTGCCCAAAAAGTGATAGGTAGCTTTGAATCTGCCAACAGAGATCTAGCAGCCTCAATCAATGTCCTATTTCTCCTCTCAGCAACACCATTCTGTTGAGGAGTCCTAGGAGCACTGAATTGTCTCTCAATACCTTTAGTCTCACAAAAGTTGTTTAAGTCACTATTTTTAAACTCAGTTCCATTATCAGACCTGATGACCTTAACTCTTAGATTTGTTTGGTTTTCAATCCTAAGGACAAAGGATTTGATCAGTCCACTTGTCTCATCCTTAGTCCTCATAAAATATACCCAAGTAAATCTAGAGAAGTCATCAACAATTACTAAGCAATAGGATTTCTTACCAATACTCATCACATTTGTAGGACCAAAAAGATCCATATGCAATAACTGAAGGGGTGAAGATATTGTGTTTATTTCTTTGGACTTATGAGAAGTTTTGTGCTGCTTGCCTTTAAGGCATGCAACACAATGATCATCACATGAAAACACTTTTTGAGGCAAACCTCTCACAAGGTTGTTTTTCACAAGTTTTTTCATAGTTTTAAAATTCATGTGACACATCCTTCTGTGCCAAAGAGATGATTCATCTAAAGACGCTTTTGAAAACAGACTGTTTAGTGATGAATCAGATGAAATACTCTCTAAGTCCAAACAATAAACATTATCCTTTCTAGGAGTTCTAAGTAGTATCATATTTTCATCAACTACCTTGAATCCTGGAGCAAGGATAATACATTCAGTATCACTAAATAATATACTATGTTTCTTGTCACAAACCTGTGATACACTTAACAGGTTGTATCTCAATTGCTCAACATAGTAAACATCTTCAAAAGTCATCTTACCTTTTGAAACCATACCTTTACCACTTATCTTACCTCTTGCTGGATTGTCACCAAAAGCAACACGTCCTCCATCAAACCTTTTGAAATTTTGAAGGCAGTCCATGTTACCTGTCATGTGCCTAGAGAAACCACTATCTACATGCCAAATGCTTTTCCTCTTGAGCTGTTGATTGCCCTGCACATAAGATAAAACAGTTAGTGTCTTGAGGGAACCCAAGCCAAAATGGTCTTGGGTTGCCCTTTCTCATCAACATACTCATGCTCAGAAAGCTTGGTCTTGATGAGATGATCAAAATTAGGAATCTCATGGATGGAATACTTTGTCATAATTATAGGATTGACAGTATTAACACTGGTAGAAGTACTATCCTTGTTAGTAGTACTTACTTGGTTAGCCGTAGTATTGCTATCAGCAGCACTATTTCTGTTAGCAGTACTATTTGAGATAGCAGTACTAACTTGGTCAGCAGTAGTATTGCTATCAGCAGTACTATTTTTGTTAGCAGTACTATTTGAAATAGCAGTACTAACAGGTTTCGTGCTTTTTGGAACCCAAATTTTGACAAAGTTGTTTGCTTTCCTATTCTTTGAGTTACTCCTTGATTTGCTTGGAGTATTTTCTTTTGCTTTAGCAAACTTATTCTGAATATGAGATTTCATTAGTGTTATTCTCACATTATCAGCCATGTGGTTCCTTGATTTTCTTGATTGCTTCCTATAACCAACATAATTTCGTATTTGTCTTTGAAAAGTAATTCTTTGGTTAATAGGATTGAAATAACAGTGTTTGGCTAAATAATTCAACTTGCCACAAATAAAACAAGGTTTTGGTCTATTGATTTTGCTTAGATCAATTCCTTGTTTTTGAGCCCACTGGTTATTTCTGTTCCTCTGATTTCCCCTTATTTTATCATGTTGATGGGGCTTGATCTGTTGACAAGTACAGGGATTTACAACAGTAGTTTGCATATAGTGAACTCCCTGTACCTTTTCATTCTCTTTCCTAGAGGTCTCAGCTTTCTCACTCTTAACATTCTCTTTCCCTATATTAGACATCTCCACTTTCTCACTCTTGACAAATGGTTTACCCCCCCCCCCCTCTCATTTGTAAGAATATGGTTTTCTAGAGGAATTTCTTTATGGTCTTCCTTATTCTTATCCTTTGTGTTCTCTTCTTCAGATTCTACCTCAACCACTACTTTGTCTAGTGGATCTACTTCTGTAGCTGCTGCAGGTAAGTCCTTCTTATCTTGTCTTTCTAAGAGGTCTGAGGTGGGTGGAATATAGTTGTTATTATAAGGTGGAGGGGTGTTGTTGTAGCCTATACCTCTCTTCAGTTTGTCATGAACTTGAGATTTGAGTAAAGTGTCCATTGCTTTAGAAGCATTGGAAAATTTCTCAATGTCTAATTTGTCCTTCTCAAATTCACTCCTAACTTTCTCACATTCCTCTCTAGCCTTCTCTAGCTTATTCTCTAACTCCTTCTTCTCTCACTTCCAATAGTTGTGATCATATGAATGTTGAATTTCATTGGCCTGATATGCCTTGATCTGTTCTTCAAAATTCACAATGATCAAACTAGACTCTCTCCTATGTTTCTCCAACCTTTTAAGATCATCACACATGCTCTGATTGTGGTCCCTGTACTTTCTAACAGTTTCAAGACAGGCTTTAGAGCAAAGTTTAGATTTTACCTCTGTTGGGATTGTTGTGCTTGAAGACTCTGAAACCTCTGCCATCAATGCTTGATTCTGGATTACCTCATCTGCTTGATCACTCCAATCAAATCCCATTCCATCTTGTGAGACAAGTTCTTAAGATGAGTTCCTGTTGTTGTTGTAGTTTGTGGACTTTATTTGTTGATTGTTGCTCCCATGTTGTTGAGAAATTCCTCATCTGCATTCTCTTACAAAGTGCCCCAGTTTATGACACTTGTAGCATTCCACCTTGGATTTGTCAAATCCAGCACCATCTTCTCTTCTCATGAAAAAGTTGTTTCTTCCTGTTCTTTTAATGAATCTTTTGATTCTCATGGTGAGCATAGCCATTTGCCATTTGATGTCCATCTCTTCAAGATCATCAACATTGATCTGCTCCAGATCATCATTAATAAGAGAAGATTTAGCATGGCTAGCAAGGAAAGCTTCCAAAACATAATCATTGGGTCCATCCTGTTTTGAGCGATAAGTAACACTAACTGATTTTGTATTAGCAGAAGAATCAGTAGTAGATGATAGGAGAGCAGCATTGTGAGAATATCCAGATGGCTTCTTCTTTGATTCAACCTCTGCTTCAAACACCCTGAGATCATTGTAGAGGTCATCAAGTTCCTTATCCTCCAGATTATCATTTTTCCTGAAGGATACTGTATACATTATCCATTCTTCACCAAGAGATCTTAGAAACTTTCTATTGACATCATCCTGGTCCATCTTGACACCAACAGTGGCCAATTCTCCAATCAACTTGTTGAACCTATCAAAGGTTTGAGTCATAGACTCATTCTTTGTAGACATAAAATTTTCATATTGTTGCTTGAGGATTGCTTTCTGATTTCTCTTAGTGCTTTTGGTACCTGAAAACCTCTTCTCCACAGCATTCCACAAGATTTTGGCATCAGCACAGTTGCAAAACTGATGTTGATATTCATTAGGAATTGCCAAGAGCAGAGTGCTCAAGGCTTTCATCTCAGTCTGCCTCATCTTTCTTTCTCCATCAGTCTTTGGTGGAGGTCTCTTGCCATCTGCTCCCATCTCTCCTTCATTGGAGGGACCATTCTCAATGATGTCCCACATTGAGTATTCTGTAAGAAGTATATACTGCCTGATCCTGATTTTCCACATGTCAAACTCATTAGGTTTGAGCATGGGAACCTTTGAAACAAGAACACTGTCGTTTGATCCGTCCATGATGATTATTGATTTTCTGAGTTCCTAATTCTCTGATACCACTTGTCAGGATAGAAATTCAAAACAAGAATTTAAATAAACACTCAGAAACTTTGTTAAAGAAGTTGCGGAATAACACTTTAACAAGAAATCAATAGAACAGTATATGAATTCAAATCACAAGTTGTATTGAATTAACTTCATGATTACAACCAAAGCCTCAATCTGTTGAACAGACTCAACAGATGTTCAAAACTTCTCTAATGAAAGGATCACTAAGAATCTTGAGGCTAATTCTCTCTAAAACAAAAATACTCATCCTGCATAATCTAAGACTTCTAGATTATATATATTTACAAAACAGATTACAAGATAATTATTAAAGTAACATTGATCTTCAGCATCCATTCCATAATTATCTTCAACTCCTTGTCTTTCGCTTTAAGTAACAAACCATCCTTATCAACATCAGCAGCATTAATTCTTCTAGCAGTATCTTCTTATCATCAGCAGTACTAACATGCTAGCAGTAGCTTCCAACTTGCAGTACTAACTCTCCAAGCAGTACTAGCAGTAGTAATTTCTTCAAGTAGTAGTACTAATGTCTTTAGAAGTAGTAATCTTCAAGTCTCAGCAGCACTATCCAGACTTAGCATATTTCAGACCCAACAAAAGGTAAAAGATTTGAGGAGAAAAGGTATGTGGAAAGAAATTCGGAAGAAAGAAAGAAGTTGGTGAATGATTATGTTGGTGCTGAAAAGAAAAATGATGACCTGATCAAATGCTACAACTGTGGTAAGGTCAGTCACTACGCAAAGGACTGTCGGAAGCCCTAAGTTCGAAATTCAGAATATTGCAAGAACAAGATGCTCTTGGCCAAGCAACAAGAGGCTGGCAAGGCACTCATGGCTGAAGATGAGTTTTGGCTCGACTATTTAGATGAAAAAGAAAGAGAAGAAACAGCTCATATGTGCTTGATGGGAGATACGGTGAAATATGATGATTCTGATGAGGAGACAGCTGATGAGGTAATCAATCTATCTCAATCTGATTTTATGACCAAAATGGAAGCCATGATGGTCGAACTTCAAGATCTTCAAAATAAGCTGAAAAACGAAAAGAACAGAGTTGCAAAGAAAAATCAAAAGATCTTTGATCTTAACAAAGCAGTTGTTGGGAACAAAGATCTAATTGATTCTCTGAACAAATATGTTTCTACTCTTAAACAAGAAAAAGAATGTTTTGAAAGTAAGATTTCTGATTTTGTTTCTAAGATTTCTAAGTCTGATTCAGAAAAGCAAGAATGAAAACAAAAGCTTAACTAAGAAGGTAAATGGTTTGGAAGCCAAATTGTATGCACAAGGTCAAATAGATCAAACCATTTTCCTAAACACCCCTAATGAGGAAACTGATGTTAAAGAGAAGTGGGGTCTCGGTTACGAAAACCCACACTATCTTAAGAAAGCTATCAGAAAACAGCCTGCTTTATATAATTTTGATTTTCTATATGTGGCTGCTAAATATTCTCATTTGAAACCCAAATTTGTTACCAAATCACCGAATGAGGTTGAGGCAAAAGAAGATGAGAAAAGAAAGAACTTAAAGAAAATGCAACTACCATTCTGCTATCAAAAGTTGAATGATAGTTATATTTCAGATCAGCCAAAATGTCTTTCAAATGATTATTTTGAAAGCCATTCGATAAAAGAGTTGGAGGCAAAACCTATAAAAGCTAAAATTTATGTTCCTCCACTCATTTTAGAAAGCAAAATAATCGAACTTGAAAATGTTTTATCTGATGAAAGAATATTGGCTGACATTGAAAAAGTTGTATTTTCAACTATTTTAAAGAACACTGTTTTAAAAGTTGAATCTCAAAAGTGTTCTAATTCTTCTAAAGAACACTGTTCTAAGGCACCTCAAACCTCTGAACCTGATTTTGATGACTTATTTGCGTCTGCAAATGATTTTCTAAATTCTGATGAAGGGTGTGTTGATGAGATTGACTAGTTTGACATTAACGCTAAACTTCCAAATCATTCTACTTTTATTATAAATGGTTAAGCTTTACCAAGTGTGCATGAAATAGGTGAATCATCAACTAAGGTTGATGAATCAGTTTCTGTGAATGCTGATTACTATTCAAAAGGTAAGAAGCAAAAGAAACGGTGCTCACAGAAACAGACTAACACTGGTAAGCTAAAGAAAAGACATTCTCAGAAATCTGATTTTCCTAACATATCTAAATCTTATGTTTCAGTGAAAAATAGAAGTTCTGAAGAATGACAAGAGTGGCGACCTAAACGGAAGATTGATGAGAAAGCCAAATCATTTCCTGATACTTTTTGTAATAGATCTACTGGTAGTTTTTTTTTATGTAGTTGGTAGTGTTGCTTCCAATAAACAAAACCTTGTAATTTCTTACAAGCGATATTCAAAAAAGTAATTACTCCGATTATCTCGATCTACTTCTATGTCATCTAATTTTAGACGGAATGATTTTGTCTCTCACCGATTTTCTGATAACTGGTTTGGTACTTATCATGTCGGTTCTTATAAGTCTTTTACATCAAAAGTTTTTCAAAAGTGCAGAGGATCCATATACAAATGGATACCAAAATCTTGTGCTAATCAGTTAGGACCCACTTTCAAATGGGTACCTAAAGTTGTTATTCCCTGATTTCTCTTATGCAGACCCGTCATATGTGGTACTTGGATAGCGGGTGTTCCAAGAATATGACCGGGCAAAAGGATTTATTGTCTAATTATACAGAGAAATTTTGCGGGAATGTACGATTTGGCAACGACCAGTTTTCACCGATTCTAGGCTACGGTGACGTGATACAAGATAATGTGACGATTACGAAGGTGAGTTATGTGGAAGGTTTTGGGCATAACCTATTCAGTATTGGCCACTTCTGCGACAAAGATTTAGAGGTAAATTTCAAGGCCAAGAGGTGTTCTGTACGCACTGAAGATGGCAAAGAACTCTTGGTCGGCACTAGAAAGTCCAACCTCTACACCATAAATTTGTCAAAAGTCCAGATTGACAATCAGATTTGTCTATTATCAAAAGTCTCGCTGCAACAGAGTTGGTTATGGCACCAAAGGCTATCTCACCTGAATTTTCGCTACATCAATAAACTGGTCACGGGAAAGTTAGTCAAAGGACTTACTGAGCTAAAGTATAAGAAAGAACACCTATGCGCAGAATGTGAGAAAGGAAAGATGAAGAGAGCCGCACACAAGCCAAAGCCTGAACAGAGTACAAGTTCTCCACTGGAATTGATTCACATGGATCTCTACGGTCCAATGAGAACACAAAGCATAAGCGGCAAGAAGTATGTATTAGTTATTGTGGACGATTATTCGAGATATACATGGGTCAAATTTCTGAGATCAAAAGATGAGACGCCCGATGTCATCATCAGTTTCTTAAAGACAACCCAAGTAAATCTACAAAAGCCAGTCAAGCTTCTAAGAACAGATAACGACACAGAGTTTAAGAACAAAACTGTTGAAGATTATATTGAATCGATCGGGATAACACATCAATTCTCTGCTGCCAGAACGCCAGAACAGAACGGAGTAGTCGAAAGACGAAATCGAATGCTGGTCAAGGCCGTTCATACTATGCTGAGTCAATCCAATCTACCTCTATTTCTGTGGGCAGAAGTTGTTTCGACTGCGTGCTATACACAGAATCGGTCCATAGTACATCGTTGATTTGGTAAAACACCTTATGCATTAATTAACAATCGTACACCTAACATTAAACACTTTCATGTTTCTGGATGCAGGTGCTTCGTACTTAATGTCAGAGAGAACCTTAACAAGTTCAGGCCTAAGGCTGATGAAGGCATCTTCATTGGATATTCTCAAACATCTGTTTCATACCGAGTGTATTTGAAGAAGTCCAAGACTGTGATTGAAAGCGTCAATGTTACATTTGATGAGGAAGTGGCTTCTGAAAAAAGTAGTTCAGAACCCGTACTTATAGGAGTTTTAGCTTCTGGACAGATCAGTTCAGAACCTGTGTCTAATGCGACTAATTTGGATAAAGCATCTACATATAGATCTCACTTATCTGAATTAGATTTATTGTTTGAATTCTTTTATGATGAGTTTCTAGGATCTAAACTATCTAAATCTGTTGTGGTTGACAGGTCAGAATATTCAATGACTAATCATTCAATCACTTCAGAAGTGTTAACTGAACTCGTTCCACCGATTCAGACAGAAACTCAGATTCAAACAAATACTCCTTCAGTTAAAGTTGTACCTGAAGTTGTTGAACCAGAAGTTACTACTTCAGTTGGTTGCACTATGATGAATGATCAACAGACTGAACAAGTTGTTCCAACTGAAACTTCTGTACAAGAAACTTCAACTACACCCCCAATAAATGTTGCACAAGAAGAAGCTGACAGTCGATACTTTAGATGAGAGTTATGATCAATCTACATCGAATCCACTCCCTCACGAACATAAGTGGACCAAAGAGCACCCGATAAGCCAGATAATTGGAGATCCAACTTTACCGGTGCAAACTAGGTCTGCTACATTGAACATGTGTATGCATGACTCATTCTTGAGTAAGATAGAGCCTATTCGTGCATCAGAAGCTCTAGCTGAATCGGATTGGGTGACTGCCATGCAAGAGGAGCTGAACCAATTCAAAGATTTGAAATTCTGGAGACTTGTACCAAGACCTGAAGGTAAATCTATAATTGGTACAAAATGGGTATTCAAGAATAAGAAGGATGAAGATGGTATCGTAATTAGAAAAAAAGCACGACTTCTCGCAAAAGGCTATCGGCAAGAGGAAGGCATTGATTGTGATGAGACTTACGCTCCAGTAGCACGCATTGAAGCGATCAGAATGTTTCTTGCGTATGTTGCTCATAAAAACTTCACCGTCTACCAGATGTACGTGAAGACTACCTTTCTAAACGGCATTCTTAAGGAGGAAGTCTATGTCTCACAACCTGAAGGCTTTGTGAATCCAGCTAAACCAGATCATGTCTACATCTTGGATAAAGCACTTTATGGTCTTAAACAAGCGCCTTGAGCCTAGTATGAGGTATTATCAAAGTTTTTGGTCAAGTCGGGCTTCACAAAAGGTAAAATCGATACTATTTTGTTCATTAAAAAGGAAAAAGCCGATATCATTCTTATTCAGATATATGTGGATGACATTATATTTGGTTCAACTAATCCTAAATACTGTAAGAATTTTTCAAACCTTATGGTGTCACGTTTTCAGATGAGTATGATGGGAGAGATGAATTTCTTTCTCGGATTACAAGTCAAACAATTTTCAACGGGGATTTTTATAAATCAATCCAAGTACATTTTCGATATTCTTAGAAAATTCAAAATGGAAAATTGTACAACAATTGGAACCCCGATGGCACCGGGAACTAAGATTGGCATGGATCCTTCGGGAAAATATGTTGATGTTTGAACCTATAAAGGAATGATTGGTTCTTTGATGTATTTAACTTCAAGTAGGCCAGATATTATGTTTTCTACATGTTTATGTGCAAGATATTAGGCTAATGCAAAAGAATCCCATATGTCTGCAGTAAAAAGAATCTTTAGATATCTGAAGGGGACTGTAGATCTTGGTCTGTGGTATCCTAAGGATACTGGTTTTGAACTAAGAGCTTACTCAGATGCAGATCATGCAGGCTCTATGTTAGACAGGAAGAGTACATCGGGTCATATACAATTTCTTGGAGATAAACTCGTTAGTTGGGCATCAAAAAAAACAATTGTGTGTTTCCACATCAACGGCTGAGGCGGAGTATGTCGCTACTGCAAGCTGCTACTCTCAAGTGTTGTGGATGAGGACGCAACTACGAGATTATGGCTTTAAATTTGACAAGATCCTGATTTATTGTGACTCTAAGAGCGCCATTGCAATATCAAAAAATCCTGTACAACATACAAAGACAAAACACATAGACGTACGATATCATTTTATAGAAGACAATGTCGGAAAAGGTACAATAGAACTTTATTTTGTAAACACTGATTATCAACTTGCTGATTTGTTTACCAAGCCTCTCGATGAAATGAGATTTAATTTTCTTGTCTCGAAACTTGGTATGCTTAATCTCAAGACATAATTTGTGATTACCTATTAAAGATTTTCTTATTGTTATTTTTCTTCATTTCTTTCATTTTATTCTGAAAAGATATCTACACTGAAAGGGGGAGTGAGAGAAGATGATTAGATGATCTACATTCATTTGAGGGGGAGTTTATATACTTATGCTAATCATTGATGATTTTCTGATGCATAAATGCAGGGGGTTAGAGTTAAGAATACGAAGAGGAGTATGAATTATGACTTCTGATTATTTCAGATCAGAACTCGTACATTCAATGTTTTACTGCTTTATGTCATTTTAATTTCAATAAATGTTGTGAATAAAGTTACTTTGACGACTTTGTGACTTTTGCATAAATGAGAGTGAGCTTCAATGATCATATCTTTTATGACTTAGAGCTGACTTGATGAGAATTAAGATTGAGCTAATAGCTTTATTTCTAATCTTAATCTCATACGTATCTGAAAGAAGGACAACTTTCAGGTATGAAAACATGTTCTTAAACGTTCAAACCACTTCTCAATTCTTAAAATGATTTCATAATTTGGAAGTGTGATTTTAAATGTTTTCATGATACTTGTGCTTCAATTGTTATATAAACCGTGTGTTTCCAAAGATTAATACTTGTGTATTATCTTTTCTATATACTTTCAAGTATTCACACACACCGGTTTAATTTTTGTTGCATATGTTATCACCATGTCTCAAATTGAACAAATTTTTCCGATGGTGATACATCCCGATTGAACTTCAATGAATTTTGAGCGTAATTTCATTTCAAAACGTTCTTTCAAGACTTGTCTATATTTTGAATCGTATAGACATATTCCAATTTTTGTTGACCTAAGCCTTATTTGATAAATCTTTCTATTTGATCTTTATCATACAATGTCATATTTTCAAACAAGTTTCTTGTATTCATTTTATTCTTTCAATATACTTGTTTGAAATATCTTCAATGTTTACAAATGCTCAAATATTCATGATTATATTTATGAGCATACATATATCTGACTTGTATCTTTTGTGCTTTAACTGATATAGTTAAACCATTTGCACAACATGTTTTTTTAGGATTACATGGGTTCATTGTGTGAGCTTAAATGAAACTTCTATGGATTCATGATAACTAGTGTTTCCTACCCATGAAGTTAATCCTTGAGTGATCGAATGTGTGAGGAGTCAAATACTGAGTGTGGGTTGTGTGATGAGGTAAAAAAAAGTGAAATGAGAGTTTGGTTAGATGTGAGCTTAATGTTAAAAATAAAGAGGGTGTGAGAACAGAGTAAAAGAATATCAAACTCTACACCAACTTTTTCTGAGTCGGACAGCCACATTACTAGTGTTTCACATTTCTTCGTGAACATTATTGAAACAGGCAACTAGCCCATGCCAGCTCTTGATAAAAACTCCACCAGCTACTCATTTTCTTCTTAAAAAGAAAGTGTTTCATATTTTCAAGGGAACGCAGCACATAATCTATCTTGTTTTCATTCGGAAAATCTGGATATTGAAAAAGAAGGAAGTTTGTCCCACCTTCGCACTTCGATCATGCACAATAGAGTATGTGTTTAACTGTTGTTGTCTCAATGGTTTACACAATTTTGAGCCTTATAAAAGCAATCATCATGTGCTTAATTCTTTCTAACACTTGCACGAGCACACAAGGAAATTTGTTTTTCTTGTCATAACATTCATAGAAATATCTTTGTGGTGTTTCGATGATTGAATGGAAGACCTGGGGGAGTGAACATCATAAAAGCTCCTTTCTAATGTGTATTCATTACACACAGTGACTTCGTGTTACTGACAAACATTTTAACTGATTCATTTGTTGATTCAAGTGTTACACTTATAATTTGACTGAATTTGCAAAGATTCAGATGAATATCTTTTGGATTAATCGATGAATCGGAGGCTCTTGATAAGATCAGTGTTCAGAATATATGAAGTGACATTTCTTGTTGGAAGTTTTGATGATTTCATTTCTCTTATCATCAAAAAGGGGGAGAAGTTATGTTCAAGAAATGTCTGGAACTAAAAGTTTGTATCAAATATGGGAGAAGAATTCAAGAAATGTATGATTCATAAATGTTATAGTTGGGGACACAGTTTCAAGAAATTTCAATTTGAAGATAGTTTGAAGAAAGATTATTGAAAGATGAAAGAGAAAGTTCAAAGATTTCTGAAGATGAGCCGTTTTTCAAGAAATTTTCTTTGATGATATTCTACTAAAGCATTCTGAGCAAATCCTGAAGATAATTTCTTTCCAAGTCTGAAAGAGGTTTTTATTAACCTTGGGGGAGGTTGTTACTTTGTTTGAAGAAAGATTTTGGAAAGAATACTGAAGATTGTGAAGCCTGTTTTAAGTACAAAAAGGGGAGATTGAGCTTAGATGTCTAATTTGTTAAAGTTGATCAAAGGGGGAGATTACGTTTACTGAGCTTATAGAGAGAAGATTATATTGCAAAATCTTTTTGGAGATGATCTTGAATCCAAAGGGGGATATTGTTAGTACATAAATATGTTGGATGCAAGATCATAGAAGACTGGAAGTCAAAGTTCAAGAAAGTTAAAGTTAAAGTCAACCCTCAAAGCATCAAAGTCAAAGTCAATGTAATAAAAGTCAAAGTCAAAGTTGTAAAAGTTGTAATGTTGTATTAGTTTAGCGTGCGTGTTTCTGTGCTTATATATATAGTTGTGTTGTGCATGTAATAGAATAATATAAGAGCATAAAGTGTTATACGTGTTCCAGAGTTAGAGAGAGAAAATTTGTAATTGATTTCAGAGATTAATACAAAGTTCATTTGATTGGAAACTAATTGTCATATTGAGAATTGCATTGTTATCTGGGATAACACCCGTATCCATTGAGAGTGAAGGGAACACATGATTATGCCACTCGTACAATGTTAATCGTATAACACTTCGCGACTAGACGTCCAAATGTTCCTACGACTCCTTAACAAGTTTCACCTCAAGAGTCGGTTGATATTAGTATATATTCCCACGAATTCCACCTCAAGGCCCAACACACTTAAGGACTACCTCCAAGGCATTACCTTCAAGCGGTGGAGGTCTTAGTGCCTACCTCCAAGGTAGCACCTCCAGAATCAACCCTCCAAGTGCCTACTTGAAAAGTTTAAGGTCACAAAACATGGGTCCAGGAGTCCAACCCCTCAATACCCATTCGACCATCAAATAAAGACTGACTTACGTGCCTATGGATACAATGCAACACAGATTAAAATTACATGACACCAAAAGAATGCCCAACATCCTCAAACATGTAATTTACAAATAAATATGCCACATATGCATGTAATTCCAAAAGAATGTCCAACACTCTCAAAATATACAATTAACAATAAATATGCCTCAAAAGCATGCAACTTCCCATCATAGAGCAAAATAAAACGAATTAATGTCCTCGAGACTCTTTTAAGTCAAAACCGACCCAAAAGCTCAAAAACTCAATTGACCAACAAATAAAGGTCCTCAAACAATAAAACGCATTTAACCGACGTTTATGAAAACACATATCTCAATGATATGATTAACTCAAAAACTCGTCAGTGGTTGAGACAAACAACTTTCCAAATGAAATCATACCCTTATATTTCCAAAATATCTCATAAAACGATAACGTGCATTTTCCAAACGGTTTATAAAACCAAATACACCAAAATGCCTAAATCATCAAATAGACTCCTTTTATACAATAAATCACCAAAATAACACATTCTTAAGATTTTACTCATCAAAATATTCAAAACCCAAATATAGGCATTTTACAAGGTCTATCAACCCAAATTTACCGAATACGGAAATCCCATCAAATACTCAACACATTTGATATTATCAAGTAAACACATTATTACTTCGAAATAAACATTTTGGCATGCACATAGTTTTTACAAAGCAACTTGAACTCACCTTGTTAGATTTAGGCTAAATCTAGGTTTTTACCCCAAACTTTGAGTTTTGTTAGTGAAAACTTGAATCCACAAGCAACACCTCGTAAATTTTAGATCCAACACTTGAAAATTGTTTCATTCACCTCCAAATATCCAAAAGCTAAGACAAAATGGAAAGAAGAGGAGAGAAAATGAAGAACACATCAAACCCAAGCATAAAATCGAGAGAGATGAGAAGCTTACCACCACAAAATACTATTGAATCTTCCAAAAAAACTTCAACACTCATAATCTATCCTTGAAGAGCTCAAAAAAACGAAGCCATAGCAAAAAGAATCACCAAAATCGGAGCTAAAATATGGAAGATATGAGCAAATGAAAAAACCCTAGAAAATCGGATTTTAAGGCCTACACCCGCTCGTGACTATGCCATGAGATTATGACAATGGCATTGTTGTCGGGCATTGTTGCCCGGGATGTACCGAATCTAGTACATTGCCCTGCGACTATGCCATTGGGCATTGTCGCCGGGCATTGTACCCTCAACCGTACCGACCGTTTTTCGACCGTTCCTCGATCGTTTTCCCAACCGTTTACCCTGGATTTTCACAAACCACTTTCCTAGACGTTTCTTGACTGTTTCCCGGCCGTTCATCAACTGTTCTCTTGGACGTTCACCGTTCGTTCATCGGTCGTTTGTAGAAAACTTGGGGTGTTACAATCAACATATACAGTTTGTTGTTTCTACACTTGTGACCAAGTACGTATTTCTCCTTACAAAAGAAACATTCATTGTTTCTTCTTTTTTCCTCATATTCCTTTTTTTAGAGTTGTTTGAAAGGAGTTGGTTTATTTTGGAAAGTTTGGGATGAAGGGGTTGAGGTTTAGAGAAAGTTTTTTGGAATGGTTGATAGGGGAATGGTTTCCTAAACACTGATCCTCCATAATTTGAGGGATTTGGGGGCACTGATGGAATTTAGGAACAGGAAGGGATGAGGGAGATGGTGAACTGGACTGTTTGGTTGACGCAGGTTGTTCATTGCTAGTTTTGCCAGTTTCTTCAATTGGGACGGTAGCTTTAGGTGGTTCCAATCCCCACAATGCATAATAGGCTCCCTCTTGAAACCTTGCTAGTTGTAACACCCCGATTTTTTGAGTAAGAAATTCCCTTCATCATATCTACATTCTTGAGATGTCTAATTCCTCTTCATACTTAGTTAAGTATCTTCGATCTCGTTTGTGGAGTAATCTTAGAAATTTCGGGCTATACATATATACATACATATGTTTACCCGTCTTTTTTAGATTTATACATATATATATAAGTGTAGAGGAATATGTTATTTTAGACTTTTAGTATTTCGGATCGTTTTAGTCGTGCCTTTCAATCGAGAGAAGTCAATTTTGGTCAACTTGGGAAGTGAGCAACTATGCCCAGCAATTATGTCGAGGTCACAATCGCGGAGGGCATTATCGCTAGCCCAGGACATCCCTCGGTACCAATGGTGTGATTGTGCCCGCGATAGTGACAGATGTCACAGTCACCATGACACTCTTGCGGGGGTGGGGCAAAGGCCACGGTACAATCCAGAAGACTGTGCGCCCTGCGATTGTGCCCGTGGCACTATCGCTCGAGCAAGGTTGTAACACCCTCAAATTTGATAAGAGCAACTAATTAAAAATCTCGATATAATATCAATTACAAATCAAAATTCATCATACCTCAAGTGTAAAGTTCTATAATTAACCCAACAATTATAAACTCCAGCATTAAACAAGGACTAATCCGAAGTCGGGTGCTACTTAACCCCAATACAAGCTGCTCTTCACAAAACCAAAGCGGAAGACTTCGCCAAAGCCTCGCTTCTCAAGCACACCACTAGCACTCCACTCTTCATAGTGTTATTAGGACTATTCCCAACCAGAACCTGATGCACATGCCGACAAATAAAAAGGGTTAGGCTTAACGCCTAGTTAGTTCAAGAGTTTTTCTCATGATCTTATAAATTGTTAAACGGAAAGAATGCAACTTGAATCATAATTTCCAAAATGATGTACTTTAAATATAAAAACGACCATTTTTTTTCAATAACATGCATTTTAGGTGATGACAACACCAAAATAAAACATTTCTTCAAGATGTAAATTCAAACCCAAAACTCTCTCAAAACGCGGGTAAGAATTATTATTATTCAAATACTAAAAACGCGGACAAAACTCCATTATCCAAAATATCCAAAAACATGGACAGGGTTTAATAATTAAAACCACAAATCATGGATAACAATCCATACTTAAAACGTCGCCGAATACAAGGGTAATAGTCGATACCCAAAATAACATCTTTCGGTGACGGGGGAGACCCGTTCTTATTGAACGTGGCGGGAACCATTGACATCAACCCTATCCAGGTCTTTAGTCATTGTGGACATCAACCATATCTAGGTCTTTAGTCATTGTGTACATCAACCATATCTAGGTCTTTAGTCATTGTGGACATCAACCATATTTATATCTTTAGTCATTGTGGACATCAACCATATCTAGGTCTTTAGTCATTGTGGACATCAACCATATCTAGGTATTTATCCCAATACAGTAATGAGCTCAACCCTGTCCGAGTCTTTTACTCAAATGATCACCTAGTTCAACCTTATCTGGGTCTTTACCTTGGGATCTCACCATCCAGACAAGCTTGTTCATTTAAAATTACATCATATAAATTACATGGCTCCAAATTGAATTACCAACACACTCAAAACATGTAATTCTCAAATAGAAAGCAATAAATGCAAACCACACCCAAAGCTCCACATCGAGCTATCAAAACCGGACAAATGTCCCCAAGACCCAACAGGGTTGAAACCGAGCTAAAAACCCAACAACTCAAAGACCATTCAGATAGGGGCATTATGTGTGATAAAAATGTATTTAACCAATGTTCATACAAAACACATGCTCCAAAACATGATCAACTCAAAAACCCATCATTGGTTGGGACCAACCATTTTCTAATAGAAATCATATCATTTACATTTTTCAAAATGTCTCAAAGATAACAATATGCATTTTCAACCCAAATACGCCAACATGCATTAACACCAAAATAATCTCCATTTATAAGATAAATCATCCAAATAATCCATGAATATGATTTAGTTATCAAAATATCTAAAAACCCTAAATACGGACATTTCTCAAGATTTATAAACTCATGGTACTAAGATGCAAGACTCATCAAATAATACCCACATTTGATAAATGGCAAGGAAAACATTTCAATATATCGAAATAAATAATTTTGTGAAATTGTATGTGTCAGGATCTAATTCTCAACAAGAATAAATTCTCATAAACTAATATCAAAGAAGTTTGCGGAATAACACTTTGATATTCAATAAAACAGTAAACCAAAACAGTATATAATCAACAACTTGCAAACTTGTATTGAATGCTTGAAGTTACAAGATTAAACAAACAACCTCAATATTGATGAACAGGCTCACCAATACGAATTCTACTTCTCTAGAATTAGGATCTATGCCTTGAGGTTGATTTTCTCTAGAAACTTAGAATGAATTAACTAATCTCTAAAGTTATCTATCTATTCTATCAAATCTGTACATATACTGAATAAAAAGATAATTACAATAAATAAAATATCTTCAGTATATCTTCCATCATTATCTTCAAGCCTTCCATGAATATCTTGATTCTTTCCAGCTGTCATCCTTTTCATCCGGTTCTTTAAGTCATAAGCAGTACTAACTATGCTCAGCAGCATTAATTTCTTCTAGCAGCATTAACTTGGTCTTAGCAGTATTAACTACTAAGCAGTACTAACCACTAGCAGTACTAACTAGTTAAGCAGTACTAACTTTGTTCAAGCAGCACTAACTTTGACTAGCAGTATTAACTAACTAGCAGTAGTAACACTCAGCAGTATTAACCTTTAAGTCTTCTAGCAGTAGTAACTTTGAACCAGCAGCATTAACCATACTTGATGAATTCTTCAGTTCCCAACAGTATGATCCCAATCCAAATCAAGCAATCTCTATTCAATATATGACAATATCAAGATTCTAGAGAGAGAGTGTAGAGAGAGAAAGTCCATTAGTCATTGATCTAACAATCTTAAGTACAATGTGTCTAGCTACATGATTTACAAGGCAACATGGTATTTATACCAAGGACTAAAACTATAAGCTTAACAACTAAGTAATCTTAGGTTTGACTAAACAGACTTTGACTTTGTTGACTTTACTTGACTTGACTTTTCCTATTAAATCTTGGATACAATAATACACTAACAATCTCCCCCTTTGTATTAAAAATTTAAAAAAAATTGACACTTGTATTCAGCACTTGATTCTTCAACTTTATCTCTGACAGTCTTTAAACTTTGAAGCTCTAGTAGTCTTCACTCTTTCAGTCTTTGAAAAATCTTGAACAGTCTTTAACACTTTGCAGCTTTGGAAAGTCAATAAGTCTTCAACAAATCTTTGAAACTCTTTAAAACTTTTGAAACTTCGAGGGATCTTTGAAAATTGTATCTTCATCACTGTAATCTCTTATCAGTCTTCAGAAAAACAAACTTTCTCAAATCATCTTTCTTCAGAAATCATCTTCATAATTTGTTTCTGAAACATAGTAAGCATCTAAATTGTCTTGAACTTTCAGAATTATCTCTTCTGGATTATCTTCACCATTTGTCTTTGAAATTGATCTTTGTAGATATCTCCCCCTTTTTGATGAATGTGAGCATCATGATCATCAAAACTTTCTCAATTTCCACACTTTCTTTGAATCTCCCCTTTTTACCAATATTCTCCCTCTTTGAGATACATTTGACATTCTTCGCCCTTTTGATCTGAACAGCTGAATTATGAACTATATATACCCGAATCTTTTCAAATTCAGATATAATGAACTTGGTAACCCTGATTCAACAAATGAAATAGTTAGAAGTGCATGTCAGTAACACGGAGTTACTATGTACAACGAATGTACAATTTAAGGAGCTGGTTTGATGATGACTCCCCAGGACTTCCATTCAATCATTGAAAAACACAAGTTTTATCTATGAATGTTCTGACAGAAAAACAAATTTTCTGTGAACTCACCTTGCTAGATTTAAGCTAAATCTAGATTTTCCCAACTTGAGCTCCTTTGAAGAAACTTGGATCATCGAGACAAAAACTTCCAAAAACCTAGATCCGTAAATTTCCAACCATAAATATTCATATTTAACCATATAAAATCGTTCCCCAAACATTTTACATGAAGATCTCATCTTATCTCAAAACCCTAATTTCCATAGATGAAGAAAAGAGAAGATTACCTTAACCATAACTTGAATCCACCAACCAAAATACCTCTAGGGTCACCAAAATGAACCACAAACTCTCTATCTTCAAAATGGAGAACAAGGGTTGGATGAAACCCTAGAAGCTTGATGAAGAAGATGAAGTGAAATGGGTTCTAGAAAGGTTAAGGTTTATAAAAATGGTATGGGTTTTGTGAGGTCCATTGAGATCAAGATTGATTGATTAAAAGAATTAACAAGGATTATTGGGAGGAATCTGCAGTTTTATTAATCACAGAATGTAAACTACACTACAAAGAACAAAGGATTTCGTATGGCTACATTGTTAATGAAAAGTTACAAAACACAACTACTAACAGACCCTATTTATACCCCTTACATCCTTGTATACATTTAAGCCCAAACCCATGTACAAGGCCCAATAGAAATTACAAAAGGATTACTTTACTAAACTTCTAAAATAGAACATTTATGTTCTAACATTCTCCCCCTAAGTTTTGTAAAGTAATCATCCATTTCAGCTCAGCTTCATCTCCTCTCCACCTTGATTTCTTTAGAAAACTTAGTGTTGCATAAACTTCAAAGCTCCTTTAGCTCCCCCTTGAAAGTATTGTCCTTGAAGTTTCAACTTTAATATCAGATCTGATGTAGACCATAACCTCGACTGAGTGCACATAAAGACAGCTTTTGACTCTTGTAAACCCAACACATTCGTTACGCCCACATGAATGATGTGTGTTGAATTATAGAATGACAACCAAAGTGCATCTTCAGTGTATAACATCTTATCTGTCTTTGAACCACGAGTTGAAATAAGAATTCAGCTTAAGAACTTATTCTGATCAACTTACAGGAGGTAGCATCTGGTAGCACACACTACAATGCAAGGGTTAGAAGGAAACTATTGTTCAACAACTGATGAAAGACGCTCATTTTCTAATAGCTTTCTAGAATATTGAACAATCAAACTCAGAACTCGTTTTTTCACGAATCATCTGGATGATTATAAGCACTCAGGATTCTGAAACACCACCAAAGCATCAGAACAATAATTGCAGTCGCTCACACTACTGATTGATCAGGTCAGAAGAATGATAAAGAGTACTCAACGGTCTAACAACAAATAGAAACGCTCTAGACTGATGATTACAGATACTCAGGCAGCTAATTCAATCCAATCAGAGACTAAATCCTCACATCCAGTATCTGAAAATCTTGACAAACATGAGCACTCATGAAAATTAGATCAGTTGCTAAGGATATGTGACCAACAGAAGATAAGAGTGATGTCACATATGCATTATGCGTAAAACCTCGGGAACAGGGCAAACTTGTAGCAAAATGTGTTCAGAACAGTCACTTTTCTCAAAAAGATCATAAACTTTTCGCATAACTATCACAATTCACATATCACTATTCATGAGGAGCACAATTCGCATGAGGCTTAGCCGATATCCTCAGAATTCGCATAGGCCTGCGTGCGAATTCTAGCTTTTCGCATCTGCCTATGTGCGAATTCCTCGCAATTCGCATATCTCTCTTAAGCGAATTCCTTCTTTTTCCATAACTCTACCATGCGAATTCCACACCTGAAAAAATTTCATCTTCAAAGACTTGCATCGTGCGAATTCTGAACATTTCGCATGTCTCTGTGATGTAAATTTTGTACATTTCGCATATGACTTCATGCAAATTTTGTACTTAAGAAAAATATCATCTTCAAGGCTCTTCAGCATGTGAATTCTTCTTATGCGAGTTCTTCAACCACCATGCGAGTTCTTCGAGTATCATGCGAATTCCGTGGATCTTCGATTATTTTTCCAACTTCCTTCAAATTCAACTTCAATACTTCGAATTTTGAGTTGAGACTTTGTGAGCAGGTTCGAAAACAACAATAGAGCACAATTGTAGTTGATGATTAAGTCCAAAAACATCTCTGTAACATACTTCGATCACACCACAGTAAAAACATATTTTCGAACATAAAATCTCAAAATCGATCCAATTCGTCCAAATTTGATAAAATTACACAAAGTAATTGATTCCATAATGTTCGACTATATCCATAGAATCAATTTGGCAACAAAGAACATCTAATTTAACATCAAATTCCAGAATTCGAAGTTTTCACAGTGACTGTTCAAACCAAACAACTTGATCTCGATCGTGCGATGAAAAATTCTTCGTTAGGCTCTGATACCACTTGTGAGGTCCATTGAGAACAAGATTGATTGATTAAAAGAATTAACAAGGATTATTGAGAGGAATCTGCAGTTTTATTAATCACAGAATGTAAACTACACTACAAAGAACAAAGGATTTCGTATGGCTACATTGTTAATGAAAAGTTACAAAACACAACTACTAACAAACCCTATTTATACCCCTTACATCCTTGTATACATTTAAGCCCAAACCAATGTACAAGGCCCAATACAAATTACAAAAGGATTACTTTACTAAACTTCTAAAATAGAACATTTATGTTCTAACATGTTTGTGTTAGGTCACATGATTACAATTATTTCAATGTAAGAAAGATTAACAAGATGAATTGGGATGGAATCATATTGTTTATTCACACATCTAAAGAGAGTAAAATGTTTCTATATCTAGAAACACACAGTACACTTTTATGTCTACATTGTAAATGAACGCTTACTTACAAATTACAATACAACTCCTATTTATACCCTATCATCTTGTTTACATATAAGCCCAAACCCAAAGCTATTACAAGTGTCACACCCCGCCAAAGCGGAAACACGAGATATGACAGCACACGGTTTCATAACATAAAGTAATAAACAACACCAACCATAACATTCAACAAAGTAGTGTAAATATTGTTATACAACCCAAAAAAAAAAGATCTCAAAATAACGGCTGTTACAAAAGTTGACAAAAGTTTGTCAATGACATATCGGTTGATGATGTCACACATGAGTGCACCCTAAGTTCCATCACTTACTTATTTGCACCTGAAAAGCATATAAAAGAAAAGGTCAACTACATTGAGTTGGTGAGTTCACAGGTTTTAATTATGCACAAAATATTTCATATGCAAAGTTTGATAAACGGAACTTTATCGAATAATTCGATATCATAATTTGAAAACGATTCATGGGTATTGCCAATTCAACAATTGTATGACTTGAGTCGGTATTTATTAAACCACGTTGAGCCACTACTAAACCGTCCTTGACTTAAACTTTCAACGCCCCACGTGAGTTACCTCAGCGGTGGTCAAGCCACATGGATAATCACTTCTCTAGCATAGTGCACCCTTACTCGTCAGCATAAGGTGGGTTTGTCAGACCAAATAGCGCTATCCACTAATACTATAGGCCCATTTTCAGATGAGTTAATAGTAGTGTACCAAGGGGACTTTACTTCACTTAGACTCAACATACCAACCATTTCAACGTCATACCATTATAATTCAAAGTGCTTATAAATAAGCCTTAACGATTTAATAAACGCAACACATTATAACCAATCATGAATCTTAATGAACTTAATTAAGCATGATTTCCACCCCAAATCAATTAAAACGATTAAAACGGGGCTGTGATTACTCACTTGCAGCGTAAAGTATACATACCATAGTGCATAAACAATTTAATTCAAAATACGACAATTTTAACGAACAATCATTCAGTAATAACAATTTGTAAATTTACATGCTTTTCACCCCAAAACGTATAAAAACGGTAAAAGAGGGGCTGTGAATACTCACGATTTTAGCAGCTGCCCGGGAATATCAGCTAGGTTGTTTTATTCTTGGTACTACGCCTTTCCTATGAAAGTGAAGCACATTATCAGTTCGAATCTATTTTTACGTTTTCGGACGTTACTTAGGTCACTATGTCTTATAAATGCCTTACATGCCTTTTTATTAAATTTGGGTAACACATTTGAGCGTATAATAGATATTCATAAGGTTGGATGGTTCTTGATAACACAGATTTTGGGCATACAATTTATAAGGAAAAAGCTTTTAGATTTATTTTACGTAGGATTAGCGAGTACTAGTCCTACTTAACTTATCGACATAATTTCGGTTTATCGGATCAAATTTTAAGGATTAAGGGTTGACAAATTTTATTTTAAGTTTGATTACCTAATAATATTTATATTAAAATTAAAATCTTCATTTTTAATTATTATTATTATGTCCAAAAGTCCAAAATGATCATTTTTAAGAAAGTTAATTAGCTACTGTTTGCTGTCAGAAATTTTAAGTCATAAAATCTTTGTATTTTGAGTATTTTCCCCAACTTATTATTTTGCCAAATTTTTATATGACTCATTTTAATGTATTAGGGAACTTTTGACATAAATTACAACATTTTTGGTTAAGTCTACATAGGGTAATGATTACTTTAAAGTTTATTGGTTACACAGAACTATGCAGCTTACACCTTCTTTTTGACTCGGCCATTTCAGGGGACAAACTCAGTCTTTTTAGGTGATTCAAATTGGGTTTTGTTCCCGTCTCAAAGCTTAAATTTTCAGAAAAAGATTCATCTCATGTGGATCAAAATTGAGTGAGTTATGTCAGTTTTAAGCCAAGTGTCCCAATCTGGCAGAAAGTTGCTTTTTGCACACTCAACTTGTTAATGATGGTTGAGTACTCAAATCTTTATATTTTCAAGTGAATCAAATTTTTTTTGATTCCCAGCTCATTAAAGTTACTTCCAGAAAAAGAATCATTAATTTTTATGGTTTTACATGATGGTTATGGTTGATTGATTGAAAGATTTTGTCCAGCCGGATTCTGATTGCACCATAAACTTTAGAGGTAAGGTTGAGGGGTCAAAACTCAATATTTTTGAGTGATTCCAGTGGGGTTTGATTGGTATTTCATTAATTAAAGTTTAAGAAGAAGATTCAAAGCATTTAAGTCTATATTGTTCAAGTTATGTCCGAAACACCAACATGCAATAATTCTGACATAAATAAGAAAATGAAATAACTACATTTTATGAACATTTCATGACTTTTTGACCCATATAATGGGGTTTCTTGATTGAAAACGTTTTTACAATGCTTTTTAGTGAAATTTTTTGTAAAAGAACATTCTTTAGATGTACAATGAAGAATATACACATGCATGGGCCTTACCATCTTTGATGGTGAGAAAATAGCCATGCATGTCATCTAAGCTCCATTTTCTTGAGTTTTGATTACATGGATCATGGGTTATCACCATTTCTTGACATTTAACATGTCTTTGGTGTCTAACCTACCATTTTAAGACCTATGAAGGCCCTTATTTTCAGAAACCTCAAGAAAACATGAAGAGTTGATGAAGAAAAAGGTGAAAAATAGTTAAGTATCTTGAAATTTAAGAAGGGAGAGATGAAGAACATAGAGAAGAACATCTTACCTTGATGAAGAGAGGTTGTTTGTTCTTCAAAACCTGAATTTAGAGAGTTGATGGGGCTGGAATTTAGGAACAAAGAGAAGAAGAAGAGAAGAAGAGAGTGAGAAAGAGAGAGTGGATGAAAGAAATGAGAAATGTTAATTTGAAAATGAGAATGGTCTTGGCATTTTGAGAAAATTTTAAAAGGGATGGGAGGGAGAGAGAGAGAGGGCCGGCCCTTGGGCCTCCTCTCTCTAAAAAAATTAATGTTAAATGCAAAATTTGATTTATTGCATTTTCTTTTAAGCAAAAATAGGTTGAATGGTAATGTTTGGTCTTAAATTTTTTTTTTTTTTTTATGGAAAGCCAAGTGTTTTGGATTTTTAAACTTTTTGTAGATTTGGATATATATAATGATCCTAATTAGTGTTTTTAACACACTTAGATGTTAATTTCATCAGTTTGGCACTTTATAAGACAAAGTATCCGTTACGGACAGTAACCGGATATTCTAAGTATACTGCCGGGATTCTTAGGAAACTACAACCCTTACCTATGTAATTAGGTCATAATAGGGTGATCCTAAATATTTATTCATGTATTTAGACTGTTCGGGTGCTAACCTGTCAGCTCTGGAAGGCAGATGTCACAGTCTCCCCTCCTTAAGAGAATTTCGTCCCGAAATTAATGATTGCTATCTCTGGACTGATCCTTTGTGAAGAGGTGGGGATACTTGAGCTTCATATGATCTTCCGGATCCCAGGTGTCCTCGGGTCCATGCCTCGAATTCCAACGAATTTTTAAGATTGGAATTTTACTACGCCTCAGGCGTTTGACTTCCCGGTCAACGATTTCAATCGGTTCTTCCACAAAGCTCAGTTGGTCATTGATCTGGATGTCTTCCAGGGGTAGGACCGGGGGGTTATCAGTTAGACACTTCTTAAGGTTTGACACATGGAATGTGTCATGAATGGTGCTCAGTTCCTGAGGTAACTTAAGTTTGTATGCCACCGGACCAATCCTTTCGATTATCTCGAATGGACCAATGTACCTCGGGCTCAACTTTCCCTTATTTTCAAAGCGTATCAAACCTTTCCATGGTGATACCTTTAGAAACACTTTATCTGCTACTTGAAATTCTAGCGGTCTCCGTCGGTTATCGGCATAACTCTTCTGACGATCCCTTGCAGCTTTGAGTCTATCCTTAATGATTGTGATCTTGTCAGTTGTTTCTTGTACAATGTCGGGCCTAGATAATTGTCGATCACCAATCTCCAACCAGCTAAGTGGGGATCTACATTTGCGTCCATACAGAGCCTCGTACGGCGCACACTGAATGCTGGTGTGATAGCTGTTGTTGTAGGAGAATTCCACTAATGGCAGATGAGTATCCCAGCTTCCACCAAAGTCTATGACACAAGCTCGCAGCATGTCTTCAAGGGTTTGTATTGTTCTTTCCGACTGTCCATCCGTTTGTGGATGATAGGATGTGCTCAAATCCAGACGTGTACCCAACGCCTTCTGAAGTGATTGCCAAAAGCGCGATGTAAATCTACTATCTCTATCGGAGATAATAGAAATGGGCACTCCATGACGTGCAATGATTTCATCAATATAGATCTGCGCTAGTCTTTCTATCTTAAAGTCTTCACGAATGGAAAGAAAGTGTGCTGACTTCGTAAGTCGATCCACTATAACCCAGATTGAGTCGTGCCCCTTCCCAGTCTTCGGTAACTTAGTCACGAAATCCATGGTGATTTGTTCCCACTTCTATTGTGGAATCTCGGGTTGCTGTAGAAGGCCGAACGGTTTTTGATGTTCCGCCTTAATTTTTTCCGCAGGTTAAGCACTTGCTTACGTAGACGGCAATATCTTTCTTCATTCCAGGCCACCAGTAAAATTCTTTTAGATCTTTGTACATTTTATTGGCTCCCGGGTGAATCGAATACCTTGATTGATGAGCTTCTTCCAAAATGACTTATCGTAAATCCTTAGCCCTTGGTATCCAGACTCGGTCTTTAAAGTAGCGTATCCCGCCGGTCTTAACATTAAATTCATGCTCACATTGATGTAGAGATTCACCTTTCAGATTTTCCTTTCTCAAAGCTTCTTCCTGGGCCTCAAGGATTTGGGCTTTCAGACTTGTTTGCACAATTGCACCCAGCGCTCATGTCCTTGACGGTTTGGTCCTTTCCTTTCGGCTCAGCGCATCGGCTACCACATTAGCCTTTCCAGGGTGGTACTTTATTTCGCAATCGTAATCGTTGAGCAGTTCAACCCACCTTCTTTGTCTCATATTTAACATTTTCTGATCCAAAATGTGCTGGAGACTTTTGTGATCAGTAAAGATGGTACATTTTGTGCCGTAAAGATAGTGTCTCCAAATCTTGAGTGCGAAGACCACGACTCCCAACTCAAGGTCGTGAGTTGTTGAGTTCTTCTCGTGAACCTTAAGTTGTCTTGACGCATATGCAATGACCTTGTCCTTTTGTATCAACACACATCCCAAATCTTGGTGTGATGCGTCGTAGTAAATTACGAAATTCTCAGTGCCTTCTGGCAATGACATAATTGGTGAGTTGCATAGATTATGCTTGAGCGTTTGAAATGCTTCTTCTTGCTTCTCTCCCCAAATGAATTTCTTATACTTTTGGGTTAAAGCCGTCAGCTGTTGAGCAATCTTCGAGTAATTTGCTATGAACCGTTGGTAATAACCTGTTAAACCGAGAAATTGGCGAATTCCTGTTGGGATCTTCAGAGCTTCCCACTTCTTGATGGCCTCAACTTTTGCAGGATCCTCATGTATTCCTTTCTCATTAACGGACCAAGAAAATGTTCCTTACGAATCTAGAATTCGCCTTTGGAGAACTTCGCATACAATTTATGGTCCTTGAGTAGTTCTAAAATCAACTTTAGATGCCGCTCATGATCCTCCTTGCTTCGTGAATAAATTAGTATATCATCTATGTACACGATCACGAACTTATCCAAGTACGGTCTACAAACTCTGTTCATCAAATCCATAAAGACAGCTGGTGCGTTTGTTAGCCCGAAAGGCATAACCAGGAACTCGTAATGACCATAACGAGTCCTAAATGCCGTCTTATGAATGTCTTCCTCGTAGACCCTCATTTGATGTTACCCAGAACGAAGGTCAATCTTCGAGAAATAAGTTGCGCCTTGAAGTTGGTCGAATAGATCGTCGATTCGGGGAAGAGGGTAACGGTTTTTTATGGTTAACTTATTCAATTCTCTGTAATCTATGCACATTCGTAGAGATCCGTCCTTCTTTTTAACAAAAAGGACTGGGGCTCCCCACGGCGAAGAACTGGGTCTTATGAAACCCTTGTCAAGTAACTCTTGGAGTTGGCTTGACAGTTCTTGCATTTCGGACGGGGCCAACCGATAAGGGGGTTTAGCTACCGGTGCAGCCCGGGAATTAAGTCAATGTGGAATTCGACTTGTCTCGGAGGTGGCAATCCTGGTAACTCCTCAGGAAAGACTTCGGGAAAATCCCGGACAACAGGAAAATCCTGGATGTGTTTTTCCTTCATTTCCTTGTCGATGACATGGGCCAAAAATGCATTGCTCCCTTTTTTCAAGAATTTTCGCATTTTCATGCACGACACGATCTTAAAATTCTTTCTGGGCTTTTCTCCATGAATGATGAGAGTTTCTCCTTCTGGTAACAGAATCCGGACGATCTGTTCTCGGATCAACATGTTTCGGCTCGATTTTTGGATAGCCAATCCATGCCCACAACAATGTCGAAACTTCCTAGTTCGATCGGAATAAGGTCTATGCTAAATTCTTTATTAGCCAGATTTAGAGTGCAATTTGTGATTACATCCCTAGCTCTAACTTCTTGCCCATTAGCAAATTCGATAGTTTAGGGTTCTTACAACTTTTGGGATTTCAGGCAAATTTTCGGCTTAAATTTTAGTGATATAAAGCTCCTATCTGCTCCTGAATCAAATAGTATTGATGTATAGTGACTATTACTAAGGGTGTTATGGGAAAAAGGAATGTCTAAGATATGCAATGTTTATGCATGCACACACAAAATTCATGCTCGATGCTTTTAAATAGTAAAATCCTTTTGTACTCCTAATACAACCAGTTCAAGTCCCCCATTATGCATACCTAAATTAGATAGAGGTGATCAGGCTTTGTCTAAGTTATGGTATAATAATACGACACTCAACCTAGTTATACTAGTGCTTCACTTCAGCCTTTGAGAATCATTTCGAAAACCGTTTTGAAATTATGTTTATAGTTTGTTATAGTTTGAGGTTTCCATAAGGAAACCGACATTCTCTATAACTTTAGGCTCTGATACCAAATCTGTCACACCCCGCCAAAGCGGAAACACGAGATATGACAGCACACGGTTTCATAACATAAAGTAATAAACAACACCAACCATAACATTCAACAAAGTAGTGTAAATATTGTTATACAACCCAAAAAAAAAAGATCTCAAAATAACGACTGTTACAAAAGTTGACAAAAGTTTGTCAATGACATATCGGTTGATGATATCACACATGAGTGCACCCTAAGTTCCATCACTTACTTATTTGCACCTGAAAAGCATATAAAAGAAAAGGTCAACTACATTGAGTTGGTGAGTTCACAGGTTTTAATTATGCACAAAATATTTCATATGCAAAGTTTGATAAACGGAACTTTATCGAATAATTCGATATCATAATTTGAAAACGATTCATGGGTATTGCCAATTCAACAATTGTATGACTTGAGTCGGTATTTATTAAACCACGTTGAGCCACTACTAAACCGTCCTTGACTTAAACTTTCAACGCCCCACGTGAGTTACCTCAGCCGTGGTCAAGCCACATGGATAATCACTTCTCTAACATAGTGCACCCTTACTCGTCAGCATAAGGTGGGTTTGTCAGACCAAATAGCGCTATCCACTAATACTATAGGCCCATTTTCAGATGAGTTAATAGTAGTGTACCAAGGGGACTTTACTTCACTTGAGTCGGTATTTATTAAACCACGTTGAGCCACTACTAAACCGTCCTTGACTTAAACTTTCAACGCCCCACGTGAGTTACCTCAGCGGTGGTCAAGCCACATGGATAATCACTTCTCTAACATAGTGCACCCTTACTCGTCAGCATAAGGTGGGTTTGTCAGACCAAATAGCGCTATCCACTAATACTATAGGCCCATTTTCAGATGAGTTAATAGTAGTGTACCAAGGGGACTTTACTTCACATAGACTCAACATACCAACCATTTCAACGTCATACCATTATAATTCAAAGTGCTTATAAATAAGCCTTAACGATTTAATAAACGCAACACATTATAACCAATCATGAATCTTAATTAACTTAATTAAGCATGATTTCCACCCCAAATCAATTAAAACGATTAAAACGGGGCTGTGATTACTCACTTGCAGCGTAAAGTATACATACCATAGTGCATAAACAATTTAATTCAAAATTCGACAATTTTAACGAACAATCATTCAATAATAACAATTTGTAAATTTACATGCTTTTCACCCCAAAACGTATAAAAACGGTAAAAGAGGGGCTGTGAATACTCACGATTTTAGCGGCTGCCCGGGAATATCAGCTAGGTTGTTTTATTCTTGGTACTACGCCTTTCCTATGAAAGTGAAGCACATTATCAGTTCGAACCTATTTTTACGTTTTCGGACGTTACTTAGGTCACTATGTCTTATAAATGCCTTACATGCCTTTTTATTAAATTTGGGTAACACATTTGAGCGTATAATAGATATTCATAAGGTTGGATGGTTCTTGATAACACAGATTTTGGGCATACAATATATAAGGAAAAAGCCTTTAGATTTATTTTACGTAGGATTAGCGAGTACTAGTCCTACTTAACTTATCGACATAATTTCGGTTTATCGGATCAAATTTTAAGGATTAAGGGTTGACAAATTTTATTTTAAGTTTGATTACCTAATAATATTTATATTAAAATTAAAATCTTCATTTTTAATTATTATTATTATGTCCAAAAGTCCAAAATGATCATTTTTAAGAAAGTTAATTAGCTACTGTTTGCTGTCAGAAATTTTAAGTCATAAAATCTTTGTATTTTGAATATGGGTTGTTCTATGTGCACCATAGTCTATTTACTATGGGCACCATAGTCTATACATTAAATATATCAAATGTCAAATCTAATCTTAATCACTTATCCATACGTCACATCAATTTGATTGTTTTTGTAAATTAATAATTATAGTTACATTTTTGGTCCCTAAACTATAATCCTTGTTTTATTTTATACCTTTTTGTTTTACATTTTTTATTTTACATTTTCCATATATTAACACATATAATCGTATATTAACTAAAATAGAATAAAAAATACGTTTTAATTTTAACAATTTATACCATTACTATCGTTTTTTCGATACCTTCGAAATGAGGTCAATATTGAATATTTTTGGATTTAATTATACATATAATCGTATATTAACTAAAATAGATTAAAAAATACGTTTTAATTTTAACAACTTATACCATTACTATCGTTTTTTCGATACCTTCGAAGTGAGCCCAATATTGAATATTTTTTAATTTAATTATTTTATTATATGTCAAAAATTACTTTTTAAAATATGTGTGTCTGCACAAGATGACGATATTCAGTGTATGTTTATAGAAAATTTCAATAAACAATCATAGTCTATTTTCTAAATACAATTATATTGACTTTATTTCAATTTATTCTATATCTTTGTGATAAATGACAAAACAAATATGTTAGATTTTACAACTCACCCTAGCCAATGCATGTGTTTTAAAAAAATCTCATTTAATTTTTTTTTTAAAACAAAACCACCTTCCACCTTTTTTTACAAAAAACAAAATCACCTTCCACCCTAGCCAATGCATGTATTTTGCAACTCACCCTAGCCAATGCATGTGTTTTGAAAAAATATCATTTAAAATTTTTTTTTTAAAACAAAACCACCTTCCAACTTTTTTTAAAAAAACAAAACCACCTTCCACCCTAGCCAATGCATGTATTTTGTAACTTTTAACCACCTTCCACCCTCTTTTCTTCTCATTTCTCACAAACACACTATGTCTAACTTCTCTCTCTAGAAACTCTTCTCTCAAATTCTCTCTACTATTCTCTCATCTTCAAACATTCATCATCAAGTTCTTCATATCTTCATCATATTTGAAGATCATCAAAGGTAAACATCAAAACTTAACCTACATGATTGTAGATGAACATCCCAACGACATGCAACATTTTCTTTATTTTGTTCATTTATTTTATTTCTTTCGACACCAACCCATTTGTGGTTATGGTTAAAAAGTTAAAATATGTTTAAAAAAAGGTAAGTGAATTTTAAAGAATACTATTAAAAAAGTTAAAATATGTTTAAAAAAGGTAAGTGAATTTTAGAGAATACTATTAAAAAGTTAAAATATGTTAAAAAAAAGGTAAGTGAATTTTAGAGAATACTATTAAAAAGTTAAAATATGTTTAAAAAAAGGTAAGTGAATTTTAAAGAATACTATTAAAAGGTTAAAATAACTTAATAGTTGTAAATAACATATTTTAACTTTTTTTTCATTTAAATCTGCAGGAAAAAAGATGACGGAAACTTCAAAATTTTCCACCGAGCAAGTATAATATCCAATTTTATTATTATTTTCATGTGTGTAATTAGTTGGTGTATCTAGTAATTTTTTTAACATGGATTTTTTTCTCTCAATTTTTAGGTGTTTGGATCTCGTGAAGAATTAATTACTTGGGTGCAAAATGTGGCACGCTCTCAAGGTTTTGTAATCGTCACTAGACGGTCTAGGCCAAGTTTTAGTGGATACATGTCTACAATCGTACTTGGTTGTGATCGTGGTGGTGTATCTAGAAGTAAAGATTTTGAAACCAAAAAAATTAATTGTCCCTTCGAATTGTTGGGAAAGTATTTGAAGGCACATGATGTATGGACGTTGCGGGTTGTATGTGATTATCACAATCACAAGCCGGCAATGTATATGGAGGGTCATTCTTATGCAATGCGATTGTCTGATGATGAGTCTCGTTTGGTGCAACAGTTGACAAGGCTGAATGTGAAACCACGAGACATTTTGTCAACGCTAAAAGAACGAAATGAAAATAACGTGTCTTCTCTAAAAACTATATACAATGCTCGTCAAAAGTTTCGCATGAGTGAGCAAGAAGATAGAACCCCCATGCAGAATGTTATGCACATTTTGCAAACTAAGGGGTACGATTTTGAGTATCGTTTAAACGATACTACTAACCAGTTGGAAGATTTGTTTTTCATTCATCCAACATCATTAAATATGTGGCAAGCATTTCCACATGTGGTGTTGATGGATGCTACATATAAAACAAACAAGTATAATCTACCATTTTTGGAAATTGTTGGTGTCACGTCTACAAATAAGACGTTTTCTATAGCCTTCGCATTCATGCATAGCGAAAAGACAAGCAACTATACGTGGGCGTTGACTTGCCTGAAATTGACTATTAATGGATCTTTCTGCCCTCGTGTTATCGTCACCGATAGAGATCTGGCGTTGATGAAAGCGTGCGAAGAAGTATTTCCACAAAGTAATCATTTACTTTGTAGGTGGCATATATTTAATGATATAATGAAACATTGTCGACCTCGTATCAGATTGCAGAAGACTTGAGGTTCTTTTCAAGCAAAATGGACAAATTTAGTTGAATCTCCAACACACACTGCATACATGAAAAATTATGCAGACCTCCAGACATTATTGTTCGAATGTCCAGGTATCATTCATATATATTTTAAAGTCATGATTTGTTTAGAAAAAACCATTCATTCTATCACACTCATTTGATTTTCATTTTTCTTCGCCTTGTAGATGTTTTTACCTATCTTCATAATGTTTGGCTAGACAAGTATGCAGACAGATTTGTGTCATTGTGGACCGATAAACATATCAATTTTGGAAATTCAACAACAAATAGAGTTGAGAGCCAACACGCCAAGTTGAAAAAACATCTAGATTAAGGGAAATGTGACCTAGACAAATTCATACATGTCATTGAAGAAGATGTAAAGTCACAAGACACTGCTATCAAAGAAAGTCTTGAAAGATGCACAATCATTCGCAAGCCAAAATTCAACAACTCGTTGTTCCAGCAACTACAGAGTTTTGTTTCAGAGTATGCTATGGATAACATTTTAGAAGAGCTTCATCGATCAAAGGGAGTTGTCTTAACTCCGGAGAACTGTGGTTGTCAACTGCGTACGTGTTTTGGGCTACCGTGTGCGCACGAACTTGCGATATACATCGGTGCAGGTATGTTTAATTGAAATTGATATTCATGCCATTATTACTTATTAATGATATTCTAATTTTTTTTATGCAGATATGCCCATTCCATTAGATTCGGTTGATACTTTTTGGAAAAAGCTTGATTTGTCTCCTTCTATATCTGTGGAATATGGTGATCTTAATTGTGATCATGATATGGAAAAGTTTAAAGAAATATTCAACAATCAACCGGATCATGGCAAATCCAGTTTTTTAAGAAAGTTGAGGGGGATAATGGATCCATCAAAAATCTTGATCGGTGAACCTTCGGTCAAGAAGAACACTCGTGGACGCCCAAAAGTGAAGCGTGTTCATCATCAAACTCAAGTTCCTCACAGATACAGTTGTTCGGGCTTGAATCAAGAACTGCCTACACATAGTTCATTCTTCATGGACTTGAACGATGACCCACCTAGGCATAACCCATTCTTCATGGACTTGAATGAGGAACCACCTAGGCATAGCCCATCCTTCATGGACTTGAATGAGGAACCACCTAGGCATAGCCCATCCTTCATGGACTTGAACGAGGAACCACCTTGGCATAGCTCATCCTTCATGGACTTGAACGAGGAACTACCTAGGCATAACTCATCCTTCATGGACTTGAACGAGGAACCGCATAGGCATAACTCATCGTTCATGGACTTGAACGAGGAACCACCGATTTATAGCTCATCCTTCATAGACTTGAACGATGAACTAATAAACCAATCTTCACACCAGATTGACTTAAATGAGATACTGCCGGAGGGACATACTTTATTATTGAAGCAAATTCCAGAAATCTTTCATCCATACATCACGAATATACAAGATGTAAGGGGTGATGGGAATTGTGGTTTTCGATCAATAGCTGTTTGTCTCGGGTATGGCGAAGACCAATGGCTCTCTATTCGTCATGAATTATTAGACGAGTTAATGAGTTCATAAGGGGCATACTCTACAGTTTTCTATGGAATCGATGAAATACTTACTTCGTTGTCTTATTGGGATTCGCCAGCACCAGAGCAACACTGGATGACTATGCCAGAGACAGGTATATTGATAGCCAACAGGTTTGGTGTGATCCTTCACCTTTTAACCAATGGAGGCTCTATGACTTGTTTTCCTCTCTGGAAAGGTCCCTAAGAGTTTCAATATCATCGGGTCTTTACAATTTCACATGTAAACAACAACCATTATGTGATGGTCCAGTTAGAAGGAGAGTACCCAATGCCTCCCATTTCAGCATTATGGACCCGTCACAAAATCCCGTCAGCAGCTGGATGGGAAACCATATATATGTCACGTTTAGAATTCTATAAGAAACTCAAACCAACTCAAAAAACTTTTGTAAATATAGCGGATTAGTTGTTAAAAATTAAGTTTTATATTTACTAATCATGTTATATTTGATTTTATTATTTAAGCGAAAGTTTATTTTTTCATAGTCTTTTGTATTATATGTACCACTTTTTTTATATAATCAAGTGATTATTATTATTATTATTATTATTATTATTATTATTATTATTATTATTATTATTATTATTATTATAAAACTAAATTTATTATGTCAAATAAATTTTATTTTCATTTATAGTTATTCTTTTTATATTTTTTGTTTTTTTTATTAAAATTTAAGATTAAATTAATATGTTTTTCTAAAAGAAAAATACATATACAAAAAATTAAAAAAAATTAAAAAAAAATTATTATTTATATTAATATGAAAGTGAATATCATTAAAAAAATGTAAAAAAAAATTAATTAAAAGTGATAAACCTACAAATGATTACATAATCATTTTTTTAATTAAAAGTATATAAGTCATATCATAAACCTATAAATGATTGTATTGATTTTAGAATTTTATACCTATAGGCACCATAGACTATGGTGCACATAGCAACACCCTTTGAATATTTTCCCCAACTTATTATTTTGCCAAATTTTTATATGACTCATTTTAATGTATTAGGGAACTTTTGGCATAAATTACAACATTTTTGGTTAAGTCTACATAGGGTAATGATTACTTTAAAGTTTATTGGTCACAGAGAACTATGCAGCTTACACCTTCTTTTGACTCGGCCATTTCAGGGGTCAAAACTCAGTATTTTTAGGTGATTCAAATTGGGTTTTGTTCCCGTCTCAAAGGTTAAATTTTCAGAAAAAGATTCATCTCATTTGGATCAAAATTGAGTGAGTTATGTCAGTTTTAAGCCAAGTGTCCCAATCTGGCAGAAAGTTGCTTTTTGCACACTCAACTTGTTAATGATGGTTGAGTACTCAAATATTTATATTTTCAATTGAATCAAATTTTGTTTGATTCCCAGCTCATTAAAGTTACTTCCAGAAAAAGAATCATTAATTTTTATGGTTTTACATGATGGTTATGGTTGATTGATTGAAAGATTTTGTCCAGCCGGATTCTGATTGCACCATAAACTTTAGAGGTAAGGTTGAGGGGTCAAAACTCAATATTTTTGAGTGATTCCAGTGGGGTTTGATTGGTATTTCATTAATTAAAGTTTAAGAAGAAGATTCAAAGCATTTAAGTCTATATTGTTCAAGTTATGTCCGAAACACCAACATGCAATAATTCTGACAGAAATAAGAAAATGAAATAACTACATTTTATGAACATTTCATGACTTTTTGACCCATATAATGGGGTTTCTTGATTGAAAACGTTTTTACAATGCTTTTTAGTGAAAGTTTTTGTAAAAGAACATTCTTTAGATGTACAATGAAGAATATACACATGCATGGGCCTTACCATCTTTGATGGTGAGAAAATAGCCATGCATGTCATCTAAGCTCCATTTTCTTGAGTTTTGATTACATGGATCATGGGTTATC
This sequence comes from Arctium minus, assembly GCA_954870635.1. Lineage (NCBI taxonomy): Eukaryota > Viridiplantae > Streptophyta > Magnoliopsida > Asterales > Asteraceae > Arctium > Arctium minus. The sequence goes on from OX941087.1 coordinate 61,884,382, forward strand.
ACCATTTCTTGACATTTAACATGTCTTTGGTGTCTAACCTACCATTTTAAGACCTATGAAGGCCCTTATTTTCAGAAACCTCAATAAAACATGAAGAGATGATGAAGAAAAAGGTGAAAAATAGTTAAGTATCTTGAAATTTAAGAAGGGAGAGATGAAGAACATAGAGAAGAACATCTTACCTTGATGAAGAGAGGTTGTTTGTTCTTCAAAACCTGAATTTAGAGAGTTGATGGGGCTGGAATTTAGGAACAAAGAGAAGAAGAAGAGAAGAAGAGAGTGAGAAAGAGAGAGTGGATGAAAGAAATGAGAAATGTTAATTTGAAAATGAGAATGGTCTTGGCATTTTGAGAAAATTTTAAAAGGGATGGGAGGGAGAGAGAGAGAGGGCCGGCCCTTGGGCCTCCTCTCTCTAAAAAAATTAATGTTAAATGCAAAATTTGATTTATTGCAATTTCTTTTAAGCAAAAATAGGTTGAATGGTAATGTTTGGTCTTAAATTTTTTTTTTTTTTTATGGAAAGCCAAGTGTTTTGGATTTTTAAACTTTTGGTAGATTAGGATATATATAATGATCCTAATTAGTGTTTTTAACACACTTAGATGTTAATTTTATCAGTTTGGCACTTTATAAGACAAAGTATCCGTTACGGACAGTAACCGGATATTCTAAGTATACTGTCGGGATTCTTAGGAAACTACAACCCTTACCTATGTAATTAGGTCATAATAGGGTGATCCTAAATATTTATTCATGTATTTAGACTGTTCGGGTGCTAACCTGTCAGCTCTGGAAGGCAGATGTCACAACAAGGCCCAAAATACACAAACATGATTACTTTACAAAACTTCTAATACATAGAACATTTATGTTCTAACATTCTCCCCCTAAGTTTTGTAAAGGAATCATTCTCTTCAAGCTTCATCTCTTCTCCCCCTTGATTTCTTTAGAAAACTTAGCGTTGCTTAAACTTCAAAACAACTCCGGCTCCCCCTTGAAAATAGCTCTTATCCTTTGAAGTTTCAACTTTAATACCAGATCTGATGTACACAATAACCTCGACTGAGTGCACAAAAAGACAGATTTTATCTCTTGTAAATTTAACATATTCGTTATGCCCACAAGAAAGAAATGTGTGAATAATGACATGACAACCAAAGTGCATCTTCAGTTTATAACACCAGATTTGTCTTTGAACCACGAGTTGAATGGATATTTAGCTTAAGAACTTAATCTGATCAGCTTGCAGGAGGAAGCATCTTGTAGCAAACACTACTATGCAAGGGTTAGAAGAAAATTCTGATATTTGTTCAACAACTGATGAAAGACACTCATTTTCTAACTGCTTTTCAGAACACTGAACGAATGAACTCAGAACTCCTTTCTTCACGAATCAGTTGTATGATTATAAGCATTCAAAATTCTGAATCACAATCAAAGCATCAGAACAATGATTGCAGTCACTCACACTTCTAATTGATCATGTCAGAAGAATGATTAAGAGCACTCAAACGTCTAACATCGTAGAGAAAAACTTCAGACTGATGATTGCAGATACTCAGGCTGCTAATCCAATCCAATCAGAGACTAAATCCAAACACCTAGTATCTGAAAATATCGATTGGCATGAGCACTCGTGAAAATTTAGATCAGTTTCTAAAAATATGTGACCAACAGAAGATAGGAATGATGTCACATATGCATTACGCGGAAAATCTCGAGAACATGGCAAACTTGTAGCAAAATGGGTTCAGAACAGCAACTTTTTGCATACCAAGCAATAACTTTTCGCATACCAAGCAAAAACTTTTCGCATAACAAACAATTCACAGACCATTAAGCTTTTAAGTGCACACTTCGCATGAGTCGAAACCTCAACATTTCGCATAGGCTTGTATGCGAATTCTAGCTTTTCGTATACGCCTATATGCGAATTCCTCGCATTTCGCATATAACTTCATGCGAATTCCTCGCTTTTCCCAGGGTACATCATACGAATTCTCACCTTTTCGCTTACCCATTCATGTGAAATCTATACTTAGAAAATATTTTCATCCTGGAAGCCACTTCTCGCACATAACATCATGAGAATTTCTGACTTTTCGCATCAAGTGGCTTGTAAATTCTTCACAATTCGCACACAACTTAAGCACAGTAGCATGCGAATTCTCCACTTTTCGCACATAGCTACTTGGGAATTCCATACTTAGAAAAATTTCTTGTTGAAAGTCCAAGATCTCTAAATTTAGTGAGAGAAAGTAGAGAGCGCCAAAGTAATCTGATATATTCAATATGAGTGCAAAGTTACAAGGAAACAAAGCCTAAGGGGACTTAAATACCCCATGTCTAAACAAAACAGATAAGCAAACTAAACACCGTTTAGACAACAGATAATAAATACAATGATTACTACAAAATCAGTCTTAACAATCTCCCCCTTAGTAATCATTGGCGCAGTGGTCTTCAAAATCAATCTTCTAAATCAGCATTGACCAACTAAGCGACTTTGGTGAATTATTGACGCTCTTCTCTTTGACGAAGTCTATTCAGTCCAATTAAAACTTCCAAACGTCTTAGAGTTGAGCGGAAATTCAATCTCTCATGAATTGTATTCAACGTCTTCTTGATGAGTCGAATTTCATCATTATCAATCAGAAATGTATTACTTCTTCTTTCCAAAAATCTTCTTTCAGCTTCTTTCAGACGTTGCTCCAACTGAAGCTTGATCACCTTTAAAGTTCAATCAGAGTAATGACCAATTTCTTCAAATCTGAGAAAGCACTTTTGACTTGAGCCATTCTTGTAGATAACTCCATATGGATCTTGAACAATGGTGAATAAAGGATAAGAATCTAAGTCTGGCAAGCTTCGATTGGGCCTTTGAAGATTTACAACTGGCTGAAAGCTTTCAATGGCCATTTGAAAATCAAATACTCTGAAGAATCTGATTTGTCGTCGAATGAATATTTTGATAACAAACAGAGCTTGAGAAATATCCTGTGTTCTATGATAAAGATTTTTGAAATGATCATATAAAAACTCAATATCATCAATAGAAAGATCAGAAAAATCTGCCTCTAAGAAAGTATATCGCTTGCAATCTCTTCTTTCCACTTCAAATTCTGGATACCAGATATTAACTAACTTGTTTATCGTGACGCTGATAACTCGGACAATCAAATGTGGAGAAGACACGAGATTGTTTCTACGGCGCTGGCACTTGATGAGCATCAAGTATTCATACTGATATGCCTCTGACTCCTTTTCAACACCAAGGATAGCATAAATGTTGATCGGCCTTCTTCTAGAAACGAAAATATTACTCTGAGAATCTTCTAGAAAAGCAGATCTTTGTCTTGAAGCCATATACCTTTGTTGAAGACTTCTTTGTCTCTGCTGTCTAGTCAAAGTTGGTCCTTCCTCTAGAATTGTCGGAGGAATCACAGGTTCAGATGGAGGAACATCAGTTTGTGCTCTTGACGACTGACCAACTTCAAATGAGCTTGGAGGAGCAGTGGTAGTCGGAGTTGTACTAGCAACAGGAGAAGAAGTAGCTGGAGCAGATTCTGGAACTTGAGTAGCTTCAGTACTTGGAGAAGTTTCAGGAATCTCATCTTGAGAAGGAAGATCTCTGTACAACATGTTCGCAATTTCTTCTACTTTAGCATCCATGAACACAGAATCATCTTCAGTATCAGAAATAATGACTATGTCATCACAATCCTCTTCTTTAACTTGGCAAATCTTCTCAAATATGATGTCATCATCATCATCTGAATTTATCTCTATGAAATTTGCAAAGAAGTATCTCATGTCATTAGCTGCTTCAGAATCTTCAATCTCATGTACCCTTGTTGAAATGTCTGGATCAACATACACAACAATCTGCATATTATTTTCTACATTATGTTCAGAAATATTCAGTACATTTGACATGGAAGATAAATCAACATTATCAATCATAACATTCATGAGATCTTCAATACTGCAAACTTGAACATTATCAGTATTCTTTTCTGTACCAGACGCCTCTTCTTGCGTTTGATCATCTCTGGCTGACGAACCCTCCACTCTCTGTCTCTTATTCATCTCCCCCTCATGACCTTGAGGATCTGGATCATCCTGGTTATGTCGTCTCTTAAGAGACGGACCTGCTTCAGTCCTTCAGTTCTGTTCATGATGATCAAAGCGATCAGAAAGAGATGTGAGAGCTTGAGTCAGAAGAGATAAGCCTTCCTTGATATCTGAAAAATTCGTCCGAGCTTCAGTACGAAAAGCAGTGAATTCCTCGTAAAGGGCAGACACTCTGTCAGGAGCAGAAGTAGACGTAGAAGCTGGATTCGGAATCGGAACCGGTTTCGGTTGAAAAGTCCGTAGCAGAGAGATCAAATCTTTATCTTGTTGTTTTGGCGGCGACATAGACAGAAGACGAGCATAAAGCATGTCCGACAACTCGGAGATAGGAAGATCTGAGACTGGAATGCTCGAAGAGATTGGAGGACAAGTTGTTGTAGAAGGAATCGAAGAAGATAATCCAACTGACTGCATAAACGGTGGAGGAAGTAGAATAGATACAATTGCAGGAGCAGTAGAAGTAACAGCAGAAGACGGTTCTCGGATAAGTACCCCAGTTGGTCGTCTGAAAGGAATCTTTGGAGGAATTGAAGCAACATCAATCTCTGGCATCTTTCCTTTAAAAAGAGCCTTTAGCTTCTGCACTTGTGCCTCTTTCTCAGCATCCATACGATCAGTTAGTTTGACGAATAACCTCATTCAGAGTAGAAAACTTCTCCGTCGAATCACGAACTTCAACCAAAGAAGTATCGACAGTAGAAGAAACCTGAGGAGAAGAATGAGACACTGCTGTACCTTGAACCCGATGATGAGTTGAAGCATTGGCAAATGCTAAATTAAGCTCATCAACATGAATATCAGCAATTGCAGCATTAATCGGAACAGACTCTTCTTCAGACATAACCTCTTCTTGAACAATCACTTCTAGTTCCTTTGTCTTCCTTTCATACACACGAATATCAGGCAGGTCACCATCATTACCATCAATATCATCAGTGTCATCATCATCCCCTTCTTTATCACCAGCAAGATTATCATCATCTTCAAGATCAATACCAGCAGTAGCACTAGCATCAGGAATAATATCAGCAAGAACAACACCAATTTGTTGAGTTGCAACGGCTGCTTCAACTTCTTGATCGGCAGATTCTTCAACTTCTTGTTCAACAGCTACTTCAACTTCAACCTCTTGATCGGCAGCAGCTTGTGCTTCATGAGATGGTTCATCTTGTTCAGCTTCCACGAAATCATTTTCCATGCAGTACGGAACTACGTTGTCATCCGTCATATCAGCATAGTTTGCAATTAAAGCATACGGAATTGTCATGGAATAGTTGAATGACTGCTTCTGTTTCTGAATATACGTCATTTCTGTATCCGGAACCTGAGGCCAAGATAATCTACGTGGAATAGCTGGATTGCTTCTGAGCATACTGCGAATGATCAGCTTCAAATATCTGATAAATGGAATGAACTTGCGCTTCTTATGAGCTGTTGGAGACGCAAACCAACTTTGCGTGAATAGCGGGAGACGCGAAATTCACTTTTCTTGATGCACGGGAGACGCAAAGTTACACTTTGCGTGATAGGAGGAAGACTAGAACTTCACTTTATGTAATGTAAAATGAAATTTGTGTCTCTTTTGAAAAAAATTTGAGTTGAACAAAATCAGGGTTTGAATAAAATTGCTCAAATTCTTAAAAAAAACATTTGAGAAAAACTGGAACAACATCATTATCAGAGATAGATGCAGCGGAATTAAGTAGATGTACTCACAGTTTCTCATTAGTCAGAAGCTAAAACTTTGAAGAACGAGTTCTAGACTGACATGTCTAGAAGTCATAGTCTTTGAAGCACGGGTTCTAAGCTGAAGTACTTAGAAGCCATAATGTTGACAATGAAGTCCGGGTTTTGAACTGCTGTGTTCAAAAACCATATTTCTCTACATTGAGGTGCGGGTCTTGAACTGTGTTATTGAAGACCAAAGCGCCAATGAATACTAAGGGGGAGATTGTTAAGTCTGTTTTTATAGTAATCATTGTATTTATAGGCTTGGTCAAATACTGTGTTTAGAGTCTAATACTGTGTAGTATTGACCAAGGGTATTTTAATTCCCTTTAAAGACTTGACCAAAACCGCCCTCACCCAGAAGACCATCTGAGCGGAAGTTTTTGGTGGCAGTCTTGAGATCGCTCAAGCTAAAGGCTCTCAAGTTAATAGGGACAGGCAAATGATCATCTTTATGTTCTTTTGAAACTTTGTTGAAGCTGGCTGTTTTTGTTTGATTCTTGGAAGGTTTTGAATTAGATTTCCGCTTGTTATTAAGCATATCATCAAGAAATTGAGTAGAAGAAGCATGAGCAACATTGGCTGGCTTTCCCCCACAAAGACCCATTTTGCAGGATTGAATGAAATTGGGGGATCAGAGATGCATTGGATTGGATTAATAAATAAATGGGGGTTGTTTGATCCAGATCTGTGTTGGAACCTTTTCTGATAATGTTGAGTGAGAAGAATCATAGCTTTCTCTAAAGCCTCACCATCATCTTCTATAGAACCATCATAAGCATTTTTTGATAAAGCTTGTTCTGCCATCTGACTAGCCAAGAGAGCAATCGGATCAACAGTCTTTGGCTTACTCTTCTTTTCCATCTTAGCTTTCTTTTCCAAAACCAGATTCTCATCAGACATTAAGATCTCATACAGTTCTTGAATTGGCATAGTGGAGATCCTGACATCATTCCTCATCCGGTGACAAGATTTGCTCCATTCCGGTTGAAGAGCATTCAAGAATTTCATATTCGATTCCAGTTCTATCTTTGTCACTTTTATCTTGTACAGATCATTGATGACAGCCCAAAATCTATCAAATACACTTTTTAGATTTTCTCCGTCTTTCGCCTTAAATTCTTCAAAATTGTTCATGTATCTGGTCTGGCGAAGTTGAGTAGCCACAGCTGAACCAAGCATTATCTTTTCTAGTTGAGTCCACATAAGCATAGGATTTTGCTTGAAACAGTCAATTCTGTTGTAGATGGAGTTGGGAAGAGCAAGAATCAGATTTGACTTTGCTTGACTATCAGCTTGATATCTCAAAAGTTCATCTGCTTCATATTCACTCATCAGCTTCTCAGCCCTCGTAGCTGGTATTTTTCCAACTGCAGGAATATCTTTCATTGGCTTTACCATTGGACCATCAGTCAGAAGTTTCATCATATTTTCACCGTTTGGTTGTCTCTCTATAAAGTTGATGAATCTGTCCTGCCATTGCAGAAACTCATTCTCATTTATCAGTACCGGAGGGCGAGTATCGGATCGCAAAGACATCATCAGATCGTTCTTGTAGATCTGTGCTTGAAGAGACATCTTGAAAAATTCAGAAAATCAGAAAATTGCTAAGTCTGAACTGGAAGTCTGGCGCAAACAGAAGGTTTGCGTGAATAGTGAGAGACGCAAACGAGATTTGCATAAGTCAAGTGATACGCAAAATGAACTTTGCGTTAGCAGAAGGTCGCGCAAACAGAACTTTGCGTGTAACGAGTAAGACGCAAACTGAGCTTTGCGTGTGTCGTTGAAGACGCAAACCAAACTTTTCGTGACAAGTTGAAGACGTAAACTGAGCTTTGTGTGATGCGCTGATAACGAGAACTGAACTTTGCGTAAGTAGCTTGAAACGCAAACTGGAGTTCTCTTGAATAGAAGGAGACGCAAACTAAACTTCTCTTGAGCTGAAGAATACGCAAAGTAGCTTTGCGTGAGCTGAGGAATACGCAAACTTTACTTCTCATGAAACACGGGAGAAGCAAACTTAGCTTTGCGTGAATAACCCAATACGAAAACCTGAAACACTAACGCAAAGATTAGAACAACAATATGAACTAGCGCAAACTAGTATGAACTTGCGCAAACCTATATGAACTCGCGCAAACAGTAGATCTAGCGCAAACCATGAAAATCAAGTAAAACTCGCAAGATTCGATTAAAACCATGAAATTAATCCAACTAAATCACACAGATTTGAACGAAAACAGGTTTCTAACACATTTTAATCAACAAAAACGATTAAAAAACCACAAAATCACGATTTAAAGAATGTAACAGTGCGTAACACGAGTTTCCAGAAAATTCACTAAATCTCAAAATTGATGAACAATTACTGTTTTTCTTGCAAAATTATAAGAATCAACAATGTTCTACAACCAAAATCGAGTCCAAAGAAACAATTTGCAAACCAATTCGTCCAGAAAACAATCCAAATTTGATGAAAAAGCAAAAAACGAGATTTTCTTGAAAAAAATCAAGAAAATCGATCAAATTTTCTGCTTTAAACCACATATTCAGAATCAAAAACGAATTCTCTCAGTCCTCTCAAGATTCAGATTAGCTCTGATACCAATTGAAAGTCCAAGATCTCTAAATCTAGTGAGAGAAAGTAGAGAGAGAAAGTAGAGAGAGAAAGTAGAGAGCGCCAAAGTAATCTGATATATTCAATATGAGTGCAAAGTTACAAGGAAACAAAGCCTAAGGGGACTTAAATATCCCATGTCTAAACAAAACAGATAAGCAAACTAAACACCGTTTAGACAACAGATAATAAATACAATGATTACTACAAAATCAGTCTTAACACTTGTGTCCAAGGATGATGTATCATGCGAATTCTTCGATACTTCACCATGCGAGTTCTTCATGCGAGTTCTTCAAAATCATGCGAATTTTGTAGATCTTACGATTGTTTTCGACTTAAACTCCAAAATTCTTCAAATTCTCCTTCAATTTTTCGAATTTTGAGATGAAACTTTGCAAGCAGGTTCGAAAATCACTTCTGAGCATAATTGTAGTTGATGATCTTCGACAATAATGCCTTTGTGATTGAAATCGATCTCAATACAGTAAATGATAACTTTCGAACAAAAACATCTCATAATCGATCAATTCATCCATCACAACAGAAATTAAACATTATAATTGATTCCATATGATTCAACTATAAGCAAAGAACCAATATAGCATCATAGTTCGACCAAATAAGCACCAAATTGAAGATTTCAAAATCTATCAAACATTGTTCATCGACAAAGTTATTCTTCCATTGAAAAGAATTGCAATCTCGATCGTTTCGATGAAAATTTTCTTCGATTAGGCTCTGATACCACTTGTTAGGTCACATGATTACAATTATTTCCATGTAAGAAAGATTAACAAGATGAATTGGGATGGAATCATATTGTTTATTTCACACATCTAGAGAGAGTAAAATGTTTCTCTCTCTAGAAACACACAGTACACTTTTATGTCTACATTGTAAATGAACGCTTACTTACAAATTATAATACAACTCCTATTTATACCCTATCATCTTGTTTACATATAAGCCCAAACCCAAAGTTATTACAAGGCCCAAAATACACAAACATGATTACTTTACAAAACTTCTAATACATAGAACGTTTATGTTCTAACAGTTTTGATTTGGGAGAGAAAGATGGAGAGAGGAGAAAGGATTTGGGGTTTTTGGATGAGAAAGTTGAAATGAGGGAGAGAGGTATCAGATCTAGATACGGAGGTAAAAGTAGGAGAGAGAGGAGGGAAAAGTTGAAGGTGAAAAAAGGGTGAAATTTTCGTCAGACTCAATGTGGACGTCCACTTGGAGCCCTATGCGGACGTCCACTTGCATCAGGACGAAATCTGATGAAACTTTTACTGCTTCCGCGGAAGATCCTATGCGGACGTCCACTTGATTCCCTATGCGGACGTCCACATGACACTGGTCACCCGATTTATTGCTTGATCACTGTTTTGGTCATAACTTCTTCGTTTTAGCTCCGTTTTAGCTCCGGAAAGGACCGTTGGACTCGTATATGAATTTCACATCTAGCAAGACTATAAAATATTGGATTAAATACAAAATCCTATTTCTTCTATTTCTCTTGAAAGATTGGTTTCTACACTCACTTGAAATTATACTTACCCGAAAATCGTGGGTATTACAATCCTCCCAACCTTAGAATGATTTCATCCTCAAAATCTAATTCCTATACCCAACATTTCGTTACCTCTCTCAGCACTCATTGGGTTTCCTCGGTCCCCAAAAGGTAATAAACCAAACATAGACTTCAACGATGTCAATCTCCTAAAACGACTGTCCCCCTTCCCAAGGGTTGTCTCTAACCCATTTCATCTATGAGTTAAAACTTGTTAGCCTCCTGACGAAATTGCCATACTAGGGCTCTCACATCCAACATCTACCTTGATAAGTCACCCTCATACTAGAGAGAACATCGAACCTTACTCAAGCAATTTCTACCATAGGATATCGGTCTCCTCCCAACCTTAGGTGACACGTACTACCCTTTAGGGTAGCTTGTGACCTCAACTCCTTATTGACTAATCCAATCCAACTCTACACGACTCTGAATTCGTGTTCCAATGACCAACACCAACCCAGAGAATTCCCAAAATTCCTTATCACCCTTGATATTGGTAAAGCCTTACTTCCAAGGACGTACCAATATGCTTCCCAAGGAGTTGGTTAGTTCCAGTTAGGTTATTGTGCAACTTCGAACTATTCTCAAACATCAAACATTCAGTCGATATAGATTGTTACCACATCAAGGAAATCTTAATCATCGATACTTAATTACAAACATCTAATCTTCTTGAAGTCCCAAGGCTAACACTTCTTATGGTCCGGAGGTACTTCCAAACATTCCAAAGACCATTGACCTCGAAAGAACGAGTTGACACCTAACATCAGAATGACCACACTGCAAACGTGGGTATGCCAAGAATTATTCCATCCTTGGTTGCACTGAGTCAATACCTAATAACAACGTAAAGTTACACCCGATACAAAATTAAAACCTCAAATCTTACCGCTTAGCAAATGAATCACGACATCTCCTTTATTCATGAACACCCAATATGATGGTACACCACCAACACATAACATGATGTCGAACAAACAATCCATCGATTCAGATCCAACCATACGCAAGCAATCACGCCAGGCTTTAACCTGAAGATTTTACCGAAAAGGGAAAAATCGCCACATACACAACTAACATAATAACATAAATCTACTCCGTTAATTATACTTACATAAACAAACTACATGAGGTCAACTCCCTAATATTCAAATATGTCCTCAATTAGATGATTCGCCATTTCAATTCCCAATGACTCCTTTTGTCCATAATTACAACTCCTTTCGTAACAGAGGGGTTTAAATCTATAGCTCTAATGAGTTCAAGGTTTTTCAACTATAGGACTCAACAAATATGCCAATTGAAATTTTATAAGACTTTCAAACGCAAAGTCTTTATAACAATTAATCATACGTGTAAAAATTCACTACACCTACTCAGTAGTTGTGCAAAGTGGTCACAAATGCTACACGTATAAAACCAGTTCGAAAACCATTTGATTATTATCTGATCTAATAATGGCAGTAACAGAAGATACGCAACAAAATTTTCAAATGGACCACTATGGTCCTAACAGGCATCAATTTATGTTGTGTTCGAAAAAAATAATTTTTTGCACTAAAACAATGTGCGACAATGTTTGTACAAACTTCAAAAGAGGAACTTCACAATTTTAAGCTCCAAAATTCGCTCCTTTAACCATAAAATGGCATGGAATAAAATATCCAAAAAGACCCATATACACCAGTTTATTTCTCAAACTTAGTAAAACGATAGATGCATGTGATTTGACCAACGTAAAAATAATTTAGATTGATTTCAACTTTAGGCCGCAAAAATAAAATGCTCTTTGTCCCATGATAATGGTTAAAACGTCATGCACAACAATAAACCAATATAATGTATCCTTGTCGACCAATAGCAAGAACAACAATAATTGAAGATGCACAAAATAAAACATGAACACGAAGGGTGTAAGTTAATTCGTGCACTAATCAGTGTACAACAAAATGTTTGCAGAAGACTCAAAACATAATTTTCGTGATATCAACTCCCAAGGTTTTCTCTCTTTTAGCCACAACACGACACGGAATAAGGTTCCACAACAAAACCTGCATGTGTCAGTTTATTCCACAAAACTAGTAAGGTGATATGTGCATGCGCTTTGGTTAAAAATATGAAATAATTTATGTCGGGTTCAAGTTCAAAGCCAAATCAACAATATGCTTTCATCGCTCTAAAATGTTGGCTAAAACACTATGACGGAAATTCCAAATAACACATGTATGCATACTATATGCAACAAAATTGTCTGCACAAAACTTAAGGGAAAACAATACAACTAGGTGCCATTAAAATCATCACGTCAAATCCACAAAATCGCATTGAATAAAATTCTTGATAAAACTCAAACACCAAAATAATGGAAAGTAACTCTTCGTCCAGAGCCTTGACATATATGGAGGACATCTAATGTCAAAGTCATAGGTCGCAGTTACTTGTTCAAGACCCTAAATAACATCAAAATACGGACATCACAATATCCGAAAATAGTGTTGGATAACAACGAGAATAAAGAAAGTCTCGACACGTTTTGCAACCACATGCAATAAAATAATTTGTGCATGTTTAAATCATGGTTTAAAATCTTGTGTGTGCTAAACATTTATCCAATATTTCGTAATATAATTCACATGGTGATTTGGAAACATGAGAAATAATTGATGCAATTTATTTTAGAAATAAATCGGCACTCAATGTCTCGAAACTAAGCTCCTCAATTTCCCAGTCACCCTATTGTCATCCGGATGCTCAAACATCTTAAGACAATAATAAAGGATTTCATTGGCCACCTTACAATTTCTCCTCGAATAACGTCGATTCCAAAAGTCTATGATTCTAATCCAACCAATCAATCTGACCCGAAACAGTCCACTTAATGCAATCACTATGCTTACTGTCACTGCAAGTGACGAACGTTAAAATCATCAACCTCTTCTATCGACTATCCACTTAGAAACTTCTTCACTACCCCAACGGTCATCACATTAAAGTAGTCCAAGTATACACATGTAACTTGTAGGTTCACCATAACACTGGCCAGGTGCAATTATGAACGTACCATACATGATCATCCTTGCGACCTTCGATGTGATTCTCATTCCTAGTGACTCTATCGACCTCAAAGTATCCTATCTTAAAGTGTCTAATGGTGCAACTTCACTTTCAATCACTTAAAAGAAGGCTAGTTTGAGTCTAGGCATCCAAAATAAACACCTAATTCTCTCAAACTTAAGCTCTGATATCAACTTGTAACGCCCTTAAATTTGAGAAGAGCAACTAATTAAAAATATCGATATAATATCAAATCCAAATCAAAATTCATCATACCTCGAGTATAAAGTTTTATAATTAACCTCAACAATTATAAACTTCAGCGTTAAACAAGGACTAAACCGAAGTCGGGTGCTACTTAACCCCAATACAAGTTGCTCTTCACAAAACCAAAGCGGAAGACTTCGCCAAAGCTACTCGCTTCTCAAGCACACCACTAGCACTCCACTCTTCATAGTGTTACTAGGACTATTCCCAACCAGAACCTGATGCACATGCCGACAAATAAAAAGGTTTAGGCTTAACGCCTAGTTAGTTCAAGAGTTTTCCTCATGATCTTATAAATCGTTAAACGGAAATATTGCAACTTGAATCATAATTTCCAAAATGATGTACTTTAAATATGAAAACGACCATTTTTTTAATAGTGATGACGACACCAAAATAAAACATTTCTTCAAGATGTAAATTCAAACCCAAAACTCTCTCAAAACGCGGGTAAGAACTATTATTATTCAAATACTGAAAACGCGAACAAAACTCCAGTATCAAAAATATCCAAAAACATGGACAGGGTTTAATAATTAAAACCACAAATCATGGATAACAATCCATACTCAAAACGTCGCCGAATACAAGGGTAATACTCGATACCCAAAATAACACCTTTCAGTGATGGAGGAGACCCATTTCCATTGAACGTGGCGGGAACACAAAAGTATACCATGTATCTATATTATAAGCATGTTTCAAGGATGGGCAACCATTGACATCAACTCTATCCAGGTCTTTAGTCATTGTAGACATCAACCATATCTAGGTCTTTAGTCATTGTGAATATCAACCATATCTAGGTCTTTAGTCATTGTAGACATCAACCATATCTAGGTCTTTAGTCATTGTGGACATCAACCATATCTAGGTCTTTAGTCATTGTGGACATCAACCATATCTAGGTCTTTAGCCCAATACAATAATGAGCTCAGCCGTATTCGAGTCTTTTACTCAAATGATCACCTAGTTCAACCTTATCCGGGTCTTTACCTTGGGATCTCACTATCCAGACAAGCTTGTTCATTTAAAATTACATCATATAAATTACATGGCTCCAAATTGAATTACCAACGCACTCAAACATGTAATTCTCAAATAGAAATCAACAAATGCAAAACATACCCAAAGCTCCACATCGAGCTATTAAAACCGGACAAATGTCCCCAAGACACAACAGGGTTGAAACCGAGCTAAAAACTCAACAACTCAAAGACCATTCAGATGGGGGCATTATGAGCGATAAAAATGTATTTAACTAATGTTCATACAAAACACATGCTCCAAAACATAATCAACTCAAAACCCATCATTGGTTGGGACCAACTATTTTCTAATAGAAATCATATCATTTACATTTTTCAAAATGTCTCAATCATAACAATATGCATTTTCAACCCAAATACACCAAAATGCATTAACACCAAAATAACCTCTAGTTATAAGATAAATCATCCAAAGAATTCATGAATATGATTTAGTTATCAAAATGTCTAAAAACCCCAAATACAGACATTTCTCAAGATTTATAAACTCATGGTACTAAGATGCAAGACTCATCAAATAATACCCACATTTGATAAATGTCAAGGAAAACATTTCAATATATCGAAATAAATAATTTTGGAATGTACATAGTTTTCACAAAGCAACTTGAACTCACCTTGCTAGATTTAAGCTAAATCTAGATTTTCCCAACTTGAGGTCCTTTGAAGAAACTTGGATCATCGAGACAAAAACTTCCAAAAACCTAGATCCATAAATTTCCAACCATAAATATTCATATTTAATCATATAAAGTCGTTCCCCAAACATTTTACATGAAGATCTCATCTTATCTCAAAACTCTAATTTCCATAGATGAAGAAAAGAGAAGATTACCTTAACCATAACTTGAATCCACCAACCAAAATACCTCTAGGGTCACCAAAATTGTTAGAGCATAAATATGTTGGATACAAGATCACAGAAGTCTGAAGGCTGATAGTCAAAGCTGAAGTCAACTCTCAGCATCAAAGTCAAAGTCAGTGTAATAAAAGTCAAAGTCAACATTGTATTTTCTTGTTTTGTGCGTGAACAGTATTCTGTGCGTTTCCTTGTATTAGTAGCTTGCGTATTTATTTGTTTGTATAAATAGTTTGTTGTGCGTGTATAAGCAAACACACACAACAGATATCATCTTGAGAGTTTCAGAGTTAGTGAGAGAAAGTGTATTGTGAGCGTATTGTAATTAAGATTTGATTGTGAAATAAAAGTGAGATTTATGAATTTGATTGTCATCTTGTGATCACATTGTTATCTGGGAATAACAATTGGTATCAGAGCACACAGAATTCAGAAAGATTGGATCTAATTTGAAGTTTTGGAATGTATACTGGACGAACTCGCTGAAATGGACTGAGTGTTTGATTTTGTCGAATTTGTGTTGTTTAGATCATAAAATTGATTGTAATAGGTCCGATTTGATACATAGAACAGATTGTGTATGGATCATTTAGTCTAATTCACATTGTATTAGATTGATTTTTAAAATTTTCTAAGGTTTTGTGTTTGAAATTTTACAAACTGTTGTATAGTTCGATATATAGATTTTGGTGTTGTAATCTGTAATTGATTGGTAATATTGTGATCGAAAAGGTATTCTAAGCATTTCTACAAAATCTCAGATCAATTGAAGATGATTTGAATCGATTTAGGTTGGAAATCGAATTTTGGAACTGCAAAGAGAAGAACTCGCTAGATCTGAAGTTTGCGCTAATGAAGAACTCACAGAAGAAAGATCTCGCCAAGTATCAAGAACTCGCAAAAGACTGTTTTTGGATTTGAAGTGTAAAACTCGCAAACAGAGATGTGCGAGAAGTTGAAACTCGCACGACCCTAGGTTCGAGTTGTTACTGTTTAAGTTGCTTGTTGTGCGCGAAGAGGTTTTTGCGAGAAGTTGTGCCTTGCGTGTTTTAGATTTTGCGCGAAGTGATTTTGTGAAAATATTCTAAGTTCAAAACTCGCAAGAATTGAATCTTGCGCGTTTACATTTAGCGAGAAGTTTATTTTCAAAGATTTTCTAAGTCTAGAACTCGCACATTGTGGTGTGCGAGAAGTAGAAACTCGCAAAGTACACGTGCGCGAACCTTGGTTCTCGCAAGTGGTGTTGTGCGCGAAGCACAAACTCGTACAATATTGTGTGCGATAAGTGACTTCACGCAGCCTTCCTTGTGTGCGTTTCTAAAATTCGCACGAAGGCTCTTGCGCGTTTTTGTTTAATTCTTTGATGTGCGTGTTTCATACTTAGTAATTTTTCTGATTTCTCTTAATTTTAACTGAGTTTGATTTGTGTAGATCCAATGTGTTTTCTGAATTCTGGCGATCAGTAAACAGTGAATATCAAGATGACTTAAAAAGATGCTCTTTCTATCGGAACAGATGTAAAGCCTCCTGTTCTATTCAAAGGTGAATATGAACAGTGGAAGGATCGATTTCTTGATTTCGTCGATAGGCATGCAAATGGGGAAAATATTTTGTTATCTATTACAGAAGGTCCCATGATTCCACCTACTGTTGAAATCCCTGATGATGAATCCTCAGACTGTGAGGATGGAAACGAGGACAGAGTGCGAAAGATGAAAACTGTTCCTAAGGAATTTGCCCAGTATTCTGATGAGCAAAAGAACAGATTCAAAGCCGACAAACAAGCCAGATCTCTTCTACTCCAAAGTATACCGAATGAGATATATATCAAGATCGACAGCTATAAAGCGAATGCCAAGAAGATGTGGGATCAGCTACAGAAAATGATGATGGGCTCCAAAGTAGGCAATCAGATGAAGTTGGCCAACTGTATCAACAACTATGAAGAGTTTAAGGCCAAACTTCAAGATGTTCAAAGTAGGCAATGATGATGGAAGCTATGATGGTCGAACTTCAAGATGTTCAAAACAAACTTAAAAAGGAAAAGAGCAGAGTTGAAAAGAAAAATCAAAAGATCTTTGAACTTAACAAGCAAGTTGTTGGGAACAAAGATTTGATTGATTCTCTTCGCAAATCTGTTTCTGATTTTAAACAAGAAAAAGATTGTTTTGAAAGTAAGATTTCTGATTTTGAATCGAAAATTTCTAAGTCTGTTTCAGAAAAGCGAGAATGTGTTCTAACAGCTTTTAAATTGCAGGAAGAAAATAAGAGCTTAACAAAGAAGGTAAATGGTTTGCAAGCAAAATTATATGCTAGAGGCCAAACAGATCAAACCATTTTCTTAAATACACCTAATGAGGAAGCTGATGTTAGAGAGAAGTGGGGTCTCGGTTACGAAAACCCACACTATCTAAAGAAAGCTATCAGAAAACAGCTTGCTCTATATAATTTTGATTTTCTATATGCGGCTGCTAAATATACTCATTTGAAACCCAAATTTATTACCAAATCATCAGATGAGGTAGAGGCAAAAGAAGATGATAAAAGAAAGAACTTACAGAAAATGCAACTACCATTCTGCTATCAAAAGTTGAATGATAGTTATATTTCAGATCATCCAAAATGTCTTTCAAATGATTATTTTTAAAGCTATTCAACGAAAGAGTTAGAGGCAAAACCTTTAAAAGCTAAAATTTATGTACCTCCACTAATTTTAGAAAGCAAAATAATCGAGCTTGAAAATATTTTATCTGATGAAAGAATATTGGTTGATATTGAACAAAATGTATTTCTATTGTTTTAAAGAACACAACTTTAAATGTTGAATCTCAAAAATGTTCTAAATTTTCTAAAGCACCTCACATCTCTGAAGTTGATTTTGATGATTTATTTAAGTTTGCAAATGATTTTTTAAATTCTGATGAAGGGTGTATAGATGAGATTGATATGTTTGATTTCAATGCGAAACTTCCAGATCATTCTACTTTTGTCATAAATGGTCAAGCTTTACCAAGTGTGCATGAAGTTGGTGAATCATCAACTAAGGTTGGTGAATCAGTTTCTGTGAATGTTGATTACTATGCAAAAGGTAAGAAGCAAAAGAAACGGCAATCACAGAAACAGAATGACACTGGTAAGCTAAAGAAAATACAATCTCAGAAATCTAATTTTCCTAACAGATCTAAATCTTATGTTTCAGTAAAAAGGGAAAGATCTGAAGAACGAAAGGAATGGCGACCAAAAAGGAAGATCGATGAGAGTTCTGAATCATCTCCTGATTTGGATTATAATAGATCTGATAGTAGTAATTCTGATGTAATTGGTAGTGTTGCTTCCAATAAACAAAACCTTGTAATTCCTTACAAGAGGTATTCAATAAAGCAATTACTCCGATTATCTCATTCTACTACTATGTCATCTAATTATAGACGGAATGATTTTAGTTCTCACCGATTTTCTGATGATTGGATTGGTACTTATCATGTTTGTTCTTATAAGCCATATGTTTCAAACGTTTTTCAAAAGGTCAGAGGATCCATCTATAAATGGATACCAAAATCTTATGCTAAACTGAAAGGACCCATTTTTAAATGGGTACCTAAATCTGTTATTCCCTGATTTCTCTTATGCAGACCCGTCATATGTGGTACTTGGATAGCGGGTGTTCCAAGCATATGACTGGGCAAAATGATTTATTGTCTAATTATACAGAGAAATTCAGCGGGAATGTTCGTTTCGGCAATGACCAATTTTCACCAATTCTTGGATATGGTGATGTGATACAAGAGAATGTAACGATAACGAAGGTGAGTTACGTAGAATGATTAGGGCATAATCTGTTTAGTATTGGCCAGTTCTGTGACAAATGATTAGAGGTAAATTTCAAGGCTAAGAGTTGCTCGGTGCGTACTGAAGATGGAAAAGAACTCTTGGTCGGCACTCGAAAGTCCATCCTCTACTCGATAACCTTGTCAAAGGTCTAGACTGACAATCAGATTTGCTTATTGACAAAAGCCTCTATGCAGCAAAGTTGGCTTTGGCACAGAAGGCTGTCACACCTGAATTTTCGGTACATAAATAAATTGGTGAAAGGAAGATTGGTGAAAGGTCTTCCTGAGCTAAGATATGAAAAAGAACATCTATGTGCAGCATGTAAAAAAGGTAAAATGAAGAGGGAAGCTCACAAGCCAAAACCCGAACCGAGTACGAATTCTACACTTGAGTTGCTACACATGGATTTATGTGGTCCGATGAGAACTCAAAGCATAGGAGGAAAGAAGTATGTTTTAGTAATAGTGGATGATTATTCTCGTTACACATGGGTTAAATTTCTAAGGACAAAAGATGAGATGCCCGAAGTACTCATCAACTTTCTGAAGACTACCCAAGTTAACTTGCAGAAGACAGTTAAGTTTCTAAGGACTGATAACGGCACAGAGTTTAAGAACAAAACTGTTGAAGATTATCTCGAATCTGTAGGGATAACGCATCAATTCTCTGCTGCTCGAACGCCAGAACAAAATGGAGTAGTCGAACGACGCAATCGAACGCTAGTCGAGGTCGCTCGTACTATGCTCAGTCAGTCCGATCTACCTCTATTTTTGTGGGCAGAAGTTGTCTCTACTGCATGTTATACGCAGAATCGATCCATTATTCACAAATAGTTTGGTAAAACTCCTTATGCACTGATTAATAATCGTACTCCAGGTATTAAGCATTTTCATATTTTTGGTTGCAGGTGTTTTGTGCTTAATGATAGAGAGAACTTGAATAAGTTCTCACCAAAGGCTGAAGAAGGAATCTTCATTGGATACTCCCAGACATCTGCTGCATATAGAATTTATCTGAAGAGTTCAAAGACTGTTATCGAAAGTGTCAATGTCACGTTTGATGAGGATATGGCTTCTAAACAAAGCAGTTCAGAACCCGTTCTAACCGGAGTATTGGCTTCTGGACATATCAGTCCAGAACCTGTTTCTACTGAGAATAATTTAGATAAAGCTTCAACATCTACATCGTATTTATCTTAATTAGATTTGTTGTTTGAATTTTTCTATGATGAGTTTCTAGGATCTAAACTTCCTAAATCTGTTGTGGTTGACAGGTCTGAAGACTCAATGAAAAATCATCCAACCACTTCGGACGTGTCTACTGAACTTGTTCCCCCAATTCAGAAAGAAACTCAGATTCAAACACATACTTCTACAGTTGAAGTTGCACCTGAAAATGTTGAACCAGAAGTTACTACTTCAGTTGGTTGCACTGTCATGGATAATCAACAGACTGCACAACCTGTCCCAACTGTAACTTCTGACCAAGAGACTTCAACTGCACCCCCAAATAATGTTGAACAAGAAGAAGCTGATAATGGATATTTAGATGAGAATTATGATCAGTCTACATCGAATCCGCTCCCTCACGAACATAAATGGACCAAAGATCACCCGATAAGCCAAATAATTGGAGATCCAACTTTACCGGTGCAAACTAGGTCTGCAACAATGAATATGTGTATGCATGATTCCTTTCTGAGTAATATAGAGCCTACTCGAGTATCTAAAGCTCTAGCTGATTCAGATTGGGTTACTGGTATGACGAGACTTACGCTTCAGTAGCACGTATAGAAGTAATTCGTATGTTTCTGGCGTACGCTGCTCATAAAAACTTCACTGTCTATCAAAAGTACGTGAAGACTTCCTTTCTGAATGGCATACTTAAGAAGAAAGTCTATGTTTCACAACCAGAAGGCTTTGTGAATCCAGATAAACCAGATCATGTATATATCTTGGATAAAGCACTTTATAGATTAAAACAAGCGCCTCGAGCCTGGTACGATGTTCTATCAAAGTTTTTGGTCAAGTTGGGCTTCACTAAAGGTAAAATCGATACTACTTTATTCATTAAGAAAGAAAAGGCCGATATCATTCTTATTTAAATATATGTTGATGATATAATATTTGGCTCTACAAATCCTAAATACTGTAAGAACTTTTCTAATCTAATGGTGTCTAGATTTCAAATGAGTATGATGGGAGAGATGAACTTCTTTCTCGGATTACAAGTAAAGCAATTTTCAACGGGGATTTTTATAAATCAAGCTAAGTATATTTTTGATATTCTTCGGAAATTCAAAATGGAAACTTGTAAACCAATTGCAACCCCGATGGCACCGGGAACTAAGATCGGCATGGATCCTTCGGGAAAACCTGTTGATGTTATAACCTATAGAGGCATGATTGGTTCTTTAATGTATCTTACTTCAAGTAGGCCAGATATTATGTTTTCTACATGCTTATGCGCAAGATATCAGGCTAACCCTAAAGAATCTCATTTGTCCGCGGTCAAACGGATCTTTGATATCTGAAGGGGACTGCAGATCTTGGTCTGTGGTATCCTAAAGATACTGTTTTGTAACTAATGGCTTACTCAGATGCAGATCATGCTGGGTGTATGTTAGACAGGAAGAGCACATCGGGTCATATTCAATTTCTTGGAGACAAGCTCATAAGATGGGCGTCAAAGAAACAACTTTGTGTTTCTACCTCGACTGCTAAAGCAGAGTATGTAGTTGCTGCAGTTGCTGCTCTCAAGTCTTGTGGATGAGAACACAGCTTCGAGACTTTGGTTTCTAGTTCAACAAAATACCGATTTATCGTGACTCGAAGAGCGCCATAGCTGTATTGGCTAATCTTGTGCAACATACAAAGACAAAACACATAGACGTGCGGTATCATTTTATAAAAGACAATGTTGAAAAAGGTACAATAGAACTTTATTTTGTAAACACTGATTATCAACTTGCAGATTTATTCACCAAGCCTTTAGATGAAAAGAGATTTAATTTTCTTATCTCTAAACTTGGAATGTTAAATCTTAAGACATAATCAGTGATTACCTATTAAAGTTTTTCTTATTGTTATTTTTCTTCATTTCTTTATTTTTAATCTGAAAGATATCTGCACTTTAAGGTATGTTCATGATTTCAAGGGGAGTGAGAGACGATGAAAAGATGATCAATATCCAATTGAAGGGGAGTTTATATTTTTTGGTTTATGCTTATCACTGATAAATTTTTCTGATGCATAAATACAGGGGGAGTAAGAGTAAAGACAAAGAGTATTGAATATGACTTCTGATTACTTCAGATCATAACTCGTACATTCAATGTTTTACTGCTTTATGTCATATTTTTTTTTAATAAAACTTTTTGTGAATAAATTTTGTACTTTGACGGACTTTTTGACTGATGCAGATTGAGAGGATACTTACAAGATCATATTCTTATGACTTTAAGCTTGACTTGATGAGATTTAAGACTGAACGAAAAGGTTTATTTCTATTCTTAATCTCATATATGGTTGAAAGAATGACGACTTTCAATCATAGAAAACATGTTCTTAAACGTTCAAACCACTTCCCGATTCTTAATTAGATTTCATGATTTGGAAGTGTGATTTTAAATGTTTTCATTTTATTTGTGCTTTCATGATCTATAAACCGTGTGTTTCCAAAGATTAATACTTGCGTATTATCTTTTCCTTATACTTTCAAGTATTCACACACACCGGTTTAATATTTTTTATTGAATTTGTTCTTACCATGTCTCTAAATTGAAACAAATTTTCGATGGTAAGACACCCCGATTGAATTTCAAATTTTGAGCGTGATTTCATTTCTAAACATTTCATTCAAGAATGTCTATATATTGCTTCGTATAGACAACATCCAGTTTTTGTTGACCTAAGCCTTAATCGATAAATCATTTCTATCTGATTATTTCATACAATGTCAGATTTTCAAACAAGTTCCTTGCATTCATGATCATTCATTCAATTTACTTGTTTGAAATATCTTCAATGTTTAAAATGCTCAAATCTTCATGATTATCTTATGGGCATACATCCATCTGACATGTATTTTAGCTTTAACTGAACAAGTTAAACCATCTGAACAAAATGTACTTTCATAGGAAAACATGGGTTCTTTGTATGAGATTAAATGAAAACTTCTATGGATTCACATTAACCAGTGTTTCCTACCCAAGAAGTTAATCCTTAGTGATCGAGTGTGAGGAGTTAAAAAGAAATGAGTGTGGGTTGTGTGACAAGGTAAAATGAAAAGAGATTTTGGTTAGCAGTGAGCTCAATGATTAAAAGAAATAGGGTGTGAGATCAGAGTAAAAGAATATCAAACTCTGCACCAACTTTTTCTGAGTCGAGCAGCCACATTACTAGTGTTTCACAATTCTTTGTGAACATTATTGAAACAGGTAACTAGCCCATGCCAACTCTTGATAAAAACCCCACCAGCCATTCATTTTCTTCTTAAAAAGAAAGTGTTTCAATATTTTTCTGGGGACGCAACACATAATCTATTTGATTTTCATTTGGAAAATCTGGATATTGAAAAAGAAGAAAGTCTGCCCCACCTTCGCACTTCGATCATGCACTTTGAGTCTGTGTATAATTATTGTTGTCTCAGTGGTTTACACAATGTTGAGCCTTATAAAAGCAATCATCATGTGCTTAATTCTTTCGAACACTTGCACGAACACACAAGGAATTTGTTTTCTTGTCATAACGTTCATAGAAATATCTTTGTGGTGTTTCGATGATTGAATGGAAGCCCTGGGGGAGTGAACATCAAAAAGCTCCTTTCTTATGTGTATCTGTTACACACAGTAACTTTGTGTTACTGACAGGCATATTAACTGATTCATTTGTTGATTCAGGTGTTACATTCCTAATTTGTCTGGATTTGAAAAGATCTGGATGAATACCTTATTTTAGATCGCTGGTGAATCAGAGGCTCAGTTCAAAAGATCATTGGTCAGAATTGAAGATGAAATTTTGTTAGAGCATAAATATGTTGGATACAAGATCAAGAAGACTGAAGGTCAAAAGATCAAGAAGTCAAAGCTGAGAAAGTCAATTTTCATCAAAGTCAAAGTCTATTTGTAATAAAAGTCAAAGTTTATTGTATTTGTATTTGTTTTTCCTTTTAATTCTTGTAGGTATAAATAGTCTTGTATTTTCTGTTTTTAGTTGTAAGAAATTGTCTGATTGAGAATCTGAGAGAGAGAGAGAGTTCGTTAGAAAGAGAGATCTGTAGAGAAAGAGAGTTCTAGAGAGAGAAAGTGTAAACTTTGAATTTGAAAGAAATCAAACAGGTAATTGATTTGTTGAAATCTTGTTTGTTTGATTAATCTTGTCTTAGAAACTAGAATCTAGGGATTAACAATTGGTATCACAGCAGATTCAAAGTGAAATCAGATCAAGAAAAATCAAGAAATGGTTGACACTGTGTTCGTGAAAGTTCAGATCGATTTTTTAGTGATTGTGCAAATTTCAAGTTGTAATTGATTAGAATTTGTAGGTTAAGTGTAATCAATCGAGTTTGTTTAGTTAATTTCACGAATTGCACT
Organism: Arctium minus; assembly: GCA_954870635.1. Taxonomy (NCBI): domain Eukaryota; kingdom Viridiplantae; phylum Streptophyta; class Magnoliopsida; order Asterales; family Asteraceae; genus Arctium; species Arctium minus. Next base: position 61,909,096 of record OX941087.1, read on the forward strand.
GTATTTGATTTTAAATTTGTTGTAATTGATGTTTTTCTGTTCACGAGTTCTTGAGCACTGTAAATCAATATGTTACAATTTGAGTTTGTTTTTGTAATTCTTGTGTTGTAAAACGTTCCAGTATTATAATCGAGCAACAATTCAAAGTTTCAGACCAATTCACAAAAGTTTAGATCGAAAACAGATGGAAAAATCAATTTTTGGGTCGACTTTCTGAAGAACGCGCTAGATCTCCAGAACGCGCAAGTTCATCGTTCAAACGCGCAAGATTCATCCGCAAGAACGCGCAAGTCGAAGGGAATATTTTGGTCTCAAACGCGCAAGTAACAATCTGCGAGTTCTAGAAACTCGTTGATCGAAGTCTGGGAGTTTAGAAAAGTTGGAAATTTTTCTAAGGACCAGAACGTGCAGGTAGTGGTTAGCGAGTTCTTCAAACGCGCTAATCGAAGGGTGCGAGTTTGAAGAGGAATAGTGTTCTGCGAGTTATTTCGATGTGCGAGTTTGTAATATCAGGAAAAAGTTCTAAGTGTGGAAACGCGCAAGTATAGCTAGCGAGTTTGATTCAAAACGCGCAAGCTTTGACGAGTGAGTTTTGGAAACGTGCACGCCTCAGTTAGCGAGTTTCGTCATGAATAGTATTCTGTGCGTTTAGGCGTTAGCGAGTTTCAGAGGGAATAGTCACTTGCGAGTTTCAGTATCAAGCGAGTTTGGTCGATCTGCGAGTTTCATCGATCTGCGAGTTTAGAAATCTGCGAGTTTATCAGAACACGCAAGCCTGTGTTTGCGAGTTTCTCAAACGCGCAAGTCTCGATCTGCGTGTTTATCAGAGAATAGGGATTTGCGAGTTTAAGCACTTGCGAGTTCAATAGTGACTTGCGAGTTTTGATACTTAGTCAAATTTTTCATAATTTCTGATTTTTTCTAAATTTCAAAATTTTTCTTGAGATTTCATTTGGATTAACGATCAAGTTCAAGTTTTTTTTTGAATCATATATTCAAGATGGGATATTTTTCTGATGATGATGACAAGAAGATTAAAGAGCTCAAAATGGAGAACCAAATTCTTACTTCCTCAGTTGACTACTACTCAAAGAGATCAAAGAGATACAAGGATGAAAGGAAGATACTGAGAGAAGAAGTCAGTGCGTTAAAGAAAATAAATGAAGATCTACTGAAACAGACTTCTGGGCTTAGTGAAGATAAGGTAATAAGTTTGGAAACTGAGAACACTGAGAGAAAAATAAAATCTTTGACTTGGAATATCAGATTATTCAAATCCAGCAGCAAGCATCTGTTGAAAGTTATGAGGAGACGATTAAGAGTCTGGAAGATGCTAATGCTGAGCTTCGAAAGAAAATATATGATTTGGAACAAAAGATGGTCAAAGATAAAGAAGTTTTTGAGAGTGACAAGAAAGAATTTGCAAAGAAAATCTCAGATTTTTCTAGAAAGTGTGCTGATGAGAAGAAAATGGTTGAGCAGAAATGTATAAAGCTTTCTCAACAGATTTCCGACTTTGAGAAAGTGATTATTTTGGAAAGAGAGAATTTTGCCAAAGAGAAGAAGTTAATAGAGCAAAAGAATGTAGAGATATTCAAAGAAATATCTGGTCAGAGGACAAATGCTGAAATGGGCTTTGAGGAAGAAAGAAGCTTATTTGAAGCAGAGATAAAGAAGCTAACTGCAAAGTTATCTGAGCTATCTACTTGTGTGCTTATAGAGCAGCAAACGAAGTCTGAATACAAGACGAAGATTGACCTTCTTGTAAAAGAAAGAGACATTTATTTTTCAAAGGTAAAAGAGCTTGAAAAGATTGTTTCAAAGGTGGTGGTGACTGAGCAAACGACTCCAGAGTCAAAAATCCACTCACCAAGAAATAGTTCAGTTGGTTCTAATAAGCCAACATCAAGCTCACATCAGCAAACTGTTTCTACAAAAAGGTCATTTAAATCTTCCAATCAGATTCGTACTACTAATCTTTTCTATGATAGCAAAGTAGATGGTTCAGGTACACATAGAAGAAGGAGATATAAAGAAGAAAAACTGGTATGGAGAGTGAAACCAGTGGTTGAAAATGAGAAGAATGATGAGAAGAAGGAAGAAAAGAAAGGAAAGAAGGAAGAGAAGAAAAGTAACAAATCATTTGTATCTGCCTCGAATGCAAAGAAGAACAAAGTGCTGAAAGGTAAACCTGATCTTGTTTACTCGAGAGATCAAATGATCAGGTTATCTAAAAAGAGGTATTATTCTTACTGTCATACATATGATTTTGTTCATAAAGCTAGTGATCATTACTGGTATGGTTCTTATTCAGTTACTCCCATAAGAACTGCAACTAACAATTATGGACCCAAATACCAGTGGGTACCAAAGTCGAAAGTTGATTCTGTGTTGCAGGCATCTACAGTCAAAGGGGAGTAAGAGAACCGATGAGCGAAGGCTTCTAAGTACATCAGCTTAGAACCCTTACTTCAACGAAGTTTGGCTTCTGAATACTACAGTTCAGGACCCGTACTTCAATGCTAAAAGAAAGAATACTCCCGGGCTGATATGAGAATTGTACTCCTAGAATCAAATGAGAAAATCAACCTTCAAGGGGGAGTACATATTTTTCTGAAACTTTTGCATCCGATAGATATGACGAACTACATTCCAAAAGGAGTTGTAGATCTTTATAATGTGCTTTATAACTGATAAATTTCAGATGCATATTTTCAGGGGGAGTAAAAGAATTATGATTTCTGATTATTTCAAATCAGAACTCGTACTTTAATCGTTTTACTGTTTTATGTCTTTTAATTTTGAATAAATTTTGTGAATAAAGTTGCTTTGACTAGACTTTGAGACTTATGCAGGATGAGAGAGGATGACACGATCATATCATTTTGACTTAAGCATGACTTTATGAGAATTAAGATTGAGCAAAAAGGTAAATTTATTATCTTAATCTCAAATATATCTGAAAGAAGGACAACTTTCAGATATAGAAAACATGTTCTGAAATGTTCAAACCACTTCCCGATTCTTAAACAGATTTTATAATTTGGAAGTGTGATTTTAAATGTTTTCATTTTATTTTTGTGCTTAATTGTTAAATAAACCGTGTGTTTCCAAAGATAAATACTTGCGTATTGTCTTTTCTATATACTTTCAAGTATTCACACACACTGGTTTGATTTTTTTTTATCAAAATGTTCTTACCATGTCTCTAAATTGAAACAATTTTTCGATGGTAAGACACCCCGCTTGTATTTCAATGAATTTTAAGTGATATTTCATTTCAAAACGTCATTTCAAGAATGTCTATATTTTTGTTTCGTATAGACAATATCCATTATTCTTGACCTTAAACTTTGATTGTTATATCATTCATTTCTGATCATTTTCATACAATGTCATATTTTCAAACAAGCCTTTTGCATTCATGTTCATTCATTCAATATACTTGTTTGAAAATACTTCAATGTTTAAAAATGCTCATATCTTTATGATTATATTTTATGAGCATACATCCGATATTTGTATATGAGCTTTAACTAATAAAGTTAAACCATTTGAGCAACATTCTGCTTTCATAGGATTATATGGGTTCTTTGTGCTAGGACTTCAATGAACTTCTATGGAATCACGTTAACCAGTGATTTCTACCCAAGAAGTTAATCCTTAGTGATTGAGTGTGAGGAGTCAAAAAGAAATGAGTGTGGGTTGTGCGTTGAGGTAAAATGGAAAAGAGAGTTTGGTTAGATGTGAGTTTAATGATTAAAAGAAAGAGGGTGTGAGATCAGAGTAAAAGAATATTAAACTCTGCACCAACTACTTTCTGAGCCGGGCAGGCACATTACTAGCGTTTTACAACTCTTTGGTGAACGTTATTGAAACAAACAACTAGCCCATGCCAACTCTTGACTAAATCCCACAACCACTCATTTTCTTCTCAGAAAGAAAATGTTTCATATTTTTCAAGGGGACGCAACATATAATCTATCTGGTTTTCATTTGGAAAATCTGGATATTGAAAAAGAAGGAAGTCTGCCCCGCCTTCGCACTTCAATCATGCACATTGAGTCTGTGTTTATCTACTGTCGTCTCAGTGGTTTACACTATGTTGAGCCTTAAAAAGCAATTATTCGTACTTAATTCTTTCTACACTTGCACGAACTCACAAAGAATTTGTTTCTTTGTCATAACATTCATAGAAATTGCCTTTGTGGTGTTTCGATGATTGGATGGAAACCCTGGGGGAGTGAACATCAAAAAGCTCCTTTATATTGTGTATTCGTTACACACAGTGACTTCGTGTTACTGACAGGCATTTTAACTGATTTATTTGTTGATTCAGGAGTTACATATTCTTATTTTTGTCTAGATTTGAAAAGATCTGGATGATTACTTGGTTATGGATCACAGAATCAGAGGCTCTTGGACAAATCAGAATGGTCAAAGACATTTCTTGGAAGAAAAGTTTTGATGATATAGTTGTTCAAATCATCAAAAAGGGGGAGATGATATCAAGAAATGTTAAAGTTTTGTAGTTTGGGGGAGATGGTATCAAGAAATGATAAAGTTTTTGAGAGATGATTTTCAGAAATGTTCAAGTCAGAAAAATTCAAAGTAAAGATTTGAAAATTTGAAGAAGATCAAAGAATTTCTGAAGATTTGAGGAAGTTTTCTTCGAAGTTTATTTGCTAAAGCAATTTGAGCTGATTCTGAAGATAATTTCTTTCCAAAGTCTGAAAGTGTCTTGTGAAAGTTTTGGGGAGATTGTTAGTCGTTTGAAGAGAGTTTTGGAAATAATACCACCAAAGAAAAAGGGGAGATTGTACTGACAGAGATTACAAGTGAAGACTGAATTGCTAGATCTTTAAACAGTGATCTTGAATCCAAAGGGGGAGATTGTTAGAGCATAAATATGTTGGATACAAGATCAAGAAAACTGAAGGTCAAAATATCAAGAAGTCAAAGCTGAGAAAGTCAATTTTCATCAAAGTCAAAGTCTATTTGTAATAAAAGTCAAAGTTTATTGTATTTGTATTTGTTTTTCCTTTTAATTCTTGTAGGTATAAATAGTCTTGTATTTTCTGTTTTTAGTTGTAAGAAATTGTCTGATTGAGAATCTGAGAGAGAGAGAGTTTGTTAGAAAGAGAGATCTGTAGAGAAAGAGAGTTCTAGAGAGAGAAAGTGTAAACTTTGAATTTGAAAGAAATCAAACAGGTAATTGATTTGTTGAAATCTTGTTTGTTTGATTAATCTTGTCTTAGAAACTAGAATCTAGGGAATAACACATTTCTTGTTGGAAGTTTTGATGATTTCATGCTTCTTTCATCAAAAAAGGGGAGATGGTAATCAAGAAATGTTACTAATGGGAGAGATATTCAATTAATAAAGTTTTGATAGAGAATGTTTGGAGATAAAGAAGAGTTTATGATAATTTCAGCAAAGTTGAAGAAAGATTGTTGAAAGCTGAGAGCAAAGTGCAAAGATTTCTGAATGTGAGCTGAAGTTTACTGTAATTTTCTTTGAAGATTATTTGCTAAAGCAGTCTGAGAAAATTCTGAAGATAATTTCTTTCTGAAGACTGAAAGAGGTTTGAGATAACTTTGGAAAGACTGTTGAAGAATATATATATCATTCTTGGGGGAGATTGTTATTTTGATTGAAGAAAGTTTTTGAAGAGATTACTGAAGTTTGCTAAAGTTGATCAAAGGAGGAGATTGTTTTTACTGAGTTTAAAGAGAGAAGATTATACTGCAAATTTTTTTTAGATGATCTTGAATCCAAAGGGGGAGATTGTTAGAGCATAAATATGTTGGATACAAGATCATAGAAGTCTGAAGACTGATAGTCAAAGCTGAAGTCAACTCTCAGCATCAAAGTCAAAGTCAGTGTAATAAAAGTCAAAGTCAACATTGTATTTTTGTATTTTCTTGTTTTATGCGTGAACAGTGTTCTACACGTTTCCTTGTATTAGTAGCTTGTGCGTTTCTTTGTTTGTATAAATAGTTTGTTGTGCGTGTATAAGCAAACACACACAACAGATAGCATCTTGAGAGTTTCAGAGTTAGTGAGAGAAAGTGTATTGTGAGCGTATTGTAATTGAGATTTGATTGTGAAATAAAAGTGAGATTTATGAATTTGATTGTCATCTTGTGATCACATTGTTATCTGGGAATAACAAAAATGAACCACAAACTCTCAATCTTCAAAATGGAGAACAAGGGTTGGATGAAACCCTAGAAGCTTGATGAAGAAGATGAAGTGAAATGGGTTCTAGAAAGGTTAAGGTTTATAGAAATGGTGTGGGGTTTGATTTGGGAGAGAAAGATGGAGAGAGGAGAAAGGATTTGGGGTTTTTGGATGAGAAAGTTGAAATGAGGGAGAGGGGTATTAGATCTAGATATGGGGGTAAAAGTAGGAGAGAGAGGAGGGAAAAGTTGAAGGTGAAAACTTCGTCAGACTCAATGTGGACGTCCACTTGGACCCCTATGCGGACGTCCACTTACATCAGGACGAAATCTGATGTAACTTTTGCTGCTTGTTAGAGCACAAATTGTTATCTTCAAGATCATCTAGATGTAAAAGTGTGTGTCCCTGAATCTAGTTTCTATATGCAATTAATCAAACAAAACAAGATTTCAAACAAATTACGTGTTTGATTTCAATCCAATTCATCAATTACAAGATTCTCTCTCTAGAACTCTCTCTCTCTCTCTCTATAGATCTCTCTCTAATGAATTCTCTCTCTCTCAGATTCTCAATCAGACAACTTGTTACTACAACTAAAAACAGAAATACAAGGTATTTATACCTACAACTAAAACACAAAGAAATTAAAAACAAATACTTTGACTTTTATTACAAATAGACTTTGACTTTGATGAGTGTTGACTTTCTCAGCTTTGACTTCTTACACTTTGACCTTCAGTCTTCTTGATCTTGTATCCAACAGATTTATGCTCTAACAATCTCCCCCTTTGGATTCAAGATCACTGTTGAAAGATCTATCAATTCAGTCTTCACTTTTAAGCTCTGTCAGTACAATCTCCCCTTTTTCTTTAAAGACATTCTTTCCAAAACTGTCTTCAAACTATTAACAATCTCCTCAAAACTTTCACAAAACACTTTCAGACTTTGGAAAGAAATTTTCTTCGGAATCAGCTCGAATTGCTTTAGCAAAAAAAATCTTCAAAGAAAATTTCCTCAAATCTTCAGAAATTCTTTGATCTTCTTCAAATCTTTACTTTGAACTTTTCTGACTTGGACATTTCTGAAAATCATCTCTCAAAACTTTAACATTTCTTGATACCATCTCCCCCTTTTTGATGATTTGAGCATCTATATCATCAAAACTTTCAGCAAGAAATGTCATTGACCATTCTGATATGTCCAAGAGCCTATGATTCTGTGATCCATAACCAACTATTCATCTAGATCTTTGCAAATCCAGACAAAATAAGAACATGTAACCCCTGAATCAACAAATGAATCAGTTAAGATGCCTGTCAGTAACACGAAGTCACTGTGTGTAACAAATACACAATATAAAGGAGCTTTTGTGATGTTCACTCCCCCAGGGCTTCCATCCAATCATCGAAACACCACAAAGGAAATTTCTATGAATGTTATGACAATGAAACAAATTCTTTGTGTGTTCGTGCATGTGTAGAAAGAATTAAGCATGAATGATTGCTTTTATAAAGGCTCAACATAGTGTAAACCACTGAGACAACAGTAGATAAACACAGACTCAATGTGCATGATTGAAGTGCGAAGGTGGGGCAGACTTCCTTCTTTTTCAATATCCAGATTTCCAAATGAAAACCAGATAGATTATATGCTGCGTCCCCAGAATAATATGAAACATTTTCTTTTTGAGAAGAAAATGAGTGGTTGGTGGGGTTTAGTCAAGAGTTGGCATGGGCTAGTTGCCTGTTTCAATAACGTTCACCAAAGAGTTGTGAAACGCTAGTAATATGGCTGCCCGGCTCAGAAAGTAGTTGGTGTAGAGTTTGATATTCTTTTACTCTGATCTCACACCCTCTTTCTTTTAATCATTAAGCTCACTACTAACCAAACTCTCTTTTCCATTTTACCTCATCACACCCACACTCATTTCTTTTAGACTCCTCACACTCAATCTCTATATATTAACTTCTTGGGTATAAATCACTGGTTAACGTGATTTCATAGAAGTTCATTTAATTCCTAGCACAAAGAACCCATGTAGTCCTAAAAAGCATGGGTTGCTCAGATGATTTAGCTTTATCAGTTAAAGCTCATATACAAATGTCAGATGAATGTATGCTCATAAAATATAATCATGAAGATTTGAGCATTTGAAAACATTGAAGTATTTTCAAACAAGTATATTGAATGAATGAATATGAATGCAAAAGACTTGTTTGAAAATCTGACATTGTATGAAAAATGATCAGAAATGAATGATATAACAATCAAGGTTTATGGTCAAAAATAATGGATATTGTCTATACGAAACAAAAATATAGACATTCTCGAAATGACGTTTCGAAATGAAATATCGCTCAAAATTCATTAAAGTACAAGCGGGGTGTCTTACCATCGAAAAATTGTTTCAATTTAGAGACATGGTAAGAACAATTTGATCAAAAATTAAACCGATGTGTGTGAATACTTGAAAGTATGTAGAAAAGACAATACGCAAGTATTTATCTTTGGAAACACACGGTTTGTTTATCAATTAAGCACAAAAATAAAATGAAAACATTTAAAATCACACTTCCAAATTATAAAATCTGTTTAAGAATCGGGAAGTGGTTTGAAGATTTCAGAACATGTTTTCTATATCTGAAAGTTGTCCTTCTTTCAGATATATTTGAGATTAAGATAAGAAGTTTACTTTTTCACGCAATCTTAAATCTCATGAAGTCAAGCTGAAGCTATTAAGATATGATCTTGTCAGCTTCTCTCATCCTGCAAAAAAAAACTCAAAGTCTAGTCAAAGCAACTTTATTCACAAATTTATTTGAATGTAAAAGACATAAAGCAATAAAACGATTAAAGTACGAGTTCTGATTTGAAATAATCAGAAATCATAGTCTTACTCCTTTTGATATTATATGCTCCCCCTAAAATCATGCATCACAAAAATTTGTCAGTTAATCAAAATGCAGAAATTAGTTATGCTCCCCCTCAAAATAATGTAGATCATCTAAAATCTTCTCTTACTCCTCCTGAGATCATGAGCAAACAATTAAAATACAGATATCCTTCAGACATAAAGATAAAGAAAATGATGAAAAATAACAATACGTAACTTTATTAGGTAACAACCGATTATGTCTTAAGATTTAACATACCAAGCTTAGAGACAAGAAAATTAAATCTCTTTTCATCTAATGGTTTGGTAAATAAATCTGCAAGCTAATAATCTGTTTTTACAAAATAAAGTTCAATTGTTCCTTTTTCGACATTATCTTTTATAAAATGATACCTGACGTCAATGTGTTTGGTTTTCGTATGTTGGACAGGATTAGCAGATATTGCGATTGCACTCTTCGAGTCACAATAGATTGGAATTTTATCAAACTTGAATCCATAGTCTCGTAGCTGTGTTCGCATCCACAGGACTTGAGAGCAGCAACTAGCAGCAGCTACGTACTCTGCTTCAGCAGTCGATGTGGAAACGCATAATTGTTTCTTTGATGCCCAGCTAACGAGCTTGTCTCCAAGAAATTGAACATGACCTGAAGTACTCTTTCTGTCCAACATGCAACCTGCATGATCTGCATCTGAATAGACAGTCAGTTGAAACCCAGTATCCTTAGGATACCACAGACCAAGGTCTGCAGTCCTCTTCAGATATCTAAAGATCCGTTTGACAGCAGCCAAATGTGATTCTTTGGGAACAACCTGATATCTAGAACATAAACATGTTGAAAACATAATATCTGGTCTACTAGATGTAAGATACATTAACGATCCTATCATACCTCTATAAGTTCTAACATCAACACTTTTACCCGAAGGATCAGTGCTAATTTTAGTACTTGGTGCCATTGGGGTTCCAATAGGTTTACAATTTTCCATATTGAACTTCCGAAGAATGTCCAAAATGTACTTAGATTGGTTAATGAAAACCCCCGTAGAAAACTGTTTAACTTGTAATCCGAGAAAGAAATTCATCTCTCTCATCATACTCATTTGAAAACGTGACACCATGAGATTAGAAAAGTTTTTGCAATATTTAGGATTAGTAGAACCAAATATTATATCATCAACATAAATCTGTATAAGAATAATATCAGCTTTTTCCTTTTTGATGAATAAAGTGGTATCAACCTTACCTTTAGAAAAACCGGACTTGACCAAGAATTTGGATAAAACGTCATACCATGCTCGAGGGGCTTGTTTTAAACCATACAGGGCTTTGTCCAAGATGTAGACATGATCTGGCTTATCTGGATTGACAAACCCTTATGGTTGAGACACATATACTTCCTCCTTAAGAATGCCATTCAGAAAGGCTGTTTTCACGTCCATCTGATAGACTGTGAAATTCTTATGAGGTGCGTAGGCTAGAAACATGCGGATTGCTTCTATACGCGCTACTGGAGCATACGTCTCATCGTAGTATATGCCTTCCTCTTGCCGGTAACCTTTGTCAACAAGTCTAGCTTTGTTTCTTATGACAATACCATCTTCATCCTTCTTGTTTTTGAATACTCATTTAGTGCCAATCACGGATTTACCTTCCGGTTTTGGAACTAATCTCCAGACCTTCAGGGCTTCAAACTGATTTAATTCTTCTTGCATAGAAGATACCCAATCCGAATCAGCTAAAGCCTCTGATACTCACGTAGGCTCTATCTTGCTAAGGAATGAGTCATGCATAAATTGATTAAGAGTCGCTGACCTAGTTTGTACAGGCTTGTTGAGATCTCCAATTACTTGATGTAATGGATGCTCTTTGGTCCAGCGATGCTCATAAGGGAGTAGAGTAAATGAAGATTGATCATGATCATCATCTAAAAATCCACTATCAGGCTCTTCAGATTGAATAATAGGAGGGAGGTTTGCAGTTGAAGTTTCAGGTGCAGAAGCATCAGTTGGAACAGCAGACTCTGGCTGTTGAGTAGACAATATATCACACCCAACTGAAACAGTTACTTCTGGCTCAACATTTACTTGTACATCTTCAACTGTAGGAGTAGTTGATGGAATGTGAGTTTCTGACTGAACGGGGGATACAAGTTCAGTTATAACTTCTGAAGTGACTGGATGATTGCAACTTGTGTCTTCAGACCTGTCAGTCACAGCAGATTTAGATACATTAGATCCTAGAAACTCATCATAAAAGAATTCAAATAACAAATCTAAATCAGATAAATGTGAAATAGAAGTAGAAGCGTTATTCGAATTATTGGCTGTAGAAACAGGTTCTGGATTGATCTGCCCAGAAGCTAATACTCCAGTTATCACGGGTTCTGAACTGAGTTGTTCAGAAGCCATGTCTTCATCAAATGTTACATTAACGCTCTCAACTACTGTCTTTGACTTCTTCAGATAAACACGATATGCTGCAGATGTTGAAGAATAGCCAATGAAGATGCCTTCATCCGCCTTAGCACTGAATTTATTTAGACTCTCTCTGTCGTTAAGCACAAAACATTTACACCTAAATATGTGAAAATACTTGATTGTTGGTGTTCTGTTATTGATCAGCTCATATGGAGTCTTTTGAAAATGGCGGTGTATTATGGACCGATTTTGAGTATGACATGCAGTCGACACAGCTTCTGCCCACAAAAATAGAGGTAGATCGGATTGGCTGAGCATAGTACGAGCGGCCTCGACTAGAGTTCGATTTCGCCTTTCGACTACTCCATTTTGTTCAGGCGTACGAGCAGCAGAGTACTGATGTGATATCCCGACCGATTCGAGATATTCTTTAACTATCTTGTTTTTGAACTCTGTGCCGTTGTCCGTTCGAAGAAACTTGACTTGTCGTTGCATATTCACCTGGGTCGTCTTTAAGAAAGTAATGAGAACTTCGGATGTCTCATCTTTTGATCGAATAAATTTGACCCATGTGTATCTTGAGTAATCGTCCACAATGACCAACACGTATTTCTTTCCACCCAAACTCTGAGTTCTCATTGGACCACACAAATCCATATGTAACAATTCTAACGGAGAACTAGTGCTTGGTTCAGGCTTCGGTTTATGCGAAGCTCTTTTCATCTTACCCTTCTCACATGCAGCACATAAGTGTTCTTTCTCGTATTTCAACTCAGGAAGTCCTTTTACCAATTTCCCACTAACCAGCTTGTTGACATAACGAAAGTTCAGGTGTGATAAACGTCTGTGCTAGAGCCAACTTTGCTGCATTGAAGCTTTTGTCATTAAACATACCTGATTGTCAATCTGAACTTTGGACAGGTTGATGGTATAGAGGTTTGTCTTTCGATGTCCACCTAAGAGTTCTGTGTCGTCTTCAGTACGAACCGAGCAACTCTTAGATTTGAAGTTGACCTCTAACCCTTTATCGCAGAATTGACCAATGCTAAATAAGTTGTGCCCCAACCCTTCGACATAACTCACCTTACTTATCGTTATGTTGTCTTGAATGATGTCACCATATCCTAAGATTGGTGAAAGCTGATCGTTTCCAAATCTGACATTTCCACTGAATTTCTCTGTATAATTAGACAATAAAGCTTTTTGCCCAGTCATATGCTTGGAACATCTACTGTCCAAGTACCACATATGTCGGGTCTGCAAGAGAAATCGGGAAACAATAACTTTAGGTACCCATTTAAAAACGGGTCCTAACAGATTAGCACAAGATTTTGGTATCCATGTGAATATGGATCCTCTTTTCTTTTGAAAACCTCTAAAAACATTTGATCTTGAAGAATAAACATGATAAGATCCAAACCAATCAGAAGAATTATGAGAATAAGCAAAATCATTTCTCCGATAATGATAAGATTTAGTAGTAATAGGAGATAATTGAATCAATTGCTTTATTGAATAACGCTTGTAAGAAGTTACAAGGTTTTGTTTATGAGAAGCATATTGACCAACTACATCAAAATCACTACTATTAGATCTAGTACAAGAATTATCAGAAACTGATTCAGTTATCTCATCATCCTTCCTTTTTGGTCGCCATTCGGTTCTCGCTTTCAACCTTTTCTTCCTTATATCTGAAATAAAAGATTTAGATTTATTAGGAAAATCAGATTTCTGAGATTGATTTTTCTTGCGTTTACCAGTGTTATTTTTGTTCTATGAATGTTGTTTCTTATGTTTCTTACCATTAGCATAGTAATCAGCATCCCCAGAAACTGATTCACCAACCTTAGTTGATAATTCACCTTTCTCATGTACACTTGGTAAAACTTTTCCATTTATGATAAAAGTAGAATGATTTGGAAGTTGAGCAGTAAAGTCAAACATATCAATTTCCTCGATACACCCTTCATCAGAATTTAGAAAATCATTTGCAGACTCAAATAGATCATCAAAATCAGTCTTAGAAGTTTGAGGTACTTTTGAAGATGTAGAACACACTTTAGATTTGCAAATAAAATTTGTGTTCTTTAATACTGTAGAAAATACGTTTTGTGTTAGATCACTCAAAATTCTTTCATCAGATAAAATATTTTCTAACTCAATTATTTTGCTCTCTAAGACAAGTGGAGGTACATAAATTTTGGCTTGAACAGGTTTTGCCTCCATCTCAGTCGAAGAATAACTAGCAAAATAATCAGTTGAAAGAAATTTTGCTGTTTTAGAAAGATAACTATCATTCAGTCTTTCATAACAGAATGGTAGTTGCATTTTCTTCAAATTCATTCTTTTCTCATCTTCTTATTCCTCAACTTCTTTTGATGCTTTGGTGATAAATTTGGGTTTCAAATGAGGATATTCATCAGCCGCATACATATAATTTGCGTTATATAGACCTGGCTGTTTTCTGATAGCTTTTTCTAAGTAATGAGAATTATCAAACCCTAATCCCCATTTTTCTTTAAAATCAGCATCTTCATCAGGTGTATTCAAAAAAATAGTTTGATCTTTTTGGCCTCTAAGATATAATTTTGCTTCCAAACCATTTACCTTTTTCTCTAGAGTCTTGTTCTCAACCTACAGTTTAAATGATTTTAGAACACATTCTTGTTTTTCAGAATCAGATTTAAACAATTGTTTTTGCAATTCAGAAATCTTACTTTCAAAACAATCTTTTTCATTTTGAAAAACAGAAGCAGATTTGCGTAGAGAATCAATTAAATCTTTGTTCTCAATAATTGACGTGTTGAGCTCAAAGACCTTTTCATTTCTCCTAGCAACTCTGTCTTTTTCCTTTTTCAATTTATTTTGAAGATCTTGAAGTTCGACCCTCATGGCTTCCATTTTGGTCATGAAATCATTTTCAGTTAAGTTCATTACCTCATCAGCAGTCTCATCATCTGAATCATCATCTTTCACTTCTTTTCCCATCAAGCATAGATGAGCAGTATCTTCTTGTTCTTCCTCATCAGAATGATCCAACCAATATTCATCTTCAGCCATTAATGCCTTGCCAGCTTCTTGTTGTTTGGCCAAGAGCAATTTGTTTTGATAATATTCTGAGTTGTGAACCTTTGGCTTCCGACATTCTTTTGCATAATGTCCGAACTTGCCACAGTTGTAGCATTTGATCAGATCATTAGCCGTCTTCTTTTCAGTACTTGTGTAATCATTTACATACTTCTTCTTTTCTTCTGGCTTTTTCTCAATCATTTTATTTCCTTCCACTCTTTCTCTATGCTCGTGGTTCTTTGAGCTTGATGAAGAATATCTCTGAGAATTGGATCCCGGCTTCTTGTAGAACTTCTTTTGGAAAGCATGGGTTAACAATAGCATAGCCTGCTTGAGACTTTCTCCATCATCTCCATCAGATTCAGACTCAGATTCAGAACTAAATACCACTGTCTTCTTCTTATTCTTCTTCTCTTTCTTTTCTTTCTCTTTCTCTCCAGCCACTAATGCTATAGGATCAACAGCTTTCTCAACTTTCTTTTTCTCAGCTCTTTTCTCTTCTACCTCTTCTTCATTCTGTCGCAGAGTCTCATAGACTTCATGTAGAGGTATTTCGCTCAAATCCTTCATTTGTTTCATCCTTCGCGTGTGCTCTTTCCATTCAGGTTGCAATATGCTGAGAAACTTTACATTGTTCTCAATCTATTGCTTGTTGACCTTGTTCTTGGAAAACTCATTCAGAAGCAGCACAAACCTATCATAGGTTTCCTCCAAGATTTCATTTTCTTTTGCTCTAAATTCTTCGTAGCTGTTTATGCAGTTAGCTACCTTCATTTGGTTTCCAACTCTAGAACCCAACATGATTTTTCTTAATTGATCCCAGATTAATTTGGCAGTTTCATTGTAGCTATCCATTTTCACATATATCTCATTTGTCATGCTTTGTAAAAGCAAAGATCTGGCTTGTTTATCAGCATCAAACCTTTTCTTCTGTTCATCAGAAAAACTAGCATACTTTTTATCCACTCTCCTTGTTCTCGGAGCTCCATCTGAATCATTACCACCAGCAGGAATCTCCTCAGTAGGTTTCTTCATTGGACCTTCTGTGATAGATTTCAGAATGTTCTCTCCATTTGATTATCTATCAACAAAGTCCAAAAATCTATCTCTCCATTGTTCATATTCTCCTTTGAACAACACCGGAGGCTTGACATCAGTTCCAATTGAGAGAGCGTCTCTGGAAGTCATCCTGTATGTACCTGTTTGAACAAATATGCAATAAGAATCTAGAAACTGATCGTTAGTTCAATTATGAAATCACAAAAATACAAGAAATCTTGAAATAGAAATTCAGGAATTTTGATCACAATCAGAATTATGTCCCCCTAGAGAAAAAAATTTCACCTTTAAAAAGCATATTACAGTTTTGAAAATTTTGACTAAGTACAGAAACACGCAAGTCACTGTTAAAGCTTAAAACTCGCAGGCGCTGAAACTCGCAAACCACTATTCAAAGTGAAACTCGCAGATCAAAAGAACTCGCTGAAACTCGCAGATAGCATCGTGCGCGTTTCTTGAACTCGCAAGTGCCTACTTGCGCGTTTTGAACAAACTCGCAGATCGAAAGAACTCGCAGATCACTATTCACAATGAAACGCGCTAATTGAGACGTGCGCGTTTCTAAAACTCGCTAGTCAATACTTGCGCGTTTGAACAAACTCGCTAACCAAGCTTGCGCGTTCCACCACTTAGAAACTTTTCTTGAAATTCCAAACTCGCACGATGAAAGAACTCGCAGATCACTGTTCCTTCTCAAACTCGCACCCTTCGATTAGCGCGTTTGTAGAACTCGCTAACCACTACGTGCGCGTTCTGATCCTTAGAAAATTTTTCCAACTTTTCCAAACTCACAGACTTCGATAAGCGCGTTTCTAGAACTCGCTAATCGTTACCTGCACGTTTTGACCAAAAACTTCCACTTGCGCGTTCTAACGAAGAACTTGCGCGTTCTTCAGATCTAGCGCGTTCTTCATGAATCCGTGCGTGTTCTTCACTTTTTCACCGAAATTCGACTCAAATCTTCTTCAATTGAATCAAAACTTTGCAAAACTCTTCGAATCCAACTCAAAAACAGATTACAATGTAAGAATTTTAAAAACAAGCATAAAATGATACACTTTGATTTGATTTACAGTGTATATTAACTCGTGACTTACAAACTCAACAAAGATCAATGAATATGAGATTGTATTGAGAAATTGTTATTCATCTTGATAATCTTACACGATCTGGGAATAACAAGCTTCCGCGGAAGATCCTATGCGAACGTCCACTTGATTCCTTATGTGGATGTCCACATGACACTCGTCGCCCGGTTTATTGCATGATCACTGTTTTAGTCATAACTTCTTCGTTTTAGCTCCGTTTTCACTCCAGAAAGGATCGTTGGACTTGTATTTGAATTTGTAACAACTCGATTTTCGAAAGGTATCATTTCAAGTTAATAAAGAAATCGGTATTTTAGGGAAAAATAATATATAGGATTTTGGACTTGAATCCTATATTTTATAGTCTTGGTAGATGAATGATTCAATTACGAGTCCAACGGTTCTTTCCGGAGCAAAATCAGAGCTAAAACGAAGAAGTTATGACCAAAATATTATCTGGGCAAGAAATTCGGGTTGAAGTGCTCCACGTGGGTCTCTGCGCGGGTAGACCCACGCCACCACCCGTGCGGAGCCGCTGTGTGCACAAAAACGGGAAAATTCAGCCCAAACCCCATTTTTCACCCTAACCTCAAATCTCCCCCCCCCCCCATTTCTCTCCCAAATCGACCCTCCAACCTCCAAATCGAACCCTAACTCATTTTTTAGAGTTTCCTCCTAAATCTAAGTGTTTCTTCTCCATCTAACAAGTTGGGAACGAGAACCATCATCTCTCCATCTTTATCTTCCCCACCAAGCTTCTTAAGGTTTCACCCAATCTTTTTATCTATTTTGAAGATGGGAAGTTGTGGCTCATTTTGGTGACCTAGAAGTACATTGTTGATGGATTCAAGTTGTGGGTAAGGTAACCTTCTCTTTTTTCATCTATGGAATTTAGGATTTTGACATAAGTTGAGATATTCATGTATAAAGTTTGGGGAAATGATTCTTTGTAGTTGAATATGATTATTTTTGGTTGGAAATGTACGGATCTAGGTTTTTGGAAGTTTTTGGCTTGAGGATCCAAGTGTTCTTCAAATGAGCTCATGTTGGGGGGGGGGGGAAATCTAGATTTAGCCTAAATCTAGCAAGGTGAGTTCAAGTTGATTAGTGAAAACGTTGTACATGCCAAAATGTCCATTTTAAAGTATTTATGTGTTTTACATGAAATTGTCAATTGTTGAGTTATTTTGTAACTTTTGATTGATTGAAGTGTTTAGCTTATTAAGCTTTGTAAAACACCCACATTTGGGATTTTTGGGCATTTTTATAAAGGTGTCATAAATGAGCGTGTTTTTGATGATTTATTGCATAAATAGATATTTGGTCAAGAATGCACTTTTAGTGTATGTTGGGTTTTATGCATCATTCATGAAATGGGATGTTTTGAAAAGTACGAATGTGAGAGCCTTTGGTTTTGGGTCATTCCTGACTTTGGGAACATTTTATAAATGGTAAACCTTTTAGTTTTGGGTCGAAGGCCAATTGTGATTTGAGGGACAAAGATTTGTGAGAAATGACGTATTTGGTTTTGTAACCCTATTGGCTCATGTATATTAGCTAATCGCTCATTATGCCTTTTGGGGCTTGGTTTACACTCAAATGAGTCTGTGGAACATTTGTTCAGTTTTGATAGCTCACTATAGAACTTTGGTTATGATTTGTATTATTGCATCTTATTTGAGAATTACATATTTTGGATGCCCTAGTTCATTCATTTGGAGTCATGTAATGTTTTAGACTGTAATGCAATGGATCCATAGACATAAGAGTCAGTTTGAGTGGGATAAATATCCCCGTATTGTAACTTTAAATAGGCATGGGGTCTTCTGACCAATAATTGCAATTTTCTTGTGAACGAGCTTAACTGGGATGTTTTGGAATTCCAAGGTATAGACCCAGAGGGGTTGAACTTTATGAGTGCACGAAAAATTCCAAGGTACAGACCTAGAGGGGTTGAACTTGATGATTATCCAAGCAATAGACATGGAGTTGTTGATCTTGTTGGTTTGTTAGTTATAGACCCAAAAAGGTTGATGTTAACGAGTGTTTTATCCCTAAGTGACGCTCATATAACATTGATAAGCGGCCTAACTTTGTGTGTCTGCCACATTCGATGGAATTCGGGTATCCCCCATCACCGAAATGTGTTGTTTTGGGTATTGAATTTTATTATCCAAGTTTTCGTTGACGTTTTGTATATATGGATCTTATCTATGATTTTTGTGTTGAGTATTACGCCCCACCCGTGTTTTTGGGTGTTTCGGTATATAAAGTTTTATCCACATTTCATAAATTGGGAGTTCAATTTCTATTCACGTTTTGAGTAAGTTTTGGGTTGAGTTTAATTTACGAAAGAACGTTTATATTGGTGTTTCTTTGCCTAAAATGCATATTATTGGAAAACGAGTCATTTTCATGTTTGAGACATATCAAATTGAAAGATTATGATTTACATTGCATTACTTCTTTTCAACGATATCTTTATTCATGTTGAAAACTCTTGAACTCACTAGGCGTTAGCCTAACCATTTATTTGTCGGCATGTGCAACAGGTTCCGGTTGGGAATATTCCTAGTGACATTGTGAAGGGATGAGTGCTAGTTGTGTGCTCGAAGAAGTGAATAGCTCCGTGAAGTCTTCTGCATTTACCTTGGATGTAGCGACTGTCTTTGGGTTTTAGTAACACCCGACTCTAATTAGTCTTTATGTAAGACTTTATTGATTTTGTTGGTGGATATATCTAGAATTGTACTTCTAGTGTGAGCTTGTTGTAAGAGATTTTATCCGTCTTTAAGGTATTATTGAAAGTTTTAAATTAGTCGTTCTTTCCAAATTTGAGGGTGTTACAAGTTGATATCAAAGCTTAAGTTTGAGAGAATTAGGTATTGATTTGGAAATGCCTAGACTCAAACTAGTGTTCTTTTAAGTGATTGGAGAACTTCACCGATAGGCACTTTAAGATAAGGTGTATTGAGGCTAGAGGAGTCCCTAGGAACATGAATCATGTCGAGGGTAACAAGGATGATCATGTACAGTACGTTCATAATTGCACCTGACCAGTGTTATGGTGAACCTACGAGTGACATGTGTATACTTGGACTACTGGGATGTGACAACCGTTGGGGTAGTGAAGAAGTTTCTATGTGGGTAGCCGTTAGAAGAGACTGATGATTTTAGCGTTCGTTACTTGGAGTGACAATAAGCATGGTGATTGCATTAAGTGGACCCTTTCGGATCGGAATGATTGGTTGGATTAGAACCATAAACTTTTAGAACCAACGTTATTCGAGGATATGTGTAAAGTGAACCTATAAAATCCTCGATCATTGCCTTATGATGTTTGATGCATCCGGATGTCGATAGTGTGGCTAGGAAAATTAAGAAGCGTAGTCCTAAGATGTCGAGTGTCGACCAAATTCATGCACTAAATTTATTTCTAAAATAAGTTTGCGTCAATTGTTTCTCATGCTTTCGAAGCATAAGGTGAGATATATTATGAAGTTTTGGTAAAGTACTTATCACTCATCAGATTTTAAACCGTGAGTTTAAGCATGCATGAAATTGTTTTGTTGCACGCGGTTGAAAATATTTTTATTGAAAATCTCTTCATCCTCGTTTCGTATCTAACGTTATTTTCGGATATTGTAATGTCCGTGTTTTAATGTTATTTGGAGTATTGGGCAAGTAACTGCGAGATTTTAACCTTAACATTGGATCTCCTCCACGTATGATAAGGTTTTAAAGAAAAAATTATTCCCATGTTTTTGCGTCTGAGTTTATGGGGAATTTTAGTTTGTACGAGTTTTGTTGAGTTTTATAGAGTATTATTTTACGAGGTTTTTCAACGCGTGAGTGAACTTTGAAAGACGTAAATTTTGATTATGTTGCGTGTAAATTTATGAGTTTATTGAGCGTTATGTCTTATGCAAGTTTTGTTGAAAAGTGTCACTTTATATCACATTGCAACAAAAGGGAAACTCTTGGAATCATGACATTTTAGTCGTAACTTTGTCTTACGCTTCTTATTTTGGAAACGAAGGTTTTGGCACCGCTAAATTTTGTGTCGTTAAGTTTTATGAAAATTTAAGTTGGGTCTTATGGAGTTTCATTTATGACATTTTGCGTCGCGTAGATGAATTTTGGAACGTGTATACCGAATTGTTGTGTACATTAACTTTCGGGTTGTTGGTTAACATTATTGTCTCATGCGAGTTTTGTGCGTGTCATTTCGCAACCGCACAAGACGTCTTGAAAGTCTTCATATTGTATAGTTGCGCTTTTGGGTTTATACATGGGTATTTCACGTCATACTTTTGCTTCGAACATTTTTAGGTCGTTGGATTTTACTGTTATAGTCTCATGCAATGCATTATATTGAATTACACGTCTGCATGGCATTATAGCCACTATGTTGGGTCAAAGAGCGTTTTATCCAACGACTAAAAGTTTGAAATCAATTTAAATTATTTCATGTTTGATTAAATCGCAAACTCTTATCGTTTTACTAAGTTTGGGAAATAAATTGATATATATGGGTCTTGAGGGAAATTGTATTTCATGTCATTATATGGTTAAATGTGAGATTTTCATAACTTGATTAGGTGAATTTCCCCTTTGGGAGTTTTGTACAAACGTCTTGTTATACATTGTTTTAGTACGCAAAATTATTTCTCATTCATGGCGCAGATTGATGCATGTCAGGACCATAGTGGTCCATTTGAAAAGTTTGTTGTATACCCTTGTTTATTGTCGTTATTAGCGTGAGTAATAACCAAACGATTTCGAAATGGTTTTGTATGCGTGGCGTTTGAGACCACTTTGTACACCTACCGAGTAAACGGTACTGTATTTTTATTCGTATGACTAATGGTTATAAAGATTTTGCGTTTAGAAGTTTTATAAAATTTCAATTTGGCATAGTAGTTTGAAAAAAAAAACTGAACTCATTAAGGCGATAGATGCAAACCCTCTTGTGATAGAAGTCGTAATTAAGGACTAAAGGAGTCCTCGGAGATTGAATTGTCAGAAGACCTGACTCCTGGTTAGTTTTGAACTTTGGGTTTTGGTTTTATGAATCGGTACACACATGAATAATTGAGGTATTAGATTTATGTATTCTCTTCGTTATTTAAGTGGTGATCTTTCGGTTTTGGTAACTCTTCGGGTTAAAGCATTGTGTGGTTGCTTGTTTATTGTTGGACATGAACTGATGAGTTGATTGTTCGACATCAGGTATGTGTTGGAGGTGTGCCATCCGAGTGAGTATTCAGAAATAAATGAAATATTGTGGGTCGTTTGTTAGAAATGTAAGATTGGATTTTTAGTGCCATGTTAGGTGTCAACTTTAATCGACGATGCAAATCTGGAATAAGATGTTTGACGGTACACCCATGTTTGCAATATAGTCATTTTGAGGATAGGTGTCGACACTCGATTTTGAGAACGATAACCATTGCAGTGCTTTAGTGCTTTTCAGATGGATCTTGTGTGTTCGCAATTTGAGCGGTAACCATGGATTCTAGGATAATCAACCATCTGTAGAGTGTAATGGTACGTTTCTGGAGGAAACATCCAACCAAAGCTTAGATCCAGGTGAGCTTTGGGAGTCCTTTCAGATGTTGCGTGTTGGGAAAGTTTGGGGAAGACAGGTTGTTGCATGGTGAATCGGACCAAACTAGTGTTAGGAACTTTGTCAGGAAAAGGATGATAATTCTTTGGTGATGTTGAGTATTGGGAGAATTTGGTGAGAATGTCGAGGTAAACATTAAGTTCAAATCTTTTTTTTTTTAGGAAATTGTGATGTGTCGGAATTTGAAGTTTTTAAGAATAAAGTTCGTTTTGGGGTGTCCCTGGTGGAAGTTTTGATTTAAAGTCGTAAGCCACTCTTGAGGTGATGTGTACAACCTAAGGTTGGGAGACAACCGAGATCTTAATGATAGGAAGATGGTTTGATAAGGACTCGATGTTCATCCCATCATCAGTGAGATGTGTCGAACCTTAGGATTGAGTTGTGACGACTCGTTATGAGAAGTATAGTAACAACCTTAACCAGAATATAATCGGTTCCGTATATGAGGCAAGACACCGTAGAGGTATCCCTGTCGGATAGAGAATAGATTGATCTCGCTAAATTCAACATTGGATGTTTGGTCGGTGCTAGATTTCGAGGACGAAATCTCTTTTAAGGTTGGGAGGATTGTAACACCCCGATTTTCAAAAGGTATCTTTTCAAGTTAATAAAGAAATCGGTATTTTAGGGAAAAATAAGATATAGGATTTTGGACTTGAATCCTAGATTTTATAGTCTTGGTAGATGAAGGATTTAATTACGAGTCAAACGGTTCTTTCCGGAGCAAAATCGGAGCTAAAACGAAGAAGTTATGACCAAAACAATGTTTGAGCAAGAAATTCGGGCGGCAGTGCTCCGCGCGGGTGGACCCGCGCCACCACCCGCGCGGAGCCGCTGTGTGCACAAAAACGGGAAAATCCAGTCCCAAACCCCATTTTTCACCCTAACCTCAAATCTTCCCCCCATTTCTCTCCCAAATCGACCCTCCAACCTCCAAATCGAACCCTAACTCATTTTTGAGAGTTTCCTCCTAAATCTAAGTGTTTCTTCTCCATCTAACAAGTTGGGAACTAGAACCATCATCCCTCCATCTTCATCTTCCCCACCAAGCTTCTTAGGGTTTCACCAATCTTTTTATCTATTTTGAAGATGGGAAGTTGTGGCTCATTTTGGTGACCTAGAAGTACATTGTTGATGGATTCAAGTTGTGGGTAAGGTAACCTTCTCTTTTCTTCATCTATGGAATTTAGGATTTTGACATAAGTTAAGATATTCATGTATAAAGTTTGGGGAAACGATTCTTTGTGGTTGAATATGATTATTTATGGTTGGAAATGTACGGATCTAGGTTTTTGGAAGTTTTTGGCTTGAGGATCCAAGTGTTCTTCAAAGGAGCTCAAGTTGGGGGGAAATCTAGATTTAGCCTAAATCTAGCAAGGTGAGTTCAAGTTGATTTGTGAAAACGTTGTACATGCCAAAATGTCCATTTTAAAGTATTTATGTGTTTTACATGAAATTGTCAATTGTTGAGTTATTTGGTAACTTTTGATTAATTGAAGTGTTTAGCTTATTAAGCTTTGTAAAACACCCACATTTGGGATTTTTTGGCATTTTAATAAAGGTGTCATAAATGAGCGTGTTTTTGATGATTTATTGCATAAATTGATATTTGGTCAAAAATGCACTTTTAGTGTTTGTTGGGTTTTATGCATCATTCATGAAATGGGATGTTTTGAAAAGTACGAATGTGTGAGCCTTTGGTTTTGGGTCATTCTCGACTTTGGGAACATTTTATAAATGGTAAACCTTTTAGTTTTGGGCCGAAGGCCAATTATGATTTGAGGGACAAAGATTTGTGAGAAAGGACGTATTTGGTTTTGTAACCCTATTGGCTCACATATATTAGCCAATCGCTCATTATGCCTTTTGGGGCTTGGTTTACACTCAGATGAGTCTGTGGAACATTTGTTCAGTTTTGATAGCTCACTATAGAACTTTGGTTATGATTTGTATTATTGCATCTTATTTGAGAATTACATGTTTTGGATGCGCTAGTTCATTCATTTGGAGTCATGTAATGTTTTAGACTGTAATGCAATGGATCCATAGGCATAAGAGTCAGTTTGAGTGAGATAAATATCCCCGTATTGTAACTTGAAATAGGCATGGGGTCTTCTGACCAATAATTGCAATTTTCTTGTGAACGAGCTTAACTGGGATGTTTTGGAATTCCAAGGTATAGACCCAGAGGGGTTGAACTTGATGAGTGCACGAGAAATTCCAAGGTACAGACCTAGAGGGGTTGAACTTGATGATTATCCAAGCAATAGACATGGAGTTGTTGAGCTTGTATAGACCCGGAAAGGTTGATGTTAACGAGTGTTTTATCCCTAAGTGACACTCATATAACATTGATAAGTGGCCTAACTTTGTGTGTCCGCCACATTCGATGGAATTCGGGTCTCCCCCGTCACCGAAAGGTGTTGTTTTGGGTATTGAATTTTATTATCCAAGTTTTCGGTGACGTTTTGTATATATGGATCTTATTTATGATTTCTGGGTTGAGTATTACGTCTCACCCGTGTTTTTGGGTGTTTCGGGATATAAAGTTTTATCCGCATTTCATAAATTGGGAGTTCAATTTCTATTCACGTTTTGAGTAAGTTTTGGGTTGAGTTTAATTTACGAAAGAACGTTTATATTGGTGTTTCTTTGCCTAAAATGCATATTATTGGAAAACGAGTCGTTTTCATGTTTGAGACATATCAAATTGAAAGATTATGATTTACATTGCATTATTTCTTTTCAACGATATCTTTATTCATGTTGAAAACTCTTGAACTCACTAGGCGTTAGCCTAACCTTTTATTTGTCGGCATGTGCAACAGGTTCCGGTTGGGAATATTCCTAGTGACATTGTGAAGGGATGAGTGCTAGTTGTGTGCTCGAAGAAGTGAATAGCTCGGTGAAGTCTTCTGCATTTACCTTGGATGTAGTGACTGTCTTTGGGTTTTAGTAACACCCGACTCTAATTAGTCTTTATGTAAGATTTTATTGATTTTGTTGGTGGATATATCTAGAATTGTACTTCTAGTGTGAGCTTGTTGTAAGAGATTTTATCCCTCTTTAAGGTATTATTGAAAGTCTTAAATTAGTCGCTCTTTCCAAATTTAAGGGTGTTACAGAATTTCGCATCTAACGAGACTATAAAATATAGGATTACATCCAAAATCCTATTTCTTCTATTTCTCTTGAAAGATTTGTTTCTACACTGACTTGAAATTATACTTACCCAAAAATCGTGTGTGTTACAAAGGTCGTCGACGGGTTTTTGGGCATAAAAGGAGAAGATCGGCCATTTTAGGGGGGAGTTCGTTATGGATCCTCTTGGTTGCGATTTCCCTCCCTCCCAAAGGTGATCTTGCATTTATTTCACCTTCCCATTTCTTTGATTTCTAACCTAAGGTACCAAGTGAAGTTAATGCTAACCTAAGTTGTCCTACCATTCATTGCAAGTCTAGGAGATCTCACATCTCAAGTCTCCACTCCACCAACCTCTCTAGGGCTTCCTTAAATTCTAGGGTTTTCTCCTAACAAACCTTTTTGGTGAGTTTGTTTAGTATTATTTACTTATTTAAATGTTTACTCTCACCTTGATTTATACTTGAACATGATACATGGGATTTGACCTGGAAATGATAAATGTGAAGTTTTGGCTACATCTAACCCTATCTTATCTTGAGCTTAATAATGTATATGTTTTACTTGAGGATTTGAGTCTTGAAAATAGATGGATCTTTTTGAAATGTTGGAACCCTCAACTATGTTTGACTTTAAGTGATGTTTCATGTGAACTTATGATAGATGGTTGATTTGTATTAATATATGGAAATGTGCATGATATGGAAGCAACTAGTAAGTCATGTATGATTATTTGGTTATTTGAGAAATGATACATATGTTATGATGTCATGAAAATATACTATGAGTCATGATAATTATGATAACTTGGGATGATCTTTATTAAGGTGATCAATTATTGGACCCAACCCGTATGCATGAAGGTGTGGTGTGTCATTGTGGTAAATCATAAATTCTTTTGGCCATCCAGAGAGTAGGCACTAAAGGGCTATAAAACCCTTGAGGTGAAACTCTTTTAGAACCGAGTAGGTACTAAGGTTCAAAGACCCTTGAGGTGGAACTCCGTGGAGTGGACACTAAAGGGAATAGAAAGACTTGAGGTGAGACTGGAAAGGGGTGTGCACTAAAGTCAAGAACCTGAGGTGTAATCTTAAATAACACACGTAATGCTTTCACTCTCTTGCTCTTGTCACTTGGTGTAACACCCTAAAAATAGGGATAACAAAAATCCGAAAAACGGATATGTGGTATATAAAAATTGCCATAGCAAGAGCCTCCCAAAAATGGGGAAATATTCAAACCTGTTTAATTACAGTTGTAATTCAACGGGCCAATAAATAACAACCAACTAATCTAATTTCTCTATCTAGAAAAAAGATTACAAAAAGGGTGTCATCTATAAACCCAACGTCTTCTCCAAAAATATTTGTCCAAGTGCAAATCTCCCCAAGCTCTCACCCAAAGCATCTATGCCTGCTTAGAACCGGCACCGCTAGAACCTGAGATACACATCGACACCAAACAAGTGTTAGGCCAAAAAGCCTTATGAGTTGAACAAGAAATAACATAAGATCAATTACAATTCTTATCAGCAGTTAACCAATGTTCAATAAATGTGGAGTCAATAGGGGAGACCCATAACACCAATCAAGTTCCACCCAAAGAGTCGATATACCTTGATGCCAACTATGAAGAGTGACATCCGAAAGGTCCGGCACATCTAAGGACTACAACCATGGCATTACCCCGAATGGCGGAGGTCTAGGCACATACAATCACGGTGGCACCCAAGACTACATCCTCCTAGTGTCTACTAACTTGGTTCGTCAAACATAATTTATAGGAGGTCTCAAGGCATATTATGACCAAAAATATTTCAATACCAACCATGGGTACAATATCACCATCCCAATCAATATAAAGTCCACTACAAGACTAGTGTGACCAAAATTTCATCATATAAACATGATACCACCAAATAGTGACTCAAATAGAAAATCATCCCCATAACAATTTATGCATTCCATTTAGTCATGGCAAAACATATATAGACATGTAAACATAAGGAAAAACCCCAAATACTTACATATTTAAAATGGACATTTCAAGTCAATATACAAAATGATGACAAGTAATAGATTTATGATGTATATCTAGTTTTAACAAAGGTTAGTAAACTCACAATCTAGGTTTTTGATTAAAACCTAGAAAATAGGAAACCCTAGGTGAAGAGGTTGAGACTTGAAGAAGAGAAGTTGAGTTTTATGAACCCTAGAACAATTCCCTTGAGAAGAGTCATTGCAATAATCTAAGATCCAACCACCAAAAGGATTTGTATTTATGGGGGTTAGGGTTTTATGGGGAAGAAATCAGTTTGGGAGCTCCAAAAATCGCTAAAAGAAAAGAGAGAAATGAGAAAGTGAGGTTAAAAATCGGGCAAGGAACTCATTTAAGTCTCAGATCCCGTCGGCGACAGTGCCCGGCGACAGTGACATTGTCACTGTCGCGAGTCACAATCGCGAGCCCCAATGGACCTACGGTACAATCCCCGTGAGAGTGACTTGGCGATAGTGACCATGTCACAATCGCGCCCCACACACCACTCGCGGTACAAACCCCACGAGAGTGACCTGCGATAGTGCCCTTGGCACTATCGCGTGGCACTGTCGCGCCACACGCCAAAAGTCCCGAAAGGTGGTTAAATTGGTAACGAGCGCGAGGTTAGACAAGCCGATAATTATATATATATTTCATATGACAACATAAAGGAACATGTATACATAAAAGCTTCATATTCTCAATTAACACAATTAATAGAATGCCAAGGAGTGAATACTTACCTCTAGATTTTCCGGGTGTTACACTTGGATGGCACGGATCTCCCCCAAAAGCAAAAGTTGCATATTGTAAATGAATGTGTACAAGATTGGGATATTGTGTGACATGATGATTGGTGGATTGATACGACCATTGCGGAGTGGGTAATGTGGCTTACACCTTAAATGCTTTGCACTATAATTTCAAATATATATTTGTAAGATCTCACTAGGCTTCAAGCCTAACACTTGTTGTGATGTGCATTGTTCTACAGGTCCCACTAGTGGCGGTTCTAGGATGATTTGATGTGTCGACTGGTGCAAGTTAGAGCACTTTAATCTAGTCAAACTACTCTAGATTAAGCCAGTTGTTGTATTATTGTCCCATCTTGATAATTGTTATTTTTGGTTATATAAACTACCCCCTCCTCTTTGGGTTATAATGGTGTTATTTGGAAATTTTAATTTAGTCCATTTCTGGAATTTCTTACTATTAGTCGTGTTATTTTCAGGGGTTACTAGAGATGGAAATTTTACCTGTTGTGGTGGGTACCCTAACGAGGCGGGGATTCCCCGCTTTAATGGATAACAGGGCAGGGATTCATTTTCATACCCGAAGCGGGGGCGGAGCGGGGTCGGGGATGGCATTACCCGCCCCTAATCCGGACTCCATTAAACTTTATAATTTATTTAATATATGTACATAGAGTGTGTATAAATAAATATGTATATATATATATACATTTATTATTAATCGATAAATACATTTTTATTTTTAATATCGGTAATTAATATAGTAACGATTTATTATAATTTTAATTTTTAAAATACATTTTTTAATATTTTTTTACTAAACGGGTACCCGTCGGGTTCCCCAAACCCGCCGGGGATTCCTTCCCCCCGAACCCATTGGGGATTAATCGGGGCGGGGTCGGGGATGGGAGTTTAAATGGGGGTCGCGGTCGGGGACGGGGTGCATTACCCACCCCGTTTCCATCCCTAGGTGTTACACTAGCTTCATAACTTCATAAATTTTTATACCATTGGGAGGAAACGGTATATGCCAAAGTGAAACGGGAAAACTTTTCATAAACATGAACCGGTTCTTGATCAAAATGGTGGGACCCAATCCAATTAAATAATTAATGTTAGGACTGAAAGTCCTAGTGCATGGAAAATTATATAAAGTATTTATATAGTTTATTTATTAATTATTAATCACGTTGTAAAAGCCTTTTATTTTAATATTGGGTTTTGTTTGTTAATTGGGCCTTAGTTTGGTTTGTTGGGTCTTCGGCCTTTAGGGTTTTTAGACCTGAATATTTAAAGTGTGTTTTTTAATCTTTAGGGTTAGAAGTTGAGAGATAATATTGTGTGCCTAATAAAATAGAGAGAGTTTGTTTTTCAATCGTATGTTTGTAACTCTCTCAATCATTCAATACAATTAATCTTTCAATTATTCATTGTTACTTGAACAATCTTGGATTCACAATTAAAAATAATTACACTTTAGATTATAAACAAATTCATAATTGAGATAAAAAGTTTATAAAATGTAGAGAAAAACAAATATGATTACACGAGGTACCTTAAAACAATTTGATGACAAGAGATGCGAACAACGAATAAATCCCAGTGAATTTCTTTGGTGGTTTGGTTAGGTGTGTTCCTAATTGGAAACCAAAAAAATAACCTTTCTTTTATCTCAGCCAATGA
Source organism: Arctium minus (assembly GCA_954870635.1). Lineage (NCBI taxonomy): Eukaryota > Viridiplantae > Streptophyta > Magnoliopsida > Asterales > Asteraceae > Arctium > Arctium minus. The sequence continues at coordinate 61,939,050 of OX941087.1, forward strand.
TCCAATGCCATGTCAGATTTAAGACGTGGTCATTTGCGGATTGCAACCTATGTTTCCCGTCCATGTCAGCAGCGTTTACCCTCGTTATGGTGCGATCTTAATTCTCAAACAGAAATTAAACCCTAGCTAGCTAGCTAGCTAGCTCTAATCACTTCACAAAAGACTTAACACTCAAAAACCCAAATCTCACTTTCCTATTTAACTAACAAAACCATCATCAAAAACCTACGATTGAAGTTCCAATCTTTGATGGGGTTTGTTGTGAATTTGTGATCAGCTTAGACGACGACATATTGGCTGGCATTGAGAACAAGGTTTCAAGTAATGGAGACCCGAATCAGATCTGGGCTTTGGATACTGCTTTTAATCGCCGTTTGTATGATAGTTTGTGGGTATTCGGTTTCTGCAGAGACCCAACGACCCAAGAATGTACAAGTTGCTCTTCGGGCCAAATGGCCTGGCACCTCACTCCTTCTTGAAGCCGGGTATGCTATTTATTTTTATTTACTTTCTCTTCTTTTCTCTTATGTGTGTGTGTGTTCTTGAGATAGTGATGGTTGTATTTCAATTCAAATGATTTTCAAACCTTTTCTTTTCTTTTTGATTCCAAACAAGCTCAACACTTGACTTTGTGTCATAAATCTTTATAATTCTTAAGTTACTGCTTTAGATAATGATCTGTTTGATGAATCTCGCACCGTAGAAGATGTGATTTTGATGATATTTACTTGACTGCGACACTTCTGGTGGATAATTTTGTAGATTGGATATAGGGTATAACAAGTTAATAGGATGCCACATGTACGCCTCCTACCGTAAGGATACTTGAATGATCATCCTATAGTGGTGTGACTGAATAGTCATTCGTAACTGGTGGAGGGAGTTGTTGAATTTTAGGAATGTGTGGCCTCAACTGTCTTGGTTGTTGAATTTTAATAGCTTTCAAGTCTTAAAGAGCAAAATACCACACATGGATCACTTTGCTTCTTATTAATGCTCCTTAGGAATTGTCCCTAGTTATTGATTATGTACTCTTGCATATCTAATTGTGCAGTGTCTTTGAGGTCATTTAGGTACCCAAACTAATGTATCATTAAGCATGTAGCTAACTTGAATGGTATTTGACCCATCCCTAGGTGGTAGTACCCACGGGCGGAGCCATGTTGGAGCTAGAGAGTGCATAAGCACCCCCTGGGATTTCAATTTTTTTAAAAGATATATGATATCCCTCTCTCACAAGTCACAAGTCTGCTCTCCATGTATACTTTAGATCCCCCTTACTTTATGGCTTAGAGCCTAGAAGTAGGAGAAAAACTAATAGGCGGTGGTGGTGGCTAATCTTTTTTAATCCATGTATACTTTAGATCCCCCTTACTTTATGGCTTAGAGCCTAGAAGTAGGAGAAAAACTAATAGGCGGTGGTGGTGGCTAATCTTTTTTAATCTTATAATATAATAGTCCCTAAGCTTATTTCCTATATGCATTTTTGGTCCCTACAAAAAATGGAATTTGTGTAAAAAATTTTGTAGCGACTTTATTGTCTATATAACTATACTGGTTCTTGTTTTAAGATAGTTAATACATAAGGTTTTTTAAGCTATTATAACTTTATGTAAAAGGAGGATTGATTCATATAAGTAATATATGCACATCATTAACTTATTTATAACAACTCGGTCTTAATTAATATATAGTTTAAAAAATAGAAAAAAACAAAGGAAATCTATGAAAAAAGTTTGTACTTCTATGATTTAGTTTAATGTTTTTAAACCTATGATTTCAACTACAAAATTGAAAACCTATTAGCTCAACTTATTAAATTGGTATCGTAGATAAATTTCAGAAAATTGGTATCATAGATAACTTTTAAAAATAGAAATTTGTCGAGATCATTGTTGAATTTGTTAAAAAAATCAGTGTTTCATTTATGATAAAATAGTCGAGTAGTTACATTTATTTTATCATTTTATTAATATACATTATTGTGCTTGCTATTTAAAAAAAAGTATATCTTTGTATTTTTGTATACTCGACGCTCCCCCTTATTTGAAATCGTGGCTCCGCCCCTGGTAGTACCTTGAAAGCCATGGACTATTAGAAATCATGGTAAAATATACCGTCAAGCATGTAATGTGGATGGTAATTATTCCTAGGTGGTAGTACCATGAAGGACGTTGGGTATCAAAATTACGCTGTTGAAATATATGCCTATGACTTAAACATCTTCCAACCATCAAATAAGAAATGCAAATTTTACTGATTGCCACCAATGCTACACTGCTATTTCAATGTGTTCACTTTTTTAGTTATTTTGTTCTTTTCCTCTTTACATTTCGTGTTTATTTGTTTAGAATTTTCAAGATACATCATAACAAGTATGTTTTAAATGCAAGCTCATGACAGTTTTGTGGAAGTTGTAATGCAGGTAATACCTACAAAAGAAAAATGAACAAAGGAAAACAAAAAAGAGTAGCCCGATTGGATTTTTATTAACATGTATCTTAATTGCTAGCAATTATATATCTTTTCTAGTTACATTCTTAGCAAATGAAACTTCCATGCTGGAAAACAAGTTGGAAAAATGGACTTCAACTAGTAACTACTGTCCAGGATCAAACATTTGACAACCTGAGAATGTCTATGTTGGAGATGCCCAAAGCATCTCAAAAGATGTCGCATCAGTTTCTCTTCAGTTGTAGCCACCCCAAATTTTTCTCGAGCTTTATAGTTGCTAATATCATTCATCAACATCCACCTCTGCACATGCAATTGCGCTACACTCATCTTGTGTACAGGTCATTTGCTGGTCCCACTTGTGCCTTAACTCATAACATGTTCTGCCTTCAGCCTATAAAATGTTACGGCTTAACTTTAATGGGATTTTCTAATCTTAAATGATTCTTGATGCATGTCAGCACTACATTCACCTGGCTTTTATCCCATTGTTACAAAAATCAACAATCTTAACGACCTATGATCATTGATCCCAACTACCACCCTACAACTTTCTACCGTATCCACAAAAGATGATATTCTTTTTAGTCACCTTGTCCATGTTAACATCTTTGTCCTTCTAATTGTCAGTAGCTCACTACCTTAGATGATAAAACAGTAAGAGATACATATTTCTATGAAAAGCATAATGTTTAAAAAAGTTTGATATTTTCGTCTTTTCTCTTTCCCTTTTCACCATTGTTAGCTTTGCAATTGATAAAAGAAAGTTGACAACTTATTATCAAAGGACCCAATCATTTCTAAATATTCACATAGTGAATCATGTGCAATGTAAATTGAGCAGAAGTTGAACCACATTAAATTCATGCAAATTTGGTCTGTTTGCATAGCTTTGAAAGTAGAATTAGGAACCGAATACATTTTGTACTGAAGTAATACTTTCTTATAAATGATATAATTGGAGGTGTAACCATTAGTTTGTGTGCGTTTGTGTTTGTTTTGGTGGCAGTGGGGGTGGGCTTTGAATATATGTCTTTAGCAATTCTTGCTGGCTAATGTATCATGAATTGTGTTCCACAGGGAATTACTGTCTAAAGAATGGAAAGACCTTTTCTGGGAGTTCATTGATGTGTGGCTTAAAAAAGAAAGTGGAAATACAGATCCTTACACTGCAAAAGATTGCTTGCAGAAAATTTGTAATTATGGCAAATCACTTGTGACTGGACCATTGGCATCAGTGTTTGAATTATCTCTTACTCTTCGATCTTCATCTCCAAGATTAGTGCTTTATCAACAATTAGCAGAGGAATCCCTTTCGTCGTTTCCGTTGTCCGATGACATTAGTACTAGTTCTATTGATGGTGGGGTATCTGAACCAAATGAAGGCAAAGAAGACAAAAAGGCTGATTCTTTGCTTGTAGGTGTCAATCCAAGAAGTCCCGGGGGAAAATGTTGTTGGGTGGACACAGGTGGGGCCCTGTTCTTTGATCTCCCAGAGCTGCTATTGTGGCTTCGTAATCCTCATAAGTAAGTCCTCCAGACCAACTGTATTCCATGTTGTTTAAGCAATTTTAAATTTGAAAATTTTGTAAAGGGAAAATTGCATCAAAAATGGAACCAACTTTGGTCTGATTCCTATTTTGGGGAACAAACTTTTAAAATTCTCATTATAGGGACTAGACCAAGCTTTTCATATATTTAAGGGTCTGGTTTACCTGTTGGTTGAGTGGGTAATCGGTTACCTTTAACATGATGTGCAAAATATTAAGTTAAAAAATAGCTTATGTGGATGTTAAAAAACATGTCATTATTAATTGAAAAAATAAAATAAGTAGAAACTAAAAAATCTACACTTAAAACTCAAACCAATGTAAAGGGAAAATTGCATCAAAAATGGAACCAACTTTGGTTTGATTCCTATTTTGGGGAACAAACTTTTAAAATTCTCATTATAGGGACTAGACCAAGCTTTTCATATATTTAAGGGTCTGGTTTACCTGTTGGTTGAGTGGGTAATCAGTTACCTTTAACATGATGTGGCAAAATATTAAGTTAAAAAATAGCTTATGTGGATGTTAAAAAACATGTCATTATTAATTGAAAAAATAAAATCAGTAGAAACTAAAAAATCTACACTTAAAACTCAAACCAAAGGTTGCGGGCAGCTATAATGGCGGGGATGGTGATTGTCGTAGCTAGGGGTGTAAAAGATACGAGACAACTCGCGAGCTACTCGAGATTGATTCAATCAAAGCTCGATCAACATTCGACTCGAACTCGAGCTCGACTTGACATGCTAAGGAGTCGATTTGAGCTACCCAATACTTGACTCGAAAAGCTCGTGAGATACTTGATTTTATTATATGTAATTAGTTTTATAATATAATTTGTAAAAATATAACAGTTTATTAATAAATTTACCAATAAAAAGAAAAATGTCTATGTTTTTAGATATTTGAACAAAATTGTAAATTTTTAACTATAAAAATTAATCAATTATTTTTTATTTCAAATCATAAGTAAAAAAGACAAAAAGTGTTGGTGAAGTTGTCCCACATTGCAAAAGAGATAATAAAGAAAGGGTAAAGAGGTGTTATAAAAAGAGATGAAGGTGAATGGAGTTTGTAACATTGTCTTCTTGATGATGAAATTTGAGGTGCATCCCTTAAGTTTTATAAAGTTCAAGACAAGGTTTTAAGGAACGGAAAAGAGCCTCGAGGCGTTTTTCCATTAGGTACTTGAGGCGTAAGCCTCGAAGCGATCGAGGTGTAAGCCCCAAAAAACATATATATATTTATATATGCAAAAAATTATTATATTATGGACTAAATACAATATACACAAAATACAAAAATACTAAATATATATACACAAAAAAATATTATACTTTGGACTAAATACAACATATACAAATACATAGATACTAAATACATATACCCAAAATATATATAATGCCACAAGACACTATATATATATACACATTGAAGGACGGTGGGATAGTTGAATTATATATATATATATATATACTAGGTTCGACCCCGTGTAATGTAATTTCAAAAATTAAATCATGCCAGAAAACTTATCTTGTAGATATGAATGATTATCGAAAGTACGATGCTACTTTTCCAAGTTTTTTTCCCTTCAGAGTTGTTTTTTTGCAGTTGGTTACAAAATGTCCTTGTTTTAGGCAGTTTTCACAAAGAATGTTTTGCAAAAAATTAATAAAAAATATGAATAAATATTAAATATTTATAAAACAAAATTTATAATAGAGCGTAAATGAAATTATGGAAAAGTACATAGTTAAAATTGATATGAAATTGCAAAAAGAAAATCACGACAATTTAGTGATTATTTGTATCAAATCTCATACTAATTTTAACAAATCTCATACTAATCACGACACATTAATTCATATATATTTATGATATTTAATAATATAATTAAATCCAAAAGTATTCAATATTAGACTCATTTCAAAGGTATTGACGAAGCGATTACAATGGTATAATTTGTAAAATAAAAATGTTTTTTTAATACATTTTAGTTTATACACATTATTTATGTTTATATGATAAGAGTCTAAAATGAAAAATAAAAAAGTAAGGGATTAAAAATAAACTACATACTTAATTATAAGGGTGGTAAATGTATAAATGCGTGGATGTGCTAAATGAACTTATAATGTAAAATGCGTCCAGATACATGTTTAGGCGGGAAAATGAAAAAAATGGGTTCACCAGAACGCGACACGTGTCCTTCTAGTTACTTATTTATTATATGTATAGATATATTTTGCTCACAAAGAAAATATATACCAAGTGATACAAAGTGGGACGGAGGGAGACTTAGATTATATATAATATTATATATGTGTGTCTGTTCATAAAGAATATATACAAAGGGACGGTGGGTGGTTTTGCAGTTGAGAGAGAATAAAGCACCGTGCTTTTGTGTGGATTCATACAAATTAGAATGGTCAACAAAGGCGACCGCCTCATTATCGTCTCACCGCCTCACCGTTTCAGTCCTTGCTTCTGACAACCAAGGCGTACGACCCAACCAACCATACCTGGAGAGGCAACACCTCACATTTGGTTTTGGGCTGCCTCACGTTTTTTAAAACCATGGTTTAAGATAACATTTTTAACTTCTATAATTTATAAAAGAAAACCCTAAAATTTCATAAATTTCAACATGTAAGCTTGGTTGTGGTTCGAGCTTGATTCGTGTTCGAGTTCGAGTTTGAGATTGGTTTGAGCTTTAAACAAGTTCGTGCTTGAGTTCGAGTTTAGAAAATTGCTATCGAGTATGAGCCGAGTTTAGTTTTTAACTACTTGTGAGTTTTCGAGTTGAGTTCGAGCTTAGGAAATGGCTATCGAGTTCGAGTCGAGTATAGTATATTAATGCTCGAGCTCAACTCGCATCATTTACACTCCTAGTCGTAGTAGAAGAACAACAAGGGGCGCTGATGGTGGTGGTATATTGCAGGGGTGGTTCAGATCTGAAGAAGGTTAGATAATGCTCCATGATTTTCAAATCTTAAACACAAGGTTGATATTGCGCCATGGGAAGATGTGCCATATGCATCTCCATTTTCAAATCTTGAACACAATTCCGAAGAAGATAACTTCATTGCTCATCTTGGAAACCTAAATCTATTTGGGTTTTTATTGATTCTCTTGGGAACCTAATTCTTTAAGGATTTTCATTGCTTCTCTTTGTGTTAGTCTCCAATTCGATACAAAGAAGATACACACATTGTTAGATTTGAGCAACATAGATGTTTGATTAGATAGGGTTTTTGCAAACTCATGAATGGCTTTTTTTTCTTTTAATGAGAGTAGATTCATTTTTATTGTATGCTGGATTTTATAAAAAAAGATGATTCACCTTTTGTTTTATGATTGGTCATTTACAGTTTGATTTAAGCAAGTTTTAGAGTTTGTTCATGTTCTTGGTGATTGGAGAAGATGAAGATTTATAATAATAAAACAAATTGAAAATGTTGAAATGGAGAAATTGTTTTTTTTGGGAAGGGTGTCCTAGGCTATGCTTAGACTAATCCCTTGGCAAATTATGACCGTAAGACATCAACCCTGATTAAACCTCAGTGGCTACAATTGTTGTGTACGCCTGGATTCGAACCCTGGGCAGATGGAATATTCCACCACATCCCCCAGGGTCTTACCCAGTACGCCACAACCCTTGTGGTTAAAATGGAGAAATTGTTAAAATGAATATTTTGCCCTTGTAGAATTTTAGTTGTCAAATTAAAAAAAAGTACGCCATGTCATAATTATTGGCATCATGTCATCATTTGAACACGTAATTTTTTAATTTTAAATAAGATGTGGAATCTTAGTTGGCTGGCATTTACTTGCTTCACGTCATCATTTACGGATCATCCGGTAAATGAGACCCTAAAATTAACGAGAAGTTTGCTCCAGACCCCCAAAATGACACTTTTGAAAATTGGTTCCCCAAAATAGGAATTAGCTCAAAGTTGTTCCATTTTGATACAAATTTCCCTTTTGTATACGTCCTAAACTACATATAATTAACACATTAGTTGTATAAGAATATTATAAAATAAGTGCTCATCAGTTATTAGTAGAGAGAACATAAATTTGACATGTTTGCAAAAAAAAAAAAAAATTGGGACTTCCGAAAAAGAAGACATGACAATTTTCTAGGATGGATGCTACTTCTACCATTTCAAGTTCTTAACAGTTAACAGCATCTGGCCTTGCAGGGATGGAGATATATTTCAGCAGCCTGAACTGTTCGAGTTTGATCATGTTTACTTTGCTTCATCTATTGGGAGTCCGATTGCCATCTTATATGGAGCTCTTGGGACGGACTGCTTTAAGGAATTTCACATGAGCCTGGTGGACGCAGCCAAAGAGGTCCAGTCAAAACAATCTTTTCCTTGATACCACCTTTAGTCTTTTCTTGGAGTAGTCCTTTTTGTAATTTATGTCGCCTCTGGTGCTTTTGGCTAACTAGTCCACATGGTCCATGCATGACCCCCCTTGACCTGAAGTAGGCAAATGTTAGGCTTTCTAGCTAGCAGGTGTATTCTCTGAGAAATTGATAGGACCTTGGGAGTAGTCCTACTATCTCATTGTAGTGGTTAATTTTATTTTTGTTTTTTCTTTTCATGATATATAATTTGAATAAATATGTGATGTGTATGGTGGTGCTAAACGAAATGTAATTTCTATTAAACTAAAAGAAAACATAGGGGCTAGTTGAAAGTATATTTCAAACTAAATAAAGGTTCGAACACGTAACAAATGACCACAAATAGAGAAGATAGAAAGTTAAAACCACCATAGGTGCAAGACAACTGTCGAGTAGGCTTCTTCTTCATTATACAACTGGTCGTGATACTCTGTTATTTCTTGTGATGCTATCATTTCCAAGATTTTCTTAGTCTTGCATCGAACATTCTGATTTGCTGGATTAGACGATCAATTGTTTATAAATCTGATTCTAATCTAAAGATCATATCATGTGTCACTCCTCCATAATCTAAGGTGTCAGATTTAGTTTGAGAGAGAGTGGTTGAACAACCTCATGAAGCAACCTGTCGAAACCATTAAACCAATATGCCACAACATGCAGTGAGCATAAATATATTAAAAAGCCATGGCTTTTCTTGTCTTGAGTTCGTTTTCTTGTTGCATTTTTCTGCGTGTTTGGATCAGGCTTCTCCTGTTGTTTGGTTCTGTGTTGGCCGGCCAATTGCGGATGAGGGCATAAGGACTAATTTATTAAGAAATCTTTCTGCTGTTGAATTCTTGATGAAGTTTTTGTTTGTTGTTATGCATTCCGATAAATTAACAAGTTATAGATGCTTGTATTTGGAAGATTACTTGATACAGTTAAAATGACTTACAGGGGAAAGTTAAGTATGTTGTGAGGCCTGTGTTGCCTTCAGGATGTGAATCAAAAAGTGGCCATTGTGGAGCAATCGGTACTAAAGATCCCTTGAATTTGGGTGGTTATGGTGTAGAACTTGCATTGAAGAACATGGAATATAAGGCCATGGATGACAGTGAGATAAAGAAAGGTCAGTGTGAAGTTGCTGTTATTTACCTAAGTAGCTAATGTCTTGAAAGTGAACTCTTATTTGTCGGTTCAAAATTCATGCATATATTCCTTTTATTTGCTTTATCAAGAATTTATGTTAAATTGGAACTTATGATAGTTTGATTTTTCTGTTGTTCTTGAGGACAACTCAACATGTACGAAAGAGGCAAATGCTAAAAGTTTATCCAATGTGTGGACTTTGTATAGCTGCTTAAGCAAGATAAGAGAATTAACTTCCATTTGCTTGTATCATTTTTCTTCGTTCTCCATTCTTCATTTTGGGTCCTGTCATCATTTTTCTCACTTCCAAGTAAATGTGACTTAGAAGTACATCTTCATTTCTTCTCGTACCATATACATGGGACCCACAAAAATGGAAACATAGAGTGGAAAAATAAACCAGTTGAGAAAAGGCTTTGTTGAGTTGATAATTGCATCTTACCGTGCTTTCCAAACAGAATCCTACATTTCAACATCTTAAGATAAAATAGGCAGCATCTAAAAGCTTTAAATCAAATTCAGGTGTCACCCTTGAAGATCCTCACATCGAAGATCTCAGCCAAGAAGTCAGAGGGTTCATCTTCTCTAGAATTCTGGTATTTGTCCTCATCTTTCTCTTATGTTCAATATTTTTTTTCATATGTTTGACCACTTGATCATCATTAACTCTGAAGCTGCTTTACATGTAGAATCGAAATTGTTTTCTAGTAATAAATTGGAGTAATTTATCTTTGATACTGTAGAAAGCGTGCAGGTTTATACTCCTACTTCATTTTAAAATCGGCTTCATTTAATCGTTTTGTTGCCTCTTCTTTTTATATATGTTCTTGATGACTGGAACAACTTAATTCTTACATCTTGTTCTGGTGGTAATCAATTAAACATGATTTAGCATGTGACCATGTAAGCATAATCAATTAAACAGTTTACCTTTGTGTCACTCATAAGTCTCCGCCCTTTGTTGGCCTTACTTTTTCTTTTGATTTCATCAATAGGGAAGGTTACATAAAGTAGTATCATCGGCTGCTTCAAAGCCTTTGGATAAGAACTTAAAGTTCACTTATATATGTGTACATATACTCTAATTAGATAAAAAAGTGCTTTTTGCCAAACGCTGAATTATTGTGATTTCAGGAATGATGTTGAAAGGTCATTGTTGTAGACTTTGAGTTCAAAAGTATAACTCACAAGAATTAAGACAAAAATCCCCATAATTGCATTTTTGGGCTGATCGACATGCACTCTACTAATGCAGGAACGGAAACCGGAATTGACTTCTGAAATAATGGCTTTCAGAGATTCTCTCTTGTCATCAACAGTATCTGAGACACTTAATGTGTGGGAATTGAAGGGTAATCATTACAGTTTATTTATGTATTTTGGGTCTCGTTTGTCGAGAACAGCTGCCTTCATTAATTATATATTTGTGTTCTTAACCACAGATTTAGGACATCAAACTGTGCAAAAAATTGTTCATGCCTCGGATCCTCTTCAGTCGATGCAAGAAATTAATCAGAACTTTCCTAGTGTTGTCTCTTACTTGTCTCGTATGAAGGTTAGTTTTTTTTTCAGTTAATATTTTACTCTTATATGTCGTAGTGCAAGCTAGTTAATCTTGTGTTATAATTCATGCAGCTCAATGATTCAATCAAAGATGAAATACTTTCAAATCAGCGAATGATCCCGCCTGGCAAGTCCTTAATGGCTCTGAATGGTGCTTTAATCGATATTGACGATATCGACCTTTTTGTGTAATGCTTTCCCCCTGTTATCAATAATTACAAGCAACTGATCTTCTGTGAGCTTATAATTGAATGTTATGTCTTTCATAGGTTGCTCGACATGGTTCATCAAGAGTTATCTTTAGCCGATCAATATACAAAACTGAAGGTAATGATCCTTTATTATTTCTCAGCCATTCCTAAAAGTGTGTGTGTGTGTGCACATATCATTCATTGTGCTTGATCATTTCTTGATTTGATCATTTTTTCTGCTCAACTTCACTTTTACTTGAAAACCCCCTTCTAATGGATGTTACATATTTTAGATTCCTTCAAGCACAGTTCGGAAACTTCTGTCAACTCTACCTCCTCCCGAATCCAATATGTTCCGTGTTGATTTCCGTTCAGACCATGTTCATTACATCAATAACTTAGAGGTGGATGCCAGGTATAAGCAGTGGCGGAGTAATCTAAATGAGGTATACTTCATCCTTGCTTCAGTGTTTCTGTTTTAGTTCTCATAAAAGTTCAAAAGATGTTCTTTCATACCGGCTAACAATTTCTGCTCATCGCTGTAGCTATTAATGCCTGTCTTCCCCGGACAATTACGCTACATTCGTAAGAACCTGTTCCATGCAACCTACGTGTTGGATCCTGCCTCCATTTGTGGACTTGAGGTAATGCTCATTTATTTATCTTGAGTTTGCTGGACGAGTCATGAATCTTAATGATGCTATGTTTTGCAGACAGTTGACATGATCGTCTCTTTATTTGAGAGCGCTCTTCCAATAAGGTTCGGAGTGATATTATATTCTACAAAGTTGATCGAGACACTTGAGGCAAATGGTGGAGAATTCCCACTTTCCTCCCTTGAAAGTGACAGTCAAATTAAGGAAGATTTCTCAAGCTTGGTAATGAGTTTTTTCCTTTCTATTTTAGGATTGCCTTTCTTCATGCAATAGGCAAATTGTGGAAGATAAAAAGTCAATTAACGTAACCTGGGACAGAGACTGAGTTCTATGTATAAGTACATAGTTTTCAACTCGTAAATCAAATCAGGAATCATTATACAAATTTCATGAATCTAATTGAACCATATATTTGTTTCAGCTGTTAAAAAATGGTATATATATATATGTAAAACACAAAAGTCAAGCATTCAGATGATGCACAAATTATTTAATAAGTTGTCTTGTTGCATTACTTGTTCATTATAACTTCATCAAGTACCAACGTAAAAATATTCTTTTCATGTGAATTCACAAAAGAACATAAATGAGGAACCGGATCTAAGGTATATGTTATAGAATCTTATTATACAATTTCATGCTGGCCTATGCAGGCGAATCTCCAGTGAGACAGTAATTCAATAGGGTTTTGATTCACTAATGGGAATCATATCATGTGCTTCTTGAATTGAATCGAGTCGTAAGGTTCGAATTAGAATTGTACTCCCTCTGTCTCAAAATAAGTGTCCATGTTTCTATTTTAGCTTGTCCCAAAATAAGTTTCCACTTTCAAAATTGAGTGTCTAGTTTCCAATTCTACCCTACGTATGAGATGAAAAAAATTCATTATTCCTCTATTTTTAAGGGTAAAAATTGTCATTTAGTTAATTACCAAGGGTAATAATCACCCATTTAAAAAATTGTGCCTTTTTCATTGTGGACATTTTATTTTTGAACAGAGGGAGTATGATTTTGACAACTATGCTTTATGTATCTATGCAGATGTGTGTGCACATCTGCATGCCCTGTCTATAGAACATCCTCCACTTTCAGCATTATTTATCTTTGTGCTTCATGATTCTGTTCTGTAACATTTCAATCACTAACCAAATACTGTGTTAATGAATTGCAGATTATACGCCTATTCCTTTATGTCAAAGAGAGTCATGGGATGCAGAACGCTTTTCAATTTCTCAGCAATGTACGTGCTTGTTAGCGTTATATACTGTTCTTCTTCAGCAGACATGCAGTTAAATTCATATTACCAGACTGCTACTTAGTACATGATTTATTGAGAGCTTGGTTAAATGTTTATGTAACTAGTATAGTTGTAAAAACGTAAACGTCACTTGTATCAAGAAGCCTGCACAACTGATCCATGGATTTGTTCTAATTGACAAGAATTATGTCGATTCCACATATAGACCACTAAATGAAGCTTTAATTTAAGACCTCTTATATGAGGATAAATGGAGGTGGGGGAGGGGGAGGGGGACAAGATGAGGAAAAAATGGGCAAACAGAGAAAACATGTACTTTAACCTTGTGTGTATACATGGTATGTTATAATGGAAGTACCAAAAGTGTTATCAGGATGTTGTGTTTACGAATTTGACAATTGCCCAAGTTTTCCTGCCTTAATTTTTCTCTATGGGTGCAATCGACTTCTCAAAATCATAATTAGTTTAGCGTCTATCACAAGCTGTGATATGTTGGATTTTTCTGGCTGGCGTAACGGGGTATGTTTGGTATGTGCAGGTAAACAAATTGCGGATGGAGTCAGGAGAGGAAGATGCACCCGTGCTGCACCATGTGGAGGGGGCGTTTGTAGAAACAATATTGTAAGTTGCAAATATTATTTTAAAACTTAGTAAATGTTGATTTTATTGTTCTTTGTACCTAAAAATGGTAACATGTTTTGGTTTGATATGTTCGTGTAGATGTCCTTTTCACTTATTTTTAAATACACATCAAACAGATTTTTTTTGTGTAGACGTCCTCTTCTAAACTCCATTTCTTTCTTTGTATTTTGATTCTCTTTTCTTGTTGTCAAACTTTCGGAACAAATTTTACAAAATCATTTTCTTATAACCTTTTTACAAGTTGGGGGTCTTCACGGAAATGGTTTGTCTACTCCTCGGAGTAGATGTAAGGTCTGTTTACATCCTACCCTCCCCTAACCATAACGTGTGGGATTTACTGCGTTTGTTTGGTTTACACTGAACGGTTATTTGTTTTGTAGGCCACTGGCAAAAACCCCGCCTCAAGATACTTTATTAAAGCTGGAAAAGGACCAATCTTTCCGCGAACCATCTCAAGCTAGTTCCTTGTTCGTTTTCAAGCTGGGCCTGGCAAAGCTGGAATGTTCCCTCTTAATGAATGGTCTTGTCCACGATTATAACGAGGTTCTCTTTTGGTGCATATTAAATTACCACTTTGATATAATGATCCTTTATTTTATTTTTTATTATCTCTGTGGCTTGATGGGATTCACATGTTGATTAAATTTCCTGGAAAATGTTAAACACATGCATTAGTTAGTTTATACTTATATAATTATATTATTAGACTGAACATGCTACCAAAATAATAGCTTGGCTCACATGAGGCCCTTAGCTTCTAAGTGGCGTTCTATCCATAAAAGGGACCTAAAAAACCTGAACTATTACAACAGGCATGGTAGAATATACCTGAATATATACCTAAAGACCTATCCAAATGCCAATATTCAAGCATAAATTTCATAATTGAGCTAACCAAACCAAACCAAACCAAACCTACCTACCTAGTATATCCCGCTTGGAGTAAGGTCTTCAGGATGCACACAGACCTCTACCCGAGGGGTAGACAGGCTGTTTCAGTGAAGCTTCCCCCCCCCCCCCCCCCCTTCCCCGACCCCCAAGGGGGGGGGGCTGCCGGTGACGAGGGGCTAATGTCATAAATTGAACAGAAAAAACAAGTAGCCGAGAGGTAGTCTACAAATCCTGATTCAGCCAGCCCAAAATTCTTCTCTTTTCTTGCATGATCTGCAACAAGCAATTGACATAATTGGAGAAGTGATCCAAGAGTATCATACATCTTTGTGTATTTATGTTGATGAGCTCTTTTTACAAGGAAGTTAGCTACTGAGTTTGCCAGAGAAAATTAGTAATCAAAGATAAAACGTGCATCATTAGTTTATATCTTCCACTAAAGGTAGCACCATGGTCTTTTGTAGGACATGAATTTTATGTCGTTTGTTTACTTGTTCAGGATGCTCTAATGACTGCCATGAATGATGAGCTCCCTAGAATCCAGGAACAAGTTTACTATGGGCAGATAAATTCACGTACTGATGTTCTGGACAAATTTTTATCCGAAAGTGGTATTCAGCGCTATAATCCACAGGTTTGGCAATTAACATGTTTTGTAACTATAATTGCTTCGTTTTGCAATCTTTTTTGGTTAAGTTATTGGAATTCAGCAGGTATCATGTACTAAATCCATGTCATATTCATTATACAGATTGTTGGAGATAAGGCAAAGGCTAAGTTTGTTTCTCTGACTGCATCACTCCTTGAAGATGAATCTCTGCTAAATAATATTGAATATTTACACTCTGCTGGAAGTAAGATTTCTATCAGTTCCCACATTTGATGTTTGTACACACAATTGAATTTTTGCATTCTAATTCATTTAATGGCCATCCCAGCTATTGATGACTTGAAGCCCGTGACTCATCTTCTTGCTGTTGATGTCAAATCAAGAAAAGGGGTTAAGTTGCTCCACGAGGGAATACGTTACCTGGTACACTTTCACTACTAACTTGTCGTTCATCTGTTTTCATGGTTATACCAATGGGTATGGGGTTGTTTTGGATTGTAAATCACTTAAGACAGTTAGGATAACAATTTTTATGTGTTATCCATTTTATATCTGGTTTTCCTCATATAATGGATACACTTCAATATATTTGCTAATTCACGAGATATAACAATAATTCTATCAACGACTCTTGATCTATTATTCCGGTTTTAGTGAAAATTCTAACAATTCTTTACAGATGGCAGGTTCTGCAAATGCTCGCGTGGGCTTTGCATTTAATTCCGATGTTGATTATGATTCAAATAGCCTCATCTTTATGAAGGTTTTTGAAATCGCAACCTCCTCATATAGGTCTGTTATGTCCATACTGTGATTTCGTAAATCCCTTAAATTTCTCACACTCATGATTCGAAAGTGTGATTATTAATATTTTTTTTTTCTTTCTTCCAGTCATAAGAAGAAAGTATTAAACTTTCTGGACCAACTGTGCTCATTTTACGGGAATGAGTTCATGCTTGGGTCTTCTCAAGATGCACAAAGCAATCAAGCCCTTCTTAGTAAGATTTCTGATCTTGCCGATGCAAATGGGATACAATCTAAAGGATTTATGTCAGCTCTTTCTGAATTTTCTGCTGCCAAGCTTACAAGTCATTTAAAGAAGGTACAAAATTGTGTGTTTTAATCTGAAGTGTTGGTGGGACAGAGCGATGGAGATGCCATTTGCAATTTTGAACTTAGCAAGTGTCCTTACATTGCTTGATTGATTCTTGTAACATTTGAATTGACTCGGTGAAAGGTATTTTTGGAAGTAAAAACGCGTAATATAAATAATTAGCAGAAAGGAACATACAGATTGCTAAACATAAGATTGACTTTTGAACCATTGTGTTTGTGCTTGCACTGCGAACTTACCATCATTCCTGCAAATACTCAAACACTATAGCTTGCAAGATTAAGCCATTTTGGACAAACACTATAGCTTGCAACATTATCTTGGGCACTTTTTGTCCCAAATCTCTCACTCTTCTGCAGCATTATGTTTTTTTTTTTTTTTTTTTGCATTTTATGCAAGAACAATGGTTTGTTTCCAAAGAAAAGCCCAAGTATGACGTTCATAAATTCCATTACTTAGATAAAAGTTATTTGATATAGAGGTGCATGGCCCCTTGTATAAACTTGGCATAATTAAACTTAAAACAACCATAATTAGTTTAGGAATGTATCTCTCTCTAAACACTTGGATTAGTTATTTTAATTTCCAGCTCTTCGATGTAGATTCTTTTGCTAGGGGCCATCACCATTACTTATATGTGCTATGTAATGCTGTACTGATTTGCTATTAACATTTCTCAATATAAATTCAGGTGGGTCAGTTTCTATATGGACAAGTTGGGCTTGAAAATGGCGTTAATGCAGTTATTACAAACGGCAGGGTGTGTTCCATTTCCCACCATTTGTACACGTTTTTATTAAGGTGAAATGTGGATTATGCTAATTAGAATTTACTTAATTGGCATTGGATAGGTGGTTCGTGTCTCTGATGCTGTTACATTTTTAAGCCAAGATTTGCATCTTCTAGAATCTGTGGAATTTAAGCAGAGAATAAAGCACATAGCTGACATCATCGAGGAGGTGACTTGGGATGATGTAGATCCAGACACACTTATGAGGTTTTTTGCTTGAAAATACTTTTTTGCTTCTCTATAATTCAGTTGGTATGTGTATCAGTATATGTAAAGACGCAAATAGAAACACATAACACATGTGCCCACACACATAAACATGTATATATATATTATATATATGTGTGTGTGTGTGTATTGGTGCAGGTTCATTTGATAACCGTGAGAACCAACTATTCACGACTTTAGCAAATTTGACCAATATATTCCTATTTGTTATTCAATTAACATTTGCTTGGCTGAAAAATTGACAAGTCAGACAATACATATCAGCAATTTAGCTTAATAAATAAGCAATATGGCATCAAAAATAACTTCTTAGTCAATTATGAAACAAATGTTTGTGGCTAACCACCATGTTTGTTTATTAAGTGGCTAAAGGCTGACACCATGTTTGTCATATTGGTAATTAACGGCATCCAATATTCTGTGGATTGTAACTAACATTGCTATATTGTTGAATATCCCTATTTACTCGAGTTTTTTCCCCTCAACTATTCATATTTTAATACGCCCATGAAGTTTTTGTTATCTTTTGAATGCTTCATGCAGTAAATTCTTAAGTGATGTAATCATGTCTGTCGCATCTTCACTTTCTACACGGGATCGAAGCTCTGAAGGTGCTCGCTTTGAGATGTTGAGTGCAGAATACAGTGCTGTTGTTATTGGTGGTGAAAATTCCACCATTCATATAGATGCTGTTATTGATCCTTTGAGCTCTTCTGGTCAAAAAATATCTTCACTTCTTCGGATACTGTGGAAATGCAGTCAGCCAAGCATGAGGCTCGTGTTCAACCCAATGGTTAGTTCTTTATCCAACTTAAACTCGTTTATAAGCCTTGATTTTCATGTGACGAAAGATCAATAGTTTTGTGTCTATCTTAGCTTTTATGACTATAAAGAAACATGTTCCTGAATTATTGAGAATGCTACATGACAGTGTTCTCTTATTTGTCTTCAAATAAAAAAAGTCCCTCTGCATCATCAACATTGCATCAACTTGGCAAATACTTTAAAGAAATTGTTTGATTATTTGTCAATATCAAAATTATCCTTCAATAAACTACCCGTTGTAGTTATCAATCATTTCATGGAACCGGATGTAGTTGTCCATTAATGTCAAAATCTATTTACTTCATGTAAATTGATGATCCATGGTGAACATGAAAGTTATGGGCTGGGTTCATGTGAAACACGGCTGAGCAATGTAGCAACTAGCAATGTAAGAATCCATGTGCTTTTCGGGAACTAATTTCGGTGTTTTCTTGACAGAGTTCCCTTGTTGATATTCCGCTGAAGAATTATTACAGATTTGTAACTCCGACAATGGTACAGTCGAATAGTTTTGTTCACGATACTCTCTGATTTAATTTTCATTTTGGTAGTATCAAAATTTATTGCTTGTATATACAGGATGACTTCAGCAACACCGATTTAACGGTACATGGCCCCAAAGCATTTTTTGCAAATATGCCGCTATCGAAAACACTAACCATGAATCTTGATGTTCCTGAATCATGGCTTGTTGAACCTGTCATTGCAATGTAAGTTTCTACTGTTCTAAACAATCTTGCTGTTTCACTCTCAATGATTTTATTTATTTTTTCATGTATTTAACTGCTTTTCAATTTATCTTTTTGGGTATTTCAGCCATGATCTTGACAATATATTACTTGAGAACTTAGGCGACACAAGGACGCTACAGGCAGTTTTTGAACTTGAAGCTCTCGTTCTTACAGGTACAATTGGATTAAAAAAAACATTGAAAATGAGCACTAGCCCCCTCTACCAGGGTTATTTAGGAGAATGACATTCTGACTTTTTTCTAAGGCATGCCCTTCTGACAGATTTTGAAGCATTTTCTGTTAGGCAAATGTGTTCTTAATATGTCAGTGGGTCGTGCATTTCATAAGGTTATCCTTCTAAATAACCCCTACCTATCGGCTACCGCCACCCTTCTTTCATAAGGTTATTCTTCTAAATAACCCCTACCTACCTACCTACAGCCACAACTCACTGGTTGATTAAGTTCCTTTTGATTCCATGGTTCAGTGTTTTAGACTGGTCATTAATATTTTGGAGTTGAAGTATGTTTTTCTGATGAAATGAACTATTTAACCAGGCCATTGCTCGGAGAAGGATCATGAACCCCCACGAGGTCTTCAAATGATACTTGGAACTAAAAAGAATCCCCATTTGGTTGACACACTTGTGATGGCCAATTTGGGTTATTGGCAGATGAAAGTGTCACCTGGGGTTTGGTACCTGCAGCTAGCACCGGGTCGAAGTTCTGATCTCTACATTCTGCAAGATGGTCAGGACATGCGATCAACAAAGCGGATCACCATCGACCGCTTGCGGGGAAAACCGGTTCATCTTGGAGTGGTGAAGAAAAAGGGAAAAGAACATGAAAAACTACTGATTCCTTCTGATGATGACGATTCTTCTAGGAAACAAGTTGGGTTTCTTTTGTTTGTTAGTAAAACAAAAATATTTTTTTCATGAATTGAACGATCGCAGTTTAAAGCCAATTTTGCTTGATATTTGCAGGGTGATCAGGAGAGTTGGAATTCTAACATTTTGAAATGGGCTTCCTCACTTATTGGTGGCAATGTGCAGTCCAAGAAGAGTGGAAGCACTAAAGTGGTGAATATTTTGTTCATAACCTAACGCAAAACTGCAGAATCTATGTTTGAATTTGTGAGCTGATTGATATTTCTTGTAGGATAATAATGTAAGCAGTGGGAGAAAGGGTAAAACGATAAATATATTCTCTATTGCCTCTGGACACTTGTAAGTTATTGTTTTCCATCTTTGGCTTCCTGCTGTAATGGTTCTCTTGTTTGACCATGTTTGGCAACCTAGCTTATTGAAAAAGCTCGTTTTTGTTAGCCATAAGCTAGCTTTTTGAAACGCTACTTGAAGTAGAGTTTCAATAAGCTCCCCGGCTTTTTCCAATTGATTTTTAAACAAGTCTTTTTAGGTCATTTTACATTATCAACTAGGTTAACATGAATAGTTTATCAGACAACAACTAACTTATCAGTTAGTTTGCCAAACATAGGCTTTTGTCTGATGTCTTTATTGCTTGATTATGCAGGTACGAACGTTTTCTGAAGATCATGATTCTAAGCGTTCTGAAAAACACACAACGCCCGGTGAAATTCTGGTTTATAAAGAACTATCTTTCACCACAGTTTAAGGTTCTCTTCTTCCCCATCTTCCCATCTTTCAAATTACCGAACTTTTTCTAGACCTAAGATCTTAACATTTCCATGCAGGACGTGATTCCACATATGGCACAAGAATATGGTTTCGAGTATGAATTGGTTACATATAAATGGCCTAGTTGGTTGCATAAACAGAAAGAAAAACAACGAATTATCTGGGCGTATAAAATTCTATTTCTTGATGTCATTTTCCCCCTTTCTCTCGAGAAGGTATTTGTTAATGCGGATCAGATTGTTCGTTTACAAAACGAGCAATAACCCGGGCATACGCTAAACAACGTTCATGTATGTTTTTATAGGTTATATTTGTTGATGCGGATCAGATTGTTCGGGCTGACATGGGAGAACTCTATGACATGAATTTGAAAGGAAGACCTCTTGCATATACCCCGTTTTGCGACAACAATCGAGATATGGATGGTTATCGGTTTTGGAGACAAGTAAGTTTTATTATCTTTCACGAAAGGGTTCTAAAAAAAAATTATCTCGATGGCCTTCATCTCACCTACCCCTGGTTCAAAACAGCATGGCCCTGATTCCTTTTGGTTTCTTATATACCAACTCTTTAAATTTATGTAGGGTTTTTGGAAGGAACATTTACGAGGAAGACCGTATCATATCAGGTAAGATCAGCATTTGTGCTTTATAATTCACATTGATATATACTGATAACTTTACTATTTATGAAAAAGCTTGAATCTTTTCGATATTATGTCATACGACCTGCAGTGCTTTGTACGTAGTTGATTTGGTCAAGTTCCGGGAAACTGCAGCCGGAGACAATTTGAGGGTGTTTTACGAAACACTTAGCAAAGATCCAAATAGTCTCTCTAACCTTGATCAGGCAAGTGCAAATTCGCATTTATTTCAACATGTTTTACTTCGATTTTTCTCAAAGAGTTAGTTTAGCAACCACCATCACCAATCAGAGTTTACAAGAGCTATTCCATCAACCTTGAGGGTCAGCTCAACCGGTAAATAAAGGCTAGGCTTTGGGGCTCCTCCCTGTTAAGTTGTCAGTTCAAGTCTTCTCAAAGCCACTAGGATTTTCTTGACTCTTATCTTGAGGACCTCATGGGATTAGCCGAGGAGCACGCAAGCTTGCCCAGACACTCACGGTTACCAAAAAAAGAAGAGTGATTTCATTCTGTGTCGTTTATATAAATTACTTTTTTATGGAACCCCCATTAATGTTTCAGGATCTGCCGAACTATGCCCAGCACACGGTACCAATCTTTTCACTTCCACAAGAATGGCTATGGTGCGAGTCTTGGTGCGGCAACTCCACAAAAGCCCGGGCTAAAACCATCGATCTTTGCAACAATCCAATGACCAAGGAACCGAAGCTTCAGGTCAGTCATCGTTCTCTTAATCCTCATATCGGATTGTACCCAATGCTTGAATAGGTGTGTAACTCCCTCTTTCCAAAAAATAAGCACACATTTCTATTGAAGTTTGTTCCAAAATAAGTTATCACTTTCAAAACTTCCAATTCTACCGTTAATGATTAGATAAATAAATTCATTACTCTCTCTATTATTAAGGTTACAATTGTCATATAGCTAATTAAAAAGTATAATAATTACGCACTTGGGATGGTCGGAGTAATATTTATATACGGCAAATACTTACAGACACTAGTCACGGTGACCCGTGTACCACTGGACCAGTTACCCTTTGGTGTGTATCCTGATGTTAATTGCATCTTCTTGAACTCAGGGTGCCAGAAGGATCGTAGCAGAGTGGCCCGATCTTGATCTGGAAGCAAGACATTTCACCTCGAAAATACTAGGCGAAGGAGTTAGCCCGATAGAGAAGGTGGTTAGCCCGCCGGCTCAACCACAAGTACCCGAAGAAGACCTAGAATCAAAAGCAGAGTTGTGAATACTGTTAACCAAGCCCATCTCATCTTCAAGGTTCAAATCCGTTTCTTTTATTTGCCAATTTGAAGAGAACCCGTCAAGGATCGTTAAAACTTTGCCCAGTGTTCGTGTTCTAAATCCGACGATAAGATATTTTTGTTCCAAAAAGAGGGCAAAAATTAATTAAATTTTGGTGTTATTAGGGTACAAAGGCTGATCAATTTTGGTGGCAAATTTGGCATGGGATTGAATTCACAAATGTAGAATATACGACAAGTTTTATTATAGAATAAGACAGCTTTATTATGGTTGTACTATTTGCTTGTACTGTTGTACATTCCCTTGTGGACTGCCACCATCATCCTGCTACTGCTACCACTACCACTACCACTGTTTCTAAGATATAAAATTACTTATTATTTAGTGAATTACATTGGTGGTCCCTGTGATTTGTTTAAAATTTGGTTTTGGTCCTTAATCAACTATTTACACTGATCATTCCTAATTTTGCAATTATTATCAACACTCTTTGGAATTAACATTGTCATTTAGAAGGGGACAAATTAGTCTATGGGAAAATTATAAGGACTAAAAGTGAACTCTAATTAATTATGATTCATATTTTCTTAAATTTCTTTGTTAATAATACAATCAAATTTCCATTAAAGTAATATTAAATAAAAGATCTTATGTTTATTTTGAAAAACTAATAAATATTTACAAAAAATTCTAAGTTTAGAAAAACAAAAGAAATATATCTTTTGGGTTGGGCATTAAATATACAAATAAAGTATTGGAAGTTAAAAGTAAAGTCGTTAACTTGAATTTGGAAGTTATATTTTCTAAGAACTATTAAATTAATATAATAATCAAAATATTATAAAGAATTTTATTTAGTTATTGGAAAAGAAAGAAAAATAAAATAAAAAAGGTAATATATTGCAACTTTCTGTATTTTTGGAAAACAAACGTTTTTTTTAATAGTTGCTCATATAATTAACTCATCATTCTTCTAGGATTTAACAAAAGTTTTTCTTAATTGTTTGAATAATAGATGTTTTATTTGATATTTACAAGTGTTTTACATGTCTAAAATGTTTACGGTTTTTTGGATTTTCTATTTTGTTATTATTATAATTATATGTAGTTTGACTATATATTGATAATAGTCATACTTAACTTCCACCATTTTCCAAGGTCTTTGTAATTTTATAGATTTTCAATAAACTATAGGATTTAGCATCCTATAGTATAGCACCATGGTATGAAGTGTCTAAGATGAGCTTTTGCTTGCATATGTCAATACCCAATCCAAAAGATATATGAACTTTTTTTTAAGTTGGGATTTTCTAACGTAAAGGTCATTTTATCAATTTAATAATTTTAAAATAAATACAAATTTTTTATTTAATATGTACTTTAATTAAGAAATTTAATTTGTGATCGGATATAATTTTTTTTAAATAAAAATATTAAAAAATTTGAATCACAACTAATTTTATAATTTCAGTTACACTTTTGGTCCTTGTAGTTTACTAAAAAACTGATTTGTCTCTGATAACGGTTGTTAATTGACGATGTTAACGCTAGGCATTATGAATGTTATGAAATTAAAAATTTAAAAACCATTAATGTAGATAGTTTGTTTTAGGGACCAAACCCAAATTTTAAGCAAACAATAGGGACCACCACTGTAATTCACTCTTAATATTTAAAAAAATATTAATTAAAATAATATCATTTTACATTTCATTAACAGTTAAAAATAAAATTTACTTTTAACAAGAAACAAAAAATGTATTTTACAATTATAGTATTTATGTTTTAGTTACAATTAAATTAATTAATATTAATGTTTAATTTGGAAGAAGATAATGAAAGAAAAAACCAACTTCACAGGAAAAAAAAATTGTAATATTACAATTGTTATATAAATTAAACCAAATTAAACGAAATCAGTAATCCTACATATAAGAAGGTTTATAGAGTATAATATGCAGATTTTGTGTCTATTCTAAATGATCTATGTTTGTTTTTACTTATTTTTTAAAGTAATTATCGAATCAGATAAATGGTTATATATATAGAGGCTCCTTCAAATAGAAACTTTTTTTAGTAAAAACTATGCAACCTATGCAACCCAAGGGTATGTCAGTCTTTTTACAAAATTTCGTATTTTTAGGAAAAAAAACCAACTTTCTTAATTATCTCTACCTCTCTCTCTCTCTCGATCCACCATCACCATCCACTTCCGGCAGCGACCTCCTCCCACTCCGGCGACCTCCCCCATTTCCGACGAGTTTCATATGAGAAAGAACATAAGAAACTTCGAAATTTTCACGATTCATATGAGAAAAAAACATATGAAACTACGAAAATATATGATTACTTCGAAAAAATCTGAATATTCATATAGGAGAAAATATATGAAACTTAAAAAAATATGAAAAATATATAAATGAGAGAAAAATATATAACACCATTTATGAAAAAATATGAAGACGGTTTATGAAAATATATGAAATTATAAAAACATATGATTATTTTGAAAATTTCATGTTTCATATGAGAAAAAACATATGAACCCATTTATGAAAATGCAGAAAACCCATCGGAGTTTAGAAGGTTTCGCCGGAGTTTGGCATCCCTTTCGGGTTCACTTTCTTGTTCATCATGGTAGCCGGAATTTTTCAGAGATAGACGAATTCACTTTCTTGTTCATCATGGTTGTCGGATTCTTGTTCATCATGGTGACCGGATTTTCGAGAGAGAAAGAGAGATAGATGGTTTGCCGGATTTTCGAGAGAGAAAGAGAGAAATGGTGGCCGGATTTTTGATTGAGAGAGAGAGATAGAGAGATTAGATAATGATGGAGAAAATTAATGAGAGATTATGTAACCATATTTATATTAATTCAAATTAATTAATATATTTTGAATTTAAAAATGGTTAAAACTATTCCCAAACTACCCTTCCTCTATTTTTTTAATAAATTTAAATCTGAAAAATCCTCAACCGTTGATCAAAATTTCGGATGGTCTAGATGGGTTTGTAAGTTTGCATAATTTAAAAAGTTTTCAAATGATTGTCTCTCTCTCTCTCTCTCTCTCTCTCTCTCTCTCTCTCTCTCTCTCTCTCTCTCTCTCTCTCTCTATATATATATATATATATATATATATATATATATATATATATATACTACCTTAATATTGGTTTACACCAAATGTCTTAAAGACAATTTCTAAAGCACATGGTACTACCATTTTATGCAAGAATTTCAAAAAACTCTTAATTACAACTCTTAAAACATATTGTACAACCTTTTGATGCAAGAGTTTAAAACTGGTACAATGAAGTTGCAGCCCATACTTTCTTCCCTCAAGCCATACCTTTCTTCTACCAAAGCCCATGCTTTCTGTCAGTGTCAGCCATACCCTTTTATTTTCTACTAGAGCCATGCCTTCTGATCTCAACCCATGCTTTACGACATAGATCGCTGCTTCGAGTTGCAATTACTCCAAAAGGAAGATTCACAACACACCATCATCACCGAATTGCTCAGTTCTTCAAAAGCCTACATTTGTTGATGCGAAATTCTTCTCGAATGAGGTAAGCTACTGAATGATTGTCGCTGATTTTGATTTAGATTTTATCTTCTTAAACCTTTTTTAGTTTGATTCCATAAACATCTTTGATTTTGATTTCCTAAACATCTGCGATTTTGATTTCTTAAATATATTTGATTTTGATTCCATAAACATCTTTGATTTAACGTTTTTGTTAGCAAATTTTAATGATCTATGAACACTCCCAGACGATGGTACACAAGACTTGACAAAGCAACGATGGTCTTATAAGGTTTGTTCATTATCTTTTTTGTCAATATGAATATATATTTCATATTTCAATAAGATTATGTGTTTCAACCATGATGCAATGTATACCTTCTGCTCTTTAGTAGAATAATTATTTTGGGTTTTTTGATATATTAGGGTTTATACCTTAACCATTGAAAAAGTTTGAATCCTATTCAAGTTTTCTTGAAAAATTCTTGGGGTTTTAGTGGCTCTTGAAGAAAGGATTGAAGTCAAGTTCAGTTACCTATTTTAATGTAGGTTCAAAGGTTGATCGGCCGAAATGATGCAGTCGTCTCTGTTTGTGACTACACGTTTTACGCTCCAAGGCATAAGTACAGGATCTGCATCAAACTCTGTTTCAAGCATTCCTGGTTTTCAGTAAGTTTGAAAACTTGGTTCTTGTTTATCCATATATTATTGAAGGTAATCCTGATTTTTGCCTTGGTTTAGACTTTTTGCGGTGTTGATAATTCTTCTTCAGTGTGTGTTTGCTCAAGGCTATCGATCTGTTACAGAAGTAAGATCCTATCTACAGTACTGTTTTTATAACTAGAGTAGTGGGTATTAGTAGGTAGTATGGTTGTCTAACTGTTTCACATGATATAAAATATTCAGTCATATGGGGAACTGTGGTTGTCGGCCTTTTAGTAACAGAGATACTTAATTAGAGTCATAAGGAGCTCTGTCCATGGAAGATGCAATCCAATATGATCCCAATTACTAGCAACTCTGTGTGTAATCTGGCCTATGGCCATTACACTGTGGTTTTTGATTGGCTGGACAAAGCCACAAACTTGTTAAGTTAAAATGTTTATGCACCCATTTTGTGGTCAGAGCATGAAACATGATGTTATGAGTTTAGCATGTCAATTGGAAAAGAATATATATTTGGAGCATAAAAGTGCTTAGCTTCATTGAGGCCTACAGCTCTGTGAAAGATATTTGTACCTTCCATTAGGACATGATCATCTGGTAAAACACTAAATTACTTGTCTTTCTAAAGTCTTGTTATCTGAGAAGGAATACGTGTTCATTTTATTCTTATGTATGCTAGCTCAATAACCTGTGTGAGGCAGAGGCTCTTTTTGAACCATTCAATTAGATACTCGAATCAAGTTTTCAACACACAATCATTTTAAAATATAGGCCGTTTAACAGATCATTGAATTGCTTCGTTCGTGGATACTCTTTTCATATGCGCCAATGGATTTCAAGTTATATACAGTGTACACACTTTTTGTTTGTGTTACATTCCATACCATCTAGACATCTACACCATATTGCTTGGGCTTTGGTGCTTCAAAGCTATGCCTTGGTGTTTGATACATGGCTTCTAGCTGTTTTTTGGTCTGTTGTATGTTGGTTAAGATAATCATATTTTTTTGTATATTCTTAATTAAGAGGGTCTTATCAGTGTATGCAAGGGGTTATACTTGGGATGTTGTGTAATTTATATAGTTCAAATGGTGTCATAAGTTATAAGAAATTAGCGAAGCTAATGGTTGTAATAAAGGTTTCCATGTTTTTGAAGATTCATATCACAGGCGAAGTAAAATCTTAATATGCACATTGAATTTGGAGGCTGTTAATGTATGGATTAAAGATGTTTGCAATGGCCTGTGGCCAAATTGCATATATGGTTGCCTCTGTTGATAAGGAACTTGGGTCAGAAGGGGTCTGGTGCTGGAAGGCAATACAGGGCTGGAGTATCAATGTTGATACTTATAACATGGTTAAAGCTATATCTGGAATTTATCTATATGGATTGACAAATTTAGATGTGCAGTTGTATGGCTTGAAATATGTTGGAGAGGAAAGGCTAGAAGAAAATATTTAATTGGTTTCAGCTGGATTTATGCTTGGACTGTAACACTCGTAAATTCTTAAGGTAAGTATTTTGTCTCCCTTAATGCATTAATTGCGCTTATGTGAGAATATGTGTCCTTGTGTGCATTTTATGATCATTATTATGTTAAAATGTCATATATTGATTTACCATCTTTAATCGTACAAACCTTGTGCTCGTTATCGTTTTCGGTTGAGTTTTCGGGCTGTTTTGGGGTTGGCGCGATTGTGCCTGGCGATTGTGCCATTGGCACTATCGCCAAGGCTGTACCGTAGGCTGGGGGATGCCCGCGATTGTACCCCGCGATTGTACCGAAGGCACTATCGCCGAATTGGTACCGTGAGCGGGGAAGGCCTCGCGGTTGTGACTCGCGATAGTGCCCTTGGCACTATCGCCGGGCACTATCGCCCGCGTGGTCTAGTCTGTGGTTTTAAATGAAATTGAACACATCATTTCAAGCATTTTTATCATCAAAAACGGGAGAGCATCCTCTTTGGGCGATTTTTAGGTCTCCATCACCTACCTCCATAAATTTCTAGGGTTTGGGTTGGTGAGAGTATTAAGTTGTCATCAAAGCTCCATTCAAGTGTTCTCATTGAAGTGTTCTTCGAGATTCTCATCTCTCATCTCCAAGTCTCATCTTCAACTTCTAGGGTTTCCATATTTTCTAGGTTTTGGGTTCAAAACCTAGATTGTGAGTTTACTAAACCTTTGTTAAAACTAGATACACATCATAATCTTCTATTTGTTATTTCATTCTCTATGTGTTCAAGTATTTGGGATTTCTTAATGAAAATGATTGGAAATATGGATATTGGTGACATGCTATGTTTTATGTTATGTGTACCATTATTTGGGGATTTTCCCATGGATGTATAAAATAGGTACCTTGATATGTTGAATGCATGCCTACATGTGAGTTAAGATGGCTTTAGTTGGAATATCACCTTGGTGACATGTTTATATGCATGATGAGTATAATTGTCGTTTGGAATTTTTGTTGGACTCCATGAGGATAGGATGGTAACATTGTACCCGTAGTCGGTATGGAAATATGTTGGGTTGAGATATACCTAAGGACCCCCTATATGCATTATGTTGGATGAACCAAGGCAAGTTCACTAGGAGGATGTAGTCTTGGGGCACCACCGGGATGGTATGTGCCTAGACCTCCGCCACTCGAAAAGTTTCCTTTACGGTCTGATCTCCGGGTGTGTCGGGCCTTTGGGGTGTTCCTTGTTAAGGGCATCAAGGTGCATTGACTCTTTGGAGTGGAATTGATTGGTGATTTGGGTCTCCCCTAATGACTCCACATATATTCGGACACTGGTTAACTGCTGATAAGAAATTGTGACTGTTCATGCATGCTTATTATTGTCCAACTTACTAGGCTTTTTGGCCTAACACTTGTTTGGTGTCGATGTGTATCTCAGGTTCCAGCGGCGGCGGTCCTAAGTAGGTTTAGTTGCTTTGGGGTGAGAGCTTGGGGAATTGCACATGGACGCATTATAGTTTTGGATATAGACCGTTTTGGGTTTATAGATAACAACCCTTTTTGTAATCTCTTTTCTAGATGTAGAAATTAGATTAGTTGGTTGTTGTTTATTGTCCGTTAAATTACAACTGTGATTAAACAGGTTATTCATATTTATATATTCCCCATTTTTGGGAGGCTCTTGCTATGGCAATTTCAGTATACCTCATGTTCGTTTTCCGGATTTTTGTTATCCCTATTTTTAGGGTGTTACAAGTTGGTATCAGAGCTTTAGTTTAAGTGAACTAGGTATTATTTAGCATATCTAGACTTAAGCTTTAGACTTTATGACTTCACTGTCCACTTGGGGTAGGAATCCTAGGTGGGGAGAGCGTTAGGATCACGGAATTACTGTAATTGAAAGTTGTGATGATGGTGACGAGAATACTTGTGTATGGTTCGTTCATAATTTCACTTAGCTACTGCTATTATGAATGCATTGTTACGTGAGCATACTTGGTTTACTATTATTGTGATGATTGATGAAAGTAGTAGTACGTACAATGAGTTCAACTCGCTTAGTCTTTTCTCAATCTATTTCTCGTACGTGCATGACAGATTTTAATGGTAAACACTCGAAGTAGATTACCGGACATGCCAGAAGGGTAACCAGAAGTGGAATCTGCAACAGTACGACCCCCGGTGGGGGCAACCTCCGATGACATACCTATACCCAGAATCTTGGCAGGAGGGCCTGAGCACATTCCACGCCGGAACCTCAACACAGGTGACGCCATCATGGAGGAAGTTACCATGGAGACCCGGCTTCGGGATAGCATGATGTTGGCCATGAATGCGTCTTTGGCTCAACAACAGTTGGCAATGACTTCGGCCATGACCCAACAGCAAGAGTTTTTCATGAAACTCCTAGAGGATCGAGACGCTAGCCACCGACAACCTGAGACGATGGCTGAAAACATTATTGTGGGGTCGGGCGGACCAAATGTGGTAACGGTCGAGGAACCATCCGCTGAAGGGATTCGGATGAAGACTAAGGGGTGCACTTACAAGACGTTTCTGGGGTGCCACCCTAAGGAGTTTGCGGGTTCAGATAACCCGGTTGCTTGCATGTACTGGCTCAAAGAGGTAGAGATGGCCTTTGAGTCAAGTGAGTGTGATCCCTCTCAACGGGTCAAGTTTGCTTCTCAACTACTTCGGGGAGAGGCTTTGATTTGGTGGAATCTCACGCGATCGGTCCTCACTCCTGAAGTTTTGGCTAAGTTAACTTGGTCGGTGTTCAAAGAGAAGATTATGGACAAGTATTGTAGCGAGCGTTCGATAGACAAGTTGGAGCGGGAGTTCCGAGAGATGAAGAAAGGGAACCTGTCTGTGGTTGGCTACTCCAAACTCTTTTTGGAGAAATTAAACTTAGTGGGACATCTAGTCCCCGATGAAAGGTCAAAGATTAAAGCCTATCATCAAGGGTTACCGGCCGGGATGCGATCGGCGGTAAGGAATGCTAAGTGTTCGACGTTACAAGAAGTTATCGAGGAGTCTTTGCTCGTTGAGGATGACATCAATGCCGAAAGGGAAGAGAAGAGGTTGGTTGGTGAGAGGCGGAAGTGGGAAGGGACATCTGGGCCCGTTCGCCAGTCTAGATCCTTTGTGAGTGGGAAAGCGGGTGATCAACGTCGTGAAGAACGATGGTGTTCCAAGTGCAGGTCAAAGCACTCGGGGCCATGTGCTACAAGAACTTACTCCAGTCCAACCAGGTGCGCCAAGTGTGGTAAGAAGAACCATACGACTCGAGAATGTCCCATCCAGGGATCGGTATGTTTCGAGTGCGGAGAACCGGGGCATATGAAAAGATTCTGCCCAAAGCTAGTTGGAGGAAATGGGAGAAATTATGTGAGTTCGACGGCCAGAGTCGAGCAACCACGAAGGGCACCGAGTCGAGCTTTCCGGATGTCTACCGAAGAGACAAAGGAAACTGCGGATGTCGTTTCGGGTACGTTCCTAGTAAACTCCTTGCCAGCTCGTGTTTTGTTTGATTCGGGTGCTACGTGTTCTTTTGTGTCGGATACCTTCTGTAAGCAATTCTCTATTCCTGTTAGTGTTCTTCCCGATGCGTTAGTAGTAGAAATAGCTAATGGAGATCAAGTGATCGTTCGTGACCGTTTTTGTGATTGCACTCTAGAGATCGACGAAATTTCTTTCGGAGTAGATTTACTACCTATGGCTATAGGAGGGTTTGATGTAGTCATAGGCATGGATTGGTTAGTGAGGCATAAGGCAGACATCTTTTGCTCCAAAAAGATGATCCAAGTACCATTGCCGAGAAATGGTGTGGCAACCATTTATGGAGAGAAAGGAAAGAGGAATAATCCTATTATCTCATCTCTTAAGGCTCGCAAGTTTTTAGCGAAAGGCTACCCTTCGTACTTGGCCTATGTTGTGGACGCAAAGAAAGAAAAGAAGTCGGTGGGAGATGTGGAAGTAGTGCAAGATTATCCGGACGTCTTTCCGGAAGACTTACCCGGTTTACCGCCGGAACGGCAAGTGGAGTTTCAGATTGACCTCACACCGGGAGCGGCTCCGATAGCTCGTGCTCCATATCGTTTGGCACCAACAGAAATGAAGGAGATGATGACGCAACTTCAAGAGTTGTTGGAGAAGGTCTTCATTCGACCAAGTTCGTCACCTTTGGGAGCACCGGTTTTGTTCGTGAAGAAGAAAGATGGATCCATGCGGATGTGCATAGATTATCGGGAGGTAAACAAAGTCACGGTGAAGAACAAGTACCCTCTACCTCGCATCGACGATCTTTTTGATCAACTCCAAGGGGCGGGATGCTTCTCGAAGATTGACCTTCGGTCCGGTTATCATCAAGTGAGAGTGAAGAACGAAGATATTCTGAAGACGACTTTCCGAACGAGATACGGTCATTATGAGTTCTTGGTGATGCCGTTTGGCTTAACCAACGCTCCGGCCGTATTCATGGATTTGATGAACCGTGTGTGTCGCCCATTTTTGGATAAATCCATGATCGTCTTCATCGACGATAATTTAATATATTCAAGGGATGAGTCCGAACATGGAAGACACTTACGGGAAGTATTAGAAGTTCTAAGAAGGGAGAATCTGTTCGCGAAGTTCTCGAAGTGCGAATTTTGGCTTCAAGAAGTGCAATTCTTGGGGCATGTGGTATCAAAGGACGGGGTAAAAGTGGATCCGGCAAAGATCAAAGCAATGATGAGTTGGGAACCCCCAACAAGTCCGACGGAGATCCGAAGCTTCTTGGGTTTAGCGGGTTACTACCGACGTTTCATTCAAGACTTTTCCAAGATAGCTACACCGCTCACTTCTCTTACAAGGAAGAACGTCAAGTTTCTTTGGACCGATGCACAAGAGCAAGCCTTTCAGATGCTCAAGAGGAAGTTGTGCGAAGCTCCAATCTTATCCCTACCCGAAGGATCGGAAGATTTTGTTGTGTTTAGTGACACTTCCAAGATGGGGCTTGGGTGTGTCCTAATGCAAAGGGGGAAAGTAATAGCCTACGCGTCGCGACAATTAAAGGATCATGAGAAGAACTATCCGACTCATGATTTGGAGTTGGCGGCGGTAGTTTTCGCATTAAAGTTGTAGCGACACTACTTGTATGGGACCAAGTGTACTCTTTTCACGGATCACAAGAGTCTCAAGTACATCTTCGATCAAAAGGAACTCTTAACAGAAGATGGTCGTGGACTCAAACTCTTTCAAGGGCGAATTTGGGTGCCAAAGATTGGGGGAAATCGTGACTTACTTCTCGAGGAAGCTCATAAGTCGAAATACTCTATACATCCCGGTAGCACCAAGATGTATAGAGACCTAAGGTTGAATTATTGGTGGCCGGTGATGAAGCTGGACGTGGCTAGCTATGTGGAAAGGTGTGTCACATGCCTTCAAGTCAAAGCGGAGCATCAAAGACCGTATGGGAGTTTTCAACCGTTGTCCATTCCCGAGTGGAAATGGGACAACATTACTATGGACTTCGTAACGAAGTTACCAAAGACCTTGCGTGGGCACGACACCATTTGGGTAATTGTTGACCGGTTGACAAAAAGTGCGCATTTCCTTGCAATGCGGGAGACTTTGCCAATTGAGAAGTTGGCCAAGTTTTATATTGACGAGGTGGTGTCGAGGCACGGAGTTCCGCAATCTATTGTACCGGATCGGGACAGCCGATTCACTTCGAACTTTTGGGCTAGTTTGCAAAAGGAGTTGGGTACTCGACTAAATTTGAGCACGACGTATCATCCTCAAACGGATGGTCAAAGCGAGAGGACGATCCAGACATTAGAAGATATGTTGAGATCGTGTGTAATAGACTTCGGGGGAAGTTGGGATTCACATCTACCCTTGGTAGAGTTCGCGTACAACAACAGTTACCATTCTAGCATTGGGATGGTACCGTTCGAGGCTTTGTACGGACGAAAGTGTAGAACCCCAGTTTGTTGGCTAGAAGCGGGCGAAAAGCAATTCGCCGGGCCGGAAATAGTGCAAGAGACGGCGGACAAGGTGAAAGAGATTCGGGAGAGGCTAAAAGCGGCACAAGACCGACAAAAGAGTTATGCGGACAAGAAGAGAAGGCCGGTTGAGTTTCAAGTGGATGACCGGGTCATGTTGAAGGTGTCTCCGTGGAAGGGGATCATACGCTTCGGGAAGCGTGGGAAGCTCAGTCCTCGCTTCCTTAGGCCATTCGTTATCTTGGAAAAGATTGGGTTGCAAGCCTATCGGTTGGATTTACCGCCGGAGATGGATGGGATACATCCTACATTTCACGTGTGTTACCTTCGTAAGTGTCTACCCGAAGAGGAAAGCGTGATTCCTTTGTCGGAAATTCGGGTGGACAATGGGAATCGTTGCGTTGAAGAACCGGAATCGATTTTAGAATCGAAAGTGAAGAAGTTGAGGCATAAAGACGTAGTCATGGTTAAAGTCCAATGGAAGCACCATCGGGGTGCTAACATTACTTGGGAATCCGAAGATGATATGAAGAAGCGTTATCCTCATTTGTTTGCCTAGGGTAAGATTTCGGGGACGAAATCCCATTTAGGTGGGGAGGATTGTAACACCCGTAAATTCTTAAGGTAAGTATTTTGTCTCCCTTAATGTATTAATTGCGCTTATGTGAGAATATGTGTCCTTGTGTGCATTTTATGATCATTATTATGTTAAAATGTCATATATTGATTTACCATCTTTAATCGTACAAACCTTGTGCTCGTTATCGTTTTCGGTTGAGTTTTCGGGCTGTTTTGGGGTTGGCGCGATTGTGCCTGGCGATTGTGCCATTGGCACTATCGTCGGAGGCACTATCGCCAAGACTGTACCGTAGGCTGGGGGATGCCCGCGATTGTGCCTTGGCACTATCACCGAAGGCACTATCGCCGAATTGGTACCGTGAGCGGGGAAGGCCTCGCGATTATGATTCGCGATAGTGCCCTTGGCACTATCGCCCGCGTGGTCCAGTCTGTGGTTTTAAATGAAATTGAACACATCATTTCAAGCATTTTTATCATAAAAAACGGGAGAGCATCCTCTTTGGGCGATTTTTAGGTCTCCATCACCTACCTCCATAAATTTCTAGGGTTTGGGTTGGTGAGAGTATTAAGTTGTCATCAAAGCTCCATTCAAGTGTTCTCATTGAAGTGTTCTTCGAGATTCTCATCTCTCATCTCCAAGTCTCATCTTCAACTTCTAGGAGGGTTTCCATATTTTCTAGGTTTTGGGTTCAAAACCTAGATTGTGAGTTTACTAAACCTTTGTTAAAACTAGATACACATCATAATCTTCTATTTGTTATTTCATTCTCTATGTGTTCAAGTATTTGGGATTTCTTAATGAAAATGATTGGAAATATGGATATTGGTGACATGCTATGTTTTATGTTATGTGTACCATTATTTGGGGATTTTCCCATGGATGTATAAAATAGGTACCTTGATATGTTGAATGCATGCCTACATGTGAGTTAAGATGGCTTTAGTTGGAATATCACCTTGGTGACATGTTTATATGCATGATGAGTATAATTGTCGTTTGGAATTTTTGTTGGACTCCATGAGGATAGGATGGTAACATTGTACCCGTAGTCGGTATGGAAATATGTTGGGTTGAGATATACCTAAGGACCCCCTATATGCATTATGTTGGATGAACCAAGGCAAGTTCACTAGGAGGATGTAGTCTTGGGGCACCACCGGGATGGTATGTGCCTAGACCTCCGCCACTCGAAAAGTTTCCTTTACGGTCTGATCTCCGGGTGTGTCGGGCCTTTGGGGTGTTCCTTGTTAAGGGCATCAAGGTGCATTGACTCTTTGGAGTGGAATTGATTGGTGATTTGGGTCTCCCCTAATGACTCCACATATATTCGGACACTGGTTAACTGCTGATAAGAAATTGTGACTGTTCATGCATGCTTATTATTGTCCAACTCACTAGGCTTTTTGGCCTAACACTTGTTTGGTGTCGATGTGTATCTCAGGTTCCAGCGGCGGCGGTCCTAAGCAGGTTTAGTTGCTTTGGGGTGAGAGCTTGGGGAATTGCACATGGACGCATTATAGTTTTGGATATAGACCGTTTTGGGTTTATAGATAACAGCCCTTTTTGTAATCTCTTTTTTAGATGTAGAAATTAGATTAGTTGGTTGTTGTTTATTGTCCGTTAAATTACAAATGTGATTAAATAGGTTATTCATATTTATATATTCCCCATTTTTGGGAGACTCTTGCTATGGCAATTTCAGTATACCTCATGTTCGTTTTCCGGATTTTTGTTATCCCTATTTTAAGGGTGTTACATGGACCATCTTTCAGATTCCGATCAGATGCTGTGTGTGGAGCTTGTTGTTTCTTTTGCGGAGAAATAAGAAGGATTTATCTTTTCCGGTCAAACTTATGTTTTGTCAATGGCCTTTGGCCAAATTGACCCTCCTTTTTGGAAAAAGCCTCTTGTTTGCTTAACATTGAATGTTAATCTGACTTTTCAATATTTTGTGTTTTAAATACCCATATTCTTTCCTAGAGTAATAAGGAGGGGCCCTGTACATACAGATTTGGTAATTGGAAATCTGGATTGATCATGTGATTTTCAAATGGTGGGTTTTATTTACTGGGTGATGGAAGAAAGAGTAGAAGAAAGATCTTAGAGCAAATTTTTTGGAGAAATTGGAATGGTGCACCTTGGAAGTCTGATCCTTAGTGTGTTCTTATCCATTTCTTGATCATGATCACTGTCTATGGAAAAGTGATGATGGAAAAGCTTAACATTTGGGTGCAGAGATTTTTTACTGTAATTGTTAACTGGGTTTGTATTTGTAGATATGATTGCTTAATATGGAAGGATGATGATAAGGGATCTAAAGATGGAAGTGGATCTATTTGTGGTGGGCTGAGCCTGCAATGGAGATGGATAAATTGGAAGGATATTCGATTGAATATGTGGGGATGTCATGTGGGCTTGCCTATAAATATATTTTGGGCTGATTTGTTAGTGGGATTATTAAAATTGTTGGGGAGCTTCTAGAATTTAAAGTGTGGGCCTCATTTAATTTGTTGGGCAAAAGTTAAAAGTGATGGGCCGAATTATCTTCCTAACATAGTTTGGGCCTACTCTAATTGGTGGATTGGTAAAGTCTTTTTGTGGGCTGCAAGATGGTTTTATCTTCTGGGCCGTATGGTTGTTGTTTGTGGGATGGATTATATCTTGGGTATTTTTACTAAGCATACCTTGATTGACTTCAAAGTGGATGAATTTTTGGTCCTTATCGTGGTGTGCTTTTACATGGTGATTTCCTTTTTTGTTTTTCTTAAGAAGAATTTTTGGAAGTATATTCCTCTTTTGGTTAGGGGTGTTCAAAAAAACCGTTGGACCGCTCAAATCGGTTGAACCAAGTTAAACTGGACCGTTTTTGGCGGTTTAGACGGTCTGACGGTCTGGTCTGGTATGAAAAATTGCCAAACCGGACGGTCTGGTCCGGTCTGCGGTTTGGAGTTTTTTTTGGGCGGTTTGGACCAAACCGACCGCCAAATATATCTATATATATATTTTTATATTTTTTCATATACATCTTTATATCATTTATTGTTTAGCCCAAATATCCAATTTATCTTTAAACTTAAATATATACAAAAAGACTCAAAGATAATTTTAAATCGCTGTGAATTTTATTTGCACTTTGCATGTTACTTTTTTTTAGTGTTTTTTCTTGGGATATTTTGTTAACTTTTATAGACTTTGTTAACATTGTTGTGGGCTTTCTTTATTCAAATGAACTCAAGCTAATGAACCTTTAAAATTCAAAATTTTATATGTTTTTTATGTTTAAACTTTAAATCTCACTAAAAGGCCTAAACCGCCTAAACCGCGGTCCGACTTGACCGGTCTGGGCACTTGATGTCAAACCACTCGGTTTGAAAAATTAATAAACCGCCACTAGCGGTTTGGTTTGTGGTTTGAGGGGTTAAACCGTCCAAACCGGACCGCGAACACCCCTACTTTTGGTATGTTGGTCATTTCTTTTTGGTTGTTACCAAAACACATTTTGAGTCATCATTGTAAATACTTGGGGTATGCCCCTCGTAATTTGTAATTTTTTTCTTCTTTTCATAAAGTCTTTCCGGATGTTCCGTCCCCTTTTTCCAAAAAAAGAAATTTGTTGGACTTTTGAGGTATTTTAATGCACAATTTGTGAGAATGTGTTTGGGTGTTCTTCTGCCTAAATTTGTTGGATTTAGGGCTTTAATTGACTCCTTGAAAGCTGAATTTGTTTGGACAATTTGTGAGTTTTCTCTTGAGAATTTTGCTTATAAATTCTTAGTGTTCTTAGTGTTTCAATTGATTGATATTTCTATTTCTCCTTTGAAATTCTTATGGTGTTCACTTTTTTTGAATTTCTATAATTTTCTTTGAAACGATGGAATAAATGACACATTGAGAAATATATGGATTTCATGTCAGGTACTCAAATTAGCTCTACTGGTTTGCAAATGATACAACCGTGCTTTGTTTGTTAAATGAGTTAGATAAAAGAATTTCATTAAATCTTACTTTATCCGGTAAATCATTAGCTTAGCAATTTACTTGGTAGTAGTTTGTTGTGCTTCTATTCCTTTTTATGGTTTGACCATATATAAGTTTAACATAGTAAAAAAGGGCACTTGCATCTATCTTACAAATGTAATTAACAAAATTGGTTTGACTATACTGTCTTTTTATCTGTTTAAAACTCGCTTGACCTGGACATGCTTTTCAAGTTAAATTGCTAAAATATAATGCATCAAAACGACATCATTTGGTGACCTTTACCCGGTAGACGCTTACCGGGTACGAGTCGTAACCCTCGCTTACCGAGTAAGACTCTCCATCCTTGTCATTGTTCTTACCAGATAAGATTCTTGACCATTATCATGTTCATCCAGTAAGGTGTAGTAGTTAACTATTACTCCTTGTTGAAGTCAAGTGCATATGATTATTACAATTTTAACAAAAAACATACAACTTGAAATAAGTTTGCAGCATCTGCATGGTCACTATATATACAGTTAATATACAATAACTTGTGGTTGGGTCTGTCTTTATTAATCCAACCAATTCAACAAGAAGAATACCATATGGACCTATGAATAAGTGATTGGATATATAATAGACTTGGACATCCATTTAATTTGCATGGTGCTTGGAACTTTTATTCTAACAAATGTACAAGGAATATATGTTGGTTTGTAGGAGGGATCATGATCCATGTTTTTGGGTCTTAAATACCCAGATTAATTACTTTATAAATCTTTATCGGTTTTTGCTTTCTTTTCTTAACACAAGTTTTCACAAATCATTCAACTTCATCAACATATCCAAGTCTTCAATACTATGCTGCTGAGTCTGCTGGTGTTCAATATCTATTGGTGGATTCTTATCTTCAACCTGATTATGAGACAACTCAAGAATAGAGGACACGTTAGTGAAGATAACCATCTGATCAGTCTTATTTTACTGTGTAACTGTTTGTTTTTGGTTTACCAACTAACTAAATAAGGTACATGCACGATGGAGCTTGACAAGAGTTCATGTGGACTTCGTTTGGGAAGATAGTTAGGGAACCAAGACTATTCACTTTTCTAATATTTACATTTTAATTGCATGGTAATTTTTTTTTATTTTAGATCTATTTAACATTTTTTTTATTATATTTTAGAGGAGAAAAATGGTAGCAATTATTCATTAATCCCTTTAATTCGAATACATGTACAACCAAATGAACTTGGTGGGAGGCATTTTCTCTTTGAATCATTTTGCAATTGAATATAATCACTAAGATATGAGAAAAAAAGGTTATATTTTCGCCTCCGGTGAATTTTACATCCTAATTTGTCGAAACACAACTTTCTGAGTATATAGGTTTAGAAGCCTAATACGTGTGCAATTATTTTTCCATTCGATCTTGCTAATACACCATATTAACCTTCAACTTTATATATTAGTTGACTTGCAAATTTACCACGCAAACTCGTGAAATAAAATAAAAAGTGATAACGAAACATTATTCAGAGCTAAACTAATGTTTCGGAATTGTGATTCACTCGCGCTGCATCGCGCGGGTACACCACTAGTATATATATATATATATATATATATATATATATATATATATATATATATATATATATATATATATTAGGTCTATTATCTTATTTGAAAAATGTAAGATGACATTGATGCCCATGATTCCATTTTCTCCTATTGGTTGATGACGTGTGAGCCCATATGGAAGTGTATGTAGTTTGGACCCACTAGAGAGGGAAGTGGGGCCCATGTTTGCATGGAAACCAATTGCAACCAACTTAAAAAGACCTTGGAAACATGTTCAACCAAGTTATAATGAGAGCGGATTTCTCTTCTCTATGTGTAGATGCTATCATGCAATATCATGAGATTCACCTTCTACCTCTTCTTTATTGCCCATCATTCACCCTTTTCTTATACCTTTTTCCATCACTTGTACATCATGCATTAAATACTTGTACCTTCAAACGCTTTCCATCTTTTCATTCTACGCCAAGTGCGACATGACCAATGTCATAAAAACTGTCAAATGATCAAAACCGATAAACCTCCGAGCCTGTAACTTGGTTGATAGGACGAAACGAGACAAAACAAATAACTTATTGTTTCATGTTTCAACACAACATTAAACTAGGATAGGACCAGACTGATTGGTAGAACAATGTATTTTCTTTGTTCCATCGAGACAGGTGAAACAAAAATCACGAAAATTACTAAACTACCATGTCAAACTAAAACTCTAAAGCATTCTACATTCCCCCCCCCCCCCCCCCCCCCCCCCGCTTTTTCACTCTCACTTGTCTAGTCTTGTCCACATACCAAACGCATGTGTCTCAATCCTAATTCTTTGTCAGTGACACGAGTAATGACATATATACCTACTTTGCATTCACGTTCTTGGTCCAATATGCTATTTAGGGCCTTCAGGGCCGGTCTCGTGTCATTATCTTGTTTACCGATCGAAAACATGAAGAGGGTCAGAAAAAGCTCGAAACCCCAATAAATAAACTTTGGTTTTATGCCATCTGATGTATCACTCAAGCTCCTCTAAGAAATTCAAAATAACATATATAACGAAAAAAATATGAATAATTAGAGTATTAGAAAGGGAAGGAAAAAAAAGAGTGTTTGTAAATTGTAATTAGTTGGGTTATTGATTATAATTAAGAAAAGAAATAAGAGCCCAAAAAAAAGAAAGATGTCTTGAAATTGAAGGACAAAT
This sequence comes from Arctium minus, assembly GCA_954870635.1. NCBI lineage: Eukaryota > Viridiplantae > Streptophyta > Magnoliopsida > Asterales > Asteraceae > Arctium > Arctium minus. Next base: position 61,980,632 of record OX941087.1, read on the forward strand.
ATAATGAGCACAACAGGAACCTCATCATGCATCTCCTTTATATAAGCAAACAAAATATTATTATTAAATGCACCATGCTTCATGGGAACATTGTACCATGAAGATTCAATACCAACTTATTTATTTATTATAATTATTATTATTAATTATCTAAATAATTGATTTAAGTCTTGTATTTAACATATATTTTGTAATATATTATATATGTATATGTGTATGTTTGTTATTCCAAAACTTGTTATTTTTGTTAAATATTCATAACTGAGTTTGTTTCATCAGTCCTCATGACAAATCTTCTTTTTTGAAACCCCTTTTTAAAAAAAAGACTAATAACACGATTTGCTTTTTCTGGGTGTTATTAGGTTGTTCAATTTTGCCATATAAAGATTTGAATTTGTTAAATTAGGTTCGTTATAATAAATTAGTATTGTTCTTAATTATTTACAATTAAGTTTGTTTGATAGTGTTTTCAATTGAATTTATATTTGATTTTTTGATAAATAAAATAATTAGAAATTGTTTTAAATAAAATAATTAATTAAGGAGTATTGGGTTTATGAAAAGGTTAAAAAAGGCAGTCAATTCCAAAGGGGGAAACCAAATCAAAATGGAAGAATGAGAAGGAAAATCTTGGGTGTGTTCAACCAAGAAACATAATGTTGCATCATTGAATTAAGAGCTTTCTTAGATTTTCTTTGCTAAATTATGATTATATGCATACCCCCCTCCCTACAACCAAACAACACAGTGGACTTTTATTAAAGTAGCTGCATTATTATTATTTTTTTTCAAAAAATATATATATATATATATATATATATACATACTTTAAATTTTTAAATGACAAAATATATATAGCTTTTTTTGTCTTTAAGAAAACTAGAGCTCACTACCTTTAAAGAACTGAGTTTTACTGGTAATTGAAGTATCGTTAAATAGTTAATGTATTATCATTTTACAGTTGTAAATGAAAAATATCGGTAATTATCATTTATATATTGATTAATAATGAATATTTTAAGAAAAAAATATTTGGGTTTTTTATTAAATAAAAAGTCATTTGATAAGGTATAAGTTAATGATCCAAATCTCAATAGCTTGATACTAGTCGAATCGTTATTTGATAACTAATTTTTAAAATTTTGTTATGAATAAAAGGTTAGATATATATGTCACATTATTTGAATATGAGGAATGTAAAGGGGACGAGCGGCCAACGATATCACCACTCAAAGGAAGTCTTTTTCCATGTGCATATTTTGACGCAAATCTCACGTACCAGGTTTTTGTTTATTGGTTATGTCACTTTCTTTAGTGTCTATCTTTGTCGGACCGTGCAAGCAAAAAAAACAGTACAAGTTTATCACATGAGCATCACACATTTTACTTCCATTATCTGCTTTCATTACATCTTTTACGTTTATTGTCTTGAAGTTATGTGATGACCTGCCTGAAACAACAATACTAATTATGACTTGCATTCCGAAACAAATATAGTGGGAAGAACCTCAACGGCTTAAGGCTCTTTCACATGTATACTACTTTCCACATCTGTATTGTTTCTTTATTAAGCCGTTTCTTTCATGTTTATTTTTGTCGGCCATTGATGTAAAAGAAATCTATAAAAGTTATTCATGTATTTCGCATGTCTCTTTCTTTTATCTGCTTTTGTCACATCTTCTATGCATACCAGTATCAAAAAAAGAAAAAAAAATTAAGAATCAAATTTTAATTTTCCTCAAATCTACGTAGCTTTGTTTTTCTTTGAAATGCCTTTCTTTACTTTTATCCTTTTACAAAATCGGTCCCTACATTATTTTACAACTTTCACTTTAATCCATTGTCGTTTCAGGTTACATTTCTGGTTTTCAAATAGACGTTTGTAACATTTTGCTCTCACATTTCATTGCTTTCTGATCTATTTCACTTAAATTAATCATCATATAAACAATATACTGTTGAAATTACCAGTATACCCTTCAAACATTTTTGATACAAAATGATCATTATACTCTTCCAAAGAAAACTTGTTTTCGGACTTCTTTTACCTCTTTTTCGTCCCTAACTTTCTACCACACTCACCATAGTGTCTTCCCACCAACGTAACTTATATCACATCATTCCAATGCAAAAAAATGATCATTATACCCTTTATGTTATATGATATATATCGACTCTAATAAAGCTCAAGAGTTAGGATTACAATTTAAAAAAAATTGATTTAAGAACAAAAAGAAAGAAAAAAAAGGTAAAAAGGGCATATGATAAAATAATTCAAAAAATAAATTTGTAAATAATTAAAAACTTTAAATTGTTCTCTTAGTACATTTGTGGCCATTGAACACAAAAAAAGTGGTAGATTCCCAATCATCCCTTCCACTCTATTTGAAACACCCATAATTGCACCCAACCACCAATCCTTTTCACCATATAGAAACCTGAGCTTCTAAGTTTAACCCATCAAACCAAATATATAATCTTTATCAAAATTATATTTTTTTTCATTAAAAAAATCATTTTCTTTCAGAAATAAGTTTTTTTTCCCACTATTTTCATTCATAAGAAGTGTGTTTATTTTGTATTTTATTTCTAAATACAATATAAAATTTAGAGTAAATTACGTTTTTAGTCCCTGTGGTTTGTTGAGAATTTCTATTTTCACCCTTATGGTTTTAAAGTTACATTTTCATCCTTATGGTTTATAATTCTTTACCTTTTTAATCCTTATGGTTTAATTTTTATTGCTTATTTATTTCATCCCTATGGTTTGCAATTTATTTTTATTTTAGTCCTTCATAATTAAAAATAGTATTTTGGCATCAGGGACGAAAATAGAAATAATTACAAACCATAGGGACGAAAAATGAAATTTCAAAACCACAAGGATGAAATTCGCAATTTTTAACAAACCATGGGGACTAAAAACGTAATTTACTCTAAAATTTATAGTATCTTAAATTTTAAATAATGTTATCAATTTATCTGTTTTATTAATTGTAATAAATTGATTATTTATTTTGGGTTAAACATTTATTTTTGTTTTTTTATTTGAAGAAAACCTAAGATGATAAATCAATTTCCGTATTAATAATTTATTATTAAAATTTACATCTCATATTTAAGTTTTAAAAATAGGTTTTTTAGGTAAGAATTCTAATAGTGTATTTCATGGAAAATACAGTATTTCGGGTTTTTGTAGACTTCTAACATAAATTCATCTATTTGAGACCATATAACTATTTTTTTATTGGACTATTAAATAAAAATATTAAATTGAATTTGATTGATAAAATTACTCTGTTATGTTTTCATCAATAAATATAATATTTTTATTTTATTTTATTTTGAGTAGTCTAAAAAGTAATATATTTTCTTAAAATCTTTACTGTGATTTTCGTATTTGTTTATTGGGAGCCGTTACAATATATTCGCAACTACTGAGTTTGGTTCACGAGTTTTTTAAAAATATCAAAAATTTAATTTTGCACAAGTCTAATTAGTTGTTTACTATCCCAACAAATATACGTTTTGATAAAAAAAAAAAAATCATTTCATTTTAAAATAAGTGTTTACAATTTAAAAACAAAAAATACAATTTAAAAATATATAATTATTATATTTTTTTAGTTAATTGAATAACAGTATTACCCGCAAACCTTTCCTCTCTCTAGTGGTTCTTAAATATCCGTTATTCACAATTAAATGTAGTATGTTATAGAACAATCAATATAGAGAGAATAACAATAAGACAGAGAGAAAAATTTTGTAATTCTCATTAATCATAAGCTCTTAAATATGAATGAATTTACAAAGAAAATGAAACATTCATTATGGTAATCTAATACTAAGAAAATATTATGTCAATCATTTCCTTTTGACGATGACACATAATCCTTCAACACTCCCCCTTGTGCCAAGTCAAATGAGTGATGGTGTATAGTTCTTGCCTCATTAAAACCTTACACCAAAGAAACAAAACCCAATGGGAAAAATAAAAACTTTAGACGAAGGAAAGAGTATAAGACACCAATAAACAATTTCTTTAGTTTATTATATTTCTTGATTTGTACATCAATCAACGGGTTTATAAAACAAGATGATTTATAAACTGTTGTCTCACTAAAACCTTGTACCAAGGAAAAAAACCTAGTGGAAAAAATAAAACCTTGGGTGAAGGAAATAGCACAACATACCAATGTCAAATGTATAGTAGACTCCCCCTTTTGTCTACTACTCCCCCTGATTCGTACATTAATCACGGGAGTTTGGAAAACATTTGCATTTTAATACTTTCTACATGTTTTAAAAATATGGTTTTAGGTAATGATTTGGTAAAATATGTCACATTCTCCTGACATCTTACTTGATTCTCTTGAATCTAGAGGAGAGTTTGTTACTACTGATTGTATAGAAACTTAAGCAAAATATGCTTTGTGTTATCACCCTTGATGTATCTTACTTTCATTTATTCGATATATGATGCATTATTTCCATATATGCATGTAGGATAATGGTTACTAGCTCCTCTAATATGTGTAATGACAGTTCTTAATCATATACATTTCTTGAATAGTCTCATGGAGAGTAATATTCTTGGATTGTTCAAGGAGGTAGTTATAAGGGTTAACTTAGCTTACTTCAAAACAATTGGAATGTTCCCCGTGGTAATTCCTTATCAAGTTTGGGAACAACCTTTGTATGGATCAGACACATACCTAATATCAGCAAAAACATACCAAGATATTGTTTGGTGTTTTTCTATAAGAGTTGTTACTTTTGCTGCTTACATTCTAAGTAGGTATTGAAGTTTCATTATCAATCCCATTTTTCTTTCTATAGGGAAAGTATAAGCCTATGTCAATGGTTTCAAAAGATTAATTCGATACCATTCCAATGACGTTGCGTTGGCGCCGAGCTAAATCTAGCTAACAAGTTCACTAAAAAATACAATATATGTCAGGATCTTAATTCTTAACAAGAACACACGCTCAGAAAACAATATTAAAGAAGCTGCGGAATAGCACTTTAATATTCTGAAAAACAATGCAACAGTAAATCAATGATCACAACTTGTAAACTTGTATTGAATGATTGAAGTTACAAGATTAAACACACAACCTCAATATTGATGAACAGACTCACCAATACGAATTCTACTTCTCTAGAATCAGGGTTCTAACCTTGAGGTTGATTCTCTCTTAAAAAGCTAATAACTCAGAATAATTGTTCTATCTAAAAAGAAAACAAACTATTCTATACATATACTGAAGATAAAAGATAATTACAAAATAATAAAAGATCTTTAGTATAATCTTCCATCTTTATCTCTAACTTCCATGAATATCCTCATTCCATCCAGCTGTCATCCTTCCATGCGAAGTCCTCATCATATAAGCAGTATTAATCTTTAGCAGCATTAATACTCTGAGCAGTATTAACTCCAGCAGTACTAACTATGCTCAACAATATTAATCTCTTCAAGCAGTACTAACTTTGAACTAGCAGTACTAATCTTGTTCAACAGTATTAATCTTTTCAACTGGCAGCATTAATCACAGAAGTAGCAACCAGAAGTAGTAACCATGTTCTTCTAGCAGCATTAACTTTACTTAGCATTTCTTCAGTTCCCAACAATATACGGTCAAGTGTATTGTGCTAAGTACGATAATGTGTATATTGTACTTAGATAGGGAATTCCATCTCCCCAACACTTTTTCGTCATCATCCTTTAGACGAAATGGATATTTACTTATATCCAACACTTTGACTGAATGGGAGTGCTAGCCGGATGCACTTTGTCCATATTAAATTGCCTGATTATTTTCTAGACATATGCGATCGGTGAATTAATATTTCACAAACTCGGTGTCCTAGCTCAAATAGTTAGACAAAACCAAGTTTTCCCAAGATTTTCCATCTCAAATTTAAATTTCAAGTAGCTTGTGGTTTCTCTTAGTTCATCAAGAGTGTCTATTATGTTCATAACATTAACATATAAAGCTACTTTGAAGATCTGGAACTTGTTTTCCTAAATACATACGCAAAGACACAGTTCATCGCTCTTATATACCATTTCCCAATCAAGTATTCACTTAGGCGGGTATACCACACCACATAGATTGCTTTAATTTATAAAGTGAGTGTTTCAGTTTTATTGCAAACGCATTTCGTGGTTTAGAGTTACTTGATTTTGGTAATGTAATATCATCAAGCACTTTTATATATCTCTGAATCTAGATCCCCGTAGAGATATGTCGTAACCACATTCATGATCTGCATTTCCAGTCCTTTGGAAACTACTAGGCTAATTAATTAGCAGAACGTTATGACGTCCATCATGGGAGAGTAAGTCTTCTCGTGGTCAATCCAGGGCGTTGTGAGAAACCTTGCGCCAAAGGAGAGTCTCATACATTATGACTTAATTATTCTCATTACGCTTTACGACAAATGATTTATCTATGTCTTACAGGATTTACACTTGGTGGGTTAGCACTACCAAACCAAATACCCGTTCATTTGTCAAATAATATGATTCTCCTGGATTGCTTATTTAGGCCAATTTACTCTTTGTTGATATTTTTCAACTGAGCATGGTTCGATGTCAATGTGCTCTATCACCTCATAAGTAACAATATATATGCGAAATATATCATCAATGAGTATGTAGGATCTGTCCATCGACTTATATGCACTCTCATAATTAATTTGAGATTTCTTTGATCTCTGGAATCAATATTAACTTCGGAGCGTCCTCCAGTAATGATTCATAGACATTTTTAATCAGAGACAATCTCATGAGAGGTTTATGTATTGATGACAAATAGTTGTGCCTTACTCTTCTCTTCCTTTAGATGAGTATCTATCGAACCAAGTAGCTTCCCCCATTTCCGTTTGGGAGCTACGACCTCAACCACACCTCCACCATGTGTGATTGCAATGCACTTTCCAACGACGTTGTGCTCTTGTTTGGGGACTTTAACCTTGCGAGTATATTTGCAACTCGTATATGTGATCTTGTCGCTTCTGTAATAACATTAAACGTATCAGGTATCGAGTCTGATTCGTTTGACTTCAACTTTACATTATGAAGTTTCAGGATCAAAATGAGACAAAGTGGGAATATTCAATGACACTTCATGTCGTTCCTACGGAAAATCCTTTTTTCTATCTCCCCCTAACGACGGAAAGACTGTCTCATCAAAGTGACAATCCGCAAATCTAGCGGTAAAAAGATCACCCGTCAAGGATTCTAATTAGCGGATAATATTTGGAGATTCATATCCAACAAATATACTTAATCATTTTAAAGACCTATTTTGGTGCGTTGTAGGAGCGCAATTGGCACATATATTGCACAACCAAACATGCGTAAATGTAAAATATCAGATAGATCTGTGCGCTAACAATCTCCCCCTTTGGATCAAGATCATTACTAAAAAGATTTTAGCAATTCAGTCTTCTTTTTCAGCTCAGAAGATGCAATCTCCTTATCTGTCTTCCATATGTAATAATCTCCAGGTTTTAGCTCAGAATGCTTTAGCAAAGTATCTTCAAAGAAAATTTCTCTAAAATCAGCATGTCTTCAGAATAATTTGATCTTTCGCATTTCTTGGTTAGTTCTTCTCTTTTTCAATCTTATTTAGAATGTAATGGACTGGACATTTCTTCAAGCTTTAGGTTCTCCCCCTTTTTGATGAATAGAGAAACGATTTCATCAAAACTTTGAGTAAGAAATGTCGTTCATTTGGAGCCTCTGATCCGTCAATTCAAAAGGTATTCATCTAGATCTTTGCAAATCCAGACAAAATAATCATGTAACACCTGAATCAACAAATGAATCAGTTAATATGCTTGTCAGTAACACTAAGTCACTGTGTGTAACGAATACACATTGGAAATGAGCTTTGTGATGTTCACTCCTCCAGGGCTTCCATTCAATCATCGAAACACCACAAAGGCAATTTCTATGAACGATAGGACAAAGAAACAAATTCCTTGTGTGTTCGTGCATGTGATAGAAAGAATTTAGCACGGATGATTGCTTATTAGGCTCAAAATTGTGTAAACCACTGAGACAACAGTAAGTTAAACACATACTCAATGTGCATGATTGAAGTGCGAAGGTGGGGCAGACTTCCTTCTTTTAAATATCCAGATTTTCCAAATGAAAATCAGATAGCAAATGTGTTGCATCCCCTTTGAAAATGAAACATTTTCCTTTTAAGAAGAAAATGAGTAGCTGGTAGGGTTAATCAAGAGTTGGCATGGGCTAGTTGCTTATTTCAATAATGTTCACCAAAGAAATGTGAAACACTAGAAATGTGGTTGCCTGGCTCAGAAAGTAGTTGGTGTAGAGTTCTGATATTCTTTTAACTCTGTTCTCACACCCTCTTTCTTTTAAACATATAGCTCACTCTAACCATACTCATTTCTTTTCGACTTATCACACTCAATCACTATGGATTAACTTTGTGGGTAGAAATCACTATTTAAGGTGATTCCATAGAAGTTGTGTTAAGTCTTAGCAGACTGAAATCATGTTTTCCTAGAAAGCATGTGATGCTCAATTTGGTTTAACTATTTCAGTTAAAGCACAATGTTGATCTTGAAAACATTTAAAGTCACACTTCCAAATCATGAATTCGATTTGAGAATCGGGAAGTGGTTTGAACATTTAATAACAATGTTTTCTATGATTGAAAGTTGTCCTTCTTTCAACCATATATGAGATTAAGATAAATGATTATACCTTTACGTGCAATCTTACATCTCGTGAAGTTAAGCTTAAAGTCATAAAGATATGATCTTGTAAGCATCTCTCAAAAACTGCAAAAGTCTTATGTCTTAGTCAAAACAAATTTATTCACTTAAATTGAAAAGACAAAAAACAGTAAAACAATGAAAGTATGAGTCCTGATCAGAAATAATTAGAAGTCATCACCTTTTTACTCCCCCTGAAATTATGCATTTGAAAATTATCATTGAAAAAGATATGCATTTAAAAATTCAGAAAAGTATGTATGTACTCCCCCTTGATGGTTGATTTCCTCATCCGAGTATTGGAGTACAATCTCTTATCAGCTCGGAGTAAGGTCTTTTGATCATTGAAGTGCGAGTCCTAAACTGTACATAATCAGAAGTCGTCATTCTTTGAAGCTCGGGTTCTTAACTGAAGTATTCAGAAGCCTATTTGACTTTGATGTCCGGGTCTTGAGCTGATTTACTCAAGAACCATTCTTCTCCTACCCCCCCTTGACAGTAGGTGCCTGCAACACATAATCATCCTTTTTCTTTGGTACCCACTGGTATTTGGGTCCATGAGTGTTAGTTGCAGTTCTTGTGGGGGTAACTGAGTAAGAACCATACCAATAATGGTCACTCGTTTTATGAACAGGATCATGTGTACGACAATAAGAACAATAGAGTTTCTTACCTGACAAACTGATTAATTGATCCCTCGTGTAGACAAAATCAGGTTTACCTTTACGCGCATTGTTCTTCTTGGCATTTTGCGTATGTATACATGACTTCTTACTTTTCTGCTCATATTTCTTCTTTGTTTCAACTGGTTTCCTGTTCCAGACCAGTTGATCTTCTTTGAAGTTTCTTCTCCTTCTTTGATGTGTACCTGAACTATCTGTATTTTTATCAAAGAAAAGGTTAGAATTACGAATTTGATTAGAAGATTTAACTGACCTTTTTGAAGAAACAGGTTTGAATGTTGAACTTGCAGCTGACTTGAAAGAGCATTCTGAATCAGCTGAATTATCTCTAGGTGAGTTGGTAATTGACTCTGGAGTCTTGTGCTCAGTCACCACCACCATTGAAATAATCTTTTCAAACTCGTTAATCTTTGAAGAATAACTGTTTCTTTCTTTGACAATAAGGTCAATCTTCTTCTCAAGCTCAGACTTCTTCTTCTTCTCTTTCTGTGCACACTTAGAAATTTCAGATAGCTTTGCATTAAGATTTCTAATTGCAACTTCAAAGGTGCTTCTCTCTTCTTCAAATTCCTTCTTTGCACCCTTTCTTCCATCTGATATTTCTTTTAAGAATCCAACATTCTTCTGATCAAATGCCTTCTTCTCCTTGGCAAACTGATCTCTTTCCAAAATGATTACTTTCTCAAGGTTAGAAATTTGTTGAGAAAGCTTTAAACATTTAAGCTCAAGCACCTTCTTCTCCTCAATACTCTTCTTGGAAAGATCTAAGAACTTCTTCTCAAACTCTTTCTTATCTTTAATGCTTTCACCATCTGTCAAATGCTGAGAGTCGGAAATTTGCTTCCGAAGATCCTCATTGATCTTTTTCAATGCATTGACTTTTTCTTTCAGTACCTTATTTTCATCACGATAGTTCTTTGACTTCTCCGAACAATTTGCAGCTGAATAAGCAAACTTCTGAAGTTCTAATTTGAGCATTTCAATCTTATCATCATCATCAGAAAAATATTCCATCTTGAATATCTGATTTGATTTGATTTGCAAAAAGAACTTGTACTAAAAGTTAGTCCAGATAAAATCACAAAGATACAGAATCTTTGAATATAAATTTTGATCACAATCAGAACTATGTCCCCCTTCGCAGACTTAGCACGGAGGTCCCGCTACCCGATTAGCGGGTGGGGTCAAGGGGCAACGCCCTTGCGGGGGTATCGGGGCAGCGCCCCTAGAGAATTTTTTTTTGACATGTAGAGGCCATATTACAGTTTGCAAAAATTTGTCTAAGTATGGAAAAGTGTGAAATTGGAGTTTGCGCTAGATGTGGTTGGCGCAAAACAGGGATTTGCGTGAGATGAAGGTCGCTCGCTTTGAGTTTTGCGCGAGCAGTTGGTCGCACGAAATTGAGTTTTGCGCGACGTGTTGATGGCGCAAAAGTGTACTTGAGATCAACTTTGCGTTATGAACTTTGCGTGAACTTAAGATATGAGAATTGCGCGAGACAAAGTTGGCGCAAGCTGAGGATTGCGCGATTCGAAGGTCACGCATTTTGAAGATTGCGCGAATAGTTGATCGTGCGAGTTTGAGTTTTGCGCGACTAGTTGATGGCGCAAAACTGACTATGAACTGGCGCGTATTTAAACTTTGCGCGAGTTCATCCCTGTACTTCGAAAAATCAATCTGTTTGCTCAAATAACCCTGTTTGGCAACGATTAGCAGTCCCAACTTTGTCAAATCGACCACTAACAGTTCTAGAACAGATTGTAACCACTTGATCTCGAAAACAAACACTTTTTGACGAAATGATCAATGGCACAGTGAGTTTTTGCTCGTGAAAAGTTTTGCAATAAAATCACAAAATTTGAATCGATTGAAGCTTTATAATGAAATCAAACTATAACAACTCGATCTAGCACCCTATTCAATCACAACCTGATCGATTTCAACTCCTAGAACACACTAAAACTCGAGAATGATTTTGAAATGAAGAACACAGAGTCGTTCTTTGTAAAACTTGATTTGAATCTATTATCAGACTCTGATACCAATTGTTGGTCCGTGTGATTGAACACGATCTTTACCAGATAATCAAACAACAAACATATATAGATTACCAACCTGTTTCGATTACAAACAATGGATTACAAGGTAGATGTTCTTGAAGTTTAAGCTCTCTTCTCTTTGATGAATAGTAAGGTCCATTTCTTAGATTGTAAGATCTGAGATATTCTAAGATCTCACCTAACTTACACTAACAACTAATAATATCTAATACAAAATAATATCTAACTAAATATCTAAACTTAATATAATATCTAGATATTTAGGAATAAACTAATATTAAATACAAAAAACAAACTTTGACTTTTATTACAAAGTAACATTAGACTTATATCGAGAGTCGACTTTCCGACTTTAGCTTCAGATTGCGATCTTCAGATTGGATAATCTTGAATCCAATAGATCTGTGCGCTAACAGGCTTATATCCAGTTACCAACCGGTACACATGAGACTGGTTAGCTAGTAATAGGTCTCAAAATGAAAAAGTAAAGTTGCGTATAGTATTGCATAACCCCAAACACATGTAAGTAAATCAGTGCGCATAACTAATGTCTTGGCTACCATCTATATTCTTTTGATGACAACTTTTATGAGACCATTTTAGATATACATATGGGGTATAGGAAACTCTACATTGATCCCAATACATATGCAATAATCATCAAATCCTTATGATGTAAATTCTCTAGCATTCTAAGTCATGTAGACTTGATGAGATAATCAAGGTGGTGAGCCCTTAAACATATAGTTAGTGCTAGGAGTGCAACATTTCACGTGGACAGTAATACGACATACATTCATCGTGTCGAAACCAAAACCATAAAGTACTTTAATGATCCGCATTCTGGATGTTTATGTCCATAAATATCATTTTGTATTCGTTGTAAGAATGGAATATTTTGGTATTATGTCCTTGGCTTTAGGATGGTCTCATTCCTGTCTTGGCTAAGGATCAGGGTATACAAAAGTTGTAGGTATTCAAGAGGGCATATTATGATAATGGCGTTGCTTCTTATGCTGTAGAAGTCAACATTTGCAATTTGGCTCATTTTTGCCTTTCACTCGAAAGAGAATGTGTTTATGTGTATTTTGCAAACACGGATCACTATGTCATGACCATGGTATCCCATGTGAAACATATATGTGTCATTGTCCAAAACTTCTTTATTGGTGACAAAATATGATTTAGTGACCTAGATAATCCACTAATTTGACACATTAATTTATCTAATATATGTTCCTTTCATATCATTAGAGTTGATGCACATATACTCAATTCCATTCTTATAATATGATTTATAGTTGATATGAATATCTTAACAAAGTTTTCATTAATATAGTTCTTTGATGACTATTAATCTTGTACCAACAAGAAAATGACAGTACATCGTCTAAGTATTTTGATTGGATAAGTTAAAAAAAATGTTAGTCAATCTCTTTAGATTGTGTGAAATGTCCTACAAAAACTCAAGTTCTCCTCGATACATTCCTACACGGAACGGAGAATATTGAGAGTTTTGTATTTGTCTTTGATGTATTTCTTTACATCTATAATGGTTATCGATTTGAGTGTGTATATTAATTTTATGCTTACCATAAATTTCAAGGAAGCATATGCTTATCAATCTTAAATTAATATGATATAGTTTATTTTCAATTTGTTCCTTTCTCAAAAGAACTAGTGATTAATGTATTTCTTCTTTGACTATCCAATATCAACTTGTAGTAGTTGCATCTCTGCTCCAAGGATTGGAAAATCCTTCCAAATATTGTCATGACCCTGACCATTTCCACGGTTTTGTCCACGTGGTACGTAGATGCCACGTGTGAGAAATTGTCTCTCACTCACTATTTTTTGGAGTTGTTCCACCTCTAACACTTTCAGTATTGATCTCGGGAATTTTCTTTGTCCCGACATATCTAGTGTTGTTATTTGAAAGAACCTTGTTGTGTCTCTCAACCACTTGCAGTAGGTTGATGAGTTTGTCTAAATATTGCGTTCCAACTTATATTGGTTTATTAATATTTACTGATATATGAAAGGTGGAAATAATGTTATAAATCATGTCATCTTTTGTGTGCTCCTTGCCACAAAGATTGAGACGCATTTTGGATATAACATTTCTTTGTTGACATCAATTACCTTTTTGTAATCGAGTAAGTGGGTTTCATTTCGCTATATGATTTCCGGAAGTACATATTCATGAGTACTCTCGATTCTCCCTTTCGGGTCATCCTACAGTTCTTTGGGGGTTTCTAGTAAAGGTATTCCTATGAAAATTAGGATTTATATGTTGTCTCAAAACATGATGTTTGTACCTTATTAGAAGGTTGGTTTTAGGGTCAATAGGGAGATGATGGACTTTAGGTATATATTCCTTGTACCTTTTCGATAAAAGTAGTTTTTACATTGGATATTCATATTTGTACCCAAGTTCTTTTGAGTTTAGGACATTGAATCACGGATGGATTATTTCAACCATTTACGTATATAAGGGATAATGTATGGTTTTCTAAAACAATGAATCACGACCTATAATCATTATATTATGTATGAAATTTCATCATCATAATAATATTGGATTATGTATGCTTACATTTTATTGATAATACTTCATTAATATTTCAATTTGCGAAAAGAAATCACTCAATCTATTAGATTTACAGGTAGTAGGGGAATCACATGGATTTCTTAAGTCCCTACAAACCTTGGGGATATTTACACCCGTTTGACAAAATCCAATTGATATTTTACGATTTATTTAATTTGAAGATAACATTGTTAATTATAAAGATTTTGGCATGATGCCAAAATTAATATGAGTTTGGTATATGAAGCCAATTTAAGTGTTTTAATACCTTAATAGTATTTTAGTAGATTTTGTCATTAGAAAAATAAATATTGGTTTTGACATAAAATCAAATTCAAACTTTTAACATATTAATAATATTTGTGGAGATTTTGGTAAAAGACCAAAATATATGGGGGTTGAAAGTGTAACTTCTAAAAACTTAATTATATGATTGGAATTATAAGTATAAACTTATAATTAAGGTATTCATTGAATATATTATGTGGGAGATCAAATTCAAATGTTAAATCCTTAAAAAATCAACACTTAAATAAACATTTGAATAATGTATACATAAATCAATGCAAAAAGTAATACATGATTAAATTAATAAATATTTAAACACAATAATTACATATTGAAATATTTTCATTCAAATATGATCATCCTTTAATAATCCTATATATGGTTGCCAAATAAGTTCATATATAAAAAAAAAACGATTTAAAAAAAATATTTTTTTTCAAGTCTACCAATAAATTTATTAAATAACATTTAGGAAAGAAAAATGTAAAAAAATATATTTTATAATCGATTACAATCTTAAAGATATACATAACAAAAGAAATAATCAAATAATTTAAAAGAAAAATAAAAATAAGTAAAAGATATTTAGATATCAATTCCTAATAATAAAGATTTCCTTTTTTATTTTTAATTAAAAAAATAATAAAGATCTTACAAAGATCATACTTAATAGATGACTTATGTTGATTAATTGATAAAATTAAAATCATAGCTAGAAAGTGTAACATAAAATTTAAAAATAATTTATAATTATGTTTAGAGACATGAGTTGACTTTTTTTAAAAAAAAAAAAAAAAAATTAAAAAGAACACATCGAATTTCATCCATTTTTTTCAATAAAATAGTATCTCCTTATAAATCAATGAGTAGAAAAAAAAAAGGTTTCTTTTTTATTTTTAAGACTCATCCAGATGAATAAAAGAATAAAAACAAAAATATATTCATATATTTATAGTCATGTACATTTATCATCATATTTGATTGTCATCATATAAATATTAACCATAAATTTAAATAGAAGCAAATTAATTTATATTTAAATCTTGTAAGTATACAAAAAAAATACATCAATTACGATATCATGAGACGACAAAGCAACAACATCAATATACTAGATTATCTATATTATATCATCAAAACATAGGTTTTTTTGCCTTATGTCATAACCATTCTGATGAAAACAAAGACCATATTTATTTCTTATGATATTAATTTTGAAGATTTATGTGGATTTAAAACAAGTATGCTAACAATATTCAAGTTAGAAGTCGAAATTTTTTTACTTGGATTGTAGAGGTATTCAAGACTGATTGAAGAAGTTGGAAGCCAAAAATCTATCCGTGAATTGACTGAGCGTACGTGTTGATAACGTGTTACATAACAATCAATATAGAGAGAATAACAATAAGACAGAGAGAAGAATTCTGTAATTCTCATTAATCATAAGCCCTTTAAATAGGGATGAGTTTACAAAGAAAAAGAAACATTCATTATGGTAATTTAATACTAAGAAAATATTCTGTCAATCACTTCATTTTGATGATGACACATAATCCTTGAACATAGTAGTATTTATTTTTTGAAAATAAATATTTATTTTAGAACAAATTAAAAAATATTAATATTAAATATGATTTTAATGGATAAGATTTTATTTTTCTGTTGTCTGAATTATAAAATAACTTAATTATTTAAAAGTAAAACACTTAAAAAATATTTAATTAAATTTATAATTCCAATTACACCCATAAAACTTTTGATCCCATTTAAATACCCCAACAATCGCCATCACCTTTTTTTTCCCACTAGTACCACCAAAGGAAACGAAACGAAACCAGTTTTGTATTTCCAATTCCAAGTAACAATTCCAAGTAACAATTCCAATTCCAGCAAGTAACAATTATTCCATGATGCAGACGGCGAGCTCCGTGAATGGGTTCTACAACTTGGTGAGTGAAGGGCTGGACGATCTGGTTGGATCTTTCCATTCCCATAACTTCATGTCCATCCATTTCCTCCAACATGTTCTCTCTTCCCTCCAATCTTTCCATTCCCAACTCATCGCCGTCGTCCAAAAACTCCACCTGCCCGTCGGAGAAAAGTGGCTCGATGAATACATGGATGAAAGCGCTCGTCTCTGGGAAGTCTGCCACGTCCTCAAATCCGGCATCACCAACATGGAAAACTACTACTCGGCCGCCCTCAACATCGCCACCACCCTCCAAAACCACCCTTTCTTGAACCCACAACTTACTCGACAGGTGGTAATTTCACTTTAATTCCTTCCAAATTAATACTTTAATTTCAGTTCTATATATATTTGTTTGAATCCATCCTTTGAACAGCTTCTTAGAGCCATCAATGGCTGCCAGAGGGAGAGAGTTGGATTGGAGGAGGAAAACAGGGGATTAATCCGGACCAGAATTCAACCCTTGATGATCAAATTCGATAAAAACGTCATGATCGAATCCAAATTCAACGCCTTTAACGGATTCAGAGGCGTGCTTTTCGCATTACGCAACACCAATTCATTGCTTTTGATGATCTTGTTAAGTGGTCTCGTTTACTGCTCACCTGTAACAAGCTTTTCTACTTCATCTTGCCATGCCAACACCACCATCAATTACAACGAAACCGTTTTCGGCTCCGGTTTCATGGTTTCCGCCACCAGATTGCATGAAAAAGTCAAAGAAAACGAAGATGGTCAGAATGGGGTGTTGCTTTATGAGTTCTGGAATTCAAGAACCGCCATTGATGACCTGAAAACAGATCTTGAAAGTAGAATGAAAGGGACCGGAATGGAATTTGATCTAAGTGAAAGGGCTGAAAAGTTAAAAAGCTGTTTTGTGGGCTTGCAATGTGGAATTGAAAATATGATTGTGCAACTTGACGACTTTTTTGATGAGATAGTTGAAGGTCGGAAGAAGCTTTTGGACTTGTGCACTCATACATAGGGTTCGACTCTTTTTCTTGGTGGTTCATGGTTTTGCCGAAATAGGTAGGGACCATGGGTTCGGGTTTCACTCATCGTAGGCTTCGTGGGGTCAAGTCTTTTTGCCGTTTTTTTACCTTATTAGGTAGGGACTGTGGGTTCTGAGTCTCGATCTTTTTGCCAGTTTTGCTTTAATTGGGAAAACTTGTAGCTAGGTTCGAGATTCATCCCTTTTGTCGAAAAAAAGAAAGAGATTAGACTTGTGCAGAAAGAAAAAAGAAAATCAAATATCAAAATAGGGTATGAGTAGGGTTTATTTTGTTTTTTATTTTATAATAAGTATCTTGTTTTGGTAATATAATATAATTTTTGTTTATCGTTGATGAAAGTCATTTTTCACTTGATAGTGTACTTTTGGTTTCTTTAACTTAAACTAAGATACATGATGATGTTGACCCTTTTCGCCAACAAGTTTTTTTACTAAAAAAGAGATGCTCGAAAACCAAAATTGGCCATGCCATGGATATTATATATATATAGGGGTTGTTTTATATGCAACCCTTAAAAAAGTTGCAAACCTTGCAACCCACATCTTAACCGTCGGACTCATGATCGACGGTTACAATAGATATGTGGCCCAATATTTTTAATTAAAAAAACAGAAAAATAAAAATAAAATAACCGCCGATCATGAATCCAACAGTTAAGATGTGGGTTGTAAGGGTTGCAACATTTTTCAGGGTTGCAAAATATCTTTCCACTATATATATATATATATATATATATATGAGTCTAATTAAATAAAAACTATGTCGTAGTTTGTGATAATAGTAAGATTTAATGTAAATCAATCATTTAATACATTTAATGTTATTTCTTAAAATAAATTAAAAGAGCAAATTAGTAATTTAATATTCATATTTTGTGTTTAATTAAATTATATAACAATTCTCTCTTTTTCTCTCTCTCTCTCTCTCTATATATATATATATATATATGAGTATAATTAAATAAAAACTATGTAGTTTGTGATAACAGTAAGATTTAATGTAAATCAATCATTTAAGACATTTAATGTTATTTCTTAAAATAAATTAAAAGAGCAAATTAGTAATTTAATATTCATATTTTGTGTTATTCTCTCTCTCTCTCTCTCAATATATATATATATATATATATATATATATATATATATAGTGTTTGGTTCATTTGAGAAATGGTAAATATATGAGAAATATAGAATTAATCATAGCCATTCATATGGCCAAGATCGGATTTAATTAGTCAAATATTACGGCTTTGACCGGTCAAAAGTTGCGGCTTTGACCGGTCAAAAGTTGCGGCTATCCCAAAAATAGAAGGACAATTTCGTAAATTTTACAAAACACACGGGCTGTGTTCATATATGAACATGTATAATTCACATATGAACTATATGTTCATATATGAACCAGTGCAATTCACAACTAAACTCTTTTAACTGATTCATATATGAACCTTTGTGATTCATATATGAATCAGTTGAACTAACTAACAGATTCATATATGAACCTTTGTGATTCATATATGAATCTGTATGAATCACAAAGATTCATATACGAATCAGTTGAACTAATTAACAGATTCATATATGAATCTTTGTGATTCATACAGATTCATATATGAACTCATCCCGTGTATTTTACGAAATTACCCCTCTACCTTCTATAGACCACACAAGGAATTATCCGGTGCTTCGCGGTCAAAGCCGCAAATGTTGACCAGATGAATGACTAAGATTACTTCTCTATTTCTCATATATTTACCATTTCTCAAATGAACCTCTCCCTATATATATATATATATATTCCCATTTTGTATTACCAAAACTAACATTTGGTGTTGTGAACACGTTATAAATGATGTGTATCACAATGGGTATCATCGTGGGTATCAATGAGTATACAATGGGTATGACAGTGGGTATCACAACGTTGGTGTTGTGAACTGTTGTGATATATAGCTTGTTGTGTGTGAATACATGTATTAGGCAAACTTTAACAGATAAAGACAAATGAATAGTGATGCAAGTATACACCTCTAGACAACTATTGTTGTTCACAAGTAATAAGAACCAAGTATCGTACCATAGGGAAAGTAAGCTTAGAAAATTAATGGGAGTCAAACTTAGAAAAGTCAACTTTAGAGGACAAATTCGAAGAAATATCTTTGCGAATAAGCACCAACTAAAAGCAGACTAATAAGCAATAAATAAGTAGTAAACAGGGATGGGACAATGCAATGGTGTAAAGTTCAATTGAGACTTCTAACAAACAATTTGGTGGACGGGTGCTGCAGCATAGTTCAAATAAAGGTAGTGCTGCAACAGTAAATCCAGTAGCTTAGAAAATAAGTTTAACATCCAACTATCAACTAAGAGTCACTCGGGTCAAGGTTTTGACAAGCACTGCTCCACATATCTCAAATGTCACGCTTGTGATATGGGCCAAACTGTCGGTCTTTCCTCTTAAGTTGCATGGGCTAGGAATAAATATCCATTTTTGAGTATCTTATACAGATTACTTCCATGTCATTCAAGTGAGGTGTGTCTAATGGCTCGGGGTCTCAAGTCCATCACACTTTAACACTTTTAGCAAGTGGCCACTTGTCAAGAAGATGTTAGAACGATATAAACATGAATGAAACATTGGAGTAAACATTAATTCATGAGCAATATCCACTTAATATTGTTTTTAGACCTCAACCTCCCTTTACACCCAAGCTCAGGGATTAACCTATCATTGCTTGATTTTCTTGAATGTTGAAATAGATTATTTGAATGCAAACAAGTAACAAAAAGTTTTCAAAGGAAAGCAACTAAACCAAGCACTTGGATGAAATTAATTCAATAAAAGCATTAAGTAGAAAACAAGTTATCAAGAGCACTTGAAAGCAATTAGTATCAATGAGCAAGAGACATGAACGGCCACAACTTTTCAATTGTATTATTTAGTACAAGTAAATTGATATCCAAAATCTCGTATACTTATAATTTAGTAGAAGACTTGCAAACTTAGCACTAAAAAGCAATAAACCACTAGAATACCAAAAGCTTAGGTTAATTGAAAGCAAATACTAAATTGTAGTAACTTAGAAAACCTAAGAATATTAAAACTTGGAAGCTTGAGAATCCGAAAGAATAATTAGAAAGCATGCCTTAAACCCAAGTCAATGCCTCCCTTTTACGCAAGAGCAAGGTATATTATCCAATGGACAATAACAAAAGTCTTCCAACATTTGACTAACAAGCAAAAGTACTTTTAAACTTAGGTCCAAAGCAATTTGACAATCTCTAGAAATCTTCTAGTTTCTAGCTTGTAGTAAATTGGAAACAAAGTAATCTTCAAAAGAAATTCCATCACCAAAATATTTCTTGGAAATTAATCAGCTTTGGCACACATGCTGGAGCAGTCCTTTATCCTTCCGTCTTCATTCTGCTGCAACATGACCATTCTGCAAAATAGAGTCTAAACAACACAAACAAGCTCAAAGAGCACAAGATAGTCCATTAGGCCTAATTATCCATATTGATCCAATAAGAAACAAAATAATGAATAAAAGACTCAAACTATTGGACATTAAAGTGAAAAACAAAGAAAACAGATGGGAACATGATGTTGTAGCAATACCAATTGCAACACACATCATGAACACGTTGTAGACAATGCCTATCAACGTGTATATAATGGGTATTACAACGTGTAACACCCCAAAAAGGGTAATGACAAAAACTTTCCAAATCTGGAAAGGTGGTATATAAAAATGCCAAAGCATCGAGCCTCCCAAAAATGGGGAATGAATAATTACCTGTTTAGTACAAGATGAAATTCAAAGTAATCAGAAATAACAACCTAAGAATCTAATTTCACATGAAACAAGATTACAATTCGGGTGTTATCCAAAAATCTCAAAAGATAAGGATTTCTATGGCCCGATGTCCCAAAAATCTCCTTCCCCAAGCTCTCTCTACTTGCAACTAAACCTTCTTACAACCGGCACCGCTAGAACCTAAGATACACATCAACACCAACAAGTGTTAGGCCAAAAATCCTATTGAGTTGGAACAAGAGATAACAATCAACTTAAATAATACAGGCATAACCATTATTAAGAAACATTCTCATATGTTGAATCAATGGGGGAGACCTATAGGACCAATCAAGGTCCACCCAAAGAGTCGATATACCTTGATGTTAAGCTTCCATGATCGACATCCAAAAGACCCGGCACATCCGAGGACTACAACCATGGCATTACTCCAAATGGCGGATATCTAGGCACATACCAACACGGTGGCACCCAAGACTATATCCTCCTAGTGTATACTGACTTGGTTCATCCAACATTATCATTATTGATTCACAAGGCACTTTAGTCCACATGTGATGCATACAATACCAAACATAGGTAACATTGGGATTTATATATCACATACATTATAAAGGGACTTATAGAATGCCCATACATATTCCCAATCAACATATTTTGCATAAAACCACATAAGGTGCATTTGCAATGGTAACACAATGATTTCTACGTTTATTTCCATCATAACACTTGACAAGATTAACCATGATCACTTTTATGACACATAGGAACATTCACTCCAACTAGGTCAAACTCAAAATATGACTTATTCCTTCAAAATAGCCAAGAATGGAACTTCTTTATGATTAGGGCACCCAAATGGTCCCTTACCACTCCTAGGTCATTTCTCATCCAAAATGGCCCATAAACCCTACATCATGAGTATTTAAGCAACATAAAAAATATGGGAGAGTTTATAAGAAAGCACAACAAATAATGACAAAGAACACATAATGATATGTATCTAGTTTTACAAAAGTTTAGTAAACATACAATATAGGGTTTGATCAAAAACCTAGAAAAGTTAGCAAAACTCTAGAAAAGTTGAGGAGGTAAGATTGATACTTGTTCCTTGCTAAAAGACCCACACTTAGAACTCCAAAAGTGTCCTTGAGGATTCAATAAATGTATCCTACCAAGCCCTAGGTTGC
Source organism: Arctium minus (assembly GCA_954870635.1). NCBI lineage: Eukaryota > Viridiplantae > Streptophyta > Magnoliopsida > Asterales > Asteraceae > Arctium > Arctium minus. The sequence goes on from OX941087.1 coordinate 62,003,002, forward strand.
ATTTAATGACGGAAGAGGTTGGATGGGATAAAATCGCACACAAGAGCTCTCAAAATCACAACTTACTGATTTGGGAGTAATGGTATTGAGCTGAAATCAGATTAGTCCAATTTACACCAGAGGTGCAACGCGGGCGATAGTGCCAGGAGATTGTGCCCTTTGGCACTTTCGCCGGCACTTCTGCCGAAACTATACCGTGAGCAAAGAGGGGGTTGGCGATAGTGACTCCGCGGAAGTGCCTTTTGGCACTCTCGCTGTCACTTTCGCCTGGAGTGTACCACGAGGTTCCTCCACTCGGCGATTGTGACATGCGATTGTGCCCAAGGGCACTCTCACTGTCGCCGCCAACACCCCGAAATTCAATTTTCCTAAATTCAGATCTAAATAGTTGCAAGCAATGATTGATGATCCGAGGGTGGTTCTAATATTAATTAAATAAGTCAAACTAACAGAAATCTAAGCAGATTTATAATCTAATGAGAACTTAATGTCCTAGCGAAAGTTACGGGTGTTACACGACGTGTCTACAATGGGTATCACGGTGTGCATATCTTGGGTATCATATTGAGGATCGTTTGTATGTATTTTTTTTACAGTAGCGATGTTTTTTTGGTATCACATTGTATATTTTGTGTTCACATGGTGTTCGCCAGAATAAGGTTCATCGGAGAGAGGAGAGAAAAGATTTCTAATATACCCAAAAGCCCTGTAATTAAAAATTTAAGTCAAAATTACCAAAATTATTATTTTCCTAATTTATCCTTTGATTTGCGGTTGAGAATGGATCTCACGGTTATCACAAATTACTAAGTTCTCCCTTGAATGACCCCCATATGTGTGTGTGTTGTATGTACACCATTTCAAATACAAACTGCCTAAATCCTATAAACTATACAAACCAATCTCAATTGCCCATGTATATTGTCAAATCAATGTCAACGATATGGATTAAATCGATTCCGAAATTTACTCTCAACTTTATCTGCAACTGATTTGGTAACTACTTAAATATTTTAAAATACACAAAATTAAGTGTCGAGATTGGTTTTTAGAGTGTGTAACATTTACATGGTTTGTATTTGATTTGTGGGGTTTCTCTCTTTGTCTTTTTTCTTCTCTCAAACATTTGCCTTTTTCACTTGTATGTTGCAGCCTGTTTTACAGTTCTACAACATATTTCAATTTATCATTTTTTTTTCATATTTTCCACTGGTCCAACCTTTTGATATTTTCTTGCTTGCTACAATAGTTTAGAAGCATATCCTATGGAAGATTTTTGATCTTTGCTTTTTTGTACATGCATGTAGCATGTTTTATAGTTCTACATCACTATGTGCTTTTTTTGTTTCTCCATAGATATGACGTTCCCTCCCCCAAACCCACTATTGACAATGTCCTCATTGTTGGACACGTTTAAGCATAGGCAAGTGGGTTACAAAGGGATTGTGCCTTTATCCTTTGCTCATTTGTTTCAGAAATGATGACCTACATCTTTTCTCAAAGTGTGAAACAAGTGTGCAACAAGTGTATTCCCATAAATCTATGGGTCATCTCTAAAATGATCTAGGTTGTACGAAAATGGTCAATCAACTTCAAATTATTCAAGCTATAGATACACTTTGATAGGTGAACCAAAAACACTTTCTCAATCTCATAGCATTGTGACTATGTGCAACGCAAACTCATGAACAAAATAAAACAAACTACAAATAAAATAAACTACTATGCCCAAAATCCTAAAAATCAGCAAGTAAACATATAAATAAAAAGATTATAGCTAAGGGATCAGAATGAATCTTTCCTACTTCGAAGGAGTAGGCAAATCAAGTATTGCTTCTAGCCTATTGAATCTCTTCATCATCATCGGCCTCATTTCCATCCTCTCTAGCTTCTTTCCCAGTCTTTCCCTCTGTCTCACCATCTTGCCTTGCACATCCCTCTTGTGCTCCTCCATCCTTTCCAAAATCACCTTATTCTGCTAAAAAATCTCCTTGAGCAACATGTGCTGCAGCTCCAACTGGTCCTTTGTTCCTGTTGTAGCAGCAACTTCCGCAGTGGTTGTTTTCTTTGAGTTCTTATCACTATTAGTGAGCAACCTATGGATTGTTTTTGCTTCAATAATAGCCTTCTCATTAAAGATTTGGTCAGTGGTTAGCTTTCTAACCTTGGCCTTGGTCATGAGAGTGTTAATAAGGCCAATAACAAACATAGGGCCAATTGATCTATCTGCACAACATCTGATAAATTGGCTAATCACAACACCAACATTAAAAGGAGTCCTTGTAAGGACACAATAGATCAAAATCATCCTCTCAAGACATATGGTAGTGTCATGAGAGATGGGTGAAATGGTATGCCTAAAAAAATGGAACCAAATGTTAGCCTCTGGATTCAAACCTTGAGCAAAGAAGGTTCTTTGCCTTGACCTTACTGATTTGTTCCATGGAATCCCAGGCTTGGCCACAATAGCAAGGATAGTAGTGTAATCATCCTCAGAGGCTTCCTGCATCAACCTTGCATATTCTGATTAGTTAGGAGGCTTAATACCATAAACCTTGTTTATGGCCTCAGGAAAGAAAGAGACCTCAGTACCTCTTACCTTGAGCTTATCCCCTCTGGTTACAACAATTACGGAGTAAAACTTTTTAACCCAATCCAAGTTGATTGGTTTGGGAACAACACAAAACTTCTTCCATCTTAGTTCCTTCATAATTTCAGCAATAAGAGGGTAGTTAAAAAGAGTTCTAGTAGAGTAACTTTTCTCCCTTCCTTCCTTGCAGCTCATCATTCCCAGCGGATCATCTTCATCAAAGTCTGGTGTTATGCTCCTTTCTTCATCAAGACTGGCATCCTTAAGGCTTTTTGAAAGGGATTGACCTTCATTCTCTGTCTCCAGAACTCTAGTGGCATCTCCAGTAGCGTCAGTAGTATGTATAGCCTCAACAACCTTCTTTTCCTTGTCAACTGTAATTTTTTCTACGGAAGCCTCTATTGCAACAACACCTTCTTTTTGACCTTGTCAACATTTTCCATTTTCTCATGAACAACAGGTTGTTCCCATAAATTTTCTTTAGTGGCATTGAAAGTGTTAGCCCCAAGTATCTCTGATGTAAAAGTATTGAAAATTCACTAAGTTCTGAAGCATCAGAGAGTGTTTAGAGACTGACCAGAGATAACTCAGAAGCCAAGTTAAACTCAGAGACTGCCATTCATAGATAGTCAATTCAGAGGTTGCCTAACTAGAAGATGATCCATACGGTCAAAGCCCGAAGGACCCCTCTGACCTCTGCTCTAAATTTTAACATTGCTCAAAAATCTTTAAGTGTGTAGTCTCCTTTCAATGCCTGCCATGTCAACATAGAACAATTATTTCACCTTTACACTTGGCACACCAGGATTGATCATCCTATTGACTTTCCTGATTTAGACTATAAATAGGAGATAAAATTGCATTTTCTATACACAAGTTTTTACACAATCAAATATGTGCATTTGTAACTAACTAGAGAGAGAGAGAAAGAGAAAGAGAGAGAGAGAGAGAGGATTCCTAAGAGATTCTTACACATAGACACTATGTGTTCTTCGTATTGTAATATCCTGAATTCATATAAATCATATGGTTACTGTGATATCCAAACCTGATGTTTTTCTCTCTAGTTGTTGTTATCATCTTGATCTCTATTTGATAAATTGATTAAGCTTCCGCTCATATTATTTGTGTTTATCAAATCAAAGTAGAATTTGGGAACCAACAATTGGTATCAAATCAGATTGATTTGCTTAAATCAAATCGATCCAATCTATTTTCCAGGTTGATTCTACTTTGTAAATCATTTCGTTTCTAAATCTCAGTTACCTAAAATTTCAAGTTCAATCTGATATTCCTCTTTGAAAAGAATTTATCTCAGTTTAATCTATCTTCTTCTCAAAATGGCGAATGCTAACTTGAATGCCATATACACTGTTGGATCCCTTACTAAACCTACAACTCTTCTTCGTGATGAGTATCCACAATGGAAAATCAGGATGGTTAATTTCTTGGAAGGAATTGATAAGGATGTCATGAGATCAGTAACACATGGACCACATACTCCTATGGTTATGGTTCCTCATGTACCTGCTACTGCTATAACAACCGAAGTTCTTGCTCATCTTGTCCTTAAAGAACCTGAAGCATTTACTGAGGATGATAGGAGTAAGATTGAAAATGATGGAAAACCACTAGACTCATGATTATGGCTATTCCCAATGACTTATTCCAGAAGTTAGACTCATGCTTACATGCCAAGGAAATCTGGGATCAGTTACTTAATCAACTTGAAGGAGGAATTAAAACCCAAAAGAACTGAAGAACTCAGTGTATTAATGAATATACTGATTTTGCTGCATTATATAATGAAACTCTTCGGCAGACTTACAACAGGTTTAATGTGTTGATTAACAAGTGCAAAAAGTGTGGGGTAGTCATATCCAGAGAAGATAACAATGTGTTGTGTCTGAGAAGTCTGAATGATGAATGGTTGCAACTCTCAATGTCACTCCAAGCGAATCAAGACCTAGAAGTTTGGTCTTTGCATGATGTTTTTGGGACTCTGGCTGCACAAGAAAAAGATGTGATCAAGCAGAAGGAGAAGGCAACTAAGGGTGGACCTCTGGCTCTCATCTCTGAATCCAAGGGAAAAACACTCTGATAGAATGATGTCAGAGAGAGACCTATCTGAGACAGAGAAGATCAGAGAATGTTTGGACTAAATGTCCTAGTGCATTGAAAGTTATATAAAGTGTTTATAGAGTTTTATTTATTTGTTTAAAAGTGTTTTGTAAAAGCCTTTATTGTTTATTGGGCTTAGTTTGGTTTATTGAGCCTTGGGCTTTAGGGTTTAAGCCCTTGGTATTTAAAGTATGATTAGAGGAGATTAGAGAAATTGATTGTGCGCCAAATAGAGTTTAGAGAGAGTTTGCTTTTCATTCATATCTTTGTAACTCTCGTTCAATCATTCAGTACAGATTTGTGATTTTGATACGTTGTTACTTGATCGTTACTGGGATTATTAGAGAAGAAGCAAGAAAGTTTTGATCGCAAAAAGTGATGAAGAGGGTAAGTTATCTGACTCAAATGGGCAAGCATAAAAGAGCTTCTCGACAAAGAGTGGTCACTCTTGCCCAAGACCTTTGCACATGCTTCATGTTGACCTCTGTGGTCCCATCTCTGTGCAAAGCTTGTATAGCAAGAAGTATATCCTTGTTCTAATTGATGAATATCCAGATATACATGGATTGAGTTCATCAGAGCTAAGTCGGATATCCCAAAATAATGATTAATTTGTTAAAGAGAATCCAGGTACTGCTAAACCACAAGGTTCAGAAGTTAAGAAGTGATAATGGAAGATAGTTAAAAAAATGATAAGCTTGATGAATATCTCACAAGTGAAGGCATATCACAAAACTTCTCAGCAGCCAGAACTCCTCAACAAAATGGAGTTGTAGAGAGGAGAAACATACATTATTAGAAGTTGCAAGAACCATGATAGCAGCCTCTAGACTACCAACCACTTTCTAGGCAGAAATAGTGTCTACAGCCTGTTTTACACAAAACATAGCTATAATAGTGAAAAAATTCAAGAAAACTGCTTATGAACTCATTAATCAACAGAAGCCTAATGTAAAATATTTCCATGTCTTTGGTTACAGGTGCTTCATCCTGAATGACAGGGATCAACTTGGGAAGTTTGATATAAAAAACGGATGAAGGAAAATTCATTGGATATTCACCAAATTCAAAGGCCTACAAAGTGTATAATCTAAGGACCAAGCTAATCCTTGAAAGCATCAATGTTTCCCTTGATGAGAAAGAACCAATGACTTCAGAGTGCTCTTGTTAAGAACTCAAGAACAAACAAGAGACTTATGATTTCGCCAAGTCCAGGGAATTAGAACTCAATTTACTGTTTGAGGACATGTTTGATGAGGAAGATACCTCTGACTGCATCATCAGAGGTACCTCTAAACAAACTTTAGAGGGACCCTAAATTACAGGTATATCCCTATCTGGTCCCTCTAGTGCTTCACCATCTACTTCTGTGCCTACATGTCCAACTACAAATTATTCAACTAGACATCCTTCAGAGGGAAAACATGCTAACACATCACCAATTTAGAGACCAACCTGTAAAATACCTTATGCTAATCCAAAAGCACAAACTCCTCCACCAATTCAAGCTCCTATGACTAGATAGATAAGGGACCATCCCTCACACCAAATAATTGGTAATCCTATAGATAGTGTAAAGACCAGATCTGCCACTGCCAATGAATGTTTATTTGTAAACTTTCTAAGCATGGTAGATCCAAAGAAGATAGTTGAAGCCCTTGATGACCCAAACTGGATTGAGGCCATGCAAGAAGAGCTTCTGCAATTTGAAATAAATAAGGTTTGGTCTCTGTTTCCAATTCCAAAAGGTAAAATTGCTATTGAAACTAAGTGGGTTTTCAGGAATAAAAAGGACGAGGATGAAATTGTAATCAGAAACAAGGCCAGGCTTGTTGCTAAAGGAAACTGCCAGGAAGAAGGGATAGACCATGATGAAACATTTGCCCCTATTTCAAGGCTTGAGGCGATCAGAATATTTCTAGCCTTTGCAGCCCACAAAGGTTTCAGAGTCTACCAGATGGATGTGAAATTTGCCTTTCTGAATGGTAAGTTAAATGAAGAAGTGTATGTCCAACAACCTCTTGGGTTTGAAAGCTCAGAGTTTCCAGGCCACGTTCATCGCTTAGACAAAGCTCTATATGGCCTTAAACAAGCACCCAGAGCATGGTATGAAACTCTCTCAACTTTCTGCTTGGTAACAAATTTGAAAAAGGTACCGTGGATACAACCCTGTTCATCAAAAGGTACAAAATGAGCTACTTCTGGTACAGATTTATGTTGATGATATTATTTTTGGCTCTACTAATAAAAAATATAGTGATAAGTTTTCAGAGTTGATGAAAAGTGAGTTTGAAATGCGCATGATAGGGGAATTAACATTCTTCCTAGGGCTCCAAGTAAAACCAAAGGAATCTTCATAAACCAAGACAAATATGTCTCTGTTATTTTGTAGAAATACAAACTCAATGATTCAACTCCCATGAAAACTCCTATTGCCACTGGAGTTAAACTTGACTTTGATCCCTCTGGTAAGCCAGTGGATGTCAAAAACTACAGAGGCATGATAGGGTTACTTTTATACTTAACAACACTTCCTTTTTCTCTTTTAATGCTTTTGCCTGGAGCTTTCCTCTCAAAAAACTAGTAGGCCTGACATAATGTTTGTAACCTGTCTCTGTGTCAGATATCAAGATAACCCCAAGGAATTTCACTTATCTAGTGTGAAAAGAGTCTTTAGATACCTCAGAGGAACTCCATTCTTGGGTCTCTGGTATCCAAAGTACTCTGGTTTTGAACTAATCGCATACATTGATGCAGACCATGCAGGATGAAAGCTAGATAGAAAAAGCACCTTTGGATGCTGTCAACTACTTGGAGACAAGTTAGTGAGTTGGTCATCCAAAAAGAAAACTGCGTGTCAACATCTACAGCAGAAGGAAAATATGTTGCTGCTGCTAGTTGTGGTTCACAAGTAATCTGGATGAAAACTCAGCTAAAGGACTATTGTCTTGAGTTTGATAAAATCCTATTTCTATATGACTCTAGAAGTGCAATTGCCATCTCTGCAAATCCAGTGCAACATTCCAAGACAAAACACACTGATGTCAGGTACCACTTCCTAGATCATGTTGAGAGAGGTACAATTGAAATGTACTTTGTCTCAATGGATTACCAACTTGCTGACATCTTTACAAAAGCTCTTGATGAAAGAAGATTCAATTTTTTGGTCAGTAAGTTGGGTATGCTCAATGTGTTTACTTGATCTCAGAAGCAAAGATCAGAGACTCTGAAGGTATACCTCAGAGCCTCTAAACATCACAAATGTAACATATTCTTTAGAAACATCAGAGCCTCTGATTATGTTATTTCTTGAGCATATTCCCTTATCTTTTCTCTAGTCAAACAACATCTCTGATAACATCACATCGGAGACTCTGTATTTCCTTAAACTATGTACTATGAAAAATATTATCTTGTATGATCCAAGCATGGTTTAAGGGGGAGCAAAACAGAGTTCAACTTTCAAGGGGGAGCAAGTGCCAATCTTAGAAACTCTGAACACATAGATCAGAGCCTCTGATATAAATCTTAAAGCCTCTGGATCTATGACTCAGAGCCTCTGATAATCAAATAAGAAGGTATGAATCTTTCTCCTAATATTCAAGAATCCTATTTTTAGGAAACAAAAACCTACTCTGATTCAAACTATTTGAATAAATTCTTGAGCCATTGAGTTAGTCTCCTATGCTATCTACTAGAGACTCTGAACAATTAGGCATGGAAATGGGCCCCGACCCGTCGGGGAACCTGGTCCACCCGCCCCGATCGGGGATGGGGATTCCCCGCTAAACCGGGGATGGGGATGGGGACGGGGATCCCCGTTTGTCTCAAACCGGGGATGGGGACGGGGACGGGTATCACACTCCCCGCCCCGCCCCGTCCCCGTTATATATTTTAATTAATATTTAATATATTATTTAATTAAACTAAATCGGTAATTCATAATTTCCTATTTCTTAACTAGGTTTATAATATAAAATTGTTATTTTTTGGATGTCAATCAAAATACAATTACTCCATATGGTTTTGAATATTACTCGATATCTTTTGGTACGTGTGAATTTAAGTTTTTTTTTTCCGAATTCGGTTGAATTTCTTTTGGTTTTAAGTTATTAATTATTATATGATGTTGTGATTTTTTTATACTAAATTAAATTTCTTTCGATTTTGGGTTTATTGAAAATATGTGATATTTAAACATGTGCAGTGTCTCATATATTTGATTTAAATAGCTTACATAAACGGAAAAAAAATCCCCGTTTCCCCGTTGGGGATCCCCGTTCCCCGTTGGGGATGGGGATGGGGATGTGATCATATTCCCCGGCGGGGACGGGGATGGGGACGGGGATGAAGATGAGGGATTGGGGACGGGGATGGGGATTGAGGTCCCCACCCCATTTCCATGCCTATGAACAATTGCCTCTGAAGATACATCAGAGAGCCTAACTTCAATGACTGTTCTTGAATGTTTTCTCAATCAAATTTATGATTTTAAATGTTTAGGTAATAAAGGTGTAATCTTATGGTGTTTGAGTACACTTGTCAATATGGCTGAAGAGCAAATATCGGTAAAGGTCTTATCGCGGGCTTATGGCTAAAGAGCAAATATCGCACACTTGTCAATATGGCTAAAGAGAAATATCAAAAGTTGAAAAACTTTAAGCGAAAAGGTAAAGGTCTTATCACTTAAGAGCATGACTGGGCTGAATCTGAAGAATCTAGTTCTGATGAAGAAGAAGTTGCTAATCTCTGTCTTATGGATGAGATTAAAGAAGTGGAAGAACCAACAGGAACTTCCATGAGCTATACTCTTCTCAGGTATCAGTCTCTACTAATCCCTCTCTTTCTGAAGCTGAGAGAAGTCACGCTGTAGATGTTTTGACAATAGACTTATACAATGCACTCAATGGAAAAACTCTAGCTGAAAACAAAAACATTGACTTAACTGAACAACTAGAGAAATGTCACGAAAGGATCAAAGAACTAACTCTTCTAGAGGAAAGTTTAAAAGATCAAGTCATAGTAAATGAAATTATCAGCATTGAACGCGAACAAGCCATCACTGCTTTAAAAGCAGAAAAGGATATTGTTGAGGGATGGTGTAAATTGTCAACCAAGATCACTGAAATCATCAGGGCTCAAATCCCTACTAATGACAAAACTGGTCTCGGTTATCATCCTGAAAATGACGAATCTAGCAGAGACTGTTCCATGCTCAAGTTTGGAATGTTTGTGTCTTCTATCCCTGACACTTCTTCTACTCACTGTTCTTCATCTTCCAATTCTATTCCTAAGGACTTATCAAAAAGCTCTAAGCTCGCTGATAAATGGAAATCCATTTCTCATCCTCAGAAGGCCACCAAGAAAGCATAACTGAAAGTTCCTTCTAAACCTTCACTCAATCAATCTTCCATCTCTGGAACTAAAATCACTGATATCTCTCAGAGATCAACTCCAAAGCTGAAAATTGATATTAAGCTTAAGAAATCCGAAGAACTGAAAGTTCCTCCTAGATCTTATGCGAAGGGCATTCTTGGAGCTGGCCCTGCTCATCTCAAATTTTCTAACTCTACTACTCATAGTCACAAGGCAAATTTCGTCTATAGAAAATGCTATCACTGTGGACTTACTGACCATATTGCTAGTAAATGTCCTACTGCCACAAAAGCTGAAAAGACAGCTAAAGTGAAGATGATTGCCTCCAAGGCTAAGAAGGTCACCAAAGCTGAGAAATCTGCTAAGGTGAAAAATGCCACTAAGGTTAATCAAACAACCAAAGTGAAGGTTACCACTGAAGCTAAATCTTCAAATGCCGTGAAGATTGCTGAACCTTCCATATTCACTAACACTGCTGGACCCATTAAAAAGTGGGTACCAATCAAAAATTAAACTTCCTTTTGCTTGCAGGGATCGAAGGGTATCTGGTATTTAGATAGCGGATGCTGTCGACACATGACTGGACAAAAAGACCTGCTCACAACATACAAGGAAGAGAAAGGTCCCTCAGTGACATAGCTGGAAAGAAATATACACTTGTCATTGTAGATGAATACTCTCGCTACACCTGGGTAATCTTTCTTCGATGTAAAAGTGACACTCCAGAAGAACTGATATCTTTTGTTAGAAAGATGGAAGTGTTGAATAATCTAACTGTTCGCTCAATAAGAAGTGATCATGGAACTGAATTCAAAAACAGTTCCCTGAACAACTTCTTTGAGAGTAAAGGAATCTCTCACAATTTATCCTTTGTAAGAACTCCTCAGCAAAATGGTGTTGCTGAAAGAAGAAATCGAACGATCATTGAAGCTGCAAGATCAATGCTCAGCGTTTCTCATCTTCCAACTCAGTTTTGGGCAGAAGTTGTCAACACTGCTTGTTTTACTCAAAATAGGTTACTGATAGTAAAACGTTTCAGCAAGACAGCCTATGAACTCTTTCATGGAAGAAAACCTTCTATCAACTTTCTGCACATCTTTGGTTGTCAATGTTTCATTTTAAACAACAAAGATGCTCTTGGAAAGTTCGATCCAAAAGTTGATGATGGAATCTTTCTTGGATATTCCTCCATTTCCAAAGCCTACAAAGTCTTCAATAAGAGAAGACAAACTATATAAGAAACAATTCATGTCACCTTTGACGAATCCAGACCAGTGAACTCTAAACCTATCGCTGACAATGAAGAACTGAATGCTTGGATGTTCTCTCACAATAGATAAACATAACCTCTCTTCAAAAATCATCAACAAACAAACTCTCCTAATGCCGATGAAGATCCAAACATCATACCTCCTAACGCTGAATCCACCTCTTGGGTTTCAGCTATTCCACCAAACACATTTCCTCCATCAAAACTTCCCTCTTTTGAAAACCTCTCAGTAAATAATGGTTTATTTGAAACTCAATATATCTTAGCTGAAGAACCTCAAGTTTCTTCATCAGTGAACATTCCTATTGATGATCCAACTTCTGAGGTGAGCGATCATGCCCCAGCTCAACGATGGACCAAAGATCACCCCATAGATCAAATTCTTGGTGATCCTGATGCAGGTATCCAGACACGACGAAGTTCTGGTAACATCTGTCTCTTTGTTAACTTTCTTTCTCTTTCAGGGCCAAAGAAGACTGATGATTCCCTCAGAGATCCAAACTAGGTCAGCGCTATGCAAGAAGAGTTGACTGAGTTCGCTAGAAATAAAGTTTGGAATCTCGTTCCCAGACCATCTGATAAATCTGTTATAGGCACTAAATGAGTGTTTAGAAAAAAATTAGATGAACATGGGACTGTAACCCACAACAAAGCTAGACTAGTTGCTTAGGGATACAGACAAGAGGAAAGCAAAGACTATGATGAAACCTTTACCCCTGTGGTCAGGCTCGAAGCAATTCGACTTTTCTTAGCTTATGCAATTTACAAAGACTTCAAAGTATATCAAATGGATGTAAAATCAGGGTTCCTAAATGGAAAGCTGAATGAAGAAGTCTATGTTGAACAACCCCCAGGGTTCTCTAACGCTAAGCATCCAAATTATGCATATAAGCTGGATAAGGCTCTCTATGGTCTAAAACAAGCTCCTCGCGCTTGGTATGACATTCTCTCTTCTTTTCTTATCTCTGAAAAATTTGAACGTGGAAAAATTGATAACACTTTGTTTTTCAGAAAGATTAAAGGTCATATTATTCTTGTATAAATATATGTTGATGACATTATATTTGGTTATACTAACCCATCTCTGTGTACTTGCTTCGCTGAAAGAATGAAGAAAAAATATAAAATGATGATGGGTGAACTAACTTACTTCCTTGGACTTCAGATCAAGCAAACTGATAAAGGTACATTTATTAACCAAGGTAAGTATGTTAAAGAAATGCTGAATAAGTTTGATCTCACTCAAACTTCAGCGATGAAACTCCTATGGCACCTCCTCTGACATTAAACAAGGATCCAACGGGAAAACCTGTAAATGTCACTGCCTATAGAGGAATGATAGGCTCCCTGCTGTATCTTACAACGAGCCGACCTAACATCATTACTCTACATGTCTCTGTACACGCTATCAATCAGAACCCAAGGAATCCCATCTGATCGTTGTAAAGCGAATATTCAGATATCTTGAAGGAACTCCTAACCTAGGTCTTTGGTATCCCAAAGATTCAGGGTTCGATCTCACTGGTTATTCAGATAGTGATTTTGCAGATTGCAAACTTGATAGAAAAAGCACCACTGGAGGATGTCAACTTCTAGGAGGAAAGCTGGTAAGTTGGACTAGTAAAAAGCAAAACTCAGTGTCCACTTCCACAGCTGAAGCTGAATACGTAGCAGCTGGAAGTTGTTGCGCTCAGGTCTTATGGATGAGAAATCAACTATTAGACTATGACCTTCAACTATCCAAAATTCCAATCTATTGTGATAGCACTAGTGCCATCGCTATAGCAAACAATCCAGTGCTACATTAAAAAATGAAACACATAGAGATCAGATATCATTTTATCAGAGATCATGTGATGAATGGTGATATTGAACTTCACTTTATTCCTACCGACTATCAGCTCACTGATCCTTTTACCAAACTTCTTGATGAGACAAGATTTAACTTTCTCATTAGTGACCTTGGAATGCTGAATCTTGAAGATTGATTCTTCAACTTTTATGCATTATGTCAGTGATAATATGTTACACTTCATCATGTAATCTCTGACTAAATATTCTAACTCACAGGTATGTTTTCTCATTCTCTTTCACTGAATATCTCATTCAGTAAGACGTTTTTCAAAAATCAAAATCTTCAATCACTGAATTCTTCAAGTGGTTAAAAGCTTTTTGATAAACAAATCTTATCACTGATATTTCTAGTCAGTGATCATTTGAAAAGAAAAATTATCTCAGAATTTCTATGAGTGATACTTTCTAAAAACAAAACGTTTTCTCTCTCCTATGACGTCATTCTAAACGATAATCCATGGCACGCCTTTTTTTGACACGTTCGTCTGTTACACTTCATGTCCAATCAAATTCGTGGGATGTGTCCGTGTCATGATGACCTCCTTTTCCCGCTCCAAATTCTCTCTCTCCTCATATAAAAGGAATGCCATTTACTGTTTTACCTTTTTACATTCTCTCAAAACTTAAAAAACAAGTAACTTCCTCTCGGCATTCAAGCAAGAAATCAAGAACACTAAATCTTCAAATCTTCAAACAATTCCAGGTTCATGATTCTTATCCTTTATTCTCTAAAACACTAATCTGATCTTAAATAATCTTTTCCATTTTGGATTATGAGTGTTTTCTCACGTAAAATCATTTTTTTATGATTTTATTGTATGCAAAAACCTTATGGTTTTTAAGAATGTTTTATTCTGTTCCTTTTTCAGGAAACTTTTTTTTTCCTCTAAAAACAAACCTATTTTTCAAGTTTCTTTCCTTAACAAGAAACTGGTAAAATATTCTGTGATGTTTTTAGACTCAAAACCTTCTACTTTATTCTATTCTTTTTCTCTATTCCAGAAATGGCCTAAGCTAATCTCATTCCTTCCAAGAATGTTAAATCCTCCCTTGCTGATTCGGAAGTTGCTAAGAACAACCACTTAGCACGATTGGACTTCGACGCTGAAAAATATCCTCATCTCGTGCATGATGCAAACTTTCTTAAGGAATCATGCCTAGGATAAGCATTGAAGGTTGATCCTAAGCCTTCCAAATCTCTTCTTCAGCAATTCTGGTTCACGACTGATAAGGGTGAAGTTCAAAGTAAGCAAGGCAAATCAATCCCTACCATCACTTTCCATACTCAACATGGTCCAGGGAACATCACTGCTCTCGCCATCCGCACAACACTTCGTCTTCCTTCAGAGACCTCCAAAGGATTTGATGCTCCACCAACTGACGCTAAACTCATTCAGTTTCTTGACTTCATGGGTTACCAATGGGATTTCAGGCCTCGCACTACAATCCCAAACAAGAAGCTGACTAAGATCCAAAAGACGAACATGCCTTCGGAGCTGAATTTCATTTTCACTCATATCATTCAATGTATGAGTGGAAAGGTTGGATCACTGGACCAAGCTAGCAAATTTCAGGTCCAGATGGGATATTCAGTGCTTTCTGGGCGACATTTCGACTATGCAGGAGCGATCTTTGAAGTTCTGTTGTCAAAGATTGAAAAGACTGAAAGGGACATCAAAATTCCCTACGTCCGTTTCATCTCCGCCATTCTCCACTTCTTCCTAGCTGACAAATATCCCAAGGAAGGAGACTATAGCTTCTCCAAGGTTGGACTTCGAGCCTTGTAGGCATGGAAATTGGCCCCGACCCGTCGGGGAACCCGGTCCACCCGCCCCGATCGGGGATGGGGATTCCCCGCTAAACTGGGGATGGGGACGGGGATCCCCGTTTGTCTCAAACCGGGGATGGGGACGGGGACGGGTATCGCCCTCCCCGCCCCGCCCCGTCCCCGTTTTATATTTTAATTAATATTTGATATATTATTTATTTAAACTAAATCGGTAATTCATAATTTCCTATTTCCTAACTAGGTTTGTAATATAAAATTGTTATTTTTTGGATGTTAGTATGTATTTTGGATGTCAATCAAAATACAATTACTCGACATGGCTTTGAATCTTACTCGATATCTTTTGGTACGTTTGAAGTTAAGTTTTTTTTTCCCGAATTCGGTTGAATTTCTTTTGATCTTAAGTTATTAATTATTATATGATGTTGTGATTTTTATACTAAATTAAATTTATTTCGATTTTAGGTTTATTGAAAATATGTGATATTTAAACATGTGTGGTGTCTTATATATTTGATTTAAATAGCTTACATAAACGGAAAAAGAAAATCCCTGTTTCCCCGTTGGGGATCCCCGTTCCCCGTTGGGGATGGGGATGGGGATGTGATCATATTCCCCGACGGGGACGGGGACGGGGATGAAGATGAGGGATTGGGGACGGGGATGGGGATTGAGGTCCCCGCCCCATCCCCGCCCCATTTCCATGCCTAGAGCCTTGGAAGTTAAGCCCGCTGAACAAGAGGTAAGTCTTCAAACCTTGCGCTTTCGCCTCTCTCAAACTTCTTCGACTTCAGTGGCTAGACCGATGGTTCCTTCATCAGATATCCACGCCACTACCACCCCTCAAAAATGCAAATCAATAGCTCCTTCTGGTCCTTCTAAAAAGGCCAAGAAGACTGTGGAGCAATCCCACTTAACAAAGGTACCTGAGGTGGTCTCTCAACAGACTACCTCAGATGATTTCGTGGCTCGCTCTTCCACAAATGCTACTACAACAACCGTGTCAGTGACATCCATCACTGATATACCACTAGTGACCACACCCATTCCCTCAGTGACTCATGCCCCAACTGAGGTAATTTCAATAATCACCGGTGCTCCTTCTTCTATCCCCACCATTTCTCCTTCTTCTATTTCTTTGGTCTCTAACATCCCTTCTTTGCAGCAACCAACTCTTCAGGCTGCACATGTAGGACCTATTGTGAATCAAACATTGCTGCCTTTCCCTTCCTTTGAAGGTGACTTGAATTTCTTTAACATGTTTGACACTTCAAGTATTCCTAAAACCCTATACACTTCTCCCACCTCTCTAAATAAGCCTGAGCATCGTTTTGCTCAAACGCTAACTTGTGTTTTAGGTCCTACATTGGGAATGATCGATGATCATGTAACCAAGCTAGATGATAAGGTAGACTCTCTCGCTGCCTCTCTCGACGTCAATACCACCAATGTCACTACAACAGGTGAAGAGCTGAAGACCCTTACTGTTGCTACTGTCGCCAAAGCTGAGGCTTCTCAGCTTAGATTTCTTCAGACAGAGGTCGACACGCTGAAAAAAAACTTGGCCAGAAATACAACTCAAATTTAATTTCTCACTGGCTATGTTGATCACCTAACTGGCGAAGTCAAGATCCTCAGCAGCAAGTTGGAGAATGCCAATCAGCTGCTTGCTCAAATTCTGTCATGAATGGATGAACCAACTCCTGCTCCTACCCCTTCTTTCACCGAGAATGATAGGGTATCCTTGAACATTGCTGTTGAATCTATTCATCAGGACACCTTTGCCATTCCGAAGTTAGAAGGTCGTTTAGACAAATTGGAGGCTGATGCCCGCCAAAGACCTGAAGCTGTCGCTGCTGCTGTTTCTCCCTCCACGGACCTCCCCCACAATGATGATAAAGAGGGGGAGATGAAGAAAATACAGCGGCTGAGGCTCAGGAAGATGCAGAAGAACCTCCTTCTCAATCCGAGGGGGAGAAGATAGTTGAGGTTTTAGCAATTGAAGTTCAGGTCCCTCCTTCTTCTTCTCAAGCTTTAGATGAAGAAGAGGATGAAGAAGAAGAAGAAGACGAGGAAGAACTTGATATTCAAGATCAAGAAGAAGACGACGTCATCGCTGACGATGATGAAGACGAAGATTGTTAGAGCAGAAATATGTTGGATACAAGATCATGTACTCTGAAGGTCAAAATACAAGAAGTCAAAGCTGGAAAGTCAACTCTCATTAAAAGTCAAAAGTCTTTGTAATAAATTGTCAAAGTTAAAGTCCTTGTATTTATTTTATTTCCTTTGTATTTGTAGTTAGTATAAATAGTTTTTGTTTCTTGTTAATAGTGAGATGACTAGTTGAGAAATTTGTATCCAGAGAGAGTTTTAGAGAGAGAAAGTCAATAACTGTTTGTAATCGTGAATTTGTGAATTGAATTCAAAAACAGGTAGTTTGATCATAATTGTTTGTTTTGATTAATTGCAATTAGAATCTTGATTTCAGGGACACACAATTGGTATCAGAGAAGATAGGAATTAAGAAAAATTGGATCGAATTTGATTTTTGAGAACTGTTCATCTTCGAATTTACTGTAGCATTCGATTTCTTTGATTAAGTGTTGATTTGGTTGTAAATTTGGTTGTAATAGATTCGTTTTATTGCATAGAATGAAGTGTATTCGATTCACTTAGGCCAATTCACACAGATTGAGGGTGAATTTGTGGATTTTTTGTTCAAATTTGTTATCAAGTCTGTATTCACTGTGATTGGATTAAAATCCATCGATTTGTGTTTGTTTTTGTAATTCTTGTATTGTAACCAGATCGAGATATGGAATAGAGCAAATTGACAAAGTTTCGAGATCAAATTCGAAGGCTTTGATGGATTTCAGTGTGAAAGTTTGAATTTTTGTTCGAAAAGCCCAAGGACACGCAAGATCTGTGAAACGTGCAAGCTTCATCTGAAATAACACGCAAGCCTAAGGATATTGATTTTGGCCAGAAACGCGCAAAGGGTTATCTGCGAGTTCGTGAAACGTGCAGATCGAAGCCTGCGAGTTTAGCTCTTCAGTTTGTGAGTTTGAAAAATTGGAAATTTTTTCTAAGTGTTGAAACACGCAACCTTTGCGAGTTTCCTTCTGCGAGTTCTATAAAACGCTCAAGTAGACCTTAGCGAGTTCTCAAAATGCGCAAGTCTAAGTTTGCGAGTTTCTTCGGAATAGTGATCTGCGAGTTAGTTCGATCTGCGAGTTTGTTCAAACGCGCAACTAGGCATCTGCAAGTTCAAGAAAAGCGCAAGCCTCTATCTGCGAGTTTATCAGTGAACAGTTAGTTGCGAGTTTTAACATTTGCGAGTTTCAACGATTATTTCTTTTGGTCTGCGAGTTTGCCAAAACACGCAAACCGTTGCTTGCGAGTTACATAAACACGCAAGCTTAAGCCTGCGAGTTTCTTTGTGAATAGTAGTTTGCGAGTTTCAGCGTCTGCGAGTTTTAAGCTTCTATAGTGTTTTGCGAGTTTCACTAGTTAGTCAAATTTTTTTCTTTATTTGTGATTTCATTTGGACTAACGATCAATTTCAAGTTTCTTATTGCATATATTTTCAAACAGGATGACTTCAAAGGATGCTCTTTCTATCAGCACAGATGTCAAGCCTCCCGTTTTATTCAAAGGGGAGTACAAACAATGGAAGGATCGCTTTCTTGACTTTGTGGAACGATACAAAAATGGAGAAAACATTCTTTTGTCAATCATGGAGGGTCCTATGGTACCACCTACTGTTCAGATACCTGATGATGATTCATCTGACAGTGAGGATGGTGATGTGGACAGAGAGAAAAAGATGAGAACTGTTCCAATGGATTTTGCACAATATTCTGAGGAGCAGAAAAGCCGTTTTAAAGCAGATAAACAAGCAAGATCTTTACTTCTTCAAAGCATTCCGAACGAGATATACATCAAGATTGACAGCTACAAGGCCAATGCTAAGAAGATGTGGGATCAACTTCAGAAGATGATGATGGGATCGAAGGTTGGGAACCAGATGAAAGTAGCTAACTGCATTAACAGCTACGAAGAATTTAAAGCAAAAGAGAATGAAAGCTTAGAAGACACTTATGAATGGTTTGTCTTGCTTCTGAATGAATTGTCCAAGAACAAGGTGAAAAAGAAGCAGCTTGAGAACAATGTCAAGTTCCTGAGCATCCTGCAACCCGAATGGAAGAAGCATACGCGCAGGATGAAACAGATGAAGGACCTAAGTGACATTCCGTTTCATGAGGTGTATGAGACATTACATCAGAATAAAGAAGAAGTGGAAGAGAAAAGAGCAGAGAAAAATAAAGTTGAGAAAGTTCCCGATCCCATAGCATTGGTGGCTGGAGAGAAAGAAAAAGAAAAGAAAGAAAAGAAGAAGAAGATAGTGGTTTCTAGTTCTGAATCAGAATCTGAATCTGAATCTGATGGAGATGATGGAGAGAATCTGAAACAGGCAATATTGTTACTGACCCGAGCATTCCAAAAGAAGTTCTACAAGAAGCCGGGGTCAAATTCTCAGAGATACTCTTCATCAAGCTCAAAGAATCACGAGCACAGAGAAAAAGTGGAAGGAAATAGATTTGGTGAAAGGAAGTCAGAAGAAAAGAAAAAGTTTGTGAATGACTACACCAGTACTGAAAAGAAAGGTGATGATCTGATCAAATGTTACAACTGTGGCAAGATCGGACATTACACAAAAGAGTGTCGAAAGCCGAAAGTTCGCAACTCAGAGTACTATATGAACAAAATGCTCTTGGCCAAGCAACAAGAGGCAGGCAAGGCATTAATGGCAGAAGACGAATACTGGTTGGATCATTCTGATGTGGATGAAGAACAAGAAGAGAATGCTCACCTGTGCTTGATGGGAAAAGAGGTGAAATATGACGATTCTGATGAAGAAACTGCTGATGAGATAATCAACTTAACTGAAAATGATTTCATGACTAAAATGGAAGCCATGATGGTCGAACTTCAAGACCTTCAAACTAAACTGAAGAAGGAAAAAGACAGAGTTGCTAAAAGAAATCAAAAGATCTTTGAGCTTAATAAATCAGTCATTGGGAACAAAGATCTAATTGATTCTTTACGCAAGTCTGCTTTTGATTCTAAAATTGAAGTAGATTATTTTGAAAAGAAGATTTCTGATTTTGAAGCTAAACTTTCTATGTCTGATTTAGAGAAGAAAGAATCTGCACTAACTGTTCATAAATTGCAGGTTGACAACAAGAGCTTAAATAAGAAGGTAAATGTTCTGGAAGCCAAACTTTATGCAAGAGGTCAAACATATCAAACTATTTTTCTTAATGCACCTAATGTGGAGGCTGATGTTAAGGAAAAATGGGGTCTTGGTTTCGAAAACCCTCATTACTTAAAGAAAGCCATCAGAAAACAACCAGCGTTATATAATTTTGATTTTCTTGCTGTTGCTGGTAAATATAATCATTTAAAACCCAAATTTATTACCAAATTACCAGAAGAAGTCGAGGCCAGAGAAACTGAAAATAGAAAGAGTATGAAGAAAATGCAACTACCATTTAATTATGAAAAGTTAAATGATAGTTATCTTTCTGAAACACCAAAAGTTCTTTCAAATGACTATTTTGCTAGTTATTCCGTTTCTGAGATGGAGGCAAAACCTACAACTGCAAAAGTTTATGTTTCTCCACTCATTCTGGAAAGTAAAATAGTTGAGCTTGAAAATGTTTTATCAGATGAAAGAATTTTGGTAAGCATAGAACAAAGTGTATTTTCTACTGTTTTAAAGAACACGGTTTTTCAATCTAAATCTCCAAAGTGTTCTAAAGTTTCAAAGGCACCTCAAACTTCGACTGATAACTTTGATGACTTATTTGCGTCTGCAAATGATTTTCTCAATTCTGATGATGGGTGTATAGAAGAAATTGATATGTTTGATTTCAATGCTTCACTTCCAGATCATTCTACTTTTCTTATAAATGGAGAAACATTACCAAGTGTTTTTGAAATTGGTGAATCATCAACTAAGGTTGGTGAACCAGTTTCTATGACTGCTGATTATTATTCTAAGGTAAGAAGCATAAGAAACAGCGCTCACAGAAACAGAAATACACTGGTAAACAAAAGAAAAATCAATCTCAGAAATCTGTTTTTCCTAATAAATCTAAATCTTCTGTTTCAGTTTTAAGAACGAAAAGGTCGGAAGCAAGAACTGAATGGCGACCAAAAAGGAAGAATGATGAGAAGGCGGAATCAATTCCTGATCTAGTTACTGATAGATCTGATAGTAGTGTTAATGATGTAGTTGGTAAAGTTGCTTGTAATAAACAAAACCTTGTAACTCCTTACAAGCGATATTCAATAAAGCAATTGTTCCAATTATCTCGTCCTACTACTTAGTCTTATACTTATCGATGGAATGATTTTGCTTGTTCTCATTATTCTAATGAATGGTTTGGATCTTATCATGTTTATTCTTCTAAATCAAAAGTTTTCAAAAGTTTTCAAAAGAAAAGAGGATCCATATTCAAATGGATGCCAAAATCTTGTACTAATCTGTTAGGTCCCGTTTTTAAATGGGTACCTAAATCTGTTGTTCTCTGATATCTCTTGTAGACCCGACATATGTGGTACTTGGATAGCAGCTGTTCCAAGCATATGATCGGACAGAAAGATTTATTGTCTAATTATACAGAGAAATTCAGCGGCAATGTACGATGTGGGAATGACCAGTTTTCACCGATCTTAGGATATGGTGACATTATTCAAGACAACATAACGATTAAGAAGGTGAGCTATGTCGAAGGCTTAGGGCACAACCTGTTTAGTATTGGTCAATTATGTGACAAAGGGTTAGAGTTCAACTTCAAATCTAAGAGTTTCTCGGTTCGTACTAAAGACGACAAAGAACTCTTAGTCGGAAATTGAAAGACAAATCTCTACACCATTAATCTTTCAAAGGTTCAGAATGACAATCAGGTTTGCATACTGACAAAAGCCTTGATGCAACAAAGTTGGCTTTGGCATCAAAGGATGTCACACCTGAATTTTCGTTACATTAACAAGATGGTCAGTGGAAAGTTGGTGAATAGACTTCCGGAACTGAGATATGAGAAAGAACACTTGTGTGCAATATGTAAAAAAGGGAAGATGAAGAGAGCTCCGCATAAGCCAAAGCCTGAACCTAGTACCAGTACTCCACTAGAGTTGTTGCATATAGATCTTTGTGGTCCGATGCGAACGCAAAGCTTAGGTGGAAAGAAATACGCGATACGTGGGTCAAATTTCTACGATCAAAAGATGAGACGCCCGAAGTACCCATTACATTTCTGAAGACGACCCAGGTGAATCTGCAGAAACCAGTTAAGCTTCCCAGAACTGATAATGGCACAGAGTTTAAAAATAGAACTGTTGAAGAATATCTCGAATCGGTCGGGATATCACATCAATACTCTGCTGCTCGTACGCCTGAATAGAATGGAGTAGTCGAAAGGCGAAATCGAACACTAGTCGAGGCCGCTCGCACTATGCTCAACCAATCTAACTTACCTCTATTTCTATGGGCAGAAGCTATTTCGACTGCGTGTTACATTCAGAACCGTTCCATGATACACCGCAGATTTCAAAAGACTCTGTATGCTTTGATCAACAACCGAACACCAACCATTAAATATTTTCATGTTTTTGGTTGTAAGTGTTTTGTGCTTAACGACAGAGAGAGTCTGAACAAGTTCAGTGCTAAGGCGGATGAGGGCATCTTCATTGGTTATTCTTCTACATCTGCTGCATATCGATTCTATCTGAAGAAGTCAAAGACAGTAGTCGAGAGCGTCAACGTTACATTTGATGAAGAGATGGATTCTGAACAACTCAGTTCAGAACCCGTAATAACCGGAATGTTAGCTTCTGGGTTAATCAGTGTAGAACCTGTACATGAACAGAACAAATCAGATGGCGCTTCTTCGTCTACTAGTCATTTATCTGATTTAGATTAGTTATTTAAATTCTTTCATGATGAGTTTCTAGGATCTAATTTGTCTAAATCTGCTATGACTGACAGGTCTGAAGACACAAGTTGCAATCATCTAGTCACTTCAGATGTTGTAACTGAACTTGAATCCCCCGTTCAGTCAGAAACTCATATTCCAACATCTACTCCTATAGTTGAAGATGTACAAGTAACTGCTGAGCCAGAAGTAACTGTATCAGTTGTGTGTGATACATTGTCTATTCAACAACTAGAGTCTGCTGTTCTAACTGACACTTCTGCACCGATTCATTCAACTGAACAACTCCCTCCTATTGTACAAAATGAAGAAGCTGATAGTGGATTTTTAGATGATAACCATGATCAATCTTTATCTAATCCACTCCCTCATGAACATCGCTGGACCAAAGAGCACCCTCTTCACCAAATTATTGGAGATCTACAGACGCTGGTGCAAACTAGGCCAGCAACTTTAAATCAGTGTCTGCATGACTCATTCCTCAGCAAGATAGAGCCTACTCGAGTATCAGAAGCTCTTGCTGATTTGGATTGGGTGTCCGCTATGCAAGAAGAGTTAAACCAGTTTGAAGCCCTGAAGGTCTGGAGATTAGTTCCAAAACCAGAAGGAAACACCATAATAGGAACTAAATGGGTATTCAAAAACAAGAAGGACGAAGATGGTATTGTTATAAGAAATAAAGCAAGACTTGTTGCCAAAGGTTACCGGAAAGAGGAAGGCATAGACTACGACGAGACATATGCTCCAGTAGCGCGTATAGAGGCAATCTGTATATTTCTAGCCTACGCAGCTCACAAGAACTTCACAGTCTACCATATGGATGTGAAGACTGCCTTTCTGAATGACATTCTTAAGGAGGAAGTCTACGTGTCTCAACCAGAAGGGTTTGTAAATCCAGATAAGCCAAATCACGTCTACAACTTGGATAAAGCCCTGTATGGTTTGAAACAAGCCTCTCGCGCATGGTATGATGTTCTATCTCAATTCTTGGTCAAGTCAGGTTTTTCAAAAGGTAAAGTCGATACCACTTTGTTTATTAAAAAGGAAAAAGCCGATATCATACTTATTCAGATATATGTTGATGATATAATATTTGGCTCTACAAATCTTAAATACTGTAAAAACTTTTCTAACCTCATGGTGTCACGTTTTCAAATGAGTATGATGGGAGAGATGAATTTCTTTCTCAGATTACAAGTAAAATAGTTTTCAACAGGGATTTTCATTAACCAATCTAAGTACATTTTTGATATTCTTCGGAAGTTCAAAATGGAAAATTGCAAACAAATTGGAACCTCAATGGCACTAGGTACTAAGATTATCACTGATCCTTCGGGAAAAAGTGTTGATGTTAGGATGATATAAAATATGACTTAACATAGGACTTATAGAGGTATGATAGGTTCTTTAATGTATCTTACTTCAAGTAGGCCAGATATAATGTTTTCAACATGCTTATGTGCTAGATATCAGGCTGATCCTAAAGAATCCCATTTGGCTTCTGTCAAACGGATTTTTAGATATCTGAAGGGGACTGCAGATCTTGGTTTGTGGTATCCTAAGGATACAGGGTTTAAACTAACTGCTTACTCAGACACAGATCATGCAGGGTGCATGATGGACAGGAAGAGCACTTCAGGTCATATTCAATTTCTTGAAGACAAGCTCGTTAGCTGGGCGTCAAAGAAACAATTATATGTTTCCACATCGACTGCTGAAGCAGAGTATATAGCTGCTGCCAGTTGCTGCTCTCAAGTCTTGTGGATGCGAACACAGCTTCGAGACTATGGATTCAAGTTTGACAAAATACCGATCTATTGTGACTCAAAGAGCGCTATCGCGATATCCGCTAATCCTGTGCAACACACTAAAACAAAGCACATTGATGTCAGGTATCATTTTATAAAAGATAATGTAGAAAAAGGTACAATAGAACTTTACTTTGTAAAAACTGATTACCAACTTGCAGATTTGTTTACCAAACCTTTAGATGAAAAGAGATTCAATTTTCTTGTATCTAAGCTTGGTATGCTAAATCTCAAAGTCTAAACAGTAATTACCTATTAAAGTTTCTTTTATTGTAATTTTTCATCATTTCTTTATCATTATTTCTGAAAGGATATCTGCACTTTAACATGTTTGTTCATGATCTCAGGGGGAGTGAGACAAGATTCTAAGGTGATCGATATTATTTTGAGGGGGAGTTTATAGAATTTAACTGATAAATTTTTGTGATGCATGAATTTAGGGGGAGTTTACAAGATAAAGGAGTAAGACTATGACTTCTGATTATTTTAGATCAGAACTCGTACTATAATTGTTTTACTGCTTTATGTCTTTTAATTTTTGAATATTTTTTGTGAATAAAGGTTGCTTTGACTAGACTTTGAGACTTGTGCAGAATGAGAGAAGCTATCAAGATCATATTTTTGTGACTTCA
The DNA here is from genome assembly GCA_954870635.1 of Arctium minus. NCBI lineage: Eukaryota > Viridiplantae > Streptophyta > Magnoliopsida > Asterales > Asteraceae > Arctium > Arctium minus. The sequence continues at coordinate 62,028,448 of OX941087.1, forward strand.
GTTGACTTCATGAGATTTAAGACTGCACGATAAAGGTTTAATTTCTTATCTTAATCTCATATATGGTTGAAAGAAGGACAACTTTCAGTCATAGAAAACATGTTCTTAAATGTTCTAACCACTTCCCGATTCCTAAACAGATTTCATGAATTGGAAGTGTGATTTTTAAATGTTTTTCAAGCTTTACTTGTGCTTCAATGTTTATAAACCATGTGTTTCCAAAGATAAATACTTGCGTATTGTCTTTTCTACATACTTTCAAGTATTCATACACACTGGTTTAATTTTTGTTCAAATTGTTCTTACCATGTCTTATATTGAAACATATTTTAGATGGTAAGACACCTCGCTTGTATTCAAAGAATTTTTTAGCGTATTTTCATTTCATAGTGTTCATTTCAAGAATGTCTGTATTTTGATTCATATAGACAATATCCATTATTCTTGACCATAATCTTTGATTGTTATATCATTCATTTCTGATCATTTTTCATATAACATCAGATTTTTCAAACAAGTCTCTTGCATTCATATTCATTCATTCAATTTACTTGTTTGAAAATACTTCAATGTTTGAAAATGCTCATATCTTCATGATTATATCTCTGAGCATATACATATCTGACTTGTATTTGTGCTTTAACTGTCCAAGTTAAACCATTTTGAGCAACAACATGCTTTCATAGGACAATATGGGTTCTTTGTGCTAGGACTTAAATGAAACTTCTATGGATTCACGATTACCAGTGTCTCCTACCCAAGAAGTTAATCCTTAGTGATTGAGTGTGAGGAGTCTAAAAGAAATGAGTGTGGGATGTGTGACGAGATAAGATGGAAATGAGAGTTTGGTTAGATGTGAGCTTAGTGATTAAAAGAAAGAGGGTGTGAGATCAGAGTAAAAGAATATCAAACTCTGCACCAACTACTTTCTGAGCCGGGCAGCCACATTACTAATGTTTCACACTTCTTCGTGAACGTTATTGAAACAGGCAACTATCCCATGCCAACTCTTGACAATACCCCACCAGCCACTCATTTTCTTCTTAAAAAGAAAATGTTTCATATTTTTCTGGGGACGCAACACATACTCTATCTGATTTTCATTTGGAAAATCTGGATATTGAAAAAGAAGGAAGTCTGCCCCACCTTCGCACTTCAATCATGCACATTGAGTCTGTGTTTATCTACTGTTGTCTAAGTGGTTTACACAATGTTGAGCCTTATAAAAGCAATCATTCGTGCTTAATTCTTTTTACATTTGCACGAACACACAAGTTATCTCCCCCACTCTTTCTTTTTAACATTTTGTTCACTTCTAACCAAACTCTCATTTACATTTTACCTCAGCTCAATGAGAAAAACTCAACCGGATGAGTTATCTCCCCCACTCTTTGATTTAAAACCCCTCACGCCTCAATCACTCAAGGATAACTTCCGGGGTAGGAAACACAGGTTAACGTGAATTCATGGAAGTTCTGTTTAAGCTCACACACGAACCCCATGTAAGTCCTATAAAGAATAGTTGCTCAACAGTTTAACTGAACAGTTAAGCACAAAATGTATGATAACATTGTCAAAATGTATGCTCATGAGATTTGAGCAATTGAACAATGAAGATCTCTCAAAACAAGGATATTGAATGAATGAAATGAAATCAAGAGAATTGTTTTGAGAATCTGACAATGTATCAATCAGATCAAATAAAATGGTTAGGATATCAAATAATTGGATATTTTGTTTATATGAACGAATATAAACAATTTTGCAATGAAAGCACAAGATTAGAAATGATGTATGATGCTCAACAACATTGAATTTCAAACGAGGGTATTACCATCGAAAAATAGGTTCGTTTAGAGACATGGTAATAACAGATTAAAATGAAGTACTGAACCGATGTGTGTGAATACTTTACAGTATATAGGAAAGATAATACACGAGTATTGATCTTTGGAAACACACGGTCAATTAAACATTAAAGTTCAAAAATGAAAAAATTTAAAGTCACACTTCTTAATTCATGAAATCTTTTGAGAATAGATAAGTGGTTTGAACATTTAAGAAACTCTTTTTCATGCTTGAAAGTTGTTCTTCTTTCAAACAATCAGAGATCTAAGATCAGAAAATACTTACCTTTAAGCTCCCCCTCAAATCAGTATATCATGATTTGTTTTCTTTTAAGCTCCCCCTAGATATTTACAAAATATCCATATCTTTAAACATTAAAGAACGGGTCCTGATCTGTCATATGATCAGAAGCCACAATCTTGACACTTAAGTTTGGGTTTTGAACTGTTTTGTTCAAAAGCCAAAACTCTTTGACTTTAAGGTCCCGGTTTTGAACTATTGTGTTCAAAAGCCTATGTTCTATGCTCCCCCTTAAACCTTGGGTGCCTGCAACACATATTTAGCTTTTGGTACCCACTGGTATTTGGGTCCTAATGTGGTAGTTGCAGTTCTTGTGGGGGTTACATAATAAGAACCATACCAGTAATTGACAAAATTTTTACTTACAAAGTCATGTGCTCCACAGTAAGAACAACATATTTTCTTCTGAGCAACCCTGATCAAATGGTTAGTAGAGTAAAACATATCAGGATTACCAAAAGAGTTACCTTTATGCACACTGTTCCTTTTGGCTTTAGATGTGGATGCAGATGCTTTGTTGTTCTTCTTCTTCTCTTTAGAAGAATCGTTCACTCTCCAGACCATCTGATTTTTCTTAGAAGTCTTTCCAAGAGATTTGATATAAAAATTTGCTGAACCATCAACAGATTTGTCATAGAATAGATTAGATGGTTTGATCTGACTTGATTTGACAATGATTGGTTTGACACTTTTCTTTTTGAAAACATTTTTGTCATAAATAGAACTTGAAGCAGTTTTGAAAGAACAGACTGATTCTGTTGAATTATCATCAGATGATTGACTAATCACATCAGCTGTAATCTTTTCTGAAAAATTAACGTTTGCAACTTCTAAGTCATTTATCTTTTTAGTCAAAATGTTTCTTTCATCTGAAAGTATGTCAAAATTTTGTTTCAAATCCGATCTGGCCTTTTGTTCTTTTTGATAATCTGATGATAGAGCAGTTAATTTGGATTGGAGCTTTAATATATCAGATTCAAAATGTGAACGTTCAAGCTCAAAATCTTTTTCCAAGTTCTTGTTCTTTTCAGAAATATCTTTGAAAATCCCAGTATTTCTTTTTTCAGCATTTATCTTTTCAAGCTCATAAGACAACTTCTTTTCTTTGAAAATCTGTCTTTCTTTTTCAAGCAAGTCTTGTAAAGTAGAAATCTGATTGGGAAGTTCAGTAATTTTATTTTTCTTTAGCAAATGTGTCTCTTTCAGTAATTAGAATCTTTTCAAAATCAGACACTTGCTTGGAAAGTTTAAGGCATCTCAGCTCCAAATCCTTTTTCTCTTGTAAAGTTTTCTTAGAAAAATCAGACATTTGTTGAGTATTAGATGTCTTCACATTTGATCTATCTTTATATGCTTGGAGGCTTGTTTTCAGTTCAGCATTCTTCTTCTCCAGAGCAAATATCTTGTCTTCAAAAGCCTTAAACTTGAGTTAAAGCTTAACTGATTCATCTTCCAGCTCTGATGATTTCTGTTCAGTCGTCTTCAGTTGGCTTTGAAGATTTGCAATTATAGACTCTTTGACGTTGATTGCTCTCTCAACAGTTTTTATCAAATCATCTTTTCTTTTAATATCTTTCTCTTGCTCTGTAATCTCTTTCTCTCTAGCCTTGATGATACCTGCACAATCAGATTTAACATGATTAGCGCACTTTACACAATCAGAAGATTTATCAGAATTTGACAATTTTGATTTAAACTCCTGAATCTGTTTGACAAGGGTTGCATTCTGAATTCTCAGTTTGTCTCGTTCAACCTCTATTTTTGGTATCTCAGGCATGTACAATACTGCCATATCTCTAGCTGATAATACAATATTTCCTCTCTCGTCTGTAGTAGACATCTTGAAATATATATGAGCTTGATATGAAATGATCGTTCCCAAACAAATCAGAAATGTTGACTAAAAAGTCAAACTTGGATCACCAAATTTTTAAAAAAAAAAAATCTATTCCTGGAACTCGCAGATCACTAAAACTCGCTAAGCACTAAACTCGCTAAGTACTATTCACTGAGAAACGCGCTATACGTTGTTAGCGCGAAAGTAAAACTCGCAGGCCACTGGTAGCGCGAAACTCAAAACTCGGTAGACACTGTTGGCGCAAAACTCAAACTCGCAAGGCACTAAACACACAAACCACTATTCACTGTGGAACGCGCTAGACGTTATGTGCGCGTTTGAAAAACTCCCAGGCCACTGTGTGCGCGTTTCGAGAACTCGCAGACTTCTTCTTACGCGTTTTGAGAACTCGCTAATCAATAAACTCGCACGATGATGAAACTCGCAAACACCTATTCACCACAGAACTCGCAAGCCTTGTTTTACACGTTTCTCAAACTCGCAAGGCTTAAGTTGCGCGTTTCTTAGACAACACTATACTCTGCACGTTTTATCCTTAGCGTGTTCTTACCATGAAGCTTGCGCGTTTTTCATATGAATCTTGCGCGTTCTATCCTTGTATTTCACAGAATCGATCCAACAGATTCAAAAACTTGCAAATTTCCCTGCAATCGATTCTAATAGACTCGAAATTCAATCTAGAACATCTTTCTAAGCAAAAAATCTATCTAAAAACATCAAAGTACAGTGCATTTTGTTCGAAATACAGTGTTCTTGAACTTTTTTAAGAAAATTCAAAAATCTAAAAATTCAAACAATCCAGTGGTTAATTCATGTACAAATGTAAATACAAAGTGTTTTCTAACATAAATTGATCACAAATATTACAAATTTACACACTAATTTCAACAACACAAAGAAATCTTGATCAAACAGTAAAATAGAAAATACGATCTGCATGTTTGAATTTTCAAGAATTCAATCCAAACTGATGATCTAATCCCTCTGAAATTGTTTGGTCTCGCTCTGATACCAAATGAAAATGAAATCCAAATCACAATCAAGCAATTCTCAATTCAAGATTTGACAATATGAAGTCTAGAGAGAGAGAGAGAGTAGAGAGAGAAAGTAACAATCAATATATCACACAATTCACAAGTATTACAATGTGTTCATCTACCTATTACAAAGGACTAAAGGTATTTATACCAAGGATAAACTCACATGTTTAAACACCATATTGACTTAAACTAGATTGACTTTACAGACATTGACTTAGAAACTTTGACCTTGTTGACTTTGCTAGATTTGACTTTTCTTACTAATTCTTGGATACAATAAAATACATTAACAGAATTTGTTTTCTTGTCATAACATTCATAGAAAGTTCCTTTGTGGTGTTTCGATGATTGGATGGAAGCCCTGGGGGAGTGAACATCAAAAAGCTCCTTTATAATGTGTATTTGTTACACACAGTGACTTAGTGTTACTCACAAACATTTTAACTGATTCATCTGTTGATTCAGGTGTTACATTCCTATTTTGTCTAGATTTGAAAAGATCTGGATGAATACATTGTTCGAATTGGCAAAGAATCAGAGGCTCTTGGACAGATTAGAATGGTCAAAGACATTTCTTGATAAAAGTTTTGATGATACTGATGCTCGTTTCATCAAAAAGGGGGAGATGTTTTTAAAGAAATATCAGAGTCAGAAATTTCAGAGTTAACGGTTTGAAGAAGATAAAGTTCAAAGTTTGAGAGTTTGAAAGATTATTCAAGCAAAGTCAAAGATTTTTGAAGATGTGCTGATTTTCTAAAATTTTCTTTGAAGATTATTTGCTGAAGCAATCCGAGCTAAATCTGAAGATAATTTGTTTCCGAAGTCAGAAAGAGTCTTGTGATAAATTTTGAGAGATTATTGAAGATCGTTTCTACCATATTTGGTAAGATTGTTAATCTTGTTCACAGACAGACTTGGGAAGAATAAAGTTAAACAAAAGGAAGAGGTTGTCCAGATTGAATCAAATGGGGAGATTGATTTGCTAAATCTTTTTGAAGATGATCTTGAATCCAAAGGGGGAGATTGTTAGAGCAGAAATATGTTGGATACAAGATCATGTAGACTGAAGGTCAAAATACAAGAAGTCAAAGATGGAAAGTCAACTCTCATTAAAAGTCAAAAGTCTTTGTAATAAATTGTCAAAGTCAAAGTCCTTGTATTTATTTTATTTCCTTTGTATTTGTAGTTAGTATAAATTGTTTTTGTTTCTTGTTAATAGTGAGATGACTAGTTGAGAAATTTGTATCCAGAGAGAGTTTTAGAGAGAGAAAGAGGAGTTTAGAGAGAGAAAGTCAAGAACTGTTTGTAATCGTGAATTTGTGAATTGAATTAAAAAACAGGTAGTTTGATAGTAATTGTTTGTTTTGATTAATTGCAATTAGAATCTTGATTTCAGGGACACACAAAGATCCATCTCAGTGGTTCTCTGCAATAAACGTCTCATCAATGCCAACGATGAAAGGTGTTGTCTTTAGTGAAGCAGGGGAGAGACAGAAGGATAAAGCTTTAGGTACCCCATCCCAAGGCAAGCAGAAGGGAATAGCTGCCGGGGGAAACCTGAAAATCATATCACCTTCTGAGGGGGAGCTACCTTCTCAGGTATGCCTCTCCGTAGTTCCTTTATCTTTCTTTTCTCACCATCAACCCCTGTCTTCCTAGCCTTTATTTCTCTCTTCCTCAAAATATACACTAACTCCTTTCTTTTTGATCAGACAACTCTCTCCCCTGCTTAAGGGAACTTCACTGCAAATAATCCCAACTCTCACATCTGATGATCAAATAATACCAACCTCCTTCAATGAGGTTGATGAACAAGAAGAAGAAGATGAAACCCTGCTCCATCCAGGAAGGCCCTCTCGACCAACTCAATGGTCAGATGATGAACTTAAAAGAAGAACAGGGATGATCTATCACCTAGAGAGTCAGCGATTAACGACCCCTTCTCAATCTTTTCCAGAAGAACTCAAATTTCTCTCCGAAGTTGAATATGAAAAATCTGTCAGAACTAAAAGACTGCTTGCTGACTTCCGAAGAGATGTTGACTTAGCTCTCAAGGTACATGCGTCCATGTTTAAAGACGACAAGATGAAGGAGAATGCAGTTGTTGTTCAGACTGCTATACTAAAAGAGATTGAAGAAGAGCGCTTAAAAGAAAAAGAGGTCAGCGATAAAAGTCTAGACTGGTGCAAACAAAAGATAGACTATCGCTCAAACCCAATGAAGATCGTCACTGTCACTATCTCTGGCAGAAAGAAGAAGGACCGAACATCAGTGACTATGGAGATAACCATAGAGGATGGAAGCTCAAAAGCAATGTTCGTATCAAGGCTTGAACACGTTGGTTACATTGAGTGGCTAGAGTTCAAAGAAGCGATGAAGAAATCGAAATCAACGTATAAAGGCTATGTTGAAGGTCTCGTTGGAGCTCTACTCAACAGAGTCGCTGCTATTTTAAAAGTGCCTTAAGCTCTTCCACCAAAGCCAAATCAAATCAAAAGAAAGCTTGCCTCCTCCTCCTCCTCTAATAATTTCCCAGTGATCAAGAACGACACCTCCATCAAGTTCTCAAAAGAAGCACTGTTCGGGCCTCCTCCTGATCTCTCAGTTCTTGATCTATCCCTGCCTCCTGGTGGTCCATTCATCCCAGGGCAAGTTTTGAAGAACCCTTTTGGAATATTTTTCAGAGATGATGAAGGTCAACTCAGATTTCAAAGAGTCTCTGAAATCCCTCTCTGCCCTCTAAATCATCTCAAGGACCTTCTGTGCTTATGGTGTACCTACTCTCCCTCAGCTGAATCGATCAAAACTCTCATTCGACAAGAATCAACTGATCGAAGACAAAAAGGAGAGGAAGTACCAGATTATATGATCAAGGTCCTGAAATCTTATCTAGGTAGTTGATAGATTTTCTCTCTTGTAATTTAGTAGTTAGACTTACAGTAGTTAGATCTTCACTTGTAATTATAATTTTCATATCTATTCTTGTAAAACTTTCTTTGAATTAATGAAAATTTCAGTGATGTACTTAACTTTATCAGTACTGTAAAAGATCCCTCAAAATAGTAATTGGGACATGTATGTTACGAGTCCTGACTATCCTTTTATTTTGACTTAAAGTAATTTTCTTCATACTTACTTTGTCATCATCAAATAGGGGAGATTGTTGATCCAACTCTCTCAGTGATTTGATAATGACCCTTTATAATACTTAGTGCAAATAATGTTTAACATCTTTATGTATTAGTGTTTCATCATCAACGATCAAATACTGAGTATGTTCAATATCGCTGATGATTTCTCATGTAAATAGTTATACGTAATCCCTGAAGACAAGTTTCGCGACAAAAGACGTTCACTGCTGAATCAAAGACAAAGCTGTTGAACAAAAGACAAGTCTACTCATGACCTGATGTGGATATTAGCGAAAACAAGACAAGTCTACTCACACGCGAAGAAGCTTGAGGAAAAGCTTCAGCGGTAGCTGAACTTCTTTCTATCTCTAAGAAGTAAGAGATATTCAGCGATTGATGATCACATTGCTTATACCTCAAGTCTCTGTTGTCTTATTTATGCACAAATAGTACGAGTGTCAGAGAAGACATACATCTGCAATATTTCGTACAACAACTCTGATATCTACACTGTTCATCATACGACCGAAAGCATGTCTCCAAAAGTCAGACTCATGCAACCAACCAGAGAAGGACACGTGTAAAGTACCTTGCCATGCATTTAATGCATATGGTATAAATAGAAAGATTACAACTCCATCTGGGAGTTGCCTTAAGTCTTAAGCCTTCAGTCTTCAATCTCTCTATAACATATAGAAACCCTTGTTTTCTATATTCCCTTAATCCCCTTTCTCTAATTCTTGTGCAACCATCTTAGTGTTTCTTAAGTTTGTTTAGATTAGGTTATTCTTTAATCTTATTCCGCAAGAAACTTGTAAATTGTATTTTGATTTATCAATAAACAATTTATTAAACTTTAAATTTTGTGTTTGTATTCAAACCCCCCCTTCTACAAACTTGTTAAGCACCTTCGGGACCAACAATGTCCATAAATACCGGTTTCAAAACCCAATTTCTTTTTTACGCAATCCTTTTTCCCTCTAAAAAACATTCATATTCTTCTTACTCTCAAGCTTTCACTACCTGTAACAATGGCACAACCTGCTAGTTCCGATTAATCGAGTAGAATAATCCCAAATGCAGCTCCCGCAAGCCATAACATCCCCGTGAAAGCAAATAATTTCTACATCGACCTCATTCCATCAAAGTATGACGAACTTTACCATGTTTTTCTGGAGTACTTCAATCACTCAGAAATCAAGCATGCCCTGACTCTAATTGACAAAAACATACCACTGAACTATGTTCAGCAGTGGTGGTATACATGTGCTTACAACGAGGACTCAGATGGAGTCATTGTTTTCATCGATGTAGGGGAAAACATAGGTGGGTCAATCAGAATCACCCCTAAAACTCTAAGCAGAGTTCTTTACCTCTTCTCAACCACTGATCTTCAAATCCCTCACTTTGAGAAACCCCTACCCATTTTGGAACTTTTGTTTCAGTGTCCTGAACCATATAATTACCCACAAGATTGGGAGCCAAGACCAAGCGAATCCCACAATTTTAACAATCATGTATGCCCTGTTCTTCAATTGCAACATTGACATGGCTAAGTTGATATACCAGGAAATGTTCACAGTTGTAGACAAAAAGAACAATGCCCAATCCAAAGGAAAAGCTCCAGTCTCAGTACTCTTTCCTCGATACATTGCCCTGGTAATCAGAGGGGCAATGAAAAAGTTCTCTCTGACTGAAGAAGGACCAAAGACTCCGCTGTTCATGATGAACAATTTCAAGATAACTACAGTGCCTCCATACCCCTAATGCAAGAAGATTCCTAAGGACAATGATCTGCATTGTTCCTAAAAACCATCCCATCTTAGCTACTTACATTCGTGTTGCTCAACCACTAGAACCAGTGGTGAGATCCCCATCACACTTAGGTCCTAAGCCTCTCCCTGAATCAGAAAGTGAGGATTCAGAGGAGACAAGAACAGAGGGAAGGGAACCAGAGGGTGCCTCCCTAGAGAAAAAAAATCAGAGAGTGCCTCTAAAGCTAGAGAAGAGAGTAGCTCTTTCAGTTTAGAAGGAAGTGAGGAAGAGATTACTTCTGAGAGTTCTCACCCCCTATAAGCTGAGGGGAGTAAAGTAGAAAAACATATCCTAAGAGGCACACATGTGTATTTCCCTACCCTAACTCCCAGTGCTATTAAGAAAACTATCGAAGATGGTCCAACATCATTGGACATTGAACAAGATGTGCACACCTCGAACCAAAACTAGCCTACCCACTCAGAGGAACCTCATTCTGCCTCTGAAGTATACAAGCTAGGGGAAGCCTCCCATCTAGACTTGTCCTCTCAAAAGGACAAGGCCATTGAAAATATAAGTACACACTCTCCCCGGTAGGGGTGTGCAGAAATTCAACCGATCCAATAGGAACCGACCGATCCAATTAGAACCGACCGACCATAAATGGATATCCAATTGTAATTGGATTGGATCGGATTGAAAATCTCAACATCTAATTTGGATCGGTCGGTTCTTGGATGGCAGTCCAGAACCGACCAAAACCGACCGAACCGAACCGACCAAGATCCAATTACCCATCCAATTAACCATCTGATTACCATCCAGTTTTCCATCCAACTATCATCCAATTATTTTTTTTTCAATTTGCTTAAATCTAAATTTGTTTTGTATTGGTTTTTGAATTTTTAGTCTCACTTATGTTGGTTTTAACACAAACTAAAAGTAATTAATTAGAACATTGCATTAAATTAACACGTTGGATGGATCCGATCTGATCATCCATTGGATGTCGGATGGATCCAATCCGATCCAATGGATATCCAATAAGAATATCCAATGGATATCCACTAATAACATCCAATGGATGGAAGCGAACCGATACAATCATCCATTGGATTGGAAAAATCCAACATCCAATGGATGATTGGATCGGTTCGGTTGGGAAAATCCAACATCCAATGGATGATTAGATCGGTTCGGTTCCCCTCATATCCATTGGATGTCAACCGATAAACACCCCTACTCCCCGGGGTACGTCTCACACGTGATGATGCCTCCGTGGCCCATCCAGTTGGTGACTTGTCCCCTAGACCTGATGTTTTTAAAATACCGCATAGGGATTGCCTAACTCAGGGGCAGTGGAAGACCTTAGTAGAGCTTGGCCTAACTTTCCTGGACAACAAGTTAGCCAAACACACTTACTTCAACTCTTCTGAATTTGAGGAAGAAGAGGGAGAACAAGCCAGAACACCCATATAAGATTCTCCTCATAGGGTACTTCAAGGATTGGGTGAAAGTCCTTCCAGAGTCAACACAAACTCAGCTCTGAAAGAAGGCGCCTCCAAACTCGAGGCTGACTTGGATTCATGTATTGGATCCGAGGTCCCCATCTCTGACCTAGTTACAAAAGCAGAGTTTGAAGGCTTTTGTATGAGGTTAGAGGATCTTTGAATGATCTAATACTTGTCATATCCAAGAACTCAGAGGCCTCTACCTCTGTCTCTGTCATCCAAACTTGAATCTCTCGAATCTCAACTCACCCAACGCTTAAATCAGTTATCAGAATAGATCAGAACAACCAAGGATGATATTCTCAGATCACACTCAGAGAAAACTCCCATCTCTGATCCCATTCCAACAATCTCTCCAGATGACTTTAAGGCATTCATAGAGGAGCTAAAGAAAATTGTTTCAGAGGCACAACCAAATGTCTCAACAACCAACCCTTCAGAACAACCCACTTCATCTGAACTTCTGTTCAAGAAGGATCTTTCAGAGTTCAAGAAGTCAATTTTGCAGCAGATGATGGAGATATCTGCCAAGTTTGTCTCCAAATGCTTAGAGCCTGTGAAAGAAACAAGGAATCTACTCTCTCAGCACAACGTTAATGTATGCCAAAGTTAACCAGTTGGTGAACGAAACGGGGAGTGAAGAAGAACTTATTAAAGGTGCAGAAGAATCCCTGAAGTCCTCTGCCCAAGAATAAAAGAAAAGAAAAGCTCCAGAGACTTCCTACGCAGAGGAGGTATCTAAGAAAGGGAGTTTTGATGTTTTAGGGGAAGAGGACGATGATGATGATACAGGGCCCTATGATCACCTAAAGGGGAGTACATATTTAAGCATGCTCACCCTCTCAGAAGCATGTTCACAAGCTCCTCTACTGCTACCTCAGAACATGATAAGGGTAAAGCTCCAGAGGAAAACATAGAGCAACTTCACACTCTGGAAGATTTACTCGATTCTTCCTATGTCAGACCCCCAACACAAAGAACTGAACCAGAGAGAACTGATGCCGCTCTTGATGAACATACCTATCCACCAACCATCTTAGCATCTCCAGTTCCAGTGGTATTTCTTTTTTTTTTTTGAAAGGAAAGATACATGCAATAATATAAAAGACAAATACTTCCAGTGGTATTTTTAGCATCAACTACTTCTAAAATACCAACTGTGCCCATTCCAGCGATCCCTACAGAGTCAATGCTAGAATCCACTCCCACTGCATTCCAATAGAAGCAAATCCCAATGACCCCATACTTGTGGATTATTCCAATGACAAGGAACTATCTATAGAACCATCTTAGCATCTCCAGTTCTAGTGGTATTTTTTTTGAACGGAACTCTACATGCAATAATATAAAAGATAACTACTTCCAGTGGTATTTTTAGCATCAACTACTTCTGAAATACTAACCGTGCCCATTCCAGCGATCACTACAGAGTCAATGCTAGAATCCACTCGAACTGCATTCCAACAGAAGCAAATCCCAATGACCCCATACTTGTGGATTATTCCAATGACAAGGAACTATCTATAGAATTCTCTTCTGATGACATATTTGATTCACTAGAGAGACCCACGTATGTGATGAGGGACTTATTTAAAGATGAACCCGTCAACTCCAACATTCCTGAATCTGAAGCCAAATCCATAGAATACATGGTTCAAGAAATTAAAGATCAAATGGAGTCACTTATCAGACCTCCTCAGGCAGAGACATCCACGTCAAAGCCTAGAGAAAAGGAACCCATCCTAAGAGAAGATATTTTTAGGTACCTTTACTCTGATCTAAATAAGTTGATCAACATTGTAAACCCCTTGAACCCAAGACTGAATCCAGAGACCATCAGCATGGCCAGAGCAAGGTTTATCAGAGATAAGACCTAGGACAGATCTGTTGTATATTCTGAAGAAGGGATCTGAACAGTGCATGATGTAAAGTTCATACACTACTCATATAATCAAATTCATTATCTTGAATACACTGTTGAGAAGGCAAACAACAGAATTTATGTATTCAATGATAATGATCTGGTAAATTCGAACCTATATGACTTAACCTTTCTACATGACTTCTTCTATAATAAGGCAGATAAGGGAAGAAAATACAACGTGGGCCTACAAGAAGTAATCATGGCGATGGAGAAGCATGTTGAGCTAAGGGCTAAAACTGACTTTTAGATAGCCATGGAACTTGGAGTGGATCTGCTTTCAGTAACTGCCCCAGATGACAACCTAGAAAATTTTGGGAAGATCTACAGTGGAACAGCTTTCGCAGAACCTCTTGGATTTATTTACAAGATTGAAACTGACACCAAGAGACTATTTAGAGCTTCTGATGCCTCCAAGTATTCATCACTCACTCTGATATGGCTCAAGATGATTCAAGACATAGCAGGAACTCAAAAATGCCCAACAACGATTGCTCATAGACTTGTGATGGAAATCAATTCTATGATCCAATACAGAGAGCTTATCATGAGATTCCATAGAATTTGTACTGGAGAAGATGCAATAGAATAGATGATGTTTCTAAATTTCCTTGTAATGTAATTTTCTTCCCATCATCGTAGAACTTTATTTACAAGAGGATGATTTTCTCCTCTTTGCTTTCTTAGCTATCTTGTATAAATGTCTTTTTGATTTTCAATACAGGGGGAGATTGTTAGCCCCTAGTATCTCTGATGTAAAAGTATTGAAAATTCACCAAGTCCTGAAGCATCAGAGAGTGTTCAGAGACTGATCAGAGATAGATCAGAAGCCAAGTTAAATTCAGACACTGCCCTTATGTGTCCCAAGATATGCAACTCAATCAAGATAAGCAATGAATTCGATCCAAATAGTCATATGTATTGATTTGCAATTAACATATTACAATCTCTCTTTCTCTCTCAATATTTCTCACTCTAGAATATTTCTCTCTCTAGAATATTTCTTATGAACGTGCCTAATGATTCTACAAAAATAAAAACTATTTATACTAGGACATATTACAAAGGAAAAAACATATCTAGCTAAACTAACTAACAACTAAGCTAGTTTTGACTTTGCATGACTTTGACCTTTGATCTTGTTGACTTTGACTTTGCATTTGAAGGCTTTGACTTGGGCTTTGACTTATGATCGTGATTCCAACAAAATGTGCACAAACAATCTCCCCCTTTGGATTCAAGATCATCTTCACAACAATAAGCATTTCATCTCCCCCTTTGTATAAACTTGTAGAGATTTTTCTTCAAATAGGTTTCAGCAACAAAGAACAATCTCCCTCTTTATTGCAATATCCCCTTTTTCAGCATTGTCAAACAATCTCCTTCTTTGATAAAAAAATTGATGATCTCCCCTTTGGGACGATTACTGATAACAAAAATCTCTCTTGAATATCAATCTCCCCTCTTGGAAAATCTTCTTTCAAAAATTTTGACAATCTCCCCTTTCTTAGAAATGTCTTCAGACTTTCAACAATCTTCCCTAAAGTCTGTAAATATCTTCTTCAAGACCTTTAACAATGAAAATGTAAGATTCCAAATCAAATCAAGCAATTCAAACAAAGATTCAAGATATAACAGTGTATAGATCTAGAGAGAGAGTAGAGAGAGAAAGTGACTCTGTCATATATCTAACAATACTTAATTTTTACAATTAAAGTTCATACTACTCTCACAAAGCATAAGGCTATTTATATGTACTTAGAAACTCTCAAAAGCCTAAACTCTCTAAACAGAGAAACTCTCAAGCTATTAAAAAACTCACAAACAACTAAAGTTGACTTTGTTGACTTTACAGACTTTGACTTTTCCTATTAAATCTTGGATAAAATTTTATACACTAACATTCTCCCCCTTTGTATTCATGATTTAATAAAAATTTGACACTTGTCTTCCGCACTTTGATTCTTCAAACTTTGACTCTGACATCTTTAAACTTTGTAGCTCTGACAGTCTTTAGACTCTAAAGTTGTTGAAGAATCTAGAAAAGTCATTCACGTTCAACATCTTTGGAAAGTCAATAGGTCTTAATCAACAAATCATTTGAAATCTTGAAACATCTGAACTTTGAAAAGTCAAGAATCTTTAAACTTTGAGGAATCTTTGATCTCATATCTTCATCTCTCTGATCTCTGGATCGTCTTTAGAAAACAAACTTTCTCGAAACATCTTTACTTATCTTTTGAATCATCTCAGAATGATTTCTTTTCATAAATCTTGAATAAATTGAACTTTCTGAATTTCTCCACAAGTCTTTTTCACTTTGAACTTTCTTCCTTTATCTTTGAAATTGAACTTTATAAATTTCTCCCCCTTTTTGATGAATTATGTGAATCAAAATCATCAAAACTCATTTCTATTTCAGCTCAGTCTTTGAAATCTTCTCCCCTTTTAAACAATGTAGAACAATCTTTATGAACTTAACAATCTCCCCCTTTGTGATAAACTATCATTTTCCTTCTTTAAAAATTGACAATCTGCACTCTTTTGGAGCTGCCTTTGACAAAGTAGGAATGTTCTCCCCCAATTGATCTGATACAGAGCCGTCAATTCATGAATGTATTTATCCGAATCTTTTCAAATTCAGACAAATTTTGAATGGTAAACCTGAATCAACACATGAAACAGTCAGGAATGCCTGTCAATAACACAAAGTTACTGTGTACAATGAATGTACAATTTAAGGAGCTGGTTTAATGTTGACTCCCCAGGACTTCCATTCAATCATTGAAAAACACAAGGTTTAACTATGAATGTTCTGACAGAAAAACAAATTTTTTGTGTGCTCGTGCTTGTGTATGAAAGAATTAGCACAATGATTGTGTTTCATAAAAGGCTCAAAGTATGTAAATCACTGAGACAACAATGATTTTACATAGACTCAATGTGCATGATGAAGGGTCGAAGGTGGGGTAACTTTCCTTTTTTTTCAATATCAGTATCTTCCAAATGAAGAACCAATAGCATATGTTCTGCTTTCCCAGAAAATGTGAAACATTCTCTTTTTCAGAAAAGAATGAGTAGCTGGTGAGGTTGTATGCAAGAGATGGCATGGGCTAGGTGCCTTTTTCAATGATGGTCACCAAAGAATGTGAACTAATTAGTAATGTAGCTGCCCGACTCAGAAAGAAGTTTGGTGCAGAGTGTAATATTCTTTTACTCTGATCTCTGACCCTCTTTCTTTTAAACATTAAAGCTCACTTCTAACTAATCTCTCATTTTCATTTTACCTCTTCACACACCACTCTCAATCTTTTGACCCATCTCCCCTAAATCAATTAAAGGATTACTTCCGGGGTAGAAAACACTGGTTATCGTGAATCCATGGAAGTTCATTTAAGCACTCACACTGAATCCCATGTAATTTCCTAAAAGCATGTATCTCAATGATTTTCTTGACAGTTTAAGCACAAGAAATCATTTATCAGTGTATGTATGCTCATAAAGATAGGAATGAAATTTGAGCATATTAAGCATTTAAGATTTCTCAAAACTTTGTATGAATGATAAATCATGAAAGAATAGAAATGTTTTGAGAATCTGACAATGATTAAAATCAGATCAAAAATTCATGAAGAATTAGATTTTGGGATGTCAAAGACGTAAGATGTTTATATGAACAATATATAAACATATTAACAATGAAAGCACATTTAATGATTAAATGATGTTTGATTCAAACAATAATGAATAACAGATGGCGGGAGTATTACCATAGAAAGATTTATCATTTGATACATGGTAATAACAAAATCAATATGAAGTACTGAACCTGTGTGTGTGAATATACTTGACAGTATATAGACAAGATAATACACAAGTATTTATCTTTGTAAACACACGGTCAGTTAAACATTAAAGTTCAATAATGAAAAACTTTTAAAATCACACTTCAAAATTCATGAAAACATTTTAAGAATGTGAAGTGGTTTGAACATTTAAGAAAATGTTTTTCATGTTTGAAAGTTGTTCTTCTTTCAAATAATCAGAGATTAAGATCAGAAGATATTTACCTTTAAGCTCCCCCTCAAAATATGATAGAAAGATTTATACTCTGATAAGCTCCCCCTGGATATTTGCATAATATCCTTATCCTAAACATTTAAGAACGGGTCCTGATCTGTTATAATCAGAAGCCACACTCTTGACATTGATGTGCGGGTTTTGAACTGTTTTGTTCAAAAACCATTGTTCTTTAAACTTTGAAGAATGAGTCCTGATCTGTACATAATCAGAAGTCGTTGTTCTTTCTCCTTGAAGATCGGGTCTTGAACTAAATTGTCCAAGAGCCATTGTTCTTGCTCCCCCTTAAACTTTGGGTGCCTGCAACACATATTTAGCTTTTGGTACCCACTGGTATTTGGGTCTTGAAGTATTAGTTGCAGTTCTTGTGTGGGTTACATAGTAAGAACCATACCAGTAATTAACAAAATTTTTACTTACAAAGTCATGTGCTCCATAGTAAGAACAACATATTTTCTTCTGAGCAATTCTGATCAAATGATTAGTCGAGTAATATATATCAGGATTACCAAAAGATTTACCTTTATATGCATTGTTCTTTTTGGCATTTGTTGTGGATGCAAATGCTTTGTCCTTCTTCTCATCAGAAGAATCTTTAACTCTCCAGACCATCTGTTGTTTCTTTGATTACTTCTCAAGAGATTTTATATAAAAGCTTGTTGTACCATCAACAGATTTGTCATAAAATAGATTAGATGGTCTGATCTGATTTGATTTAACAGTTTGTGATTTGACACTTTTCTTTTTCAAAACATTTTTCTCATGAATAGAACTTGAAGCTGTTTTGAAAGAACAGACTGATTCTGTTGAATTATCAACAGGTGATTGATCAATCACATCAGCTGTAATCTTTTCTGACAATTTACAGTTTGCAGCTTCTAAATTCTTTATCTTTTCGGATAAAATGTTTTTTTCAGAAGTCAATGTGTCAAACTTTATTTTCAAATCAGATTTGGCCTTTTGTTCTTTTTGGACATCTGATGATAGAACAATTATTTTGTATGTGAGCTTAGATATCTCAGATTCAAAATGTGAACGTTCTTGTTCAAAATCTTTTTCCAAGTTCTTGTTTTTTTTCAGAAATATCCTTGAAAATCCCAACATTTCTCTTTTCAGAATTTTTCTTTTTAGATTCAAAAGACTTTTTCTTTTCCTGAAAAATTTGCCTTTCTTTTTCTAATAAGTCTTGTAAAACTGAGATATGTTTGGGAAATTCAGTAGTTTTATCTTCAAGAACTTTCCTTTCCTTAGCAAATGTGTCTCTTTCAGTAATTAGAATCTTTTCAAAATCAGACACTTGCTTTGAAAGTTTTATGCATCTATGCTCAACATCCTTCTTCTCTTGGTCAGCTTTCTTTGAAATATCAGACATCTTTTGAGCAACAGATTTCTCTGAATCAGATTTAACTTTATCTGCTTGTAGACTTTTCTTCAGTTCAACATTCTGTATCTCCAAGGCAGATATCTTGTCTTCAAAAGCCTTAAACTTCTGTTGAAGCTTAACTGATTCATCTTGATGTTCTGATGATTTTTGTTCAGTTTTCTTCAGTTGGCTTTGAAGATTCACAATCTTTCTTTCTTTCTTTGAGTTTTAACTCTTTCTCACATGTTAGAATAGTATTCTCTTTTAAAGAAACATATTTCTCTTTCTCTTTAATCTCCTTCTCTCTTGTAGTGATGATATCTGCAAAATCAGATTTAACAGTATTAGTACACTTTATACAGTCAGGAGTTTTATCAGAGTTTGACAGATTAAATTTCAACTCCTAAATTTGTTTAAGTAAAGCTGAATTCTGATTCTTCAGTTTGTCTCTTTCGGCTTCTATAACAGGTATCCCAGGCATGTACAAGACAACCATATCTCTAGCTGAAAGTACAGTATTTCCTCTCTCATCTGTAGTTGGCATCTTGAATGAGAAATCAACTTGAAATGAATGATCGTTCCCAAACAATTCAGAAAAGTTGACTGAAAGTCAAACTTAGATCACAGAAAAATTACAAGTCCAGAACTCGTAGGACACAAGAACTCGCAAAGCTCAGAAACACGTAAGTCACTATTCAAAGGACTTCTCGCTAAACGTTTCGTGCGCGAACTCAAAACTCGCAGGACACTGATTGCACGAATTGAAGAAACTCGCTAAAGGGATGTGCGCGAAGATGCTTCTCGCAAGATGCTTCGTGCGCGAAGTACACTTAGAATAAATCTGAACTATGAGCTTCTCGCAGACGAACGTAAACTCGCACGTCAAAACACTTTGCGCGTTTCACACTTAGAAAAATTTCGAGAATTCAAGAACTCGCTAAAGTGGAAACTCGCAGAATACTTGAATTGAAACTCGCAGATCAAATGAGTTAAAACTCGCAGAATACATTAAGTTACAGCTTTAGAACTCGCAGATCAAACAAATTAGCCAGACTAGGACTCACAGATCTCATGAATCAGAACTCGCAAATCAAATGAATTTTGCAACATGAAACTCGCAGACCAAGTGGCTTTGAAACACATAGATAACATAACTTGCAAAGACTGGAATTCGTAGACTACTAGTTGCGAGTTTTTAGAATTCTCAGGCTGCTTGATGTGTGTGTTCTGTAGAACTCACAGACTGCATGGATTTTGAAACTCGCAGATCACACAGATTAATTGAACATGAATTCACAGATCACAAGAATTAAAACTCGCAAATCACATAGAGTTACAACATTAGAACTCTCAAATGCTTGTTTGCGTGTTTCTTATGAACTCGCAGGCTGTTTGTTTGCGTGTTCTTCAAAATCTTTGCGTGTTCTTCACTTGATGGCTCAAATCGATCCAAAATGTCAGGATCTTAATTCTAAACAAGAATAAACTCTCAGAAACAATATCAAAGGAGTTTGCGGAATAACACTTTGATATTCAATAATTAATGGAATAGTGAATCAAAAGAACAACTTGCAAACTTTATTGAATGATTATAAAGTTACAAGATTCAACACTCAACCTCAATATTGATGAACAGGCTCACCAATACGAATTCTACTTCTCTAGAATTAGGATTACAAACCTTGAGGTTGATTTTCTCTATGAAAACAAAAACTCAGAATTCTTAAAAGTTCTCTATAAACTATTCTGACTAATTCTATATATATTGAAGATAAAAGATAATTACATATAATAAAAGATCTTCAAAATAGTCTTCCATATTTATCTTCAAGCTTTTCATATTATCTTCAAATAATCCAGCTGTCTTCATTCCACCCGAAATCTTCAATATCTCATAAGCAGCATTAAGTTGATCCAGCAGTATTAACTCTTTAGCAGTACTAACTCCAGCAGTACTAACTACTAGCAGTATTAAAATCTACTAGCAGTAGTAATCATGATGTACTGGCAGTAGTAATTCTGTTGTAGCAGCATTAACCATACTTAAGCATTTCTGAATTTCCCAACAATCTCCCCCTAACTTGACTTTTAGGAAGAGAAGTCAAGTTCTTTAGTTAGTCTTCAAGATGCTTTCAACACCTCAGTTTACACCCCTAGATTAGGATCCAAACCTAAGCTTTGATTAATGATTCTGCTAACCACAACCTTTGCCATTTCTGAGTCTTTTGAACAAATAAGCTTGGCATTCAACATTGCTTGTAGTTTACGCTTGCTGTGCTCATATATCTTGTCCACCAAGTAGTACTCATGATATGCTCCATTCACAGTGATGACATAGACTCCACATCTTTCAAATATCCTCTAGTTTTCTATTCTTAGGAATTTATTCTCCAGATGCAAATCCCTGATCACATGTTGAACTTTGCTTGGATCAAACATCATGCACAAGTACTCCATGGCTAATCTGATTAAGCTCCTTTCTTCTCCTGTCAGCTCCTTTTCATACAGTCTCATCCCAACTTTAAACATCTCTTCTAGGTCTGATCTTGTACAATTTCTGATGAAACTTCCCCAAGTAAGATACACCTCATAGATGTGCCCTAGTCTCTTAATCCTGAAGAATTTCTTTCTTTGACCTTCCAAGATATCCCAAAAGATGATTTCAGGAGCTTGGATAGAGATGGGATATGCTTGTATTGGATCATCATTTGTTAATGTCATGAACAATTCAACCTGCTCATTAGATTGCTTGTTAGATGATTCTGGATTTTGATTTGGTTCTGCTGAAGGAGTCACATGAGGTTCTGCTTCAGTTTCTGCTCTTTCTTCAACTCTTGGCCTTTTGGACTGCTTTTTAGAAGCTATAGTCTTCATTCTTTTTGCAGATTTAACTTCCATTCCAACATTTTCTGGCTCTTCCTTCTTTTCTTTTGTAGGTGTGACTTCCTCAGGAAATGGTTGTTGAATGTTGAGATCATGCCTCTCCTTCATTCTTCTTTCAGCCTCTTCCCTTTATGAGGAGTCCCCTTGCAGCTTAGCCATTTCTTTCTTATACAACTCCTCTACTTGACTGTATGCCATATTAGTAAACATTTCCCCTTTGACACCAATTGAACCTTTCAGGAAATTTATCATTTTTCTTCTTTCCTTATTGGCCAAAAAGGTCTTGGAGGGTTGTCTCTTCTGCTTTTTGAGTGGCATTCTTTTGACTGGTAATTTCTTGGCCTGTTGTGCTGCAACTTTCATGCTCTTCTGATATTCTTCATTTAGCTTTCTGGCCATTATCAGTGCAAGTTCTCTATCTGTTTCAGTTTGGAGCTGTTCCTATTTTTCCATCTGTTCTTGAAGCTGCTTTGCCACCTCTTCATCTAGCTCAATCTGACTTTTCTTCTTTAATGGTTGTTCAGATTCAACCAACTTTGCTTTTCCCTTAGCATCCTTCAAACTTGCCTTACTTGTTTCTTTTCTTTTCTTTGAGAGTCCTCCTTCATTTATGACCACTCCCTTGGCCTTTTGACTAGCCTTAGGAGTGTCATTCTTGGATTTTACCAATGTCTCTGCAATCTCCAATTCTTCTACAGAGAGCCCTGTTACTGCTGCTTCTGTTACTGCTGCTTCTTTTACTTCAGCAGTGTTAACTGTTTCTGCTGCTTCAGCAGAATTAACAGTTTCTGCTGCTTTCTCTTCTGTTACTGCTGCTTCTTGAGATTCTGTTTCTTTCTCTATTTCTGGTTCTTTCTCCCCCTCAACATCAAGTTCTTTCTCTTTAGGTTCTTTCTCCCCCTTGTTGGAAGCATCTTTAACACTGTCCCTCTTCTTTAGCACAAATTGCTTCTTTTTCTTTTTCAGTACCAACCTCTTCACCAAATTCTTCAGATTGACAATCTGTTTTTGTTGAGACAGAATGATCATTTTCAACTCTTCAATATCTTTCCCTTGCTTGATGACATCTATGTTTATGTTACCCATAACATCCATCAATTCTTGATAGTTATATCTGTCCTCACCTTCTCCAGAAGAGTTACCCTCTTTTGAAGGATTATTGGATCTTTTTGTAGTGGGATCCTTCTGCCTAACAGAAGCACTCTCCACCCCCGTGGGTTCTTTGCACCAGGGACCTTTGGATGATTGCTCACCCAAAGTTGCCATGGGGAAGGTCTTATTTATGTTACCACTGACCTCCTCTGTGCTAGCAGGAGTAGTGGCAGCCTTAGCACCCATATGCTCAAACATCTCCTCAGTGAGCACCTGCTTGGGGTTGGGAGACACCCCTGTGGTTTCCCTATGGATATTCTCTAATGGAGAATTCTCCATCAGAGGGCTTAAAGGCTCAGTGGGTGATGGTACAAGAAGGGAAGGAGCCTTCTTTACCTTTTTCCTTATATAAGTTTGGGTGATTGGTGAAGTTGTCTTATGAAGTAGGGACTGAGGGATTGATATGGTGATGGAAGGTTGGGATTGGCTAGCAGTGGGATGGTCTAATGAGGGCCTTGACCCAACTGCCATACCTTCTTCAGTTTGGGACACCACCATCATTGTAGAGAACAATGGGGTGTCAACTCCTTCCGAGTCCAATGGAGATCTTTTCATGTTTGAAAAGACCTTACCTTTGGGGATTTTTGGTACATATACCTCATCAAAGTGAGGCATATCCGTCAATTCATTGGTTATAATTGCCTGGATAAATCTTGGGTACATATAGAAACTCTTTTTGTTTCCCAAGTTTGACACAAGGTCATTAAAAATCATATGAGAAAAATTGTACTTTCTGGCAGTGGCCAAGCACACCAAAGCATAAGCAATGGTGCTACTGAACTCACTCCATCCAGTAGTCTTTTTAGAAATACAATGCATAAGGGTATGGACAAAGAAACGCCATTGGGGTGAAAATTTAGCTTTTGAGAACTTGAAAACACCCAATGGGCCTCCATACCCCATTCTTGTAAGAGTGGAAAACAGTTCATCATTAGAGATAGATGAGATACCAGAGGCATCGTCTAGACGTAGACTGATGCGAATTACCTCTTCAGTAACTGTCAAGGGTTTGCCACACACCCTTGTCTTGATCACTTGCACACCATTCTCAGTAACAATGGTGGCATTAGCCCAAAATTGTTGTTGGTGCTCGATATAGATTGATGGAGACACTATCAGAGCATAGGCGATATGGCTAGACTTCAGAAAATCCACTATCTGATGAAATCCTGCAGCTTGCTTTGGCTTTTGTAGCATCGCGATTTCATTATGCTCGTCAATAAATGCCATAGACGCCATTGAGCTTGAATAATCTGTACTGGAACACTTGGTTCTTGAGAGAAAAGGTTAGAGAGCAGATGAATAGAAAGCAAAGAGTCGTTATGAACTTTTGGGCGGGCAAAAAGGGTATTTATATGATTTGGGACATAAGCAGTATTAACTCCTAGTAGTATTAACTAACTAGCAGTATTAACTGAGAGCAGTATTAACCACTAGCAGTATTAACTGAGAGCAGTATTAACCACTAGCAGTATTAACTAACTACCAGTATTAACTGAGAGCAGTATTAACCACTAGCAGTATTAACTAACTAGCAGTATTAACTGTGCACTGGCAGTATTAAAACTGCACTGGCAGCATTAACTATACTTACACTTTTTGAAGTTTTAAGGTACTCTGAGCAAGGTAAGAACTTCCTGAGAAAGATGTTAGTAGCACCAAAGAATAAACCAATAACAGGTATGAAAACACTTTAAGAAAAATGAGCTTATTCAGAGTTGATCATGCCCACATTTGTGACCAATAAAGTGAATCTACCCACATCAAAAGCTTTAGTGAATAGATCAGCAAACTGGTTGTCAGTATGAACTTTAGCAACTTGAATTAACTTCTTTTCATTACAATCTCTAATAAAGTGATACCTGATCTCAATGTGTTTGGTTTTGGAGTGCTTGACTGGATTGTTAACAATGCTTATAGCACTGCTATTGTCAATGAAGATTGTAGTGTGAAGAAAGGTTACCCCATAGTCCAACATCTGATTCTGAATCCATAGAACCTGAGAGCAGCAACTTGCAGCAGCAATGTACTCAGATTCTGTTGTTGATATGGACACTGTGGTTTGTTTCTTACACTGCCAAGATACTAGTCTTGCACCCAAAAGTTGACATCCACCTGAAGTAGACTTTCTGTCCATGTTAGCACCACCCAAGTCACTATATGAATAAGCAATCAAGTCAAAGTTGGATTCATACGGATACCAAAGACCTAATCTAGGTTGCCCTCTTAAGTATCTGAAAATCCTTTTAACAACTTGCAGATGTGATTGCTTTGGCTTGACTTGGAATCTGGCACACAAACACACAGGAAACATGATGTCTGGTCTTGAGGCTGTGAGATACATGAGAGATCCAATCATTGATCTATATAGATGGACATCAACATCCTCCCCCTCAAGATCAGCAGTGATCTGTTTATGAGTCTCCATAGGTGTGCTTGTTGGCTTTGAGTCTATTAATCCATATTTGTCCAGGATGTCTTTCACATATTTTGATTGGCTTATGAAGATCCCATCTTTCTTCTGTTTTACTTGAAGCCCAAGGAAGAAGGTAAGTTCACCCATTGAACTCATTTTGAAGCTCTTGTGCATCAACTTTTCAAAGTCTCTGCACATCTGATCTTTTGTGGATCCAAAGATGATATCATCCACATAAATCTGAACCAATAGGATGTCCTTCTTACTTCTTTTAATGAAGAGGGTCTTGTCAATTATTCCTCTTTCAAATCCATTCTCCAAGAGATAGGTAGACAGAGTATCATACCATGCTCTTGGTGCTTGATGCAGACCATAAAGTGCTTTCTTCAGTTTGTATACTCTGTCAGGATATGATGGATTCTCAAATCCAGGGGGCTGACAGACATATACTTCTTCATCAATTGTACCATACAGAAAGGCACTCTTCACATCCATTTGGTATACCTTGAACTTCATGTATGAGGCATAGGCTAGAAATAGTCTAATGGCCTCTACCCTTGCCACTGGAGCAAACACTTCTTCATAGTCAATGGCTTCTTCTTAAGTGTACCCTTGTGCCACCAGCCTTGCTTTGTTTCTTATAACAATGCCTCTCTCATCCTTTTTGTTCCTGAAAATCCACTTGGTGCCTATAGCTCTATGGTTTTTTGGAAGGTCCACCAAGTCCCAGACTTCTTGCAACTTAAACTGCAGTAACTCTTCTTGCATAGCTTCTATCCAACTGGAATCTTTCATAGCATCATAAACCTTCTTAGGCTCAATCTGAGATAGAAAGCAGGAGAGTACTGTGTTGCTGATCCTGCAGCTCTTGAAGTCTGCTTTGATTCCTTGTTATCATAGGAGAAGAGATGTCTCCTATGACCAGCTCTGGAGGATGATTCTTTTGAGTTCTAGTCTGATGACTAGGTTCTTCATTGATTCTCACATCCAGATTGGAATCATTTAAGTCAGCTGAGGGGATCTCATCAGCTGCTTCTGGCTCTTCATGCACTTGATTCTCTTCATCTCTTCTTTCTTCTTCACTCTGAATTGGTTCAGTAGCATTCTCCTTTTCACAGACCTCAACAGGCTCTTTTGCAGATATAGGAAAGATCACAGACTGAGGAATGATGTCTTGTACTTGTACTTGTTCATCCCCTGATCCTCCACTTCCTGAACCTGTATTATAATCACTACTGAAACCCAAAGAGTTAGTTAGTGAATCAATGTCAAATAACCACTGAGGACCAGACCCAATAGGATTTGGTGTGTTCTCATTGCATTTGACATTGTCACTTTCCTCAATTATTCTAGAAGAAGTATTAAAAACTCTGTAAGCCTTACTCTGAGATGAGTAACCAACAAGAAAACCATCATCAACCTTTCTATCAAACTTTCCTAAGTGAGATTTGGTATTGAGAATGGTACAAGGACACCCAAATGGTTTGAAAAATCCAATGAATGGTTTTCTGTTATTTAAAAGATCATAAGGTGTCTTGTTTTTAGGCTTAACTACTAGAACTCTGTTTTGGACATAGCAAGCAGTATTAACTGCTTCAGCCCAGAAAGTAATTGGAAGTTTTGAATCAGCTAACAGAGATCTAGCAGCCTCAATCAGTGTCCTATTCCTTCTCTCAGCAACACCATTTTGTTGTGGAGTCCTAGGAGCACTGTATTGCCTCTCAATTCCTTTTTCCTCACAAAAGGTGTTTAGGTCATGATTTTTAAATTCAGTACCATTGTCTGACCTAATGACTTTTACCTTTTGATTAGTTTGGTTTTCAATTCTTAGAATAAAGGATTTGATCAGTCCACTTGTCTCATCCTTAGTCCTTAGAAAATATACCCAAGTAAATCTAGAGTAATCATCAACAATAACTAGGCAGTATGTTTTATTACCAATACTCATAACATTTGTAGGACCAAACAAATCCATATGCAACAACTGAAGAGAATTAGAGATTGTGTTCAACTCTTTGGTCTTATGAGAAGTTTTGTGTTGTTTGCCTTTGAGACAGGCAACACAATGATCATCACATGAAAAGACTTTGGAAGGTAACCCTCTTACAAGGTTGTTTTTCAGAAGTTTATTCATTGTTTTAAAGTTCATGTGACACATCCTTCTGTGCCAAAGTGATGATTCATCCAAAGAAGCTTTTGAAACAAGACCGTTTAGGGATGAATCAGTTGAAACACTTTCCATATCTAAGCAATATACATTATCCTTTCTGGGAGTTCTTAGTAGTACCATCTTTTCATCAACTACCTAGAATCCAGGAGCAAGGATAATGCATTGAAAATCTGTAAATAATATACTATGTTGTTTGTCACAAACCTGTGATACACTTAACAGATTGTACCTTAACTGCTCAACATATAATACATCTTCAAAGGTCATTTTACCTTTGGTTACATCCCCCTTACCACTTATCTTACCTCCATCGGGAGTATTGCCAAAGGCAACATGTCCACCATCAATTTTCTTGAAATTCTTAAGGCATGACATGTTCCCTGTCATGTGCCTAGAGCAACCACTATCAACATGCCAGATGCTCTTCCCCTTGAGTTGTTGGTTGCCCTGCACATAAGATTAAACAATTAGTATTGAATGGGGACCCAAGCCAAAGTGGTCTTGGGTCTCCCTTTCTCATGAAAGTATTTACATTCCTTTTTGATGAGGTTTTTAAACTCTGAGCACTCTTTATTAGAGTACTTTGTCAATATGATTGGCTTAGCAGAACCAACACTAGAAGCAGTACTATCCTTAGAAGTACTAACAGAGTTAGCAGTATTAACAGGTTTAGCAGTACTAACCTTGTTAGCAGCACTAACAGATTTAGCAGTATTAACTTTTGAAGAAGTATTAACAATGTCAGAAGCACTAACATTGTTAGTAGTAGTATTACTTCTAGCAGCACTATCATTGTCAGCATCACTATTTGTGGTAGCAGTACTAACAGTTTTAGTGCTTTTAGGAACCCACATATTGACACTTTCTTTAAAAGACTTTTTCTACATGTGGCTTTTAGATTTAACAGATTTCTTAGCCACATGGTTCTTTTCAATTTTCCTATAACCCAAGGGTTTTTGCATAGGTCTTTGAAAATTCATCCTTTGGTTTATAGGATTGAAATAACAGTATTTGGCAAGATGATTCAATTTGCCACAGATAAAACAAGGTTTTGGTCTATTGATTTTACTCAGATCAACCCCTTGTTTTTGTGCCCACTGATTATTCCAGTTTCTTTGATTTCCCCTCTTTTTATCCTGTTTTTGGGGCTCAGTCTTCTTACATGCACACTGTTTGCAAGGACCTGGATTCACAACTGTGGTCTGTTTGTAATGGACCTTTCCAGACTTTCCCTCTGTCTTCTCTATGTCCTTTAATTTGACCCAAATCTTTCCACACCCCTCATTGGTAATGATGTTATTTTCTAGGGGAATCTCACCACTCACATTGTTCTCCTTACTCTTACTAACTTCTTTCTCAGTCTTATCCTCAACAACTACCTCATCTAAGGGGTCTATCTCAGTGGCTCCCTCAGGCAAGTCCTTCCTATCTTTGGTTTCTAGCAAGTCTGAGGTAGGAGGGATGTAATTGTTGTTATATGTAGGTGGTGTGGCATTATACCCAATTCCTCTTCTCAGCTTATCATGAATCTGATTTTGTAGTAAAGAGTCCATTGCTTTAGAAGCATTGGAAAACTTTTCTACATCAAGCTTAACCTTGGTTAGCTCATCTCTCAGTTTTTCACTCTCCTCTTTAGATTTGGTCAGTTTAAGTTCTAGATCCTTTTTCTCCCACTGCCAGTAATTTGTGTCATATGAGTGTTGTAGTTCATTGGCTTGAAAACCTTTGATTTGATCTTCAAACCTCTCTACAATCCTCACATAGTCTTTTATATCCTTTTCTAATCTCTTAAGGTCATCACTCATCTTCTGATTGTGATCCCTGTACCTTTTAACAGTGTCTATGTAAGTTTTAGAACAGAGATTAGAACTTACCTCAGATGGGAGATCAGATACTTCAGCCATAAGAGCTTGATTCTGAATAGCTTCTTCTGCTTGATCACTCCAATCAAACCTCATTCCTTGTTGAGAAACAAGGGCTTGACCAGAGTTTCTGTTATGATTGAGGTTTCCAGACTGTGCTTGTTGGTGGTTGTTGTTGTGAGACACTCCACTTCTGCATTCCCTGGCAAAGTGTCCCTTCAGAAGGCATTTGTAGCACTCCACCTTTGATTTATCAAACCCTGCTCCATCTTCTCTTATTTGGGAGAAGTTGTTCCTCCCAGTCCTCTTTATAAACTTCTTCACCCTTATGGAAAGCATGGCCATCTGCCATTTAATATCCATCTCTTCCAAATTATCAGGATGAAGTTGTTCCAGATCATCATTAATTAAGGAGGAATTCCCATGACTGGCAAGAAAGGCTTAAAACACAGAATCAGTGCCTTTATCTTGATTTTCTCCATTAGCAGCATTAACTGATTCAGGGTTAGCAGTAGAATCAATTGATGCTGATAGGAGTGCAACATTATGAATATATCCAGAAGGCTTTTTCTTTGTCTCCACCTCAGCTTCAAATACTCTAAGATCATTGTATAGATCATCAAGTTCTTTCTCTTCCAACTGATCATTCTGTCTGAATGAAACAGTGTACATGGTCCATTCATATCCAAGGGACCTTAAGAACTTTCTGTTTACATCATCTTGATCAATCTGTACTCCCATAGTAGCTAGTTCACCAATTAGTTTATTAAACTTGTCAAAAGTTTGAGTCATGGACTCATTCTTAGTTGACATGAAGTTTTCATACTGTTGCTTCAAGATAGCCTTTTGATTTCTCTTGGTACTTTTGGTACCAGAGAATATCTTCTCTAGAGCATTCCAGAGCATCTGTGCATCAGTACAATTGCAGAATTGGTGCTGATATACATTGGGAATGGCCAAGAGCAGTGTGCTCAAGGCTTTCATCTCTGTCTGCCTTGTCTTTCTTTCAGCATCCGTCTTTGGAGGGGTTCTTTTACCATCTTTACCAATCTTTCCTGCATCAGATGGGCCATTCTCAATGATGTCCCACATAGAGTAATCTGTGTGGAGAATGTATTGCTTGATTTTGATCTTCCACATGTCAAATTCATTTGATCTGAGCATTGGAACCTTTGAGACCAGAGTACTATTTGATTTAGCTGTGTTTTCCATGATGAAAAAGATTTCTGAGAATACTTGCTCTGATACCACTTGTCAGGATCTTAATTCTAAACAAGAATAAACACTCAGACACAATATCAAAGGAGTTTGCGGAATAACACTTTGATATTCAATAATTAATGGAATAGTGAATCAAAAGAACAATTTGCAAACTTTATTGAATGATTATAAAGTTACAAGATTCAACACTCAATCTCAATATTGATGAACAGGCTCACCAATACGAATTCTACTTCTCTAGAATTAGGATTACAAACCTTGACGTTGATTTTCTCTATGAAAACAAAAACTCAGAATTCTTAAAAGTTCTCTATAAACTATTCTGACTAATTCTATATATATTGAAGATAAAAGATAATTACTTATAATAAAAGATCTTCAAAATAGTCTTCCATATTTATCTTCAAGCTTTTCATATTATCTTCAAATAATCCAGCTGTCTTCATTCCACCCGAAATCTTCAATATCTCATAAGCAGCATTAAGTTGATCCAACAGTATTAACTCTTTAGCAGTACTAACTCCAGCAGTACTAACAACTAGCAGTATTAAAATCTACTAGCAGTAGTAATCATGATGTACTGGCAGTAGTAATTCTGTTGTAGCAGCATTAACCATACTTAAGCATTTCTGAATTTCCCAACACAAAAAATCAATTCAACCTGCAAATTGATTTTTGAAAATACACCAATACAATCTAAAACCAATTCTAAACACATTTCTAAGCTACAAATCTATCTAAAAAATTTGAAATTACAGTGCAATTTGCAATATAAGTGTTCGATATTCATGTTTTCAAGAAATTGCAAAAATCAAAAATTCAAACGATCTAGTGAGTAATTCTTGTGCAAGTGTGAATACAAATTGATCTTTGACTCTAATCGAACAATCCTAATCCAATTTATCAATCTAAAAACAACAAACTAATGTGAATTTGATCACAAGTCCGTTTTTCAGAAAACGATCTACAAGATTGAATTTTCAAGAATTCAATCCAATCTGATGATCTAATCTTTCTGAAATTGATTTGGTACGACTCTGATACCAATTGAAAATGTTAGATTCCAGATCAAATCAAGCAATTCAAACAAAGATTCAAGATATAACAGTGTATAGATCTAGAGAGAGAGTAGAGAGAGAAAGTGACTCTGTCATATATCTAACAATACTGAATTTTTACAATTAAAGTTCATAATACCCTCACAAAGCATAAGGCTATTTATATGTACTTAGAAACTCTCAAAAGCCTAAACTCTCTAAACAGAGAAACTCTCAAGACATTAAAAAACTCACAAACAACTAAAGTTGACTTTGTTGACTTTACAAACTTTGACTTTTCCTATTAAATATTGGATACAATTTTATACACTAACAAACAATCTCCCCCATTAAAGTAATAAACTTTTCTTTTTAGATCATCTTCAGCGAAAACACAATTTCCCCTTTTCTTAACTGACATTGACTTCAGAAAAGAAATTATCTTCAGATATAACTTATTTTTTTCGTTCAAAGAATCTTCAAAGAAAATTCCGATAATATTCAATGTACTGTCTCAAATTCCTGATATAATTCTGAAACTTCTTTTTCATTCTTGATTTTCTCCCCCTTTTTGATGAATGTGAGCACTTACTTCATCAGATTTTTGCAAGAAATGCAATCTTTCAATTTCTGACCAACTAATCTTTCCATATGAACTTTTGAACATCCGTCAATATATAAATGATTCTAAATCTTTTCAAATTCAGAATTGAGTGGTAACCCTGAATCAACAAATGTGTCATTTATAAAACCTGTAAGTAGCACAGAGCCATTGAGTACAATGAATGTTCTTTGTGTTAAGTCAGATTTTATAGTAATCATTGTATTTATAGGCTTGGTCTAATACTGTGTATTAGGGTGCTTATATGTTAATTAGCCAAAGGTATTTAAGTCCCTTGTGGCTTTGTTGTTGGTAAAGGATTCAAACGCATATCTCATAGAAATCACATCTTGCGCTTTCAAACTCTCTCTCTACTTTCTCTTACTAGATTTAGAACGATCTTGCATTATCAATTGGTATCAGAGCCTAATTTGAATCTGAGAGGATTGAGAGAAACGATTTTTGATTCTGAATTTGTGTTTGAATCAGAAAATTTGATCGATTTTCTTGATTTTTTCAAGAAAATCTCATTTTTTGATTTTTCATCAAATTTAGACTATTTTCTAATCAAATTTCATTGTAATTTGGTTTGTTGGATTCGAATTCATTGTTAGAACATTTTTGATTCACATCAGATTGCAAGAAAATCGATTTTTGATCTTCAATTTCAAAATTTTTGAGTTTTTGTTCTGTTCGTCAAAAACGTACTGGTAGATTCTTGCTTTCACGATTTTGCGGTTTTTGATCGAATTGGTTGTTTGAAAGTGTTTAGAAATCAGTTTTCGATTATTTATGTGCGAGAAAATTACATCAATTTCTATTTTGTAATCAAATTTGGAAGTATTTCTTGATTGTCATCGTTTTGCGCCAGATCCAACATTTTCGCGAGTTCATCTGAACTTTGCGCTAGTTCATACGTATTTTGAGCGAGTTCATCAAGTTTTGCGCCAGATTGATCGAGTTTCTTGTGTTTCAGGGTTCCTGTTCATCGCGCAAAGTGAAAGTTTGCGCCATCTTAAGCTCGCGCAAATCAGTTTTGCGCCATCTCAGTATCACGCTAAGCTTTATTTGCGCCACTTACGTCTCGCACAAATTTCAGTCCTTTGTCACAAGTCAGAATTTCGACACAAGTTCTTTGAGAAAAGTTCCTTTTTGCACCAACAATTCATCGCGCAAAGTATATTTTGGCCAGTTACGTCTCGCGAAAAGTGAATTTTGCGCTATAATCTTCTTGCGCAAAACATATTCTCGCCATCTACTATTCGCGCAAAAGATCAGTTTATGCCATCTTCGTCTAACGCAAAACTCATTTGCGTCATCATCATCTCACGTGAAGTTGTATTTGCGCCACCAACGTTTCGCGCAAAGTCAAGTTTACGCCATCTTCATCTAGCGCAAAAGCAAGTTTGCGCCATTCACTGTTCACGCAAATCTCATTTTGCGCCAGCCTCTCTGTTTCAGACTTAGCATTTTTCTGAAGTTTTTACTCTATGGATTCTGCAAAGTTTGTTTTTCAAGCTCAGTTCTACAAAAACGATCTCATGATGTCATTGGGCACAGAAACTCGTCCTCCTGTTCTGATTAATGAAAATGAATTCACCCAATGGCAAGATCGGTTCATTAACTTCATCGAGCGTCAAGCTAATGGAGAAAATATGATGAAGTCATTTACTGAAGGACCGTTTATCAGACCTAAGAAAGATACTCCTTTGACTACTGAAGAGGTTACAAGAGAAAAAGCAGACCGTGAAGCAAAGTCTAATCTGATGTTAGCATTGCCCAATTCTATCTATAATAGAATTGATTGTTTCAAGCATGATCCGAAGATGATGTGGACTCGGCTAGAAAAGAATATGCTTGGTTCAACGGTCGCGACACAACTTCGGCAAACACGCTACATGAATAATTTTGAGGAATTCAAAGCCAAAGACGGGGAGTCACTGAAAATTATTTTTGACGGGTTCTGTGCGGTGATAAATGATCTACGAAAGATAAAAGTAGAAAAGACTGAGCTGGAGACCAATATGAAGTTCCTCAACGCTATACAACCGAAATGGAATAAATCTTGCCATCGCTTGAGGAATGATGTCAGGATATCTTCTATGCAAATCCAAGAGCTTTACGAGATTCTGATGACAGATGAGTGCATTGTCAAGGAAAAGAAGGCCAAACTTGACATGAAAAACAAAAAGACAGTGGATCCGGTTGCACTTCTCACAAGCAAACTAGCTGAACAAGCATTGACTGAGAATGCTTATGATGGTGCAACTGATGATTATGGTGAAGCTCTTCAGAAGGCGATGATTCTTCTCTCTCAGCACTACAACAAAAAGTTCCTACCTCATTCGGATTCCAACAATCTTCGCTTCACTTCTGGGTCTAAGAATGTCAAAGTGCCCGAGGTTAAGAAAGCAGCTGCATGCTTTAATTGTGGAAAGCTGGGTCACATCGCTAAGGAGTGTCGAGTGAAGAAAGTTCGGGATTAGGCGTATTATCGGAAGAAAATGGAACTAGCCGAAAAGAGAGAGAATAGAACTGCTTTGCTAGCTGAAGAAGAATTCTGGCTAGATCACTCTGACGATGAAGCTGACAATGTGGAAACTGCACATATGTGCTTCATCGGAGATGATCAGAATGATGATGAAGATTCCACTACTGATGAAGATGAGGTACCTTCTGAGTTTGATTTCAAATTTATTTCTTCACAGATGGATATCATTATAACTGCTTTACATGATTTACGCTCAAAGTTATTATCTGAAAAACAATTAAATTCAGAAAAGTCAAATTTGATTGATAAATTACAAATTTCTTTGAAAAATGAAAAATCTATTTTGATTCAAACAAAAGAAATCTTTCAAAAGAAATTGGATGATTTAGAAAAATCAAATATGACTTATCTTGATTCTTTGACTGAAATGACCAAATTAAAAGATAGTTTTTCGGATAAAATAAATGAGTTGGAAGAAAAATTATATCGAAGGAATCAGACTGAACAAACTATTTATTTGAATAAACCACGGAGTTATGAGTCTATCAAAGAAAAATGGGGACTTGGTTTTGAAAATCCTCATTGTTTAAACAATGCTATAGAAAAATCCCCTACTTTATAGAAATTCGATTATCTAAGTTTTGCTAAATATGCTCCTCAATTTAAAATTGATTGGATGAATGAAAAAAAAATTTTTAGATATCGAAAATGAGAAAAGAATGAACAACAAGAAAAAGGAAAATTCTTTTGTTTACACGCGTGAAAATGCCAAATATTTTTCCGATAAATCAAAGAAGAACAGAAACAGTTTTAATGACATTTCTCCCATTAAATCTTCATTATCTGATGATTATTTTGATATCTGTGCTACTAACACTAATAAAGAAAATATATCTCCAGTTTCTTATGATTCTAAGAGATATATTCCTCCATTAGTTTTAGAAAGCAAAATCATTGAGCTTGAAGATAAAATGGAAGATAAAAATATTCAAAGAGAAATTGAATCTGATGTAATTCTTTCTTTCATGACTTCAAGTCTTGAAGAAAAATTAATTTCTCAAAAACAAGATTTACTTTCTGTTTTTGGCCTTTCTTCTGATTTTAAAGAAAACAAAAAGAAAGTTCCAATTTCTAAAAATCTGTCTGACTCCGAGGCAAGTTCCAGTTTAATGTCTGATCAGTTTGGCTTCTTAGGTAAAATTTCTTTTTCAGATTCAAATCTTAATTCAAAAATTCTTGATGAATCTTTTACGCTAAATGATGATTATTATAAACCAAAGCGTAAAAGAAATAGATCAAAGAAGTCAAAGAACCAAGCTAAAGTCATTTCAGATAATTCTAATTCTTGTGATTCAAAATTTTCAGATAGGACTTTGAGCACTCCAACAAGGCAGATATGGAGGGTCAAGCAGACATCTGATGAATCTACGTCGATGAGGATAGATATGTAGACAAAAACTATAAAACTGATTCATTTGCTGTTTGTAATAAAATTTCAAAATACTCAATAAAGCAAATGATTCAAATTTCAAAAGATGTCTCATATTCTTCTTCTGATTCTAGTTTAGATGATTATGCTTTGTCTTCTACTGATGACTCTGTTCATTCATCTGATTATTTTTCTCATGCTTTCTATGTCAAATCTAACAAGTTTTCTCCCATTAGAACTGCAACTAACAAATATGGACCCAAATACAAGTGGGTACCAAAACAAAAGATTAATTCTGAGTTGCAGGCACCTAATGTCAAGGGGGAGTAAGAGAAAGATGGCTTATAAGTAAATCAGCTTAGAACCCGTACTTCAATGGACTTCGACTTCTAAACATGTCAGTTTAGGACTCGTTCTTCAATGCATTTAGCTTCTGGACAAATGAGAAACTGTGAGTGCATCTACTTAATTCCGCTGCATTTACCTCTGTCTTTGATGTTGTTCCAGTTATCTCAAATTTTTTCAAGAATCTGAGCAAGTTCGACCAGATCCAAAATCTTTCATATGAGACACCAATTTATTATACATTATGTGGAAGAAGATATTATTGAATTTTATTTTGTTCCGACTAAATATCAATTTGCCGATTCTTTACATTTGTCTTAAATGAAAATTTTTCAAACTCGGCATTTGAATTCAAAAGTTTAAATCTTTACAAATTTTATTCTATAAAGTAAAAGCTTTACTTGTTTCTTTCTTTTGAATAAAATGTGTGTCTAGGACAAATTTTCAAGTTGCTTTGTTTATATCGAAGTTTTATATGTTCGACTTTCAAGTCTTACAAAAGTCGAAAGGCCAGCAATATGTTTGAAACTTTTGCATTCTGCTTTAAAGATATGTGATTCGAAATATTTATAGTTTACAATGCTTGGAAATCCTAAAAAGTCTGAATTATGGATTGTAATGAAAATATGGGCCAAGCACTTAGATGTAAAACTGGGTGATTGAGATGAATTATATATATAAAATACATAAATCTCTAAGTTTAAAAGTTTGTATCGGTGACCTCTCTGGTTTGGGAAAGTAAGTTCTGTGGGATGCTTGTCATCTGGTCCCCTAAGGTCAATTGGTCTGGGAGTGATCGAACCCAAATCCTTCTATAGAACCAGATCGAAAGTCATGTTCTACTGGTATGAATGGGTTTAGGATGTGTCGATGTAGCCTTTCTGATCTGGGAGAGTAAGTTCCAAGGGGTGCTTGACACCTAGTCCCCTAAGGCCAACTGGTCTGGGAGCGGCTGACCCAAATCCTGCAATAGGATCAGATAGAAAGTTACGTTTACGACATGTTCTTTACTTACCAAACTTTTTGATTAAAAGATGCCAATGTGCACAAGTTTAAAAGATGCCAAAGGGCACACTCATGTGAAGATGCCAATGTGCACAATGCTAAAAGATGCCAATGAGTACACATCTCATGATACTTGGTGATATGTTTGAGTTGCGATAAACCTATAAATTTGTGAAAATCTTAAATTTTGATGGCTTAGTGTGAGTACATGCAAAGTTCTCTATTATATTTTTAGAATTGCATTTTCTTGAAGCTAATTGAAGTTCGCATGCTAGCACACTGAATAGATTAATGAAAGTTTTTGAAACTGAACATGTCTTAACTTGATATGCAATGAAACTTGTATTTGTATCCAACAACATACACTTGACTTCAACTGATCGATTAATCTGTGATATTTTACTGAGTAGAATTTAATTTGTTTAGTGTTTAAAATTTTATATATTTAGTTGTTTCAAAATACATATTCAGTATATTTTTCTTTCTACATAGATGTTTTGATCCTTGTGTTCTCATATATTTGTTTTAATGGGTCTGTGCATTTTTCAAGGGGGAGTGAATAAGGAGAATTTTCTGAAAAGATCATGTTAGGTCTAAATATTGTATCCAAGATTTAATAGGAAAGTCAACTATGTAAAAGTCAATATTGTCTTAGTCAAAGCTAGTTTAGTTTCCTTAGCCATTAAGGCTTTGTAATAGATAGATGGTATATATAGTTTGGTTTGTGTAATCATGGAATAACGAACTAGAGTGCATTGTATTGTAAGATCAGATTTGTGACTAATTCAAGATCTACTTTCTCTCTCTAGACTTTCTCTCTCTAGTTCTTGTGCATAATGTTCATATTTTGAGTAATTAGCTTGATTGATTGGGATTTTATTGTTTAACAATTGGTATCAGAGCTGAACCAAACTTTTCAGAAAAGATTTTATCATGATTTGAATTGAAATTTGGTGTTTTTGATCGAAAATTTGATTTTTTCAAAAGTTTTTCAAGAAAACGAGTTTGTTACTGTTCATACGAATTTTGAGTGAAAAATTGTTTTTAATGCAAGAAAATGGATTCGTTAGATTCGTTTTATATGTAGGATTGATTCTTGTTCTGATTACATTTCATAATTCTATCAATTTCGATATCAATTTTCGAAATTTGAGTTTTCTGGAAATATCGAGTTCTTGACACTGTTCTTGATTCAAATTTGTAATTTCTGTGTTTTTAATCGAATTTGCTTGCTATAATTGTGTAGGTGAGTGAATTGTCAAAAGTTTCAGATCGAAATTTGAAGTCTAGATGAGTTTTTGGTGTGATTTTGATCGAGTTTTAGTATGTGGGTCATTCATATTAGTATGCGTGTCATTCATATGATTGTGCGGGTCATTCATATGATTGTGCGGGTCTATCATATATTCTATCATATAACTAACTTTTGGGTGTTAGTTTTTGTCTCAGGTTGAACCCGCATAGCATCAAGTGCGTGTGATTCTGCACACGCATAACTTCAAGTGCGTGCCTCGTTGAACACGCATAGCATTTCAAGAAGGAACCGCATTCTATACTATGCATTTCCTTAAGGACCCGCATTCTATACTATGCATTTCCTCAAGGACCTTCATACCTCACTATGCGTTTCCTCAAGGACCCGCATACCTCACTATGCGTTTCCTCAACAACCCGCATTCTTAGATATGCGTTTCACCAAGGACCCGCACACCTAGCTTTGTGTTTCGGTCAACACACGCAAACCTCTTTTCTTTAAAAAAAAAAATCTTTGGAAATATTTTTTTTTACTTTGCGAAATATCAAGTATTGTTCAAATTTCAATTTTCACGAAATATTTTTTTTAAGATTTCAATTTGATCCGATTGTTGTTTTTCTGATATACAGTTTGGGAACGATCATTATCATCAAGCTGATTTCTCATTCAATATTTTCTGAGAGAGAGATGAGTTCACCAATTTTGCTCAGAGGAAGATACGAGCAGTGGAAAGCTGATTTTCTCAAATTTGTAGATACAAATGAGCTGAGTTGTTATATCAGATTGTCATTGACTGAAGGAGAGATGACACCTCATACTCCAACAGAAGATTGTACTGAGGATCGAGAGAAAAGAAAGAATGCTGATAATATGGCTCGAACTTTTCTGTTGAATAGCATTCGTCATGAGTTTAAAGGTCACATAGATACATATCAGTTGACAGGAAAAGATTTGTACAAATCAACAGGAAAGGAGATATGGGACTATCTTGAATGGACGATGATAGGGCCAACAGTTGTATCAGATCTAAAAGGAAAGATTTCTGAGTTGGAAGCTAAAATTCAGCAGACAGTCTCTGTTAAGAGCAATGAGCAGAAAATTAAGAAATATGAATCTGAGAATGCTGAGCTTCGAAAGAATTTATCTGATTTGGAAAAACAGCTTGTTGCAAATAAAGCTGATTTTGAAAGAGAAAAGTAAAGTTTTTCAAAGAAGTTCTCAGATTTTTCAAAGAAATGTTTTGAAGAGAAGGAGTCAGTAGAGCTTAAATGCATCAAGCTTTCTCAACAAATCTCTGATTTTGAGAAAGTACTGATTTTAGAAAGAGAGAAGTTTGAAAAAGAGAAGAAGGCCATAGAAAAGAAGAATGTAGGAGTCTTTAAAGAGTTATATGGCCAAAGAAACACTGCAGAAAGAGGGTTTGAAGAAGAAAGATTATTCTTTGAATCTGAAATTAAAAAGCTGACTTCTAAGTTGTCTGAACTGTCTGCAGCTGCGCTGAAAGAGCAAAGGACGAAGTCTGAATTCACAACAAAGATTGATCTGCTTGAGAAAGAAAGAGACATCTTTGCGTCAAAGATCAAAGAGCTTGAAAAATCTGTTTCAAGTTCAAATCAGAAATTCATCCCTTCACAAAGGCCAGTCAAATCCTTTAATCAGATTCGTCGCACTAACCTTTTCTATGATGATTATTTAGATGGTTCAGATACTTTTCCAAGGAGAACAAGTTTCAAGAAAGAGAAACTGGTGTGGAAAAAGAAACCAATCAAAGATGATAAAGAAAATGAGCTAAAAGAGAAGAAATCATGTGTACATGTACACAAAGCAAAGAAGAACAAAGCACCTAGAGGTAAGAAATTTTATTGTTCTATTTGTTGTACACATGATCATTTTCACAAAACAAATGATCATTACTGGTATGGTTCTTACTCCATTTCCCCCACACGCACTGCAACTAACATTTCTGGACCCAAATACCAGTGGGTACCAAAATCGAAACCTGAATCTGTGTTGCAGGCACCTCACTCCAAGGGGGAGTAAGAAAGACAATTGCTCTTGAGTAAATCAGCTCAAGACCCGGACTTTAATGACAAAATGGCTTCTAAGCAAAACAGCTTAGGACCCGTACCTTAGAGATTAAAAAGTCCTTACTCCTGTATGCTTGCATCCGATGGATATTGATGGTCTTCATCCCGAGTGAATTGATCTGATCTCTATCCTAAACTTTTTCTTTGCTAAATTTTTCTGATATTGATGGTCTAACAATTCAAAGGGAGTGTTTGATCTCTATCTTGTTTTAACTGACATATTTCATATGCTTAATTTAAGGGGGAGTAAAGGTGACGACTTCTGATTATTTCAGATCAGAACTCATTCTATAACTGTTTTACTGCTTTCTGTCCTTTTATTTTTGAATAAATAAAATGAATAAAGTGGCTTCTGATCAAATGACAGATCAGGACCCGTTTTTCAACGATCAAAGAAGGATATTATGCTAATATCCAGGGGGAGCTCAAAAGATATAAATCATGATTTGAGCTCAAAAGATATAAATCAAAAGATATTATGATTTGATCAAAAGGATATTATGATTTGATCAAAAGGTTTGAAAAATCCAATAAATGGTTTTCTTTTATTTAAAAGCTCATATGGTATCTTGTTCTTAGGCTTAACTACTAGTACTCTGTTTTTGACATAGCAAGCAGTATTAACTGCTTCAGCCCAGAAAGTAATTGCTAGTTTGGAATCAACTAACAGAGATCTAGCAGCCTCAATCAGTGTCCTATTCCTTCTCTCAGCAACACCATTTTGTTGTGGAGTCCTAGGAGCACTGTATTGCCTCTCAATTCCTTTTTCCTCACAAAAGGTGTTTAGGTCATGATTTTTAAATTCAGTATCATTGTCTGACCTAATGACTTTTACCTTTTGATTTGTTTGGTTTTCAATTCTTAGAATAAAGGATTTGATCAGTCCACTTGTCTCATCCTTAGTCCTTAGAAAATATACCCAAGTAAATCTAGAGTAATCATCAACAATAACTAGGTAGTATGATTTCTTACCTATACTCATAACATTTGTAGGACCAAACAGATCCATATGCAACAACTGAAGAGAATTAGAGGTAGTGTTTAACCTTTTGGACTTATGAGAAGTTTTGTGTTGTTTGCCTTTGAGACAAGCAACACAATGATCATCACATGAAAAGACTTTGGAAGGTAAACCTCTTACAAGGTTGTTTTTAACAAGTTTATTCATTGTTTTAAAGTTCATGTGACACATCCTTCTATGCCAAAGTGATGATTCATCCAAATAAGCTTTTGAAACAAGACAGTTTAGGGATGAATTAGTTGAAACACTTTCCATATCTAAGCAATATACATTATCCTTTCTGGGAGTTCTTAGTAGTATCATCTTTTCATCAA
The DNA here is from genome assembly GCA_954870635.1 of Arctium minus. Taxonomy (NCBI): domain Eukaryota; kingdom Viridiplantae; phylum Streptophyta; class Magnoliopsida; order Asterales; family Asteraceae; genus Arctium; species Arctium minus. The sequence goes on from OX941087.1 coordinate 62,070,544, forward strand.
CTACCTTGAATCCAGGAGCAAGGATAATGCATTCAGAATCAGTAAATAATATATTATGCTGTTTGTCACAAACCTGTGATACACTTAACAGGTTGTATCTTAACTGCTCAACATAGAATACATCTTCAAAGGTCATTTTACCTTTGGTTACATCCCCCTTACTACTGATCTTACCTCCATCTGGAGTATTACCAAAGGCAACATGCCCACCATCAATTTTCTTGAAATTCTTGAGGCATGACATGTTCCCTGTCATATGCCTAGAGCATCCACTATCAACATGCCAGATGCTCTTCCCCTTAAGCTGTTGGTTGCCCTGCACATAAGATTAAACAATTAGTATTGATTGGTAACCCAAGCCCAAGTGGTCTTGGGTCTCCCTTTCTCATCAAAGTATTTACATTCCTTTTTGATGAGGTTTTTAAACTCAGAGCACTCTTTATTTGAGTACTTTGTCAAGATAATTGGCTTAGCATCACAAACACTAGAAGCAGTACTAACTTTAGAAGTACTAACAGAGTTATCAGCACTAACAGGTTTAGCAGTACTAACCTTGTTAGCAGCACTAACAGAGTTAGCAGTATTAATATTTGAAGAAGTACTAACCATGTTAGCAGCACTAACATTGGTAGCAGTAGTATTGCTTCTAGCAGTACTAACATTGTCAGCAGTACTATTTGAGGTAGCAGTACTAACAGTTTTAGTGCTTTTAGGAATCCACATCTTGACACTTTCTTTCACAGTCTTTTTCTTCATGTGGCTTTTAGATTTAAGAAATTTCTTAGCCACATTGTTCCTTTCATTCTTCCTATAACCAAAGGGTTTTTGCATAGATCTCTGAAAATTCATCCTTTGGTTCATAGGATTGAAATAACAATATTTGGCAAGATGGTTCAATTTGGCACAGATAAAACAAGGTTTTGGTCTATTGATTTTACTCAGATCAACCCCTTGTTTTTGTGCCCACTGATTATTCCAGTTTCTTTGATTTCCCCTCTTTTTATTATGTTTTTGGGGCTCAGTCTTCTTACATGCACACTGTTTGCAAGGAACTGGATTCACAACTGTGGTCTGTTTGTAATGGACCTTTCCAGACTTTCCCTCTGTCTTCTCTATGTCCTTTAATTTGACCCAAATCTTTCCACACCCCTCATTGGTAATGATGTTATTTTCTAGGGGAATCTCACCACTCACATTGTTCTCCTTACTCTTACCAACCTCTTTCTCAGTCTTGTCCTCAACAACTACTTCATCTAAGGGTTCTATCTCAGTGGCTCCCTCAGGCAAGTCCTTCCTATCCTTGGTGTCTAGCAAGTCTGAAGTAGAAGGGATGTAATTGTTGTTATATGGTGGTGGTGTGGTATTATATCCAATTCCTCTTCTCAATTTGTCATGAATCTGAGTTTGTAGTAAAGAGTCCATTGCTTTAGAAGCATTGGAAAACTTTTACACATCAAGCTTAACCTTGGTTAGCTCCTCTCTCAACTTCTCACTCTCCTCTTTAGATTTGGTCAGTTGGAGTTCTAGATCCTTTTTCTCCCACTTCCAGTAATTGGTATCATATGAGTGTTGGAGTTCATTGGCTTGAAAACCTTTAATCCATTCCTCAAACCTCTCAACAATTCTCACATAGTCTTTTATATCTTTTGCTAACCTCTTAAGGTCATCACTCATGTTCTGGTTGTGATCTCTGTACCTTTTAACAGTGTCTATGCAAGTTTCAGAACAGAGATTAGAACTTACCTCAGTTGGGAGATCAGATACTTCTGCCATAAGAGCTTGATTTTGGATAGCCTCTTCTGCTTGATCACTCCAGTCAAACCCCATTCCTTGTTGAGAAACAAGGGCTTGAGTAGAGTTTCTGTTATGGTTGAGGTTTCCAGACTGTGCTTGTTGGTGGTTGTTGTTGTGAGACACTCCACTTCTGCATTCCCTGGCAAAGTGTCCTTTCAGATGACATTTATATCATTCCACCTTTGATTTATGAAAGCCTGCTCCATCTTCTCTTCTTTGGGAGATGTTGTTCCTCCCAGTCCTCTTTATGAACTTCTTCACCCTCATGGAAAGCATGGCCATCTGCCATTTAATATCCATCTCTTCAAGATCATCAGGATGAAGTTGTTCCAAGTCATGATTAATTAAAGAGGAATTTCCATGGCTGGAAAGAAAGGCTTCAAACACAGATTCAGTCCCTTTTTCTTGAGTTGCTCCATTAGTAGCATTAACTGATTCAGGGTTAGCAATAGAATCAATTGATGCTGATAGAAGTGCAACATTATGAATATATCCAGAAGGTTTCTTCTTTGCCTCCACCTCAGCTTCAAATACTCTAAGGTCATTGTACAGATCATCAAGTTGTTTTTCTTCCAATTGTTCATTCTGTCTGAATGAAACAGTATACAAGGTCCATTCATTTCCAAGGGACCTTAAGAACTTTCTGTTTACATCATCTTGATCAATCTGTACTCCCATAGTAGCTAGTTCACCAATCAGCTTGTTAAACCTGTCAAAAGTTTGAGTCATGGACTCATTCTTAGTTGACATAAAGTTTTCATACTGTTGTTTCAAGATTGCCTTTTGATTTCTCTTGGTACTTTTGGTACAAGAGAATCTCTTCTCTAGAGCATTCCAGAGCATCTGTGGATCAGTTCAATTGCTGAATTGGTGTTGATATTCATTGGGAATAGCCAAGAGCAGTGTACTCAAGGCTTTCATCTCTGTCTGCCTTATCTTCTTTTCTGCATAAGTCTTTGGTGGAGTTATTTTTCCATCTACACCAATTTTTCCTTCATCAGATGGGCCATTCTCAATGATGTCCCACATGGAGTAATCTGTGAGGAGAATGTATTTCTTGATTCTAATCTTCCACATGTCAAATTCATTGGATCTGAGCATTGGAACCTTTGAGACAAGAGTACTGTTTGATTCAACTGTGTTTTCCATGATGAATAAGATTTCTGAGAATACTAGCTCTGATACCACTTGTCAGGATCTAAATTCTTAACAAGAATAAACACTTAGAAACAATATTAAAGGAGTTTGCGGAATAACACTTTAATATTCAAAGATCAATGAAACAGTGAATCAGAATAATAACTTGTAAACTTTATTGAATGGTTATAAAGCTACAAGATTTCACACACAACCTCAATATTGATGAACAGGCTCACCAATACGAATTCTACTTCTTTAGAACTAGGGTTCTAAACCTTGAGGTTGATTCTCTCTATGAAAACAAAAACTCAGAATTATATGTCTAAAGTTACAAATTATTCTATACATATACTGAAGATAAAAGATAGCTACAAAAAATAAAAGATCTTCAGTATAATCTTCCATATTTATCTCCAAGCCTTCCATGATCTTCAATCAATACAGCTGTCATCCTTGCCATATGAAGTCTTCATCTCATAAGCAGTATTAAGTCTTCAGCAGCATTAATACTTTGAGCAGTATTAAGTTCAGCAGTACTAAAATTGCTTAGCAGTAGTAACTTCATCAAGCAGTATTAATCTTGGTTAGCAGCATTAACCTGAATCAACAATATTAACTTTAGAAGTAGTAACTATGTTGTGCTAGCAGTATTAACTGTACTTGAGCAATTCTTTCAGTTCCCAACACATATAAATCATATGGCTACGTGATATCCAAACTTGGTATTATCTCTCTAGTTGTTCTTATCATGTTGATCTCTATTTGATAAATTGATTAAGCTTCCACTCATATTATTTATGTTTATCAAATCAAAGTAGAATATGGGAACCAACAGAGAGCATCCCTAAGAGCTTGGCTAAAGGATCCCTCTCTCTGCTTAAAGTTAGTGGCTAGACTTTCCTCCACCATAGTGGTGGAAACCGGGGGATCTTTAGGAGAAGATGGAGTTGTAATTGGATAAGTATTACCAGTGGGAATAGGCTTTTTAGGAGGAGAAAATTTTGGTACCTTGCTTGCATTCATTTTGATGAACTCATGAGGGGAGTTAGAACTGCTCTACGAAGAAGATGAAGCAACTATCTTCCTTCGCTTGCTTGAAACAGAGGGTGATTTATTGACATCATTTGGGGTTCTCCTTTATTGATTCCTATGGTTCTTAGTGTGTTTCTAATGCGTCGTCGTGGCTTTACAGAGAGATTTTGCTCTGGTTCAGTGTTTTGAACTGGTTCTTTAGTGTAAGTTGAACTGACCCTGTTTCGAGCTCCCTGTTTTATTGTGTCCATGGGAATGATATATATGAGGGAAATTTATAGCGGAAATAGATTTAAGGTTTGGGTCTTATGAATAAGTTTGATAGATGATGGGGAAGGACGATTTAGAAGACAATGGCAAAGAAAATATGAAGGAAGATTCGATCTTCGTGTACGATTATACAAAGATATTCAAAACCGTGTTATTTCTGTATTGTACACTAGAATAGTCCTGGAAAGTATTGTTATATAACTAATACTAGCCGCATGACGTGTCAGGTGCATCAAATCATGAAATTTGTTGATGCTGCATTAGAACATTGTCTCCTTCTATTCTACATTAGTCAATGCTACATGATTGTTCCAGATCCAAGCTACAATCAATCACATACACTAAGGGGGCGTTTGGTTCGTGGAATGGAATTCGATGGAATTGGAATTCGTCAAGGAATTTGACTTCGATGGAATTGGAATGGAATTTGATGGAATTTGATCACGTAGTTTCGTCGCGTTTGGTTAGATGGAATTGGAATTGGAATTGGAATTTTTGTTTGGTTCACGGAATTCGACTTTAGAATTGGAATTGGAATTGGATTTTTTTTTTGAAAAGACTTTAGAATTAGAATTAAATATCAACAAATGACATTTTATGATTTTTCTATCATTTTCTTTGAAATTATAAATATCAGTAAAGTTATAATTCAATATGTTAAATTATTTAAATTACCGTTCATTAAATAAAAAATAAAATTTTATCATTTAACTAAATAAAACAAACATAAAATTGCGGAAACTACATAACCATAAACCAATTACATTAGTAATATCCGTAACATCTGAAACTGTTCACTACATAACATATACTAATATCCGAAGCGTACCTTGCTTCCAAAAACCAAATTGAAGTTTTTAAAATCATAAACCAAGTCAACTTTCTAAAATAAACCTTACCCACTCCTCTCGCTCACTTTCTTCCAAACTCCAAAAGATCAACACGTTATTAGGCTCATCTGTTATCTTCTTGATTGCTCTAAACCTTTCCATTCTTGAAAGTGATTGGATTTTGACAAGTTCAGAATTCACCATGGAAGTCTTTTTTTGTATTTCCATCTCCGTATCTACCATATTCTTCGTTGCATTTTCGAACTTCTCCCCAAGAAGGAGAGCCGCACTATGCATTCCATCAACAAGAGTATCAGCTCGGGTTTTCTTCTTTTTACTACCTCGACTTGAGCCTTCTTCACTTCGCATATCCGTAGCATTATGTACGTTGTGGCTACTTTCCGTCTCCTCCGTTTGTTCTTGTTCCTCAAGATTTACTCGATCCTCCATCTCGACAACATCCATAGCTCTACTTCCTTGAGCTCTATCTTTTCCGAAAACAATAGACAAATCTTCAAAATGTGGAAATGTCTTGTTTCTCCATTTCGCCGCCTCTTTATGTAACTATTTCATGCCATAAAAGTTAATTAGCAAGGTAACAAATAATAACTACAAATATAGCATGAAAACTGAAATGGTGAAATGGTACCTTCAGGTAAGACTCCCAAACTGGCACTTCGGCAGTTACACATAGCTTCACACTGTCATAACCAAACCCACTCGTATTTGTCCCGTTCACCATGTCATGTACAACTTGCCAATCTTTTTTCATTGTTTTAATTCTTGACTCAATGTGCGGTCTACCCAATATATGAGAATCGGGAACTGATTCTTTCATCACTTGTTCGAGATACTGTAAATATCCAGATTTAAAGTCGTTATCAGCTTTAAATCCTCCGGTGTTAACCATGTTGATCAAAGCCTCCACAAGTTTGGCATCTTCAGTAATTGTCCAATTTCGATAGTTTCTATTACGACTTCGATCTGCCATACCTATTGTTAAACGAATAACATGTAAGCATAAACATGCAAATCATAATGGTATGCAACATAACAAACAAAATCAAGTTGTAACATTGCAAATCATAATGACATGCAACATAATAAACAAAATCAAGTTGTAGCATTACAAATCATAATGGTATGCAACATAGATATCAAATTCATTACAAACCATAAAGATAAATTTATAGCATTACAAATCATAAAGGTCAATGTGTAGCGTTCCAAGTCTCAAACATTTGTTGTGCCAAATTATTCCTAAATGCAGCCCACTCGGTTGATGTCCCAACAGAACTGACATTATCCACATTTTGGTCTCCATCATCTTCGGTTGTTTCGTCGAACCCATCATTCTCAATCGGATCATTTGGCATTTCTCGCCTGATATGATTATGAAGTAGACAACATGCCATTATGATCTTGTTTTTCAGTTCAACGTGATAGTACGAATTATCTTTTAAAATTCCCCACCTTGCCTTCAAAATGCCAAAACATTGTTCGATGACATTTCTTGCGGAGGAATGTCTCATGTTAAATAGTTCTTTTGGCATGGTTGGTTGGTATCCATCCCGCCAATCATTTAAGTGATATCTCTGACCTCTATATGGGGCGAGGATACCCTCGCCATTTGCGTATCCAGCACCTACCAGGTAATAATATGGCCTTGGTACCTTTAACCCATGTGGCCTAAGAAGAGCATCTCGAAGTACTCTACCATCTGCCGCTGACCCCTCCCATCCAGGTAACACATAAATAAATTGCATATCTTGAGAACATACCCCTAACACATTTGTAGCAATATCATTCTTTCTTGTTCTATATCGAGCCTTGTCTTCAAGTGGCACTAAACACCTTATGTGTGGTCCATCTAAAGGTCCTAGACAATTCTAAAACCAAGAAAATAGAAATGGTCATTACACACTTTAAGTTACTTACATTTGAATACCCGGAATATATATATATATATATATATATATATTGTATACCTTGAACCACTTCCATCTTCCATCGGTAGAATCCTCTCGAACGGGTTCGGGTTTTTTAAGCAAATGTGGATGCAATCTTATCACTGCGTTGCAAACTCGAGTAAACAGTCTACTAATTGTTTCTCCCGAACGATGAAAACGACATGTGATGACTCGAATTTTAACATTATGAGCCATAATGTGAAGAAAAATGGCAACTTGTTCATCAATACCCATATTCCTACTTGCTCGTAATCCTCCTAATGTTTCCAACATATCACATAACTTTTTGAAACACCCTCTGTTCATCCTAAGTTGTGATATGCACATATTGTCACTCTCATAAGCATACCTATGCAATATTGCAACCCGACCCATATTTGACAAAGAGTATTGAATCCGTGGTCTATCCCTTTCGTAGTCGGCTATTAAAGTGCAAACCGTAACGAAAAATCAAATAATAATGGTCATAGCTTCGTGCAAAAACAATCTCATAAGCCTACGTCTGCGTGTTCTGAAACTAAGTCAGGCCATTTCCTGTTCAAAGACATACAAATTATTTTATTTCCAATGAACATAGAATGTACCTTTTTGTTTATGTTTCTAATGTACCTTTTTTTGTTAACTAAAGTTATGCACTATATATATATATAACTCAAATGATTATTAAGGTAACCTCCAAAAAGGAGCTATCTATGCCTCAAATATGTTGTCGACCCTTACTAAGCTCTAAACTCAGTAGAGTTGTCACAACACCAACTTTTGCATTCTAAATTACATAAATTAGCTCAATGCTGTTTTGACTTGATGAATATAGATGGAAACTTGACAATCATGAAGTCTACCGATTATCAATTCATTAAACAGGAGTGGCATGACATCATAAACAAGTATGAAGTAAATATTCCAATGTATGAGAGAAACCAATACGAACTTGTTGCATATTTTCTCTCGCATACAATATTTTGGTAGTGACCACAAGTAGCTAAATTATGCACATTTTTCATGTATGCGAGTTTTGCCTCTTTGTGACCACAATATATTCACAGTTTAGGACTTACCCCTGCTAGTGCGTGGTCAGAAAAGACACCAATTGCAGCTAGGATGCCCCTGTTGATTAAATACAAGATAGCTTCTATTAGAAGATGAACATCAAGAACAAACTTTTAAAAAGAAAATACATGCTTCTCTTTTTCTTCAGTTACATCAATCACATGGACTCTTAACCATAAGCAACTCCTTTCATCACTAAACTTCTCTTCACATTTCCATGTGAAAGAAAACAAAAAAAACCAAGAAAACAGAGCAGCATCCGTGACCATTTTTGCCTCAAGTCATGTTACTTTCAAATGCCAAGGTAAAAGAACAATACAACACTTTGCATTGCTTTCTTCCCCTTAAAATTTCTTGCAATATCTTGGTTTTTTGTATATAATTTTTTATAGCAAAATGAGAGAATGGTTCAATTGGGGTTTGTTAATATTTACCAGGTCTTTTTGTGGAAAGAAGCCATTGAAATGTAGGTGATGTTAGATTGTGCAATGGTCAAAATGGAGGCATTTTTAACATAGCTTTGGTAAGAATATCTCAATTATGTTTTTATGTTGAATTATTATTTGCTTTTTATACCGACTTTTCTTCTGTTTTCTGCAAAGAGTAGGAGCAGAGGGAGAAAGATCCTCTCTAGCTGTATAGCTGAAGAAAAAAACACCACCACCAACAACAACAAAAGAAATGATCTTGTAAGGAAGATCTCAAGATTACTGTCATCTTCATTACCCCCCAAACTACTTACACCCATACATCAAAATTTTGGACGATCGTTAGTCCGAAAGAAATCAAGCAATTCATAAAAACCTAGAAAGAAAATCAGAAATGAAATTTCCAAAATTCTCGAAGTATGGAATTCGCAAGGCAGAGTGAAGTACAAGGAATTCGCACACAACAAATCGCACAAAAATAGAATTCGCACACTATACACACTTCAGAATTCGCACACTAAAGAAATCAGAATTCACAAGAAATCAGAATTCGCATGAAGTGTTATGCGAGTTCTAAGAATTCGCATACAACCTTATGCGAGTTCTAGAGTTGGAAAAATATTGAAAGAAAAAACTTTTGGCAAACAACTTATCGTAAAACACCCAGATACGAATTCTGAACTTAAAGGATATTTGAAAAAACAAGAATTCGTATAATACCCTTATGCGAATTCTTATCAATTTGCAGAAGACACGATGCGAATTCTAGGAATTTGTACGTAACTATCTGCGATTTCTTTCACTTTTCTCACAAATGCACCTGCAAATTCTTTCCTTAGAAATTTTCACAAAACTTTTCGCACAAAACGCTTATGCGAATTTTGGCAATTCGCACGAAAACTTATACGAATTCTGAGAAAACTCAACACACACACATGCGAATTCTACGAATTTCGCACATCTCACATCTGCGAATTCTACACTTGAATTTTCAAAAACACAAAATATTATGCGAAATCTAATGTCTGCGAGTTCTTTCTGCGAGTTCTTGAAAGAGCTGCGAGTTCTTCAGATCTTCGATGAAAATACTCTCTGATCGACTGAAAAATCCATCTATCCTTTGAAATTCGATATGTAACTTCACCCAAATGACCACTATCACTTTTAGAACCAATTACAATCAAGGATTTTCTATAAAGAACACTAACACTTACAATTTGAACCAATTACAGTGCGTATGAACTCGAGAAACTTCGAATGACCAAAATTTCAAAATTCACGAAAATTACAGTGCAATTCAATCCAAAACCTATACAAGATTGATCTATTTACTTATACGCACACAATGAACTCAATTACAACTCGAATTACACACAAAAAATCCAAAATTCAATATGAACTCAACGAACATAGTACGACTCCATATTTTTCTTGATTTCAAACTTGGATTTGCTCTGATACCAATTATTAATCCCAAATTATCAAGTTCTTAATCACAATTACAATCACAAACAAGATTAATCAGGCTACCTGTTTCAATTAATCACAAGATTTCGTACAAACTTTTTAGACCACTTTCTCTTTCTACAGTTCACACGTACTATTTCACTCACTAACTTGCAACTGCTAATCTAACTCCTAAATTCGAGCCATATATCTATTAAAGAAAAACAAGATACACGCTTACAAGCTTACAAAACACAAAGACACTTTGACTTTTATTACAAGATACTTTGACTTTTATTACAAAGACTTTGACTTTGCTTGAGAGTTGACTTTTGAGCTTTGAATTGCTTGAACTTTGATCTTCAGTCTTCATGATCTTGTATCCAACAAATATATGATCTAACAATTAGGAATTTAGACAAACCTTTTGATCTTATCAAATGAAGATTGATTCGATTATGCTTTGATACCAATTGGAGATCCCAGAAACATTGTAATCACGATAATAATCAAGAAACAATAATGAATGAATCACAACTGCTGGTCATACGATTAGATTTATGAATAAAGAGTTTAGGTTTACAGAGAGAATATCATTACGGCTAAGTAAACCTATGAATGACCATTCTTACAAAAACCCTAGCAAAATAACCTATTTATACCAAGGCTTAAACCCTAAGGCCCAAGCCCATTAAACAAGACTAAGCCTAATTAACAATTAAGGCTTTTACAACGCATTAAACAATAAAACATTTAAACTCTATAAATGCGTTATACAACTTTCAACGCACTAGGACTTTCAGTCCTAATATTCAACTTCATTTGAATTATTTATTACCATGTCTCTAAACGAAACATTTTTCGATGGTAATACCCTCGTTTGATTTCACTGTTGTTGAGCATCAAACATCATTTCTAACTTTGTACGTTCATTGAAAAAATGTTTGTATTTGTTCATATAAACATCTATCAAGTTCTTTGATACCCCAACCTTAAATGTTCATATTCATGATATTTGACCTGATTGATACATTTTCAGATTCTTAAAACATGTATATTGTTCTCTTTTCATTCATTCATTATCCTTGTTTTGAGAGATCTTAAATGTTCAAAAGCTCTCATACGAATGCTATTTCTTTGGAGCTTACATCCATTTGACATTGTTATCATATTTTGGATGCTTCATTGTTGAAGTTAAATTGTTGAGCAACACCATTATTTTTAGGACAAATTTCACGGGATTCTTGTGTGAGCTTAACAGAACTTCTATGGATGCACGTTAACCTGTGTTTCCTACCCTGAAAGTTATCCTAGAGTGATTGAGGGGTGAGGGGTCTTAAATTAAAGAGTGGGGGAGATAAATCATCCGCTTGAGTTTTTCTCGGTGTGATGAGGTAAAATGTAAAAGAGAGTTTGGTTAGGCGTGAGCCAAATGATAAAAGAAAGAGGGTGTGAGATCAAAGTTAAAAGAATATGAAAACTCTCCACCAACTTTTTCTAAGCCGGGCAGCCACATTACTGTTGGTTCACATTCTTTGGTGACCATCATTGAAAAAGGCACTAGCCCATGCCAACTCTTGCATTAACCCCACCAACCACTCGTTTCTTTCTTGAAAAAGAAATGTTTCAAATTTTCTTGGGGACGCTACATATATGCTATCTCATCTTCATTTGGAAGATGTAGATATTGAAAAAGAAGGAAAGTTGCCCCATCTTTGCACCTCATTCATGCAAATTGAGTATGTGTAAAACTTGTTGCTGTCTCAACGATCTACACTTTTGGAGCCTGAAAAAGACTAAGTAGCTTCAATCATTCCTACACTTTCATGTACACACAAGGAATATGTTTTCTTGTCATAACATTCATAGAAAATTCCTTATGGTTTTTCGATGATTGAATGGAAGCCCTGGGGGAGTGAACATCATCAAAAGCTCCTTTCCAAAGTGCATCCGTTGTAGAAAGTGGCTCCGTGTTACTTACAGGCATTCTAACCGCGTCATTTGTTGATTCAGGTTTACAACTTTTATTATATCTGAATTTGAAAAGATTCGGGTATATACATTTTATGAATTGACGGATACTCAGATCAAAAGGGCGGAGATTGTCATTTTATCATAAAGGGGGAGATTGTTATTCAACGACAGTGATGACTTCAAAAAGTTTTGTTGATTTTGCTGCTCACAACTCATCAAAAAAGGGGAGATAAACTGAAATTCAAGTCAGGAGAAAGTTCTAGTGAAATCTGAAAAAGAAAGTTCTGGTGAAATCTGAAAGATTTTTAAAGAGTTTCAATCATCAAAAGGGGAGATACAAAACTGAAAAAAAGGGGAACATTTTGATCTTTGTGTTAAAGTGTTTCAGAGATGACTTGAGAAAGTTCGTTGTTTAAAGACTGATCAGAGATCAAAGACTGAAGGTACGAGTTATCCAAAGATTCCTCAATGCTGCAAAGTTTCTAAGGCATTCAAGTTCTCAAATTTTTGTTCGAGACTTGATGACTTTACAAAGCAAAAGTGATTGACTTTTCAAGATTCTTCAAAGCATCAGAGTTTAATGACTGTCAAAGCTTCAAAGTTTAAAGCTATCAGAGTTTAAAATTTTGAAGAATCAAGAGCTGAAGACTGTTGTCAATTTTTTTTTAAATCTCGAATCAAAAGGGGGAGAATGTTAGAACATAAATTGTATCCAAGATTTAAATGTAAAAGTCAAGATTTGTGAAGTCAAACATAATCGAAGTCTTAGCATGTCAAGTTTAGTTTACCTCATTTTGTACATGGTCTTTGACCATATAAATAGCCTTTGTGGCCTTGTTAGATAGGTGAGTAGAGTGTTGCTAAGATACTTATGATTGTAATAATTGTGAGGTTAATACACATATGAATATTTCTCTCTCTACACTCTATTTCTAGATCATAATTTCCATATCTTGATTGAATTTAATGGTGTATGCTTGAAATCTGGAACAACAAAGTCAAACTTAGAAAAGTCAACTTCAAAGGACAAATTTGAAGAAATCTCTTTGTGAGTGAGCAACAATTAAAAGTAGACTAATAAGTAGTAAAAAAACAGTAAACATGGATGAGATAATGCAAGGGTGTAAAGTTTAATTGAGGCTTCTAACAAACAATCTGGTGGACGAGTGCTGCAGTATAGTTCAAATAAAGGTAGTGTTGAAGTAGTAGATCCAGTAGCTTAGAAAATAAGTTTAACCATCAACTAAGAGTCACTCGGGTCAAGGTTTTAACAAGCACTGCTCCACATATCTCAAGTGTCACATGTAACACCCCAAATATTTGGGATAAACAAAAGTTTCCAAAAATAAAATAAAATATAGTATATAAATGTCATGACACGAGCTTTCCCAAAAATGGAAACAATATACGCCTGTTTAATTACAAGTTTGTAATTTAACAGTAAAGGACAACAACCTTTTTAATCTAATCCCTAACAAGAAATAAGATTACAAACAGTTGTCATCTAAATCTCAAAAGTCAAAATCTTCAAGTATGGCATCCCAAAAATTGTTCTTGAGCTCAGATCTATAGTCCCACTAGCCTTTCTTGAAGGCCACGCCACTAGAATCTGAGATACACATCGACACGAAACAAGTGTTAGGCCAAAAGAGCCTAGTGAGTTGGAACATTAGCATGTCGTAATAATATAAATGGGTTAGAAGTCATAAGTATTTCATAAGAGGAATCAATGGGGAAGACCCAAAATGTAACGCCCTAAAAATAGGGTCAATTTAAAACTTAAATTTCGGAAATATGACGCCTATAATGCGGAGGTATATATATCATCCTGTAAATATAAACAACTAAGAACCCAATAAAGTTGGGGTAGTTTGCACCAATTATAGTAATGAATGAATGAGACATAAAACACAATAACCTATTTAATCTAGAACAATATTCAAGACCAGATTAATGTGGGTGTCGCTATATCTCCAAAACGCTCTTCTCAAAAGTTTTCCAAAAAGCTTGATCCTTCAAAGCTCTTAGGTGCACGACCGACAAATCAAGGTGCGCTATGCACACCGCTAGTGGGACCTGTGAGTCAACAAATACCAATACAAGTATTAGACCCAAAGTCTAGTGGGTTCTTAAAGATTGTAAAGTTTATAATTGAAATAATAGCATCATAATTAATTGTTACCGATATACCCAAAGGTTGAACCAACACCAACAATCAATGTTGTAAAGATATTCCACACCTGAACAAATACACAAGAGATACCTCTTGAAATACAGGGGAGACTCGTTTCCATCGTGGGTGACAAGAATACGTGAATGGAGTCACCCGTGATGTTATTGGATTACACCTCATGCCCCGGTTCTAGTTTCTAGGCCATCAAGACATCACAATCCTAAAACCGTTTATGCCTTTATTTCCTACTCCGTGGAGTTACACCTCAAGGACTTACGGGCATTATTGCCTATCTAATCTAGACGAGTTACACCTCAAGGACTATAAAGTCCCCCATTGCCTACTTGCTAGTGACCCAACATGGCCAACAATTATAACTAGGTATATGCCATCTAAATCCTCGTGCACAAGGAATTACACATTAAACTCCACATTTATGATCATAACTTAATAAGGATAACATTTCCCATGTATAATACATTACATTCTAAAACATGATAATGCACATTTCACATTTATATTAAGAATACCTAATTTCATCACCAATAAAGGACATAAATAGACTATTGTCACAAGTCTAGCTATAAGCATGGTTACTTGGGTTAAAACCCACTTTTGTAAGAGATGAATCTCCACCAACACATGGTTCATTTTACATTTATATATGCACATAGGAATCCTCATGACATTTAAAGCATTCAATATGAACAAATATCCATATTCTAGCAAAATCCACCAAACCCTAACTTTAGGTTAACTCCAAAATGTCTACAATTTTCACATAAACAATTAATAACACATTTATAGTAAGGTAAGGATTAGGAGACTCACCCAGTGAGTTTGTGATGTAAAAACCCTAAAATGCCAAACCCTAGAAATGGAGATGGAGTCTTGATGTTGAAGATGAAGATGGTGAGATGGTAGATCTTTGAACCATAGTCTTACAAGCCTTTAGATGATGATTCCAACTTAAGGATTTGAAAGAAAATGTAGTAATAAATGTTGTAGGTCGGATTTAATGAAGAGGGAGAAGAAGAGAGAGTTTTTGAGAAGTGATTTTGGGTAATATGAAATTTGGGGAACCGATTTCCCTCTTTTAACACCCAGTGGTCGTGCGCAGATGTTCACGCGGAGAGGCGCGCCAAGGACTGGAGTCGCCCAAGAGCAGAGGCCCACGCGGATTGTTAGAGCATAAATATCTTGGATACAAGATCAAGAAAACCAAAAGTCAAGGTTTAAGAAGTCAAAGCTGAAGAAAGTCAACTCTCAAGTGAAAGTCAAAGTCTTTGTAATAAAAGTCAAAGTCAACATTTGTATTAGTTTTGTTTCCTTGTTGTTTTAGTTGTAGGTATAAATAATTTCCTTTCCTTTATAATTAGTAGTTAACATAAGTGGAGCATAGTATTCAGATGTACACGAATCTGAGAGAGAGCAGATTAGAGAAGAGATAATTGAATATGTTTCTAGTGAGAGAGTTTAGAGAGAGAAAGTTGTGAATTTATAATCTTTGTTGTTTGATTCAATGACATATGATTTAGAATCTCATCTTGATTGTTTTGTATTGATTAGAACTTGAAATAGGGAATATCAATTGGTATCAGAGCAGATCCAAATCGAAATCAATTCAAGAAAAATGGTCGACACTGCGTTCTTCAAGTCTAGATCTGATTTGGAGTTTTAGTGTGTTTTTGGAGTAGATTTTTATTAGGTTGTGTTAGAAAAGCATAATTGATCGAGTTTGTAAAGATTAATTCTTCAATTGCATTGTAATTTTCTCGAATTTTTGGATTTTGTTGAGTTTTTAAGGCACGAGTTCTTGAACACTGTTTCATAGATCAAATTGTAATTTTGAGTGTTTGATTTTGTAATTCGTGTATTGTAAACTGTTAGAATATTGAAATCGAGCATCCCTACAAAGTTTCAAATCAATTGGACAAGTATTGGACTGAAATCAGATGGAAAAATCAATTTTTTGTTCGACAAACTGAAGAACGCGCAAGATCCACGAAACGCGCAAGTTCATCCACAAGAACGCGCAAGTTGAATGTAGATCCCAGTGCAGTGCAAACACAAGTAAATATGAACAATGAATAACAGATTATAGATCACAGCAACTAGTCATATGATTGATAATACTTCAAAGGGTTAAGGTTTACAGAGAGAATTTCTGATAAGGATATGTAAACCTTAAGACTAGTAAACTGAATAATGAATTTCTAAACTTCTGAATAACGTCTAACCCTAATAATGAACTAATAAAGCCTTTATATACTTAGGCTTACAAACCTAATGGGCTAATGGGCTTGGGCCCATCTAATAAAATAACTATTAAAGAATTACAATATAAACCCTTATAAATACTTTATTCCACTTTCAACACATAGGACTTTCAGTCCTAACAATCTCCCCCTAAAGTTGAATAAAGCATTTATTTTCTTGAAAAACTTCAGACATTGATCTTCTTTCCCTCTTGAATCTTTGAAGAACTTTGATGTTGCTTGACTTCATGTCTTTCCACGCTCCCCCTTGAATAAAGCTCTTGGTCTTCATAGTATCAACTTTGTAACCAGATTCAATGTACAGTAGCCTCGACTGAACGCACTATCACAAAGCCTCAATCACATCGAATTAGCACACAAGAAAGATAATGTGAGAGTTACTTGACATTCCACGGTGCTTCTTCAGTTTAAAAACAAAGAATCTGTCTTTGAACCGTGAGTTGAATATGCTTTCAGCTTAAGAACTTGTTTCAATCAACTCGTAGGAGGAACAATGAAGAAACTTGTAGCAGACACCACATGATACGGGAAAGAATCAATACAAACTTTGAAAACTTCACTGTCTTCAGACAAACAAATTTAGCATAGCATTAAACTCATATCTTCATCTCTTTGATCTTTAGACCGTCTTCAGAAAAACAAACTTTCTTTCTTCAAAACTTTGAAATTGAACTTTGAAAAATTTCTCCCCCTTTTTGATGATTGTGAGCATCATGATCTTCAAAACTCTTCAATTTCAGCACTTTCTTTGATCTCCCCTCTATGAAAATTTGGCATTCTCCGCCCGTTGATCTGATTATCCGTCAATTCATGAAATATATATATCCGAATCTTTTCAAATTCAGATAGAATAGGAATTGAAAACCTGAATCAACAAATGATACAGTTAGTATGCCTGTAAGTAGCATGAAGCCACTTTGTACAACAGATGTACATTGGAAAGGAGTTTTTGTGTTGTTCACTCCCCAGGGCTTCCATTCAATCATCGAAAAACCACAAAGGAATTTTCTATGAATGTTATGACAAGAAAACGCATTCCTTGTGTGCTCGTGCAAGTGTATAATGATTTAAGATACTTAGCTTTCTCAGGCTCAAATTATGTAAACTGTTGAGACAGCAACAGATATTACACGGACTCAATGTGCATGAAAGAGTTGCGAAGGTGGGGCAACTTTCCTTCTTTTTCAATATCTAAATCTTCCAAGTGAAGAATAGATAGCAGATATGCTGCGTCCCCAAAGAAAATGAAACATTTCTTTGTTAAGAAAGAAACGAGTGGTTGGTGGGGTTAATGCAAGAGTTGGCATGGGCTAGGTGCCTTTTTCAATGATGGTCACCAAAGAATGTGAACCAATCAGAATATGTGGTTGCCCGACTCAGAAAGTGGTTGGTACAGAGTTCTGATATTCTTTTAACTCTGTTCTCACACCCTCTTTCTTTTTGTCATTAAAGCTCACTTCTAACCAAACTCTCTTTTCAATTTTTCCGCTCCACACAATGAGAAAAGCTCAACCCGATGAGTTATCTCCCCCACTCTTTGATTTATGGCCCCTCACCCCTCAAATCACTCTAGGATAACTTCCGGGGTAGGAAACACTGGTTACCGTGAATCCATGGAAGTACTGTTTAAGTTCTCACACAAATCCCATGTAAGCCCTAAAAAATAGTTACTCAACAGTTTAACTTGAACATTTAAGCACAGAATGTATGATAACACTGTCAAAGTGTATGCTCATAAGATTTGAGCAATTGAAATTTGAAGATTTCTCAAAACAGATATATTAAATGAATGAAATGAAATCAAGAGTATTGTTTTGAGAATCTGACAGTGTATCAATCAGATCACATAAAATGGATAGAGTATCAAAGAATTGGATATTTTGTTTATATGAACAAATATAAACAATTTAGCAATGAAAGCACAAATTTAGAAATAATGATAGATGCTCAACAACATTGAATTTCAAGCGGGGGTATTACCATCGAAAAAATTGTTTCGCTATGAGACATGGTAATAACAAATACAAATGAAGTACTGAACATGTGTGTGTGAATACATTACAGTATAAGGATAAGATAATACACAAGTATTGATCTTTAGAAACACACAGTCAGTTAAACATTAAAGCTCAAAAAATGAAAAACATTTAAAATCACACTTCTAAATTCATAAAATCTTTTGAGAACCAGAAGTGGTTTGAACATTTCAGAAAACGTTTTTCATGCTTGAAAGTTGTTCTTCTTTCAAACAATCAGAGATCTAGGATTAGAAGATATTTACCTTTTAAGCTCATCCTCAAATCATGATAGAATGATTTAGGTCTTTTAAGCTCCCCCTGAATAGTTGCAAAATATCCAGGTCTGAACGTTGAAGAACGGGTCCTGATCTGTCATGTAATCAGAAGCCAAATTTCGTTAAAGTCCGGGTTCTAAGCTGATTTACTTAGAAGCCAGTGCTCTTCTACTCCCCCTTGACAGTAGGTGCCTGCAACAAAGAATCAGTTTTCGGCTTTGGTACCCACTGGTATTTGGGTCCATGAATGTTAGTTGCAGTTCGTGTGGGGAATATAGAATAAGAACCATACCAGAAATGATCACTGGTTTTGTGAATGTGATCATGTGTATTACAATAAGAACAGTGGTATTTCTTACCTGATAACCTGAGTAATTGATCTCTCGAGTAGATATGATCAGGTTTACTTTTACTCGCTTTGTTCTTCTTGGCATTGACCGCATGTACACATGATTCTTTTTCTTTCAGCTCATCTTCAACTGGTTTCTTCTTCCAGACCAGTTCCTCATCTTTATATCTCCTTCTTCTAGAGCGTGTACCTGAACCATCTATATTGCTATCATAGAAAAGGTTAGTTTTACGAATTCGATCAAAAGATTTAACTGACCTGTGTGAAGAGACATATTTCTGATTTGAGCTTGATACATTCTTTTCAAGCACTTTAATCGTTGAGGCAAAGTTGTCTCTTTCTTTAACAAGCAGGTCAATCTTCTTCGTGAATGCAGACTTCGTTCTCTGCTCTTGTAGTTCCTTCTCAGATAGTTCAGATAATTTGGCAGTTAGCCTTTTTATCTCAGTCTCAAAGATGCTTCTCTCTTTTTCAAATCCCTTCTCAGCATCATTTCTTTGGCCTGATATTTCCTTGAAGAATCCAACATTCTTATGTTCAATGGCCTTCTTCTCTTTGGCAAACTTCTCTCTTTCTAGAATGATTACTTTCTGAAAATCAGAAACTTGCTGAGAAAGTTTTATGCATTTCAGCTCAACTTCTTTCTTCTCATCAGCACATTTTCTCGAGAATTCTGAGAACTTCTTTGCGAACGATTTCTCAAACTCGGATTTATCTTGAGCATGCTTTTGCTCCAAATCAGATATTTGCTTTTGAAGCTCAGCATTTGTATCTTTCAGATGCTCAATCTGCTCCTCAGAACTTTCAACAGATGCTGCTTGTTGGATTTGGACAATTCGAACTTCCAGATCAGAAATCTGTCTTTTTAGTTCAGAGTTCTCAGTTTCCAAAGACTTTACTCTTGAAGACATCTTTGTTCCTGTCATTATCTTTTCAAGATGTTCCCACAGCTGTTTTCCTGTAGCCTTTTTACTGTCTAAACTTACAGAAATCTCTTTTGAAATCTTCTCGGAAATTCCTTGCAAGATAAAAGCTTTAGATAATTTATCAGCTTCAAATCTCTTTCTTTGCTCATTTGTGTAATCCTTAAATGGTATTGTGTACACTAAGTGTTCCGTTCTTCCATTTTCTCCCATATAATGACACATATCTGTCGGAGTTTCCATTTTTCCTTCCCTCAGAGATAATCTGATATAATCACCCAAGTCATGTTTATCAATGAAATCTAAGAACTGAATCCTCCATTTGTCATATTCTCCTCTGTAAAGAACCGGTGGCATCTCATCCATACTTATTGAAAGAGCTTCGCTTGAAGACATTTCTTTTGATATACAGGAACTGAACTTTTCAAAGAGATGGTACGCTAAAGTGCAAGGACCAAAAGTGACAACTTGTGAAACTTGAAAGTTTAGGGTCACAAATGTCACGCTGAATCCTTGAAGTACGGGGGCTAAAATAAATACACTGCAAAAAGATCGTGAGACAAAAAAATTTGACCTTTTATACTCTTTTTTTTTTTTTTTTTTTTTTTTAGAACACCGGTCTAAGCAAAGACCGGAGTATGCAAGATATCGGTCGAAGGTATGCCCGGAGGAAGCAGGTATCCGGTCGAATGATATGACCGGGGATACACTTATCCGGTCGAAGGTAAGACCGTAGTAGCAAGAACCCGGTCGAAGGGTAAGACCGGATATGCTAAGGTCCGGTCGAAGGAAAGACCGGGAAAGATAAGGTCCGGTCGAAGGGTTTGACCGGAGATTACAACTAACCGGTCGAAGGTAAGACCGGAGTAAACAAGTATCCGGTCTAAAGAGCAAGACCGAAGTACAAATGTCCGGTCAAATGGGTAAGACCAGGAAAGCTCTTATTCGGTCGAAGGGGCAAGACCGGGGAAACTCTATTCGGTCGAAAGAGTTTGACCGGAGCACAAGTGTCCGGTCGAAGGAGGAAGTCCTATTCGGTCGAAAGGACAAGACCGGAACACACGTGTCCGGTCGAATACTCAGGTCGAAAGACTTTAAATTAGATAACCACAAATAAAGATAATATCGAATAATCAAAATCGACCGAAGAACTCGAAGAGTTCGACCGAAGAACTCGAAGAATATCTGAGACTCGACCGAAACCAAAACCCAGATCTTCTCCTTCGATCGAAAGAAACAAACAAAACAACAATCAACAATTTGACCGGATGCGATAAAACATAGAACTCACCTAGACCGATGATTTGCAAAAATATGAACTTTCCAGATTCGATTGATAGAAATTAATTTTCCAGAAAAAAAAATTCGATCGAATAACCAAATGAACAGTAAACGATTCAAGCAGATTAAACAGATACTTGATAAGGGATGATTATTAAAATCAAATAAACATATAACACAAACACTAACAATCAATTTAAGCAAATAAAGCAATTATCACAAGTAATTGATTTTAGGGTTTCAGACAAACCTTTTTACTGGATCAAACCTTTTTGCCTATCTGCTCTGATACCAATTGTAGATCCCAGTGCAGTGCAAACACAAGTAAATATGAACAATGAATAACAGATTATAGATCACAGCAACTAGTCATATGATTGATAATACTTCAAAGGGTTAAGGTTTACAGAGAGAATTTCTGATAAGGATATGTAAACCTTAAGACTAGTAAACTGAATAATGAATTTCTAAACTTCTGAATAACGTCTAACCCTAATAATGAACTAATAAAGCCTTTATATACTTAGGCTTACAAACCTAATGGGCTAATGGGCTTGGGCCCATCTAATAAAATAACTATTAAAGAATTACAATATAAACCCTTATAAATACTTTATTCCACTTTCAACACATAGGACTTTCAGTCCTAACATTGAAGAATTTGGTCTCAAACGTTCAAGGTGTTATCTGCGAGTTCCAGAAACGCGCAGATCTAAGTCTGCGAGTTTGAAATTTGGGAAAAAGTTTCTAAGTGTTGAAACGCGCAAGTAGACACTTGCGAGTTCTACAAACGCACAAATCGAAGGGTGCGAGTTTGAGGCGGAATAGTGATCTGCGAGTTTGGTCGATCTGCGAGTTTGGTTGATCTGCGAGTTTGGTCAAAACGCGCTAGTAGCGACTAGCGAGTTTTTCAAACACGCACGCCTCTATATGCGAGTTCATCAGTGAATAGTTACTTGCGTGTTTCAGGCATTAGCGAGTTTCATCGAGAACAGTATCTTGTGAGTTTCAACGACTAGCGAGTTTCAGCAACTAGCGAGTTTATTAAAACACGCAACTCTTTACGTGCGAGTTTCACAAACACGCAAGTTGAAGCCTGCGAGTTTTTCTGTGAAAAGTTGTTTGTGAGTTTCAGCGCCTGCGAGTTTTAAGCCTTTTTAGTGATCTGCGAGTTTTCATACTTAGAATATTTTTTCTGAGAAATTTTCAAAACTGTAATATGGCTTTTAATAGTGAATTTTTTTTTCTCTAGGGACCCCCGTGCTAAGTCTGCGAAGGGGGAACATAATTCTTTTTGTGATCAAAATCTCTGATTTTTTTTTCAAGTTTTTCTGTATCTTTGAGATTTCATTTGGATTAACGATCAAGTTCAAGTTCTTTTTGTAACAGATAATTCAAGATGAGTTTTTCAGCCGAAGAGGTAAAGGATTTCACTGTAAATGATTTCATGACTACAATGGAAGCTATGATGGTTAAAGTTGAAGATCTTCAAGATAAATTGGTAAAGGAAAAGGACAGAGTTACTAGATGAAATGAGAAGATCTTTGAGCTTAATAAGACTATAATTGAAAACAAAGATCAGATTGATTCTCTACGAAAATCTGCTTCAGTTTTTAAACATGAAAAAGATTGTTTTGAAAAGAAGATTTTTGATGTTGAATCTAAATTTTCAAAGTCTCATTTAGAAAAGAAAAAAACTATACTAACCGTTTATAAATTGCAGGTTCAGAACGAGAGTTTAACGAAAAAGGTAAATGATTTGGAAGCTAAACTTCATGTGATTGGTCAAACAGATCACACCATTTTTCTAAATACACCTATTGACGAGGTTGATCTTAAAGAGAAATGGGGACTCGGTTATGATAACCCCCATTACTTAAGGAAAGCCGTCAGAAAGCAACCAGGGTTATATAACTTTGATTATCTTGTTGCGGCTGCTTATCATCCTCATTTAAAACCCAAATTTGTTACCAAAGCATCAGAAGAAGTTGAGGCAAGAGAAGATGACAATAGAAAGAATTTAAAGAAAATGCAACTACCATTTCTCTATGAAAAGCTGGATGATAGTTATCTTTCTGACACACCTAAAGTTCTTTCAAACGATTATTTTGCTACATATTCTATTTTTGAGATGGAGGTAAATTCTACAACTGGAAAAATTTATGTTCCTCCACTCATTTTAGAAAGCAAAATAGTTGATCTTGAAAATGTTTTATCTGATGAAAGAATTTTGGCTGACATTGACCAAAGTGTGTTTTCTATTGTCATAAAGAACACAATTGTTCAAAATAAATCTATAATGTGTTCTAAAGTTTCGAAGGCACCTCAAACTTCGACTGATAACTTTGATGACTTATTTGAGTCTTCAAATGATTTTCTAAATTCTGATGCGGGGAGTATAGAGGAAATTGATATGTTTGATTTCAATGCTCCACTTCCAGATCATTCTCCTTTTGTCATAAATGGTGAAGGCATTGAAGACAAGGAACAGAGTCTGATAACTGAGAACTCTGAGCTTAAGAAGAAAATATCAGAATTGGAAATAAAAATGGCTAAGGACAAAGATGATTTTGAAAAGAAGTTCTCAGAGCTTTCCAGGCAGAGTTGTGAAGAGAAGAAGGTGATTGAGCTTAAATGTTCTAAGCTTTCTCAACAGATTTCTGATTTTGAGAAAGTGATCATTTTAGAAAGAGAAAAATTTTCAAAGGAAAAGAAGGCTATTGAGCAAAAGAATGTTGGATTCTTTAAGGAGATATCAGTTGGAAGAAAGGATGCTGAGAAGGGTTTTGAAGATGAAAGAAGTATTTTTGAGGAGGAGATAAGGAAATTAACTGCAAAGCTATCTGAGCTATCTACAAATACATTGAAAGAGCAAAAACCAAAGTCTGAGTTCATGACGAAGATTGACCTACTCATTGAAGAAAGAGAGGATTATTCTTCAAAGATAAAACAACTTGAGAAAGTTATTTCTAAGATGGTGGTGGTAACTGAGTTTAAGATTCTAGAGTCAATTATCCACACACCTAGAGATGATTCAGCTGATTCGGAATGCTCATTCAAGACAGCTGCAAGCTCATCTCATAAGACTGTTTCTTCCAAAAGGTCAGTTAAATCTTCTGATCAGATTCGTACAACTAACATTTTCTATGATTGGAAAATAGATGGTTCAGGTACACACATGAGAAGAAGGAGATATAAAGAAGAGAAACTGGTATGGAGAGTGAAACCAGTTGAAGAAGAGAAGAAAGATGGAAAGAAAGATGACCTGAAAGGTAAAACATGTGTACGTGAGACTAAAGCCAAGAAGAACAATGTGTTGAAATGTAAACCTGATCATATATACACGAGAGATCACTTAGTCAGGATATCAGGTAAAAAATATTACTGTTCTTATTGCTGTACACATGATCATGTTCACAAAACAAGTGATCATTACTGGTATGGTTCTTATTGAGTTACTACCATAAGAACTGCAACTAACAATTATGGACCCAAATACCAGTGGGTACCAAAGCCGAAAAGTGATTCTGTGTTGCAGGCACCTCAAGTCAAGGGGGAGTAAGAGAACAAAGGCTTCTAAGTAAATCAGCTTAGGACCCGTGCTTCAACGGAGTTTGACTTCTAAACACAACAGTTTAGGACTCGTACTTCTGTGATCAAAAGATGTGATACTCTCGGGCTGATATGAAGATGTACTCCGTTACTTAGATGATGAAATCAAACTTCAAGGGGGAGTACATATGTTTTTGGAAATATGTATTCGGAAGATATGATGAACTACCCTTCAGAAGTAGTTGTAGATCTCTATCATATGCTTTTAATGACAAATTTCAGATGCATATTTTCAGGGGGAGTATGAATTATGATTTCTGATTATTTCAGATTATAACTCGTACTTTAATTGTTTTACTGCTTTATGTTTTTTTTTTAATTTTGAATAAATTTTGTGAATAAAGTTGCTTTGACTAGACTTTGAGACTTGTGCAGAATGAGAGAAGCTTACAAGATCATATCTTTATGACTTTAGTTGACTTCATGAGATTTAAGACAAAGCGATAAAGGTTAAATTTCTTATTTTAATCTCATATATGGTTGAAAGAAGGACAACTTTCAATCATAGAAAACATGTTCGTAAATGTTCAAACCACTTCCCGATTCTTAAACAAATTTCATGAATTGGAAGTGTGATTTTAAATGTTTTCATTTTTCATTTTGAGCTTCAATGATTAATAAACCGTGTGTTTCCAAAGATAAATACTTTCGTATTGTCTTTTCTTTATACTTTCAAGTATTCACACACACCGGTTTGACTTTTTGTTCACATTGTTCTTACCATGTCTCATATTGAAACATATTTTCGATGGTAAGACACCCCGCTTGTACTTCAATGAATTTTGAGCGTCATTTCATTTCGAAGCATTCATTTCAAGAATGTCTATATTTTTGTTTCATATGGACAATATCTGTTATTTTGACCATAAGCTTTAATTGATATATCATTTCATTTTCGATCATTTTCATACAATGTCATATTTTCGAACAAGTCTTTTGCATTCATGTTCATTCATTCAATATACTTGTTTGAAAATACTTCAATGTTTAAAAATGCTCATATCTTCATGATTATATCATCTAAGCATACACTTTATCTGACATTTGTATACGAGATTTAACTGATAAAGTTAATTCATCTGAGCAACACTTGCTTTCTAGGACAATATGGGTTCTTTGTGCTAGGACTTAAATGAACTTCTATGGAATCACGTTAACCAGTGTTTCCTACCCAAGAAGTTATTCCATAGTGATTGAGTGTGAGGAGTCTAAAAGAAATGAGTGTGGGTTGTGTGTTGAGGTAAAATGGAAAAGAGAGTTTGGTTAGATGTGAGCATAATGATAAAAGAAAGAGGGTGTGAGAGATCAGAGTAAAAGAATATCAGACTCTGCACCAACTACTTTCTGAGTCGGGCAACCACATTACTAGCGTTTCACAACTCTTTGGTGAACGTTATTGAAACAGGCAACTCGCCCATGCCAACTCTTGACTTTAACCCCACTAGTCACTCATTTTCTTCTCAAAAAGAAAATGTTTCACATTTTTCTGGGGACGCAGTACATAATCTATCTGATTTTCATTTGGAAAATCTGGATATTGAAAAAGAAGGAAGTTTGCCCCACCTTCGCACTTCAATCATGCACATTGAGTCTGTGTTTATCTACTATTGTTACAGTGGTTTGCACAATGTTGATCCTTAAAAGCAATCATCAAGTGCTTAATTCTTTCTACACTTGCACGAGCACACAAGAAATATGTTTTCTTGTTATAACATTCATAGAAATTGCCTTTGTGGTGTTTCGATGATTGGATGGAAGCCCTTGGGGAGTGAACATCAAAAATCTCCTTTATATTGTGTATTCGTTACACAGTGACTTCGTGTTACTGATAGGCATTTTAACTGTTTCATTTGTTGATTCAGGAATTACATGTTCTTATTTTGTCTGGATTTGCAAAGATCTAGATGAATTCTTGGTTATGGATCACAGAATCAGAGGCTCAGTTTGACAGATCAGAATGGTCAAAGACATTTCTTGGAAGAAAAGTTTTGATGATATAAATGCTTAAATCATCAAAAAGGGGGAGACGGTATCAAGAAATGATAAAGTTTTGAGAGATGAATTTCAGAAATGTCCATGTCAGAAGATTCAAAGTAAAGATTTGAAGAATATCAAAGAATTTCTGAAGATTTGAGGAAATTTTCTTTGAAGATTATTTGCTAAAGCTATTCGGGCTGATTCTGAAGATAATTTCTTTCCAAAGTCTGAAAGTATTATTGTGAAAGTTTTGGGGAGATTGTTAATCGTTTGAAGATAGTTTAGGAAAGAATGCTGTCAAAGAAAAAAGGGGAGATTGTACTAACAGAGCTTAAAGTGAAGGCTGAATTGCTAGATCTTTAAACAGTGATCTTGAATCCAAAGGGGGATATTGTTAGAGCATAAATATGTTGGATACAAGATCAAGAAGCCCAAAAGTCAAGGTTTAAGAAGTCAAAGCTGAAGAAAGTCAACTCTCAAGTGAAAGTCAAAGTCTTTGTAATAAAAGTCAAAGTCAACATTTGTATTAGTTTTGTTTCCTTGTTGTTTTAGTTGTAGATATAAATAGTTTCCTTTCCTTTGTAATTAGTAGTTAACATAAGTGGAGCATAGTATTCAGATGTACACGAATCAGAGAGAGAGCAGATTAGAGAAGAGCTAATTGAATATGTTTCTAGTGAGAGAGTTTAGAGAGAGAAAGTTGTGAATTTGTAATCTTTGTTGTTTGATTCAATGACATATGATTTAGAATCTCATCTTGATTGTTTTGTATTGATTAGAACTTGAAATAGGGAATATCACGGATGGAGGTGTGGCTCGATTCGTGTAGTGGGCCACATGGAGCATTGTTGCTTCTTTTGCCCTAATTTTCGGCTATCTCGCTCAACCCTCATATAAGACAGATTTCAAGGTAAAACCAAGAACTAAGACTATACTACAACCGAAACACGGATTTGAGGTAATAATTGCTTACCCATAAATTGGTGTGTTACAATCTTCCCCCCCCCCCCTAGAAAAGATTTCGTCCCCGAAATCTTACGTCATTCAAACAAATGAGGGTAACATCGTTTCATGTCCTCTTCCGCCTCCCAAGTCACATTTGTGCCTCTATGAAGATTTCATTACACCTTCACCATGACCACCTCCTTATGGAAAAGTTTCTTCGTCTCTCTTTCCAAAATGGTTTCCGTTTCCTCCACAAATCGGTCATTGTCTACTCGAATTTCGTACAACGGGATGATGCCTTCTTCCTCCGCTAAACACTTTCCCAAATAACACACGTGGAATGTTGGGAGAATTCCACTTATCTCGGGCGTTAACTCTAGCTTGTCAGCTTGAAGTCCCATAAGCTCAATAATAGGGAAAGGCCCAAGAAAACATGGGCTAAGCTTCTCCCACTTTCCAAACCTAATGATCCCCTTCCAAGGCAATACCTTTAACCTGATGATCCCCTTCCATGGCGATACCTTCAGCATTACCCGATCACCCACTTGAAATTCTACCGACTTTCTTTTCTTGTCCGCATATTTGTTTTGGCGATCTTGGATCACCTTCAAACATTCTCGGATGGTCTTTACTTTGTCCGCTGTTTCTTGGACGACTTCCGGTCCGGCGAATTATTTCTCACCCGCTTCGAGCCAACAAGTCGGCATTCTACATTTCCGACCATACAAGGCCTCACAAATGGTTCCATGCCTAAACTTGAGTGATAACTATTGTTGTAGGCGAATTTTACAAATGGAAGATGCGAGTCCCAATTTCCCCCGAAGTCGATGACGCATGATCTCAACATATCTTCTAGCGTTTGGATAGTCCGCTCGCTTTATCCATCCGTTTGGGCGTGATACGCCTTACTCAACTTTACTCTTGTCCCCAATTCTCTTTGAAAGGCATTCCAGAAATGAGAGGTGAAATGACTATCCCGATCCGAAACGATGGATAGTGGTATTCCATGCCTTGAGACCACCTCGTTGATGTATAATCTTTCTAGCTTGTCTAAAGGTAACGCTTCCCTAATGGCCAATAAGTGTGCACTCTTCGTCAACCGATCCACTACTACCCAAATGGTGTCATGGACCTTCAACGTCTTTGGTAGTTTCATTATGAAATACATCATGGTGTGATCCCATTTCCACTCCGGTATCTCCAAAGATTGCAAACTCCCATAAGGTTGTTGATGTTCGGCTTTTACTAAGGAGCAAGTAAGGCATTTATCCACAAAGCTTGCCACATCGATTTTCATAATCGGCAACCAATAATTCAACTTTAAATCTCTATACATCTTGGTGCTTCCGGGGTGAATGGAATATCTTGATTTATGCGCTTCCTGTAATAGTAACTTCCAGCACCCTCCCAACTTGGGCACCCAAATTCATCCTTGGACAAGTTTTAACCCTCTACCATCTTCCGTCAAGTTAAGGTGTTGCTTCGACATAGCCTCATCTTTAAGGTTCCCTTCAAGTAACGCTTCGGCTTGAGCAGTCTTTATCATGTCCATAAGGTTTGAAATAATTTCAATCCTTGCCAACGATGTTCGCACCGCTCTACTATACTCTTTTCTGCTTAACACGTCCGCCACTACATTAGCCTTGCTCAGGTGGTATAGAAGTTTGCAATCGTAATCCTTAAGCAATTCTAACCACCTTCGGTGCCGCATATTCAACTCCTTTTGATCAAATTCATACTTCAAGCTCTTGTGATCGGTGTAGAGTATGCATTAAGTACCATCTAAGTAGTGTCGCAATAGCTTCAATGCGAATATTACCGCCGCCAGTTCAAGGTCTTGAGTTGGATAGTTCTTCTCGTGCTCTTTCAACTGCCTTGATGCATATGCGATCACCTTGCCTCTCTGCATTAGGACACAACCCAGACCCATTTTGGATGAATCACTGTAAACATCGAAATCTTCTGTTCCCTCGGGTAGAGATCAGATTGGAGCTTCACAAAGTTTTCGTTGCAAAGTACGAAATGACTTCTCTTGAGTTTTAGTCCACGCAATCTTCACATTCATCCTACTCAACACGGTTAATGACGAAGCAATCTTGGAGAAGTCTTGGATGAATTTCGGTTGGGATTTTTGGAGGCTCCGAGTTCATCATTGCCTCAATCTTTGTTGGGTCTACCTTTAATCCTTCCTGTGTCACCACATGACCAAGGAATTGAACTTCCCATAACCAAAATTCACACTTGGAGAATTTGGCATATAATTTTTCCTTTCTTAGCACCTCCAACACTTCCCTCAAGTGTTGTTCATGTTCCTCCTCGTCCTTGGAGTATACTTAGATGTCGTCGATGAACACTATGACCGACCGATCCAAGAATGGCCGACATACACGGTTTATCAAGTCTATAAATATCGCCGGCACGTTCGTCAAACCAAATGGCATGACTAGGAACTCGTAATGCCCATACCGAGTCCTAAATGCCATCTTCGCGACGTCCTCCTCTCTAACCTTCAGTTGATGATAGCCAGATCGAAGATCAATCATAGAGAAACATCCGACCCCTTGTAATTGATCAAAGATATCGTCTATTTGGGGTAGTGGGTATTTGTTCTTCACAGTTACCTTGTTCAACTCTCGGTAATCGATACACATACGACATGGACTCGTCTTTCTTTTTCACAAAGAGCACCGGAGCTCCCTACGATGAAGAGCTCGGTCTCACAAACCCTTTCTCTACCAATTCTTGTAGTTGAGTCATCATCTCTTGCATTTATGTTGGTGCGAGGCGGTACGTTGCATGAGCTATCGGTGCCGCCCCCGGAATCAAGTCGATCTAAAACTCCATTTGTTGGTCGTGTGGCAAGCCTGTAAGTCGTAGGGAAATACGTCCCGGAATTTGTCGACAATCTTCACGTCTTTTACCTTCTTTTTCTCCACCTTGGCATCCATAACAAAAGCTAGATACGAAGGGTATTTCTTCACCAAATACTTCATTTCTTTAATGGACGAGATGATGGCCACTTTGCCCTTTCGTTTTTCACCATAAACAAGAATGAAATCTCCATCCCAGATGGGTATTCGTATGAGTTTCTTAGAACACAAGATCTCCGCTTGATATTTCGCCAGCCAGTCCATCCCGATCACCACGTCGAAACTTCCAATGGTTATGGGAAGCAAATCCACCTTAAAAGGTTCCCCACTAATTTTCAGACAACAATCCTTTAGGATGTCTCTTAGGACCACTTGTTCCCCATTTGCTACCTTTATAACTAAATCTTCACGAAGAGTACTAGTAGGCACGACTAAAGACTTGCAAAATATATTCAACCCAAAGGAGAAATTCGCACCAGAATCGAACAATACTCTAGCGGGTATGGAGTTGAGTAAGAACGTACCCGACACCACATTGACGGTCTCTTTTGCTTCTTCTTTCGTCATTTGAAAGGCCCTCCATTGAGCCCTAGGGATGGTCTCTATTGTTCCAGAATCAAGCACACACAATAATAATCAGAGTAATAATAAACATGAATCAAAGGAAAGAGATCATTGATTGGGAAAATACTATATTCATATATCTCACAAGAGGAGCCTGCTACACTATGAATGAGATGCTTTTTGAGAGTTAACCTAAAAAGGAAATAACAAGGGACTATATATAGGGTCAATTTACTTGACTCCTACAAAAGTCAAACTTAACAAAATACGTAACAAAATGTAACAAATGACTAACTATTACAACTTGATTAAACATTCTACCCCTTTTAATCAAGGTTGTAATCTTCAACGGTTCCACCTACTGAAACTAGTTCTCCTCATAGCTAGGAAACTTTCAAATCTTCTGATGCCTTCTCTGAATTCAATTCTATCTATGATTGCTTGAATCATTCTTTCCATAGCAATTCTGTCAGATTTAGCCATATGATCTCCCATTTCAAATTTTCTCATTTCTGAATGTCTATGCCTCTCTTCTAGATCTCTTAGCACCATCTTTAAGGTTCCATCTGAGAATTTTGCTACTTCACTTGCTCGCATGAATTGTTTCTGGTGAGTTTCAGTGTTGACATATATAACTTCAAGTTCAGGAGTTACAACTTGTGTGAAGAATTCCAAATCTCTTATCAATTAGTGATTGAAGTTAGGGGCAGTCAGGTTTACACTATTCTGATTTGTCTCTGCTCCCAACTGAAAATCAAGAATGTATGAATTATTGACCAGATACCTCATGTACCTCTTAACAGCTTCAAGAGCAAAAACTACAACTCTAGGTCTGACCATTCTGCTTCTGAATTCATGGTAAATGAACTCCAGGTCTGCTATGTTCAGGTGTTCAAAGTCAGCTTCACTGAAAGTTGATTCCTGTAGATCTCTCCTCTAAACATCAAACTCTGGATACCAGACATCAAAGTAATTCTTCATTCTGACTTCCTTTATCTGAAGAGTTCAAGCTTTGTCTGTATATCCTTTTGTTCTTGAAAAGTTCTCAATAAACATCAGATAATTTCTTTGGTAGTCTTGAGGTCTGTCAATCACTCCATACAGTTTGCAAGGATCAATCTTTATCAGTTCTTTCACAAAAATCATGATGGATTCTTCAAGGAATGGAATTCCGAGAGACTTTTTGATCAGTTTAATAAACTCTAGAGAAGTGCCATGTTTATCATATCCTGTAAAAGGTGTAGATCCAACTCTGACTAGAACAGAGGGACCTTCTTCAGCATCCTGTTGTTTCTTTGCAAGCAATTCTGCTTCCATGGGAGTTACAAACACAAGCTTTGGTCTTTCAGCTGCACTCAGAATTCTTGGACTGTCAGGGTTTCTTATGTAGGGTAAAACTTCATCATCAACTTTTTCTTTGTCAACTTTCTCTTTCTCTTCTCTTTCTCTGGCTTCCCTCTTTCTTCTTTTCTCTTCTCTTTCCATTCTCCTCCTTTCTTTACTTAGAGATCTTCTCAACTTTTCAATTTCAATCAAGATAGAAGCAGTAGGATCTGAGAAATTTGATCTGAAAACCCTTTCTACAGACTTGGGCAATGGCAAGGCAACATTTTGAGCATTAAGAACAGAGGCTTCACTAGCTGTAGGAAAAACACAGTTTCTGTCAGGAGAAACTATTGGAATGCTAGTTGGAATGTAGGGCTCATCTTCTTGTTCAGCCACATTCACTTGTACTGATTCAACATTTTGTACTGGCTCAGAAATCTGTATAGGTTCATCGTCTTGATCATCTTCTTGATCATCTCTTCCAAAATCATCACCAAATATGTCATCAAAAACACCTTCATTTAGAATACTTCCAGGAATTTCTGCTTTAGATGCATTTTTGACAAATTCTTCAGCATTGACAGAGTTTTCTGGATGACTTGCACATTGTAGACCAAAATCCATTTCATTTTCACCTTCCTCCTTCACCTTCCAAAACATTTCATACTTAGCTTCATCTTTCTCATCTGTGTCTAGCTCATCTACATCAATAAAGTTGCAAGCTGTGATTCCCATTGCCTCCATCACTTCTTCACAAGTTTCTGTCTTAGGCTTTTCAACCCCTTACTCATCATTAGCAACACAAACGACTAAAATCCTCGCCTCTCCTTCTTCTAAATCTTCTTCATAATCACTAATATTCTGTACCATGTCCTGATTAGATCTTTCAACATGTTCAGCTCTCTGGCTTGTACTTGTACCTTCACCTTGATTGCTAGATCTTTCTCTTCCAGATACAATACTTATGGGCATAACATTCTCCACCACAACCAATTTTCTTCCAGAGGCAGACTGTTCTCTCCTTGTCTCCCCCTAATGATCATGATCATGATCATGATCATGACTTCTGAACTGAACAACTGCATGGGTTTGGCAAGATAACTGAAAAGCTTGATTCAAAATAAGACAAATTTCAATGTAAAACCAATAACTAAGACTATACTACAATCGAAACTCAAATTTGAGGTAATAATTTTTTACCCAAAAGTCGGGGTGTTACACAAAACACCAAACAAGTTTCACCTCAAGAGACAATGTACCTTGGCATTCAATCTTACGAGCAACACCCCAAAGGCCCGACACATTTGAGGACTACCTCCAAGGCATTACTGATATGTCCCTAATTCAAGTTCTAATCACAATTTCAATAACAAGATGACAACAACAGATTTAATCAATCTACCTGTTTCAATTACAAATCAAGATTTCGTATACAACTGTTTTCTCTGTCACTTTCTCTCTCTACAACTCAGCATACAATCTCTCTAACTTCTAACTATCAGCTTCTCTTACAACTCCTAACTAGTCATATGTCTCTTAAACAAAGGCACACACGCTTACAACACAATATAAAAACACAAATACAGGACTTTGACTTTTGACTTTATTACAAATGACTTTGACTTTACTTTGAGAGTTGACTTTGATGTTTGACTTGGTTGACTTTCAGCTTTCCAACTTAAAGATCTTGTATCCAACAAATATGTGCACTAACAATTATCCCAAATGGCAGAGATCTAGGCGCATACGTCCAAGGTGGCGCCCAAGACTACATCCTCCTAGTGCCTACTTGCGGTTCATCCAATCTTCCAATATATCACAGTACAAATTTTTACTCCAAGCAAAATATATAACATATTAACATGTGCACGCTTGTGGTCCAACCACCATGTTTAATTTGATAGAAGGTTTATTACAATAGCCAAGACCTCTATTCAGTCTAACAAACCTATAGTTTCACATAGGATATCCCCAAGTAACGACTTTTCACATTAAAACCATGGAACATAAAGTACTAATTTAAGAGCATGTCTAGATTTCCAAATTTCATGTTAGGTCAAAGCCTTGAGTTATACATATTCCACATTTAGAACCTATCCACAAGATTATCTCATCAAGACTCCCAAATGCTTTCAAACATGACTAAAGTTATCAGTATGCCACCTAAAAGGATTTATGCCAAAGTTCATAACCCCAAACCTAAGAAAATATGGTATTTAGGTCAAGCAAGAATAATGTAAGGAAATAAACATAAAATGGAATGGAATGCACATTTAAGACATGTATTTCATTTTGAAAAGGTTAGAAAACTCACAATATAGGTTTTTATATAAAACCCTAGAAATCTTGCTATGTAATCACAATAAATGCTTCCAATCCACACAAAAATCTTCAATTAATGATCTTCACCAACCTTAACCTAGAAGTAAATGAGGAGAGTGAATAGATGAGAGAAAATTGCCCCACACACTCCCAAATATCGTATCTAATCTGATTTTGGAGGAGAATGAGGGTGGAAATCGGCTAAGGGGTAATTTATACCCTCAGACCCCATGTGCGATAATGTCCGACGATAGTACTAAAGGCATTGTCGCGTGGCACAATCGCGACATTTGCCCCACTCTCGGTACCACTCCGCCGAGTATAACAGGCGATAATTCCATATGTCATATTCGCTGGGCAATCATACCCCAGGTGTACCGAGACTCCCAAACTCCATGCGATTATGACAGGCGATTGTGACACCTATTACATTCGCCGACAAGGTCACCCAAGACCTTCTTGGTGACGTTTTCTTCACTTCGACGATTCAATGATTCAACCTAAGGTTCTAGAATTCCCAATACAAGTTCTATTTTAAAATTAATTTAATTCCGATGAGGCACAATTTTGTTCGCATACTTGCATTTTTCCAAGTGTTACAATTCTCCCCTCCTAAAAGAGGATTTCGTTTGCGAAATCTTGTCTACTCAAAACACGTGGGAGTAACTCCTTTTCATGTCTTCATCGGCCTCCCAAGTGGTGGTCGAACCGCGATGGTGTTTCCATTGGACTTTGATCATGGCCACGTCCTTATGTCGAAGCCTCTTCGTCTTTTTCTCCAATATGGCTTCCGGTTACCGTTGTCTTCTCGAATTTTTAACAAGGGAATGACTCTCTCTTCTTCGGCTAGCCATTTTCGTAAATAGCAAACGTGAAAGGTGGGGTGGACTCCGTTCATTTCTGGCGGTAGGTCTAGCTTATAGGCTTGAAGTCCAATCCACTCCAAAATGGTGAAAGGCCCAAGGAAATGATGACTAAGTTTCCCACGCTTCCCAAAGCGGAGGAGACCCTTCCATGGCGACACTTTCAACATGACCCACTCCCCCACTTGGAACTCTATCGGTCTCCGCTTCTTGTCGGCGTAACTCTTTTTCCGATCTTAAGCCGCTTTCAATCGTTCCCAAATTCTCTTCACCTTGTCCGCACTTGTGAACAACAGGGACCCATTATGTTGATTGCTTCTCTGCCCCAACTCTAACAAACTGGTTTTTCTTTCTCACAGAATTAGGGAAATCATTATATTCTTCTTTCGGTAACATATACCGAGATAGGCTGGGAAATCCCTCTTCGATAGACAGGTGGAAACTTGACCTCTAAGTAAGGACAGGAACGCCCGTGCCCAATCAAACACCACAATCATGAAAAGCACCTGAACCATTGTCGTTTTTTCTACTACGGCCGAAGTTTAGTTTATGAGCAAAAAGGGTTCTAAATAATCAGCCCTTTGAATTGAATAAGTGAGGCTTTCCCGATAGAAAGATTTGCATGTGACAGAGATCCCAATTCCTTGTATCCGGTTAAGCAAGCCCCGCCGCCAGCTTCCACCCAGACAAAAAAAGTGAGCGCCTAGCGCGAAAGGTTGCTTTACTAAGTAATATAACGTTAGCGCTTTAGTTTGTTTGATTGCTCGTTAGTTCCATTTTCAATAAGGGGCGGAGCTTGAAGATGCGAGCCTAGGGTAGAAGCGCAACCTATTACGTTTTTCAGGCCCCTTTGAGATTCTATTAGTAAAGCGCTAGCGCCCATATAGAGTCAGGATATTCTGCTATCAATGAAACCGAAAGAAAGAAAAAACCAGTGCCTTTCGTATAGATCGAGACTTGTAGCTTGATTCTTTACTCATTCCATACTGGGAAGAATTGCAGGCGATAACACTTCTTCCTATTTCTTTCTCAATGATATCCGACGATCAAGACAATTCCCGTGAAAGTCTTTCATAGAAGTGAATTCTAATTCTTACGAAGCAAATTACATTTCCTATTGATTTGTCCCCTGGACCTATTCTGATTCTGAATTATCCGTCGCTACGCTTTTCCCAAGGACTAGCAGAATCGAAATAACGAAATTCTTGGGTCATCTCAATGGGTTCAGAAACCACACGTTTCTCTGGATCATCATAGCGTACTTTCACATATCCACTCAGAGGAAGGTCTTTTCGTAATGGATGACCCTCGAAACCATAATCTGTTGATATACGGCGTAGATCTGGATGATTGATGGAAGAAACACCAAACATATCCCAAACTTCTCGCTCCCACCAGCCGGCTGATGGAAATGGACTGACTATCGGGGATATTCGTGTTACTTCGTCTGCACTGGTTTGTACACGAATGCGTGAGTTATACCGAGTACTCAGTAAATTATAGACCACTTCAAATCTTCGTTTTCGAGAGGGATGATCAACTCCGCAAATATCGATCGAAACTTGAACCCTTGTATAGGTATGCAATTTAAGAAAGCACAACAATTGAAATGGGCAGTCCGTATTGGTATCAAAGCTATTCCCATTTTCCGATCTTTCTATTTTTTTTACCCATTTCTTGGGTAAAGTCTCCCAACTATATTTGAAAATGAATTGGTTATCCATAAAGATAAATAAAGCTTTCTTGTAGTTCCGCTTCTTGCTCTAAAAATTAGGAAAGACTTGTCGGAAATCGCCAGTTGGCTTGGTCCGACCAAAAAAGGCATGGGACTCTTTGGGCATTGCTTGGGTCGAGTGAAGTAAAGACTGGCTACCTATAATATAACCCTCACTGCACACTTTAGATATAATGAAAACCTTTAGTTTAGGAGTCATTCAGGCTAGTTCTAAAAAAAGAACACAGCCTTCGTATGATCCCTTTCTAGTATCCTATCTTGAGCAGGAAAGTGTTCAGTAGGAAAAGACTGGAAGAAATGGGATTCTAACCCATGAATGATGCAATCTTCTTGTATGTCGATTTAGCAAACCAATGCCTTAAGTCCTTGTGTTATCCCCCCATGATCAGATCAGATAGCCCTTTGGGCAACCAACCCATTTTGCTCTATCATTTCTTCTTTCTTTCCTAGCCTACTGAAAAACTATTAAGGAAGGGTTACCGTTATATACATATGCAATTAATAAAGGATTTCGAATCATCCACCGAATCCTATGTTTCATCCTAGTTTATTTGATGTGTATACCTGTTTTTTAGTTGGCCTCATGTATATCTAGGCCAATGTGTCTTTTTGGGCTTCGTATGTGCTTAGTTTCGGTTAATCCTTAGGCTCTTTTTGATTATGTAGAAACTTGGATTATTTTTAGCCTTTGTAATCGTAATCTAATTTCAATAATTTTTTTCCATAGGTTAGTTTCTTTATTTTAGAGCTCGGGGAGTGTCTTGAGTTCTTTGTTTGGTTGCCTGGGGTGGGGTATGCCCCTTAATTTATGTTTACTTCGGGGGTTCTCCTCCATCGGTCAATGTATTCTTACTTACCGAAAAGAAAGACTAGTTAGGTACCGTAGGCAGAGCATATTCCAACACTTCGGATAACCACTTGACATTGAAACCTTGGCCAGGTAGATCCGTCCCACTCTCCGGACCTCACCTCTACTTTTTTGGAGTACAGGATGACTCGGATGGGCAGATAAAACATAACCTGTCAGTTACGCCTTTAGGGGCCATCACGTATAGCTTTAGTTTATGCTGTAGCATCGGTTATTGCTCTGGTTACGAATGACCCAATCTATCTATGGCAACCACCCCCACTTTTAGTAGATGGAGATGCGCACCTAGGAAAGCGCGGAATAGACATACGTGTCGGCCAGTGCCGGGGAAGAGATAGGGACCATGAAAGCATGGGATTCAATCGAACCTTTTCGGACAATTCCTAACGCAGAAGAGGGATGCTAATAAGCTAACAGCTGAGGCATGGCTTCAATAGCGAAATAAGTTCTTTCTGATTTGAATCAAGATAGACAATGAATTTACGAGATCTTGATCCGTTCAGTGCCTTCACTTGTGAACAACAGGGACCCATTCTGTTGATTGCTTCTCTGCCCCAGCTCTAACAAACTGGTTTTTCTTTCTCACAGAATTAGGGAAATCATTAGATTCTTCTTTCGGTAACATATACCGAGATAGGCTGGGAAATCCCCCTTCGATAGACAGGTGGCAACTTGACCTCTAAGTAAGAACAGGAACGCCCGTGCCCAATTAAACACCACAATCATGAAAAGCACCTGAACCGAGACCTAAAGTTGAACCGCTGAAGGAACCTCTTTCCGTTGTTAAAGCAAGTACGCTTTTCAAGCTTTTTCCTTACTCTTACTAAAGCAGGCACACGCAAAACTCTCTTTTTGGCTTTTCACTGAAACCAGTACGTCTAAACATAAGGTAGGTGCTTTCACGACTCACTAAATGGGGGATCAAAATCTTTGCGCAGTAGAGGAGTCAAAAGCGGAGGACTAAGCGAATGTAGAGGACACAACATATCCAGGGAAGGAAGATGGACTGGATTCACTCTCATTCATGGCATGGGCAAAAGCATCCTTAATGACTTTCTGTGAAGATATGCTTATACGGCGAAGTCAGTCACAAAGTCTATGTTCGTATGCTTTCACTCTAAGCCGACCATCCAAAAAGGATGTGCATAATTGATCATTGACCGCAGTCTTCTCTTTTCTCTCCCAATGTGGGGAACTAAACTGCTGGCCATTCCCTAACCTATCTATATATACACTTAAACCTTACTCGGATTAACTGGGAAAAGGTTCGGAGCGCTTACCATTCTTTGTGATTGCTTATTCGATTCCTAAATGTGGCTTAAAACCTCCTTTAGCACAAGAATTTTATAACTAATCAATAAGCAAGGACTCACTCATTTCCCAGCGAGGACCATAGACCTAATAAAAGAGATATATGCCAGGTCGAGTGCAAGCATCAATGATTATGTCCTGAATAATGATTCTTATATAGATAAAGAATCTGTGAATTTTGATTCCAAAAGTAAGAAAAAGCATGGTAAAAAGTGACTAGGAGTCATTATGATATGGGTGCCAACTTGGTTCACTTCTTAGTCGAAATATAAATTATATATTTGTCAAGCGAAGTGAGCTTTACTGAATTACCGGTGAAGAAAGGGAAGGGCTCGGAAGACAGGCGCATTATAGCTGTGTGCCTTAAGGTTGTTTTTCTTGTAGTTAGATGGAGCCCGGTTCTCCTTTTGAAAATGGGATGGCTTCAACGCTTGACTCCTGTTGGGAAATTCAGAAATGATTGTGTATGGTTAATGCTGCTACAACAGAGTTACTACTGCCAGTACATCATGATTACTACTGCTAGTAGATTTTACTACTGCTAGTAGTTACTACTGCTGGAGTTAGTACTGCTAGAACAAAGTTAATATTGCTGAGCATAGTTAGTACTGCTGAACTTAATACTACTCAGAGTATTAATGCTGTTGAAAAATTAATGCTGCTTATGAGATGAAGATTATATGGCAAGGATGACAGCTGGATTGAAGATATTCATGGAAGCTTGGAGATAATGATGGAAGATTATAATGAAGATATTTTATTATTTTGTAATTATCTTTTATCTTCAGTATATGTATAGAACAGTTTGTTTCTTTAGTTGTAACAATAATTCTGAGTTTTTTTAGCTTTCATAGAGAGAATCAACCTCAAGGTTAGAACCCTAATTCTAGAGAAGTAGAATTCGTATTGGTGAGTCTGTTCATCAATATTGAGGTTGTGTGTTTAATATTGTAACTTCAATCTGTCAATACAAGTTTACAAGTTGTGATTTTGATTCACTGTTTCATTGTTTTCTGAATATTAAAGTGCTATTCCGCAGCTTCTTTAATATTGTTTTCTGAGAGTTTATTCTTGTTAAAAATTTAAGATCCTGACAAGTGGTATCAGAGCCTGTATTCTTAGAAATCTTATTCATCATGGAAAACGTAGTTGAATCAAGCAGTACCTTGGTCTCAAAGGTTCCAATGCTCAGACCCAATGAATTCGACATGTGGAAGATCAGAATCAAGCAATACATTCTCCTAACTGATTACTCTATGTGGGACATCATTGAGAATGGCCCATCTGATGCAGGAAAGATTGGTGCAGATGGAAAGAGAACACCACCAAAGACAGATGCAGAAAGAAAGACAAGACAGACAGAGATGAAAGCCTTGAGCACTCTGCTCTTGGCTATTCCCAATGAATATCAACACCAATTCTGCAATTGCATTGATGCACAGATGCTCTGGAATGCTCTAGAGAAGAGATTCTCTGGTACCAAAAGTACCAAGAGAAATCAGAAGGCTATACTAAAGCAACAATATGAGAACTTTATGTCAACCAAGAATGAGTCCATGACTCAAACTTTTGACAGATTTAACAAGCTAATTGGTGAACTAGCCACTGTGGGAGTACAAATTGATCAAGATGATCTAAACAGGAAGTTCTTAAGGTCCCTGAGTGATGAATGGACCATGTATATTGTCTCTTTCAGACAGAATGATCAACTGGAAGAAAAAGAACTTGATGATCTATACAATGATCTAAGAGTTTGTGAATCAGAGGTAGAAGCTAAGAAGAAGCCTTCTGGGTATGTTCACAATGCTGCACTCCTATCAGCATCAATTGATTCTATTTCTAACCCTGAATCAGTTAGTGCTGCCAATGGAGCAAATCAAGAGAAAGGCACTGAATCTGTGTTTGAAGACTTTCTGTCCAGTCATGGAAACTCTTCTCTAATTAATGATGACTTGGAACAACTCCATCCATATGATCTTGAAGAGATGGACATTAAATGGCAGATGGCCATGCTCTCTATGAGAGTAAAGAAGCTCATCAAGAGAACTGGGAGAAACAACTTCTCCCAAAGAAGAGAAGATGGAGCAGGTTTTGACAAGTCAAAGGTGGAATGCTATAAATGTCATCAGAAGGGACACTTTTCCAGGGAATGCAGAAGTGGAGTGTCTCACAACAACAACCACCAACAAGCACAGTCTGGAAGCTTCAATAATAACAGAAACTCTGCACAAGCCCTAGTCTCTCAACAAGGTATGGGGTTTGATTGGAGTGATCAAGATCTAATGGCAGAGGTGTCTAATCTACCAACAGAGGTAACTTCTAATCTTTGTTCTCAAAATTGCATTAACACTGTTAAAAGGTACAGGGATCACAACCAGAACATGAGTGATGACCTTAAGAGATTAGAAAAGGACATAAAAGATTATGTGAGGATTGTTGAGAGGTTTGAAGATCAGATTAAGAGTTTTCAAGCCAATGAGCTTCAACATTCATATGACACAAACTACTGGAAGTGGGAGAAGAATGACCTAGAACTCCAACTGACCAAATCTAAAGAGGAGAATGATAAGTTAAGAGGAGAGTTAGCTAAAGTCAAGTTAGATGTAGAAAAGTTTTCCAATGCTTCTAAAGC
Organism: Arctium minus; assembly: GCA_954870635.1. NCBI lineage: Eukaryota > Viridiplantae > Streptophyta > Magnoliopsida > Asterales > Asteraceae > Arctium > Arctium minus. The sequence goes on from OX941087.1 coordinate 62,112,801, forward strand.
AATGGACTCTTTACTACAAACTCAGATTCATGATAAACTGAGAAGAGGAATAGGGTACAATACCACACCACCACCCTACAACAACAACTATATCCCTCCTAGTTCAGACTTGTTAGAGACAAAGGATAGGAAGGACCTGCCTGAGGGAGCCACTGAGATAGATCCCTTAGATGAAGTAGTTGTTGAGGATAAAACTGAGAAAGAAACTGTCAAGAATAAGGACAACACTGTGAGTGGTGAGATTCCTATAGAAAACCACATAATTACCAATGAGGGATGTGGAAAGCATTGGGTCAAGTCCAATGAGATAGAGAAGACTGAGGGAAAGACCAAGAAGGTTCATTATAAACAGACCACTGTTGTAAACCCTATCCCTTGCAAACAGTGTGCATGCAATAAATCTGAGCCCCAAAAACTTGATAAACCAAGGGGAAATTAGAGAAACTGGAATAATCAGTGGGCACAAAAACAAGGGATTGATCTGAGTAAAATCAATAGACCAAGACCTTGTTTTATTTGTGGAAAGCTTAATCACATTTCCAAATACTGCTATTTCAATCCTATGAACCAAAGGCTGAACTTTCAGAGACTTACTCAAAAACCCTTTGATTATAGGAAGAAAGAAAACAACCATGTGGCTAAGAAAGTTGTTAAATCTAAAAGCCACATGAAGAAAAAGAATGTGGAAGACAGTGTCAAGATCTGGATACCTAAAAGCACTAAAGCTGTTAGTACTGCTACCACAAATAGTGCTGCTGACAGTGATAGTGCTGCTAGAAGCAATAATACTGCTACCATGGTTAATACTGCTAACTCTGTTAGTACTGCCAACAAGGTTAATACTGCCAAACCTGTTAGTACTGCTAACCTTGTTAGTACTTCTAAAGATAGTGCTGCTTCTAGTATTAGTGCTTCTAGACCAATAATCTTGACAATATACTCAAATAATAAGTGTTTTAATTTTAAAAACCTCATCAAAAAAGAATGTAAGTATTTTGATGAAAAAGGGAGACCCAAGACCACTTTGGCTTGGGTTCCCAATCAATACTAATTGTTTAATCTTATGTGTAGGGCAACCAGCAGCTCAAGGGTAAGAGCATCTGGCATGTTGATAGTGGTTGCTCTAGGCACATGACAGGGAACATGTCATTCCTCAAGAATTTCAAGAAGATTGATGTTGGACATGTTGCCTTTGGTAATACTCCAGATGGAGGTAAAATCAGTGGTAAAGGTGATGTGACCAAAGATAAAATGACCTTTGAAGATGTATTCTATGTTGAACAGTTAAGGTACAACCTGTTAAGTGTATCACAGGTCTGTGACAAACAACATAGTATATTATTTACTGATTCTGAATGCATTATCCTTGCTCCTGGATTCAAGGTAGTTGATGAAAAGATGATACTACTAAGAACCCCCAGAAAGGATAATGTATATTGTTTAGATATGGAAAGTGTTTCATCTGATTCATCCCTAAATTGTCTTGTTTCAAAAGCTTCTCTGGATGAATCATCACTTTGGCACAGAAGGATGTGTCACATGAACTTTAAAACAATAAATATACTTGTTAAAAACAACCTTGTAAGAGGTTTGCCATCAAAAGTATATTCATGTGATGATCATTGTGTTGCTTGTCTCAAAGGCAAACAACACAAAACTTCTCATAAGTCCAAAGAGGTGAACACATTCTCTAGATTTACTTGGGTAAATTTTCTAAGGACTAAGGATGAGACAAGTGGACTGATCAAATCCTTTATTCTAAGAATTGAAAACCAAACTAATCAAAAAGTAAAAGTCATTAGGTCAGACAATGACACTGAATTTAAAAATATTGACCTAAACACCTTTTGTGAAGAAAAAGGAATTGAGAGACAATACAGTGCTCCTAGGACTCCACAACAAAATGGTGTTGCTAAGACAAGTAATAGGACACTGATTGAGGCTGCTAGATCTCTGTTAGCTGATTCTAAACTCCCAATAACTTTCTGGGCAGAAGCAGTTAATACTGCTTGCTATGTCCAAAACAGAGTACTCGTAGTCAAGCCTAAGAACAAGACACCTTATGAGCTTTTTAATAAAAGAAAACCCTTTATTGGATTTTTCAAACCTTTTGGGTGTCCTTGTACTATTCTCAATACTAAATCTCACTTGGGAAAGTTTGATAACAAGGCAGATGATGGTTTCCTTGTTGGTTACTCATCTCAGAGCAACGCTTACAGAGTTTTTAATACTTCTTCTAGAATAATTGAGGAAAGTGACAATGTCAAATGCAATGAGAACACACCAAATCCTATTGGGTCTGGTCCTCAGTGGCTGTTTGACATTGATTCACTAACTAACTCTTTTGGTTTCGGTAGTGATGATTATGCAGGTTCAGGAAGTGGAGGATCAGGAGACACACAAGTTCAAGACACTATTCCTCAGTCTGTGATCTTTCCTATGCCTACAAAAGAACCTGTTGAATTCTGTGAAAAAGAAACTTTAACTGAGCCAATAAAGAGGGAAGAAGAAAGAAGAGAAGAGGAATCTTCAGTGCATAAAGAGCTAGAGGTAGCTGAGGTGATCCCCTCAGATGTCTTAAATGATTCCAATCTAGAGGTGGGAATTCATGAAGAACCTAGTCTTCAGACTAGAACTCAAAAGAATCATCCTCCAGAGCTGATCATAGGAGACATCTCTTCTTCTATGATAACAGGGAATCAAAGCAGACTTCAAGAGCTGCATGATCAACAACACACAGTACTCTCCTGCTTCCTATCCCAGATTGAGCCTAAGAAGGCATGTGATGCAATGAAAGACTCAAGTTGGATAGAAGACATGCAAGAAGAGTTACTTCAATTCAAACTACAGGATGTTTGGGACTTGGTGGACCTTCCAAAAGGTCATAGAGCTATTGGCACCAAGTGGATCTTCAGGAATAAAAAGGATGAGAGAGGAATTGTGATCTGGAACAAAGCAAGGCTTGTGGCTCAAGGGTACACTCAAGAAGAGGGCATAGATTATGATGAAGTGTTTGCTCCAGTGGCAAGGGTAGAGGCAATTAGGCTGTTCCTAGCCTATGCCTCATACATGAAGTTCAAGGTCTATCAAATGGATGTAAAGAGTGCCTTTCTATATGGTACAATTGATGAAGAAGTATATGTATGTCAGCCACCTGGTTTTGAAAATCCTACATATCCTGACAGAGTATACAAGCTGAAGAAAGCACTCTATGGTCTACATCAAGCCCCAAGAGCATGGTATGACATTCTGTCTACCTATCTCTTGGAAAATGGGTTTGAAAGGGGCATAATTGACAAGACCCTTTTCATTAAAAGAAGTAAGAAGGACATCCTACTAGTTCAGATCTATGTGGATGATATCATTTTTCGATCCACAAAAGGTCAGATGTGTAGAGACTTTGAAGAGTTGATGCACAAGAGCTTTAAAATGAGTTCAATGGGTGAACTTAACTTCTTCCTTGGACTTCAGGTGAAATAGTAGACAGATGGAATCTTCATTAGTCAATCAAAATATGTGCAAGACATCCTGGATAAATATGGTTTAAAAGACTCAAAGCCAGCAAGCACAACAATGGAAACTCACAAACAGATCACTGCTGATCTTGAGGGGGAGGATGTTGATGTCCATCTATATAGATCAATGATTGGATCTCTAATGTATCTCACAGCCTCAAGACCAGATATCATGTTTCCAGTATGTGTATGTGCCAGATTCCAAGTCAAGCCAAAACAATCACATCTTCAAGCTGTGAAGAGGATTTTCAGATACTTAAGAGGGCAACCTAGATTAGGTCTTTGGTATCCATATGAATCTTCATTCGACTTGATTGCATATTCAGATAGTGACTTGGGTCGTGCTAACATGGACAGAAAGTCTACTTCAGGGGGATGTCAACTTTTGGGTGCAAGACTAGTATCTTGGTAGTGCAAGAAACAAACCACAGTGTCCTTATCAACAACATAAGCTGAGTATATTGCTGCTGCAAGTTGCTGCTCTCAGGTTCTATGGATTCAGAATCAGATGTTGGACTATGGGGTAACCTTTCTGCACACTCCAATCTTTATTGACAATAGCAGTGCTATAAGCATTGTTAACAATCCAGTCAAGCACTCCAAAACAAAGAACATTGAGATCAGGTATCACTTTATCAGAGATTGCAATGAAAAGAAGCTCATTCAAGTTGCTAAAGTTTATACTAAAAACCAGTTTGCAGATCTATTCACTAAAGCTTTTGATGTGAGTAGATTCAATTTCTTGGTCTCAAGTGTGGGCATGATCAACTCTGAATGAGCTCATGGTTTTTAAAAAGTGTTCCTATACCTGCTATTTTGGTTATTTGTGTGCTGCTAATCATCTTTCACAGGAAGTTAATGCCTTGATCAGACCTCCATAAGCTTCAAAAGGAGTAAGTATAGTTAATACTGCCAGTGCAGTTTTAATACTGCCAGTGCACAGTTAATACTGCTAGTGGTTAATACTGCTCTCAGTTAATACTGCAAGTTAGTTAATACTGCTCGTGGTTAATACTGCTCTCAGTTAATACTACAAGTTAGTTAATACTGCTCTCAGTTAATACTGCTAGTTAGTTAATACTGCTAGTGGTTAATACTGCTCTCAGTTAATAATGCTAGGTAGTTAATACTGCTCTCAGTTAATACTGCTTATGTCCCATACACTATAAATACCCTTTGCCTGCCTAAAAGTTCATAATGACTCTTTGAATACTGTTCACTTTCTCTCTAACCCTTTTTTCTCAAGAATCAAGTGTTTCAGGCAAGAATACTCAAGCTCAATGGCGTCTATGGCATTTATTGACGAGCACAATGAAATCGCGATGCTACAAAAGCCAAAGCAAGCTGCAGGCTTTCATCAGATAGTGGATTTTCTGAAGTCTAGCCATATCGCCCATGTTCTCACTATGTCTCCCACTATCTACATTGAGCATCAAAAGCAATTTTGGGCGAATGCCACCATAGTCACAGAGAATGGTGTGCAGATTCTGAAAACAAGGGTGTGTGACAAACCCTTGTCAGTTACTGAAGAGGTGATACGCATCTGTCTACGTCTAGACGATGCTGAAGGTATTACTTCTCTTCCTAATGAGGACTTTTCTCAAATTTGTCAAGAATGGGGTATGGAGGCCTATTGGGTGGTTTTAAATTCTCAAAAGCAAAATTTTATACCCAAAGGCGTTTTCTTGTTCATACCCTTATGCACTGCATTTCCAAAAAGACTACTGGATGGAGTGAGTTTAGCAGTACCATTGCCTATGCTTTGGTCTGTTTGGCCACTGCCAGAAAGTAAAATTTTTCTAGAATGATTTTTAGTGATCTTGACTCAAACTTAGGAAGCAAAAAGAGCTTTTATATGTACCCCAGGTTTGTACAAGAAGTTATAACCCACGAATTGACGGATATGCCTCCCTTTGATGAGGTATATGTACCAAAAATTCCCAAAGGTAAGGTCTTTTCAAACATGAAGAGATCCCCTTTGGACTCGGAAGGAGTTGACACCCCATTGTTCTCTACAATGATGGTGGTGTCCCATACTGAAGAAGGTATGGCAGTAGGGTCAAGGCCCTCATTAGACCATCCCACTGCTAGCCAATCCCAACCTTCCCACTCTATATCAATCCCCCAGTCTCTACTTCAAAAGCTAACCTCTCCAATTACCCAAACTTATATAAGGAAAAAGGTAAAGAAGGCTCCTTCCGTTCTTGTACCATCACCCACAGAGCCTTTAAGCCTCTAAGGGAGAATTCTCCTTTAGAGAATATCTACAGGGAAACCACAGGGGTGTCTCCCAACCCCAAGAAGGTGCTCACTGAGGAGATGTTTGAGCATATGGGTGAGCAGGCTGCCACTACTCTTGCTAACACAGAGGAGGACAGTGGTAACATAAATAAGACCTCCCCCATGGCAACTTTGAATGAGCAATCATTCAAAGGTCCCAGGTGCCAAGAAACCAAAGGGGTGGATAGTGCTTCTGCTAGGCAGAAGACTTCCACTACAAAAAGATCCAATGATCCTTCAAAATGGGGTAACACTCCTGGAGAAGGTGAGGATAGATATGACTATAATGAATTGATGGAAACAATGGGCAACATCAACCTGGATGTTATTCAACAAAGAAAAGAGATAGATGAAATGAAAATAGTCATTCTGTCACAACAAGTACAGATTGCAAAATTGAAGAAAATGTTGACAAGGTTGGTGCAAAAGAAGAGGAGAAAGCAGTTTGTGTTGAAGAAGAGGTCAAATGATAAAGATGCTTCCAACAAGGGGGAGAAAGAGGCTGAAACAGAGAAAGAAAGTATTGTTGAGAGGGCATTTGAGGTTGAGGGGGAGCAAGAGGCAGAAATAGAGAAAGTAACAGAATCAATAGCAGCAAAAAAGGAAACAGAATTTGCTCAAGCAGCAGAAACTGCTAATGCTGCTGAAGCAGCAGAAACAGTTAATACTGCTGAAGTAAAAGAAGCAGCAGTAACAGAAGCAGCAGTAACAGGGCTTTCTGTTGAAGAAATGGAAATTGCAGAAACATTGGTAAAAGCAAAGAATGACACTCCTAAGGCTTCTCAAAAGGCCAAGGGAGTGGTAATTACAGAAGGAGACCTTGAAAGGAAAAGAAAAGAGATAAATGAGGCAGGTTTAAAAGATGCAAAGGGAAAAGCAAAGATGGTTGAACATGAACAACTTGTAAAGAAGAAAAGTCAGATTGAGTTGGATGAAGAAATGGCAAAGCTACTTCAGGCTGAGATGGAAAAGGAAGAACAACTTCAATCAGAGAAGGATAGAGAGCTTGCAAAGATAATGACCAGAAAACTAAATGCTGAGTATCAAGAGAGTTTAAAAGCAGCAGCTGAATCCAAGAAAAGTTCTGTGAAAGTTTCTAAGCAAAGAATGTCAATTATGAAGCAGAAAAGACAACCTTCCAAGACCTTTTTGGCCAATCAGGAAAGGAGAAACATGATAAATTTCCTGAAAGGCTCAATTGGTGTCAAAGGAGAGATGTTCACCAACATGGCATACAACAAGGTTGAGGAGCTGTATAAGAAAGAAATGGCTAAGCTTCAAGGGGACTCCTCACAAAGGGAAGAGGCTGAAAGAAGAATGAAAGAGAGGCATGATCTCAACATTTAACAACCATTTCCTGAGGAAGTCACACCTATAAAAGAAAAGAAGGAAGAGCTAGAAAATGTTGGAATGGAAGTTAAATCTGCAAAAAGAATGAAGACTATAGCTTCCAAAAGGCAGTCCAAAAGGCCAAGAGTTGAATAAAGAGCAGAAACTGAAGCAGAACCTCATGTAACTCCTTCAGCAGAATCTGTGCAGAACCCAGAACAGGCCAATAAGCAATCTAATGTGCATCTTGAGCTTTATATGACTATAACAGATGATGAACCAGTTCAAGATGATCCCATTTTTATGAAAGCACCAGAAGTCATCTTTTGGGATATTCTGGAAGATCAAAGAAAGAAATACTTCAGGCTTAGGAAAGTGGGAGATATATATGAAGTGTACTCTACTTGGGGTAGACTCATTAGAAGCTGTTCAAGATCAGATTTAGAAGAGATGTTTACAGTTGGATTGGGTCTATATGAAAAGGAGCTGACAGGAGAAGGAATGAGCTTAATCAGATTAGCCATGGAGTACTTGTGCATGATGTTTGATCCTAGCAAAGTTCAACATGTGATCAGAGATTTGCATCTATAGAATAAATTCCAAAGAATAGAAAACTGGATGATATTTGTAAGGTGTGGAGTCTATGTCATCACTGTAGACAGAGCTTATCATGACTACTACTTGGTTGATAAAATCTATGATCACAACAAGGCTAAATTACAAGCAATGTTGAATGCCAAGCTTATTTGTTCAAAAGATTCAGCAATGGCAAAGGTTGTGGTTAGCAGAATCATCAATCAAAGCTTGGGTTTGGATCCTAATCTAGGGGTGTAAACTGAAGTGTTGATAGCATCTTGAAGACTAACTGAAGAACTTGACTTCTCTTCCTAAAAGTCAAGTTAGGGGGAGATTGTTGGGAAATTCAGAAATGATTGAGTATGGTTAATGCTGCTACAACAGAGTTACTACTGCCAGTACATCATGATTACTACTGCTAGTAGATTTTACTACTGCTAGTAGTTAGTACTGCTGGAGTTAGTACTGCTAGAACAAAGTTAATACTGCTGAGCATAGTTAGTACTGTTGAACTTAATACTACTCAGAGTATTAATGCTGCTGAAGAATTAATGCTGCTTATGAGATGAAGATTATATGGCAAGGATGACAGCTGGATTGAAGATATTCATGGAAGCTTGGAGATAATGATGGAAGATTATAATGAAGATATTTTATTATTTTGTAATTATCTTTTATCTTCAGTATATGTATAGAATAGTTTGTTTCTTTAGTTGTAACAATAATTCTGAGTTTTTTAGCTTTCATAGAGAGAATCAACCTCAAGGTTAGAACCCTAATTCTAGAGAAGTAGAATTCGTATTGGTGAGGCTGTTCATCAATATTGAGGTTGTGTGTTTAATATTGTAACTTCAATCTGTCAATACAAGTTTACAAGTTGTGATTTTGATTCGCTGTTTCATTGTTTTCTGAATATTAAAGTCCTATTCCGCAGCTTCTTTAATATTGTTTTCTGAGAGTTTATTCTTGTTAAAAATTTAAGATCCTGACAACTCCGGACAATCAACGTAAACAAAGACTCAACCTAAGCTAAGGCTCTTTCTCTCTGTGGTTGTTACGAAGATACTACGTAGATAACAAAGAGTAGTAGTACTATCCGTAATATGAAGAGTTCTCCTACCTAAGGCCTAAAAAAAGGCTTTCCTTTGGGGGCTTGCTTGGCTAGAAAGAGAAACTATTTTTTATTATCTATCGGGTGGGATGGAAAGGTATTGAATATTTTTACGAAAAAGTGCTTATTAGAATTTATAATAAGCATTGATTATACTAGGTGCCCATACATGCAAATACAACAAATAAAACCAAACAAAGATAGTTAACATAGATAGGAGTCTATCTCCAGTAAGCACCGGAGTAGATCTTCACTAAACAAAGAGAAAGAACACCATAAATTAAAACACATTACTTTGCGTCTATAGACACTTATTTAATTTAAACCTTATAAAACAAGAAAGAGTCCACAAATCTTTCTAGCCTCTGCGGTGACCTCGGGTGACAGCACGCACAATGAGATCTTCCCTTTCGTTTAACAGCATGAGAAGCCTACTCTCGAGGACTCTTGTTCTCTCGTCCGTCGCACGGATGTGGTTTTCCACGACGACAGGGTTCGTGTTCGCCGGGAACCGGCGTCTCCAAAAAAAGGCTATTAACATTCTCCGGCGTCGGCGCCGTTCGTTTTCTACGTGTTGTATTTCGTTTACAACTTCAACAAGCCTTACTGCATCTGCAATAGTAGCCATACGTGCTATTACTCAATTTATTTTTATTTTTTTAATGAAGAAGACATTTAATGAGCCTCCATTTATAGAGTAGAAGTAGAGTAATCCCGCCATGCGGCACGAATTGGATGATAGGCACAATTCTGACTAGTTCTCCGCACTACTTTCTGCAGTTGAATACTATCATGCCTATTTTGTGAAATCCTGGCTGGCTCTGGCTACCTTGCGGAGCAAACAAAAGATCCCCAAATCACACTACCTGTATGAACAAACAAACTTTGTAGAACCGTTTCACCTAATCGATCGTGGTGAAGTCAACAATGGATTTGGTGGATCATACACGTCACGCTTGGATTTTGGAAGGACATTTATGAGAGTGAGGTGAGTACAGTACTATCATTGTTGTGTGAAGAAACTAAAAAACTTGCGAAGCACGCACCTCAATCACCCTGCCTGTGTGAATTGAACGAACTGACAAGTACAACCAGCTTAAGGTGGTTTTCCACCTATTTGTGAGTGTTCGGCCATTTAAAGAAAGTATAAAGGGCATATTCATTGCCGATTTGGGGTACTCATGGAAGATACTGCTGAGGTTATACACCAAGTACACACGTGATTCTGCTCTAGCAGAAGTGCACGCGCAATTCAACTCTGGAAGGACATGAGTGGAGAATTGTCACCGGATTTGATCCAAAAAACACACGGTGGAGTTATCTTATTGGTGAGTCTTGGCCGAGTTAGTGTTTCAGGAAGAAAACATTATTGTACGTTATTTTTTATTTCAATAGTGCCATTTTAAAAATGATAGGAAAAAGATGCTTGTACGCACATTAGATTTGCCAACTCAATTGATCCTACTGTGTCTAGATCAGGGTTCCCGTTTAAGAAAGCTGTGTTAGCTTTGTATTGGCTCCCATCTTACTTAACGGGGCCCTTAGTTGAATACCGATCCAAATTGTGTGAAAATTTTAAACTTTTCCAATAGAGAATTATTAGTTATGGGTAAATACCCCGAAAAGTCCTCATTTACCCCGGCAGGCAAGCTCCGCAGCGAAAGGAATGAAATCCTCTGGGTCGTGAAAGGTGATCAAATCAGTTTACCTTCTAAGAAGCTATTGGCTATATGCTTAACACATGCAAGAAAAAATAGAATAGATAAACTTTCTTTGTTAGGGCGGGAAGCAGTAAGATCAGTAATGGTCCAAAAAGAGGAATAGCGGCCTTAAAACTGTTCTTCTCTTTCTTTCTAAAAGGTGATAGATAAAAGGACTACGAGTACTTTACTAAGAAAGCTATCCGTAGATGCCTTATTCAGTCTTAGAGCTAAGAGTTAAGCGCTTAAATCAATTTAAGCCGTTTGGTTGAAAAATGTAAAAGAAATAAAATATTTCCACTTAACATGAGTTTAATGCAGTTAGACCTAAACGACATTCATTAGAACATAAAAATTTTATTTTCTTGTCGTCTGTTTTGCTTCAGTTTTGAAAATACCAGCTAATCTTTTTTGTTCAATTTCTGCACCAGATCCAAGTTATATAAAGTTTGTGTTCAACGCCAAAAACTTTCCATCGGAGTATTACTATGACTATATAATAGTAGGAGGTGGCACTGCCGGTTGTCCGTTGGCCGCTACCTTGTCACAGTCCTATCGAGTTCTTGTGCTTGAACGAGGTGGCGTTCCCTATGGCAACCCCAATTTGATGACCCAAGAAAAATTCTTGGCCACACTCACTGAGGTTTATACATTTGACTTCCATGCCCAAGCTGAGGATGGGGTCCCCAACGCCAGAGGACACATTCTTGGTGGCAATAGTTCCATAAATGCCGGCTTTTACAGCGGAGCAGACCAGCAATTCTATTAGAAATCGGGTGTCAATTTGGACCTGAGAGTTGTGAACGAGTCGTACGAGTGTGTTGAGAAGGCAGTTGTCTTTGGACGGAGCTTAGGAACTGGCAATCATTGGTTAGAGTCGATGTTCCTTTCCTTGGTTGTCGAGCTCCTTCGGATCCTTTTAGAAGGGCATAATCGAAGTGTAGTGTTGAACAAGTAGGTGTAACTATTGAGTTCTACGGCAGCGAACTCAATGGAGTGAGTTATAACGATCCTACTATTGTGAAAAAAGATGCTATACGTGCTCAATTGGGTGACATTTGCGAATTAGATCGTGCTACTTTTCAATCCTATGGTGTTTTTCGTAGCAGTCTAAGGGGTTGGTTTACTTTTGGACATACTTCATTTGCTTTTCTTATTCGGACACATTTGGCATGGTGCTATAATCTTGTTCAGAGATATTTTTGCCGGTAGTGACCCAGATTTAGATGCTCAAGTAGAATTTTTAGCATTCCCAAAAAAATATGGATTGAAAGGATTCAAAGAGGCCTGTAGAGAAAAAACATTTTTTTTTCAAAAAGATTTATTCATTACTACTTCATAAAGCACTACATTACATAAACAACCACATATGCCTTTACTAGAGCTTTAAAAGTATTATGCTAACTACATTAATTATTTAAAAACCATAAGTTTGGTTCTATTTAACTTTTTCTGTTTTTTGCTAGATAATTTGATCTTATTGTATGACAAAACCACAGATTGGGCTTAATATTCAACGCCCAGAAAAGATGGGTTGAATCCATAAACCGCTCCGTGGGGTCCAATGACTCTCAGAATGTCTTAGAATTTCACACAATTGCTATAACTTGGGTCTAGTCATAATCCTTATGGGCTCAAGTCGTATTGGATACTAAGTCTCACACACCGGGCTTAATTCACCTTCCCTATTTATTCTAAAGGTCCATCATAGGGCCCAGAAACACAGCCTATAAGTAAATATTCCTAAGGTGAAAAAGAGTGCGCCCAACATAGAACCCCAAGCAATCTAACAAGCACACGCAGTCACACAAGATAGGGTGAACCTATGGGAAATTTCTAAGTTCTCTAGTGTGGCTAAGTGTCTCCTTATAACTCCGGTAAGGCTTGGGGGCAAGAAGCTCCCATTGTGCCTCTCAAGATGGGCTATTTAAGGTGGCCTACCTTGGTCATCAGCGCGGTTGCTCCCCTTGACGTATCTCATGGTCTGGAGTGGACCATGGGTACTGGTTCGTGGGGTGGAGGAAACTGGTCGCAGTCATAGCACAGGCCGAGTGGGCCAGGTGCCCAAAACTAGAATTCGTCGGGTTATAGGGCGAAAAAAGTGCAAGTGTGTGTTGGTCAAGCTCATTGAATTGGGTCTTTGTTTGGAAATAGCCATGGACACATTGGAGTATTTTCTACCCCCGCTGGAGTCGCCACTGTGGGCACCCACACTTTCATCTCTCCACATCACTCTTAGGGATTCGAGTGAAGTAGAGGTAGATGAGAATAAGAAATTCTTTTTCCTATTCTGCTAATTCTCTTCTTGTTGCACCATGTCCAGACGATAGCAATGGAAAAAAAAGTAACCATCGGATTCAAAGAATAAACCTTTCTTCCATAAACCTAGGCAAGACCAGAAGTTTATCTATCTGCAAAAGGCGCTGGAAACAGGTCGAAAGTAGGGCGGAGGGTGGGCGTAGCGGATTTGATCATCCTCTGCTCGTAGGGATCCGGGGCACCGCCCAAAAGCGTCACGGACGAACCTAATCGTCTTGCAGTTACGCAAACCTGCTCCATCATCCACATCTCATATGTCATTGGCGGGGGTCCCATTCGTCATGTGCCCTTTTACGGGATCCCATTCCCAGTAAGTAGAGCAGCCTTGAACCCATACCCTTGATTCCCGCCTTGAGCCTCAGCCCGAAGGACCAAAGGTTGCTGTTTGGTCTGGATAAGCAGGCAGGGACAGGCTCCTCGAGAAGATACCATTACAATGGAGAAGCTCATCTTCCCATTATCGGCAGAGAACTCAAGGGCTCCAAACTCCTTAGGTCTTGTTTTGGAAGCTTGAAACGACAGACAAGTGGTGACTATGTGACGACTTGCTACTGATCTTCTTGTGTTCCATCTTTCTTTATTGTGGGGTCCGCGCAACAAGAGCGCTTCCTCTTTTTCTTTGCCACCATGAGACCTCGCCTTATTTGGTAGTAGGGGGGGTGGAATCAACGCAATTCGTACTGGTAGTAGTGAGACGTCGCCTTCACAGGTTCTTGGGGGTTGGAATAGTTGGCGAGCTTCCCCGCCTTGTTCTCTGCGGTCATTCTCGCTGCCCTTGCTTTTCTCACTATCAAATCTACACCTGACTTGTTGAACCAAGCAAAGGTCACAAGTGAATCTACGTATCCAAGGGACGAGGAATTCGTCGTTGGTGGTAAGTTAGTCGTGAATGGACTCTCACTCTAATAGTTGAGCTAGCTATGTATGCTTACCAACCTTGTCCCGAGCGCAGGAGACTGCCTCGCCGTGCCCCGTACCGATGTTAATTGAATGAATGGACACCACCAACCAACAAGTTCATGCTCCGAATCTATAAACAGCTGCGTGCCTGAGTCCTTCTGCCCCAAAAAGGATTGTTCCTTCTTCGTTGGTACGAGTTTTCTTGTTCTCTTCTACCGTGGGATTGAATTGTTTTCCTAATGTTGTAAGGGACTCCCTTCTCTCCCCCGTCTACTAAGAAATAGAAGTTAGTGAGAAGATTCACTTAATTGAATTGATCGTAGATGTATTGGGAATAAACCTTGAATTGAGAGGAAGGGAAGTCAAGTAGTAGCATCGTGTTAAGACAAGGGCGGTGGGTAGGTCATGGCAGACAATAAGAAAAGGGACATAGGTGTGATAAGAGGGCATAGTTAAACAGGTAAGCGAAGGCTCTCTCTCGCTCTGTGGTCTTGTGTGAACTCCTTTCCGCCCATTATTGATCTTCACTCTAAGTGAGCAGGTCAAAGCAGTTGAGGTGATAGAAATAGTAAGCAGGGAAGCAGAAGCAAAAGGTCTTCAAAGAACTTTTGTGTAATAAAGCTTCTTGGTCTCATTTCATTGGTCTCTAAGGCAAAGTCTCGCTTAATCGTTCATCGATCTTTTTCTGTAAGGCCTCGGGCCTCACGAATTCCGATTTATGTTTTTGTTTGTATTAAAGTGTTGGTAGCTTCTAGCCTCAAGCTGGAAAGTATCATCGGCAGGGGTACTGTAGATATAGCATAACTCTCTAATTGAGACTCAATCTATACAATCAATCAATCAGTATGTGCAATATACCGGTCTTTGCGATATGCTCTTTCAAATAGATCACATATCTTCCCGCTTAGCTGCACTGCTCTCTGAGCTCTTTTGTCCGCTATCGCTTCCTCCAGTACTAGCTCTGATCTCTCTTCAGCAGTTACAGTACGATTCTTTAATTCATCTCCTGCCCTTTATAGTCGTAATCGCTAGAAACTCTATATCATTGGCAATTGGTATTAGCGTAATCTTTTTTCTCCTGTCGGAAGGGGGTCCTGTCGAAATCAAGAAAAGGCATTGCAAATGGCGTGCCCTTACTCTAATTCTAAATAAAGCTCTTTTTCGCTCTTGGTCAGGCCTGTAACAAGTATCTAAAAAATGTTTTCTTTTCGGCCTATGGTTCGGTCAAAGCAATGACTTGAGTGAGTAAGGAAGTAGGACCTTTTTACCCCGGCTGTGAGTTATTACTGACCCCTCTTTGTCTCTCCCCCGTGCGGTGAATGAAGTGAGTAATTCGTTGGTGCTTGACCTTCAGTAAGTAGTTCGGATGGCTGGATACATGCTACGCTCTGCCACGCTTGCCTGACCGCGAGAAACCTTAGGGTAAAATAATCTTTAACAACAAGAGCATCTTTGGAATTTAAAGAAGGGGCTAACCTGAGTTTCACTTTCATAAAAAGAGAAAACTGGACTTGCACTTTAAGAAATGGAATTGCGATGATCCAGAAGTTAGAATATCGCCTAACCACCTGTCTCCGTCTCCCGTAGTTCCCCCCAGAAATTCCGTTTGCCTACTTCTACTCTGGCCGGGGGTAACAGTCTTTTTGAGAACCAAGTGGACCTTGAGGAAGACCTTCAGAAAACCCCTCTAACTCGGGGAAAGGAATTCAAGCCCATAAAATGAGTCAAGTCTATGATAGGTACCTATAGTCTTTATGGCGCTTTTACCCCTTATGCAAAGCACCAATGACTTCGGTCTTCTGAAAGGGGCTTAGGGCATATCATCAAAGAAAGAATCCCGAGTAAGGGGGTGAACCTGAGGATAGAAACGGTTTCTCCCGCTGTTGCTAGTTCTTCCGTTGCTGGTAGTTCCTCAGGTAGGGTTGTTGATTTTTCAGAGCTTTTTCAATTCTTTCAGAACCTTTCGTATGCGCCTATTGGAAGATTTGGGCTACCTCCTCTCTTTCCGATCTCATTCAGATGATAAGCTAGTCCGGTTTATTAGATAGTGAGTGGGTAAAAGAGGTGCTTGGTCTATCTCCGAATGTGGGCCTAGAAGCATTAGCCGAGTCTCTGAATATTCCCGGGGGTTCTCAAGATAAAGACAGCCTGAAGGTGCTAACGGAGCTTCCACGGTCTCAGTCCATGAAGGTGCTTGCTTTATTGGTTGACAGCTTGGTTATAGTCGTTATTGTCACACCCCGCTAAAGCGGAAACACGGGGTATAACAATTTTCGATAAACAATCCACAAGCATAAAGTTCAACCACCATACATTTAATAAAAATATATTACAAAGTTTAGTAGTAGAAAGTTTATCGTGAAATTACAATCCCGAGATATTTCAAGATAACATTGTCCAAAAGTTTGTACATCCCCCAAGCATATTCGGATCATACGCAGAACGACCCTTAAAATTTACCTTCTTGATTACCTGAAAAGCATGTACAAAAATATGGTCAACTACGAGAGTTGGTGAGTTCACAGGTTTTAAATATGCACAAAACATTTTATATGCAAGATTTGATAGTTGGAGCATGTTCGTGCTCAAAAGCTTAAATTGAATACTTAGAGCATATACGTGCTCAAATACTTGGAGCATATTCGTGCTCATTAGCTTAAATTGAATACTTAGAGCATATACGTGCTCAAATACTTGGAGCATATTCGTGCTCATTAGCTTAACTTGAAAATTTCATGAGTATTGCTTTACGTATGACTTGAGTCGGTATAACTTAAACTTGGTTGAGCCACTACTAAACCGTCCCGGACCCTTGTTTTTGCCCCGTGTGCCTTGACTCAAAGGTCGTCTCAAGCGCCACATGTTCAATCACTTCTCTAGTATAATGCACTCCTAGCTCGTCAGCTGTAAGAAGTGGGGTTGGTCAAGCCCAAATAGCGCTATCCACTAATACTATAGGCCCAATTTTCTGGGTTAATAGTAGTGTCGTCTGGGGACTAACTCTTAAATACTCAACATACCAACTATTTAACGTCATACATCTTACTTTTTAAAATGCTTGAAAACAAGCCTTGGCGACTTAACAGCGCAAAATATTTCAATTAACTCATGAATCATTAAAATCGTACTTAAGCATGCTTTTCACCCCAAAATACGTAAAACGATAAAAGAGGGGCTGTGAATACTCACCTTGAGAGTGAACTTGGAAACTTAATGATAGTGCTCAAAATAGGTGCCGCTTCCTTGGTTTCCTATAGTGAAGGTTGCCATAGAGGAAATACATTAATACCCGTTCCTATGTCCAAATGACCCGTCCCAATAACTTATGAAATGCCATTAAGTAGGTTTCAATAGCCAAAACCATTTTTAGATCAATTATAGACTTATTATGCCTTAACACTATTTTAGAACTCATTATAATCACTTTTCTGAAAATTCAGCAGAAGCTGTCCAATATTTTGGTCAACAAAACCACTATAGAAACATATCTTCCCAAAGGAATGAATTCACCAAAATTTTTGTGGTAATACTATAGTGTGTCAAGAGTAAATCTGCACTTTTTCATAATTTTTGGATGAGTTTTGATACCTGAAATAATTTCCACAAAGCAGTGTGTCACTGATTTTCGGATCAGTGACATACCTCACTTGTAGCATGCTTTTGAGGTATCAATTATTTGAATTAGCCCATAATCCTTATATGGGTGTAAACCTAACTCAAAATCCTATCATTTGGAAAAAGATTCACTTAATTTGGGATAAGAAATGAGGAAATTATGGCCTCCACAAGATAGGTGTTTGAATCTGTCTTCACTGGACAGATTGCACCATTTTATTGTAAAATTCATTTAAGTGCTCAAATCATCTCCAAAATTAGTGTTTTTGGACTTTTTAGAAAGCTAACACCTTAAATTGAAGTCTATAAGCAAAAAGCCCAAATTTTGACATGTAGAACATCATTTATGCATGTTGGAGGTAGGTCCATTTTCTGGACAGCAAATCTGCAGAAGGTTAAGATTATGACATTTTGAAATGGTGATCATTTTCCCATTGGTTTAATAAAATAACCATATGTTATCACACCATAATCAATCATCACATATTCTTGAGATGAAAACCTTTTGATTTATGGACTCATAGCAATCTTTAGATGCTCATCCAACACCCAAATGAACAATCTACTAACTAAAGTGATATAAACATCACTTTTATGTTCTTAATCATTTGGATTTGAGAATTTCCATCTTAAGAACATATATAAGTTAAACTATTCTTCATGCAAACATGATCACTATACCATTATCATTAGTACTTCAAGCTTTATATGCATGCATTCTTTAAGTGAAAGAATAAACCACTAATGTATCAAAATTCCTTATGCATGAACATCAAACCAAGATTCTTGATGAAAAACCAATTTCTTTCTTTGAAATTGTAATCAAAACTTGCAACATAACATTGTATCTACCAAAAGTAATCCATTTCATGAACAAAAACCAAATTTTCATAACCACATTATGCATAATTTCAATATTTCAAGTTAAAACCAAAAATACCTAAGTGTAGACAAAAAGGTAGGTTTTTGGATGATACCTTGTGAAATTGATGTGCAAACTTTGTTCTAATCTTCAAATTGATGTCCAATTTCTTGATTTCACTCTTGATTTAGCTTAAATTTTGAAAATGATATGGAGATGGGGGTGGTGGTGGTTCGGCCGATTGTAGGGAGAGAGGGAGGGAGATAAAGAGTTTAAAATGAGGGTTTAACCCTTTCTCATTTGATTTTAATTGAGATTTATTCATTAAATAAATAAAAATAATAATAAGGATGGTGTAGTCATGACAAGTGTCCATGACTAGTCAAGGTTAAATAAAAAAATAAATATTAATTAAAATACTTAGTCTATTTTCTTAAAATATCAGATATAATCGAGAACCGAAATACTCGATTCTCAATTTTTGCTTAAAACAACTTTTATAAAAAAAATGAAAGTATTTCAACTAAAATAATATAACTTTATAATTTTATATATTTTGGGCCTTAATCAATATTTTTGGCATTTCTGAATTGTGACGGTCAGTTGCTGGACTGTTCCGGGCATTCTACGCAACCTCCTAAATTTTTTTTTTTTTTTTTTTTTTAGGAAACTTTTATCTTAAAAATTTTATGCAATTTAAGGAGTGGCAAATACTTAAATCTTAATTTTCATTAGCTTAGAAATTAACCTGAGCACTAATCTTGACGGTTGTCACAGTCTCCCCTACTTCGAGAAATTTCGTCCCGAAATTTAAAGTTTGTCACTTCCGGACCGCCTCTTGGTTAAACAAATGAGGATACTTGCGCTTCATAAAATCCTCTCTTTCCCACGTAAATTCAGGTCCGTGACGTGACTTCCAACGAACTTTTAAAATAGGAATTTTACTTCTCCTTAGACGCTTAACTTCACGATCCAAAATTTCAACCGGCTCTTCTCTGAAAATAAGCTGTTCGTCCACTAAGATTTCATCTGAGGGTACAATCGCCATCTCGTCAGTTATACACTTCTTTAAATTTGACACGTGGAATGTGTCGTGAATGGCACTCAACTCTTGTGGCAACTTAAGCTTATAAGCTACTGGTCCAATTCTTTCTAATACTTCATATGGACCAATGAATCTTGGGCTTAATTTGCCCCTTTTTCCAAATCTCACAACTCCTTTCCATGGTGATACTTTCAGAAGAACCTTGTCACCCTTTTGGAACTCTAAGGGTTTTCTGCGATTATCTGCATAGCTTTTCTGTCGATCTCTTGCAGCTTTAAGCCTGTCTTGTATGGTCGATATCTTGTCGGTTGTCTCCCGTATAATATCAGGCCCAAACAATTGACTGTCACCAATTTCCACCCAACTATGTGGAGATCGACACTTACGTCCATAAAGGGCTTCATATGGCGCGCATTGAATACTGGTATGGTAGCTGTTGTTATAAGAAAATTCAATCAATGGTAAGTGCTTATCCCAGCTACCTCCGAAGTCTATAGCACAAGCGCGTAACATGTCTTCCAGAGTCTGAATGGTTCTTTCAGATTGACCATCTGTTTGGGGATGATAAGCAGTGCTCAAATCCAACCTGGTACCCAGAGCTTTCTGAAACGCTTGCCAAAACCGAGAAGTGAAACGACTGTCTCGGTCTGAAATGATGGATAGTGGTACTCCATGACGAGAGACAATTTCATCAATGTATACTTGTGCCAATCTTTCCATTTTGAAATCCTCTCGGATAGGAAGAAAATGCGCGGATTTTGTAAGTCTATCCACAATAACCCAAATTGCATCATTACCTCTTCCTGTTCTTGGTAACTTTGTGATGAAATCCATGGATACTTGATCCCATTTCCATTGAGGTATCTCCGGTTTCTGCAAGAGTCCAGATGGCTTTTGATGCTCTGCTTTAACTTTAGCACAAGTCAAACATTTACTCACAAATTCAGCAATGTCTTTCTTCATTCCCGACCACCAATAATATTCTTTTAGATCCTTGTACATCTTGTCGGCTCCCGGGTGAATCGAATACTTCGATTGGTGCGCTTCTTCCAAGATTGACATCCGCAGACTTTTCACTTTTGGTATCCAGACCTTATTCTTGAAATATTGTACCCCATCTGATCGGGTTTCAAATTCTTTTTCTGACTGATGAAGTACTTCATTCTTTAGATTCTCCTCCTTCAGTGCCTCTTTTTGAGCTTCACAGATTTGTGTTTTGAGGCTCGTTTGTACCAACATTCCCATAGCTCGTACTCTTGTTGGTTTTACCTTCTCCTTCCTACTCAATGCGTCTGCTACTACGTTGGCTTTTCCGGGATGATACTTTATCTCACAATCGTAGTCACTGAGTAGTTCCACCCATCTTCGTTGTCTCATGTTTAGCATTTTCTGATCAAAGATATGTTGGAGGCTTTTGTGATCAGTGTAAACGATACACTTGGTACCATAAAGATAATGCCTCCAAATCTTTAAAGCGAATACCACTGCTCCTAACTCCAAATCATGAGTGGTATAATTCTTTTCATGAACTTTAAGTTGTCTTGAGGCATAAGCTATAACTTTATCTCTTTGCATCAATACACATCCCAAACCTTGATGTGATGCATCGCAATATACCACAAAATTTTCTGTACCTTCTGGTAACGCTAGAATTGGTGCGTTGCATAACTTATGCTTCAGTGTTTGAAATGCCTCCTCCTGTTTTTCTCCCCAATCAAACTTCTTATCTTTTTGGGTTAGCGACGTGAGTGGTTGAGCAATCTTGGAAAAATTTTCGATAAATCGTCGATAATAACCTGCCAGGCCAAGGAATTGACGAATTTCCGTCGGTGTCTTAGGAGTTTCCCACTTTTTAATGGCCTCAACCTTTGCTGGATCAACATGAATCCCTTTCTTATTAACCACATGACCCAGAAAATGTACTTCTCGAAGCCAAAATTCACACTTGGAGAACTTGGCGTACAATTTCTGTTCCTTAAGCAATTCCAACATCAACTTCAGGTGTCGTTCGTGGTCCTCCTTGCTTCGCGAATAAATCAGAATATCATCTATAAACACGATCACGAACTTGTCCAAGTATGGTCGGCAGACTCTGTTCATCAAGTCCATGAAAACTGCTGGAGCGTTTGTCAGTCCGAAGGGCATAACTAGAAATTCATAGTGACCGTAACGAGTTCTAAACGTCGTTTTGTCGATGTCTTCTTCACGCACTCTCATTTGATGATATCCGGACCGTAAGTCAATCTTTGAAAAGTACGATGCGCCTTGCAATTGATCAAATAAATCGTCGATTCGGGGAAGTGGGTATCGATTCTTTAAGGTCAGCTTATTGAGTTCCCTATAATCAATACACATTCGGAACGTCCCGTCCTTCTTTTTAACAAAAAGTACTGGTGCTCCCCAAGGTGAAGAGCTAGGCCTAATAAATCCCTTGTCGAGTAGCTCTTGTAGTTGTTCTGACAGTTCTTGCATCTCAGAAGGTGCCAAACGGTACGGTGCCTTGGCCACCGGTGCAGCTCCTGGAACCAAATCGATACGGAATTCGACTTGTCTCGGTGGAGGTAATCCAGGTAACTCCTCAGGAAATACTTCAGGAAATTCTTGGACTACCGGAATATCTTGCAAACACTTCTCCTTAGGTTCTTTACTTATTACATGCGCCAGAAATGCGTCACATTCTTTCCTCAGGTACTTCCGCATTTTCATACAAGACACCATCTTCAGTTTTCTCTTAGATTTTTCTCCAGGTACTATAAGTACTTCTCCTCCCGGTAACGGGATTCGGAGAATCTTCTCGGAACAACTTATCTCCGCGTGGTTCTTTGACAACCAATCCATGCCCACGACTATATCAAAGCTACCTAGCTTTATTGGGATTAAATCTATTTTGAAATCCTTTTCAGCTAGACTTAGAGTACAATTTGGAAGTACATCTTTGACCCTAATTTCTTGCCCATTAGCAAACTCAATGACATAGTCTTCTTTTAATTTTTGTGTCATTTGTTTAACTTTCGGTCTAAAATTTAACGACACAAAACTTTTATCTGCTCCAGAATCAAATAGTACAGATGCGGAGTGATTGTTTAAGAGAAACGTACCTGTAATCACATTTGGGTCCCGCCTTGCTTCTTCCGCCCCAATTTCAAACACTCGGCCTCTTGCTTGGCCCCTTTGATCCCTCTGTCCAACTGGCCGAATCTGATTCGCATTCGCCCTTCTGTTCACCCTGGGACAGTTGTTTTTAAATTGATCTGGGCTCCCGCATTCGAAACAAACTCTCCTTCCTCCAGCCTTGCAATCTTTCTCGTAATGACCTCCTCGGTGGCACTTGCGACATATTATACAGTTTCCGACATGTGGCCTATTACACTTGTCACATCTTGGATGTGTCCCTTTTCCCTTATCGGCTGCCTGCACCTGAACCCCATAGTTACCCATGATTCTCCGATCCTTTCCCCTCCTTCGGTCATCCTGCCTCCTTAAACCCTCTTCAACTTTCCTCTTTCCTTTGGCTTTGTCACTAGAGAAAAGTCCTGAACGAATTGCATTATTGGTGAGCTTCGTTGCTAAATCCACAGCCTCTTGAAGAGTTTTCGGTTTTCCCGAAGTTACGTCTCCTCTAATTTCCGGTGCCAATCCCCAGATGTACCTGTCAACTCGATTTTCTTCTGGTGTTACCAGATGTGGTACAATTTTCGCCAACTCATTGAATCGTGCCGTGTATGAATCTACATCATTGCCTTTCATCTCATGATCCCAGAATTCTGCCTGCAACTTCTGCATTTCACTCCTTGAACAATATTCCCCTTTTATCATCTCTTTGAACTCGTCCCATGTCAATCCATTTGCTGCAACTCTTCCTCTCGTTTGCACTTGGGTGTTCCACCAAGTCAGTGCTCTCCCTTGTAATAAACAAGTTGCAAATTCTACCTTCTTAGTTTCCGTACATTTACTGATATGAAGGACAGACTCCATTCCTTCTATCCAAGACAGTAATCCAACTGCTCCTTCAGTACCATGGAATTCCTTTGGATTACAAGTCCTAAAGGTCTTATATGTACATTCTCTTTCAACGTTAACACCAACTCCTGGTTGGTTAGGTGGATTTGCATTTAATCCCGCTGCTATCTGGCTAACTATGGCAGGGAGTGTTGCAAGAATTTGTTCGTTTACAAGCCGAGCAATCTCGGGGTCTTCCCTTCTTGGCGGCATCGTTCTAATTGCAATTTTTTTTTTTTAAGTCTAATTAAATTCCATTCCACCATACAAACATGACACGATAAATAAATCATAAAGAATACATTCTTAAAGACTTAGAATCATGCATAACAAAATATATCATAAGCATCCATCATCAAGACATACATCATTCAAACATTTACAAAATATGACAATCCAAAATGAGTCAAGTGTTTTAAAGTCACGGCTACAAGCCCCAAAATATAGTTTTTTTAACAACCCAAATCATGCATCAGTCTCAAACTACATACGCCAAAAGTGTACCATCACCAGAGCCAAAATCACTACCAAGAATCCCATCACGGTCGACAAACAAGTGTGCAGCCAGGTCACCATCGCTCTAGTCTCCGCTAGCTCTCCAAATATCTTCCCTATCATATCATCACTAGATCCCATCATCGATATCATCCCTTTTGTAATATTGTCAGTCATACTCATCATTTCCCTAAGTGAGTCAATGGAATACTCATGGTAATCAACTTGCAACCTAAACCGTTCCATACTCCGAGACAAACTCCTAACCCAGTATGTCTCAGCCTCAGTCATGCCGGCTAGTGGGAGTGCCGGTATCCTAGCAGGTGAAGGGGGTGATAACCTCAGACCCCTGGGCCGAGAAGGCCCTGCCTCATCTCTAGCTGGTATAGGAGTCTTCTTACACTCAGGTGTAGCACATGGTATCGGATCTGGTGTGGGCGTAGCGGATCTTACTGGTGTATGCTCGGAATCGGAATACTCATGCTCAGAAGGGTCATACTCTTCACTAGGAGGAGTATTTCTCCCAGGTATGTGGGTGAGATAACCTGATTCATCAGGGGATTGCTCTCTAGGTGGGGAACGAAACATGTCGACTGCGATAATTAACAAAATTTAATTATTAAGCACATGATAATATCCTTTAATAACCCAAAAATGTCATGCGAACTCACAAACAAAACATGCTTTATGTCTTTGAATTGAAAAGTTTCTATTTTTAGTAACTTTTAGCATACCCGATCCATGTCTCTATTACGCACACTCAAATTAAACAAAGGTGATCAAGCTTTGCCTAAGTTAGGGTGTGATTACAAAAGACACATCTTAGTCATGCTAGGGATGTACTCGGGTTCGTAATTTCGTTTGTAAAATAAATTAAATTTTTTTTTATAGGGTTATAGTGTATGGTTTTGTATAAAACCGGTATTCTCTATAACCTGTGGCTCTGATACCAAATTTGTCACACCCCGCTAAAGCGGAAACACGGGGTATAACAATTTTCGATAAACAATCCACAAGCATAAAGTTCAACCACCATACATTTAATAAAAATATATTACAAAGTTTAGTAGTAGAAAGTTTATCGTGAAATTACAATCCCGAGATATTTCAAGATAACATTGTCCAAAAGTTTGTACATCCCCCAAGCATATTCGGATCATACGCAGAACGACCCTTAAAATTTACCTTCTTGATTACCTGAAAAGCATGTACAAAAATATGGTCAACTACGAGAGTTGGTGAGTTCACAGGTTTTAAATATGCACAAAACATTTTATATGCAAGATTTGATAGTTGGAGCATGTTCGTGCTCAAAAGCTTAAATTGAATACTTAGAGCATATACGTGCTCAAATACTTGGAGCATATTCGTGCTCATTAGCTTAAATTGAATACTTAGAGCATATACGTGCTCAAATACTTGGAGCATATTCGTGCTCATTAGCTTAACTTGAAAATTTCATGAGTATTGCTTTACGTATGACTTGAGTCGGTATAACTTAAACTTGGTTGAGCCACTACTAAACCGTCCCGGACCCTTGTTTTTGCCCCGTGTGCCTTGACTCAGAGGTGGTCTCAAGCGCCACATGTTCAATCACTTCTCTAGTATAGTGCACTCCTAGCTCGTCAGCTGTAAGAAGTGGGGTTGGTCAAGCCCAAATAGCGCTATCCACTAATACTATAGGCCCAATTTTCTGGGTTAATAGTAGTGTCGTCTGGGGACTAACTCTTAAATACTCAACATACCAACTATTTAACGTCATACATCTTACTTTTTAAAATGCTTGAAAACAAGCCTTGGCGACTTAACAGCGCAAAATATTTCAATTAACTCATGAATCATTAAAATCGTACTTAAGCATGCTTTTCACCCCAAAATACGTAAAACGATAAAAGAGGGGCTGTGAATACTCACCTTGAGAGTGAACTTGGAAACTTAATGATAGTGCTCAAAATAGGTGCCGCTTCCTTGGTTTCCTATAGTGAAGGTTGCCATAGAGGAAATACATTAATACCCGTTCCTATGTCCAAATGACCCGTCCCAATAACTTATGAAATGCCATTAAGTAGGTTTCAATAGCCAAAACCATTTTTAGATCAATTATAGACTTATTATGCCTTAACACTATTTTAGAACTCATTATAATCACTTTTCTGAAAATTCAGCAGAAGCTGTCCAATATTTTGGTCAACAAAACCACTATAGAAACATATCTTCCCAAAGGAATGAATTCACCAAAATTTTTGTGGTAATACTATAGTGTGTCAAGAGTAAATCTGCACTTTTTCATAATTTTTGGATGAGTTTTGATACCTGAAATAATTTCCACAAAGCAGTGTGTCACTGATTTTCGGATCAGTGACATACCTCACTTGTAGCATGCTTTTGAGGTATCAATTATTTGAATTAGCCCATAATCCTTATATGGGTGTAAACCTAACTCAAAATCCTATCATTTGGAAAAAGATTCACTTAATTTGGGATAAGAAATGAGGAAATTATGGCCTCCACAAGATAGGTGTTTGAATCTGTCTTCACTGGACAGATTGCACCATTTTATTGTAAAATTCATTTAAGTGCTCAAATCATCTCCAAAATTAGTGTTTTTGGACTTTTTAGAAAGCTAACACCTTAAATTGAAGTCTATAAGCAAAAAGCCCAAATTTTGACATGTAGAACATCATTTATGCATGTTGGAGGTAGGTCCATTTTCTGGACAGCAAATCTGCAGAAGGTTAAGATTATGACATTTTGAAATGGTGATCATTTTCCCATTGGTTTAATAAAATAACCATATGTTATCACACCATAATCAATCATCACATATTCTTGAGATGAAAACCTTTTGATTTATGGACTCATAGCAATCTTTAGATGCTCATCCAACACCCAAATGAACAATCTACTAACTAAAGTGATATAAACATCACTTTTATGTTCTTAATCATTTGGATTTGAGAATTTCCATCTTAAGAACATATATAAGTTAAACTATTCTTCATGCAAACATGATCACTATACCATTATCATTAGTACTTCAAGCTTTATATGCATGCATTCTTTAAGTGAAAGAATAAGCCACTAATGTATCAAAATTCCTTATGCATGAACATCAAACCAAGATTCTTGATGAAAAACCAATTTCTTTCTTTGAAATTGTAATCAAAACTTGCAACATAACATTGTATCTACCAAAAGTAATCCATTTCATGAACAAAAACCAAATTTTCATAACCACATTATGCATAATTTCAATATTTCAAGTTAAAACCAAAAATACCTAAGTGTAGACAAAAAGGTAGGTTTTTGGATGATACCTTGTGAAATTGATGTGCAAACTTTGTTCTAATCTTCAAATTGATGTCCAATTTCTTGATTTCACTCTTGATTTAGCTTAAATTTTGAAAATGATATGGAGATGGGGGTGGTGGTGGTTCGGCCGATTGTAGGGAGAGAGGGAGGGAGATAAAGAGTTTAAAATGAGGGTTTAACCCTTTCTCATTTGATTTTAATTGAGATTTATTCATTAAATAAATAAAAATAATAATAAGGATGGTGTAGTCATGACAAGTGTCCATGACTAGTCAAGGTTAAATAAAAAAATAAATATTAATTAAAATACTTAGTCTATTTTCTTAAAATATCAGATATAATCGAGAACCGAAATACTCGATTCTCAATTTTTGCTTAAAACAACTTTTATAAAAAAAAATGAAAGTATTTCAACTAAAATAATATAACTTTATAATTTTATATATTTTGGGCCTTAATCAATATTTTTGGCATTTCTGAATTGTGACGGTCAGTTGCTGGACTGTTCCGGGCATTCTACGCAACCTCCTAAATTTTTTTTAGGAAACTTTTATCTTAAAAATTTTATGCAATTTAAGGAGTGGCAAATACTTAAATCTTAATTTTCATTAGCTTAGAAATTAACCTGAGCACTAATCTTGACGGTTGTCACAGTTATGAAGAATGAAGGAGCACTGCTGCACTTCCACGACATGGGAAAGGATCATGGGATGAGGAAAAGAAATAAAAGGTGAAAGGTGAGGAGATATCGAGAGGTAGAATAGGTGAAATGAGTTCAAAGGAATTAGTTAAGACACGCTTCTTTAGCACAGGCCACGGAGTGAGGTTGGAAGGTTCAATGAACTACGCGAAGGGAAAATCTTGGGCGCTATTGTTGTCTATATACAAGTGGCGTAGGCGAAGCTGTGGCGACTCATGGAGTAGACAGCGAGCTCCGCTTGAACAGAAAGCAGCAAGCTGCAAGCACTACTCCAAAAGCAGTGAGCTCCGCAACAAAAGCGAAGCGAGCCGCGGTAGCCTATTAAGTTTTTCAGCTGCATCGTACCGTACTATGGGAGGGGTCCATACCTCCTTTTGATAGAGCCCCCTGCTCCTAATGTAGAGCTAGAACTACTGCTACCGTGGAACCCGCGGTCACACATAAGTATCTCGCCTTCCAAAAAAAGCGGCTGCTAATTAGCACTAATGCTAATGGGGTCCATCGATCAAGAAGGACTTCGGAGACTGCAATCGAATTGATCAAAAAATAGAAATAGGGCCAACCCTTCTAGTTGCGCCTCTAACCTTACTACGCTACCCTGATAAAAGGTCGAATTCAGTAGGACTGCAGGCACGAAATGCCGATCAGATCCATTAAAGGAAGCCTAATCAAAGCGAACAAACAAGAAGATCTGACTGAGTTGATGATGGACCGGATCTCGAAAGGCGAGAGGCTTTCATAAAGACGTATGATAAACGGAGGGCCGAGAGAGGCTTATTGCACGATCCACCCAACCCAGCTAAGCTAATAAATGCTGCATAAGATAAGAGAGTGGGAGGCCGGCCCCCGCCCATCTGGGGGTGCACACCCATTTATGAACATATACAAAGGGCTAAAGAGAGAAGTCCATTGAGAACTACCAAATCCAATGACTTTGATTTCTTCGTACCATTCTGTCATCGATCACTGCTGGGTCGGTTGGTGAGTCACCCCAAAAAAGCATCGAGAAAGGTCAAGCATATATGTTTTATGAAATGATCAGCGGTTTCATTTATGCTATGCCCTGCATCGTGTTCGTCTGTGTTTATTGAGCTTTCAGCGCCATGCGCTTTGCTTCGCTTTATAAAAGAGAGAGAGCCATGTCTTGAGAGTGAAAAGAAAGGGCAAGTGATAGATAGAATAGTCCCTCGCGTGTTCGCGAGAACTACTAGAAAATGGTGAGATCATTAGATCATTAGTGAAAGAAGGACCAACGACTACCCTATCCTAAAGGAGAAGAAGGAGTAGGAGCAGTCAGTTTTCTTTGAAGATCGAGGAATCAATCTCCCAATTATGCCATTCGGAAGAAATCTTCTACAGAGGGAAAGACTGTTACGAGTAAGTGGAGAGAAAAGATCTCCAGAGATTCTTATCTCATTCCATTCCAGTGGCTCAACTAGTAACCAATGGCGAAAACTAAAAAATCCATGGTTTCCCGGTAGAACCCTATTTCGCCCAAGTTGTTTCAGAATCCGAAAAAAGAAGCGGTTTTTCGCACAGCTTGCGCATAGTGCAGGTCCCACATGTATATCGTATTTGGCCGAAGAAGCATCGGACAGGTTGGAGTTCTTACCTTCTTGGGATTCCATGGACCAAGATCTGCTTTTATTATATGGGCAATACCGATCTACTTTAGTAGATCATATGGATGTAGAAAAAGCTTCTCATTTTGATGAATTGGAAACATCTCTTTTCCATTTCTATTTACCCAGTTCATATCTTTGTTTCGTGTGTTCCCCGGAGGAATTTGATCTCTTCAATCTCGAGATACCACCTAAATAACTATAACTGCGGCCAGAGAGTGAAACAGGTCGGGAAGAAAGAGTTTGAGGTTGGGTTGGACGACATACATCTTGGTTGGTCCCACCACCACTGGGGATTGGACATATATATAATATTTCTTCTTAAAAAGTATCATATTATATATATATAATTTTATATTCTTATTTATTTAAATAGCTGCAAGACCACAAAACAGGGTGAAAAAACCCGAAAGCCCTTCTTTTAAGTTCCTCCCAGATACATGGCTTACATACCCGGCTCAACATTCTTGGAAAACAATCGAATCGAGGGTCTGGAGGAGAATTGGCCATTCAATCTTGTGAACTAATCGAGACCGAAATTGGAGAAGGAGATACGAACGGAAAGGAATAACCAATCGATGAAAGAACATGAAACCATTCTGTTTAAATAGAGGTACGAGAAAGGGTTGGGGGCAATGAAGTAGGTGAAGTGGTTGGATTTTGCGAGCTGTTCCCACCAGTGCTGGATGTGATTCCAAGAGCCGAACGAGAATGAATACCACACAGAAAAGTCAAGGCCAGGTTCCCTAATGGAATGTTTAACCGATCCATTCCAGATCGACCGAATTGGTACGGAAGTTGTAACATGGGAAAACCACGGAAAACACGACTTATTTGAATAACCCGGTGACCTACCAATTGTAGAAGTAGGATTTTGGGCAAGCAATAAGCACTTAAATAATACAATTCAAGTGTACCATCTTCTTTCTCATTTCGAGGAAAAGGTGCGGAAGGAAAAGGAAACAACGGGGGGATCCGAATCGGACCTAAATGGGAATGACATGAAAAGTCTTTTTCAAAACCTAGCATTAAGGGCGTTACGACGATATATGAGAGGAATGGAGAAAAACTCGTGATTGGTGTGGAGGGGAAGGTCTGTTTATAATATAGTTCAAGAAAGAGTCGTCTCATTTCCTTACTTCTTCGTTCTTTCTAATTCATTCACTTCAAGACTGGTTCTGAACGCCGCGTAACATCATCTTCAACCAACCTCCATCGTACCGGTGCGACCACTAAAGAATTGCTTACACACTAAACAACTGCTTATATACGCTAACTAAAAGACTGACTTTTATTCATATTCAATTCATTAGGCCAGCGTGAAACTAAGAAAGATAGATGTGTCTAAGGCGTAAGCAAACTGTGCACGCTAAGAGAAGAGATGTTCGCAATGACTACCACAAGAAAGGCGCCCCCTATCTCTAAAAGGGCCCGTCACTTCGTTCGTACCTTCTTGGCTTTGGCTTGCAAATTCACTTACTTTATTGTCTTGCCGCCTTTTCTAGAAGAAGCTAAGCGCTTGAAAAGCGCGCTAAGAAAGGTTGCTTCTGTCGGCACCAGGAAGACAGCCCCTCATAGACTTGACTTGGAGTACACCCTGCTTCCAACCTTTCTAGTTAGAATGCTACGTATCGCCCGATTCATTCTCTAGATCTCCCCACGAATCCCCGTAGACCCCTATGCTTAGTCATACTCCGAAAAATAAAATTTCTATTGAATCGATTGGGGACCTTGAATCCTCGATCGTTCGCTAGGGCAAAAGGACTCCTCTTGACTTTGCATGCTCCTAAGCTTCTAAATGAGGGGTTCCTGGTTCCATAAGACTTTCTCTTTTTTTTTGAGTTTGTTCTTTAGGATTCCTTTGTGGGGCTTGTCGCGTAACGGATACAGTTAGGAACCTATGCCTGCATGGTAGAACCAACCTTCCTATCCTTGCCCATGCCTCTCTCTCATTCAACAGCCAATCTGTTAAGTGGGATTCCCAGGGCCTCATGTCTTGATCTCTACATCTTATCCCCACTGAGGGGTTATTCGCAGAAGGCCCAACCCATATCTCTGGAATCAATGATTGGTGGAATCATCTCTCCTTTGACGAGGGAGCCAGGACAATATAGACAGGAATATTTTCAGATTGGACTCGACGTTTTAATATAGGGGCTCGGGTTCCCAAGGAGAATTCTTCCTAACCTAACACTTTGATTAACCGATTGACCCACTGCCCGTTATAGAGGCCATTAGGCCCTCCAATGAAAGGAGGACCTTAAGCGTGGATAAGAATTTCAAATCACCCATTCAACAGGGTATGGTCTTGAGTCTATCAAGGTGGCCTACCCCAAAGATCGGATGGACCTGGCCCCCGATAGGGAATAGGTCTAAGGGTAACCACTCACCTCACCCGTAACTCAAAGCACTCCCTGGAATCCCGACTTGGCACTGTTAGTATTCTTCATCAAGAAGGAAATGAGCAAAGAAGAATTACGCAAGTGCATGGAGAGCTCACTACGTAACATGATAGGGATCCCAGCAAACAAAGAGTACCTTCGACAGACCATTAACCCTCAGAAGGAAACAAACCCCTTCTTTATATAGCACTGAGGAGCAGTAAACTACAGTGATAGAAGAACCTCGACTAGAGTTGCAAGTAAAGACCGGTAGGAGCGAACGAAGCGGAGCGAAGTGAAGCTATTAGGAGTGTGCGAACGAAGTAGTGTCAACGGTCTGATAGGGAAAATAAGAAGTAATAGATGATTGATTGTAGTGCCTCACTACTGGAATGTCGCTTTGCGAGCGTGTATAGTTCGGGGCGTAAGTCCTCGGGAAGCGATCCCAAGAACAAGGGTTGTAGGGTCTTCGATGGGTGTGATTCAAGAAAATTCCCTACTCCTTCCCCTTTCCTTTAGTAGATATAGGAAGCCCGTTGGAAAGATTCTTTGCCACATGGCTCTGCTACGACTCATCAACCAATGGACTGATGCTTGCCTGACGTTCTGATGCCCAGACTCCTTGCCTTCTTCTTAAAGAACAACTGCGTTTAGTAGATCGCTTGAGCGCAGATGAATGAGTCTACCAGGTTATCATCCTAAATATGTTATATATTTTTTTATGTTATACTGGATACCCCACACTATTCTATTAGTCAGTCAAACTAGAAAGAGTTCGCCTTCTTGCTGTGTCGTTCAGGACCGGGAAGACGATTGGATAGCTAGGATGGAATCGAAAGCATTTCCGCTGACTAAGATGATAGGGGAATGGGAAGACAACCTTCAAGAAGAAGAAGATTCACTCGCTTTTCAACCATTACTCTGAAAGACGGAGCTTGTAGATGGTGAAGTGACCCAACAAGGCCAGGAACTGAACTCGATGAGGGAAAGCGTCTTTCTTTTTCCGGGGTTTCAATTAAAAAGGCTAAAAGAAAAGCTGTTTACTTAGACGATTGGACTAGATCGAAAGCCTGGAATGATTCCAGACTGCTTACCGGCTTCGAAGGCATTGCACTTTCACCATATGACAATGGTTCTAGACCCGTAACCCCATACCCTCGACTCTACTCTAGACAACCATAGTCTCTAGATAGCCCTAGCCAAGGTTCCGATTCAGATAGAGTAGCCCACTTTGCTTTCTTTGAATAGGCCTAATCTTTTATCAGGAAAAAGAAAATGGCAGCAAATCGTCTTCTCACTGAGGTTAGATTGTCTTCTTTCGTAACCGTACCTGACTTTCTCTCCGTCCCGTACTAGCCTCCCCGTCCCATGCTTTTTCAAGCTAGTCATCAAAGAACCTGCCACCACACTCGACAACAAGCCTTACCGCCGCGCGACTAGGTATAAAAGGCACAGGATCCCCACGGCCTGACCTCAATCGGTTATCCTATCCTCGGGTCTCGACACATTAATCCTAGCAAACTTTCATAGCCTTGGCTTCTTCAGCTCTAGTTCTCACTTCGTTCGCTCAGATAAAGTCTCTCGTTCTACAACTCACTTTCAAGGAGAGACGCGGAAAACTGCTCGACTATAAAGTATAGGAGCACATAATAAGTAGCGGAAGCAGACAATAGAACAACTGCTAGAAGCTCGACAAAGAGGTATGAGTTTCACTCGGGCAAGACTCCCAGAGGGCAAGAAAAAGGAAATAGTTCTTCTAGTTGCTCCCTTATGTTATAAAATTCTTTCAACGCATTCCTATCCTTCTAGTCAATAAGCCAGGGAAAATCTAGGGGAGGAAAAGCTCGGATCGGCTTCTAGTTGCAACCGATGTTCCGGTAAAAGATTATCTGGGAGAGCGAGGAAGGACAATCCGGTAATGCTGCTCAGTCTGAGGGGCGAAGATGCGAGACTGAAAGGGATATTCCACCAGTTGTTGAGGATAGGGAAGAAAGAAAGTGCCTCGAGTCAAAGCGAGAGGGTTGGTTGAGATTCCCACAAATCTCCAGATTAAGATTGTATGAAAGTGACTCCTTAAAGTCTTTCTTTCTTTTAATCGGATGGAAGTCAATTCCCTGACACTAAGAATGAAATATCTCCTACGGTAAATCTTATACTATCATTTCCCTTTCTTTGTTTCAAGCTTTCAACCTCTCTTCCCCTCTTGAGTTGCGTTGAGGCAATCATTCATACAGTGAAAGGGTCTTCCTCTAGTCCTGCTTTGGCACCTATTTGTTTGGGACTTTTCTTTGTAGGCTTTTGTCTTAGATCCTTTTCTTCTCTCTTTTGTGCTTACTAAGTCTTTACCGAAGGGAGAGGGACGAAGTGACTCTTTATTCTGTCTGAGTCTAATTGAGTAGATACAGAAAGGTAACAGAAAATTTCTCCCTTAAAAAAGTGAATCTTCCGAAGTCATCACCCAGATAGACTCTGGTCTCAGACCTCTCGAAATGAATGTGTTAAGCATATTGCTAGCCTTACAGAGTTTGATAATAGTCTCAATCACAGATGATTTCGATCTTAGGCGAACGAGGTTACTGGCTCTCCGGCCCCATTTTGATGCACTATTGGAGATCTCTTGGGGCCTTCCGCTTTCTAAAAAGCAAACTATCTTGATTGGTTGGCCTATTGATATATTAGCTTTTTCTTCTTTTACGTAATTTCATAATTAGATTTTTCTTAATTTGAGCTTCAAAGGAATTATCAGTATGTCTTTAATCCAATCAGTGCGATCAGTCCAGTCAAGTCCTTGACTTCGGTCGTAGGTTGAAAGTCAAGAGGTAGCCGTTTCGTTCTCCTAGATGCACGAATGAGGAGAGAAAGAAGCAAACGAGCCAGGGAAAGAAAGGAGAGAGTGTGCTTTATCATACAATATTTGCCCGTTTTCAGTCAATTATGGAACGCCCCTCGGGATGTGCCCTATAGGAGCGCAAGCCTTTTTCACAGAAGAGGTGGCACAGAACGAACTCTTCCAGATGAGGATGTTATAGAATAAGCTCTCAACTAATATCGTACAATACAATAAAGTATTTGCCCTAAATGTTCACACCCTTTCACTCTTGGGACTGACTTGCCCATTGGAGAGCTACCGAACTTCCTTCCTTGCTTGCCTGGAATGAGAGGATAGATTGAGAGATAGACCGCAGGAAAGGAATTAGTTACTACAGACAGACCGGATGAAATAGCTGCGCTCACTCTTGCAGCGATTATTGCTAACATAGGAAGTCTCATTCCCTCCAACCTTATTGTTAGACCGTTTTGCGCCCTACGACTAGTAGTGCGATCACTCCCTTTTGAGTAGGATTAACACTCACTCAACAATAGCGCCCCTACTCTTAACAAGTACGCTTCCTGCTTACTCTAAGTCCCAAGCTGGAAACATCCAGTTGCTTATTATAGGATAGGATGCACATCCCGACCGGTGAAAGGAAAGAGCGAGATCTCCTTTCCTGTAGGATTCTCCTGTGCTTAGTTCACCTAGCATGGAAAGAAGCTGAGCCATGCTAGTAACATCGTGAGCGTGAACAGAGGTTAACAAGAGTTAGCTTGGGAACATGCCATGCCCTTAGCCTTAGTTGGAAGCTAAGCCAAAGCTAATCTTGTAGGCTTGTAGAGAAAACTATTGTGCAGGTATACCAACAATCCATGTTCATGAACAGTCTCCTTCGAACATCTGATTCACCTTAGGTCGGACACTTCACTTCAAGCTTAAACCTCCGTCTATGATCGGTTTGCTTTCTCGGTATCGTGAGTCTAAACTCTTTAAGCCGACTAACTAATAGATAGAGATATAACTCAGTAAACACGGGAATCACTTCGGCTTAAACACGGCTATGCTTCGCTCTTTTTAACTATCGCTAGTCTGTGAAAGAAGATTTCAATTTCTGGTCACTTTCAGTCTAACCCGAATTTACTTAGTTAGTCAAGACTTGCTTCTTAGCGTGTAGTGGATCAACCAGGCTATCTTTCCTGTAGTAGAGCGCGGGGAGAGTGACCATCATGGCCTTGAATAGGGTGTGCCTTTTATTCTGTACATTTTTTATGAGGAGTACTCTTGAATCTACTATACAGTGCCCTAAGATCCCAATCCCAGATCTAATTCAAATCGCAGAATTGTTCTCAAGCGAATGGCTTTTACTCAACCTCAATTCATTCAGTTAGGACCTCCCTTTATGTCATTTCTTTCCTTGCCAGCGTGAGGAGTCAGATCGGATTATAGCACTTGCATGGAACCAGGGATAGTGGCTATTGTCTTCTTCTCTTGGAGCGATGATTCTTGTCCACTTCCTATTAAGATAAGGTTTCTATTCCGAAGTCTTTGCTGCTGTTAAAGGATTTCTTGCTACGCCCCTCTTCCTGATGCCTTTGCTTTGTGCATGGATTCCTTCTCACGAGTTGGATTCGAACCAACACCTCTTGCATTCAAAGAACTACCACATTCTTAATCTCGTGAGTTTGCTAAAAGGTTCCTAGGGACTGCATTTACTAGATACGACTGTCTGGTTAATATTTTGAGTCAAGGTTCTGATGAAGTTCTCTTGGATGATAAAGCATTATTTGCGCTATTGGAAGAACTCTATCTGGCAGGACAACTCACGTCTATTGGACCAAGTGATGATCCCATTCCGTGTAATGCTAAGCTAATTTATTTGGACAATGATAGTAAGGTAGTTGTGTGCAATCATGAGGATTTGAACAATATTCGATGAGAAAGCCGAATATGCGCTATTGAAAGATGTCAGTCTGGCTGGAGAGATTGAAATAAGACCTGGTGAGAAAGCCATTCAGTGTATTGATAAGATAGTTGTTGTGGAGAAGGATTCAAGTCTTGTGCAATCCTGATGAATATTTTAAGTAGGAGGTTGACTATATGAGAGTTGACTATATGAGATGAGAAAAGGTAGATGCAGCATAGACAAGAGTTACAATAGGTGAAGCATACTAAAGTGTTAAAACATAAGAAGAAGAGGAAGGATCTAACCTGAACTTATTCACCAGCGATCAGTCGCAGACTTCATGTCTATAGAGTGCACCACATCATCAACTCCTTTCAGCCGATCTAGTGGTCAGGTCTAAAGGTGAAGGTAAGTCACATCCATAGGGATTCGAGACTAAACCTCCATAAGGTATTAGTATTGTATAGGGTTTTTAGTAACTGATGGATATAATTACCAATAACTCTCGAACAAGCAGATGACAGGAGACACATGTTAGCCTGAATGCCTAAGTCAGGGAAAGTACGGTCAAAACAATCAAGCTACCTATGAGTTATTCAAGCCAGCAATGAGTTTTCTCGGGTAATAGACAGAAAAGCATCCATTCAGGTTCGAAACAAGCAAGGAGCAAAAAATTTTATAGCCAGCCAATCCCCTGTCGCCTCCACCCATGATCATGATTCATGGAAAGATTCCTTCGTGTGCTGTAGCTTAGGATTTGTGCTATTGTTTAGGGGATCAAGATAGGTGCATCGGCATCAGCTAAAGCAGAAGAAGCCCATATAATGAGAGATGGATAAGCTAATGAGTGATTAAGAGAGCAAGACCAACTTATCATTCTTTACAGCAGCTTATTTGAATACATTGGTGTAAATGCTGCTCCCGAAATAGGATTAGATCAATGTTCTGGTTGTGAGCAAGCTTATAACCTTAGAAGGCCATAAAAGGAGTCAAAACTCAAACTATTGGCACTAAAATGGTGAAAGACTTTCATAGGAGCCCAGGAAAAGACTCATTATTAATAAACAACAGTCTCACGTAGAAATGGTTAACCACTAGTTCCAAAAGCCTTCTACAAGCATGATAAGGCAAAAGAACTACAGACTAAGGACCAGTCTAGGTCAGACTTTTGTCATTTTGAGAATGAGCCTACTTGAAGAGGCAAAGGTGGACAAATGAGAATGGCAATTCAGTCTAAGGGAGGATACTAGCTTTTCTTGAGAAAAAGGAACATGGTTGAAAGAGTGAGGTATTAGAGCTAGTAGCTCTCTATTTTCTTACTTCAAAGTAGGTAAACCTGAGTTCACTCATACCCATAGGGGATGAGACTGAATCAGTTATTTTATCTGTGCCTCGTTTTGGAATGCAAGGCAGGATAGTGAAAGAACCCCTTCGGCTAGCTAGTCACACAGCATGAACTACTCTAATTCAGAACTCAAGAAGAGAGAAACACCCTAAGGAAGATATGAGATCAAGCTGCCGATTCCCCAGCATCCACTCTTGAACTCAAGAAGTCAGATCTCAGAAAGTCCTTTAGGAAAACAAAAGGACTAGTGATCGAGTCTTCAAAGAAAGGATCTTACCTTGAACTGTACTTCTTCAATGGTGGTAGGAGTTTTCGCTATAAAGCAAGAGGCTTAGAAGCTCTCTTTTGTCGAAGTTGTGCTACCTGTCGAACGACCATAGGAGAGAGACTACCGTCGACCGTTAGGGAGACTACCGTCGACCGTTAAGGAGACTAAAAAGAGAAACAACAAGCGAGCGATCAGTCAGCTGCAAGCGAGCGGACGTGAGCGATCCACTCAAAAATGCGAGATATAATATCTAGCTCTGAGCAGAGAGTGCTTCCCGGGTGGGGAGCACAAACGGAGTGTCCTTGTGTGATAGGGTGAATTGATATGTGATAAGAATCTGAAAGCTAGTGAATGGTTTTCACCCCCACCAACAAAGGGGCGAAAGAGAATCAACAGAACCAGAGAGGGAGCCTCGGGTGAAGAGCACTCTCTCAATGTAGCCTTATGTGAATGCCCTTGTGCTAGTGTTGAACAACTGTTTTAGGGTCGAACAACAATTTAATGTCTTGAGTAGGCTCTTTCAAAGAGGGAAGTGGAGGCTGCTATTTCAGCTGTTAGAGAAAGGGCAACTAGAAGCAAAGCGTTGATCAGTTTGAATGCAAGTTAGAATGTCTTTCAGTTCGTGTGAAACTCTCCGCTGTTATTGACTCCGGTCTTAGAGAAGTAGCTAGCTAGATGTCGTGTCTAAAGGTGTAACATTGATTCGCGTCTTTGGTTTCGCCCTTCTCTTTCGCTTACTAGTAGGTGTCAAAGCATCAAATAGTGCTACCTACGAGTGAGTCACCCGCCTGGTTACCCGTCCTTATGAAGGAAGGTGCGCATGAAAGTCTTTACAGAAGACCATCAAATTACCGATTAGGAAGGTATTTAAGGAATGAACTTCTATTACAAGGATTCTTTTATTAATACCTTTCGGATAGATAGCCCTATTGAATGAAGGTTGAAGACCAACCCGCCTGGAAAGCTATCAACTAACCTGTAAGAAGTGCCAGGAAGAGTAGTCCTTACATTGGCTGCTCCTTGATGACTACCATAAAGATCAAGCATTGGAACAGATATAGGTGGGCGACTCACGTACTATGTTGAATTTAACTGAGGAATAGTTCCTTTAGGTGTTATCCTGAATAGTGAGTCTTGTGCTTCGCTTGATGGAAGCCCTGGGGGAACGTCTTCTTAGTCTCACTCCCCCTCCCCTCGATCTATTTACCGACTGAAGGCAATGACCCTTACCCTTACGATAGGCGAATGGTTCTACAGCTGCAGGCACATTCACTCCCTCTCATAGACAGACTACCGGCTAGAGGAACGAAGACTCCAAAGCACAGACCGAAGCAGGCGTACTTGATGCGGGAGAGATGGTAGAAAGACTAGAGGAAGGGGCACCGTCCCCCATCCACACACTCTGTTGAGCCAAACCAAGACTGGCAAGGTGCTAGCAGCTTAGCCGGGGAGATGCATTTTGTCCTAACTAACTTATTAAAAAGGGGCATTGTGAGCCTTTGAAGTCCCTCGCTGGCCAGGTGAGGGGGTTTTAGCCTACATCGACTCAAGTCCTGATCAGTTTCGTTCCTTCATCTTTAAGTAGTGAATGGTGTCTTTTCACGGAGGTTTCTTATCCTCTGTCGTAGTTTTCTTGTTAGTTTTCTTCTCAGTCTTAGTTTGATTGTTAGTCTTAGTTTGATTCTCTGTCTTAGGTATCTCCTCACTCTTAGCTTTCTCGTCTGTCTTACTTTTCTTCTCTGTCTTAGTTTGATTGTCTGTATTTGGTTTCTCATCATCTGTATTTGTTTTCATGTCAGTATTAGCTTTCTCGACTAATGTTTGGTTAGTGACCCCTGTTTGTACTTCTATCAGTGATTTCAACTTGGCAATCTCTCTATTCCTCTCTTATAATTTATCATTGACTCTCTCATTCTCAAGATGGTGTACTTTATCACTTAGTGATGAAATCACCTTTCTACTAATGTAGTCTAGGTTAGACAAGTCATGTATATCAATTGGTTCTGTATCAACCCAATTATGATCCTGAAATAGAGGTATCCTCTTTGACCCCAGATTAATCCCAGCCTGGATTGATTTGTCTTTCTTGAAGATGTTAAGTGTGGACCAGTCAATCCGGAAGTTGGCATCCACATTTACCTGTTGTTTACGATCTGGGTCAGCGTACTGTGACTCAAACCATTTAGGATTGATTTGATTTTTCGCAGCACCTTTGTACTTGACTATCTCATTTCCTTTCTCATTATAGTAGTAATAGGACTTCGGAGCTAAAAAGTATCCTTTTAAGATTTTGTCCTCTAGCTTAAACTGACCTAAGATAGAAGATGAAATCATTTCTTCAGGTAGTGGCTTACCTAGCACAACAGAGTCTGTGTCCGTGTAGTAAGAGTCCTCTCTTGAGATATATGGATACATATAGATCCTAGCATAGGCTGTGATTGCTGCTGCTAGTTGGACTGCTGAGTTCTTGATGGATCCCAATAATCATTTTCGGTATTGCTATGGTAGGAAACGATGTGCTTGTAATCGCTAAGCTTATCCTTGAATATCAAATCAGTCTTTCTTATTAACTCTTTTTATCTTTCAGAATCGCAGACCTCGGTTATTGTGCTCTTAGGGTTAATACCAAATCTACCATAGAGCAAATTCATAAGGATGTTGTACACATAAGACAAGGCATCATTCCCAGACTTCTTAGCTTCTAACCTGCTTGAAAAGAGATCGCTTACAAAGTCCCTGAATGGGATTTCCTTCTTCTCAAACAGGTAGCCTGAGATTGGAATCACTGTGTAGCCAATCTCTCTAGCAAACTTCAATTCTTCGCTATAGTATATACCTACAAATTCTCCAGTTGGAAAGATGAGAGTACTATTCTTATCACGATAGGGCAGAAAGGGCTTCTTGATAGTTTTCGGGCATACCACATAAGCGTCAATAAAGCCTAACATGCTATCTATGTCCTTGTCTTCCAGATTTCCATACCACACTGGTGCACCACATGGCATTGGGTATTCCTTCATGACAAATGGATAGAGAGAGTTTACGTCGTAGTAGTATAGGTCCTCGCCATATGGCTTGTACGCATCCGTATGACCGCATCCGTATGACCACCGTAGTATGCCTTTCTTATAAAGTTGTCTTCATTTCGGTTTGGGATGTTGATTGGAAAGATTTTATCATCGTAGTATCTCAGACGAAAGATACTTAGAGCCAGTGCAGAAAGTGTGATTTTTGTCTCTATGTCCAAGTTGTAAAGATTCCAATAGATGTCCTGTGCTTTTTTCATCACACCACCTAATAGAAGGATGTCCTGCTTCATATAATCTATATATTCCATTTTCTTACTAAGCAGATTAGACTCACTAACATCGTCATAGTTGATAGAGCCTTTTGTGCCTAGAGCAGGACAGAGACTCTTAGCCAGATCACTAAGTGTGCCAGGGAGTAGACTCAAGGAGTCCTTGAAGCATAATGACATCTTTTTACCAGAATAGACAGATAATTCGTAAAGCCTATTATTCCTCAGAAGAGGTTTTAGCTTGTATTGCGGGTGATGACATGCAAGGTGCTTTAGCAAGATAATACCATCGAATCTTGAGAAGTTATGGAAGTAAACTGTTTTGATTGACTGATCTTTTTTAACAAGAGCAGAGATCATTAATACCAAGTCATAAAGTACCTTAGTACTCTTATCTTCAAAACTATCAAAGATTATTGAGTAGTCCTCGCTATAGTAGGTTTCAATCATATCATCCTTGATATGTTTACCAGGACGAACAATCAAGAGACCAGCAACATAAGGCTTATGAACATTATTGATCAGTATGGTCTCGAGATCGGATACAATGAAGGGATTAAGCTTAGTCTGACATTCCTTGAGTGCAGTTATATGGCTAGTATGGCTACGCTTACTATGACGGATTGCCCTTGCTGTTTGAGAATCACTCTTATTCAATCCATCTTGAATGATTGAATAAAGTGAGTTATATCTATCTTCTTTAGATTGGGGAGGACTAGTAATAGTCCTTTTATCATTGTCCATATAGACTCTGATCAGAACTCGAACTATAGTAGTTCCATCGTAGATTTCACAATATTTTAAGATAGATTTATATATCTGTGAATATACCCAATTAAGTGGAGGTAAATTACCACTCTCGTCAGTTAATGGGATAGCTTTACCAATCGAAAAAGTGATCTCCTCTCCGTAAGATCGCCGGATGGTAATTAAAATACCAAATTTAGCGTAACCAGATATGGATGGGTAAGCAAACTGGATCAAGAGATCCATTATGGACAGAGTATGGAGATACACATCGTTAATATCTGGCACAGGATCACAGTAGTTATGTGATGCTACTATTAACCATGGATGCGTATCCTGCACTGATGTACCATCAATAGTTTTAAATACGCGATTTAATAATTTCTCAGTGTGAAAGCTGTCAGTTGTGTATGACTGGATGAGAATATGTTTTTTCATTTTTTTTAATAGTGAACACTGTTGTTCGTAATGTTAACATCTTTATTTAAAATCATTTCTTGGAATTTATGATACTTTTTCATATGAGAATTCCAACCATCATTAGGGGTTGAATACCCACTGCCGCATACAAGACTAGTATAGTTCTCGTAAGAGTTCACAATAGTATTGATCTTTTCTTCCAAAGTTTTCCTCTTACTATTGCTTGTATTCTCAGGGATATTTTTCTTTAAATAATACATAAGTTTATCTTTTGATATTACCATCATGCACAAATTATACACGTAATCAGTATTTATTGTTTTTCTGATAGATTCATCCATGTCTTTATATTCTTGAAAAATATTAGGTTTAATGACATTATGATATATGAACTGATTTATGATCAAAATGGGTGAGCCCATTCTAATAATTGATTTGCTATAAAAGTCTCCAACTTTTGTGCTAAAATATGAGGTAGTTAGAAAGTTGTCGTGAACTGTGTAGACAGGAGCATTCATATAAATCATGCTTTCTACCACTTTCATAGCAATATAGGCATTCTTCTGATGAATGAAGTTAACGAAGGTTGATACAGCAGTCTTCTTGCTATCTCTCTTATCAGAAGAGACTATCAGAGTAATTTTACGTCTCTTCTTTTGCAACTTATCATAAACCCATATATTGATTGAATCCATTTTCATATAGTCTTGTATTGTTGTAAAGTAATACACATTATACTGTACAGAGCGACCACAAGTTGATGCGAGCCAGCCTATACTACTGATCAATCTTATCAGACAATCCATGTTATGATATCTAACTTTCCAGAACTTAAAGCAGATTTTAGCAAGATCAAAGCATTCCTTCTGAGTCAATAAATAGTTTGATAATACTTCCTCCAAAATTCTCCTAGAAAAAAACGTTTTTGGGGATCCTTCACAATGGATAACCCACGATTTAGCCACTGGAAGAGTGTTTGCATAATTGATTTTTTTTAATTCTGTGTAGAGTAGATAACATGGGAATTTTCACTGAATGAGCATTCTTGCACATCCGTTGTCATAACCCATGCAAATGAGTAGAAATTCTCAACTAACAAAGCTATGAGCGGTTATCCTGCCATGCAGACTTTAACATGCAACTTAGTACATGCTTTTATTTGGGATTTTGCCATCAGAGGCAGCCATTACCCTAGCAGAGACTCCCTCATTTCCGCCCTAAGTTCATTCCATATTCCTACTTGATTTGGACTTCCTTAGGGAAAATGACTTTTGCTATTACTCTAAAGGGGTGCTCTTGTGTTAGTATACTTTTTTCGGAGTGCAGAGCCCTCACTTACGCTCGCCTCGCGTCACTTCGCTCGCCTTGGGAGGAAGGATACTGACGGTAGTGAATCTCAGAATACGAATAAGATCAGAAAGGCCATCATAAGAGTAAACAAGGCAATGGCTTCCGTGAGAGCAAAGCCTAAAATGGCATAACCAAACAATTTAGTATCCAATTACGGACTCCGTACTACTGAATGGATCAACGAACTGAATATCTTTCCAATTCCGACTGCAGCTCCAGCTAAAGCAATTGTAGTAGTTCCAGCACTGATGACTTTTAAACCCTCCATAACATCTTTAAAAGTTTTCATTTCAGTCTATTAATTGGAAGCAGGATTCTTATTCTTGAAAGCGAGTTAAGTGGCTCTGAGGGGCACGAACGGTATAACAATAAGTAGTGATTCGACTCTTGCAAGTTTGTGGCCAGCGATCACCCTTTAAGCTATACGCTTGATAACAAACTAAAGGGCTCGAAGCTATAGAAGCTCTACAAATAGCAGTTCTTATGAATTTATGGCACATTTCTTTAAGCTGGTAAAGGTAAAGTAAACAGTAAACAGCAAAGACTCCCTATATCGAACCCCAATTTTTTTGGATATGGCTTAGTATAAAGAGATGGCTTAGTAAATATCCATAAATATGTCTTTTTGACTGCAGCATAGATATCTCGTAGTTTTGCTTTTCATAAGAGAAAGGATCCGTATAGGTATAGTATACGTAAGTTTACCTAGATCTATGTATTTACCTTATATGCCTTAAATTTACAGATGAGTCGGGACCTAATCTTACTATTACAATTATAGGATCAACTCTTGTTTGTAATCTTCCTTAAATAAAGTCTAAGGTAG
The DNA here is from genome assembly GCA_954870635.1 of Arctium minus. Taxonomy (NCBI): domain Eukaryota; kingdom Viridiplantae; phylum Streptophyta; class Magnoliopsida; order Asterales; family Asteraceae; genus Arctium; species Arctium minus. Next base: position 62,157,531 of record OX941087.1, read on the forward strand.
TTGCAGGTCATTTTCCTTTTTTTATAATATGCGGGATTCCTACTCTGAGTAGGCTTCTTCGTGCGTGCCATTCTAGGAGTCTTCATTTACTCTGGTATAAAAAGGGTTATATCAAGGTCAATAATTTCTTTCTGGTCCACCATGATTTTTTTTCAACTAAGGTTTATTTAAGTCCGCCACAGCATGCCTTTTTCGTCTATAGCGGATAGGTAATTTAGCTACCTCCGCAGCAACAATTGCTTCAGCGGGAGCTGCGTCGTGGGATCCGTAATAGTGAGCATTGTAACTGATACCGGGAGTTTCATATCTAGTTTTTTCTACTTACGAAATGCTTACGCTTACCAAAAGGACTACGACATCTTGTCAAAAGCAAAAGTGAGCGGTGACTCTATCGGAGTCTATAAAACTCGAATGGAAGTGGGTGGAACCCACAATTGAATCTGTCCTATCTAGAGGTCTATGCCCTTAACCACTTCGCATTTACTAACACAATATCCCACCTTAGGGTAGCCCCTTATTTGAAAGGGAAGTGCAGATCTTTCTGCAACACTTTTCCGGCTTGATTACCCCCTAAGATAAGAAGAGGATATAGAAGCAAATTTATTTGCAGGTAGGAGTGAGTCTACCCTGCAAAGCGGCTTATCGATTATCCCCATTTGAAAATGAGGAGACCCGACGTCAAGTGCAGGAATTGCTGTCGAAGGGGGGGGGGGGAGTCCCAGTCCGTGTTCAACGCCTGCTTGACTAGCTCGAAAGGGGGTAGCTGGAGTGTGTAGATGGGCTTTGAAGCAGGGCCATAGATATTTCAAAACTTTCGGAGACGGGATGGAAAGACTTTCGTGAGAAGAGATGGTAGGCTTGATACGGATACAACTGCTTATCACCCACCTTAGAATCAACCAGTTCGACTATACCCGCCTTAATTCCCTCATTCAGGACAGATGGAACCAGGTTATGGATCTGTTCAAGTTGGTCGATCAATCCCTCCTTTGTTTCCCCTGCCCCCGGGCACCTTAGAATAGATTTGATTGGAAGGAGGGTGAGGAACGAAGATAGTGGTTTGACTGCTGGGATCCCAATCGGCCTGCATCAGAGGAAAATGGAACTATCGAATCACGGGTGACTCCCTTTATCGGGATGGGGGGAATTGCTTAATCGGCATTTATGTCAATCGGCGGAAGGCTCATGCATCCTGGGAGGGTGCGACTTCAAGGGATGGACTCGATCGAACGGCCAACCACTTTCCATTTTTGTAGGATATTAAATCCAAAAGACCATTATTAACGTGTAGTAGATTGGCCCGAGTGCGTAATACGCCAGTCGAGAAGAAATCCCATCAATGGATACGGTAGAGAAACGAAAGTGGCCGGCGGTGGTGTAGAGCTATAGTATAAGGAGCGAAGCTCACACACACCGGCTGATGTAGGGTGGATAAAGTTGCCAATGCGAGTCATGCAGGACACTTTTTTTTGAAGCGTGATGCTGATAAGTCCACTCGATAGGATACAACTTCCGGGGCCTTATGGGGAAGGGCCGACCTTGGTTTTAGCTACTGATGACGGGGCAACATCGGGGACCGGAACAGGGACACGAAGTTGCTCCGTGATATTCCAGATGAGTTGAAAGACCGACCTTGAGAGGACATTCTCTTTCTTGAGCTTTCATGGGTTACAAGATCGACTAGCACATCCAGCTTACTCTATCGACAGCCCAGCCAGATGAAGGATCAAGGAAATCGGGAGCAACGACTTTTACTTTATTTAAGTGGGGTCTTGAATCTCATGTCATCAAAAGTAGGCAGGCTTTGAACAACCACCTAAGAATCAGTTCCACTTTCAAGGGCTTTCGTCCATCTTTCGCCCATCTTTCGCCCATTTATCTCCGGATGCAAGCACTGATCTTGAATGGTGCAGTTATCATATCTCTTAGGAGTCACTACCTCCAGACCTGCCCGACTTCCTCAACCTATCAGTCGAGTCACTTCCTTCCACTCGCCTTACAAGGACCTACTGGACTATCGGCTTTAGATAGTCATCTTCCCCCCTATCCTTCCTTTTCACTCGCTTCCTCTCGTCTTTGAGTCGAGTAGCTCTTCTCCATTTCTCTCAACCGCTTCTCCTTGAAAAGGAAAGGTAGGAGCACTTTAACGACGGAATGTACATATGCGCGCGAAGGTGCCGGACAATTTCAGGCTCTTTTTGCCTTCTGTAAAACCGGACAAAACATTGACTAAGTTGATTTAATTCGTGTGAGAGGGCTTCGGGACAATCGAGGTGTCAAACATCCTCATTTTGTCTGTTCGCAACTTTCTTTCAATTGCTGGCAGTTGCTCCTGTCGGTGGACCACCCCCCCCCCCCAAAAAAAATTCCTATATTTAGCTTTCTTTCTTTTTTGCCAAAATGAAAAAGAAGTTCTCACTTATTTTTCTAATTTTTTTTATACTTTATTTAGATGTGGGCACTCCTCAGCCCGAGGACAATCTCTCAAATACACATTAAGATGTTGACCCTTTTTCTTTTCTTTGCTGATTCCTCTCAATGAAATTTTCCATGTTGCACTAAGTTACTTACGGATGTATGCATGAAGTCCGGGAACACTTTGGGGTAAACACCCATCCAAACAACTCCAACAAGAAAAGGTATAAATATGAAAACTTCTCTACCATTTAGATCGGAGAATTTATGGAGGAAATCCGATTTTAAATTCCCGGAAACCACACGATTATATAGCCAAAGGGAATACGCCGCGCCTAAAATCATCCCAAGCGCTGCTAATGTGGCTACTAAGCTATTTCTTTGGAAAGCTCCTACTAAGATGAGAAATTCCCCGATAAAGCTGCTAGTACCAGGTAAACTCATATTGGCCAAAGTGAAAAAGAAGAAAATGGTAGAGAAATTCAACATGGTGCTCACTAAACCTCCGTAATATCTAAAAAGTCGAGTCTTATGTCGGTCATATAGAACACCAACACATAGAAAAAGGGTTGAAGAAACCAGTCCATGACTTAACATCAGTAGAATGCTACCTCCAATTCCCTGTATGTTCAGACTAAACATACCAATAGTCACCAGATTCATATGAGCTACTGAGGAGTAAGCAATGATCTTCTTAAGATCGATCTGTCTTAAAGTGGTCAAGGAAGTATATATTATAGCAATCGCGCTTAAAGTATAAATGAAAGGAGTGAAACAAAGTGTCGCTTCAGGAAACATGGGTATTGAAAATCTTAAAAAGCCGTAGGTTCCCAATTTTAAAAGAATTCCCGCCAAGATGACGGATCCTTCCGTAGGTGCCTCTACATGAGCTTCGGGTAACCAAATATTAACTGGTACCATAGGCACTTTGACGGCGAAAGAGGCGAAAAAAGCAGTCCATAGAAAGATTTGGCGCCGCTCACTAAATTCTGTGGTTAATAAAATTTGTAAATCGGTGGTTCCCGTATGGAAAAGAATCAACAGAATAGCTAATAGCATAAAAACAGATCCAAGTAAAGTATAAATGAAAAGCTGATATGTTGCCTTGATCTTTCTTTGTCTCGAACCCCATACCCCTATAATAATGGTAGAGTAAGGGGTGTCCCCAAAGCGGAATTGACTGGTGGTGATTGGTCGAAGTTCCAGTAGGTAGCCACTCCCTTCTCAGGGAACCGTACATGAGACTTCCGCATCATACGGATCCGTCCCGAGCTTCCGTCGTCGGCCTTGTCATTAGACCACTATCTATGCATGTATTTTCAGCCTGGACTCTATAATCTTTTTCTTCTCGGGTGGTGGTGAACAATGCTGCTTGAGTTGCGGGAGATGCCCTCTCGTAGGGACCGACCTACTTCCCACCCGAAAGAACCACTCACTAGCTAGCCGGACTAGTGGGGGGACTATCTGGAGACATACTGAAAACCATGCCTTTCGAACCAAACGCAACGCCCGTCTTCCAAATCAGAAGAAAAAAGGGGGAATAAAGATGGAGTGCAGCCTGTAGAGCACATGTAACGCACAGTCAGGTTGCTCACGCATCGGATCTCTCTCTTTTTAGATATCTATAGATAAAGAGAAAGAGGTGTGAAAGTAATAGCCTTATGTTATGGCCGCCCCCCGGCTTACGGCCTTTACGCTACTACTACTGTGATGTGAGCGGTTCAAATTGGTTTGATCTTTCCCAGTCATCCTGGCCGGAACTTGTATGCAACATTTGTAAGGAGGTGCATGCATAAAGGTTTGGAACTTTTTTCTTATCTGAATCTTAAGAACAGGACCCTACTCTATTCTTGAACCCTCTGCCGAGCTCCACCCGGCCCACATTTTTTTTTTTTTTTTTGAAGGGGCCAAAGAAATGTCTCCACCTGCTGCCAACAGTCTTTCTTCGGAATTCTACTGAACGGGTCGATCCACCCCCCCGGTTTGTTTTAGCAACTTCTCCTAAGGTCTCCTCGCCAAGAGCTCCCCGACAACGACAGAGGAAGCAACCCGCCTGCTATGGCGGGGCGGGTTTTTTATTTCACAATAAGACCTGGACGATTATCCCTACCCTCGGTAGCTTACGAGTTTACGTCCATCCCTGGTCGTGTACAATTTCCTTTTTCTTTCTCCCTTGTAGCCGTTACCCGAATTCGCGCAAGTGTGTCCACACCCCCCAAACTGACTTGACGAGGAATCCATTCTCGCGAACAAACACAACCCCTACACACACCTAGGAGCACTCCTTCCTGCATATCCATACAAGACCCGAGTAGGCGGGTCAAGGTCCTACGAGGTACCCACTACTCGGAGTACCCTCCCCAAAGGAAAAAGATGTGTTTGTCATGTTCGATTCTTCTTAGTTGGGTTGGGCGGGTTCGACCAGAAATGCTATGCTTACACACAAGACTACCCCTCTTTCCGAAAGCTTCGCGGGGACTACTTTATGACGACGGACGACCGCCCGTAGGGGGTTTACTGCACAAGTCCCCTGCAGAGGAAAAGCTTTATCCCAGCGAATATAAGATGCTCAGCTCTGCACAACATAGGGATTAGCACGCTTTCGGGAAGAACATAGAATAGTAGAGGATCCAGCATGCGGAACACGGCGATCATTAGAAATTCACGAATTAGAGATGCTGTAATATACTCTTTCCCATAACTTCTCATACCAGACCAACCCACTAAAATGAAAATAGGGATAAGAAATGTGGTCAATATCACGAAGAATAAAGAGATACCATCTATACCCAAATAAAAATGGTTGTTTTCATAAGGAAGCCATCGAAGGCTTTCCAAAAATTGAGATTTGGCCGTAGAAGGATCGAATTGTATCCGAAGAACAGGGGAATACAAAAAAGTAATAAGAGAGGCGCACAGACCAATCAATCGTATCGGTCGTATTCTTGAATTTGGAATGAAAAGAGGAGTAATGCTTCCTAGCACGGGACACAATATAAGACCACTTAGATCAGAATAGCATTCACAGAAATGTTCTAACATAGGGTAGAATCTAACATTGAAGAGATTAGTTGACAACAGTCAAAAGATGGGCGCCTAATTCCAATACAATAGGGGTCTATCAGTGCAAGTCAGTTGAACACCATGATTGATGAGTGGGTAGGTGGGTTAGGTGCACCTCTCGCCCAGTGGGGAGTAATGAGGCTAGTCTCCCCCCCTGAATGAAGAAGTACTAAGGTCCCCTTCCCGTGTATGCGCCTTTATTTAGTATTTAGTTTAGATTTTGATTCTTTCTATTTTTTAATTACCAATGGGGAATCTTTCTAAAAATATCTATCTGGCAAAACGCAATTCGTCGAGTTCAATCCAAGGTGCACCTTGCCTTTTTTCAGGTAGCTTTCTTACGCCTATTCAGCTAGGGGGGCATTGGTCATAGCTGAAATTCGTCGAAGGAAAAAAAAGAAGAGAAAGAAAGGGAAGTTTTTTCTTTCTTTCAATCCAAATAAGAGAACAAAGAAACCACTCAAAAATGAAAGTTAGATAAAATCAAGAAGTTTCAGTAAGAACTAGCACTAGACTTCTTCCCCCCTTTCGACTTTTCCTCTCTCCTTTAGTTTGTGCTTCCACCCGGGCTTTTCCTTCTGTTTTATAGAGACCCAAGGAAATTCTTCTAATAATTCATGTAGAAAGGTAAGGCATTTTCCCCGGCATACGGAAAAAAATTCCAGGATGACGCAAAAGACGAGTAAGGGATGGGGAGGGGGAGGCTCTCGAAACCAAACGAGACTCTAAGGAACATGGGAATTAGCACCATTCATATGAGTGCTTTTGTCTCGAAGAGCCAACAAAGGGCCAGCCCTCTCTCTCTATCTCGGTCTCCGTTTAGCATCATATATCGATCTGGAGAACATTTTGATTGGTTGTAGTGCGGATTAAGGAGCTGCTCCTCCATGTTGTGGCTATGGAGGTGGGGGCTGTCGCCGCCTGATAGAGACAGAAGCGAGGGCCACCGGAGTTATCTGCGTCGAGTGTGTCGATTGAAAGAAAGAAGAGAGATAACTCAAATGTCGGCGCAAAAATAGAAAGAGTCGTGCTCGATTTTTCTGCATGCTCTGCTTCGAAAATGCAGAGAGACTCGCGAGGACAGATCCGGGTTGGTTGGCCCAGAAAGTCATTGGAGAGGCAGGCTAAGTGAAATAATATACTGGTTCTTCTATAGAATCTTATGAATCAAGCACGACACACTTTCTATATCTCCTCCGTCTACAACGTGAATAGCTTAGCTTATAGCACAACGTGTTCGCCACCACACTGGCTGGCTGGTGCATTGCCCCTTTGAGTGATGAAGAGAAGGGATTTGGATAGACAGTCCTCTTTCGCCATGTTCGTCGCCCTACCCTAGATTTCACTTCATTCTATTGATTGGTTCTAGCTCAAAAGAACATATACATGGAGCTATGTCGACTTACGTACGTCTCGTTGACTAAACGATCAGGTATACCATGCCACGTATCATCCCCTCTTTCTTTCCATAGAGGAGAGAGAAAGAAAAAGAAAAGATATAGTGACAGTGTCGTAAGACCTTGTTCCTTTCTACTTGACAAAGTAATATTCCACTCGTGCAGTGGGTGTAGGGGCTAGCCCATGGTGTGGTCAGCTATGATATACTCAATTTCGTCTTTAGTAGGTTCATCTACAACATCTGGTGGTGCCCTCGTGGGCACGTTCCTCTCTGGGTCGGTCTGGTCTAATCGAAGTCAACTGACTCACATGGAATACGGGGTGAGTTTTCACCGAGCTCGTCGCTTGAGTCTATAGGCTACCTCTTCTATCTGCTTTTCTACAAGGTTGACTTTCTTCTTCCTTCAGACCGAGCCAAGCCTTTAGGTTGTTTAAGTAGGTTTAGGCTAGGTCTTTGCGCTCCTGCCACCTCTTGGCAAAGTAGGCTACTGGGAAAGCCCCCTCCTGTCGCAATGGTGTGGGGCGTCAGAGGATGTTGCCCCATGGCCAACTCGAAGGGGCTGAAGTTTGACGCAGAGCTTTTTGGTTGTTAAG